>OX424517.1:9335770-10597437 GCA_949152395.1 Agrochola litura | reverse complement strand
ATTGAATATGATTCAGCTAATAATGGTGTTACCATAGAGGAATTGCTATCTGCTGGGAATTCAGAAAATGTGGCCGTTTTAGGCCCACAGATAGGCAGTCGACCCATGTAAAATACTGGTATTCAACTGCACCTGGGGAATAACTTGTAATATGCACCATATTGCTAGAAAACTATTAAAAAAACTTATTTACTAAGGTCAATATAAGTAGCGTCTTTATTAAATTATTATGCCACTGGTCGGCAATGTCATTGGTCAATACTCAATAGAGTCAAATATCAAAATTTTGTCGATTAAGATTTCTTACGAAAGCCAATCCTGTGTGTCCAAACTGACTCAATACACTTTTCTTAATCCTTAAAACTCCCATCCTCTTTCACTCCACAACGCTTCCTAAAATTAACTTACTAAGAAGTAGGATGCCTTCATCATCAACATCATATCGGCTGATAATAATGAAGAAGGCATCTTACTTATTAACAAGTAAACTTTGGAAACCTTTGAAAAGTACAGTAAATGATTAATTTTCGATGTCCTGTTAATTCTTGGTGAACATGTTTCGGATATCGACAGGGATGTTAAGGAACTCCGTAACTGTAACCGAAACTATCGGATATCCCAAACCGTAACCGAAACCGTTATAAACGTTTCGGATAATTTCGGATTAGGGCGGTGTCTAAATGAGACACATTATGACAGGTTTTTCTGCCCTGCCGAGCCGATACACTAGCCGCGCGCGTCACTTGCTGTTTATTATTGCTATTGCTCTGCGGGATAATATGATAACATTACAATTTCTTAAAATGTAGATAATAATCAGTAACCGAAACTAACGGATAATCCGAAATAATCTCATATCCGTAACCGTATCCGAAACCGGTATAATATCATTTCTATAACCGTATCCGTATCCAGATCCGAAATTTCATATCCATAAATCCCTGATCGACATTTATACAGAGCCATACTCTATGGTCCACAGAGCCGCGGTTTGCCGACCACTGAAATAACCTAATTATAAAAAAAAAAACGAATCTTATAATTACCATTCATAAACTTGAATTACTAAACACCTTAGGTCAGGTTGTATTGCAGAGGGCAAAGAATAATAAAATAAAACCAGAAGCAAAAACTCCTATTATTTACTAATAGTAGAGCTTGACTGATACCTATCGCTGCGCCTTAGGAATATGCGGTGAGGCGGGGGTCGGGACGCCCGTGAGCGTTGACGAATGAGCGGACTGTACTATCCTTCGTCTCACCACGCAGGCTCCTTAAATCGTATGTTAATTTGCGTTAATATTCTGAAACAGCCACGCAAACAATCAAAATGGAATTTTAGTATTTGATGTAATTGTATAATTTGTGCTCGATTCATTTTTTATTCGAAAACCATACCTTTTTTTTAAGATTAGTAAAATAAAATGAAGATTACTCGGCTTTTGTGTCTAAAATTAGTATTCACTGTAAGAAAATATATCTAGTTTATTATCCAGCTTCAAGAGATTTTTTCTATAGATCAATTATTACCTTAGTTTTAAACTAAATAAGAATTAAGACTTCCGTGCTCGAATACGATCAAAGAGCGCACGCGATATTCAACTTTATTACTGATGTGTTAGCGTTTAGCACATATTGGAGTGGTGGGGTGCATGGGGGCAGAGCTTTCTTAAGGGCCGGCGCGGTACAGCGGTATCGGTCAAACTATAACTACGAGTACATATGAGTTGGTCAAACTATAGTACTATACATTTATGAGTTCTAGGTAATATGGCACAATTAATTATCTTTGTAAAGCGTCGTCCCTCTCACTCATACCTGTGTGACAGTCTCTTTTTAAAACTAGATGAGACCATATACATAGAGAATGAACTGAGCGTTCCGTGGGTTTTGATACTTTAACATGTTATATGTATATTCGATACTCATCACGTCGGCGGAGTTTTGCTAGCTAATTTAATTTGACCCCGTATGTAATGCTTTCGGATCAGGAGTGTCGCTTCTGTACATTTTCACTCTATGGCAGAAGGCAACACGGTAATGCCGCATACAATTAGCATAATATTTAATTACGTAAAACTAAATTAATAAAAACAAACTTATGATTCAAGGTTGCTCTAACGGGGATAGCAGTTTGTATGTAGGACAATAAACTTACGTAGTCAAGGTCAGTTTTATTTATTTATATTATTTTATTTATTGATTCATAAACTTGTAACTGCAAATTGGATAGAGTTTACTATCAATCTTTTCCCAACTAAGTTGAGGTCGGCTTCCAGTCTAACCGGATGCAGCTGAATACCAGTATTTTACATGGAGCGACTGTCTATTTGACCTCCACAACCGAGTTACTGACTGACTGAACACGATACTCTTGGTAAGACTGGTTGTCAGACTTTTGGGCTTCTGACTACCCGTAACGACTGTCAAAGATCTACGAATGGCAGCCGGGACCAACGGCTTAAGCTTTCCGAGGCACGGAGTGATCTCGATGTGTAGTGGATGGTCACCCATCCACGAATCGACCTCGGCAAGCGTAGCTTAACCTTTTATCGCATGCGGCTGTATTATTTAGTCACGAGATATAGTACAGTATAGCTTATCATTATATCAGCCTAAAATGTTCCCTAATGTAGAATTCAGGTAGGCAGTCAATCTTAGCATATAATGTTCCCACTGCTGCGAGCTCGTGGCTAAGTAATACCAGCCGTACGGGTCGATCCATTAGATTAAGCTATGCTTGCCGGGGTTGTTCAGTAGATGGGTGACCATCTTTCCATACTGAGACTCCTCCGTGCCTCGGAAAGCACGTTAAGCCGTTGGTCCCAGCTGTCATTTGTAGATCTTTGACAGTCGTTACGGGTCGTCAGAAGCCCGAAAGTCTCACCAAGGAGTATCGTATTACCCAGTAACTGGGTTGTGGAGGTCAGATAGGCAGTCGCTCCATGTAAAATACTGGTATTCGGCTGCATCCGGTTAGATTGGAAGCCGACCCCAACATAGTTGGAAAAAGGCTGGGCAATTGCTGGGACATTGGCCTCCTCTCTTCAAGAGGGAGTGGGCCGCGATCCACCACGCGGGCACAATCCGGGTTGGTAGATGTCACAATGTTCTAGAACACGCCGGTTTCCTCACGATGTTTTCCTTCACCGTTTTGAGAGCAGTGGTGATGAAATAATTTACACAAAGTAAAATGCCTGTCTGGGTTCAAACCCACGCCCTATAACTCGTAAGTCGGGGCCGTTACCACTTGGCCACCACTGCTCTCGATAGACAGTCGCTCCAAGTGAAATATAGATACTTATTTAGCTGTTTAACATTAATTGATTCAGGCGTGACCTTGCGGAGATCCATAATAAAATACAATAGACGTGGATATATATTTAGTAACCTGTTCCGCTTAACTATTCCTAAAAAGCTAAAAAAAAACCTGTAATAAATCGACACGTGTTTCACCTCTCAACGAGGCATTCTCAGGATGACGATTGACTTGTCTCGAACCCGAACACGGCGTGTTGCCACCCCGAGCGGTGGACGCAGAGTCACTGCTATCTCTGCGTCCAGCGTCAATTGTCATTCTGAGGATGCCTCGTTGAGAGGTGAAACACGTGTCGATTTCTTTCAAGAGTTTTTTTCCCAAGCAAAGTTAATAAAATTTAAATGGGTCCACCTCTGAAGTTTGACATACCAAACAAAAAAATGATCATCAAAGTAAATTCATAATAGGAAGATAGATGCGTGGGTACAAAAAAAAAGAAATTATATTCAGTAAAATATTTGACATGTATTTTTTACTTTATCATATCAATAAAAAATGACTTGGATAAAACGTATTAAAGTTGGGGAGTGGGGGCTCGCAACGTCAATTAATAAAATCTACATACTCGTGACGTCATGCCACATTTCATTTTCAACTCAATGTGTCCAAAATACGTGAAATACGTGTCCAATTTATGTTTGAATAAAAAAATTACAAACAAAAAAAAAAAACATTTTAGTCATCATCCACTGTGGCGGAGAAATAGCGAAAAAAAAAACAGTAGCACTCCGGGAGTGCCGACAGAAGTGAAAACTTGAACAAGATCGCCTTGGTGGAAGAAAAATACTTGTATGGAACATTGGTCCGTAACCTTGTCTAAATAAAGAGCACAATCGCGTTTACAAAAAAAAAACATCCAAACCTTTAAAGTAAAAATCCTTGCATAGAACATTGATCCGTAACGAAATATAAATAAAGAGCACAATCGCGTTTACAAAAATGAGGTGTCGGTAACGGTGTCGTCATCTCAAAAATACCCAACGCGCTTAAATAAGTTTTCACTTCCAAAAAACAGACAGTCGAATTGAGAACCTTCTTATTGAAGTCGGTTAAAAACGAATGATGAATGTTTAGGAATTAGGTGTAGGCCATTAGGTGGCTGACCGCTACTATCGTTTTTATGATACTCTAGTATTACTTAACTTTAATCAAACCTTGCACTGCGCGTTAGGTCCCAAATAGAGTCTATCAAGGACGTGGACTAGACTTTCTAAATGTAGCTCGGACGAGCTCACACGTCTCAGTAATAAGTTTCTTAAGACGTCTCGTTCACGTAAAATAATCAAAGTTTTGATCGCGATTTGTATGAAAGAAAGAAAATACATTTATTGAGCACAAACTAAAAGGCACACAACACAACATAATCGTCGCCCTCTCCGCTAACTGTCGTATCTCACAAACTGACGTATCTGCACTAACATTACCTACGTGTTCAGAACTTTGTTTCGAAAAAGTTCTCTCTAATCGTCGTATCTGTGTCGTTTACCGTTTAGAAGATAATCACGTATTTTGTTTTGCGTAAGTGCAAAAGGAGGGAAAAAATATTCTCACCACCTGTC
Source organism: Agrochola litura (assembly GCA_949152395.1). NCBI lineage: Eukaryota > Metazoa > Arthropoda > Insecta > Lepidoptera > Noctuidae > Agrochola > Agrochola litura. The sequence continues at coordinate 10,592,559 of OX424517.1, read as the reverse complement.
GTATATGCACACATCTACAGGTAGTGAGTTAAAGATTAAGTCAAGAGCTATTTATAAAAAGTTATTAATTCATTAATGCCACAGCTAACGCAACTATATTAACGTGATTGTAGCGCCCGACCGAAAAACTGTTGCCCTGGAAAAATATCAATTACTAGTTACGACAGTTAGCGGGGAGGGCAACGATTTCCTTAAAACAAGTAACAAAAAAAAAAAAACAAATAAAAAGTGTAAAATTGGGTTAGCACGTTGAGAAAATTCCTTTGCCCTGCAGTAGGAGAGTGACATGCTGGTGTAGGTTTAGTTAATGGCTCATCACAAGTTATTTAGAATCTCCATTACATTTGCAAGGTTTCTATGGAAACGTTTTCTTTATTTTTATAATTTATGAGTACATTATGAACGGCCAAAGTTCAGGTAAAATTTGTGCAAAAAAGCCGATTTTTGGAGGCTTATACTGAATTGGTTTCTCCAAATTCAGATTTTTTGTTTTCATAGAAACCTAGATATAGTGCACAAGATACCTATTAGTTCAAAAATTTCAAAGAAAGAAATGTTACAACGCCATAATCACGTACGAGCGTTTGTATGAAAAGTAAGACGGGTTGGCCGCTCTTAAGTTAACAACATTTATATATTAACTTAAGATTGCACTAGTTGACGGCTCGAACTCGTTGGTGCGCGTGGCTAATATGCATGCTATTTTATTTATTTAGTATTTATTTATCTAGTTTTTATTAATTTATTTAAATATTCATTTCTTTATTTAGTGACATAGACGATGATTTATAACGAAAACAATTGCGTAAGATTTCATGAACAGACCTTTGGGCGTATAGGTATTATGGAAAAACTTCTGGATAAAATTATTTGAACTTTTGAATAAATTATCTATCCCTGTACGGTTTCTATTTTGCCATTTTTATACTACATAAGTTATTTATTTACGCTCAAAGATGAGTTAAAATTAGTGTTGAAAATTTGAAATATGGAAGTTTCGATGCTCACAATTTCCAAACCATTTTTTTTTTTCCAATTCTACTTCCATATGGGGCTAGATAATGGCAAGACAAATTGATATAATTTTTAGTTTTGAACGTATACCGTCAAACAGACGAGTTATCACCGTTTGTATGGAAGAATGGCCGACTAGCGTAACCTTAAGGCGAGAATAAAACGACTTTTAATTATTTTATACTGAAGATCACGTCTAAACGAGTAGTGTTAATGATTTGGAAAAAATATTTGTTAAATTAGAGCATTTTCTTAATAACTTAATCTGTGAATATATATTTTATTTTATTTATTTATTTAATACTTCATGCACACAAATGTAATGGCGGAGGCGGACTTAATGCCAAAGGCATTTTCAACCAGTCAACCTTTGGGTGATGCAGAGACAAACAGTAGTAGGTGTGCGAGAATTGATATTTATTTAAATGTAAAGATATACATAAATATATATTTCCAATTATATATAAACAAAAATAAATGCACATAAAAATACTAAAACAAATAAGACAAACAATGGGAAAACATTACCGTTGTGATGATACTTTAGGGGTATGAGGAACAGGGTGTAAAGTTCACTCATCCACCATAGAGAACGGAGGATCCTCCGACCAGACGGGTGTTGTGTCTGGTGGGCAACTGCCCATCGGTTGGAAGTTGAAATCTTGTATGTATGTCGATCGCTCGGTAAACTCTAACTGCGCGATGCAGGATTTGTGTGACGTCATGTCTTTGATGCGTAGTTTGTATGTGGCGGTGTAACCGCTACATCACTCCCCTCCGGAGACCGGAGGTCGATAGTGGGCTGAATCTTGCGATGCTTCACACAGTGCCAGCTGTGGTTCCAGTGAGTCGGAACCGGGTGCCGCATAGTTCGCGGTGAGTCGGAACTTTCTGTGGTGATTGCGGCGATTGTGGTGATTGTGGTGATTCCCCAGTGAGTCGGGGTGATTGAGGTGATTGCTGTGATTCCCCAGTGAGTCGGGGTGATTGAGGTGATTACGTTGATTCCCCAGTGAGTCGGGGTGATGAGGCTGATTGCGTTGATTCCCCAGTGAGTCGGGGTGATGAGGCTGAGGGTGATGACCAGGAATGCGCGTTCGCTGCATGCTGGTGGTCAGGATACCCGTTGAAGCCGTGGGTGCTGGCTGGCTGTGTGACTCGCCTCACGAAAGCTTGCGGGAGTGATGATGATGATGATGATGAGTCACGCCGAAGTAATTGCACGAAGGCTGCGTTGACGTTCATCACGTCGGGGTCACCAATTTAGGGGTATGAGGAACAGGGTGTAAAATTCACTCATCCACCATAGAAAAGGATCCTCCGACCAGACGGGTGTTGTGTCTGGTGGGCAACTGCCCATCGGTTGGAAGTTGAAATCTTGTATGTATGTCGATCGCTCGGTAAACTCTAACTGCGCGATGCAGGATTTGTGTGACGTCATGTCTTTGATGCGTAGTTTGTATGTGGCGGTGTAACCGCTACAATACTGCTAGCTTCTTGCGAATGTGCTCGCGAACTTTAGCTTTAAAAGATGATCGGTTGGTCGCCATCTTGATTTCCTGGGGGAGCGCATTCCACAGAGAGATAGACTGAACGAAGAAGGAAGAGTGAATGAAGTCTGTGCGGTGAGTGGGACATTGAAGAAGACGGTTGTGATTATTACATAGTGTAATTAATTTGTAAAGTTATGTCTAACGCGGATAAAAAACTAAGAATCACGCAAAAACCATTACGCGTATTTTTCTGAAACCTTCACCATTTTAAAGATAATTTAAGTATTTATCTTTTAACATACAGTGTTATATTAAAATAACTTTTGTTTTATGTATAATAAATTAATAATGCGTCTAATTCGGGACAGCGCTCCTTGATGGGCGAGTCCAGTTACTGGCTGGAACATAGAAATATAAAAAACAGGAGAAGTGGCATGGGGGCGTGTCTGTGTCCGCGCGTAATGATCAAAGTGCTCATTGCATACGAAAATGGCCGTCTCCGCAAACTAGTGTGCTTTCGGCTGTGATCGGGACAATTTATAAGAATGCCGTGTTGTTCAGTGGTTTCTTGTAAAAACTGAAGTCAAAACAAAAACTTTGTGAATCATGGAATCACTTACCATATGTAATTACAAGTATTTTACTATATTTGTCTTTAAAATAATGAAAAACAACAAATCGTAAAATATTTCTTGCTTTTACTACGTTATTTTTGTTTCCAAATATCACAGCGACTGTACTATTTTTGCACTACATACATTGCTCGTTAACCACTACCTAAATATGTCGCTCAGTCACTCAACAAGCAATGTAAAAATCACGAAACGATACTGTGGACTGCGGATGCATCGCGCAGTACGGCCGCTGTGTCTGGCGACGAGCTAGTGATGTGGTTGTGCAGATCCACTAACGTTGGCTATCGACAACAATGTCGTTTGGCGAATGAATTTATTGCTATTAAACTTTATTCTTCAATTTGTCAACTCTTTTACCCGGGTGGAAGATCGATGTGAAATAATGTGTTTTACTTATTTTGATTATTTTACAGCGTGGTAGAGAAATGCGTAACCAACGGTCGTAAAGTTAATAAAATTTTAGGTGGAGTGTTTTGGGTTTGAATTATCGCTGGCCTTATACTCGTGCTATTTCCTTATTTTTTTATGGTTTTGGTATTTTACTTCCGTTAAAGTCTTCAAAAGCTTCGAATGCGTTATAGTAATCGACATGGTTCAGATAATTACAAATATGAAGAAACACATCATTTTATAAAGTATAAGGACAAAGGTGGGCTTATGTACCCATCTCCTGATGTCGTCATGATTTGTAAGATAATGGAAATAATCATAAAAACAGCTTGTCTCACCAATAATAAATTAACAGTTAAAACTAAAAATGTCAAACAGGAACTCATGGCAAAGGCTTTGCCTCACTTCAGAGGATTAGGTCTCTTTGAAAATATTAAGTTTCACCAATTTGAGCAGTCTCCGATGAATAATCACATAATATTTCAAATTAAAGCAGTCATGGAAAAATATATTAATTTAAGATTACACTATTTGACAAAAAATGCCACTCCAGTAATATCAAAGCGTCAAGTGCTGCACAAATGCCTCCACTTTACAGGTCAGTGAGTAAACATCATAGCAGGGTTCAACAATATATACTGTTTCAAATAAACTATGACAGGTTAAACCAACGTAACTGGATTTTTATTGTTTGAATTTTTTGCTTATTATTTATTTTTATTATAATATTTTCTGGACTTATCATTTTTATTTATTTTATTTTCAGGACACCAAATTTTTTTAAGTATAACGACGGTGAAGTATCAATATCTAATAACTACAAAAACATGGTTTTACAGGAGGAGAAAAAAACGTTTAATTTCTATAGTTTTTGACCATTTGAAGAAAACATTAGTAAGTAAAAACCGCCAAAATGTTAGTTATTAGATATTGCTACTTCGCCGTCGATAATATTAAATGGAAGAATCGATACCTTTCCGATTTAGTCAATCACTAGCGTATATGTAAAATAAATTGTTTCTGTACAGCACAACGATAGAAATGATGTTTTCGTGTGAGTGAGTTGTACGGTGCATGGTAAATGCACGCTGTGTTTGATGGGATAAGGTTTATAATTGATTGTGTAGTACGTTCTGATTTATGAATTGCAAGAGTGAGCGCAGCCTCGTTTCTATTTGGTTTACTGATCTGCATGTGTAGTTGTGACGACTAGTGGCGAGGTAGTGGGGACAAAGTGGAGACATTGGGTTTCGATACATTTTCAACTACCGGGCATATCTCCTTCTTTCTTATATCTATGGGCTGGAAGGACGACGCGTTGCGTGAGCTCAGCACAAAACACGGAAGCTAACCACTCAAGGTCACCTTGCATTTAGTGGCGTCCTAACCTTCATTTCTTTACTTTATTTCCTAAATCTTAACACACACGTGCGGCCAACAACAATAAATGAAGCACTAACGTTTTATGCTCAATGATAATCACAAGAGCACGCTATTAAAATGAAATAACTGTTTAAATTATGAAATGATGACGAGTTGATGACTGTTATTTTAATAGAATGACATGCTATTTATGAATTGCCGTTATCTTAAACAAGGTGGGGCAAAGTAATGTCATAATGTGAATTGGCTGCAGTTTTATTGGAAATTTTAAAAAAAATGGGCTCTGTTTACACGTGAAATAAGAACCATCCTGACTCCAAAATAACTAATTTAATTCCAAATATAATTATTTAACCTCAAAATACATACTAATCCCCAAATGAATCTTAAGGACGTTACCCCCCAATATCATAAAGTAAAACTACATATTTACAATATTTCAGGGATAAGGAAAATAATATGAAACACCAAGATATTTTGTCAGTCATTTATATTTCTTTGCCAACATCAAATTCAATATTCTACACCATACCATCACATCTCCTATTCCCCACATAATATCACTATTTAATCAGTATTCTATTATTTGCCATAAAACTAATAGGTTACCTTAATTTACAGTAGATCTCCAACCATTAATATGCCATTCTACATCGATTTACATATCAATGCCATTCTATCTTTTTACCGACACTGCCACTAAGCACGTCTTACCATCACGAACGCCCAACCCAGTAAGTAGGTCGTTGTTACCCTCATTTTGACACATCAAATCTTTGGGTGTTGCCAGTACAATATCCAACAATTACGTATTAATAAATTGAAACCTAACACACGGAAAGTTCATTGCAGATTACTGACGAAACAGAGATGACAAAAATATTTTAATAATTATTGCTTATATTACAAAGATTCACTGTACCAAAAATGTTGCACCTCTTTTTTTTGGGTGGGAAGTTATCAAAAACTTAAGGGCATATCAGACTCTTACTGACTAAAACCCACCCGTGTTCCTTCAGTTGCCTGTATGTGGCCACGGTATCCCTTTCGGACTTTCCCGCGACCCCGGCAGGCATCGGCCCTAGCGGACCCCGTCAGTTCTGCTGACATCTCTTTGAGGCGCGCATGGAACACAACGCGTTGTCGACCCGGGCCTGGGCCTTATCGGACGGTGAGCTACGCATTATTCACCGTCCACAAGTCCGCGCCTACGGCGGCCGGGAATCGGCCTGCTATTCCCGACGCCCAGGTCGTCTCCTGCGAAGGTTAGGGGCTTGAGGGCGCGAAATTTGCCTCTCCCTCACGCGTTCCGCCTCCTCATTTGCGAGCATTACTGCTTCGCAGAAGGAGGTGACGGCCTCCCTTGCCCTCTCGCCCCGTACTATGGCCTGGACCAGGGCCGGTCGCGAGAGATCACTGCCGCCGATTGCCTCCACGAGAACACGATGGTACTCCGCCCAAGCCGGGCAGACCTCCACCGTGTCACACAATAGTGATAGCCGGGCGTTTCCTCCCGCCTCCGCCGGAACAGGAACCTCCCGAAGCAACCGTGTCCGGTGAGGACCTACATCAGGCGGAAGGTGAGGACGCCGTGGCGCCTCTCTAGCCACTCCTCAAAAAGGAGACTTATCGCCGCAATTGTGGCATTCCTAGCACTGGGTTGCGACAATCGCACTCTCCATGACGCCATGAGATCTCGCCTCCGCTGTGCCGTGATTAAGCCCGGCGATGTTGCACCTCTCAGCCGTCTTTACGAATGACATTTAAATCTAAATCAAATGTTTCTATCCTAGCACAGGATAGCACATCATTGGAAGGGGCGCGGCACCCCCGTTTGATTTAAGAGGACCCCCTCTGCCCCCCGAACTTATGTGACCCCTGTTGATAATTTTCTAATAGCGTTTACTTTTTATTTTCAGTAATAATAATTTTAAAAAAATACTTTTCGGTAATCTTTTTGCAGTACTTATGTGCCCCTTTCGGATCAGACAGGGTTTTTTACATATTGCATAAGATTTATATGTAAACATAAAAACAGAAACTCAATAAAAAAGATAAGATTTAAACTAAACAGCCTGTATGAGTCGGTACATGTGTCGGTCAATGACAGCTGGAGCTGCATAGTAACGTACATTGAGCTGAAACACGAACGCGCGACGTAAACGTAAAAATTCGAACGATTTTTTATCGAAAACTTGCTTTTGCCCGCGGCTTCGCCCGCGTGGATGTCGGAAAATATCCTACGGGAGCGTACTGCCGATACCGGGATTACATACCTAATAGCCGAGAAAAAGGTCATTGACTCCTACCGCTGCGCCCGCGTTGCCGTCAACCATAATTATTTTGTTACGCGTAATTTTGAATCTGTGATATCTTTTAAACCATTCATTTAAATGAAATGATGTCAAGGCATATCCTTACATTCATGTTATAATCTTAGTTAAATATTAATGTTTTATAAACGTCCTGGAATAAATTCTTTAGATGAAGGTGACAACCGCTTCAAAATCCGTTACGTAGTTTAGAAGGACAACGCGTTCTCTCACACACAGACACGAAGAGCGATCCTATATAAATAAACCCTTACATATTATAAAACAAAGTCCCCCGCCACGTCTGTCTGCCTGAACGCGATAAACTCAAAAACTACCGAACGGATTTTCAAACGGTTTTCACCAATGGACGGAGTGATTCATGCGAAAGATTTTAGTGTATAATTCATTACGGTTTTGTGTAAATTGGCTGAAATTTGACGATTATTGTTGAAGAAGTCGGAAAAATTCATGCCGACTGGGAGCTTTACTGGCGTGCGCTGCGTTAACGGAAAAAGATACATCAAATTGATGTTCTACGGTATTATTCATCTTAAAAAGTTCAACAAAAAATCCGCAATGGCATATGTCTATCTTCTAAGGATGACCCACAATAACCATTTTTATCTTTCAGAATTTGATAAAAAATTTATTGTTATTTCCGAAGCTTTTTTGACCGATATAGTATTAATCCTTATCCATAAAATATGTTATTTAAATTAGGCATTTAATTTAGATTAAAATATGCCTCAAAATTATATCATTTAAATGAATAGTTTAAAAGATATCACAGTTTCAAAATTACGCGTAGCAACGCGGTCGCAGCGGTAGGAGTCAATGGCCTTTTCCTCTGTATTATTACTTATTAGGTATGAAATCTCGGTAGTACGTTCCCGTGGGATATATTTCGACATCCACGCGGGCGAAGCCGCGGGCAAAAGCTAGTAAGTTATAAAGAAGTATGAAATGTAGAAGAATAATTCGTGCGTTTGCATGCAGGTGGGCGAGGTAATGGCCACATGTAGTCAGATCGCGCTAGTTTTAATCTAAATGAAATGCTCAATTTAAGTAAAATAGTTTATCGGTTATAGATCAATATAGTACCGGTCAAAATAGCTTTGGAAATAACAATGAAATTTTTATCAAATTCTGAAACATAAAAATGGTTATTGTGGGTCATCCTTAGAAGTTAGACATATGCCAGCGCAGACTTTTTTTTGAATTTTTTAAGATGAACAATACCGTAGAACATAAATTTGATGTATCTTTTCCGGTTAACGCAGCGCACGCCAGTAAAGCTCCCAGTCGGCATGATTTTTCCGACATCTTCAACAATAATCGTCTCAGCCAATTTACACAAAACCCTAATGAATTAAACTCTAAAACCTTCCGCATGAATCACTCCGTCTATTGGTGAAAATCCGTTTGAAAATCCGTTCGGTAGTTTATGAGTTTATTGCATTCAGACAGACAGACGGGGCGCGGGACTTTGTTTTATATTATGTAAGGATACATTATGGTTAAAATTTTTGGGACAAGCACTATTTAGTATCACCCATAGATAAAGATATGAATAAAAATTCTGAGTTAATATTATGTAAAATGAGTATTTTCAATTTTAAAATAGGAATGATGACAATTTAGATGACAAAAAATATTGGACACGTATCTTTTCTTTTCTACGTAATCAAAAGATTATGGCGATACATCGAGTTAAAATGTGGCATGACGTCATGCCTTGCTAGATTTTATACTGAGTTGTGACGTAGCGAGCCCCCACCGAACTTTAATGCGTTTTATAGTCATTCTTTATTAATATGATAAATAAAAAAAACGTGTGGCACTCGGGGACTGCCGCGGTAAAGCTATTGCATTGCATTTGTAACCTCCATGCTTCCTATTTGTCAACGCTACACTTGGGATGATGACGGATGAGGACATAAAACAAAAATTACGTTCCCATGACAACGTGATGTTGTCATGGGAACGTTTTTTTACATGGTAGGCGGAGTGGGGGGTGTTAGGTTTTTTTCGTTACGGAATTTCTTCGGGATTTTTTTTATTATCTGACTGACGGACTACATAGAATTTATTTTTTTAACGGGACAATATCCCAATTCACGTTATGTTTACTCCGCGCATGCGTCGTAGGCCCACTGGTCGACACTAACCAAACTAGTTATGTTAGCTTTGACCTACCACAGCTAAGCTATACTTAAGTGTTAGATAATCTATAGACACTCAGGTAATTCTAATAAAGTGTTTATATGCACGAACGTGGGTATTAGGGTTGCCAACATTTCTTCCGCGAAATATAGTATTTTTCAAAATAAGCTATAAAAAAATATAGTACCTACTTTATGGAAAAAGCCAAAAATCGACAAAGATATATTTGTTACTTATTTATTTTTATAAAAATTATATGTTTTGCACTTCTTGCATTAAAAAAAAAAATCCAAAATTCAAGTGTCGTAATTAAATTAAAATGTTTAAATTAATGTAAATCAAAAGCACATTTTTTATTAATGAGATACTCTTCCATTTCTTTCTTCTCGCCATTTCGAATTTATAACCGAAAATATACTTTTCGTGAATGCCGAAGTGGCGGGATAAACATGATAAATTATTTTCAGTATTTTTTTAAATATGCTGCCATTTTTGGCCTGTACTTTTGTCAGTAAACTCACTACATTCTTTTACTTTTGCAAAGATTTCATTTGCTGTTATTTCAGAGTAATAGTTTTTCTTCAAGAGTATATAGTAACGCAGACTCGAAAAATAGTACAATACTATATATTATAGTACGGTTGGCAACCCTAGTGGGTATGTACCTTGCTGATTGATGGAGTGAATAATGATAATATTTTCTTGACCGATTTTCGGTCACGACTAACCTGTGCTATGTGCAGGAGATATTAAACTCAAACTCAAAACTCAAAGCATTTATTTCAATTAAACCATTTACAGGCGCTTTTGAATTGTCAAGAGGTCGGTCAGTCAGAAATATGAAGCTAGTTGCCCATTCCAAAGCGTAGTAGGTACCTATGGAGAAGAACGAGCAAGAAAGTCCCTCACAAGTTCCTGATAGGTACACACGACTACATATGAAGCGATACATCTCCAGTATAAGCTAATCTCTCAATGTACGGAAATCCTATACAATGCGAGATCAGCTTATACTAGAAATGTATAGCTTGATATCGTCAACCGTAGGTTCAATTGAGGTAAGGGACAAAATACGATTTTTCAGGAGAGGCCGACAAAGTTTTTTTTCGGACTAAATCGCCCATAACTTTTTTTCTTATTAACCTTTTTCGGGTCTGTTTTTCTTACGTTAGAATTTTTCATATTCACCATTCGATAGAGCGAAAAATTCTGAACAAAACTGTATACTCAACTCATTTTGGGTATTTTACCTCAATTGAACCTGCGGTCGACGATATGTAGCCGTGTACATGTTGTATAACTTAATATAATAGGGATAATGCCTGGGTCAATCCGAGTTCAATAATTGTTTTAAGAAGAACACTAAATCTATCAGCCCTAAGTTTTTATTTAGTGACTGGGCAACTACAGGACTCAGGAAAAGTAGGGATAGACTTTTCGAGCTGTATGGCCTTAAGCCTTATATAAACACGGAAACTTTTAATAAGTATGTTGCTACTTACTCTAGAACTTTTAAGAACACTTGTAAGGCAGCTAAAGCCTTATACATTAGCAACAAGGTTAAATCAGCAGACAATAAAATACAGACAGTTTGGAAAATTATCAATAATGAAACGAATAGAAACAAAAAGCATAATTCTGATTATACACTGAAGAAGTCATGTGGTGGTCTCATTTTCGATAGCAAAGAAGTTGCTCAAGAATTTGTAAATTTCTTTACCAGTATCCCACTTAAAACTACTGAAACCTTAAATTCCTCGCCCTCGCTCTCTTTTGATTTAGTAAGGGCCAACGTTTCAGCATGCCCGATTGAATTTAACTTTAAGCATATTAACCCCATAACAGTAATAAAAGCTTTTAAACAAATCAAGATCAAATTGACCGAAGATCTTTGGGGGATGTCCATTAAAGTCTGTACCTCCATAATTGAGACCATAGCGCCTTACTTAGCTTTAATATTTAATTTGTGTGTGGATCAAGGAGTCTTCCCGGATTTAATGAAATACAGTAAGGTAATACCACTTTTCAAATCCGGGGACAGTAAAGACACCAATAATTATAGACCCGTATCCGTGTTGCCGGTATTCAGCAAGGTGTTTGAAAAGGTAATGCTTAATCAAATGCTCAATCATTTTAACACAAATAAAATCCTTCACGATCAACAGTATGGTTTCACCAAAGGACGTTGTACGACCGACGCCGGTGTAACCCTATTAAGACACATTTTTAACGCGTGGGAAGAGGCTCAAGACGCCATAGGGATCTTTTGTGACCTCTCCAAAGCATTTGATTGCGTCGATCACGAAACCTTACTCTTGAAACTTGAGCATTACGGACTTGGAAAACTTGCACTCAATTTAGTAAAATCTTATTTAAATGATAGACAACAGCAAGTTCAAATAAACGGTATCAATTCACTACGTTTAAAAGTAAAAATAGGTGTGCCACAAGGCTCGATATTGGGTCCATTCCTCTTCTTAGTGTATATAAATGATCTACTCCATTTATTAAAAAATCAACCACAAATGGTGTTATTTGCTGACGATACTTCTTTAATTTTTAAGGTAGATAGACGTGCTACAAATTTTAACGACGTAAATAACGCCCTACTGCAGGTCCAAAATTGGTTCACTGCTAATAATTTAGTATTAAATGGAAAAAAAACTAAGTGCATAAAATTTTCTTTACCAAATGTCAAAAGTAGTGATTGTGAGATAGTATTGAATCAAGAGAAACTAGAATTCGTCGATAAAACTGTTTTCCTAGGGATCACGCTCGACTCAAGGCTGCAATGGGGTCCTCATTTAACATCTCTTGCAGGACGGCTAAGTTCAGCAGCATATGCTGTCAGAAAAATCCGCCAATTTACTGATGTAGATACCGCGAGGCTAGTCTATTTTAGCTACTTTCATAGTATCATGTCTTACGGTATTTTACTGTGGGGACGGGCTGCAGACATCGAGTCTATTTTTATTCTGCAGAAAAGAGCGATCAGAGCCATTTATTATCTCCGCAGGCGCGATTCTCTAAGGAAACTGTTTAAGGATATTAACATCATGACGGTACCTTGTCAATATATCTATGAAAACATCATGTACGTAAGAAAGAATTTACATCTTTTTAGCAAAAGAGGTGATAGACATAATTATAGTACAAGAAATAGGGACCTATTAGTTCAACCAGGTTTCAGACTGGCTAAAGTAGATTCATCTTTCATGGGATACTGTTTAAAATGTTACAATAAAATTCCTCCCCACATACTTCAACTGAATGAGACGAAATTCAAATCTTGTATAAAACGCACACTATGCAGGCAGGCATATTATACGTTGGGGGATTACATCGCCGATAAAAATGCTTGGCTCAATGCTGGTCCTGCTCCACAACTAATTGATTAACATTTGCAAATACTGTTGGAGCTGCTGAAGATTGTAAGACTATCTTTTCATTGTATAAACTCAATCTCCATTGTATTATATAATTGCATAGCACAGGTGTGAGCACTATGTACTAAAGAGTTACCATTTACCGGGTAATATGTCTTGCATTGACTTGAATGTGCCCTGGCGGCTGTGAGTATGTCATGCTCACTCAAATGTTTCGCTGATGGTGGCGCGTGTGTTGGATCATTTAGCTCCCTTCAAAATGGTTGAGCTGAATGGTGCTAATCCATGCGTCATGTTCGTGAACGGGCGCCGTCAGTTGGGACTGGTCATCTCTTAGCTGCCAGGGCTTATTTTATTTTATTTTATTTTTTTTGAATTGTTCTTTGTTTTATCTTTTTATTACGGACGCTTCTAACGTGCACGTCTTTCTACATTGTACTCACATGTATAATTTCAACATGAATGATGTAACCAATATTTTGTAACAATTTTTTATTTAAAAGAGTGTCCGTGGAGTTTCTTGCCCGTTCTTCTCCATAGGTACCTACTACGCTTTGGAATGGGCAACTAGCTTCATACCTATTTCTGACTGACCGATTCTTTGACAATTCAAAAGTGCCTGTAAATGGTTTAATTGAAATAAATGCTTTGAGTTTGAGTTTGAGTTTGAGTCAAAAAAAAAAGAAAATCTATTTAGTCCATCAGTCAGATAATAAAAAAATATTAGACGCGTATTTTTTGCTTTATTATAATAATAAAAAAATACTTAGATAAAACGCATTAAAGTTGGGGAGTGGGGGTCGCTACGTCACAACTCACAAGTAAGTATAAAATCTACATACTCGTGACGTCGTCGGTTTTTAAGGGTGCTAAAGCCGATGCTGAGGTCAAAATGAAAATCCAAGATGGCAGCTAAGAAAATTTTCAAGTTTTTCGTCATGGGTGTCGTTTTCATAGTTTACGAGGGTGCTTAAACAGTCCGCGACGCGCGCGCTTGCCAATCGGTAGTGTCGTGTCCTTGAAAATGGCTTCCAACGTGATAAAGTGTAACTCATGCAATGTTGTTATAAGTGAAGTGCTTGCATTTATATGCAATAAAATGGACGTTATGGATGAAGAAAGCATTAGTCGTATTTGTAAAAGTGCTTTTTCGGAGTCTGATATTGAAAATGCTAAGGATCTGCTTTTCCAGTCAGTTCCGACAGCAAAGAGGAAGAAAATAAGGAAGCGGGATGGTAAAACGCTTCGTAATATTGATGATATTCTCTGTTTATTAAAAGAAACAGACCCAGAAGAAATTCCGATATTCGTGGCTCGAGACCTGCAAAAACTACCGCCTGTACTGTTCGACCATGTTGATGTGACAAGGTTATTAAAAGACATACTAAAGATGCAGAGTGAAATTACGCAGATAAAGGAACAGTATGCCACTGCTGACCAATTACGCCAGATAAAGTTTGATCTTGAATCATTAAAAAATACGTCACTGGTTAATTATTTTCCGTGTAATGTGAACACAATACGAGGTGCCTCGGGGATTAATATATATGAAGACAGCAACAGTGGCCCTGTCGGTTTGCAACCCATATGTTTGGAAGATGAAAACCAGTGCAAATCGCCGTTGGAAAATTTATTAAGTAAGGGAGGTAGTTGTAAAACACCTCAACCGGTATGTGCAAAACAGAGCAGCCGATCCGCAGCGACGCGCAAGGCCGCCGAGCCGGCCAATCAGCGGCAGCAGCCGGGCCGATCATCCACGATCGTAGCCGAATGCGCGCCGACGCAAGCGCCTCGCTTATCTATGCAAGAGTTGGGACATACGAGCGTTCCGAATGTACAACATATCGTCACACAAAATCAGAGATGTTTTGCTGATATCGTACGCGATGGGCAATGGAAACCGGAACGTAGTGATAATGGGTGGATTGAGGTGCAGCGGAAAAGACATAAGAATCGTTTTATTGGAAACAGAGGGAAGGCTGTTATGGACCCTGAAGTTAAATTCAAAGCAGCTGATATACAAACCCCGATGTACATTTATAATGTGGCGAAGGAAGTGACCGTGTGTGACATAGTAAACTACATTAGAGATAAATGTAATATAACCGTCACGTTAGAAAAAATGAACATGAAAATGGAAAAAGATTACATCGCTTATAAAGTTTTTGTTCCAAAATATAAGTTGGACATGTTTATGGAATCAAATTTTTGGCCAGAAGGAATAGCTTTTCGTCGTTTTATAAACTTCGATCGGCAAGTAAAAGTCAGAGAGGATACTCTGAAAAGCGTTGCTAACCCAAATCATGATAAGTTCAACTAAGTTAGTAAGTTACAATTGCAAAAGTGTGACGCGGTCGGTTGAATGTATTCGCCGAATTTGTAAGACGGCAGATGTAATTGCCTTACAAGAAACTTGGTTGCTACCTCACGACGTCTCATATCTGGGTAGCATAGACAACGATTTTGGTTTCGTCGGTAACTCGGCTGTGGATACCTCGGCCGGCATACTTCGGGGTAGACCGTATGGAGGTGTGGCCATATTATGGAGGAAAAGTTCGTTTCCCACAGTGACAGTGTTACCATGCTCCAGTGTGCGTCTGGTAGCAGTGAAACTCGAACTCACTGATCGTGCTATAATCGTTTTTTCTGTGTATATGCCAACAGACTCAACAGATAACTTAGTAGAATTTACCGAATGTTTATGTGAAATAAATGCCATTATTGAAAGCAATAATGTAGAATCAGTGTTTATATTGGGTGATTTCAACGCACATCCAGGTGAGCCTTTTGATACTGAACTAAAACACTTTTGTGCCGAGCAGTTGTGGTCGTGCGTCGACAGAGAACTATTGCCGTCGGATACATACACTTTTGTGAGTGACGCACACGGATCGCGACGCTGGCTTGATCACTGTATCGTGACTAGTGCCGCGCGGCACGCTGTTGTTGGTGCGTCTGTTCTTTATGACATTTACTGGTCAGACCACTATCCTATACAATTCGAGTGTGATCTAGGATTAATAAAACCTAAAAGCGTGCTGTCTAAAACTGACGTTAGTAGTAATCAAGTGACATGGGGTGAAAGGGACCGTAACCAAATAAATGAATACAATAGGCTATGTCATGTTAAACTGAAAAATGTTGATTTTCCGTCTGAAGTGAGTAGTTGTGCTGATAAAATGTGTTCCAACACACACCATAGACATTGTTTGGAAAACTTGTATGATGAGATAGTATGTATATTAACAGATGCGTCTAAATGTTCAGCGTTTGCTAGAAAAAGACGTAACAAAGGTAGCATAACCGGGTGGAACAGATACGTCAGGGATGCTCATGTGAGGGCCAGGCTTTGCTTTCAGATGTGGGTGCTGAATGGAAAACCTTCTGTCGGACATGTTTACGAAAACATGTCTGAATCCAGGAAGCTTTTTAAGTCCCAATTGAAGTGGTGTCAGGATAACGAGCAAAAAATTAAAATGGACATAATTGCAGACCACCACTGCAAGAAGGATTTTAAGGGTTTTTGGAAAAAGACAAATCAGTTAAATCCGAAGCCTGGTCACCCTGTGAGTGTGGCTGGCGTGCATGAACCACGGGAAATTGCCAATCGTTTCCAACAGCTTTTTAAAGTAGATTCGCTTTTGGATGCGGCACCGCAGACGCCTGATGTTGAGTCAGCCGTCGGAGATCTTAAAGTTAGGTTTTCAGCCAAGGATGTGGCAGGCATTATTAGGAATATGAGAAGAGGTAAATCTCCTGGTCACGACGGCCTCAGCATCGAGCATCTGCAAAACGCAGGTGTTCACTTGCCAAGGGTTTTGGCCATGTTTTTTAATCTGTGCGTTAGCCATTCGTATCTACCTGATAGACTGATGTACACTGTTGTTGTACCAATTCCTAAAAATAAAACCGGTGATACTTCAGATTTATTAAATTATAGACCGATTTCATTAGCCACGGTTACTGCAAAAGTACTGGACAGTCTGCTTGACCACCAACTGGGCAGGCATATTAAGCTCCATGACGCACAATTTGGTTTTCGATCTGGTTTGTCAACGGAAAGTGCTATCATGTGTCTTAAGCAGACTGTTCAATATTATAGTGATCGGAAAACACCAGTTTTTGCATGCTTTCTCGATCTCTCAAAAGCTTTCGACCTGGTGTCATATGACAAACTATGGCGCAAGCTCGAAAGTGAGACAGATTGCAGTCCGGAAGTTACATCTATTTTTAGGTATTGGTACAACAACCAGAAAAATACTGTCAGATGGGCAGGCTCTTACTCGGATGTGTACAGGTTGCAGTGTGGGGTGAGACAGGGTGGTCTGACTTCACCGAAGCTCTTCAACCTGTACATTAACCGACTTGTCGGTGAACTCAGCAGTGCCAGTGTCGGGTGCTACATAGACGGCGTTTGTCTCAACAATATTAGTTATGCAGATGATATGGTACTGCTGAGTCCATCGATCGGGGGTTTGCGTAAGCTGGTACGGATTTGTGAGTCCTACGCGGAGGCCCACGGACTCAGATACAACGCGAAAAAAAGTGAACTCCTAGTATTTAAGGGACGGGGCAAAAATTACGTGACTGTACCTACAGTCACCTTAGCTGGTACCCCCTTAAACAGAGTCACTCAGTTCAAGTATCTGGGCCACTGGGTTTCCGAGGACCTAAAGGATAACGCGGATGTGGAGAGGGCACGTAGGGCGTTGGCTGTCCGGTGTAATATGTTGGCCCGCAGGTTCGCGCGTAGCAGTAATCAAGTGAAAGTGACTCTTTTTAAGTCTTACTGCCAAACACTTTACACGTGCAGCCTGTGGGTTAACTACACACTTGGGTCATACAACGCCCTACGTGTTCAATACAACAACGCGTTTAGGGTGCTGCTGGGGCTACCACGATTCTGCAGTGCGTCGACTATGTTCGCAGAAGCGCACACTGATGGGTTTCATGCTCTTTTAAGGAAGCAGTGTGCGTCGCTGCTGAGTCGTGTTAGGTCCAGTAGCAATAGTATAATAAGCGTGTTCGCGGACAGGTGGGACTCTCCACTGCTGCGCCACTGGATACGTTTGCATACTGCACTGTGAGCAGTGGACAGTTCCTCCCAGTCTTATTGTATGTAACTGTGTCCTTAACTGTTTTTTTATTTTGTGTATGTTGTTTTGTTTTGTTTTTATTTTGATGTGAATTAGTTGTTTATAAAATGTGTGTGTCGAAATATGGATGTTTTCTGAATTAAATGATTATATATTATATATATATATTAAACCGATAGTGAGGTCAAAATGTAAATCCAAGATGGCAGCTGCGAATAATTTAAAAGTTTTCATCATGGGTATCGTTTTCATAGTTTTCGAAGGTGCTTAAGTCTATAGTGAGGTCACAATGTAAATCCACGATGGTGGCAGTGATTTTTTTTTTAATTTTACTTGCGAAGGAACTTTGTTCCTGACGGGGGTTGGATCATACACGTTTTTTTTTTCTCATAGAGGGTGATAAAAAGTAGAGTGTTCACCTCGGGAGCAACACTATTTTAAGCTCGAGTGGCGTACTTTGAATCCCTCGCTGCGCTCAGGATTCTACTTTAGAATCCTTCGCTCCGCTCTGGATTCAAAGAAACACTCTCGCCTTAAAAATAGTTCTTTGCTCCCTTGGTAAACAATCTACTATTTCACTCCTCTTGCTCAAAAACGCCGTCATTGTAGAGTACCAGAGCGGGGAAAAAATTGCATTTCTTGCTCTAGGGGAAAAAGTATTTTTTTTTTAATTTTTCTCTTTTCCAACGAACCTTGAAAAACGAAAAAGTCTTTATTCTTTTAAAGAATAATCATGAGTATGGACTCGACTTATTACTTGTTAAAAGTAATAAGTCGAGTCCATACGACTCGACTTATTAAAAGAAGAACATGTTATTTTTGAAAATGGAACTAAATGCGGCTATCTCTTCGGTAGAATGCGAGCATTGCGTTGCGGCTACAGAAGAAATAAAAAAGGCATTGGCGCGAAATCTTTAGAATTTTTCTCTAATTTAATGCTTAAATCAATTTTATTTAAATCTTCGATTTCTGACATTCGACATATTAATTAATCGAGTCGATCAAAATTGAAAAAAAAAATCGTTTGGCATAATTGTATTCGCACATCATTACAATAAAAAAAAAATGGTCGGCGATTTTTAACACAAATTGAGTAGTGGTAATGAATATTACGTGTTATTGGACCTGTGTTCGTATATTACGTTAAGATCTGGGCATTTTCTAGTTGTGTATAATATTTTTAATAATATTTGTCACATTTTAAATCGTATCTACATGTGTATGTGTATATTTGTGAAAAGTTAAAATGTAAACTCGCACGATCTGGGCATTTTGTAGTTGTGTATAATATTTTTAATAATATTTGTCACATTTTAAATCGTATCTACATGTATATGTGTATATTTGTGAAAAGTTAAAATGTAAACTCGCACGATTGGCGCGAAACTTCGACTTTGGATATCAAAAACTTAATTACCACTACTCATTTAACTTGAACAATGGATGAACTCGTCAAATAATTAAATGATGTAAGTATTCATTGCCCCTGTGGTGGAGTTTGGATGTTCGAAATCCTCAATTTTTATGTTTTTAGCCTCGACCTCGACTGTCATCAAAATGGCGATAATCGCATTTACAGATTTGAATTTTATAAAGGTAAATTAATATTGTATTGGATTATTTTATTTTCTCGCAATCGTAGTGAAAAGTAGAGTGTAACACACGGCGCTAAAACCCATGATAACTCGGTTTCTATTTACTCTCTCGCTAAAGCTCGGGAGTAAAACTACCTCGTTACAATGGGTTATTTTAGCCCCTCGTATAACAATCTACTATTAATTTCGGAAGTCGGTGACAAAGAACAAAAATTCAAAACCAAAGACACCGACTGGACTCGACTTATTACTTTTAACAAGTAATAAGTCGAGTCCATACTCATGATTATTCTTTAAAAGAATAAAGACTTTTTCGTTTTTCATGGTTCGTTGGAAAAGACAAAAATTAAAAAAAAAATCTTTTTCCCCTAGAGCAAGAAATGCAATTTTTTCCCCGCTCTGGTACTCTACAATGACGGCCTTTTTGAGCAAGAGGAGTGAAAAGTAATTTTTCACTTTGTAGTGTTTTTTTTTAAGTCGGTTGTTTTTATTTAAGTATAAAAAGTTTTTATTTTTCACTTTTTAGTTGTGGTACCTACCCCACACAAATTCGAATACCACTACCTGCTATGTAAATAACAGTGACAGGAAGTTATCATATCATCCACATACTAAGTGGGAAAAAATACATATTATTGAAGCCAACTCAAAAACTACCCAAGCAAAGTTAATAAAATTTATCCACCACCTCTGCAGTATGATCTACCAAACAAAAAAAGAATCATCAAAATCAATTCATAATTGGCGGAGTAATCGCGTAACAAACCTACAAAAAAAAAAACATACAGTCGAATTGAGAACCTCCTTCTTTTGGAAGTCGGTTTAAAAGAAGTGACAAAAAGAAGGGGAATAATCTTAAAATAATAATTTATGTAGTGATGGCTTCCGGTGAGTAAATATTAGAATGCAAAATGAAAGTAAAGTAAGTTATTGTTTAAAACATCAATAGGCATTATATCGTATCTATTGTTCTGTGACCCGTCAATGATAACACGGGTGACTGATATCGGAACAATGCAGTCCAAAGTGACAAATAGATTATTAGAAATTAACATAATATATCATAGGCAGATAGCCCCATTGTGTTTAGGTAATTTCGATGTTTTGACAACTAGGTAAATTAGCCCAAGGTGTAAATAGTCTAGGGTCTGATGATAGACCCGGAAGGTGGCCACAGGAACACCTCAACTTTACACAGTGGCCCTGTTGTGTTGGACTCGTTGGATTTGTTTTGATAATTAGGAACGTTGCAAGTGAAGGTGATAGAACAGATATTTTATCAAATTCTAATGCTAGAATAAAATGTAAAATACTTTTTAAACAAGCCTATAATGAACTAAAAAGTACTAAATAAAATATACGTAAACATAGAACTTTAATATTTTCTTAAAAGCTTGAGCTGTGAACGTCGTTCTTTCACTTAAAGATAGCCTCATCAAGCTTTAGCTTTTAGAAAATATTAAAGTTCTATGTTTACGTAAGTTTTATAGTGGTACAAAAAAAAAGTCTCGTGAAGTCCATATTTTTAACCGACTTCCAAAAGGAGGAGGTTCTCAATTCGTCTGTATGTTTTTTTTTTTTTTTTTTTTTTTGTATGTTTGTTACGCGATTACTACGCCAATTATGAATAGATTTTGATGATTCTTTTTTTGTTTGGTAGATCATACTTTAGAGGTGGTCCCATATAAATTTTATTAACTTTGCTTGGGTAGTTTTTGAGTTAGCTTCAATTATACGTATTTTTTTTCCCACTTAGTATGTAGATGATATGATAACTTCTTGTCACTGTTATTTACATAGCAGGTAGTGGTATTCGAATTTGTGTGGGGTAGGTACTACAACTAAAAAGTGAAAAATAAAAACTTTTTACAAAAAAAAAAACAACCGACTTCAAAAAAAAAAACACTACAAAGTGAAAAATAACTTTAATTTCGGAAGTCGGTGACAAAGAACGAAAATTCAAAACCAAAGACACCGACTTCCGAAATTAAAGTTATTTTTCACTTTGTAGTGTTTTTTTTTTGAAGTCGGTTGTTTTTTTTTTTTTGTAAAAAGTTTTTTAGCCAAAATTATACATACGCGACTATTATATACATAACACATACATACATACATAACATCACGCCTTGTTTCCCCGAAGGGTTGGGCAGAGGTGTACCTGTAGCATTTTTCTTTTTTTACATTGTTTCTTAGAAGCCTTATATTTTTGATAAGATGTTTTACTTAAAGTTGCTTTATAAATAAATGTTTGCACTTATTTTATGTTTCTTTTTCACAATAAACTCTGGGGATCCGCACGCGACTAACAGTGTGATTATTTTAGCGCGACTAGCTAAAGGTTAATCGTTGCAAAAAAAATTGTGCTCGCGAGGTCTACTGTTCGCAGAACTACTAGTTTATTTAACCATTTATGCACACACATACCTATAAACAGACAAGAAGAAAGGAACAGAAAAATACGTACAAAGGTGATGCTTATTTCTAAAGAAATCTCTTCCAGCATACCTGCGACAGGAAAGTATATAAAAAAAGATGTAGACAACGTGTGTAACCGTTGATGAGAAAACTAAAAAAAACTTAAACCAGAGAAGAAAAAAAAAAACAATTCACTAATTTCAATATTAACGTAAAATATGAGAATATACTTCTAAAATAAATAAATATCACTACAATATATATAATTACAATGTGATTTAAAATAACTATGCAACTATGACGAGGTGGAAATATAGTGTTCTTTCACTCTTCGTTTAAATGCTTCAACAGTTTGACAGTTGCTAATGTCAGGCGGTAGTGAATTCCACAACCGAACCGCGTGAACAGTGAAGGAGTAGGAATAGAAGTCGGTTGAGTGGGGAGGGGATTTAAGGAGGTTTTTAAGATGCGACCTGCAAGGTGCATTAAAAGGACGGGCGTAGGAAAAGCGTTCCCGCAGATAGGATGGGGTTAAGGACGTTGAATAGCAGACACAATAACCGGGAATTCCTGCGAAGTCGAATAGGGAGCCACTTGAGTATCTTGCGAAAGTTAGATATGTAGTGTTAGTCATATGTAGCAATTAAAATTAAATTAAATTAAAAACTTTATTTCGAGCCAAGACTCTTATAGGGTTAGTAACAATATCCTTAGAACTACGTGTTAGTAAACAACACAATACGGTGACATATGTAACTGACAACAGTGAATTATATATGGACAGTCCACTCAAAACCCTTCAAAACAAGGGTTTTGAAGGGTTTTGAGTGGACTGTCCAAAAACTGTTGAACGTAACGTAACACACTTTTTATCACACACCGAAGGCGGTGTGTGATAAAAAGTGTGTTACGTTACGTTCAAATAAACCAATTTAAGGCACTTTTGAATTGTCAATGGGTCGGCCAGTCAGAAAGATGAAGCTAGTTGCCCATTCCAAAGCGTAGTAGGTACCTATGGAGAAAAACGGGCAAGAAACTCCACGGACACTCTTTTAAATCAAAATATGGTTACAAAATATTGGTTACATCATTCATGTTGAAGTTATACATGTGAGAACGATGCAGAACGTTAAAAGCGTCCGTAATAAAAAATAAAACAAATGATACAAATTGTAAATTAATTTAAAATAAGCCGTGGCAGCTAAGAGATGACCAGTCCCTACTGACAGTGTAGTGTATTATGTAAGGCATCTCTTCTACTCTGTGGAGTAGATACTTACTATGGTGACTCAGGTATCTCTAAACCTTGGGCAAATCCACGCTCTTTCCTTCCAAAGTATTAGATAATACTTCAACAATATATTAGTGCACCAGCACGGACTCGAACCCGGCAAATGGTTAAAGGTCACCACTGCACATGTCGGCACATTAATTCATATCTCTCTTAATTGTTTATGGACCTTCATATGATTGTCATGTATCATCTTCTCTGCAGATTGATTAAACTCGTGTTGGTTTTAATGAATGTGAAAAATGATATGTTTTGTTATATCATACATTTTTTCCACCAATTACTGTATACCATTGAAGAAAAATAACTTCAGATAGATCTAAAAGTCCCGCAAAAATTATATTCAAAATCAAAATCAAAATATTTTATTTCACATAAACCTACATGGGCACTTATGAAACGTCAGAAGCTAGATGCACGGTTCCAATTGGTCGTTTCCTATGGAGAAGAGCCGGCAAGAAACTCCACGGTTACTCTTTTAAAAATAATTGGCTTTTACAATACTTTCAAATAACAGTGTTTCTAGGTATGGGAGGACAGTGTAGGTCTTTCAATAAGTACCAAGTACTTAACAAAATAGAAAATGGTCAACAGGTCTACAATCCACTAAGCCTACAGCGTTCTCACATTCACAAAATATGTAGAAATAAATCTATACAAAAAATTAATAAATTAATAAAAGTAAAAAACCTATTTTAAATAAAAGCAATTATATGATTGCTATTACAACTGTAGTCAATCTGATAATTATCATGTCCACAATAGTAACAAACAAAAAAAAAGTTGAAATTAAATCGTAGTAATCTTAAATCGTAGTAAAATAACTTTAAAGAATCCCTGCCCATTGCCACTTAAGTTCGGCAATTCTTCGGGCTATATTGGTTATCTTGAATCTCCTGCAGATCAAGATTTCTGATGCGATCAGGTAGGGAAATTCTAAGCATAGCCCTCTCCATTCAAATTCAAAAGTCATTTATTCAAACTAGGCTGAGAATCAGCACTTTTCGAACGTCAAAATCACATAAGACAGTCCCTCAAAACGCCCACCCTTCACCACTTCCTAGTGCCTTTAGCTGGGATAAGAAGTGGCGCAACGAATTCCCTAGCATTGCCCTTTGGGTGACTTTCAGCCTTCTACATTACTGTCGCGGCCTGCAACTAGGGCATTGATGAACGATCGTGAAAATCTGGGCCGTGGCGAAGCAAAGACACACAAACAGTCCATCAATGCTGTTTTAAGTATAAATTCCAGAATCATTCATCAGTCAGTGTTTACTGTGATCAGTCATTGATTTTGGAATTTATAATTAATTTACTTAGTTTGAATTTCCGCGCATTATTTGAGAAAAGTACTATACAAGCTTTGGCCGCAACCAGGCATTGATGGACTCACGTATGTGTGCCTCGGCTTCGCCTCGGCCCACATTTGCACGACCGTCCCCCTATGGCCCCAGTTGTAGGCAGCGACAGTAAAGTACATGTACTAAAAAAAGAATTTTCATAATCGGTCCACAAAATGACGGATAAATCGGCGGACAAACATAAAAAAAAAAACAAACACGCTACGAACATGTAACCTCCTCCTTTTTTGAAGTCGTTAAAAAAGAATCTACGTATGCCACAGCAAACTGCTTTGCAGTTTGTTAGAGGTAATATATTGTAAAAAAAAACAGTGGCATTCCGGGAGTGCCGACAGAAGTAAAAACTTGAACAAGATCGCCTTGGTGGAAGAAAAATACTTGTATAAAACATTGGTCCATATTGGTATCTAAATAAAGAGCACAACCGCGTTTACAAAAAAAAAAAATACTTCCAAAACCTTTAAAGTAAAAATACTTGCAAAGAACATTGATCCGTAACGAAATATAAATAAAGAGCACAATCGCGTTTACAAAAATGAGGTATCGTAACGGTGTTGCGAGTTCAATTGTTTTTCCCCATCTCCAAAATGCCCAACGCGTCTAAGAAGAATTCACTTAAAAAAAAAACTGAATAAACACTTTTAATTTTATTTTGTCAACGGCATCCAAGACTCCTTAAAATTCTACTCGGTCACGAATCGAAATCGAGCGTGAACTTACATAAGGTCTACAATAGCTCCCTCTATTATCTACCTACTGATCTCATTATGACGTACAAATTTACAAAAGGGGCCTTGTATTTAGTCAGTTAATTTAATATTCTAATTGCATTTTATTTTGATCTTCCTCGTTATCAATCATTGTGTGTGCCTAATACTAACTAATGTTTTGTGGTTTCATTTAAGAGGCCGACAACAACTAAAGCGCGGTCTCTGCCGGACTTCATAGGAAAGAAAGAGAAGCTCGATGACACACGCCGGTAACTTATTGCAGAATATAATATTGATTGGACCAAAAAATAAAACAATGGTGCCGATTCTCTTGTCACAAATGCCTCTAAACTAGACTAAAAATCACCAAAATTTAGTTTATTCCTGTCAAACGACGATTTCCCATTATTAAATAGAGTAAAGTGACACAACTATCTTTTAGTTTGACAGCACTAAGATGGCACTGAGTTATTAATTTAGTGAAAATGGCAATTTTGCTATTCTGAATTTGACGTTTTTCATCTAAAATCTTGATTGTCTAACTAAATCTGACAATGGTGCCGATTCCCTTGTTCACAAACTAAACTAAATTTAAGTTCATTGCATCTTTTTCTTTCTATTTTTGTTTAGTCCTGTCAAATTAATCAGCGCCTGTCACTACTCTATACAAGTTTAGACGTGATTAAAAACTTGCCAACTAAAATTACGTCAATTTACGTCAAGCGTTGATTAATTTGACAGGACTAAACTAAAATTTATCTTCTGTCCTTTTCTTAATGAAATAGAAAGAAAAAGATGCACTGAACTTAAATTTAGTTTAGTTTGTGAACAAGGGAATCGGCACCTATTTCTAATCGCGATTAAAAAGGAGTAGAATAAAATATGAACTAAAATTCATCAACGCCTTCGACTTCAGGTGCAAAAACAGTACTGTATCGTTTTTAATCTTTTGCTTATATCTCGAAAATGGTGTGTCCAATCCATAGATATAAGAAATTTATATTTCTATGGTCCAATCGCAAAAATAATGAAAATTTTGACCCTCTTTATAAAACTCGGACAAAATATCAGGGCCTCAAGTCTGCTATTACAATAGGGTCAGAATGGTCTATGATTGATTTCATAATTGTTGATTTTGACAAGTTTGGTAATCTACTAATATAATGGCGTCATTATGACTTTCCAATGGTCAGCCACTGACACTCCATTGAAAGAAATGGCACTTATTAGTAATCTCGTACATAATGACAAATGAATGACTGACTTAGGCGGTATCATTGGTCGTATTGTACGACAATGCCATTATAACACAATTCTATTACGAGACCATTGACCGACCAATGATCGACCATTATGAATTTAGCAGATTACGAACTTTTAGCAAAATGACAATGGGATCGTGTTGGAATGACGAATTTATAAAAATAGCAGACTTGGGCCCCAGGCTGATTGCATGTTTATTAAAACACTTTCGACTCCATCCACTCTTCATAGAACTTATACGCCATGCCGCCATACATATTGGAAGTGAACCCTCCGGGAGGGTTGCCAGCATTACGTTTGCGGTAAAGTTAACCATCGCAGACGGTCAACGGCATTAGGTTTTCCATGGTAACAGTTTTCGCGTCGATGTCCCTGCCACAATGTATAACAATAGTAAGGTTACAAGTAATAAAATACATCATGTTCTAAATAACAAAATAAATCATAAAAAATTTCAACAGTAAAGCAAGTAGTTTTAAGTGGGGTCCGGATGACCCCACTTAAAATTACTTGCAGTCTCCTGTAGTTTCCAAAAACTAGATGAATTTGGCGTTTCCTATCTGACACTTCTGTTTGATCTAATCGCGAAAGAAATAGGGCTGTTATTTATAATTAGTGGTACACACGGCTACACATCAACCTATTCAATTCAATTACAAGGGCACTTATGAAACGTCAGAAGCTAGGTGCACGTATGGAGAAGAGCCGGCAAGAAACTCCACGGTTCTCTTTTCAAAATAACAATGTTTTCAAATTACAGTGTTAATAGTGTTAATGTATGGGAGGACAGTGTAAAAATTTCCAGTGTCTGCTGATGTCGTATTGTATAGGATTTCCGTACAATGCGAGGTCAGCTTATAATGGAAATGTATTGCTTGATGTGTACTGGTGCTGATTAATTTGACAGGACTAAACTAAAATTTATCTTCTGTCCTTTTCTTAATGAAATAGAAAGAAAAAGATGCACTGAAATTAAATTTAGTTTAGTTTGTGAACAAGGGAATCGGCACCATTATGTACGAGATTACCACTATGTGCCCTTTCTTTTAATGGAGTGTCAGTGGCTGACCATTGGAAAGTCATAATGACGCCATTATATTAGTAGATTACCAAACCTGTCAAAATCAACAATTAAGAAATCAGGTTCCCTATCCATTTGCATAAAATTTTAAGACCTAATATAACTTAGCATAATTTTGTTTGGCATAATATAATTACGCATAACAGCTCACGCATAATTTTTTTACGCATAATTTCTCTGGTCATAATAATGATTAAGCATAATATTCTAAAGCATAAATTTATTAAGCATAACATTCTAAAGCATAACTTTATTAAGCATAACATTCACAAGCATAAGTTTTTTTCGCTGTAAGAAACATGCAAACAAGCATATACCATGCATGCAGCAAGCATGCAACATGTAAACAAGCATACAACAGGCATGCAAGCAAGCATGCAGCATGCAAGCAAGCATGCAGCATGCAAGCAAGCATGCAGTATGCACGCAGGCATGCTTTCTGTCACGGCTCCGGCGCTGCGGGCCTCCGGCGGCCCCACGCGTGCTAATCGTCGCAGACGGCTTTCGCTCACCACCGCACCTTCGGCTTGCTGGCCGGCTCCGCCGGCCAGCCTCAGGCGCGGCGGTTCGCTCCCAGCCGCCTCCTCCTCAGCCCGCGGGCCGCCTCGCCCCTACACGCCTACGCGATTTTAAATTACACTCTAGGGGTAGGGCAGACAAGACTACGTGGAGTCGGTTTTGCAGCGATTCGGTTCTGTCACTAACTTTTTTTAAGACAATACTTTAATTATTTATTTTATTTTATTTTATAAATGATTTGCATGAAAATCCAAAATAAATACGTAAAAATAACTCAAATTTGTTTCCCTTATTTCTATTAATTGTATGCCTAAATATTATTATGCTAATAGTCATTAGGCCTACTAACGTTATGCGAATCAAATTTATGCCAAAACAAATTAGTCTTTAAGATGATTATGCCAACATAAAATGTATGCCTAAAAAAATTATGCCGAAGTATTATTATGCCAAAACAAATTGTGCCAAAATCGTTATGCCGAAGTATATTAGGACAAAGAACATTATGCGAAAAGAAGGGATCCCACCATTCTTACACTATTGTAATAGCAGACTTGAGGCCCTGACGGGATGACATTGTTGCCTTGGAAGGTGGGTAGGCCTCTGGTGGAAAAATGGTCAAGGTTAAGCCGTGGTTGCATGCCTGTACACGTACAAAATTATAATGGCACGCGACCACCTCTTTACCTTGACCATTTTTGTACCTATGTCTTGATTTCTGTCTGAAATATTTTCTTGTTTCATACTTTTTAGAGCGTGATTTTTCAGTAGTCGGGTTTTAGTTTTTCGTGATTAGGGATGACAATTCAAGAAGTAACGTATTACCATGTACAATACTGGTATTCAGCTGCATCCGGTTAGACTGGAAGCCGGCCCCAACATAGTTGGGAGCAGGCTAGGCAGATGAAGTTACGTTCTGTCTTTAGTCAGATAACTTACCTAGACCGCATTCCGAGTTACGCTAAAAGTGATAATATTGCGAATCCGAACAAATTTAATAGTCACAAAATATAGGTAAGGGTTATTGAGTATTAATTGTGACTTTGGACTTTGGTCGGATTCGCGATATTATCACTTTTAGCGTAACTCGGAATGCGGCCATAGTGTCTTCTCCATATCATTATGACGTTTGCTTTTAGTACAGATTAGAACAGACGGTTCACTCCGCAAAATCATTTAAATAAAAAGCGACTCTTGCTACGGCACAATAAAGTGCAATTCAGGTCACACAGCGCTAATTACCTACAGTTATATTCACCTAGAACCTTACCCCCGCGGGGGTAAATCAGCTATTCTGTGAGGGTAACAAAGAACCTAATCTGGTGGGACCAAAGCTGGTGCCAAATACCTATCCTGTTAATAGCTAAGAGAGCTTTAAAAATGCTTATAAGTACCCTTTACAACCACCTATAGATGTGATTGAGGTTTTTCAACTTCGGTTACACTGAAAACAAAGGCCAGAAACTGTTTCAATGTGGAACATGACTTAAGCGCTTTAAACGAAACTAAACCTAACATAAAAAAACTTGTGAATGCAAAACAATACCAACCATCACACTAACAATTTTTACTTAATTCATTGCTTAATTTAAATATAAAATAGGTACGTAAGAATTATAAGCTTGTCTTGTTTGTATTGATAACATTTTAAGGTCAGGGTAAAATCAGTTTTCCTAATAGGTCACAGGGGTAACAATATTCAAAAGGTTAGGAACCACTAACCTAGAAGTTGCCTCTCTTTCTATCGCGTAACTCTTATATCTTCTGACTACGTTACACTCACTGAATTGGCCCGACAAGACGGGCCCGCCGCGTACTTGTAGCTTCATACCTAGAATGTGGAGTGCGCCTTCTGTACTTTTCTGTGCTTTTATTCCGTTTAATATTCTAATTGCATTTTATGGAGATCTTCCTAGATATCAATCATTGTGTGCATCTAATACTAATTTTAGGGGTTTAGACTATTGCGTTAATACAGCCTGTGTTTGAATACATAAATACTGTGTTTCGGTTGCTGATTTAGATTAAGTACCTGTTCGACAGAGCTCTGCTCGGGTGAAAATAGAAATAAACATATCGTCCAGGTATACCAACGTTGCATCACATTCCCGAGGCTGTGAAAATAGAGAAAACTAATTTACGAAACGAATATTTAGTCGCGAATCATAATTATTTTGATTAAGATACAACCTGATACTGAGAATTCAAATTTTGAATTTCGCGGGCTATCCTAACGCTTTCGCCTTAAGGCTTGCACATAAATTTTGAATTTCACGGGCTCCACCTTAAGTTACATTGAAGGAATCACCTTTTATATAATGCTAAAGCAGAATTTGATAAGGGGGCTTAAAACAGCCGCTTTGGCAGATTCATAATATGATAATATTATCATCATCATCATCATTTCAGCCGAAAGACGTCCACTGCTGGACATAGGCCTCCCCCAAGCAACGCCACTTCGACCGATTCTGTGCTTTCCGCATCCAGCGGATTCCTGCGGCCTTCACAAGGTCATCGGTACATCTTGTGGGAGGCCTTCCAACGCTACGTCTTCCGGTACGTAGTCGCCACTCCAGAACCTTTCGACCCCATCGGCCATCCGTTCTGCGAGCAATGTGCCCTGCCCATTGCCACTTAAGTTTGGCAATTCTTCGGGCTATGTCGGTTACCTTGGTTCTCCTGCGGATCTCTTCATTTCAAATATTATTAATAATATTGTGAATCACACAAACTAACAATTCATAATATTATCTGCGTTCAATTCACAATACGCAATTCGTGAAATACAAAACTGTCAAACAGAGGTTTGACAGTTTTGTATTTTAATTAATTATCATAATAAACTGTAGAAAAAAAAATCTCATTTGATTTATAAATAAAAACTGTAAAGAAAAATTATCCAGTAAAATTACGGTCTCGTATTACGGTGTCAGTCGGTCGGTAATTTTTTTCATGCGGCAATATTTACACCGAATATGATTTTGATATGAATTGAATTGAATACGATTCAGCTAAAATATGTGTCACCATAGAAGAATTGCTGGGAATACAGAAAATGAATTGTCTCTAGAGGAATTGCTTAATGTGGCCGTTTTAGGCCCCAAGTTCTCAGCTTCGAATTCTTAATTCAGATACCGGTACCCTAATTGCGTAAATTATTTTCGTTTGTTTCATTTTGACAGTTCAACAACATTCATTGCGTTATTTACGTTGATAAGCAGATTTTTTTTTCCAACTTATGAAGCAATGGATTAGCAATCTGTTTCAAATCGAAACAGATTAGGTTACGGGTGACCTATCTACAAAATTCCCACCAACACTACCACTAGAAACTTCTTTTATGCTGAGAAAATTAAAACCAATTTCAATTCCCTAATAAGGCACAAAATTGTGTGAATTCTACGATTGTGAAAACATGTTAGTTTTAACAATAGTAAAATATAGTCGTTTATGTTTCATTTATGTGAAGATTAACAACCACTTACTTTACCTATTGTTAAAACTTAAACATGTTTAACAGGAGGCTCCCTAAATTGTATGTTTATTTGCATTAATATTCTGAAAAAGTCGCGCATACAATCAAAATGGAATTTTAGTAGGTATTTGATTTATTGGATATTTTGCTTTCCATATGACAGTTCCGTAATTGGAACATTTTCGCTCGATTCATTTTTCATTCGAAAATCAAGTCTATTTTAAAGATTATTTGAAACAAAAACATGATTACTCGGCTTTTATGACTAAAATGTCATATTTTAGTCATAAAAGCCGAGTAATCAGTAAGAAAATACAGTTTATTATCCAGATATAAGATAAATATGTTTTCTCTAGATCAATTGTACTTTAGTTATAAACGAAATAAGAATTGAGACTTACGACATTTAGTTCCGTGCTCGAACACGACTAAAGAGCGCACGCGATATTCAACTTTATTACTGATGTGGTAGCGTTTAGCACATAGTGGAGTGGTGGGGTGCATGGGGGCGGAGTTTGCGTGGAAATTGTTTTTGGAGTGCCTGATCTTAACATGTTTAATTTACACAAATATAGTTATTGGTAAAACACTAACAACCTCTTAAGGGGTCATTGTACTCATCATTATGAACAACTTTACAACTATAGAAACAAACCTGACAACGAGAAAAAAAAACAACCGACTTCCAAAAACCGTCTTTGGTTTAGAATTTTTGTTTTTTGCCACCAACTTCTGAAATTAAAGTTATTTTATATTTGTAGAATTTGTTTTTCTTTTGGAAGTCGCTCGTTTCTTTTTTGGAAAATTATTTTATTTTTCACTTTTTAGTTGTGGTACCTACCCCACACCAATTGGAACACCACTACCTGCTATGTGAATCACAGTAATAGGAACTTATTATACAAGTGTTATAATGTGCACACATCGAAATGAGGGGGGAAATCCATGCCTAATTTTATCGACGGAAAATATATTTAAAAATCTAAATGTTTTATATATTTTTAAGCTATTGCATATCTTTTATCGCGGGCTTTGAGCGCGGCGACCGAATCAAGAAATTCCGTAACGAAAATAAAACCTAACACGGGGGGTGTTAGGTTTTATTTCTCCGCCTACCATGTAATGACGGATGATGACATAAAACAAAAATTACGTTCCCATGACAACGTGATGTTGTCATGGGAACGTAATTCTTGTTTTATGTCATCACGTCATCATCCCAAGTGTAGCGTTGACAAATAGGAAGTATGGAGGTTACAAATGCTATGCAATAGCTTTACCGCGGCAGTCCCTGAGTGCCACACGTTTTTTTTTTAAAGGTACGTAATTGTGGCGTCTTATTGAGAAATTTTACGATTATTGTAAAAATTGATGAAAAAAAAAACAGATTTTTGCTAAAAAACATGTTTATTGAGGGTACTTTTTTCCACAATTTTTATTTTATGAGGACGCCTTTTTCTTCCAACCAATAAGGAGTTTGTTACATCGCGATAGATCATTTGGTTTAAAAGTTACACCGTTTTGTTTCCACTGGGGCAAACAAAGTAGCGAATAAAATTTAAAAAAAAATCCATAAAAATACTTAGATTTTTTTGAATATTTTTTCCGTCGATGAAATTAAGCATAGATATGTGCACATTATAAAGACTCGCACTGTACAATAGAAACTTCGTTTGACCCGTGCGGCTGTTATTATTTAGCCACAGATCTTTATACCCTACAAAATATAAGGTTCAGTACCCAGTGCGCATGCGCATCCTTCGTTTAGAATTAGACACGCGTTCTGCGCGCGCACCGAATTACAACATACGCCATCAATCATTCGGACAGGTGGCACCAAGCGTTTAGAGTTAAACTTAGATTAGTTTGACAGGTTATTTATTTGTTTTGTTTAATTAATTAATTATAATTATTTCTTTGCAATTATATAATTAATAAGTAATGGTACAGTTTCGGTCTTAATTAAAGTCACAAATTAAACCTCGTTGGTCTAGTGGTCGCAGGCGCTACCGCTGAGCATGAGGTCCTGGGTTCGATTCCCGGGTCGAGCAAAGTGTTATTGGGTTTTTCTATCTGAAATTTCTCAGTAGCAGCTCGGAGTCTGGATTTGTGCCCGGTTGATGGCAATAGGCTCGCCCCCTATTACATGGGACTTAAACATAACTGGCGAAATGCGGGTGTGCCTGCTACAGGTACACTTCTGCCCAACCCTTCGGGGAAACAAGGCGTGATGTTATGTTATGTTTCTATTATTAATTAATTTTACAATACATTCAATATTAATTATCGTCACGTTAATTTAAATCAGATTATCTAACATTATTTATAAATAAACTACTACTTTTTTTTTTATAACAGCTGATATTGATTGTTGAAAAGAAGTGTTAAAAAACCGGCCAAGTGCGAGATAAGGGGTAAATTTTCCTCTATTTGCTTTAATAAATTTTTAACTATTAATTTTAAAATTATTTTTAAGCTATTGCATAGCTTTTATCGCGGGCTTTGAGCGCGGCGACCGAATCAAGAAATTCCGTAACGTAACGAAAATAAAACCTAACACCCCCACTCCGCCTACCATGTAATGACGGTTCCCATGACAACGTGATGTTGTCATGGGAACGTAATTTTTGTTTTATGTCATCATCCCAAGTGTAGCGTTGACCAATAGGAAGTATGGAGGTTACAAATGCTATGCAATAATAGCTTTACCGCGGCAGTCCCCGAGTGCCACACGTTTTTTTTTTATGTGGAACATAAAACAAAAATTACGTTCCCATGACAACGTGATGTTGTCATGGGAACGTAATTTTTGTTTTATGTCATCACGTCATCATCCCAAGTGTAGCGTTGACAAATAGGAAGTATGGAGGTTACAAATGCTATGCAATAGCTTTACCGCGGCAATCCCCGAGTGCCTCACGTTTTTTTTTTTTAAATCTTCATATCAAGACCCTTTCATTTGATATGTCACACGGGACAGTTTGCAAACGATTGTTTTTTTAATTTTTCCCCCAAAACTGAACCTCATATTCAAAATTGATTTATTAACATTACACGTCCGTGTCTGGGTTACAGAAATTCATATTATTATGTGTAAATACAACTTAATCGGTCCAGTAGATTTGGAGCAAATCGGTTGTGACAGACGGACAAAAAGACACGAGTGATCCTATAAGGGTTCCGTTTTTTCGTTCGGATGTACGAAACCCTAAGAAGCCAGGATTTGGCCGCATCCCGCATGGATTTTTTCCTTCGACTTTCGTTCGACTATTTTCAGGTAAACAACCTTATTGTATAATCGCCAATACGTCTGCCAATTGTGGCTATTTCACAATATTCTCTTGTGGCACAGCAGTCATTAGGAAACTCAAATATGATACAGCAGTTCAACATAAGGATCCGTGCACGAAAAAATACCCTTTTTCGTCAATAACTTATCTAATTATAAAAAACCGGCCAACTGCATGTCGGACCACGCACAATGTAGGGTTCCGTAGTTGGGATGAATTTATCCCAAGAACAAACTTAACTTTGTAGTTGAAAAAAAAAAACTTTCATACAGAATGTATGGGAGAACATGTTTTTACAACCGCAAATCTAAGTTGGTCGATTATTACTCGTTAACTTGTAAAGCCTTCTCAGCTGTGATAGTTTTCCTTTTAAATTCGTTATAAAAGCTACGGCAGTGAATTTTTTCACATACCTAAAACCAACCATTTAGCTGGCAGGGGGGGGGGGACACTTGACTGTAACAAAAAATTGCACTTTAAAGCTTAATATTTCGCAAACGGATCTCTGAATTCAAAAATGATTTTAACACACTCACAATTTTTTTGAAAGACCTTTTTAAAGATACCCCACACCAAGGGATAAATAAAAAAAAAAAACATCCCCACTTTTGAAAAAAAATATTTTTCATAATTTTATTTTACCGCTTTGTCGGCATGATTAATATGTATACCTACCCATGCCAAATTACAACTTTCTAGTACTAATAGTCTTGGAGCTAGACCGCGGACAGACAGACGGACATGACGAAACTATAAGGGTTCCTTGTTTACTACGGAACCCTAAAAAGCTTGAAGTAATCTGTGTAACTATAAAAGTACAGATTTAGTGGTGTTAAATCATTCGTGTCAGTCACAGCTCCTATTAATAGTTATTAGCTCTCGAAAATATGGTTTATTTCACCTTTGATTTACTTAATGAAGATATTAATCGTAAAATAAAATTTTGATTCTATTGCAAGGGTAGCTTTTTTTTTTTTTTTTTGGGTGGGAAATTATCAAATAACTTCTCCCGCAAGGGTAGCTGAAGACTAATGTGTGATTTTTAAATTTCTTGATATGGTTTGCTAAATAATAGGAAAAATTATAAAAATTACAGGATTTAAAAAAAAAAACATTTGTATGGAAGTTGAAAAAAGTGGTTCGCCTATGTATAAGTAGACCATATAATGATGTTGATGATGTATTTTAATTTTCAAAACCAACATTAGTTTCTTCCAACGAAACGACCAAACGTCAGTCTCGCGTCAATTTTTGGAAAACTTGTTGTGAATTTTAGTGATTTTCCACGAATCCTTAATTTATTTGAGAAATCCTTTTCAGCTATGTACAAGACAAAGAATTCGACTCTCCAAATTACAAATAATTTTGTTTAAAGTCTGTTTCCCTTTCTCACAACTAATGAACAAAATTGATCAAAATCAGTCGATTTCGTGCACAGCCCAAGTTGACAACGTTGCAAATAGCTGTCAAATATTTACCTGTTTGGAAATATGAAATATCGCTAGTGAACTAAAATATGAATAATGAATTGCAAATAGATCACTGAATTTGATGTTGTAAGCTCAGACCAATAATTTTATTGGTCTGAGGTTGTAAGTAACCGTTTTAGGTGTAAAAAAAAGCATTTGGAAAGTTTCCAAATACTTTCTAATATTAATTATTGCATTTCTGCTAAACTGATATTATAAAGAGAAAAGATTTGATTTTTTGAACGTTTGTAATGAATAAACTCAAAAACTACTGGACCGATTTTAAAAATTATTTCACCAGCAGTATGAGAACGCTATTTTATCATTATCACTTATCACTGAGTAACATAGGCTATAATTTAGAAAGATATCACATGTGTGAAGCCACTGGCGGAAGCTAATAATCAATATTTTAGTTCACTAGGCCATATTTAATATTTCCATACAGTAATATTGCCGTGACATATTTGACATCTATTTGCGACGTTGCCCACTTTCAGAATGTTTGTGAAATACATAAATTGAAGCATAGCATTGCTAACACTTGCTCAAGTAGTTTTTTGTACAAACGAAATCATCATGCTTTTAATGCAATACATACATAGATTAAGTTACTTAACTTACGTTCACTTTATGTTGCGTTAGGGTCAAGTTACAGTAAGGTATCGTAAACATTAAAGTCGACCATCCACTGCTAGAGCAGTGGCTGCCAAGTGGAATCAGCCGCGAATTACTAACTGTAGGCAGTAGCAACCTCCAGCTCCCTAATTGCGTAATACACGATCAATCACAATCTGAATCATTTTGAAAGAGATTGCTAATCCATTGCTTCATAAGTTAAAAAAAAAATCTGCTCAACTACATAAATAACGAAATGAATGTTGTTGAACTGTCAAAATGAAACAGATTAGTCTTAACACGTTTAGTGCCGAGAGCCCTCCTGGAGGGTCCACCTAGTCGCATCTGGGATGCCGGGAGCCCTCGTGGAGGGCTCATTTTAAATGTAAGTAGGTTTTTCTTAGTGAATACAGCACGGTTTACCCGTGAAAATAAAATCAGATGTATATAAAGATGAAGATTTGTACGTATAATGCTTTTTTTTTTAATGTTTTGTTCACAGTTACAAATATTCAGAAAAAATATAAAAGGTTGGGAACTACGTATAGCGACAAGACCCCCTGTTTTCAAAACACTATTT
The DNA here is from genome assembly GCA_949152395.1 of Agrochola litura. Lineage (NCBI taxonomy): Eukaryota > Metazoa > Arthropoda > Insecta > Lepidoptera > Noctuidae > Agrochola > Agrochola litura. Next base: position 10,555,017 of record OX424517.1, on the reverse strand, counting down.
TACTTCGTTTATAACACGGTTTTAAACCTAATGCCGTTGACCGTCCGCGATGGTTAACTTTAGCGCAAACGTAATGCCGGTGACCCTCCCGGAGGGTTCGCTTCCAATGTGTATGGCGGCATGGCGTATGAGTTCTATGAAAATTGGGTGGAGTCGAAAGTGTTAATTATTTACGCAAATGTGTTACCCAATTAGATAGCTGAGCATAGGCCTCTTCTCTTGTGCCAATCCCCACGCTCCTGTGTCAGGCTCATCCATGTTCTCCCCGCGAATTTTTCTAACTGAACAGATAGCTGTGCTGCTGGGGAGTTTGTTGCGCCACTTCTTCTTCCCAGCTAAGGCACTAGGAAGTGGTGAAGGGTGGGTGTTTTGGGGGACTGTCTTAAGTAATTTTGACGTTCGAAAAGCACCCAGGTACTGGATCCAACAAAATGGGTTAAAAATTAAAAAGGGTTTAAGGTTGATGTCAACTCGACGTTGGTCAAGAATTAGTTGCATATAGTTTTCTATGCAAAAGTCTGCTCAGTGTCGTAGTTTCAGAGGGGAGTGTGTCCCGACTTGATAAAAGTGAGAATTTGAAAACTGACGAAGATATAAAATACTTAGTACACATGCGTAGCATAGTCGTGGACCGTGGAGCACCTCCATTATTATTGCCTTAACTTAATTTCAATTATTAGCTGGAGTAGTAATGATAATATCGGCATTTTCAATTTCGTAAAGTTGCATAATTATCTGTAGAGTTCATGGTCGTTATTCGATGAGTTTATGGGACTGTAAGCGAGTTCCCATGACATCTACGAAGGTTTTCCCTTCGCTAGCTGCTTGGCTAGTAAATGGTCACGTAGGTGAGAAGCGTCCGACTGTCTGCTTTTTGAAGTGAAAACTTTTTTAGGCGCGTTGAGCGATTTTTGGTAGGGGATAAACTTATGGATTCGCGTCACCGACATGCTCGCGCCGTCGTGACCTGTTTTTCTGCTCATATTATCTAGTTTGTACGTTACACAATTGATATAAAGTTAATTATACTTTGATCGAATGTCGTGACTCGTGACAAAGCTTCGGTTCCATTCCGTTCCGCAGCAATGTAAATTGAGCCTTTAAATTCTCTATTTGTGCCCACCAATGAGCTTGCTCATGGTGCCATATAATCCCTAATACCACTGGGCAACCACTGCTCTCGTTTATAAGTATATAGTAAGAGCCTGTGCACACGATGCATTGCGGCGGCGGCGCGGCGCCGGAGCGGTGTTGATGCGGCGTTCTACATGTAAATATCCATGGTATGCCACACGACGCGTTCTGGCATCGCATCGCACGTACACCGGACTTGCAGCCCGCGAGACGAAGCAGGGAGATGTACGCGTTGCGACACCGGAGCGACACCGCTCAGTTGTTTGTGCGTTGTCAAAAACACATGTTTGGCAGATAACAATTTACGCGCTATGCGGCGCGGAGCCGCTGCGGCGTAAGGGCCAGGCCACACGGTGCGGCACCGCACCGCACCGCATTACTCCGCACCGCACTGGCGGCCACACGAGTAGTGCGGCCTCGCAATGTTCTTACGGCGCCGCTGCGGCACCGCAACAGGCTTGGCTTGGCTTGCCCAGTTGACGACAGTCACTCTTGCCTATGCCGTATAAACAACTGAGCGGCACCGCTGCGGCACCACATTACTTGCACCCCTCCCCGCCTCGTCTGCCTCGCGCCGTTGTCCGGTGCGGCGCCGGAGCGGTGCCGGACGTACTGTATGGCATACCATACATTTTTATATGTCGGAAACCGTTGCGGCATAGCACCGCACCGTGTGGCCTGGCCCGAACAACGTTATGGCGACGCAGCGCCCGTGTGACCGTCAATGAAATCTTTGCGGTGCGGCGCCGCAACACATCGTGTGCACAGGCTCTAAGTTCATCATTCTCCGGCCCTTATCCCAATCCATTTGTGGTCGGCGGAACATGTCCCCTACCTCCATACTTCTCTATTACTCGTCATCTCAGTAATTACTCCCTTTCTATCCATATCATCTCCCACACAGTCCATCCATCGTGTCTTTGGTCTTCCCCTACTCTTATAGCCATCCACATTCATACTCAAAACTTTCTTCACGACATTTTCCTCATTCCTCCGCATCACATGCCCATACCATGACAACAGATTCCCATACAACTTTTCAGTCACCGGTTCCACTTTCAGACTTCCTCTTATGTACTAATCCATTCGTGTAACACCACACATCCCTCTTAGAATTCTAATCTCAGCTGCATGCGGTAAATAAAAATTTTAAACCACCGTTAACTTCATGCACGGTGCGACCGACCCACATAACAAACCCATGCAACAGTTTAGAATTTTAGTACCAGTCGCACGCGCAGAAGGTCGCGGTGTGCGTGACACGCGAGTCGACGCACAGTATAATGAAGTAAGGTGGTTGACGCGACCCGTTGACTAATTACACTTAGTTTGTATTTAGTTAAGATTATATCATAACCGGCATGCCGTGACGAGGTTGTCAGATGTGTGTTATAGGTAGGGTTGCCAATCCTACTATACAAGATAAGTTTTTGTCTACTCTCATAACGTAATATTCGAATTATAAACTTCAAAACGAGTTTATATTGACATACTTTATAAACACAATACCGAAATTTAAAAATAGAATCATAAGTATTATAACACTTTTTCTGTAACAAAATGATGCTATTAAAACTATTTTTTTTTTCTATTACGATACAGGGCTAATCCAAGAAGTTTTCATCAATTTTTGTAATGGAACGTTTAAGCGGAGGACAGCAGCACCCGCTGTAGATGAAAATAAAGTTGGCACCCCCACTTTCGAAAAATGAAAAATTAAATCGGTGAAAATTTCGAGCTAATTAAGGACAATTTTGGACTGCAAGAAAAAAATTTCAGACCAACCCCCCCTTCGAGATATTCAAATTTTTTAATGGGGGTGCTAACTATTAATTAAGTTAGCACCCCCACAGCATTTAAATGATCACTAAAAAAGTTTTATGTGGGTCAAAATTTCGAGCTCATTAAGGACAACAAATGCAGCATCAACCCACCCCCCATGTACAACCCCCCACCCCTCTATCCGTAAAAACATGAAAAAATCAAATAAAAAAAAAAAAACTCACCACTATAATTCCTAGCATAGAATTGTACACTGCCAAGTACAAAAATAAAAACATCCCTTAAAACCACCCCTTGACCAAACTTCCCGAAAATAACATCTAATTTATACGAAAATTTCTATTCTTCATACATAAACTGTAAATCAATTATTAATGTATTATTACAACTACTACTTGCAACATCCCCAAAAAACTACCCCTTGACTGATGCTTAGTTCAAAATGTTAAACGTACTTCAAAAAATTATTAAAACTCCAAACCGTGCAGATGAAAATCTAAAACGGTGAAAATTTCGAGCTAATTAAGGACAATTTTGGACTGCAAGAAAAACAATTCAGACCAACCCCCCCTTCGAGATATTCAAAATTTTCAATGGGGGTGCTAACTAGTAATTAAGTTAGCACCAGCATTTAAATGTTCACTAAAAAAGTTTTATGTAGGTCAAAATTTCGAGCTCATTAAGGACAACAAATGCAGCATCAACCCACCCCCCATGTACAACCCCCCACCCCTCTATCCGTAAAAACATGAAAAAATCAAATTTAAAAAAAAATATATATTCTCCCCACTATAATTCCTAGCATAGAATTGTAGACTGCCAAGTACAAAACTAAAAACATCCCTTAAAACCACCCCTTGACCAAACTTCCCGAAAATAACATCTAATTTATACGAAAATGTCTCTTCTTCATACATTAACTGTAAATCAATTATTAATGTATTATTACAACTACTACTTGCAACATCCCCAAAAAACTACCCCTTGACTGATGCTTAGTTCAAAATGTTAAACGTACTTCAAAAAATTATTAAAACTCCAAACCGTGCAGATGAAAATCTAAAACGGTGAAAATTTCGAGCTAATTAAGGACAATTTTGGACTGCAAGAAAAAAATTTCAGACCAACCCCCCCTTCGATATATTCAAAATTTTCAATGGGGGTGCTAACCAGTAATTAAGTTAGCACCAGCATTTAAATGTTCACTAAAAAAGTTTTATGTAGGTCAAAATTTCGAGCTCATTAAGGACAACAAATGCAGCATCAACCCACCCCCCATGTACAACCCCCCACCCCTCTATCCGTAAAAACATGAAAAAATCAAATTTAAAAAAAAATATATATTCTCCCCACTATAATTCCTAGCATAGAATTGTAGACTGCCAAGTACAAAACTAAAAACATCCCTTAAAACCACCCCTTGACCAAACTTCCCGAAAATAACATCTAATTTATACGAAAATGTCTCTTCTTCATACATTAACTGTAAATCAATTATTAATGTATTATTACAACTACTACTTGCAACATCCCCAAAAAACTACCCCTTGACTGATACTTAGTTCAAAATGTTAAACGTACTTCAAAAAATTATTAAAACTCCAAACCGTGCAGATGAAAATCTAAAACGGTGAAAATTTCGAGCTAATTAAGGACAATTTTGGACTGCAAGAAAAAAATTTCAGACCAACCCCCCCTTCGATATATTCAAAATTTTCAATGGGGGTGCTAACCAGTAATTAAGTTAGCACCAGCATTTAAATGTTCACTAAAAAAGTTTTATGTAGGTCAAAATTTCGAGCTCATTAAGGACAACAAATGCAGCTACAACCCCCCACCTATCCGTTATCCGCCTATCCGTAAAAACATGAAAAAATCAAATAAAAAAATATATATATATTCTCCCCACTATAATTCCTAGCATAGAATTGTAGACTGCCAAGTACAAAAGTAAAAACATCCCTTAAAACCACCCCTTGACTAAACTTCCCGAAAATAACATCTAATTTATACGAAAATGTCTCTTCTTCATACATAAACTGTAAGAAAGAAAGAAAGAAGAAAGAAAGAAATCATTTATTTGCTAATAATGTAGGTATACATATAAGTTGGAATATTTATTAAGTGTCCCGATACATTTTACCTTACGGCATGCAAAATATTAGGTTTGAATTAAATAGTAATATAGATACAGCTATTACGATCATTATTAGTCATAATCGAATTTAATAGATTGTTACAGATCCGACACCAAAAAAAAAAAACAAAATATTTGATGAAGTACATATAAATCTCTCACAAATTATACAATGAAGAATATAAATGTAGAAATGTGTAATGTCAAAAAGCTTAATGTCAAAATATTCCAAAACGTTTACAACAATAACAATTATTAGATAAAGAATTTATATAATCTGGTAATGTCAGGATCTGTTATGTCAAATTACAATAATAACAACAACCATACAAAAATCGATATGTCATTATGTCAATGTCATCAAACATTCGAAATTACAAAGGCAACGTACATTTATCAAAAACATTTTCCTTTAAAGTTTAAAGTTTTAAGTGTAAATCAATTATTAATGTATTATTACAACTACATATTATTTATTACATATTTTAAAGTACGTTTAACATTTTGAACTAAGCATCAGTCAAGGGGTAGTTTTTTGGGGATGTTGCAAGTAGTTGTTGGTCCGAAATTTTTTTCTTGCAGTCCAAAATTGTCCTTAATTAGCTCGAAATTTTCACCGGTTTAGATTTTCATCTGCACGGTTTGGAGTTTTAATAATTTTTTGAAGTAAATTTTGAATATCTCGAAGGGGGGGTTGGTCCGAAATTTTTTTCTTGCAGTCCAAAATTGTCCTTAATTAGCTCGAAATTTTCACCGGTTTAGATTTTCATCTGCACGGTTTGGAGTTTTAATAATTTTTTGAAGTAAATTTTGAATATCTCGAAGGGGGGGTTGGTCCGAAATTTTTTTCTTGCAGTCCAAAATTGTCCTTAATTAGCTCGAAATTTTCACCGGTTTAGATTTTCATCTGCACGGTTTGGAGTTTTAATAATTTTTTGAAGTAAATTTTGAATATCTCGAAGGGGGGGTTGGTCCGAAATTTTTTTCTTGCAGTCCAAAATTGTCCTTAATTAGCTCGAAATTTTCACCGGTTTAGATTTTCATCTGCACGGTTTGGAGTTTTAATAATTTTTTGAAGTAAATTTTGAATATCTCGAAGGGGGGGTTGGTCCGAAATTTTTTTCTTGCAGTCCAAAATTGTCCTTAATTAGCTCGAAATTTTCACCGGTTTAGATTTTCATCTGCACGGTTTGGAGTTTTAATAATTTTTTGAAGTAAATTTTGAATATCTCGAAGGGGGGGTTGGTCCGAAATTTTTTTCTTGCAGTCCAAAATTGTCCTTAATTAGCTCGAAATTTTCACCGGTTTAGATTTTCATCTGCACGGTTTGGAGTTTTAATAATTTTTTGAAGTAAATTTTGAATATCTCGAAGGGGGGGTTGGTCCGAAATTTTTTTCTTGCAGTCCAAAATTGTCCTTAATTAGCTCGAAATTTTCACCGGTTTAGATTTTCATCTGCACGGTTTGGAGTTTTAATAATTTTTTGAAGTAAATTTTGAATATCTCGAAGGGGGGGTTGGTCCGAAATTTTTTTCTTGCAGTCCAAAATTGTCCTTAATTAGCTCGAAATTTTCACCGGTTTAGATTTTCATCTGCACGGTTTGGAGTTTTAATAATTTTTTGAAGTACGTTTAACATTTTGAACTAAGCATCAGTCAAGGGGTAGTTTTTTGGGGATGTTGCAAGTAGTAGTTGTAATAATACATTAATAATTGATTTACAGTTTATGTATGAAGAAGAGAAATTTTCGTATAAATTAGATGTTATTTTCGGGAAGTTTAGTCAAGGGGTGGTTTTAAGGGATGTTTTTATTTTTGTACTTGGCAGTGTACAATTCTATGCTAGGAATTATAGTGGTGAGATTTTTTTTTTTTTTAATTTGCTTTTTCATATTTTTGCGGATAGAGGGGTGGGGGGTTGTACATGGGGGGTGGGCTGATGCTGCGTTTGTTGTCCTTAATGAGCTCGAAATTTTGACCTACATAAAACTTTTTTAGTGATCATTTAAATGCTGTGGGGGTGCTAACTTAACTAATAGTTAGCACCCCCATTCAAAAATTTGAATATCTCGAAGGGGGGGTTGGTCTGAAATTTTTTTCTTGCAGTCCAAAATTGTCCTTAATTAGCTCGAAATTTTCACCGTTTTAGATTTTCATTTTTCGAAAGTGGGGGTGCCAACTTTATTTTCATCCGCTGTAGCGCATTTGTGCGGTGATGTGCTGGTGCAGACGACATTCATTTGTTTTGTTGTACTGAATTTCGTGGGATTTTTTTTATTTATTCTTGATCTTTAACTTTGATCTTTTATTTAGTATTAGGTTCAATCCCAATGTATGAGAGTAGATAAAGTAGTGTATGAAACTGCACATTATTAGGTATTAAAACACTCGTGTGATACTATCTCATGTTTTAATACCCCTTATTATGCAACAGTTTCATAAACTACTATTAACCAGTGCGCAAACTTTAACACGTGACTTTACTCATCATTATGAACAACTTTTACTATGGGACCAAAACTGAAAACGCGAAAATAAAAACAGCTGTTCCATACATTTTGTGTTAAACCTTTTTAGATTTCTAAACACAGCCAGCTCTATCTGTCAATGTCTAATGTCAATCTTCCCTCAAATTTTTACTTTTTGTGAAAAAGCGTGTGACGCGCAAATAAAAAGATAAATTATGTTTAATTTCATCGCCTTCTTTCTTTAAATAATAATTTTGACGAGTTTTGCGAACATAAATGTAGGGAACAGCTGATTTTTTCGTGGCTAGGTTGCATCATAGTCCTTTCGAGCCTAACTGTATTTTTTTTAAGTGAAAGTTTTCTCCCTCCGGAGTCCACCGGCTCCACCTTGGGATGAATCCTAAGTCCAGACTAGGGTTAAATGACAAAATAGCAATCAAATCAAAATATGTTATTTCATATAAACCTAAATGCACTTGTGAAATATTAAAAGGTGCGGTCGTTTCCTATGGAGAAGTGCCGGCAAGAATGCCACGACTACTCTTTTAAAAATAATTGGCTTTTACAATATTTTCAAATAACAGTGTTAAGAGGGCCCTTCCCGATCCGTCTATCGTCAACGCAAGCATGGTCAAAAAGCATGTTGTTTCATCTAGCGCAAGTGAGAACTGCTAACAAGCAAGTGAGAACGCGATAACATTGTACGAAAAATAGTGTGCGGAAATTTCATAAAACTTGTTTCAGGAAATACGTGTTTTTGAGTAAGCTTTACTAGTTTGTGAAATAAATGTTTGTCATTTAGAATCTCCATTACATGTGCAAGGTTCCTATGTAGATGTTTTCTTTACTTTTACAATTTACGAGTATATTATGAACGGCCAAAGTTCAGGTAAAAATTGTGCAAAAATACAGATTTTCGGAGGCTTGTACAGAATTTATTTCTCGACATTTGAATTTTTTGGTTTCATAGAAACCTAGAAATAGTGCACAAGATACCTATTAGTTTAAAATTTTCAAAGAAAGATGTGTTACGACGCCATAATCACGTACGAGCGTTTGTATGAAAAGTATGACGGGTTGGCCGCTCTTAATAGCAATCTGTGGTTAATAGGTAGGTATGGGAGGACAGTGTAGGTTTTTCAACAAGGATTTCGGAATTCCTTTTTCCTGATCTTCCTCTACGTAAGCCCGACTGCAGAGCGTGAGATGTTGGGTTGGATGAGCTCGGGCAAAGTGGTGTAAAGGTTTATAAATAAGTTCAGTAGCAACCTGCGGGTCTAAAACGGCCACATTAAGCAATTCCTCTAAAAGCAATTCATTTTCTGAATTCCCAGGAATTCCTCTATGGTGACACATATTTTCGGCGGCCGTCGTTTAGCGGGTGTCTACAAATCATAACTTTTTTATTGATTATGACCTTATGTTGAAAATTTGCTCATTTTTAATGAATTTTGGTACTAAAAATGTGATGTTTAAATAACAATAACTTTTTTATTTTCAATAATAAATTAAGTACATTTTTTATTACTTTTAGGCAATGTTATTGCAGTACCAATGAGCCCCTTTCGAACCGGACAGATTTTTTTTTACATATTGTATAAATCAATGGCGCGGTCTTTGCTTATTCCGAACATCACCCCCAATTTGCACATACCGATACCAGCTGTTTCTACCACATGCTTAGCGATATATCACTACCGAAGTACATACCAAAAGGAAAACCAAGAAGGATATTTGTCTAATACACGTCTCCAAATAGAATCGTGACCAGCTTCTGAATTCTATACTGACAGTGATTTAGCTCTGTTTCATTAGTCTACGTGGGGTTAAGTAACTGCACTTAACCTTTTTTTTTGGGTGGGAAATTATCAAATAACTTCTCCGCTCTGGGTGGAGCGGGAGGGCGTGTCAGACTCTTACTGACTAAAACCCACCCGTGTTCCTTCGGTTGCCCTGTTGCCGGGGGCCACGATGTCCCTTATGGCCCATATTCGCAGCCCCGGCAGGCATTGGCCCTAGCGGACCCCGTCAATTCTGCTGACATCTCTTTGAGGCGCGCGTGGAACACAACGCGCCGTCGACCCGGGCTTGGTCCTTATCGGACGGCGAGCTACCCATTGCTCACCGTCCGCAAGCCCGCGCCTACGGTGGCCGGAAATTGGCTCGCAATTCCCGCCCCGGGCGTCTCCTGCGGCGGTTAGGGGCGTGAGGGTGCGAAATTTGCCTCTCCCTCACGCGTTCCGCCTCCTCCTTCGCGAGCATAAACGCTTCGCAGAAGGAGGTGACGGCCTACCATTTCCTCTCGCTCCGTACCATGGCCTGAACCAGGGCCGGACGCGAGAGATCACCGCCGAACTGCACTTAACCTGCTGTGCAAAGTAATTCATTTATGTGAGTACAATACGCGCTACGAGCAATGAGAATTGACCGCGCCTCCCGTGCTCCTTCCGCCGCCCCGTGACGCTACAGAGATCTATAAATAGAGTTGCAAAATTACGTAATTTTAAACTCTCCGATCCAGATAACCCCATAACGCTCCTCCAGGAGAAGAATAGGGCCACCAGTACAGTGCACAAACACAGACGACATCCGTCATTCCGACCTCGCCACCGAGGTCCTTTGCGATCGCGACCGCGTCCCCGAGTAAATGATACTCCCCCCGGCCCTTGCCAACGAGGTGCCAGCAGTTGTTGCAGCTGAGCAAGTAGCTTTAATTTCCCCAACTAATAATCACGATCAAAACTTTGATCCAGCCCATCCCATCCTTGATGTCCTCCCCCCAGCGTCGCCCTAAGCCGAGGTTCGTACCCCACAGGGGGTGCCCTTAGCGAGCGTACAGGAAAGTCCGGTTAAGCAGCCAAGACCTTAGTGGTCAAAACAGCGACAGGCCAAAGTTAAAAAACGTAATTTTACTAAAAACGCTGGTAAATAAAATATGGGTATTTTACGGTCATTTATATAAATGAGGTATTCCTCGAAACGCCACCGTTTTGAGGCGCACCTAATGAGGCGCACCTTTATTATTCCTCAGAGCGCACCTTTTAGTAGCGCTCCCGATAACAATTAAAAATATTAACTTTTTTTTTGTCAAAGCGCTCCTATGATTAACTTTCGAATAGAGATAGGATACTAACTGAAACTATCGATAATAAGTAAAACACGTTATTTTATACAATTTGCAAAAACTCTATACTCCTTGACCATAAATTGGTTTAAAAAAAAAATGATCCTGTGTGTGTAAAGTTGACAAAGACAACTACTACTACTCTATACTCCTGTATCAGTCAGTACCTACGTACTGACTGATACAGGAGTAGGTATAGAGTTTTTGCAAATTGTATAAAATAACGTGTTTTACTTATAATCGATAGTTTCAGTTAGTATCCTATCTCTATTCGAAAGTTAATCATAGGAGCGCTTCGAGGAAAAAAAAGTTAATATCTTTAATTATTGTTATCGGGAGCGCTACTAAAAGGTGCGCTCTGAGGAATAATAAAGGTGCGCCTCATTAAGTGCGCCTCAAAACGGTGGCGCTTCGAGGAATACCTCATATAAATTACTGTAAAATTACCGGCGACATATGAAGTTTTAAATTTGAATGTGTGCTGTCTTCTGCTCTGCCTCTGCCCATAGATGATATTATTATAATCCACGACATGGTATGATTCATATCTTGAATTCTTGACTTGAGAATTAAGTTTTAGGGATTTTTAGTACGCATGAGTCAAACGAGCCCAGTTTTCCGTTTTTTTTAAGTTCCAATACTGCTTATATTGCCTGGCTTTCATTCAAATCCATGTATCTGTTAATAGTGAGGTAGTGACATACACATGATACACACAAACATACTCATATATACATTTTGACCGCGTAGGTATTGCACTTTTCTACGAAACAGTAGATTTAAAAAAAAATTACCGACGAATAGTTTCAACGCAGGGGGGTTCAGAATCATGTATAAAATCCATGGTAACAGTTTTCGCGTCGATGTCCCTGCCACCCTGTATACATGCAAAAATAAAAACCGGTCAAGCTGTTATTCCCGCCCTATAGTGCAGTTAAATATTTATTCAAACTGGTAAGTATACAATTATCTAGCCTTTTAAGTGTTTATACTCAATTAATCTAAAATAAATAAATAAAATAATAGCCACTTTACAATCATTGTCCGTAATATTTATTGTTTGTTTATTGACTATCAATTTGTTTGATGTCTTTGACAGTCTTTATGTAAGAACCTAATATGATCTTCAAGTTATTAGCTATTAAGTAGTTAAATGCTTCCTTGTTTATAGCCTTTGAAGCGGGATTATAACATACATAACGCAGATTAAATAATATTGATATTGAAATGTAGATACTTATCGATGGTCAATGTTTTTTTTTTCGTTCTTTGTTTAATCAAAATCATCGTAAACTTATTCTAAGTACTGTACTTCATTTGACTCTGTGGTATAAAACTTATTATAATCTGTGATATGAAGTACAGACGCCAGCACATCAAGCTACTACAATCTGTCAAATTTATTTAATAAATTTTCAACTTTATCGCTGAGTAGTAAGGTTTAAAGTTGATTGGGAAAATTTGACAGTTTCGGGTAGCTTGATGTGCTGGCGTCTGTACCTACTTACAGTTGTTGTTTGTAGTCACTGGCACACTTGCTTTTTTGCAACTCACTTTCGACAGTGGTGCCGATTCCCTTGTTCACAAACTAAACTAAATTTAAGTTCAATGCATCTTTTTCTTTCTATTTCATTAAGAAAAGGACAGAAGACAAATTTTAGTTTAGTCCCGTCAAATTAATCAGCGCTTGACGTAAATTGACGTAATTTTAGTAGGCAAGTACTTAATCGCGTCTAAACTTGTATGGAGTAGTGACAGGCGCTGATTAATTTGACAGGACTAAACTAAAATTTATCTTCTGTCCTTTTCTTAATGAAATGGAAAGAAAAAGATGCACTGAATTTAAATTTAGTTTAGTTTGTGAACAAGGGAATCGGCACCATTGGCAAAATAGTAGACATCGACTTTGCTTGACATTTATTAAAAATAGAATAGAATAGAATCTCTACCTCTAGGTATTTAGTCTGTGGTTAACATTTAGCGAAGTTGAAAAGAGAGGATATGAAAAATTACTGTTTTATGTAATGTAGCGGTAAAAGCCAGTGTTTATTCATATTAATTTATTTAATATTTAGTAACATAGAAATAGTTTAGTACCAAAATGTCTTCTTTGACCAATTCTTCCATTGTATGGACGTATTTAAAAAAGTTGATACAAGAAGCGTTTCCTGCAACTTATGCGGAAAAAAATTATAAATGCTGTAGGACTGTTGATAAAATATCGATATATCGAAAATCCGATATTTAAAAAAATATCAATAGCCCTATAGTTACTAAAAACAGCTGCCTGGTCTAGTGGTCGCAAGCACTATCTGCTGAGCATGAGGTCTTGGATTCGATTCCCGGGTCGAGCAAAGTGTTATTGGGTTTTTTCATCATGAATTTTCAGTAGTAGCTCGGAGTCTGGATTTGTGCCCGGTTGATGGCAATAGGCTCGCCCCCTGTTACATGGGACTTAAACATAACTGATGAAATGTGAGTGTATTGTAGGTAGGTACACCTCTGCCGATGGGCGAGTCGAGTTATTTAACTCGAGTAACTCGAGTCAAATCGTAAACGAGTCAACTCGAGTTCAGTTTTTACCAACTCGAGTCAACTCAGTCGATCGATCCGAGCCCGCGCAACCCGAGCGCTCGCCAGCCGCGCGTCGTGATGATGCCTATTGCATTGCATGATTCACATCTCGCTCTACTCGATATGAGTTGAGTGAAATAGCAATAGCATGCGCGTTGCGTCGTAAGTTGCATTACGGCGAGGCCCCATTAGTGCGTTGCGCTGCGTTGCGTCGCGTCGTCGCAACGGAACAACGCATTGTATGACGACGCAACGCAGCGCAACGCACTAATGGGGCCTCGCTCTTACTCGTTCGGGGGGCTCGGTCAGGATCGGAATTGCGAGTAAAAAACCGCGGTAAATGTTTACTTTGCCTAGTATTTTAACATTTTGTAAGAAAGAAAAACAACAAGTCAACTCGAGTTGCGAATCGTCTGACTCGAGCTCTACACTACAACACAATACATTACGTCATTACGAGTCGACTCGCACATGTGTACGCTCTCTACAGGCACCGAGTCGAGTCAACTCGAGTTGCGACTCGAGTCAGTAGCGATGTCAACTCGAGTAACTCGAGTCCAAAAATATCCGACTCTTCACATCGCCTGTATTTCCCGAAATACAGGCGTGATGTTACCCTGTGTGTGTGGCCCTATCATAGAAATATAAAAAACATATACATATTCTTAACATATAAATATTCTTTCTTATATCTATGGGCCCTATCATACCAGCGCTGCGACAATTATTTTTAAATGTCGCAGCATTATGCTGAGATAGTATTTGATAGGAGCCTATTGGCCTCGTACATAGGGTTACCTATCCTTTCGGATTTGTCCGGACATGTTCGGACTTCTAGACTTTTGTCCAGACTTTGGCCGGCTCTTTAATTTGTCCGGATATTTTGACTTAGATGGAATAGGTACGAGTAATAAAACTTACTTAAGTAATACCAAATAAGTCTTTAATATTTATTAACTTCTCATTCCTCTATAAACAAAATTTTAATATAAATCTTCTTTAACAATCATACGAGATCAAACAATAATTGGATTTTGTGACTAAAATTTCCAGACTTTTATTGAAATGTCAGGCTTTTTGACAGGACTTTTCAAATTTCTAAATGGTAACCCTACTCGTACAAGACTTTCTGCCTTATTTAAAATTTGTTTTTTATTGCTTTTTTTTATGAGTGTGTTTTATTTTTAAATTTGTGATTTCCCATGCGAGTCTCAATAAAAACTTTTTCTTTCTTTCTTTCTTTATGTTTTGTATACAGCTGTTACACGTGGTTTCTCTTTAATCTTCAATTCTAGAGAAGCTACTATTTGCTTAAGGTCAAAGTCAAAGTCAAATCATTTATTTCGAATAGACACATAAAAGACACTTTTGAATGTCAAAGCTATAAGACTTCTATGTGTAAGGCATAGCCGATTAGTGTGCTAAACTTTATACATAATGCTGGAGCCGCACCCCCGACCCATCACCATGCTAGGCAAGCCTATCCCTTGGGAGAAGCGAGCCAAGTACCCAGGTGTAGTCCACGACCACCATCTCTCCTTTAAAGAGCACATAACCCAAGCCCGCGCGCGAGCCGCATGGGTCCTTGGAAGGCTTCACTATATCCTAAATGCACGTAGCAAATTGTCACTACGGTGTAAATTGAGTATTTACACAACGTGCATTCGCCCAATCATGACCTATGCGGGTGCTGTTTTTGCACAAGCAAGACCCAGTCACATCCATAAGATGCAGACATTACAGAACCGTTGCCTTCGGAAGGCCTCGGGAGCCCTGGTTTGTTAGGAATGAGATCCTCCATCTCGACCTAAAAATCCCCACCATCCACCAATTTCTCAAACGCTCTTCCAAGCGTTACTTTGATACTGCCGCCAAACATCGCAACCCTTTGGTTGTCGAAGCCGCTAGTTACACTCCCTCTAGTGTCAATCGAACTCGCCGCCCTAAGCGAATCCTTACCGACCCAGACGACCCCATTACCCTCCTCCAGGAGAGCAGTAGGGAAACAAGCACAGTGTACAAAAACAGATGCCTCCCGTCATTCCGACCTCGCCGCCGAGGTCCTTTGCGATCGCGACCGCGTCCTCGAGTTAATGATACTCCCCCCCGACACTTGCTCGATAACGAGGTGCCAGCAGTTGTTGCAGCTGAGCACGTAGCTTTAAATTCCCCGACTAATAATCATGATCAAAACTTTGATCCAGCCCGTCCCATCCTTGATGTCCTCCCTCCGGTTGATGGCCTAAACCGAGGTTCGTACCCCACAGGGGGTGCCCTTAGCGAGCGTTCACCTAGTTTTAATTAGCATAGTTGAATAACCCCTGGCTGGAGGTTTTAAGTGTAGTAGCTTAAGGCACCCACAGGAAAGCCCGGTTAAGTAGTCGCATGATCTCAGAGGTCAAGTACGAGATGCCCTACCAAAAAAAAAAGCTGGAGCCGCATCTGCGTCTATCGTGACAAAGCAATGCGTGCCGAAGCTTCGTATGTTTTGCTCGCTAAAAAGTTATCGCGCTAATGCGGTGGTCACATTAGCGGCTTCATAATTTAAACGAATTATCGTGCAAGAATCTAAGATGGCCCTCCATTATTTCGACAGAGCGTCTACAGGCCGGCAACAACAGTCGAAATGACCAACGCAAGTCCGACCACGCGCCACGCTTATTATGTGTTGCCACCCGGGCGATTAGTGCTACGCAGCCCGAACTATAGCACCGATAATGGTTGGTCACATCTGCGTGTATCGTGTCATTGTGCGAAGCTTCGTCACGATAGACTTACTCAATACTCAATACTCAACATCAACATCTTTACACACTATATCGACCAGTGCATCCTGGGTAGTCATGATCACGACGCTGCGCAGACGATGGACAGTACAATTTTAAATAATATGGAAATCTTGGAGTTTCTCTACGTGTTCGAATCAGAAATGAAGAGATCCGTAGGAGAACCAAGATAACCGACATAGCTCGAAGAATTGCCAAACTTAAGCGGCAGTGGGCAGGGCACATTGCTTGCAGAACAGATGGCCGATGGGCCGAAAGTTTCTGGAGCGGTGACCGTGTACCAGAAGACGTAAGCGTTGGCCTGGTGAAGGCCGCAGAAATCCGCTGGATGCGAGAAGCACAGAACCGGTCTAAGTGGCGGTGCTAGGGGCAGCCTTTGTCCAGCAGTGGACGTCTTTCGGCTGAAATGATGATGATAATGATAAAAATTTAAAGGTGTGTCCAAACATGGTTACGCGTTATAATAACTAAAGTTATTTTAACTATTTTCGAGATAACTACGGTCAAGAGACCTACTGTTTAAAGGTATGGCGGCGTCTTTAGACTAGTGATGTACCGGATATCCGTATCCGCGGATATCCGAGGGAGAAAAAAAAATCTGTATCCGTATCCGTATTTGTTACTTTTTGGCGGATCTTGAACGGATCTTTTATATTAATACTTACATTTCATTACGTATATGAAATTTTAAAGATATGTAGCAATGAAATACTGTTAACTTCAATCCAAATTAGTAAAACAAAAAATTTAATCATATTTATTATAATTCAAGTAAAGT
This sequence comes from Agrochola litura, assembly GCA_949152395.1. NCBI lineage: Eukaryota > Metazoa > Arthropoda > Insecta > Lepidoptera > Noctuidae > Agrochola > Agrochola litura. The sequence continues at coordinate 10,538,235 of OX424517.1, read as the reverse complement.
AAATACCAGTAAATTAAGTTATAAGGTAGTAATTAAACTATCTTTGTAGTGAGATCAAACCTCTAATATTTGTGCTATGCTAATTGAAATAATTATGTGAGTTAACACAATCAATTAAAACTATGTTGTTTTAAAGAACTTAAAAAAAATATACGTCATAATTCATATTGAGTACCTAATGGTAAATTGTATTTCAAAAAGAGTAACTTGGCAGCTTTGTCCCCCAAAACTCAGTTACGATGAGGATCATAAATAATTCCTGCTGAACCTGAAGAAAGTTGAGATCCGTATCCGTATCCGCGGATCCCATTTTTTAACGATCCGGCACATCACTACTTTAGACCCCGCCATCCCCTTCTAACCTAACCTGTCCGGATCGGGATGCCCCAAGTCCCGAGCTCGCTTCGCTCGCTCTTGAAAATATCGAAGTACAGAGTATCAAATGTCCTAAATATCGTGATAATATCGTATCATATCGTATCGTGTCGTAATATTGTGTCGTAATATTGTGTCATGTCATTCAATTTTATGTTATGTACTATGTGGTGTATTCTTCGTGGTATTTTTTTTTTTTAACCTTTTAAGCGCTTGGCTAAATATCAATTGGCGTGCCCCTAGCGCGCGGCTACAAATCGACAAAATAATACCTACAATGAATAAGGAGGAGCAATCGTTGTATCGATAAAAAAAATAGTCAAAAAGTTTTTATGTTTTTATTTTAAATCAGCCTTAATTTAACCACCTTAATCAACAGAAAGACAGACAGAGTCGTTAAAGTCCATACCTACTGATTTTAAAGCAGGTAGGTATAATAAAAACGGGATATTTTTAAATGCACATCAAAGAACTTATCACCCATTCATCATCATCATTTTAGCCGAAAGATGTCCACTGCTGGACATAAGCCTCCCCAAGAGGGGGGTTTTCCCATAATCGCCATGCTTGGCAGGCGGGTTGGCGGTAGCAGTATGAGAACGCTGCTGCCCATTCTCTAGTTAGTTCCTTAGTCAACTACGACACCCACGGGAAGAAATGAGATGGTGCTATTCTTTTACGTCCGGCACCACACGGAACTTATCAGTTTATCACCCATCAATTAAATAAGTTTTATAAAAACGTGCCTACGCCAGTCTCTGACAGACTTCGGTTTATGTAACGGTGCCCGGTGCGTGGCGTCGTCATAACTCAAACGTGCCGCGCTGAGTGTCATCGCCGGAGCACAGTAAGAGACAACACCATAAGGAACTCGAGTGCGAGTGCCTGTCCGACTTGGTAGGTACTGTCACAGTACCTTTTAAATGGTAAGGACAACATTCAACACGGTTCCAAATTTGAACAATCAATAGGATATGTAGATAAGTAATATAGTAAATAACAGAATTACATCACAATATTAAAATAGTCGTAGTTTCGTTGGTCTAGTGGTCGCAAGCGCTACTGCTGAGCATGAGGTCCTGGGTTCGATTCCCGAGTCGGGCAAAGTGTTATTGGGTTTTTCTATCCGAAATTTCTCAGTAGCAGCCCGGAGTCTGGATTTGTGCCCGGTTGATGGCAATAGGCTCGCCCCCTATTACATGGGACTTAAACATAACTGGCGAAATGTGGGTGTACCTACTACAGGGACACCTCTGCCCAACCCTTCGGGGAAACAAGGCGTAATGTTATGTATGTATGTAATTAAATAAAAACGTATTTACAAAAAAAAAAAAAAAACAACCGACTTCCAAAAAACTACTACAAAGTGAAAAATAACTTAAATTTCGGAAGTCGGTGTCTTTGGTTTTGTATTTTCGTTATTTGCCACCGACTTCCGAAATTTAGATTATTTTTCACTTTGTACCTACTTAGTAGTTTTTTGGAAGTCGGTTTTTTTTTTATGTAAAAAAGTTTTTATTTCTCGCTTTTTAGTGGGTCAATTTGTAATTTGTCTAAGTTACATTAGCCTAATGCCAACAGCTCATCACCTTTTACAAAATATTGCTTTTCCCGATGCAGGGACGTTCATCGTTGAGGAGTTCTCCTGGTACTTCACCATCAGCTCCACTTCTCCATATGCATTGTGACGAGCATAAATTGCATTGCAACCACATTAAAGTATCTAATCGAATCGCAACCCGTGAAATACTTATTATTGAGTAGGTAGTTCCGGTGGTGGTCTTCATCATCAGTTCCACTTAACCAAATGGTGCTTTCCAAGAGCAACTGCACGAGTTACTATAAAAAATACCCAAATCGCTATAGGTTTGCCTATAATATTTGAAGAGTTCCCTCAATTTCTCTGGGATGCCATCATCAGATCCTGGTTTCCTTATCATGGTACTACCCTTGGAATATCTCCTTTACAACAAAAAAAGAATCATCAAAATCGGTTCACAAACGACGAAGTTATCCGCGATCACACATAAAAAAAAACTCCTCAGTAGTCGTCATTGTTGAAAAGTGACTATTTTATCGACAATGCGTGTACCCACGAACAACATTATCCATTCGTTTGATCCGCTTGTGACGTAGGCAGTGGTCGCATTAATGCGACAGCCGCGCTAGACTAACTAGAGAAATGTGTTGCAAACATAAGCGTCTAGGGATGGGAACTAACGTGAAATGTTATCATAATACAAAGATCCTGAGGGATATTTTTCTTATGAAAAACAAGGAAAAAAAGAATTCATAACACAAGGCAATATGTTAAATAAACTTTATTTCGTATGACACTGTTTATTTTATGCGGAATGATGCATTATATCTGATTATTTAACTGTTTGTTATTTAGTTTTTAAAATGCGTATTGCATTGTATCCCATCCCTGTGGTCATATATATGCGACACGCGCGATACACACCGAAGAAAAGTTCAAACTTCCAATTACTTATTTTTGTTTAAGCTTTTTCAAAACTTAGAGCAACGAGACATAATTTTAAGTAATTGTTTTATATAATATATCTAAGTATTTAGTAATGGTTTTAGTTGTACCACGTAGTTAATAGGACGAAAATTGAACGAAAAAATCGTACATGTTCTCTGTCGCAGAAATACGACACGAGCGGTAGGGGCACGGAAATATTTGTCGCATAAATGCGACACAAGCGGTCATAAGGTTAACAACACAGAAATAGGAGCCCTGCGAAGTGGGCCTCCGTCGACAAAGAAGGGTTCCGTAGTTGGTATGAGTTTATCCCAAATACAAACTTAACACTGTAGTTGAAATAAATGTTCTCCCATACATTCCAACTGCAAATGTAAGTTTGTACGCACAATATTGAGAGATTTACCATGTTATTTTAAGACCACAGACTTTTATAGGTTTTTCTGTAAGTAAAGACTTATAGTTAATATAAGTCTGAAATCGCCAACCCGTCTTGAGCGCGCGTGGTGATCAATGCTCGTGCCTTCTCTGTATGAGAAGAGGCCTTTGCCCAGCAGTGGGACAATAATAGGCTGGTATTATTATTATTATTATGAGTAAAGAGCCATTCTCTGTATTTTTTTCAAAATTTTGGGCTAACTAGCTTCGAAGATAAGGTCAATTTTCATCTATTTTCTTAAATATCTTTTAATGTTTTTATTTTAAAATGATTAAAAAAATATATTTGAGATTCTTGCAACAAGCCCTTTCATTTGATATGTCACACGGTACAGTTTGACAAACTTTTTTTAATTTTCTTTTTTTCCCCCAAATGAGACCACCATATTTCAAAATTCATTTATTTACGTTACACGGCCGTGGTTGGGTCACAGAAATACATAAATGTGTACCAAATTTCAACTTGCAAATTGACTGTGACAGACGGACAGACAGACATACGAGTGATCCTATAAGGGTTCCGTTTTTAAGGTTCCGGACCTCAAAAGGAAAAAAACTGAACCCTAGATTTGTTTTCACACACACGAGTGATCCTATAATCACTCGTGTGTGTGAAAAAAAATCTGCTGTTTCATAGAAAAGCGCGGACGCGGTCAAAATGTTTAAAATCAAATTCAAAATTCAAATTTCAAATTCAAAATTATTTATTTTGGGCCAACTAAAGGTTAGTATACAAAAAACTTAGAAACTATTGTATGTACTTCAATACAATATTTATTACAAAGGACAACACTCATTACATAATAATTATTCTATACACAAATGCCGTGCTTTTTTTTTTTTTGGTTGGGAAATTATCAAATAACTTCTCCTGCTCTGGGTGGAGCGGGAGGGTGTGTCAGACTCTTACCGACTAAAACCTACCCGTGTTCCTTCAGTTGCCATGTTGCCGGGGGGCCACGATATCCCTATCGACCCATATTCGCAGCCCCGGCATGCATTGGCCCTAGCGGACCCCGTCAATTCTGCTGACATCTCTTTGAGGCGCGCGTGGAACACAACGCGCCGTCGACCCGGGCCTGGTCCTTATCGGACGGCGAGCTACCCATTGCTCACCGTCCGCAAGCCCGCGCCTACGGTGGCCGGAAATCTGCCTGTGATTCCCGACGCCCAGGGCGTCTCCTCCTGCGGCGAAAGTGCTGAGATATCCCGCCCCGTCAAGATAACCAATAAGGAGATATTGTACCTCCCTAAAAGATCACCAGACGAACGAAATGACTCAACACAGGCGGTATTGCACTTTTCTATGAAACAGCAGATTTTTTTTAAATAACTGACATAAAATTTCAACGCAGGAGTGTTCAGAATCCATGGTAACAGTTTTGCGTTGATGTCCCTGCCACCACAGATTACACTTTAGTTAATTTAATAATATCCAGAGAAAGTCAAGTATCCATGGACGTACCCAGAAAAGAATAGTTCTTTTTTTGCACGGAAAGTAGGTAGTTACAAGTTACAGATGTTAAGTTTAAAATGATCCTTAAACTAAATACCTTAACTAAGGCTTGCACACAGTTTAAGCTATAATGATAAAGACTCCCTCAGTATAATATATTAACACATTCAATCAAATCAATACAAGTTTACCATGTCAAGATTGAATTCAGTAAATAATTTGAAATAAGCAATACAATACATAATGTCAAGTATAATAAAATGGGATTATAAATTCGTTAAATTCGAGGTCAGTACAGTTAAATTAAAATGATTTAGCACAAGTCAGGAGTACAGAGATGTCATAATATCAATTTTAAATTCTTAACGGTCAAAAAATCGCGAATAACATTTAATAATTAATAGATCTGACAAATGGACAATATGAAAAAAAAAGTATTTTCTTTCTGTATGAACTTCTATTGTGTATGTTTTTACAATATTAGTATAGTTAAGTATCTCACTTGTTGATATTTTCTTCTTTTTTTTCCGAGAAAAAAGTGTACTACTGTCAGTGGCGATAACGATGTTGTTATTAGAAATATATGGAATTTGATACATTTTCGATAGTTGATGTTTTATATCGATATATCGATATTTTTTCTGCAAGCCTACTCTGTACCCTAATTGTGTAACTTATTTTCGTAAACAATTTTGCCTAATTTGTTTCATTTTGACAGTTCAACAACGTTCATTGCGTTATTTACGTTGCTAACCAGATTTTTTTTTCAACTTATGAAGCAGTGGTTTAGCAATCTGTTTCAAATCGAAACAGATTGTAATTGTGTTGTATTACGCAATTAGGGTACTGATCAGTGTAAAATAACAAAATTATGAAATCGCACAACTAGAAAAAAAGGAGAGAAGCCTGTTTTTTTGTGTTTTTTAAGTAATTGCCTATATTCTTCTTCGGAAGGCATTTCATTGCGCACGAAAACGTTACCGCAAATAGGGGTGTTTCGTATCTTCACGGCACAGGTCGTACACACCCAATATTGCAGTTCAATTGGTTGACAGTCCCAACTCTGCTGCGTAAGACAGGAACGGTGGAAGGGTTTTTGACACGATGCGCATTTAACCACAGAACTTCCTTCAGCTATGCCTTCCGAGCAACAGTCACAATTCATAATGGTGCTGCTGTGTTTTGGACTCACTCAAAGTTAAAATTATCAATTATCCAGTTCACATTAATAAAGGCCCACGCCCCAAGGCTCGGATACCGGTTAAATTTTCAAACCGTTATTAGGTACTTGACGCAAAAACGTTTACATTCGGTTTCGTTCGTAAAAACCGCTTTTTATAAACCGGTTTTGGAGGAATCTTTACATAAAGGTTTTTTTCGGATTAAACGGTTTAGAGCAATATTAACCGGTTTTTTGTTCAGACTTTATTCAGCGTGGCATCCTCACAAGTAATCACAAGTTGCAACGCGTTTACCAACATGCCTCTTGTCGAATAAACCGGTTAATTTAGGTTAAAATAAAGTTCTTAAAAAGTTCACGTTTTTAAGAGAAGTTCGGAGTAAAACCCAAATAAACCGGTATTTTTTAAACCGGTTCCGAGCCTTGCCACGCCCTGATGACGAACTGTCGATGCGTGCGCAAGTCGGCGAGAAGGACGTCGTAAGCGCCGAGGATATTGCGTTCCGCTTTTCGTTCAATAAATTGGATCACACTTGTGATTTATATTACAATTAACTGAAAGAAAATTTAAAACTCCTATTAAAAGTAAATACTCTTTGTAAACAAGCATATTACAAATTAGAGGATTATATCCAAGATAAGAATGCTTGGAAACATGCTGGTCTAGCTCCATAGGACAATTTAGAGTCTATACAAAATCAAACTGGTTGCTAATTTAACTGTATACATATTTATATAATTAATGTACAGACGCCAGCACATCAAGCTACCCGAAACAGTCAAATTTTCCCAATCAACTTTGAACCTTATACTTCAACAGTAAAGTTGAAAATCTATTAAATAAATTTGACAGATTGTAGTAGCTTGATGTGCTGGCGTCTGTACCTATACAAAATATTGTAAAACATTTTAAAAGAGTAACGGTGGAGTTTCTTGCCCATTCTTCTACATGCGAAAACTACCTTTTGGAAGGGGCGACTAGAATAAATTTTATTTTTTGTAAATTTTGACGTTCAAAAGTGCCTTGTAAGTTTGTACTTTGCGAAGCGGTACTGCTCGCGAAGGAGGAGGCGGAACGCGTGAGGGAGAGGCAAATTTCGCGCCCTCACGCCCCTAACCGCCGCAGGAGGAGACGCCCAGGGCGGGAATTGCGAGCCGATTCCCAGCCACCGTAGGCGCGGGCTTGCGGACGGTGAGCAATGGGTAGCTCGCCGTCCGATAAGGACCAAGCCCGGGTCGACGGCGCGTTGTGTTCCACGCGCGCCTCAAAGAGATGTCAGCAGAATTGACGGGGTCCGCTAGGGCCAATGCCTGCCGGGGGTTCGAAGAAAACCGATAGGGACATCGTGGCCCCCGGCAACAGGGCAACCGAAGGAACACGGGTGGGTTTTAGTCAGTAAGAGTCTGACACGCCCTCCCGCTCCGCCCAGAGCGGGAGAAGTTATTTGATAATTTCCCAAACAAAAAAAAAAAAAGTTTGTGCCTAATAGAAAAACATTATTTAACTTAGACTTTGACACGCAGTTAATTTGACGGTTTAATAAAATCACTGGCTGATTGAATTAGTCACTACGTACCTAATTGATTAGAGTATTTATCACAAAATATATAACGTTTCACATGTTTTAGACTTTATGCTATTTAACTTTTTAAGAATCAGTAAGTACATAGCACTCACTATTTTCCGGGTTTTTAAATAATTATCCTTATGGAACACTCGCGCACTGACCTGACAGATATGATTTACGTAGTAACAACGCAAAAAGGACGTAGGTATTTTAATCCTGGTTTATCCTATACCCTAATTGCGTAATGCAACACAATCACAATTTGTTTCGATTCGAAACAGATTGCTAATTCATTGCTTCTTAAGTTGGAAAAAAAAATCTGCTCAACAACGAAACAACGAACTATCAAAATGAAACAAATTAGGCAAAATTGTTTACGAAAAAAAAATAAGTTACGCAATTAGGGTACTGGTCGCGGGGTGCGTACAGAAAACCTCCACGTGTGCCTGATACCTGCTGGTCCCTTATGGATACGTTCGGGGGGAAGAGCAGTTGTCAGGCCGGTGCACCCTGGGCATGAACAATATACTCTTCGGAAAAGGTTTGGGAGTTTTTCGGAGAGGGTATTGTTTGTGGCTAATTTCTGCGGGCGGGGGAGCAGCATGCTCCTCGACGTTCTTCCGCGTGTCCCTCTGATTTGCAGAGGGCACAGTGGAGGAACGAGGGAGGCGGGTCGCTCCTGATCGATCGACGTTAGTCGATTGACACTGGACGTGACCCAGCCGCTGCGGTGCAGGCGCACCAAAGCGGCTGTCGTTTCTCCCTCAAGAGCGATCTTGAGGGAGAACTTTCGGCGGGTTCGCTGAGCCAGGTTATCTGGACAGCGAACGGAGGCATGTATAATGCCGCCGCCGGGGGCTTGGCTTAACCGCCCGGCCCAGAGGAAGGACACCTCTAAGATAAAAAACCACCTAATCCTAAGTTTTGAAGCGCGGCGAGAGGATGAGTGGCTGGTGGGGGACCAGTCGTTAGCGCTTCCCCTGTAGATACCTGCCGACCTCTACAGTATATAGGCTTACCTAGGTAAAAGGCTCTGCCTAGGTGGACGTTTATATCCTAACTACTCGTGGGAACTGAATGGAAAATTTAAATGAAACAAAAAACCAAAATGACGACAAAGTGCCAATCGTATTGGCGGAGAAGATACCGCTTGCCGGCGACGGCAACAAGAGCCGAGGAGGCTCATGTCCCTCAGGGGACCAAAGTATGTCCGACCAGGACGTAGGACGTGGTGGGGGCTCCAAATTCTGGGGCAAAAGGTCGCGCGGGTCGGAGCGCACAGGATCGGCGGGGCAATCCTCGAGCGAGGAAAGCCTCCCGATCGCGAAGGTGCCGACGGTGAGGAGAGGCCGAGGACGAGCGGTAGCGGGAGCAGCTTCCGCTTCGAGGCCGGGGCGGGGCAATCGGGGTCGCCTCAAACGGCCTGATACCCCGATTATCAGTGCGGAGAGCGACCCCGGGGTCTCGTCATCCGAGGCCTCAACAGAGGAGTCGGAAGTGGTGGTTGCCGCCTCACTGGTGGGCACGAAGATGCGGCCTGACGCCGCGAAGAGTGCTCAGGGTGGGGTGGTCGCCGAAATGGCCCGTCCGCTCCGGGAGCGGGCCAAAACAAAGCCGGACCACCGTGGTGGTAAGCCGGACGCCGCTGGCGGCTCCAATTCGGAGCGAGCGGTCAAGTTCGCGGAGGAGGTAGCGGCCGCAATCAGCGAGGTGGCCTTTAAGAAGACGAAGTCTTCTAGAGGCAAGGCCATCTCCGTGGCTACTGCCTCGATCATGGCGGCTGCGGAGGCCCTCCAACCCGGGCCTCCGTCGGACGGTATGTCAGAAATGCGGGCGGAGATCGCCCGCTTGACAGCCGCCATGGAGCATCTCCAAAAGGAGAATGCGGAGCTCCGAGCGGACTTGGCTGGGCTCCGACGAGCCGGCCCCCGAGAGGTGCCGCAGGAGGGGGAGCAGCATGGGCAGGGACAGCCCGTGACTGCTGAGGACCGGATCCTCAACCTGGTGCGGCAGGAAATGGCTGCTCTACGGAGCAAGTTTGCCACCTTGGAGGCCATAGTCCTGCGCCCCCCATTGGCGGCAAGCCAGCCGGCCTCGGGCCAGCGAAAGGCGGCGTCATACGCCGCCACCGCAGCTGCCGCAGCCGGACCAGCCTCGTCGGGGCCGACCAAAGGTGGGGCGGCTGCACAGGCGGCGAGGGCCCCAGCCAAGGCGGCGGAGGCCCCGGTCAAGGCATCGGGGGCCCCGGCGAAAGCGGCGGCAAGGGGCCCGGCCAAGGCTGCGGGGGCCTCAGCTAAGGCGGCGAAAAGGCCGCCCCCACCACCTTCTGAATCTCCTCCGGCCGACGCCGGATGGCAAGTAGCCGGGGAGAAGAAGAAGGCTGGCAAGGCGGCAAGGGCGGCCAAGAGAAAGGCGAGGCGGCAGCGACGCAAGGAGCGAAGCGTCGCGGATAGGCTACGCGCCCCGAAGTCCGCAGCTGTAGTGATTACACTACAGCCGGAAGCGGAGAAGAAGGGCGTGTCCTATCAGCACGTGCTCGCCAAGGTGGATGCGGCGGTTGATCTGAAGGAGACCGCCAATGGCGTTCGCCTGAAGATCACCGCGACTGGGGCCAGGATGCTGGAGATCCCCGGTGCGAACAGCGGCCCGGCAGCGGACGCTCTGGCCAATAGGCTCAGGGCGACCCTGAATCCGGAGGAGGCCCGAGTGTCCAGGCCCACCAAACGCGCTGACTTGCGCATCCGGGGCCTGGACGACTGTGTGACGGCCGAAAAGGTGGTGGCCGCGGTCGCCAGGACTGGGGGGTGCTCTGCCGAGGAGGTGAGGGCAGGCACCATCCACCCTGACTCCACGGGGATGCGAGCCGTAACGGTGAGCTGCCCCGTGTCGGCGGCCAAACTGATAGCCGGGGAGGGCCGAAGGCTTCTGGTGGGTTGGGTCTCCGCGCAGGTGAAACTGCTGGAGCCCCGACCTATGAGGTGCTTCCGCTGCCGGGTGGGTGACCACGTGGGAGCGAAGTGCACCTCGGAGGTGGACCGCAGCGACCACTGCTTCCGCTGTGGTCAGCCCGGTCATAAGGCCGGCTCGTGCAATGCCGCGCCGCACTGCGTCGTATGTGCGGCGGCTGGCAAGCCGGCCGATCACCGGGCTGGGAGCAAGGCCTGCGCTCCACCCGCCAAGGCCAGAGGCAAGGGCAAGCCCTCCGCCACCGCCGTCACCGCCGCAGCCACCGCCACTAGTGCCGCCGCCGCCGCTGCCGCCTCCACTGTCGTCGTCGCCGCCGTTGCCGCCGCGGCGGTGCCCTCACAGGGGGCTAGGGAGGGGGTTGAAATGGAGTGCCAATAACGGCCCCATTACGCCTCCTCCAGGCGAACATCAACCACTGCGCCGCCGCTCAGGATCTGTTGCTCCAGAGCATGGCGCAGTGGTCGATTAACATCGCCGTGGTCGCTGAGCCGTACTTTGTCCCGCCCAGGGATGACTGGGTGGAGGACCTGAGCGGCTCAGTGACCCTCATTTCGTCGGCCGCCGCTGGTACCCCGTCCCTCGAGTCTGTCAAGAGAGGACGGGGTTGCGTGGCAGCACGGTTCGGGGAGATTGTCGTGGTAGGGGTATACTTCTCCCCGAACCGAACTCTCGCCGAGTTCCACAACTCCCTTGTGGAGTTGAGAGTCGTCGTCGTCGGGTTCGGTTCCCTCCCCGTGTTCGTCCTCGGGGACTTCAACGCCAAAAATCTGGCTTGGGGTTCCCGCTTTACGGACACACGGGGCAGGATGGTGGAGGACTGGGCTCTGGAGACAGGCCTGGTCGTCCTAAACCGGGGTTCTGTCCCCACGTGTGTGCGGATGCGGGGTGAATCAGTGGTGGACATCTCGTTCGCCAGCCCCGCTCTGTCGCCGCGTGTAATCGACTGGCGCGTCATAGAGGAGGTGGAGACCTATTCCGACCACCGGTACATCCGGTTTGACGTCTCCACCCAGACCTCGAGCGCGCCGGTCCGACAGGCCCCGAGTGGTCCGCGGTGGGCGCTGAAGCGGCTGGACCGGGAGCTCCTCCTGGAAGCCTCGATCGTGCAGGCCTGGGTGTCATCACCGGACAGGCCTGCCGACATTAACGACGAGGCGGAGTGGTTCCGGGAGGCCATGTCCAATATATGTGACGTGGCAATGCCCCGAGTCCACCCTGGACGCGCTTCGCGCCAGGTGTACTGGTGGTCGCAAGAGCTGGAAGCTCTACGCAGGGCGTGCGTTGCTGCGCGACGCCGGTACGCCAGGCACCGCAGGCTCCGTATCCGTCCTCCGGATACGGAAGCCATTCAGGCGGAGCTGTACGAGGGGTACAGAGCGGCGAAGACCGCCCTCCAAGCGGAGATCCTGCGGGCCAGGGCACTGGCCCGCGAGGTGTTGCTGGAGACTCTGAACAGGGACCCGTGGGGACGCCCATATAAGATGGTGCGGGAGAAACTCCGCCCATGGGCTCCCCCGCTGACGCAGAGTCTCCGGCCCCAGCTTGTGGAGGACGTGGTGAGCGCTCTGTTCCCTTCAAGAGGGGAACATACGCCCCCGCCCATGGCTCCGCCCATTGCGGTGCCCGATGCGGACCACACCGCCGACGACGACGACGATGCTCCGGAGGTGACCGAGGTAGAGATGAGAGTGGCGGTACGCAGGATGAGTGCGAGGAATACCGCCCCAGGACCCGATGGCATACCCGGAAGGGCCTGGGTCCTGGCCATGGGGACTCTCGGGCCTCGACTGAGAGGGCTCCTAAGCGCATGTATGGAGAGGGGCCAGTTCCCACTTTGCTGGAAGACTGGGAAACTGGTCCTCATCAGGAAGCCGGGGCGCCCAGCGGACTCTCCGTCCGCCTATCGGCCCATTGTGCTGCTCGACGAGGTGGGCAAGCTCTTTGAAAGAGTCATTGCAGACCGCCTCGTCGGGCAGCTGGTGCGAGTGGGGCCGGATCTGGCGGACGGCCAGTTCGGTTTCCGCAGGGGGCGCTCTACGGTGGACGCCATCATGCGCGTGCGGGCCCTCACGACAGGGGATGCTGTGGCCCGGGGTGGGGTCGTCTTGGCGGTGTCTCTAGACATCGCCAATGCCTTTAACACCCTGCCCTGGAGTTGCATCAGGGAGGCACTTCGGTATCACCGGATGCCGACCTACCTCTGTCGTGTGGTCGAGGCCTATTTGACAGACAGGGCTGTCATCTACCCCGGTCACCAAGGAGAGTGGAACCGGCGAGAGATGTCGTGCGGTGTCCCACAGGGATCGGTCCTGGGGCCTCATCTGTGGGACATCGGATACGACTGGGTGCTGCGCGCCGACCTCCCTACTGGCGTCAGCGTCGTTTGTTACGCTGACGACACGCTGGTCCTGGCGCAGGGGAGGTCGTACCAGGCGGCGGCCGACTTAGCGACACGCGGGGTTGCGACAATCGTCGACAGAATCCGGCAGCTGGGACTCGAGGTGGCCCTGCACAAGTCCGAGGCCATGGGTTTCTATGGTCCTCGTAGTGCGCCACCGTCGGGTTCCCAGGTATTGGCGGGAGGGGTTCACATCGGCGTCGAGTCGACGATGAAATATCTGGGACTCGTCCTCGATAGCCGGTGGAACTTCGTGGAGCATTTCCGACGTTTGGCTCCCAGACTGGACCGGGCCGGGGCTGCCTTGAAGCGGCTCCTGCCCAATCTGGGAGGTCCAAACGCCTCCTGCCGGAGGCTCTACGCGGGGATCGTGCGGTCCATGGCCCTTTACGGGGCGCCGGTGTGGGCGCCTTCATTGAGGCGGCAGCCAGGCCGCCGGCTGAACGCGTCCCAAAGGGTCATGGCCATCCGGCTGGCCCGAGGATACCGCACGGTCTCCTGCGAGGCGGCGAGCCTCCTTGCCGGAGTACCGCCATGGGATCTGGAGGCAAAGGTCCTCGCGCACATTTGGGAGTGGCGCGAGGAGGCGAAGCGCCGGGGCTTAACTCCGATGCCGCAAGAAGTCGCGGCACAGCGGACAGAGCTCCGGCGGGATCTCATGGCGGAATGGAGACTGCGATTGTCGCAACCCAGCGCTGGGCACGCCACAATTGAGGCGATAAGACCCCTCTTTGAGGAGTGGCTAGAGAGGCGCCACGGCGTCCTCACCTTCCGCCTGACGCAGGTACTCACCGGACACGGCTGTTTCGGGAGGTACCTGTTCAGGATAAAGCGGGAGGAAACGCCCGGGTGTCGTCACTGTGTGGATCGCCCGGAGGACACGGTGGAGCATACGGTGGAGGTCTGCCCGGCTTGGGCAGGGCATCGCCTTGTCCTCGTGGATGCGATCGGCGGCGGTGATCTCTCGCGTCCGGCCCTGATTAGGGCCATGCTACGGAGCGAGAGGAAATGGGAGGCCGTCACCTCTTTCTGCGAAGCAGTAATTCTCGCGAAGGAGGAGACGGAGCGCGTGAGGGAGAGGCAAATTTCGCGCCCTCGCGCCCCTAACCGCCGCAGCAGGAGACGCCCTGGGCGTCGGGAATCGCAGGAAGATTTCCAGCCACCGTAGGCGCGGGCTTGCGGACGGTGAGCAATGGGTAGCTCGCCGTCCGATAAGGACCAAGCCCGGGTCGACGGCGCGTTGTGTTCCACGCGCGCCTCAAAGAGATGTCAGCAGAATTGACGGGGTCCGCTAGGGCCAATGCCAATGCCGGGGGTTCGAAGAAAACCGATAGGGAAATCGTGGCCCCCGGCAACATGGCATAGGAAGGAACACGGGTGGGTTTTAGTCAGTAAGAGTCTGACACGCCCTCCCGCTCCACCCAGAGCGGGAGAAGTTATTTGATAATTTCCCACCCAAAAAAAAAAAGGGTACTGGTCGCGTTTAGTTTTTATGAATCGCGATAAAGTAGGTATAGTTGTATTAATTGATCTCGTAATTACTAACATAGTTTTAAGAGAATGTAATAAGTACTAACAAAATATGGACAAAAAAATTCTGAATTAAATGAATTTTATTTTATAGTGTTCTGTGATCGCGTTTCGGTATCAAAATAGTAAGGTAGTCATAGTAATCTAAATATATAAAAGCGAAAGGTCACTCACTCACTCACTCATTCATCACGAAATATCGAAAACCGCTTGACGTATGAAGATGAAACTTGGTAGGGAGGTAGTTTATAGTTAGTAGACGTCCGCTAAGAACGGATTTTTGGAAATTCGACCTTTAAGAGGGTGAAAAGGGCGGATTTTGTTTGTATGAAAAATCTTATTCCTTGAGTTAATAAACTTGAAACTTGGCACGAATACTTATCTATGTAAATTATAAAGTTTTTCATTTTTTGTTTTTCTAAAATACCCCCTAAAGGAGGATTGGGGGGTGTCAAAGTTTGTATGGAAGAATTTTAACGAGCTGTCTGATTAACTCGAAACTCAGTATTTATAATTAAAACTGAAAATAAATAAAAACGTATATCAGGTTTTTTTGAAAATCTACCTTTAACGGGGTAAAACGGGGTATTAATTTTTACAGTGGAGGATTTTACTGTGTGGCTTAATTAACTTGAAAATTGGTATAAATAATCTACAAGTCAAATAATGGAAACTTCACAATAGATTTTTCAAAAACTATTATCACGCTATTTGCTATGGGGGATGAGCAATATAGCATTATGTTTGTATTCTTCTATAGTTTACCGCAAATTGTAAAAAGGCTAGCCAATAGGTTAGAATATTGCAGATAGTTACGGATTTAACCTTTTAAAAGATTACCATCACGCTATACCTTTATGGAACTAAGCAGTCAATCATATCATATACAGGATGGATTTTGAGATGGGGCAACAAGAGCAGGTACCTTAACCGTTGTCGCTACAAGAAAACAGTCTTAGGAGACTCTCCTTAACTTTTTGAAACATTTTGATCTGCATTCACAGATTTTGAAAAAATTGTACAGTCAGCAAGAAAATGGCCAATTTTCACAAAAACTTTTTTGACGCCGGTCGATCCTATTTATTATTATTACTAGAACCAAAAAACTATATTGGGCCAACTGAGGTTTGTTACTCCAAGACACGGCCTATGAATTTTTAATCCCAGATTGCAGAAAAAACTTAACTTTGCCGTTCATTATAGAACTATAAATTATCAATTTTCGGATTTTCCTCTTTACTTGACCTTACTTCTCGCCAAACTTCATGCTGCTGGACCAACGTGAAGTACTAAATAGACTGGTTTATTTGCGAGTGTCAAAATATGCGGCACAAATGGCCGTATTTTTTAGTTCGTTAACTTTTTTTTTGGGTGGGAAATTATCAAATAACTTCTCTCGCTCTGGGCGGAGCGGGAGAGCGTGTCAGGTTTATACTGACAAAAACCCACCCGTGTTCCTTCAGTTGCCTGTGTGTTTTCAGGGGCCACGGTAACCCTTTCGGACTTTCCCGCGACCCCGGCAGGCATCGGCCCTAGCGTACCATGGACTGGACCAGGGCCGGAGGCGAGAAATCACCACCGCCGATCGTCTCCACGAGGACATGGCGGTGCCCCGTCCAGGCCGGGCAGACCTCCACCGTATGCTCCATCGTGTCCTCCGGGCGATCCACACAATGGTCACACCCGGGCGTTTCCTCCCGCCTTATCCGGAACAGAAACCTCCCAAAACAACCGTGTCCGGTGAGAAACTGCGTCAGGTGGAAGGTGAGGACGCCGTGGCGCCTCTCTACCACTCCTCAATGAGGGAACTTATCGCCACAGTTGTGGCGTGCCCATTATTGCGTTGACTTGGAAGTTTGATTTTCGTTACACTTCCAAGAGACCGTAGATCTAAGTTTTTGATATCTATTTCAAATTGATGCCTCCACGCGTTCCTGAGAAAAGGGTCTTGACAGACAATGAAGTCATCCTTTAAGGGTTTTAATGTTTCAATTTGAGGTACGGAACCCTAAAACAGATTTAATATCAGCCTGTTACCTTTTCATGACGTAACGACTGAACGGATTTCTAGATGAAAGGCATAGGATAGGCCATGACCTGGGTTAGGACGTAGGATACTCTGAATCCCGATAGCACGTTCCTGTGGGATATTTTCCGACATCCACGCGGGCGAAGCCGCGGGCAAAAGCTAGTATAATATACAGTAGTTAATTGACGATATTGATCTAAAGACAAACAACAGGATTTTCTAATATTCGCGTAAATAATAAACAAAAAACAAAAAAAAATGAGTAACGTTTTTGTAAAGCGTTAGATATTTTATTTATTAGTACTTAGTGAAATAAAACATATTTTATTAATATTACACTTCTAAAAGGTAGGTACTAATGTGTTAGTAGTGTTAAACCTTTTATCTTTAATATCCACACTAATATTATAAAGAGAAAAGAAAGATTTGTATTTTTGTATGTAACGAATAAATTTAAAAACTACTGGACCGATTTGAAAAATTCTTTCAGCAATGGATAGCTACATTATCAGCGAGTAACATAGGCTATATTTTTTCCCCGTACTCCCACGGGAACGGGAACTACGCGGGTGAAACCGCGTGACGTCCGCTAGTTTATTCATAAACAAGTAACTGGTACCTATCTGAATTAACACACAAAAAATTACACAATTACAGAATATACATACACTAAAATAAATTACATTTGAATTTCAGAAATTACATCTATAATTTAATGATAATTTTACATAATCAATATACAGGGCCGTCCCAAAATTATGGGACATGAAGGGAAAGTACCTTAAATATCGTAGATAGGGTATTTTGCTGAAAGAAGACTTTATGTTATTTTTAAAAGTTAGTAATTCTGCATTCAAAGATTTTCTAAAAATTACTTGCCTCGTCTGGGAATCGAACCGACTTAAATGTAAAAAAAAAACACCCCTACTTTTATGATGCCAATCGAAACCGTAATCGAACCGTAACCGTAATCGATGCCGTACTTATTGAATAGATTTTGATGATTCTTTTTTTGTTTGATAGATCATACTTCAGAGGTGGTCCCATATAAATTTTATAAACTTTGCTTGGGTAGTTTTTGAGTTAGCTTCAATTATACGTATTTTTTCCCCACTTAGTATGTAGATGAGATGATAACTTCCTGTCACTGTTATTTACATAGCAGGTAGTGGTATTCGAACTTGTGTGGGGTAGGTACCACAAGTAAAAAGTTTTAAAGTAATCGAATCGCAACCCGTGTTATACTTAGTATTGACTATTGAGAAGTTCCGGTGGCCATCTGTGGTCTACATCATCAGTTCCACTTCACCAAATGATGAATGATGCTTTTCGAGAGCAACTGCACAAATTACTATAAAAAATACCCAAATTGCTATAGGTGTGCTTATAATATTTAAAGAGTTCCTTCGATTTCTCTGGGATGCCATCATCAGATCCTAATTTCCTTATCATGGTACAACCTCTTGGGATATCTCCTTTCCAACAAAAAAGAATCGTCAAAATCGGTTCATAAACGACGAAGTTATCCGCGAACACACATAAAAATAAAAAAATAAATATACATACGGTTGAATTGAGTAACCTCCTCCTTTTTTTGAAGTTGGTTAATAAAATAAAAAAATCTATTTGAGATCCTCATAGTAAGTAAGCCCTTTCACTAGATGTGACACAATTTTTTCCTTGTTTACCTCCAAAAAGTGACCTCCTTATTCAAAATTCATTTATTTTCGTTACACGGCTGTCTTTGTCGCACAAATTCATGTGTACCAAATTTCAACTTAATCGGCCCATTAGATTTGGAGCAAATTTGCTATGAAAGACGGACAGACCGTCACACGAGTGATCCTTTAAAGGTTCCGTTTTTTCCTTTTGAGGTACGGATCCCTAAAAAACAATATTTGGCGTTGTCATTTCATTAAGTCTGCTGGGCGCGGGCGCCTCGAGGCTGGCTCACAGGGGTGGCGCGGCTATGTCTGTTTGGGTTAGCTCGTCCATCAAGTGCTGCACGATGACCGCGCTGTGTCGGCCTGGAGCTGCGCTACGCTGCGCTGTCGGCCATCATCAGCGCGATATGTACAGACGCCAGCACTTAAAGCTACTACAATCTGTCAAATTTATTTAATAGATTTTCAACTTTATTGCTGAATAATAAGGTTCAAAGTTGATTGGGAAGATTTGACAGTTTCGGGTAGCTTAATGTGCTGGCGTCTGTACGCACCTTGCTTCATTGGCACACTTGTAACACTAAAGCCTATAATAACTACAACGCTACAAGTTTCTTTCTATGCGTGGTCAAAAATAGGAACTAACGCCCCAATCTTATTGTGTCACAATTTCTCACAAATGTTTAGCAACAACGCCCCTGTTAATTAATGACAAAAATTTGCTAAATATTTCGGCTACTAAAACCTGTTTATAACTAGAATTAAAATAATAACTTGTAACTTCCTTTCTAGCCAAATCATCTTTCACACATCATCCAAGATTCATCCCAATCTCCTCCTTTTCTTATTTTTCATATTTTGTATCGTATATGTCCACACCTGCGTATCCGAACACAAAATAAAATCGCATCAATCTTCAACAAACGTCAAACGTTCAATCAAGCTGTCACTGTCAAATCCCAACCCATCAGGGCAAATCGGGAAATGAAATCATTAGACCGAAAAATGTTATTTATTTAATAAATTATAAAATCTACAACAATAATAACATGTAAATATGGCAGACAAACTCAGACAGATAGCGCAGAACCTGAAAGACAAAGTGCATTTACCTCATTTTATAAATGGCCGTGACAAAGTCGATCAAATCATTACCAGATATGTACCAGCCACAAAAGTGACTGACATAGCAGAAAGGCTTAAATACTCGACAGTGTCGAAAAGAGTACGGGATATGGTTACCAGATATGAGAAATTCACAGGTGTCGAAGAGATTATGGCTCTGCAAAATACTGTCGTTGATGCACAGGTTAGAGACACCACATTAATTATTTTATTTTATAAAGACTGGCGGAAGGTCAAGGCTTGTTATGCCTATGTTTTTTTTTTAATGAGTAGCGTCATGGTCAATCTTACATCATACAATTAAAATCATTTAGAAGTTATAAATAGTCTCTTTTATAGTTGTAGAATGCAAATACTGCTTAATCATTTAGATAGACATTAGACGTTTTTATCAGATAACATTTATGTAGAACTTTCTGTACAGTATCTTATTTGCAGAGATTTAAATCTTTTGAATCTTGTCATGCATACTCTTCAGAATTCTTCAGTATAAAATAATTTAACCAACAAAATTTTGTATTTTATGCCTTAAACATTAACTAACGTTGCCATTCACTTACATTAAGAACAAAAATAAATACCTAACTAATATCTTTATATCTAGACTGGAAGTGGACCCCACCATATTTGAGAAAAACCAGTTATGGTGGGGTCTGTCATACGGGGGGTTTTACATAGAGAGACTGCCTATCTCACCTCCACAACACACTTCTGGCCTTAAAATTTTTTTGTTTCTTTTTTAAATTGCATCTTGCAGATCAACCTAGGAGGTTGTCGGCTGCTTAACCAGACTTTCCTGTGGCTGCCTCAATAAATTAAGGCCCCAGCCAGGGCATAAACTTAGACACGAAGCGAGTACATGCTAAGATCACCCCCTGTGGGATACAGACCTCGGCTTAGGGCGTCGCTGGGAGAAGAAAGCTAGGGACAGGCTGGATTGAATTACCTAGCCTTACTATCATCATTCTCTTGCCTTTATACCAATTTATTTGTGATGGGTGCAACAAGTCTTTAAATACTTGTCTATATGGCGTCATCGAAGAAGTCACTCCTTTCTAGCCATATTATCTATCTCACATTCCATCCATCGTTTCTTTTACTATATACTTAATCTGGTTCCCTATCCATTTGCATAAAATTTTAAGACCTTATATAACTTGGCATACTTTTGTTTGTCCTAATTATATTTTGGCATAATATTATTTACGCATAACAGCTTACGTATAATTTCTCTAATCATAATAATGATTATGCATAACATTCTAAAGCATAACTTTATTAAGCATAACATTCACAAGCATAAGATTTTTTTGCTGTAAGAAACATGCAAACAAGCATATACCATGCATGCAGCAAGCATGCAACATGTAAACAAGCATACACCAGGCATGCAAGCAAGCATGCAGCATGCAAGTAAGCATGCAGCATGCATGGTTTTTGTCACGGCTCCGGCGAATCGTTGCAGACGGCTTTCGCTCCCAGCCGCCTGCTCCTCAGCCCGCAGGCCGCCTCGCCCCTACGCGCCTACGCGATTTTAAATTACACTCTAGGGGTAGGGCAGACAAGACTACGTGGAGTCGGTTTTGCAGCGATTCGGTTCTGTCACTAACTTTTGTAACACAACATAATGTTTTTTTAAGACAATACGTTAATTTTAATTTAGGGTTAAAAATGGAAATCATTTGCATGAAAATCCAAAATTAATACATAAAAATAACTCAAATTTGTTTCCGTTATTTCTAATAGTCATTAGGCCTAGTAATGTTATGCGAATTAAATGTATGCCAAAACAAATTACCCTTCAAGATAATTATGCCAACATAAACAGTATGCCAAAAAAATGTGGCAAAATATTATTATGGCAAAACAAATTATACCAAAATTGTTATGCCAAAGTATATTAGGAAAAAGAATATTATGCGAAAAGAAGGGATCCCACTTAATCTATATTATTATAATAAAAATGAAATGCTGTTTCTTGGTGAATGCATCACTTCAGAATGGTTGGACAAATTTGGCAAATTTTTGTTTTTATATGTTTGTAATAGTCCGAATCAGGTTCTTACAGAAAGAAAACTGGTCATGTGCCAAATTTAATTTAAATCCATTCAGCCGTTAAAGCGTGAAAGTGTAACAAACAAATATTTTAGTAAGGATTGAAATTTGGGCAGGATAAGTTTTGTCAGGTCAGCAAGATAATTAAAAAAAAAAATTTGAACAACTTTCAGGACAGATTCATGGCAGCACAAGATAGGAGACGTGAGCTGGGTCGTCAGTTAGCTGATGTTGAAATGAAACTAAAAGAACTGCATGCTGAGATGCAAAACACCATGAAGGGAGACGACAAGTACTTACATCTTTGTACTGAAGAACATAAGGTATTTTTTTTTACATCATTGCAGTTTTTTGACCCAGTGGGCAGCCGGCAGAGCGAACGTAACATAAAATCGAACGATTCTAAATTCGAAAATAATTGTCACGCATTTTATTTATTTCATTTTATGACTTTATTCATATCTATGGGTGATACAAATTGTGCTAGCAGTAAAAAAAACAAAGAGCTATAGGATCGATAAAAAAATCGGTCGAATTTACATACATACATAACATCACGCCTGTAATCCCCGAAGGGTTAGCAGAGGTGTACCTATAGTACACCCACATTTCGCCAGTTATGTTTAAGTCCCATGTAATAGGGGGCGAGCCTATTGCCATCAATCGGGCACAAATCCAGACTCCGGGCTGCTACTGAGAAATTCTAGATGAAAAACCCAATAACACTTTGCCCGACCCGGGAATCGAACCCAGGACCTCATACTCAGCAGTAGCGCTTGCGGCCACTAGACCAACGAGGCAGTCGTCGAATTTATGTTACGTTTACTTCGTCTTTCGTCTCAGTGCAATGAGCGGCGCCGCTAGCCGCGCCACATCACAGGCATCCCCGCTCCAGTCTATCCAGTACGCATCTCCGTACAGCTTCGGTGGATACAGCCTAGCTGAACAACATCTCTTCTCGTCTCCACTTCGGTCTTCTCCGCTGTGATGGAGTCCGTGCCTTATAATATTAAAATTTATCCAAAAAATTCAAGCAGTTTAACTGTCATTCGAATGTTTTTTACAGTTTGTATTTGAAAACTAGCCTTTTGGCATTATAATGTTAACAGCTAAAAAGGTTTTCCCACAAAATGAGGTAAAATAATTTTTCGCCTGATAACTCTTTTTTGCCAATACAAACATTGCTTTTTTTTTAGTTTATCGTACAAGAGCGTGCCCTCCGCGCTGTATTCGGTGATGCCGAACGCGAGGAAAGGGAACTGTTTGCGACTATGTCAGCCGCTGTCAAGCTCGGGCACGAACGAGAAAGAGCGCATGCTGAGCGGAACAAGTATTGGTATATTGTCGCCTCTATTTTTGGTAAGTGTTCTTTATAATTGGCAATTACTAAGTCAACTGTGTGCTGCTGCTCGCTTAGTGCCTCAAGTATCGTTAATATTTGCGGATGATGTCATTTTTGACATTTTGTCTTATTTGATGGTCGGCGAATACTTAGTTAAGTGAGTTAAACTACATGTTGGCTATTATTTATGTCGTGAAGTTTTCATAAAAAAATATTTTTATAAATAACTTAAGAAGACTCGAGTTATGTTATTAGGATTCTTAGAACTTCAGAAATAACTTATATTTTCAAAACCAAATTCGAGGGTATTTGTTTTTTTAACTAACCGTGTCTCATATCCCTTTCCCAGGCACAGTACTCGGTATAGCTGGTTCATCAATCAACAATCACTTAAAAATGTCAGAATTCCGCGATATGATGGAACAACAGATGGCTCGAAGTGCAAGCGTGTTATATACCATCGCTGGTGGTGGTAGTGCCACCAGAGCTGATATCACAGAGGCCATGAAGACGGAGTTTGCTTATCAGGTGAGAACAGAACTAGCTTATGCCCGCGACATCACCCGCGTGGAGGTTGGAAATCGACAAAAAGAATATTTAAATTAGTCAAGTTCTGGGTCAACTCAATTTATGAGCTGAATGGTACTAATCCATGCGTCAGGTTCGTGAACGGGCGCCGTCAGGACTGGTTATCTTTTAGTTGCCACGGCATTTTTAAATTTAATTTTTGAATAGTTTTTTTTAGCTTTTTATTACGGACGCTTTTAACGTTCTGCATCGTTCTCACATGTACCAATATTTGGTAACACTATTTTGATTTAAAGTGTCTGGAGTTTCTTGCCCGTTCTTCTCCATAGGTACCTACTACGCTTTGGAATGGCCAGCTAGCTATATCTTTCTGACTGACCGACCCCTTGAAATAAATGCTTTTAGTTTGTATTTAGATTGCCATCGACACGCTAAGAAGATCCCACAAGAACGTACTACCGGGATAAAAAGTATCTTATGTCCTAATTTAGTTTAAAAGTCTATCCATGTATTTCATCCACAAAATAAAACGAGCGACGTGCGTGATTGATTAAAATAGGATAGTATAATATGCGTCAAACTTTATGGCGGCTCTGAAGTGCACTCACTGTGCAGTATGGCAGCTCTCACCCGCCCTGACACATGAATTTGTTACTGCGCAGCGACTGGCCTATGTATGTTCTGAGCCGCTATAAAGTTTGCATGGGGCTGGATACTTACTAACACTTGCTTCTTTAAGTTTCGTTATCTATTATAGGAATCTTGTCAAAACGCTGGGCAAGTTAGGCTGTTGACCGGAGAAGCTTTAAACACATTTTATGTATGTAATATGAATTATCTCATCATGAAAAACTTAAGATGATTTTAACATTCATTATTTGCCATTCCATGGGCTGGCTGTCAGTTACGAATTCTAACAGCATGAGGATTAAGAAGTTAGAATTCGCAACTGAATTTGCTTAGTAATAAAAGTCCATATAATTACTAATTTTTTTTTTTATTGACATGAGACGCCAATGCATTCTGTTTTTAGTTTTTATTCACAATCTTTTATTTATCTTGTTTCTATCAATTTTTTTATATTTTTTTACAGGACAACCTCGCGAAAAACTTAGATTTAATGCAAGAAAACATAAACCATCTAGTCGACAAACAGGAATCTTTAATAGGTAACTATATAAATACATAAATTACTTATTTTATTTACATCACATAATGCCCCGGAGGTCAAGGCAGGGCGATTCTCGATCACAAAGTTACGGGTTCGAACACTTCAAACTCGACAAGTATGTATATCACCTTACTAAAAAGTTTATCACTTTTGGACCATGAACAGATGTTTAGTTTTGATGTCAGCTACATCATGTCTTTATCACTTGTGAATCATGCAAGCATCGCTTATGCCTAGGTTTAAAGTGAGTTTAAGATTTCCGTAGACTGACTGTAGCAAAGTTATCTTTGCAACCGTGACATTTGGATATACTAGAACCAATAATATCACGAGTAAAAAGAGAAAGATAAGTTATGTACTCATCATTCGACCTTCAAAAAACGGCACAATTTCACTTTATTGGAAGACACTTGGAAGTAGAACGGCCGTGTCGTAATTAATGGGAGGGAAAAATAGACAAAGTGAAGAATACTTTGCTACCTACCTTAGTTTTGACGTGCCCCTTGTGATGCGCGTTCTTCCTGTTTTTACTTATAACTTGTCCGCGGCTTCGCTCGCGTGGCTGTCGGAAAATTTCTCCAATCCGGAACATACGTTCAGACAAATGGACAAAAATTCTAAAACTAAATTTTCGGCATCAGACTCGTTCCCACACTTCGTAGCAAGTACTGTACAATGTATTGTTGTAACAATGTACAATTTTGACTTCGATACCATTTTATTATATGTATAGATAGATATCATTGACTAGAACCATGTAATTATGTTTCGTTATTTCCAGAACATCTTCAACATCGCGAAAGGACTGTAGATGCGCAGCTCCGCGACTTAACACGCGCAATTGTAAGCGCTTCTCAATCGAGTCTACAATCTGACGCAGAGATCACCAGAGTATTATCTGCGGTCCATCAAGACTTGGAAGAGGATCAAGTTAAGGTTGTCGAAAATAATAAGGTTCTACTAGAACCTAACCAGATCATGACTGGAATAGGCATCATAATAGCAATAGCGATTATTTTCGGTAATTTCGTTGGCAGGGTCAGTTGATTTTGCCGCAAAATTTTGGTGTACGAGGTTCCTGCTCTTTTATTAATTAGGTGGAATCATCGAACAGTAAAATTTTAGTTGTGTACCTACTTATTAAGAATTATGTCGTTTATATTTATTGTGTTATTTAGTCGTTTTGTGGAATCACATTTTACAGACTGTCCCGGTGATATTTTAAATAAAGGCCACACAGCACGGCCAACGGCTCTACAAACCTCTCTAAATGTATCTAGATTTTTTTTCACCCGCTGACTTTTCGGTCTTACGTTACCTAAAAAAATAAAAATACTTGATTAATTATGTTCTGATTTTTTTTTAAAGCATGTTCACACTTTTGTTTTTTTTTTTCAAAAGTCAGCATGTAAGCAATTTATAGAGAAGAATTTTCATATGGTAAATAAATCGATTCTAGTCAAAGCCGTTGGTGTTTACATATTTCTACAAATAAATACACTATTACTTTTAAAAATACGCATCGGACATAAAAGGGATATTTTTGATACAATTTTATCTAAAGTACATCTTGGGGTAAGTATTCTGTGGAGGTATGCTGTTAAATGATAGCTTAACGGCTGTAATTATTCTCTCGCGCTAAGACTGACAGTCCGTTTTTTTTTATTACAATAGTTAATATTAGACTCAGAATATTTCAAACTCTTTACAAGGTTTTGCCACGATGCAATAGTGCTCTATCTGCATCTAAGAAGTTATGTACTTTGATAGCAAAATTGAAGTTCCTATGCAATTCAACAGGTAAATATCTCCACAGATTTTTATTCCAAGTTGTATTCATGCAGGAACCTCTTACTATTTATTCTGCCGCCCAAAGGGGTGTATCTGAGGAAAATAAATAGAAAAATAAGTCTTACGAAACAAAAAAGGCGCATACAATAAGGTTTTTTTCCTCAGTTACGCCCCTTTTGCCAATAGCGGCAGTAGTGTGATCGCCATAAGCTTAAACTTACAGCGTCAGACGCAGAAATATTATGGAAATAATTACCACCCGTACCCTAATTGCGATCAATCATAATTTGAAACAGATTGCTAATCCATTGCTTCATAAGTTGGAAAAAAATAACGCAATGTATGTTGTAGAACTGTCAAAATGAAAAAAATTAATCGTTTACGAAAATAAGTTACGCAATTAGGGTACAGGGATCCAAGCCGTTTTGGGAACCGTGAAATAAGCTCTTGATTTCTACAACGATTTTACTATAAAGTTAATTTATCTGTTGTCAAGCTATTTAATGCAAAATCGTAAACCATTCATTCAATTTGGGCTAAGAATCAAAACTTTTTGAACTCCCAAAAGGTTAACAAAACTGTCCCCAAAACGTCCACTCTTCACCGCTTTCTGGTGCAAGAAGTGGCGCGTAATACTCCAGCAGCATTAGCTGTTGTGTTTGGGACGACCAATTACAGCAGTTATTACATGAGTTTGAAAGCGCATAGATAGATCAATCTTTTAGAAACCGGGTGTAATAGTCCACAGGTCAGTGATAATAATTATTACTATAAATCCTACAATTTCGTACAATCTAACTTTGGGTTATAATTACTTGCCATATTTTTTTTCTCCACTAGTTTTTTTTATTTTGTTAACATGTCATCCTTTTTGTATGCTTGAGGCATTTTTTTATGATTTGCGATCTCAAAAATAATGTTTTAGGGGTAAAATTAATTTGGTTTTCTTCTAGTGGTTTCGTGTGTAACTTGTAATTATTAATGCTTGTCGCTACATCAAAGAAATTCATAATGAGGTTTAACTAAATGTTAAATAATTTTATGTGTATTTATTTGTGTTTTTCAGCACCTAATCGTCCTCTCATTTATCTCGTTATTAAAATGTTTTTGTTGTTAACTATACCAAATGTTGGCATATACAAATTTCGTATTCTCAGTTTTCTATACATGTAATACAGTTGAAATAGTTCCTACTACATTTTTAACCAATTACGAAGTTATGTGTGTAAAAGGTAAAGCCTCATTGGTGCCGATTCTCTTGTCACAAATGCCTCTAAACTAGACTAAAAAAAATGACCAAAATTTGGTCTATTCCTGTCAAAAGACGATTTCTCATTCTGGAATAGACTAAAGTGACACAAATATATTTTAGTTTGACAACACTAAGATGGCACTGAGTTATTAATTTAGTGAAAATGGCAATTTTGCTGTTCGGAATTTGACATTTTTCACCAAAAATTTTTATTGTCTAACTAAATCGGACTATTTTTAATCGCGATTAAAAAGGTGTGGTATAAAATTTGTTGTCATGAACACAACATTTGTTGTCATTCACACCAACACCTCGACTTCAGGTGCGAAAATAGTACTGTACCTAAATGGTGTGTCCTATCGCAAAAATAATTATTTCTACCCTCAACATGCAGGTAATTTTTTATTCCATACAAAAATTGAAAAATTCCTTAAAAAAAATTCACGGGGTAGGGCAAACAAGTACCACGTGGAGTCGCGATTGCCAAATTCGATTTTAGTTGTGTCAAAATTATTTGTAGAGCTTAGAGATTATTTTTTGCAGAATAGCTTTAAGATTCCCATAGCCAAAAGTAAGAAATTTTAGTGATAGTTTAGTTAGTTCGGTGTGCAAGAGAATCGGCACCAATTACTAAGCGTTGTTTGAGATCGCTTTTATAATTGGAATCAGTTCATTTAGTCATCCAGCATCCACACATTGTTTTAGAGTAACTAAATATTCCAATATGTATGTACACTTTTAATAAAACAGTGTTACCTAAATAAATGTGATTGTTGTATGAGATTTGTTTTATTCGTCCCTTATCCTATTCTATCAATGTTCCTATTAAGATTCTGCAGGGCTATTGGCTGTCTTTTTCATTGCTAGTGACTAACTGGTGTGTATAACTGAAGCCAACTGGCTTCAGTTGTACACACCAGTTAGTACCTACACCGAACTTTGATGCCAACTGAGAATTTCATTTGGTTTTGCGTATCGCCGTAAGGGACGGGGCATTTAATTATTCTATTTCATTTATACATAACATCACGCCTGTATTTCCGAATGGTTAGGCAGAGGTTTACATACGTCAGCACATCAAGCTACCCGAAACTGTCAAATTTTCCCAATCAACTGAACCTTACATTTCAACGATAAAGTTGAAAATCTATTAAATAAATTTGACAGATTGTAGTAGTTGCTTGATGTGCAGGCTGTACACATAACACCCACACATTTCGCCAGTTATGTTCATAGATAATATAAATACGGCAGTTATGATACAGAAAATGTATAGAGTATAAAAATGTAAAGGTCGGCCCAGACCAAAAACAGTCGACACATTTTTGGGGAAAAATATATTTTAGGATGGTATTATTGGCTCAAACGCCAATTATTTAAACAATTATTCTAAAGTTACTTGGCCATAGACTTATCAAGTAAATGTTGGCTGAATGCTGAATGTCACGCGGATACGTCAAAAAAATTAAATTGAAAAGTTTATGTCAATTTGCAAATGCATTTTTAGCGTCTTATTGCAGAAAACTATTGTTTCTAAACATAAATAATCAAGGAAGTGGTGCAAAAAACCCTCAAATTAAACGTTTTCACTCAAAATGCAAGAAGGTAACTGTCAAAACCACTAAACAACTCACAACCTGCTATTTACGACGCTACGAGTTCCCTCCAAAATTGACAAATTTTGTCGAAATTTTCAGATTTAGAAGTGACTGGAATATCCCGTAGCGGCCGTGTGAGGAAGAAGAGTTCTAAATTGATGGACTTTGAGTCCCCGGACGATATTGAGACTAGGTTCCGTCGCCAGACGCCTGTGAAAACCTATGTTGGGTTTAGGCCGGAAGAAACTACGGAATTTCAACCGCAGGAGAGCGCTCCGTCTCGACCGGTGGAGGAGGCTGGAACTGCATCCGGCAGTGAATCCGATTATTATGATAATCCTGGAGAAAATGCTGACAGGTAATTCTAAAGTTCAACTTCCGGAAAATCCATAGCATTTGATTAGAAGAGAATAACAATGGAGCATCTTATTTGTTTATGAAGATTTTGTGGTTATCGCAGTTGCTTGGTTAAGTCACATTTCTAGAAGAAATAGGTAGTGCCTTTTTGTATGTTTTGTTTATAATCCTTCTTACAGAGAGGCCTGCTCGGGCAGTGGGAACTTTGTAGGCTGATTAGGCTTATGCTTTGTAGGTATAGTATTCTGAGTTTGTGTTATTTATTCTATAGGTAGAGGTATAACATAAATAGCTAGCGGACGTCACGCGGTTTCACCGGCGTCGGGAACGAAATGGGAACGTTCCCGTGGGAGTACGGGGTTAAAATATAGCCTGTTACTTGCTGATAATGTAGCTATCCATTGCTGAAAGATTTTTTTTAAATCGGTCCAGTGGTTTTTAAGTTTATTTGTTAGATACAAAAATACAAATCTTTCCTCTTTATAATGTTAGTATAGATATACCGGCCTATTATTGTCCCACTGCAGGGCAAAGCCCTCTTCTCACACAGAGAAGACACAAGCAATGATCACCAAACTTGCTCATGGCTGGATGACGATATCCAACTTTTATTCATTAATATCATAAGTCCAGATTTGCGTTAACTGATGTCAGTGATATCCAAGATAAACTTAGAAAGTAAATATGAATGATAAATGGCCGATTCCTACAATGTACGTGGTTAAAATTAAGACTTGTATCTTTACCAATAATGAAGCAAAGACCTCATAGCTTTGTATAGAAGACCCTCCCATATATGGAAGTAGCTATCACAGGTAGAATTAGCTTACGAATCTATATACCCAGTTTGGCAATATACAATGCTACCATTGGTAAGTAAAATTATTCGTTTGGAACCGTGCATTAGTAACTAAGCTTGAAACTTGAATACTCAAATCTTACATACAATTAACTACATCCACTTTTTCATACATACAATAACTATACTCAGCGGTCTATAAGTGCCCTACGGGTCCAATATAATAACAGGTTCAGGATGTTGTTGGGGCTGCCCCGTTTCTACAGTGCATCAGGTATGTTCGCACAAGCACACATCGATGGCTTCCACGCCATCGTCAGACAGAAATCTGCCTCTTTGCTCTGTAGAGTGCGGGAAAGCTCCAACTCCATCCTGAAGACCATTGTGGGGAGGTACGATTCTCCTTTGTTAGGTGATGTTGTTCAAAGATGTATTTAGAACTACAGCCTTGTTTCCAAATAGATAAGAAGTTTACTAACATAGATTAAGTTATCTTTTTGTTTACTAACCCTTACGGATGTTGCTTATCCGAATTAAAGATTTTTTTTTATTTGCCTACAATACACTAAAACCTTTTTCTCCAAAAAGTGGTGAGCCACAAAATTGCAGCATGGAATCGGACAGCTCAGCGTCCGACGAGGGTTCCACGAGGACTCCGGCCAACTCCCTGTACATGATGGAAAAGAGCAGCAAGAAGAAGCTCATTGTTAAAGATGGACGAGTCGTTGGTAGAGCTAAAGCGCAGAGAAAGGATAAAGGTTAAAAATATATATATTCTGCCATCATATGTTGCAAGGCCATAACAATTTTTTTAAATCAAATATTAGTTAAATATAGGGCTAGATGCAGCATTAAATTCTCTATCTTTCTCTCTAGGTGGTAAAGCTGTATTTAATTTGTAGCCACAGATATACAGGGTGGCAGGGACATGGACGCAAAACTGTTATCATGGATTAAGTACAGACGCCAGCACATCAAGCTACCCGAAACTGTCAAATTTTCCCAATCAACTTTGAACTTCAGCGATAAAGTTGAAAATCTATTAAATAAATTTGACAGATTGTAGTAGCTTGAAGTGCTGGTGTCTGTACATGATTCTGAAACCCCCGAGTTAAAATTTTTCGTCAGTTATTTTAAAAAAATCTACTGCATAGAAAAGTGCAATGCCTACGCGGTCAAAATGTATAGAACAGCTGATTTTTTTAAATAATAATATGGGGTTTAGAATCATGTAATGAATCCATGGTAACAGTTTTCGCGTCGATGGCCCTGCCATCCTGTATACTGTCAAAAGTTAAGACTATTGACAGCTTGAAACTTCACTTTAGACAAAACTGTCATTTACTCAAAATTTAATTTGCTAGATACCTAAAAGGCCGTAATTACTTACGGCCTTTCACGGTATGACAGTAGTATTGGGCTCTCAGTACGGTGAAGGTTAACATTGTGAGGAAAACGGCATGTCCTAGAACCAAAACTTCGAAGACATGTGACATCCACTAACCCGATTCATCCCAATACATCTGATACCTTTGGTCCAGACATTACTAAGCCACGGGCTCCTTAAATTTTAACATAGTGTTTTAGGGGTATGAGGAACAGGGTGTAAAGTTCACTCATTCACCATAGAAAAGGGAGGATCCTCCGACCAGACGGGTGTTGTGTCTGGCGGGCAACTGCCCCACGGTTTGAAGTTGAAATCTTGTATCCATGTCGATCGCTCGGTAAACTCTAACTGCGCGATGCAGGATTTGTGTGACGTCATGTCTTTGATGCGTAGTTAGTATGTGGCGGTGTAACCGCTACAGTGTATTGATTTAATATCTATATCTTAGGTAAGACCCGTATCACTGCCTATATGATGTGGGCGAAAGAGGCGCGCAACGAACTTCTGCGCAAACATCCTGATATGGACTTCTCTGCGATATCCAAACGACTGGGCGAGATGTGGTCTAATGTAAGTAAAATTTTAGTTACTGAATCCTTGACAGTTAAAAAGAGCTTGATGATTAAAAAGTGCTTGAAAATTAAAAAGTGCTTGAAAATTAAAAAGTGATTGAAAATTAAAAAGTGCTTGAAAATTAAAAAGAGCATGACAGTTAAAAAATGCTTATGTAGGGTTTTATAGGATGCTTGTAAAGAGCAAGAGCAGTGGTGGCCCAGTGGAAACGACCGCGACTTACGAGTTGTAGGTCGTAGGTTCGAACCCAGGCACAGGAAAACATCGTGAGGAAACCGGCATGTCCTAGAACCAAAACTTCGAAAACATGTGACATCCACCAACCCGCACTGAGCCCGCGCGTTGGATTACGACCCCTCTCACAGATGGCCTGTGTCCCAGCAGTGGGAACATTATATGCCAAATATGCTGGAGGTTGTGATGACCCAGGGGTTTAAGCGTCGCCTTTCATGCACGAGGTCGTAGGTGACTTTTTCATTTCATAATAATAATATGTACTTTCCGAGTGTATCTTGGATATTACTTATATCTGTGAACGAAAACATCGTGAGGAATCCTGAACTTATAGTTAATATAAGTCTGAAATCACAAACCCATCTTGAGCAAGCGTGGTGATCAATGCTTGTGTCTTCTCTGTATGAGAAGAGGCATTTGCCCAGCAGTGGGACAATAATGTGATCCATATTGTGTCAGTATTACAAAACAACTTATAATTTAGTGTTAGTAGTATTGATTTAATGTATTTGTAATAATAAACATTCCATGCAGAGGACGACTAGAAAACATGTTTCCTACCTGAGCAGCCTCCGCATAAAATGTCTCATATTCGGAGTATAGCTCTCCACCATAGCTCTCAGGATATCGTTGCCACTACCTCGCACTCTGCTCAGCAGCGACGCTAATTTTTTTGCGTATTATGTTCAAGCCATAATACGCAAAAAACAGCGTCGTTGCTGAGCCATCTGTGTGGGTCTCAGCGAACATTTCTGAGGCGCTGCAGAAATGGGGCAGTATAGCTCTTGGTATAGCTGACCCATAGATTGCTCGTGTGTGTGTGTTATACCTGGATTCTTTCTCAGTGCCATCACGACGAAGCTAGCCTAAACCATGACGTTTCTGTAAACAGGTTAACTACAATGAACGATATCTTTGGAAACGTAAAGCTAAACGCTTTGCAATGCAGAAGGAGCAAAGCAATCAATCAACTACCAACAAGATTATTATTTCTAATCCAAGTGAGTACGAGTTTAATTTATTGATGTGAAAACTTCTTTAGGCGCGTTGGGCATTTTTGAGATGGGAAAAACAATTGAACTCGCGACACCGTTACCGACACCTCATTTTTGTAAACGCGATTGTGCTCTTTATTTATATTACTTTACGGATCAATGTTTTATGCAAGTATGAGAAAAAAAAAATAATATTGCACATTAGCGTGTGGGGATCTTTGGATCCCATACTTTTGTATTTAAGTCAATAGTTTGACAGATATGGGATATTTTCGGTTCCAATCGCAGAAATAACTTTGTTTAGTATAGTTTTTTCGAGAAATACAATGAAATATAAACTTGAATTTGCGGTTGGTAAAGTCAATACTGTACATGCGTAAATATTCATCTTAACTACGGATTTTTATTTGCCAAAAATCGCTTGTACGTTTGCAGCTCGTCCACTGACGTCGGTGGGGCCGGGTCGCCCGCCGCGCGTGCCGCCCAAGCCGCAGCCCGCGCCGCCCACACCGCCCACGCAAGCTTTAGTGGTAACTTGTCATGTTATTGATATAAACAAAATAAGCTTACAGTGGTGCCGATTCCCTTGTTCACAAACTAAACTAAATTTAAGTTCAGTGCATCTTTTTCTTTCTATTTCATTAAGAAAAGGACAGAAGATGAATTTTAGTTTAGTCCTGTCAAATTTGTCAGCGCTTGACGTAAATTGACGTAATTTTAGTAGGCAAGTTTTTAATCACGTCTAAACTTGTATGGAGTAGTGACAGGCGCTGATTAAATTGACAGGACTAAACTAAAATTCATCTTCTGTCCTTTTCTTAATGAAATAGAAAGAAAAAGATGCACTGAACTTAAATTTAGTTTAGTTTGTGAACAAGGGAATCGGCACCAGTATCAATCTGCCTAGCCTCTCCCAGCTATGTTGGGGTCGGCTTCCAGTCTAACCGGATGCAGCTGCATATTAGTATTTTAATAAGGTTACAGTGAACACCAAATCGGAGGAGCTCGTGGCTAAGCAATAACAGCCACACGGGTTGATCCAACAGGTTAAGCCATGCTTGCCTATCTTAACATATCAAGACCCCTCCGTGCCTCAGAAAGCACGTTAAGCCGTTGGTCCTGGCTGTCATTTGTAGATCTTTGACAGTTGTTACGGATCGTCAGAAGCTTGAAAGTCTGACTACCAGTCTTACCAAGGGGTATCGTGTTACCTAGTACCTAACTGGATTGTGGAGGTCAGATAGGCAGTCCATGTAAAATACTGGTAGTCAGCTGCAGCCAGTTAGACTGGAAGCCGACCAGGCTAGAGAGATGATGATATGAACATCAAATCGCTTGTATGCTAAAGAGATAGAAAATGTTGAATTAGAATTATTTCAAAAGGTGAAAGGCAATTCAATGTCAAAGTCAAATCAAATCAAATCATATCATTTATTTCTTTGCAAAAAAGGGTATAGTACATAGGTGTTTTTATAATAAAGTTCTCCATATTTTACCGTCACATGGGCATGCAAAGGTTTACAGTTACAAATAAAAAAAATGTAAATAGAAATATGCAGATCATTGGAATTACAAAAAATTAAACAAAAATTTCAGTGTGGTCATAGCAATAAAAAAAATATAAAATAAGACTAAGTAAGCGAACCAATAATTATGTCAATTAGTTAGTGAATCATCATTAAAAAATCGTCAATCGTGTAATAAGTTTTCATAATTAAAAATTTTATACCCCATTTTATGTCCAGGCAAATCACTGTCCATTCCAAGGTTGCCTGGAAGAGATCGCGGAAAGCGATAAGGCCGCCCATTGTATATTTTGTTTGATTTATTTTTTGTTATGTATTTTTGTGGTGTACCATAAAGTATATATAAATAAATAAAATAAATAAATTAGTTTAGCGCCCTTTTAAATTTTAATGTAGTCATATTTTTTATAATATTAGGTACTCTGTTATATATGAGTGAATCCAACGTGAACCAAAAAAACTTTTTTGCAATAACGCGGTTTCACATTTAACTTGACATAATTGATTGATGTATTGTGTCCGTATTGGATTTTTCCTGACCTCTGATAATTTTTTAAATAGATATAGTATTTATGCTATGTTATTTTGTTTTTTCATTCCCATATATGCAAATAAATTGTTTTGTTTTTAATATATAGTGGCTTACCAGAAGCCAGGGCCGTAACTAGACTTGAATTTAAGGTAGCCCAGCTGTTGTTACAGGTAGGGCGGAAGTAAAAATGTTGATCTGGTCTGGTCAATTGATTTTTGGCTTTCTTGACTGATATTTGTAATGTGTGAGTCAGTTAATACTTAATTGTCGGGGGTGATATACAGATAATAAAAATAAAAATCTAATTTATTCTGATAACATTTATTATTTTTCCAATCATGTCCATACCTACTCAATATAAAGTCTTTCCTTAAAACAACTAAATTCGAATAAGATTCAGAATAAATATTTTTTTATTGTGATTGTAAGATGCCATGGTTAATTCGGAATTGTTTAGATGCCATAACTTAGCTTCACAGTACTTTGCTTATTATTAGTTGATATTTAGAATAGTCGGTTTTTGTTTATGGTAGGGCATTGGTATTTTAAGGTAGGGCATTGCCCCACAATGCCCCCCCTTCGCTACGGCCCTGTCAGAAGCCGAGCACAAAAGCAGTCTACATTTTGTTTATTGGTTCAGTAATGTTTGAGAAGAACGCAAAAATACACATACTGGTTTTTAAGTTAGTTAAAAATGAGATATGGAATCTTGCGTCCGTTTTGGTGGGCTTATTTGCTGAATCAAAACTAGGCATCTGATCTATTTAGCGTTTTTCTTTATACAGTTTTTGTATATCCTAACTTATTAAAATTAATTAATATTATAAATGCGAAAGTAAATTTGTTTGTTTGTTACGCTTTCACGCAAAAACGGCTGAACAGATTTGAATAAAATTTTGCACATGGGTAAACCATGACACTGGATACTTTTTATTTCGATATTTCCACGGGATCGAGACTTATGTGAGTGAAATCACGGGGCGCAGATTACTTAATAAAAAAAACTGACAATATGCGTTTGTAATATACCTCTGCCTAGCCCTTCGGGAAATACACTGGTGATCATATTATTACTAAACCATCTTTCCCTTCTACAGCCCGTGTCAAGTACAGCAGCAACCAGCGCTGGAATGTATCGCGTAACAGGCTGTGGAGCAGTTGAGGTGGCCGCACATCTCCGTCTATTAGGAGAGAGTCTCGCTATAATAGGAGAGAGATTGAAGGAGCATGAGGTAAGTCTCACAATAATAGGAAGAGAGTCTTTATCAGTAATGGTAGAGGTGGCCACAAATCTCGTGTCTATTGGGAGTCTCGCTATTATAGGAGGGAGACTGAAGGAGCATGAGGTAAGTCTCGCTATAATAGGAGAGAGACAAGGAGCATGAGGCAAGGTGTCTCGCTATGAGTGAGACTGTAGTTGTAGCATGCGGTATGCGAGTCTCACTATATTAGGAGAGAAACTTAAGGAGGAGGTAGATTTCTCAGTAGCAACCCGGAGTCTGGATTTGTGCCCGGTTTATGGCAATAGGCTCGCCCTCTATTACATGGGACTAAAACATTACCTACTGGCGAATTGTGGGTGTACTAGGTACCTATAGGTACACCTCTGTCTGACTCTTCAGGGAAAACAGGCGTGATGTTATGTTATGTAAATTTAAAGGGCTTTGTCGCTTAGCGACCACCTCGCCCAGGCGATTATTGTTCAGTTCCATATTTGATAATTCGAATTTTCGCGAAAACCCTAGGGATATTGCGAAAACACGGATAATTAGACAATGGTGAAAACATTTTTGCGAGCAACTTTGAAGTAGCGCTCGCCGGCCGCCGCCGCGGCACCGCTCGCTTCTATCGCTCGGCTCGCGCGCGGTTGGGCACAGTTCTAACCTAACCTATTTCACCCAGTTCAATGTGACGAACCATACAATCTGCCTGCGACTAGATAACTGAAAACATTTCTGCGCCAGATTATATGATTCGTCATTTTGAACTGGGTGAAATAGGTTAGGTTAGAACTGTGACCAACCGCGCGCGAGCCGAGCGAGCGGTGCCGCGGCAGCGGCCGGCGAGCGCTACTTCCAAGTTGCTCGTAGAACATGGAACTACGGGGAATAAAGGCCTAACGTTTGTTAATACTCACATTAGTTCCATACACGGAACTAGTGAGTTACAGTAGTACCATGTGGAACTAGCTCCATGGAAGTACTAGGAATAAACCTCTGATTCAGTTATCAATCGACAATATAATTTCGAGAATCGTATCTAACCCAAACATTTTCTTCCTACAGGGCCAAATCGCAGTCTCAGGCTCGGTATCAGTACTACTGGACACATTGCTCTGCTCGCTCGCTCCGCTCCTGAGCGTGTGTCGCGCGATACCCGCCATAGCGCCGCCGTCTCGTCTTCTACAAGACACTCTGCACAACATAGCTTATATTATGCCTGGATTGTGAAACTATTGACCAAAAATAAAATATCACTATTTTAATCAACTTGGAATTTCATTTCAAAATTGCCTTATCTTTTCCCAACTTATATTGGGGTAGGCTTCTAGTCTAATGCTGGTCCAGTCCAGTTGAATACCAGTATTTTACATTGAGCGACTGTCTATCTGACTTCTACAATCCAGTTTTGACTATTTACGGACAGTTTTGCAACTTATTTGTTTAAAACTTGTACTAGATTCCCGATAAGCGCTTCAAAAACGGCCCGAAAAATAAGACCACGAATATTGTGTGGTCTTATTTCAAATTAGTGTGATCCAATCATAGCCAACATTAAGACGTCAAAACACTCATACAACACTCACACATCGGACAAACCAAGAACATGCGTCTACATACCCAAAGAAATTCCTATCACACTACTCACCCAATTCTGTTCCAGAGACCTGACAGCTGTCAGGCTCCAGACCGCAGGTAGCGCTCCAGATGCTGTACTGGCCTCGGTATACATGCCAGGCGAGGGCGCAGACTGCCCGCCAAAAGAGATGGCCGACCTGGTACAGCACTGCGAGCGCGCCAATCTGGACCTGATCATCTGCACCGACTCAAACGCACACCACCCACTCTGGGGCAGCGACGCACCGAACTCCAGAGGAGAGGTACTATCCACCTATTTATTCTCCACTAACCTTAACATTATTAACCGCGGCTCAGAACCCACTTGGGTCACAGCCCGAGGACAAACGATTATAGACCTAACACTTGCTACAGAAAACGCAGCAAGCCTGATTACAAACTGGCACGTATCGGACGAGCCCTCGTGCTCAGACCACAGAAGGATCCGCTTTAAACTAACTACTAATACTAAGAAACCCGAATCGAGGCGAAACCCGAGGCGCACCAATGTTCCCGGGTACAAACGCCTCCTGGCCTCCCTGTTAACTAGACACCTAACACAAGTAATCATAAAAGATCAGGCACAATTAGAATACACCGTAACAAAGCTATCAGAATATCTAACTGAAGCATACCACGCATGCTGCAAACTAAGAGCGCCACGAACCAAAAACGAGAGAAACCCTTGGTGGAACGCTGAACTTAGCAAACTCAGAGAGGCGCTACGCAAGCAATTTAACAGAGCCAAAAACACTAGACTCCCGGGCGACTGGGAGATATACAAAGAGACCCAATATACATACAAAAAACAGATCAGAACCGCCAGGAGAACAGCATGGCGGAAATTCTGTGAATCCATCGAGACTAACAATGAAGCCGCAAGGGTAAGGAAAATCCTATCAACCGATCAGGACCGGACTCTCGGCGCGCTTAAAAAACCTGATAACTCGTACACTTTAACTGACCATGAAACCAGTAAGGTCCTTCTCGAGACTCACTTCCCAGACTGTAGAGTCCTAGAGGACAGAACGTGGGAGGCTGAACCAGAATGGACCCCAACGGATCATGACTGGTCAAGAGCCCGCAACGTAGTAACAGAAGACCGAGTAAAGTGGGCTATCAACACCTTTCAGCCATACAAGTCGGCAGGACTGGACGGCATCTTCCCAGCACTACTGCAGTGGGGAGTAGATTATCTGACACCATGGCTGGTAGAGGTCTACCGAGCCTGCATAGCACTTAGACACATACCTCTCGCATGGCGTGAGGTGAAAGTCATTTTCATACCCAAACCGGGAAAAACCGATTATACACAACCCAAGGCTTATAGGCCCATAAGTCTTACATCCTTCCTACTAAAAACCCTGGAGAGACTCTGTGACAGGCACATCCGAGATGGGCCGCTCCGGGTAAAACCACTTCACAAACAACAGCATGCGTACTCCATAGGCAAATCAACAGAATCAGCGCTGCACAGCGTGGTTTCTAAAATTGAATGCGCAGTGGACCACAAATGCTCGACACTGGCTGCCTTCTGTGCAAGTCACAGTAAATGACACTACGAGGGCCATCGTTGCGAAGGGCTGCCCGCAAGGGGGCGTCCTCTCGCCGCTTCTATGGAACCTGGTAGTAGACAGCCTCATCAAAACACTCAATGACAAAGGTTATTTCACCGTAGGCTACGCCGATGACATAACTATAATAATAAACGGGACCCACGAAAATACCCTATGCAACCTCATGCGTCAAGCCCTAAAGATAGTAGAGGAATGGTGCGACAAGCACCAACTCTCAGTGAACCCCACAAAAACCGAACTGATTCTCTTCACAAAAAAGAGGAAATTAGCGACACTGCAACTACCACGATTCTTTGGAACAACCCTAAGTTTCTCGACTGAAACCAAATACCTGGGCATATTTTTGGACAAACAATTGAACTGGGCAAAACACACGAACTATATCATTACAAAAGCCAGTATATCCCTGTGGCAATGCAAGCGACTGCTTGGCAGGAATTGGGGGATTAGCCCCAAGGTCACCCACTGGCTATACACCACAGTCATCCGACCACTTATTACATACGGCTCACTGGTCTGGTGGCCCAGGACAGACTTGAGTACAGCCCAAAGAGATCTCGAAAAACTGCAGCGGTTTGCTTGTGTTGCAATCACCAGCAGTATGAGAACCACACCCACTGCCGCCCTACAGGCAATGCTTGGACTGCCGCCTCTGCACCTAATTGTGCGGGAGGAGGCGGCCCTGGCCGCCTTTAGACTCCATTTATCAGGAACCTTAAGCAAAGACTCCAGAGTTAAGCACACGCGTATAAAGGAAGATGCGATCAAGCGACAGCCGATGATGGCATCACCCTGCGACAAAGCCCCGAAATCACACCACTTTCAAAAGCACTACAACATAATACTTACAGAAGAACAGTGTGACTACTCAGGCCCGGAAGAGCTGAGAGTATATACCGACGGATCGAAGACCGACTCCGGTACTGGAGTCGGAGTCTTCTCACACGACCTCAACATAAATATATCCCGCCCGCTGAGTATGTTCAACACCGTCTATCAGGCGGAGTGTGTGGGCATCATACAAGCAGTCCACGCCATAGAAGCCAGGAAAGTTACTGACACCCACGTTCGTATACTCTCCGACAGCGCTTCTGTTCTCCAATCCCTACGGAAAAAATATATTACCTCGAGCTTAATACTAGAATGTCATAATGCACTGGAGCAGGTAACTGTTTCTAGCCGCAACACTGTGACACTGCAATGGATAAAAGGACACAGCGGGTCGCTAGGTAACGATGCAGCTGATGAACTCGCTAGAAGAGGATCTAGCATGGCAGTCTGTGGACCCGAGCCTATCGTACCAATCCCCTACAACCAAATACGCAGGTGGCTACAGGAGTACACCCACACACAAGCGGAGTACTGGTGGACCTCAACACCGGGATGCAGGCAGTCCAAAGAAGCCATGCCATCCTTGGATAACAAGCTAACCAGGCGTATTTTACGCCTGGACAGGAACGGCCTGCGTCTGGTGACGGGGACCATCACGGGACACTGCTCGCTAAACAAACACTTCCACACAATAGGCATAACGGACAGTCCTCTGTGCAGGGCGTGCATGGAGGCTGAGGAAACCGTCGCGCATGTGCTCTTTGAATGCACAGGCGTCACACAGATTAGAACAGAAACCCTCGGGTCACCCAGATCTTTTGCAGATGTTCTGAACAGACCAGGAGCTTTAATTAACTTCTGGAGGGAGGTGGGCTGGTTGGAATAACAACCAAACGGCCGCCATGGCCCACGTACAATGGTCCACCTTATGGACTAAGTGCGGAAACCAAAACCCCATAACATAGAACATAGAAGACGTCAAAATGCTGCAGTGCGCGTTCAAAAACTCTAAATAACCACCGTAACACCAAGGTTTTGGAAGGAATACCTTTTTTTCGGTAATTTTAAATCATTAAGTGTTTTTCATAAAATAAAAGCTGTGATAAAAACAGAATTCAATTGTAAATATTAGCTAATGTTATAATTGTTTGGCCAATGGTGCCGATTCCCTTGTTCACAAACTAAACTAAATTTAAGTTCAGTGCATCTTTTTCTTTCTATTTCATTAAAAAAAGGACAGAAGATAAATTTTAGTTTAGTCCTGTCAAATTAATCAGCGCTTGACGTAAGTTGACGTAATTTTAGTTGAGAAGTTTTTAATCTCGTCTAAACTTGTATGGAGTAGTCACTACTCCGTCAACTTACGTCAAGCGCTGATTAATTTGACAGGACTAAACTCAAATTTATCTTCTGTCCTTTTTTTAATGAAATAGAAAGAAAAAGATGCACTGAACTTAAATTTAGTTTAGTTTAGTTAGGAATGCATGGAGTAGTGTTGTTATTTTATCATGTTATTTTTGTTTGTAGATTTCCTAGTGACCCCTTTCGCTGTGCAGTATGCATAGAGGAAAGTAATATATATCGGGCAGTATGGATATCTATTGTCGCGAAAGAAAGAGAAGAAGAAATATACAACCCTTGTAAAAATTCGAGAATATTTTCGATTCATTTTGACAGATTCGACATAACTGGAAACACGCAAAGGCGTAGGTTACTAAAAACAGCGGTTCCCAAATTGCAGGTAATAGTAAAATAGTATCTACTACTTTTTGAATCGGTCAAAAATATTTACCACCATACAAAACGAAAGTAGAGCATAAGCGACATTTTGGTCAAAAATAGTTATATATGCCATCCTACGTAAAATTTTCCGCTCTTTCGAATGTGCTTACTCCCATGGCTCTACGATGACTTTTTTTGGCGTTTATGCCCTAGCAAAAAAAAACATTTTCCAAGTATTATTTTTCGTAACCGACGAAAATTCAGGTCATTTTTGCTATTTCATTTCATTTATTTATTTCATCGAGTTACAATGACTCATACACAAATATACAAAATAGAATATATCACACATAACTTCATCAAACAAACATTAAAATAAAATACAAAACAAAACACCACCTTACATACAACCAGTGTTGCCAACCCGTACGATAATTATGGGGGCGTACGATAATTTGGCCAGTGGTACGATGTACGATAATTAAAGTCTAATGTACGATAATTTTGAAATTTGCTAACAAAACAAGTTCCATTAACAAATCGTATTTATCAGACTACATTAAACGCAGATAAAAACAAAACTATGTCAAAGTCAATTCTCAAATATGTCAAAATCAACAAGAAAGTATCTCACTCTCTTTCTCCCAAGTTTTTAATTCAATTTTACAGTGAAAACACAAAAATATCAACTAAAAACTATGATAAAACATGTTTACGGTTTGAGCTGCTAGCTAGCGCCATTTGTGGTGAAACTTGGCATATACTTCCCTTTTGACTGTATTATAAAATTATTCACTGTCTTATAGCAATTTGAATTATATAGGTTTTTTTTTCGTTTGTACGATAATTTTGGCCAAAAAACGATAATTTCGACGTGGAATCTCGATAATTTGAACTTTTGGAGTTGGCAACACTGCATACAACACTTACATTATCACAACATAAAATTACAGACGACTGTAGGTGACGTGCAAGTCACTGCAGCGTCGCATGTACGGACAGTCGAGCCTGTCAGCTATCATCATCAGAACGCTGTTGGGGCTGCCGCGCACCCTGCGCACCAAAGACGCGCTCCGCTTACGCATCGTAGCATAAAAGCAGTTGACGCTAGCATCGGCAAACATGCCCGAGGCACTACAGTGTCGCGGCAGCCCCATCAGCGCTCTGAAGGCGTTGTTATATTGGACGCGGAGGGCTTGGTATGCTTTTTGGGTGTGATTCACCCACAAGCTGCACGTGTATAATGAGGTACAATAAGCTCTAAAAAGTGTTTGCTTGACCGACTTAGAACACGCATCATGTTCGTGAACGGGCGCCGTCAGTTGGGACTGGTCATCTCTTAGCTGCCAGCAGGGCTAACATGACAAGCGCGAGAACGCTCTTTTTCTCGTTTTATCGTAATTTGTCTACGATTTTGACGTCATTCTAATCCCTAACATGACCGCAAACGACGAGTAAACTCGACAAAGGCACTTTGACACTTCTTTATCGCGCGACGATAAACCGATGTTGCAAATTATTAAAAACAAATTATTTTTATGATAGCAACATCGGCTTGAAGTTCTGTTTCATTCATTCAATTTTATGCATGGAATTATGTATTTTATTGAATAAACGTCTCTCTCTCTTAATTATTCTCTCTTTTAATTATTTATGATTAGTTTTTTATGTAACCGACTTTTTGATTAAAATTAAATGATTTCTTTGGCATGCTGAAATTAAAATACAAAATAAAAACTTTTTCCAAAAAAAAAAACAACCGACTAAAAAAAAAAAACACTACAAAGTGAAAAATAACTGTAATTTCGGAAGTCGGTGACAAAGAACGAAAATTCAAAACCAAAGACACCGACTTCCGAAATTAAAGTTATGTTAAGTTTTTATTTTTCACTTTTTAGTTGTGGTACCTACCCCACACAAATTCGAATACCACTACCTGTTATGTAAATAACAGTGACAAGAAGTTATCATATCATCTACATACTAAGTGGGAAAAAATACGTATAATTGAAGCTAACTCAAAAACTACCCAAACAAAGTTAATAAAATTTATATGGGACCACCTCTGAAGTATGATCTACCAAACAAAAAAAGAATCATCAAAATCTATTCATAATTGGCGGAGTAATCGCGTAACAAAGAAACAAAAAAAAAAAAAAACATACAGACGAATTGAGAACCTCCTCCTTTTGGAAGTCGGTTAAAAATGACGGTAATTAAAATTAGTGGCATCTATACTCATTAGATAATAACCACAAATGACAAATGGGCCGACGATCGCAATTTGACAAATCGAAGTTTATTATTGTACATAATTCGCAAAGCGACTGGTTATTACTGAAAGTAATAGTCATCTACGTGATAGTGCTTCCCTCCACTATAGTACACCGGCGTACAAACACATAGAAAAAAAAAAA
This sequence comes from Agrochola litura, assembly GCA_949152395.1. Lineage (NCBI taxonomy): Eukaryota > Metazoa > Arthropoda > Insecta > Lepidoptera > Noctuidae > Agrochola > Agrochola litura. The sequence continues at coordinate 10,493,493 of OX424517.1, read as the reverse complement.
AAAAAAAAAAAAAAAAAAAAAAAAAAAAAAAAAAAAATTACAATAAGTACGACTATGAATCTGCCATCTTTTTTCGAGTTTTTTTATGTATCATAATTTTGTCGTTTTGTCTACTCTTTATCGTCGTCAAAATCGACGACGACTAAATACAACAAAATGACTGATTATATCGTGTTGAACTGTCAAAAATCGAGATAAATAACGTGTCATGTTAGGGTTTGTCGACAAAACATCAAGTTTGACAGAACGAGTCGAGTATTTTGTATGGCGAAGCTGTCAGAAAACGATAAAACTACAGAAATAGACAAAAATTTGTCGCGCGAGAGTGGATATATGTCGCGTGTGTCATGTTAGGCCTGCTGGGCTTATTTTTATTTTATTTTAATTTTTTGAATTGTTCTTTGTTTTATCTTTTTATTACGGACGCTTCTAACGTGCACGTCTTTCTACATTGTTCTCACATGTATAATTTCAACATGAATGATGTAACCAATATTTTGTAACAATTTTTTATTTAAAAGAGTGTCCGTGGAGTTTCTTGCCCGTTCTTCTCCATAGGTACCTACTACGCTTTGGAATGGGCAACTAGCTTCATACCTATTTCTGACTGACCGATTCCTTGACAATTCAAAAGTGCCTGTAAATGGTTTAATTGAAATAAATGCTTTGAGTTTGAGTTTGAGTTTGAACAGCTATAAAGGTGCTTGTACCCCTACAAAAATGATTTATTTTGGGTTTGTTGTCGGTAATGCTTTTTTACTTCTTAAGGGTGTCGAGCTTTCAGTTGTTTATGCCTTTTAAGCTTTTCCCTCAAAAAGTACAAACGTTGTTTATAGCCTACTTCCATTTCGTAATTTAACATAGCTATGGCACTTGTACCCTATATACAAAATTCATTTCCATATTACTCTGTCGGTTATACCCTATTACCATTCAGTACTTTATGACAGCTATGTAGGTTATGCAGTATTACCTAAATTTATTTTAATATCACACTGTTGGTTATACCTTACTTCCGTTTACAATACAAATACAGTTTCGTCGCTAATACCTTATTACTTAAATTAAATTAGATATCATGGTGTCGATTATAACCTACTTCCACGTTCTACAATCATACTTATACGTCACTTATACTGCAATACCCAATAAGGATTTAATTACGAGTCGGTGCTTATGCCATTTGAAATCACAAAAGTAGGTTTAAAGCGCGTCGCTTGTCCAAAAAACACTGCCGCGTACTGTGACGGCGAGAGCGAGTCTTTTTTTATTTAAAAACGTCCTACTATCCGCTTGTTCGTAAATAGGTAGGTAGGTGACATGAAAATGAGTATAATGACGAACTATCCTCTTTTAAATCTACCATTTAATATAAATTTGAATTACTTGAACGGGTAGGGTATGCTGAAACAGGACCCTAAGACTAAGGATGTCTTTTTCTATGAAAATCGATTCCCTAATCAGGGGCGTATTTACCCTAGGGCCAAAAAGGCCATGACCCGGGGCGGCAGGCTGCGAGGGGCGGCGGACGTCCCCGAGTCCGCCGTGCCTCCGGACCTGTTTACGGGGGCTGGAAGAGGGCGTTGACCACCCTCCGCCGACGCCCAATCCGCCTGCTACAGATCAGGAGAATGGTCGCAATCTCCCTCTCCCTTTCCGCAGTCTCCTTTTGCAAAATGACGGTTTCACAGAAGGAGATCACCCCATCCCACGACTCGGCACTCCCGACCTTCGAACGAGCGAAGCCGGCAGCGACAGATCGGCTCCGAGTCTCCGACTTCAGATACGAGGGCACGGCGCGGCTCCTCCTATGCGGTACATTCTGCCAGTGTATGCTGCGCCGTGTCCTCCCGACATTGACCCTGAGCACAGATTACATCCCTGAGTGAACTGGACACAATTTCAAGTGTAGATTCGAGTCTCCAATCTTGGTGGGTGTTACATGGGCATTTGACATGACCTTCGTTTTGTCCATGTTCATTTTAAGACTCACTCTTTTGGAAGCTCTACTGAGGTCATCGAGCATTGTACTGAGGTCCTCCCTAGTCTCAGTCACGAGTACTATATCGTCGGCAAACCGAAGGTGAGTGATGTACTCGGCATTGATGTGATACAAATCCCTTTTCAGTCCAGAACCTTGAAGACAGCCTCCAGTGCAGCGGTGGACAGTTTCGGAGAGATAACGTCTCCCTGTCCCTGGCTGCAGAAGGTTTCGAAGTTCGGACTGACATAGTAGCGTTTTCATACGAACACTTCAGCTTAAAGCCACTTCAATGTACCGATAGTCAACCTGGCACCGTTGGAGAGACTGCAGTACAGCCCAAGTCTCGATCGAATCGAAGGGTTTTCTCGTAAGTCCACAAACGCTAAGCAAAGAGGCAGATTATACTTTTCGGTATTCTGTATAACCTGCCGCAGCGTACCTATGTATGTGGTCTATGGTACTAAAGCCTTTTTTGCTAGTCGCCAAACCTACGACGGTTCGTAATGATTCTTGAAAACAGCTTGTAGACATGGCTCGGAAGTAAGATGGAAGGCATTATCACCCTTTTTAAAAAAGGGTACCACCACATCTCTGTTCCATGCCTGTAGCGTTTTACCCTCGAGTATGACGGAATCGAACAGCTTCTGGAGGGCCTTAAAAACAGGTTTTCTACCGGCCTTCAGGAGTTCGGCCGTACTTAATTCCGTCATCACCCGGCGCCTTGATGTTTTTAAGCTGCTTCAGAGCAATCCTAATCTCGTTCAAGATGATGTCCGGTACCCTAATTGCGTAATACAACACAATCTGTTTCGAATTGAAACAGGTTGCTAATACATTGCTTCATAAGCTGGAAAAAAAATCTGATCAACAACTTAAATAATGCAATGAATGTTGTTGAACTGTCAAAATTAAACTTATTAGGCAAAATTGTTTACGAACATAAGTTATGCAATTAAGGTACGGGATGTCTTCGGTATACTATCGGGTCAGTCTAGCTCTTGAGTCGTTTGCCAGATTCGTAACAGGGTTACTGGTTGACGTGTATAACTGTCCATAGAACCTCTCGATTTACGTTACGATCCTGCCATCATCGGCCTTCATTATCGCAAGCTGCCTATGCCCAATAGACAGATCTCTTGCAAAGACCTTGGAGCCCTTGTTCCGCTCTATCACGTCCTTAATTCGGTCCGTATTAAGTTATTTAAGTGAGCGCTTTTCAAGGACTAAGAGATTCGTCTATTGAGCCACCGGTATTCGAGCGCATCGTCTGAAGACTGCAAAATCATCTCGTACCCCTCCTCCATAAGCTGTTAAGAAGCAACAGAGTTTCTTGTTTCGATTTGTACGACGGGTCTTAAAGATCTTTTCCTTCACAGTTTTTGAAGCAAGTGATAATACAATACGCACATGAATCCGAAAAGTCAGAGGTGCATGCTTTGAGTTCGAACTCGAGACATATGACTTGGCAGCCCGCCGGTCACACCACTAGGCAATCACTGCTGTTGAATAAATGGTGTTTATTTCTTTATATTGGCTTTTTACTTTTTTCATTCACTATCGTTCTCAGCCCACATCAGCACAGCTGGATTTTATTTTATAATTAAAAGTATTTGCTTTTTCCGTTAATTTATGGGGCGACTAACCTTACAGGCCCAGGGCGCTGAATCTTAAAATACGCCACTGTCCCTACCCTAATACTTATAAGGTACTTCACCCTATTTTACGAGTTAGGGACCCAATTACAGTGTAGTGTAATACCCGTTTTAGGTCTTATCCTGATGAAGGATCGTGTTGGTTACGCTACTTCATTATTTTTGGGGTCTTTTCATCCATATTTCCATAGACTCACGCAATGCCAAATGTTGATTATCCTTCTTTTCCCGGCTTTCAAGCGACATTGTGTGTCACTAATGTCTTATATCGTGGTATTGTTTTGAAAGCCGACTGTTTCTTGTGCTCACAACCACTGTGAAAAGTACCTTATCCTTCTTTTCCAATAACACTTATTGAACTGTCTAGTCTCTTATACCCTTTTACCTTGCGATGTGAGAAATCGGTATGTCGCTTAGGCTTCTTATCCTTTAATATTTTATTTTGTCATTTGTATCTTATGCCATATTTCGTCATTGGAAAATTAAAAGCTATTGTTATAAGCGACAAAAACCACTTTAAATAGCGTCAAATCATTAAAACTAAAAATACCGGTAACTGAACCATTTTTTTCTGATTTTATAACTGTACTAGTTTTGGCGATATCTTAATAATTGACAAAAATACATCAGTTTTTCTAAAATTTTAAACTTTGAACGGCTCACCTGAATATTTCACTTTTTGTCGCTTATACCCTATTTCCTTTTAACCGTCGATATATTATCAGCCAAACATTGTTGGCGGAAATGGAAGTGGGTACTAATTTTATATATGTAGGTTTGAGGAAAGCGACAAGCTACTCAAACTTAGAATCAACATTCAAAGTCGTGGTCCTGCTGAACGAGCGCGCGAAAGTTATCATCGTTGATTTCTCGATAAATACAAATGTTTCTTTCAGTTCGGTTTTTTTTACTCAATGAATCACATTTAAGGGTACTAATTATTTGTATACTTAGAATAGCTGCAGCATGCCCCCTTTTTCGGCACTCATGGTGGTCCTGCCGAACGGAGCGGGACTACCGCTGGACCATCTTCAAAGTAGAGTGTTCGGTACAATATTTGCAACCGAACAGCTCAGCACTTTTGCCTGCGTGCATTTCCATAAATGCATGTATCGCATCTATTACCAGTCAGTACGTATTCGGATACCAACCGCGTAACTCAAACCAAACCAAATCAAACCATCTTAGTGCTATTAGCTTAGATTTACCATTTAATATATAATAACCAGTATTCAATATAACCTTTAAACCATATTATTTCGTATCATTATGATCAAGAGAAAACTACAAGGCATCTATTATAAAAATAAAACTACCCACAATAAACAAAAATTTAGAAAATATAGCAAAAGACTTAGGCAATGTGTAAATACGATACAAAGGGATAATAATAAAAAATACATAGAGAAAGCAGACAATAAATGTAAAGCTACATGGAAAATAATAAATGATAAACTTAAACAGAATAATGCTAGTAATGAAATTAGAGAAATTTTGGACGGGGAAAACATATTAAAAGAAGGTGATGATATAGCAAAATACTTTAACAAATACTTTATCAACATTGCCAAAAAGGGAAATACTCAAAATCCAAAAAATAAACATGTTTGCAATAAAACGGTTGTAAACTCAATTTATCTAGAACCAGCTACTTGTATGGAAATATTTATGACAGCTATGAAATTACGAAATACAAACTCAGTCGGATATGATAACATTAGTACTAATATGATCAAACAAAATTTATTAACTTTAACAGAACCCTTGACTTACATAATTAATTTATCTTTGGAAAAGGGTATATTCCCCGACAGTTTAAAATTTTCTGTTGTAAAACCCCTTCACAAAAAAGGACCTAGATCCGAGGCAAATAATTACAGACCAATTACTTTGGTTCCCATACTTTCAAAAATATTTGAGAAAGTAATGAGCAAAAGGCTTATAAATTTCTTAGAGAAACAAAATGTATTATGTAGTCAACAGAACGGTTTTATTAAACAAAAATCTACAACTTTGGCATGTTTTAAACTAGTTCAAGAAATTATGGATGCTATTAATAAAAAAGAAATCCCAGTAGCAGTATTTTTGGACATGAGTAAGGCTTTTGATATGGTATGTCATGAAACCTTATTGCATAAACTTGAGAAATATGGTATACGAGGCGTTGCTTATAGTTGGTTCGAAAGCTACTTAAGAGGCAGACAACAATGCACGGAGATTAAAAAAATGTGTTTCAAAACTAATACCCAGAAAACCTTTAGGTCACTGTACTTAGCAAACTACTGTGGTGTACCACAGGGAAGTGTCCTTGGCCCCTTATTGTTTATAATATACATAAACGAACTGCCCAACTCCACGAACCAATATACTATATTGTTTGCAGATGATACTACCGTGTTGACAAAAGAGAAAACTCTAGAAAACAGTAAAATAGTTACGAGTAAAGCATTGAAAGACTTAACCAATTGGCTAGATAGGAATAACTTAAAAATAAATACAAATAAAACTAAATTTATAACATTTTTGCCATATAATAACCACAAAAAATTAGGGAATGAAATGAAATTAAGTTTAAAATACAATAATAATGACATAGAAGAAGTTAATAATATAAAATTTTTAGGAATAGTTATGGACAGACATTGCAATTGGAAAGCTCAAGTAGATAATGTATGTAAAAAAATAAACAAATTCGTATTTGCACTTAGAAGGATCAAAAATTTAACAGACATTAAAACAGCCTTATTGGTATACCATAGCCATGTTTGTTCTGTTTTAAGGTATGGAATAACTGTATGGGGGAATTCAACAGATGCTCAGAGGGCATTCATAGCCCAAAAAAAGTGTGTAAGGTCAATTTTTAATCTTAAGTGGACAGACTCTTGTAAACCTGTATTTATTAAGCAAAAGCTGCTTACCCTCCCGTCTTTATATGTATATGAAACCTGCAAATTTGTTAAAAATAATTACTCGCTTTTCGAAAAAGATGAAAAGGCTATGTCAAAGAGGAAAATAGTACAAAAGCCACTAGTAGTCCCGCGTAATAGATTAAAAGTATGCAACAAAAATTGTTATACCATGGCGGTGAAAATATATAACCACTTAGCCGAAGAATTTAGAAGTACTACAAATTTAGAATTTAATAGAAAACTGTATAACTGGTTGTGTGAGCGATGTTTTTATTCCATCAATGAATATTTTGAGTGTAAAATGTAAAACTTATTTGTTATAATTATTATGACATATACACATTGACATTACTTTTATAATATTGAAACATTTTCATTATTCTTTCTATTTTTTATTGACATGACATCATTATTATTGATCGTTATTTTCAATATAAATTATTATTTTAAATGAATAGAATCGTACTAATTTTATTAATTGCATTGTAATCAAAATTTAAATTATGAAATTATTATTAGTATTTTTGTTTATTGCTAATTATTAAATGTGTACCTACTGCATGCTATAAGTATAACCAAGATGTAAATCTAAATATTTGCACGGCTGAAATGCCGAATATAGTGAAACTCATAGTACTTAAGAACAGATGTACCTATATTCTTGCAAATAAATATCATTCATATCATTCATTCATTCATTCATTCATTCATTAAACCAGTCTAGGTTATTACCGAATCCACCAAATATCAACCAACTCAGAAGGTAGTGCTAAACCAAGCAGGCATTACTTTCTACATGGTCCTTCGAGCATTAAGGGCCTCGGTTCGCGTACAGTGAAGTGTTTGTGCGCCGGGACCTTGCAACCAGTGTTTTGTATTTTACCAGTTTATAGGGAAAATAGGTAGGCAGTGAGATCAATTTTGAAGAAATTGGGCAGCTGTGGCGTAAGGAGAATATAAGGTCAGACCAAACCATTTTATACACTTTATTTTCACTTGCGTATTTAATTGACCGTGGGAATAATGGAGCAGTTAGCAGTTGGCCAAACGGAGATTTACGACTCCTTGGTTAAACTTTTAGCTAACATCAAGAAAGACGGAGCTGAACGAAAAACCATAGATTACTGCAAACGGAAGTTGGAGATATTAGAAAATTATTGGAGAGAATATCAACGCAACCATAGAAAGTGCTGTGAACTTGCTGAATTTAACCATGTGTATTTCATTAAAAATTGTTTTGATAAGGCAGAGGAAGTCTATTTGGCAATCAAGCAGCTAATTACCAAAACCATGGAGCACTTGTTGTCAAAACAGCAAGAAAGTCACCAGCCGCCGTCAGTTGCGGGGACATCGCAGCAAGCAGAGGATTCGTCTTATTCACAGGCACCGCAACAGCAACGTAGAGATACGCGAGTTCCAAATGAAGACAGTAAATTAGAAGGAATGATAAAAAAGCAGACTATCAACTTTAGAGCTTTCATGAGAACAGTAGCTACCATAGAAATCGACCAACTTCAGAACAAGTGGGAGTTCGACGATGCATTAAAGTCTCTTCAAAGTCGTTGGGCTATTATCGATAGCCTGCACTGGGATATAGAAGGTGAAAATGGAGATGAGGATGTCTGGTACCAAGAGGAATTCAACAGATATGAGAAAATGTATAACGATTTGAAGAAAACCATAAACTCTAAAATGTGGTCTGTATCTCATCGCGACAACATTCCAAGGCAACTACCACCAATGGACGTCGTTTAAAGACTTATTCACAGAAACCATCCACAAAAACCCATCGTTATCGAACGCACAAAAAATGCAGTTTTTAAAGAGCAAGGTAGCAGGAGAAGCTGAACGTCTGATCCACCATCTCCAAATAAGCTCGGAAAATTACGAGGTATGCTGGGAAATACTGAACCACAGGTATGGCAACAGTAGACTTATTTTCACGTCTCACGTCAACATACTACTGAACATTCCTAGTATGCAGCAACAATCCATAGGGGCAATCAAAAAACTGCATGATGTGACCAAAGAATGTCTCCACGCAATTCAAAACCTAGGAGTAGATATCACCACCTGGGATCCACTGTTGGTACTCTTGTTAGCACAGAAACTTGATAGTGAGTCATTCGCTGAATACATTGAGTCAGTGAAGAATCCCAGGGCACTACCAGTCCTTCAAGAATTCCTAGATTTCTTGGAAAACAAGTTTACCGCCTTAGAAGCATCACGGCGTAAACAAGAAACAAATAACCAAAAGATGACCACCCAACCACAAAACCAACAAAATTACCAAGCAAACCAGAAGAAATATTATAGTTCAAATAACCAGCAGTCATCAAATAAAAGCTATCCAAACAACATGAAAAATTATACGAAATCGTTACATGTGTCGCGGTCGATCACCTGCGCATTGTGTAATGCTGACCACGGGTTATGGATGTGTACCCAATTTATGCAAATGTCGGATGAGCAAAAACTAAAAACGGTCAACCATCTAAACTGTTGCACGAATTGCCTATTTAACCATTTTAATAAACCTTGTTTATCGAATAAAACATGTCGCAAATGCAACGGTAAACACAATTCATTATTGCATGACGCAATTTTAACCAAAAACAGGCCAAATACATCAGCAAAACCAAACTATAAGGCTGCGAACACACTTGCGACATCATGCGTGACCAATGATGAACAAGCAGCAGCTTCAACACATGTATCTTGGGATGACGTATCCGAAACACTCTTAGCTACGGCCTTAGTGAAAGTTCCAGGATACAATGGCACATACCATACCATGAGGGCTTTGATTGACCAGGGCTCTCAAATTTCTTTGATAAGTGAGAAGGCGGCACAACTGTTAAAACTACAAAGACACCCTTGCAAAGGAACCATATTCGGCGTAGGAGAGAAAGAAAACAGTTGCAAGGGAGTAATAACCATCCGAATTAAATCAATTCATAGTGAGTTTGCCTTAGAAGGAGAGGCCCTTATAATGAATAATCTCATCAAAAGTTTACCAAATAAATCATTCATAAAACCGTCCTGGCCTCACATACAAAACATTCATTTGGCAGACCCAGAATTTAATACCAGTCGATCAGTGGACCTACTGCTTGGAGCAGATGTTTACTGCAAGATAGCCTTAGGTGGCCTTTTGAGGGGTGATAGTGATGACCAACCAATAGCCCAACAAACGCAACTAGGATGGTTGCTTTGTGGGACCATGATACCACGATACAGGTGTAACGTCGTTCTTCACAATACGGACGATTTACGCAGATTTTGGGAAAACGAAGATATAAACCAGCAGATTGAAATGTCCACCGAAGATCATGAATGTTTGCAATATTTTCTGTCAGCAACAGAGAGATTGGAAAGTGGGAGATACCAAGTCCGACTGCCATTCAAACCAGAAACCAAGGAACAGCTAGGGTCCACTAAACCATTAGCATTGGCGCAATTTCGTAACTTAGAGAGAAAGTTACAGAAAGATCCAGAATTAAAAACAGAATACACAAAGTTTATGAACGAGTATTTTAATTTAAACCATATGATACCGTCAGCAAAAAGCACGAAACCCGAGTGTTACCTACCACACCATTGCGTCACTCGTGCTGAGTCAACCACTACCAAGTTGCGCGTTGTGTTCAACGCGTCTGCTAGATCGTTATCAGGACTTAGCTTGAATGACGTCATGTACCGAGGTCCAAACCTACAACAAGATCTGCAGGAGCTGATTCTAAAATGGAGACAGTATCAGTTCGTTTACACTGCGGATATCGAGAAAATGTACCGACAGATAATGGTACATCCTGAAGATCAGTCGTATCAGAAGATATTATGGAGGGACTCACCATACCAACCTATCCAGACATATCAACTTACAACCATAACTTACGGCACAAAGCCTGCACCATTTTTGGCTATGATGTGCTTAAAACAACTAGCTGCCGAGGAAAAACAAAATTTTCCCGATGCAGCAAAAGCATTAGAAGAGTGCTTCTATATGGATGACTATTGTGGCGGAGCAAACTCAATGGAACAAGCAAAAGAACTAAAATCAGACCTAATAAAACTACTCAGTAAGGGTGGGTTTAACTTACGAAAATGGGCCACAAATGAACCAAAACTACTCGCTGACTTAGAAAAAGATTTGTGGAACCAGCAAATCTACGAATTTAAACAATCAGATTCAACGAAAACATTGGGACTTGGATGGAATCCGCAACAGGATAAGTTCATCTTTGACTCGAAACTGGAGCCAGTATCATTATCAAAACCAACCAAAAGGTCGCTTCTCTCCGACATATCAAAAATATTCGACCCATTAGGCTGGCTCACACCATTAACCATAACCATGAAGATTCTTTTCCAAAGTGTCTGGTCATCAAATCTTAACTGGGATGACGCGCTACCAGAGGATATCAAGATCAAGTGGCTAAACTTAAGAGGAGAAATAAATGACATAAACACCATAGAAGTAAAACGATGGCTAGGAATAAAGAAAACCAATAACTTGCAATTACACGGATTCTGTGATGCGTCGAACAAAGCGTATGCCGCTGTTATATATTGCAAAGTCAACAACCAAGATAATTCTAACGAGGTAACTCTGGTCGCAGCAAAAGCAAGAGTAGTACCAATACCAAGGTTGGAGTTGATGGGTGCCCAACTATTATCACAGCTGATGCAAAAAGTTCAAACTTGCTTAGATTCTTATAACCAGGAAATATATTGCTGGAGTGATTCAACAGCAGTGTTAGGATGGATTCAAGGAGATCCAGCGAGATGGAAACCATTCGTCTCAAACCGCGTGAAAGCGATCACCAAGATAATACCAAAAGAAAAATGGAGTTATGTCAAAACCCTTGAAAATCCAGCCGATTGTGCCAGCCGTGGATTAAAAACCAAACAATTAAGAAACCACGATCTATGGTGGCAGGGACCATTATGGATTCAATCATTCCAAAACCATGACATACCCCAATCCACCTATGAAACCAGCTTAGAGATAAGACAGTGTAGTGCAGTAGTAGTGGAAAAACATCAGAAAGCAACCATGACCATACCAAACATTATTCACGATCTATTAAACAAATGGAATTCCTTCGCAAAAATCGTGCGCATTTTTGCATGGATACTACGACTACCTACTGCAAAGGCAGGCCGTCAACCCTATCTCACATTACATGAACTCCGTCGCGCAAAACTGCTGATTATTAAAAGTGTGCAACATACAGAGTTTGCAAGTGACGTCAGTTACTTACTTAAGAATGGAAACGTGCATTCTAAAAGCAAACTTTTACCATTACACCCTATCCTAGACCAAGATGGTATCCTACGTGTAGGGGGCAGATTAAGAAATGCACAAATAAGTTCAGAGATGAAACACCCAATTATATTACCACATAACCATCTGTAGTGGACTGTATTTTCGTTGTAATGAGACTTGTCTGTTTTGTAGAAATAAAAGATTCTGTAGACTTCTTCCCATTTATTTTGAGTTGTTTCTTTCTTGATTTATTTCCTAGGGCGGCTTGCTGCTTGACGGTCGAGTGATCAGTGAATTCTCGCGGCAAGCCGGCCCATTTTTATACAATTGCCGCTTAGTGCGGGCGGAGTGGGAGGCGCGGAGAGCGTTCGCCGTAGTCGGCCAATCAGAGCGCGGCGTAGCTTGCCTTTTGCGCGTGTATAGCGGACAAGTTCAGACTTGTCCGTTCTTGTTGGGACCGTGCTCCGAGCCCCTCTTACAATCATTTTCTTATATCTAAAATAATGTAGCCCTATTTTAAACAATTTGTGACGTTCCTACTATAAAATAACCATTTATTAGCTTATTTATACTTATAACTATGTTTAAAATTATCCTTGATACATTATTGCTTATATCTTCCAAACCCGTGGGTCGATTTATATAATTCAAACGTGGCAAGCGTTTTTATATCCAATCCCCTTACCCGGAACAAACATTTCGTTAATATCTTTGCAAACAAAAAACCTCGTTTTGAAATTACGTAATTATACTGGATATTTTCTTTACGTTTTAAAGTTACACAATTTGCATAGTTATTCTATCTTATCAGATTCTCATAAGGAGACTAATGACTAAATTCAATTAGGACATTATAAAACACTAAATTCTGACTAGAAATTATGAAAACTTATACAAATATATCAAAGGCTCATCTACGTTTCGCCGCTACTTGCGCTATGGTGCACAGATAGGGTCTCGATTTACTAACACTTTTACTGACTTTGAACTTATTCTTACATATTATAGCGAAACACTCGGCGTCCGTTACATTCCTCCCCCCGGCGCAGCTCGCGTAGCCTCCTCACTCTTCATTACGACGACGAGTTTGCTCACTGGGCGTCGGAAGGTGCCGGTTCTGGTGCGTACCTCGACGACCCTGATGCCGCCGTCCGGTCCGCGATGTGTGTGCTCGACGACTCCCATGGGCCAGGTGTTCCGGGGCAGCGTGTTGTCAACCACGAGGACCACGTCGCCGGCTTGTAGTGGGCGCGCGTCGTTCTGCGGCTCGCCGCGAGGTACCAATGTGGGGAGGTACTCGCGCAGCCAGCGTCGCCAGAAGTGGTCAGCGAGCGCTTGACTAGCTCGCCAGGTTCTTCTGTCCGCTTCGTCGCAGGGTCCCGTCGTTGGCAGCCCGTCTGATGACCCCAACAGGAAGTGGTTGGGAGTCAGAGCCTCGGGATCGCTGGGGTTCACGCTGACATGAGTCAGCGGTCTTGCGTTGATGGAGAACTCGGCTTCAGTGAGTAGAGTTCTCAGGACTTCTTCTGGTGGCGCCTTCTCTCGCAGTGTGACGCTGAGAGCTGTCTTCACGGAGCGTACCATTCGCTCCCACGCGCCGCCTTGATTGGGCGCGCCAGGAGGTATGAAGCGCCACTCCATTCGATGCAGTAGCCCCTCATCTTGCAGGGCAGGCATCCACTCGGTGTAGGCGTTGCGAAGCTCTTGATCAGCCCCGCGGAAGTTGGTCGCGTTGTCGGAGTACATTACTCTTGGCCAGCCTCTGCGAGCGGCCATTCGTCTCAGCGCCATGATTGCTGAGTCGGTGGAGAGTGATGCGACGAGCTCGATGTGCACGGCGCGGGAGGTGAGGCACGTGAAGAGTGCGCCCCATCTCTTCTCTCGGCGGCGTCCTATCTTGACCGTCATCGGCCCGAAGTAGTCCACACCGCAGTTAGTGAACGGGCGGTGGAACGGGTCAAGGCGGGCGTGTGGCAGGTCCCCCGTAGCTGGTGGCTGTGGTGTTGCTCGGCGTCTTCGGCAGTAGGTGCAGTTCTTCTCTACGGCGCGTACCGTGGGTCGCAAGTGGATGACCCAGTACCGCTGCCGCAGGTCGTTTGTCACGCGCTCTCTGTTGGCGTGGCCCGCCGCACAGTGCTCCCGCAAGACAAGGAGCTTGGTCAGCTGATGGCGGCCGTCCAATATGATTGGCCGCTTCGTTTCTGTGGGTGCGGCAGAGGCCTCGATCCGGCCTCGCACCCTCAGGACACCATCTTCTAGTACCGGATCCAGTCGATACAGTCGACTCGTCTTCATCAGTGGACGAGCAGACCGGATTCTCTTCAGTTCGTCCCCGAAGCTGTCTTCTTGAGCTTGTCTCATTAACTCGGCTTCGGCTCGCTGGATGTGGCGGTGTTCTAATGCTGTCGCTTTCTTTCTGCAAATATCGGTGAAGGCAATTACTCGGGCAACGGTTCTCACCAATTTCTCGTACTTGGAGAAGCGGGCTGGATCGGGCAGCCAGCTGTCTTGTTTCTCTTCGGTGATGTGAAGGACCTCCTCGTCCTCTGGCTCGCTCGTCGCCGCTGCAGGCCACTGTTCTTCTGGCAGGAACAGGAAATCGGGCCCCTGGAACCATCGATCATTTTCGCTGATCGGTGTATCGACAAGCCGGGTGGCGTCGTCGGCTACGTTGCTGGCTGTGGGCAGCCAACGCCAGTCTTCCTTCTTGGTCAGCTCGGCGATCTCTCCCAGTCGGTGCGCGACGAACGGAGTGTAGCGTCGCATGTCATGGTGAATCCAGTGCACGACCGTCGTTGAGTCGGTCCAGTAGGTCGTCCGGCCGATGTCGAGGCGATGCTCCTTCCTTATGGTGTCCGCCAGTCTTGCTCCGATGACCGCCGCTTGCAGCTCCAGGCGTGGTATTGTCTGGACTCGACGAGGTGCCACCTTGGCCTTGGCGGCTACCAGCACGACGTTGACACTTCCATCCTGGTTCTGGATCCTCCAGTAAGCCACGGTTGCGTAGGCTTGTTCGCTGGCGTCACACAGGACGTGTAGGTCGATGCGCTCGTACTGTTTCTTCATGTAACACCTCGGCAGTCGGAGTTGAGTGAGCTCGCCTAGGCGGGCGAGCCAGGAGGCAAACAGCTCGTTCTCTTCGTCAGGTACTTGTTCATCCCATGAAATCTGCAGCCGCCACAAACTCTGTAAAATTATCTTAGAGCGTATAGTGTAGTGGCTTAGTAACCCCAGTGGGTCGTATATCGACATCACTGCACTGAGAGCCTCACGTTTGGTTGGCGCACGGGTTCTCGCACGCACTTCAGACGGAACTCGGTTCATTGACGTATTGAACCCTAGTTCGTCCTTTTCCGAGCTCCAATACAGCCCCAGTATCTTGCTCTCCGGCTGTTCTCCCCCCAGTTGTGTGGGAGAGGTGGCTTGAAGTTCTGCTGGCACGTCGCGTAGCACCGTTGAGTCGCTGGAGCTCCATCCTCGCAGCGTGAACCCGGCGTTTGCGTGTACCGCTCTTGTTTCTTCCACTGCTTTCCAGGCTTCTTCACTGGTTCCATAACTGGCCACCAAGTCGTCCATGTAGTGGCTATTCTTGATGGCTTCCAGCGCGCGTGGACACTCCTGCCCATATACGTCTGCGTTATGGTTGCGGACGTAGTGAGCCATGTACGGGGAGCTCGCGGCGCCGAAGATCATGCTGGTCATCTTGTACTTCTTTGGAGGCTCTTCCCTCTCGTTGCCTCTCCATAGGAACTGCTGCGCTGGTTGATCTTCCGGCCGTATTTTGATCCTCAGGAACATTTCTTGCACGTCCGCAGTGATCGCTACCGCCTTCTCTCGAAACCGGAAGAGGATTCCCGGCAGTGACAGCAGCAGGTCGGGTCCTTCCAGCAGCTCGTCGTTCAAGCATACGCCGTTGCTCTTCGCCGCTGCGTCGAAAACCAGTCGATGCTTGCCGGGCTTGTTCGGGTTCTGCACGGCAAAGTGTGGCAGGTACCAGCAGATGGGGCTCCTTTCTTCAGATCCGTTGCACAGCTCTGCGTATCCTTTGTCAACCAGATTGTTGACTTGTTTGGAGTATTCTGTTGCGAACTCTGCATCAGCGTCCATCCGTTGTTCGATCTTCTTCAACCGGCGAAGTGCTTGCCCGTAGCTTGAAGGCATGGTGACGTCGTCCCGCCGCCACGGCAGTCCGACCTCGTACCCGGTGTCGATCTTCCTGATCGTTTTCTTTACTATGTCGATGGCCCGTAGATCCGCGTCCTTGATCCTCGGCTTCCCCTGTATGCCGAGCGCGTCGATCTTGAAATGGCAATCCACTAAGTCATGAAGCTCTTGATTGTTGGTCTCCGTCGTCCGGTCGGGCTCGTATACATGCAGCACGTTTCCTTGTTGACATATGACGTTACGTGGCGCGGTTCCGTGCACCACCCATCCTAACTGTGTCCTCGAAGCGGCTGGTTGCTCTGGTTCACCGACTCGGAGCTCGCGGGAGACAATGCACTCCCAATGGTCCGTTCCCACTAGGAGTCCTGGGCGCGCCTTCTCATAGCACACCTCTTCTGGCGTCAGGTCCCGTAGGTGCTCGTAGTCCAGCAGAGTGTCCGGGATAGATTGTTGATGCAGGCGAAGGTTCTTCATGGTCCTCGCTCGGATCCTGTAGCCGTCCTCGTTCTTCAGTCCTCTTACATGGACGTTCACCAGCTGGCTCTCCATCTCCTGCTGCGACATGTTGACCCCGTTCAGGTGAAGCGGCTGTGATGGTCCCTCTGCTCCGATGCTCTCCGCCAGATCCTTATCGACGAGGGTGATGGTGGCTCCTTCATCCAGGAGGGCGTATGTCTTCGCCTCCCCCCGTGGTCCGGATACGACGATAGGGCACATCTTGAGTAGGACCGTCCTTGTTCCAGCAGCTGGACGTGGTGCCACCGACATGACAGTCTCTTCTTTGGGCAGCTCAGCTGGCTTCGGGTCCTCCTTCCTTTCTTGATGGAGAGTTGCATGGTGCGGACGACTGCATTGATCCACGCCGCACGCCTTTGCTTTGCAATTCATGCGCCTATGTTGCTTCAGGGCGCACCGGAAACATATTCTTTTTTCTTTCAAGAACTTCCATCGATCTTCTATGGCGAGCGCCTTGTACTTAGGACATTGCGTGAGTATGTGAGCTTGTTCACATTTGGGACACTTATCCTTTTCTTCTTCTGTTCCCCCGGTCGTGTTGAACACACTTACCTTTTTCTTCAGTGTCACAGCTGGCCGGGTCTCCTTTTTCTGACTGGCTGTAGCTGTGGCTGGAGCGTAGGTGTACCGAAGCGCCCTGTCCGCTTCACGCATCAAGAAGCGGGACATGACGACAATCTCCGGATCCGTCGTTCCCTCGTGGTCGTAGGCGTAGTCGCACCATCTTGATCGTAGGTGCGGGCTCAGCTTGTCCAACACTTCCCTTGTCATCAGGGGATTGAATAAGTATCCTCTTCGGTCAATTGTCTTCAATACGCAGATGATGTTCTGCAGCTTGATCGCGAAGTTGTTCAGTTCAGCTGCCGATGTTCCAGGTTTCGGCAGTTTCTTTAGGTCCTCCAGCGCCTTGTCGATGATCACTTCCGGTCTTCCGAAGCACTGCTCGAGGGTCTTCATAATGATGTCTGGATCGGTGGCCGTATGCAGGAGGGCGGCCACGGAGTCTCTTGCATCTCCCTTGAGGCAGCTCCTCAACCGTTGGATGTTCTCTGCTGCCGAAATCTGGTACATGTTCGTTGTGTCCCGTACTGCTGCCTTGAACGGTAACCACTCGTTGGCCGCTCCGGAGAAAGTAGGTAGATCCGTGTGTCGAGGCCTGGGTCTGGCCATCTTCTCTAGTGTGGCCGCCAGGTGCTCGATGCTGTTCCTATTCCTCGTTGGAGTCGGCGATCTTGCTCGTTGAACCTCGAATCGCAGCTGCTTCGGTTCTTCGCGAGTTCCTTCTTGATCTCGTGCCTCCTCCCCCCGTGTGCTGAGGGGGTTTGTCCTCAGCCATTCGTCCACCTTCTGATGTGGTTCCTCACGAGGTGGAGTCGGTTCCTCTTCATGTATGCTTTCTTCATCGTTGATGACTGATACTTCGACGGCTAGCCGCTTCTTCACTAGGTCCGCTTCTAGTTCCAATTCCCTTCTTCTTATTGTAGCCAGTTTCTCTGCTGCCTCCAATTCCGCTACCCGTAGCCGCGTAGTAACACTTGTTGTTGACCTGATTGATCTGGACGGTGATCCTAGTCTCTTCTTGAGCTCCGCTGCTGTTGCTTGAATTCCAGAAGGTCCCGCTGTACTGGTGTCTGCTGGCTTGGAGAATGGTGATGCTGGTGGCTCCAGGGAAAGTCTTCTCAGTCGTTCTCGTTCGATCAGCTCGGCTTCCCTTCGTCGCGCCTCTTGCTGCAACTGGATGCGTCGCTGTTCTTCCATCTCTGCTGAGTCTCCTTGGCTTCTTGTGATCACCATTTTCTAAGTCCTTGGCACTTTTCTTCGGGAATCTTCGTGATTTTCAGGTGTCTTCGGATCTTGATATCCGCCGCTCGATGGACCAGACTGTAGTGGACTGTATTTTCGTTGTAATGAGACTTGTCTGTTTTGTAGAAATAAAAGATTCTGTAGACTTCTTCCCATTTATTTTGAGTTGTTTCTTTCTTGATTTATTTCCTAGGGCGGCTTGCTGCTTGACGGTCGAGTGATCAGTGAATTCTCGCGGCAAGCCGGCCCATTTTTATACAATTGCCGCTTAGTGCGGGCGGAGTGGGAGGCGCGGAGAGCGTTCGCCGTAGTCGGCCAATCAGAGCGCGGCGTAGCTTGCCTTTTGCGCGTGTATAGCGGACAAGTTCAGACTTGTCCGTTCTTGTTGGGACCGTGCTCCGAGCCCCTCTTACAATCATTTTCTTATATCTAAAATAATGTAGCCCTATTTTAAACAATTTGTGACGTTCCTACTATAAAATAACCATTTATTAGCTTATTTATACTTATAACTATGTTTAAAATTATCCTTGATACATTATTGCTTATATCTTCCAAACCCGTGGGTCGATTTATATAATTCAAACGTGGCAAGCGTTTTTATATCCAATCCCCTTACCCGGAACAAACATTTCGTTAATATCTTTGCAAACAAAAAACCTCGTTTTCAAATTACGTAATTATACTGGATATTTTCTTTACGTTTTAAAGTTACACAATTTGCATAGTTATTCTATCTTATCAGATTCTCATAAGGAGACTAATGACTAAATTCAATTAGGACATTATAAAACACTAAATTCTGACTAGAAATTATGAAAACTTATACAAATATATCAAAGGCTCATCTACGTTTCGCCGCTACTTGCGCTATGGTGCACAGATAGGGTCTCGATTTACTAACACTTTTACTGACTTTGAACTTATTCTTACATATTATAGCGAAACACTCGGCGTCCGTTACACCATCAAATGACCACGCTAATAATTAAATACGCTCATGAGCTAACCTACCACGGGGGAGCGCGCCTTACTTTATCAAACATTCGACAAAACTATTGGATAATCAGCGGATACTCAGCTACAAAGAAAGTCATACGACAGTGTGTTACATGCAAGAAGCAAGAGCCCATCCAACAATATCAGCTCATGGGTGATCTACCATCATCCCGAGTGAACCCCGAACGCGCCTTCTATCATTGTGGTGTCGACTACACAGGCTTTGTGGAAGTGAAAGCAAACAAAGGACGCGGGATAAAAACTACCAAAGGATACATAGCGCTTTTCGTATGTATGGTGACGAAAGCTGTACATCTAGAACTCGTCTCAGATTTAACCAGCTCGGCTTTCTTAGCCGCAATAAACAGAATGGCAGCACGGCGCGGAGCTCCACGTCACATCTATAGTGACAACGGAACCAATTTTGTTGGAGCCAACAGAATGTTGCAAGAACAATACGACCATCTTCAAAATGTTTTCAATGAGTCATTCTTTAAAGAGATAACCGAATTACAAATTGAATGGCATTTTAACGCACCTTCTTGGCCTCATGCAGGAGGACTTTGGGAAAGAGCAGTGCGAAGTCTCAAACACCACCTCAAACGAGTGATTGGACTACAAAAATTAACGTTTGAAGAATACACCACACTTTTATCAAAACTAGAAGCTTGCCTCAATTCACGACCACTTTGTGCGCTATCAGAAGACCCGGAGGATTTAAATTTCCTCACACCAGCCCATTTCCTATCAGCAAGACCAGGCTTAACCGTAATTGACACAGCAGAAGACGCCAGAACCAGGTGGCATCTAGTGTCGAAATTATTTGAAGATTTATGGAAGAGATGGAAAACAGAGTACTTAACTCAACTATCAACCAGAAACAAATGGATGAAATACCAGAAGAACGTCAATGTGGGTGATCTTGTAATGATACATGACGACAACTTACCAGCAGGGAAATGGCCCATGGGTCGTGTGATGGAAGTCCATCCAGGAAAAGATGAACTTGTCAGAGTAGTGACATTAAAAACCAAAAACGGCTACATGAAACGCCCTATAGTTAAACTATCGGTTTTACCTATAGACCAAACGGAACCAACCATACCAGAAAAACGAAAAAGCAAACCACTACAACTTCAAAGTACTAGAGCCGAAAGGGAACGTAATCGCCCGCAACCAAACACCAGAACGTACAGTACCTACCCCAAGATAATAAACATTGCACTGGCATTGTTACTGTTCTTAAGTATAATATTACCAACAACAGCGTCATACAATATTACACAATTTGATACCAATAAAACTTTGTACTTTGACACTGTGGGCAAAGTACAATTGATCCGGGATAAGTGGAAACTAGTCACATATTTTAACATGTCTCCATATTGGCAAGGAGACAAAGCCATCAATGACTTTACAAGATATCTCGACCAAACATGTGAAACGATTATGGAATCAAGTCACTGTCATATGATACTCCTACAAATACGTCACGATTACAATGAACTGCAATACTACAACCAGCTGTTGCTTAGTCAGCACTACGGCGAGCGTATACGAACACGACGCGGCCTTATCAACGCTGTCGGCTCAATTGCAAACTCATTATTCGGAGTATTAGACGAAAGTTTCGCAGAAAAATACAGGCAGGACATTGAACTTGTGCACCGTAATCAAAAACACCAAGGTCAGTTATGGAAGAACTTGACATCTATCGTCGAAGCAGAGCACAATATACTACAAAGAACTGAAGACATAATAGCAAAGCAACACAAAACCATAAATAAACATTTAAATGCTTTGGACAAGGTTAACAGTAAGCTGCAACAAGAAATCGATGTGATGACAACACAACAGGACTTCACACTAGTCTCTATAGCTACCATTAATATGATGCAAAACTTGAAACAGATACAGGATACATTGATCGATACAATATCGGAAATCTACCATGGTCAAATCAGTCTGCATCTACTGACACCAGCACAGCTCAAACGAGAGCTACAAATTATCTATGGCCAAATGCCTCAAGATTTAGGCCTACCAATCGAAAACATAGAGACAGACCTTCAAAACATCTACAAACTACTGAGAACAAAGGCTCGGGTTACCGAAAAATATATTATTTTCGAAATTACATTCCCGCTCATAGCAAGAGAAAGTTTTCAATTATATAGGATAATACCAGTTCCGCAACAAACCAATTATAGTATGACCAGCATAATACCAATATCGGAATACGTCGCAGTGAACCTAAAAAAGGATGCTTATTTTGTACCAACCATACATGAACTTGACACAGTCATGTTTGTATCACGGAGAATCCTTCATGTGTGAGCTCTTCAAACCCATTCAAAATTTGGACAATGACGAAAACTTTTGCGAAACAAGTCCAATAAACCAAAGGTGCAAAACAGAAAGAACAGCGTGCAAAAACAGATGGGTAGAATTACACTCAACGTCACAATACCTATATTTTTGCTGTGACACATATTCCATCAAAATCATATGCGACGATCAAGTTACTGTTCGTCAGCTGACTCGAGCAGGGGTCATTAGCATGACTCAGAAATGCTTTATTAAAAGTAAAGATTTCACATTGTATGCTTTACAACAACAATCGAACCATCTAAGTTTTTCACCAAATATGCTCGTACCAGAGCTAGACCAGATAAACCATATTGTGAACGTTCAAATACCAACGGAAACAGCATTACCAGAGGACATGAGTCTGAATAGATCTCTATCCATTCTTGGAGAACAGATCAAAACTCTGAAATCCACCAAAGCAGAAGTCGATGACATATCAGTCCATGACATTCACCAGTACACCGTCGTCTACATACTGCTGGGAGTTATCCTATGCGCGACAGCAGTCTGGGTCTGGCGAAGAGTGAAATGCTGTTCCTTTCCCATAGCCAGTGGGGCGGAGCCTCACCACAGACAGGAGTTTGTGGCGACTACATCAGAGTCAACCAGAGTGCATAGTGAAGTGCAACCGCGAAAACAGATTACTGCTGACCGTCAGCAAAGTGAGAGTGAACCGATAGGTTTAAGTGCATATTTCGCCAGACGGTGGCCCAGTGCTATGCGTAGTGCGGGTAAAAAGGAAAGGGCTACGTTGCCTAAAGTGCGAAAAGAACGTGTGCTTAAGGTTGAAGACTCGTTAGTGTAAAGAATTTATGTTTTTTAAGGACAACCGTAATTTATACTTTACTTTTATTAACCATTTTATAACACTTTTACTTTTGTTTACCATTTTATAATTAATTTTACTTTTTTTTTTTTTTTTCAAATAACTTCCCCCGCTCTGGGTGGAGCGGGAGGGCGTGTCAGACTCTTACTGACTAAAACCCACCCGTGTTCCTTCGGTTGCCCTGTTGCCGGGGGCCACGATTTCCCTATCGGTTTTCTTCGAACCCCCCGCGGTCATTGGCCCTAACGGACCCCGTCAATTCTGCTGACATCTCTTTGAGGCGCGCGTGGAACACAACGCGCCGTCGACCCGGGCTTGGTCCTTATCGGACGGCGAGCTACCCATTGCTCACCGTCCGCAAGCCCGCGCCTACGGTGGCCGGAAATCGGCTCGCGATTCCCGCCCCGGGCGTCTCCTCCTGCGGCGGTTAGGGGCGTGAGGGCGCGAAATTTGCCTCTCCCTCACGCGTTCCGCCTCCTCCTTCGCGAGCATTACCGCTTCGCAAAAGGAGGTGACGGCCTGCCATTTCCTCTCGCTCCGTACCATGGCCTGAACCAGGGCCGGACGCGAGAGATCACCGCCGCCGATCGCCTCCACGAGGACACGGCGTTGCTCCGCCCAAGCCGGGCAGACCTCCACCGTATGCTCCACCGTGTCCTCAGGCCGATCCACACAATGGTGACACCCGGGTGTTTCCTCCCGCCTTATCCTGAACAGGTACCTCCCGAAGCACCCGTGTCCGGTGAGGACCTGCGTCAGGCGGAAGGTGAGGACGCCGTGACGCCTCTCAAGCCACTCCTCAAAGAGGGGTCTTATCGCCGCAATTGTGGCGTGCCCAGCGCGGGGTTGCGACAATCGCACTCTCCATGACGCCATGAGATCCCGCCGGAGCTCTGTCCGCTGTGCCGCGATTTCTTGCGGCATCGGAGTTAAGCCCCGGCGTTTCGCCTCCTCGCGCCACTCCCAGATGTGCGCGAGGACCTTTGCCTCCAGATCCCATGGCGGTAATCCGGCAAGGAGGCTCGCCGCCTCGCAGGAGACCGTGCGGTATCCTCGGGCCAGCCGGATGGCCATGACCCTCTGGGACGCGTTCAACCGGCGGGCTGGCCGCAGCCTCAATGAACGCGCCCACACCGGTGCCCCGTAAAGGGCCATGGACCGCACGATCCCCGCATAGAGCCTCCGGCAGGAGGCGTTTGGACCTCCCAGATTGGGCAGGAGCCGCTTCAAGGCAGCCCCGGCCCGGTCCAGTCTGGGAGCCAAACGTCGGAAGTGTTCGACGAAATTCCACCGGCTGTCGAGGACGAGTCCCAGATACTTCATCGTCGACTCGACACCGATGTGAACCCCTCCCGCCATTACCTGGGAACCCGACGGTGGCGCATTCCGAGGACCATGAAAACCCATGGCCTCGGACTTGTGCAGGGCCACCTCGAGTCCCAGCTGCCGGATCCTGTCAA
This sequence comes from Agrochola litura, assembly GCA_949152395.1. Taxonomy (NCBI): domain Eukaryota; kingdom Metazoa; phylum Arthropoda; class Insecta; order Lepidoptera; family Noctuidae; genus Agrochola; species Agrochola litura. The sequence goes on along the minus strand of OX424517.1, from coordinate 10,469,538 downwards.
CGATTGTCGCAACCCCGCGTGTCGCTAAATCGGCCGCCGCCTGGTACGACCTCCCCTGCGCCAGGACTAGCGTGTCGTCAGCGTAACAAACGACGCTGACGCCGCTAGGGAGGTCGGCGCGCAGCACCCAGTCGTATCCGATGTCCCACAGATGCGGCCCCAGGACCGAACCCTGTGGGACACCGCACGACATCTCTTGCCGGTTCCACTCTCCTTGGTGACCGGGGTAGATGACGGCCCTGTCCGTCAGATAGGCCTCGACCACACGACAGAGGTAGGTCGGCATCCGGTGAAACCGGAGTGCCTCCCTGATGCAACTCCAGGGCAGGGTGTTGAAGGCATTGGCGATGTCTAGAGACACCGCCAAGACGACCCCACCCCGGGCCACAGCATCCCCCGTCGTGAGGGCCCGCACGCGCATGATGGCGTCCACCGTAGAGCGCCCCCTGCGGAAGCCGAACTGGCTCTCCGCCAGATCCGGCCCCACTCGCACCAGCTGCCCGACAAGGCGGTCCGCAATGACTCTTTCAAAGAGCTTGCCCACCTCATCGAGCAGCACAATGGGCCGATAAGCGGACGGAGAGTCCGCTGGGCGCCCCGGCTTCTTGATGAGGACCAGTTTCCCCGTCTTCCAACGAAGTGGGAACTGGCCCCTCTCCATGCATGCGCTTAGGAGCCCCCTTAGTCGAGGCCCGAGAGCCCCCATGGCCAGGACCCAGGCTTTTCCAGGTATGCCGTCGGGTCCTGGGGCGGTATTCTTCGCACTCATTTTGCGTACCGCCACTCTCATTTCTACCTCAGTCACCTCTGGAGCATCGTCGTCGTCGGTGTGGTCCGCATCGGGCACCGCAGTAGGCGGAGCCATGGGCGGAGGGGTATGATCCCCTCTAGAAGGGAACAGAGCGCTCACCACGTCCCCCACAAGCTGGGGCCGGAGACTCTGCGTCAGCGGGGGAGCCCATGGGCGGAGTTTCTCCCGCACCATCTTGTATGGGCGTCCCCACGGGTCTCTGTTCAGAGTCTCCAGCATCTCCTCTCGGGCCAGTGCCCTGGCCTGCAGGATCTCCGCTTGGAGGGCGGTCTTCGCCGCTCTGTACCCCTCGTACAGCTCCGCCTGGATGGCTTCCGTATCCGGAGGGCGGATACGGAGCCTGCGGTGCCTGGCGTACCGGCGTCGCGCAGCTACGCACGCCCTGCGCAGAGCCTCCAGCTCTTGCGACCACCAGTACACCTGGCGCAAAGCACGTCTAGGATGGACCCGGGGCATTGCCATGTCACACACATTGGACATGGCCTCCCGGAACCACTCCGCCTCGTCATTGATGTCGGCAGGCCTGTCCGGTGATGACACCCAGGCCTGCACGATCGAGGCTTCCAGGAGAAGCTCCCGGTCCAGCTGCTTCAGCGCCCACCGCGGACCACTCGGGGCCTGTCGTACCGGCGCGCTCGAGGTCTGGGTGGAGACGTCAAACCGGATGTACCGGTGATCGGAGTAGGTCTCCACCCCCTCCATGACGCGCCAGTCAATGACACGCGGCGACAGAGCGGGGCTGGCGAATGAAATGTCCACCACCGATTCACCCCGCATCCGCACACACGTGGGGACAGAACCCCGGTTTAGGACGACCAGGCCTGTCTCCAGAGCCCAGTCCTCCACCATCCTACCCCGTGTGTCCGTATACCGGGAACCCCAAGCCAGATTTTTGGCATTGAAGTCCCCGAGTACGAGCACGGGGAGGGAACCAAACCCGACGACGACGATTCTTAACTCCGCAAGGGAGTTGTGGAACTCGGCAAGAGTTCGGCTCGGGGAGAAGTAAACACCCACCACGACAATCTCCCCGAACCGTGCTGCAACGCAACCCCGTCCTCTCTTGACCGACTCGAGGGACGGAGTACCGGCGGCGGCCGACGAAATGAGGGTCACTGAGCCGCTCAGGTCCTCCACCCAGTCATCCCTGGGCGGGACAAAGTACGGCTCAGCGACCACGGCGATGTTAATCGACCACTGCGCCATGCTCTGGAGCAACAGATCCTGAGCGGCGGCGCAGTGGTTGATGTTCGCCTGGAGGAGGCGTAATGGGGCCGTTACTGGCATTCCATGTCAGCCCCCTCCTCCCCCCGAGCCCCCTGTGAGGGCCCTGCTGTAGCGGCAACGGCGGCGGCGACGACGACGGTGGTGGATAAGGCAGCAGCCCCGGTAGAAGTGGCGGCGGCTGCGGCGGTGACGGTGGTGGTGGCGGAGCGCTTGCCCCTGCCTCTGGCCTCGGCGGGTGGAGCGCAGGCCCTGCTCCCTGCCCGGTGATCGGCCGGCTTGCCAGCCGCCGCACATACGACACAGTGCGGCGTGGCGTTACACGAGCCGGCCTTGTGACCGGGCTGACCACAGCGAAAGCAGAGGTTGCTGCGGTCTACCTCCGAGGTGCACTTGACCCCTACGTGGTTGCCCACCTGGCAACGGAAGCACCTCAGAGGTCTGGGCTCCAGAATTAATTTTACTTTTGTTTACAATTTTATAATTACTTTACTTTACTTGTATTATTTTTTGACTAAGGTGATTTGATGATTACTTTATTCATTTCTTATATCTCATCTTGTGCTGGGGAATATGTTCGGTACAATATTTGCAACCGAACAGCTCAGCACTTTTGCCTGCGTGCATTTCCATAAATGCATGTATCGCATCTATTACCAGTCAGTACGTATTCGGATACCAACCGCGTAACTCAAACCAAACCAAATCAAACCATCTTAGTGCTATTAGCTTAGATTTACCATTTAATATATAATAACCAGTATTCAATATAACCTTTAAACCATATTATTTCGTATCATTAAACCAGTCTAGGTTATTACCGAATCCACCAAATATCAACCAACTCAGAAGGTAGTGCTAAACCAAGCAGGCATTACTTTCTACATTTACGTTTTACGTTTTTCGAAAACTACTAAGGTACCATTTTTTTTTTTCGAGCACTTTTTTGGTACCAATTGAGTACTATTTATTTACCAAATATGGAAGCGATTAGCGGTTGTGGTCGTTTTTTATACCCGTGTAAACGTGGCTGGGCATCAAAATAAAACATTTAAACACAATTATGTACTCATTTATTGTATTACGATACAAACGAAGAATATTTACAGGAAATAAATCTTATGAACTAACAGTTACTTTATTTTGAGAATAGTAAATACTTGATTTTGATTACAACAATCAGTATTTGACTTGAGTATAGTGTACAGTCCGAGAAATTAATTATTTATCAAATTGTCACAGTACACATGGCATTTGATACAACGGTTGTGATTTGAATATACTACGGACAATTTAAGTTGGTATAGTACTTGCATTATGAACCGAGTCGTCGGGCCATAAATGTCAGAAGCAATAAGAATGTGCAACGCCTTGCGTCTTATCGATAGTTTGCTACCTGCTCTATAAGTGCGAGCGAGACAGACGAATAACAATGATTTATGGCCCGACGACTCGGTTCTTAACGCGGCGGCTATAGTAATATGGCGGCCACATTTCGCCATTTAACATAAATGTGGGTGTATTATATTTGCATCTTTGCCTTACCCTTCGGGGATTACAAGTGTGATTTTATGTTGTGTTAATTTGATAAATAATTCATTTACAAGACTATTTTTAAAAAAAATTGCAAACATTTAGAAACTTATTATAGATTGACAACATATTGTATTTCAGATACAATTGTGTATTCATGTAGGACGCTGGTAACCGGCGCCGATATGCCAGCGCTTGTCGGCGCTTATCGACGCTGATTACCAGCGTTCAACATGACTACACCTTAAGCGGTATTTCTGTAAGACCCGCTAAACAAATAATTATTTTTAAATTACTTTCTTTGAGTAACAAACTAGTTAATTGATTCAGGCGTGACCTTGCGGAAATACATTATAAAATACAATAGACGTGGATATATTTAGTAACCTGTTCCGCTTAGCTATTTCTAAAGAGCCATAAAAACCCTAAAAGAAATCAACACGTGTTCCACCTCTCAAAGAGGCATCCTCAGGATGACGATTGACTTATCGCGAACTCGAACGCAGATTACAGTCAGTCTGCGTTCAGCGCTCGATTTTATGGCTCTTAAGAAATAGCTAAGCGGAACAGTTTACTTAATATATCCACGTCTATTGTATTTTAGTAACAAGCTAGTAATTAAATTCTATTAGCAAGTCTAAAAAAAAATAAGGGATCCTGAGATAGCAATATTGTTCTATCTCTTTCTTGCGTTAAATTAACGAAAGCTGTATTTTAATACGTTTAGTTTGTGCTTCACTACTGCGCTTAGGGCTACTAAGGTTTTTATCCGTAAACAACATGAAACTGTTATTCAAGATCATACTCATTTTGATTAAACATTTATTTCAAATTTTATGATATTTATTTTGAAATGCAACTTTCTATTTTATGACATTGATATTAGTGTTACTTGTTATTCAATTACGAATCATAAGTATATGTGTTCTATTCTAACATATAGGTATTCAAAAAATCTTAATTCAATTCACAACATTGAGATATAAAATCGAACAAAAATTATATTGCAATGTATTCAAATAGAAAAAAAAAAACTTAGGCAGTCATAGAAGTGAATTTTTTTATATTATTATATTTGTTTTTTTTTTGTATTATACTGTTAACATTAGCATGTCGGTGACGCGAACGCATAAGATTTTCCCCTATCAAAAATCGAACGCGCCAAAATAACTTTTCCCTTCAAAAGTTTTTTTTTTTAATATTAGTCTGAACAAAAAAAAAAGAAAATGATTTTTAAACCATAAATGATAAATCGTATGAAAAAGTCTTTTATTTTAGCCACATCGAGAACTGTTACAAAATAATGATCTATTAATAAAAGTCCGTTACAAAAGCACATTTTTTTATTCTAGAGAGTATACAAGGATAGATACTACGGGCGTTTGTCCATCGCCGCCGTCACCAGGATGACACCAAGAATGACGGCGCCGAAGTAGCGATACATACATTTATTGTGGTCGCGTTTCCACTGGCGACGTCACATACGGTTCAATCTCATTTCTCGGTGACGTAATTATTTCTTAAGCATTATGAATGTCAAACTCGACAACTAATCGTAGACTAAAAAAGGTTCGAAGCAATATTATTAAATTATACATCACTTTCATTGTTACCTACATTCTCAAAAATACCTGTAAATTCCGATTACATACCAATTCTCATACAATTAATATCAAAGCAAAGATTTAAATCCTTAGATTTGCCCTCACCGTAGTAAAATCGCGCGAAAAAGTGTCCATACTGAGAAGAGTAAGCTGACACATCCTGCATGGAACGATAGCTATGATTTTTACTATGAGTGAGCGAGAGAATAATATTCAAATGTCAATGAAACGTGACCATCTTGTGACGCAGTCGGGTGCATCTAACGATTTAAATCTTTGTATCAAAGTCCTTACAATACCTTACATCATATAAATGAGTTTTATGACGCTTCCCATGGTTTCCAATGACACGTCATATTGGTCGTATTACAATGTAATGTCAAATAATATGACAGGACTACCAATCACAACAATTCAGATGATTTCGAGACTTGATCAGAGGGAGAAATCCCATATTTTTAAGAACGTTCGCGTTATAATTTCTAAGATGACGATATTATTGTGGATCATAAAATGTTAAAATAATAAAAAAGGTCCTAAATTAATGTTGGTTGCAATCGAATTTGAACTTTGTCATGTATGACATTGAGTTGTTTTTATCCAAAACTTAACAATTACTGTATCTAAGTTTCTGTATTTAAGCTTTCAGAAAAGAATGGGTCAATATTTTCTAATAAAACTACCCTCATTTCACAAAATTACAACAGCCGTCCCCTACAATTAGGAGCTCCACAGTAACAATAAAGTATCTTCCCAGGAACAGAACCCACATCATAGTTGTAGTTCCAGGTGAGCTCGGTACCTGCTTTGATGTGTGATAGCGCAAAGAACGCGACCCAAGGGAAGCGAGGGTCGTGGGTGTCCACGAACACGTTCTGTACGAAGACATTCGGGGTGCAGGAGTGCTGGAAAAGAAATAAATAAATTAGTTAATTAACAGACTTAAACAAAGCAAGCATCAAGATAGGGTTTAAGATGAACATGTCAAAGACCAAACTTATGACAAACAGCATCAAAAGGAGACTGTACATTGGGGGTGAGGAGACTGCATATGTCCAAGACTATATCTATCTGGGCCAAGTAGTCTTCCAGGCGCGACAAGACAAAGAAATTGCTCGAGGCACCGAGAGCGCCTGGAGGAAAAATTGGTCAATGAAAGATCTTCTTAAAGGAGATCTACCATTATGTCTCAAACGGAGAATTATGGACATGTGTATTCTCCCCATTCTCACATATGGTGCTCAAACCTGGTCTTTGACACTTCAGCAGAGATCCAAGTTCGAGGTTTGCCAGCGAGCCATGGATACTGGGGGTTCGAATTTCGGACCGTATAAGGAACACAACACTGCGCGCCAAAACCAAGGTTACGAACGTTACCCAGAAAGCCGGTAAGCTTAAGTGAGACTGGGCTCAGATGGGCTGCTCTGATGGCTGGCTGAGATGTCTGCCGCGTGTCAAGATGACAAATGGGCTAAAAGAACTACTGATTGGGTCCCACTAAACGCACGACGATATCGCGGCAGGCCGAGACGAAGATGGCGGGACGACCTTGACTCCTACCGAAAGGACTGGCCCCCCCTGCCATCCTGTATAATCTGAATCTCGGAAACAGCTCCAACGATTTTCATGAAATTTAGTATGCACTGGGTTTCGGGGGCGATAAATCGATCTAGCTAGGTTTTATTTTTAGAAAACTACAAAAAAAACCGAGCTAAACTCGGTCATCCAGATATTTTTGAGCGTTTATTCTGAAAGTGGGCAACGTCGCAAATAGATGGCTAACAAGTTCCCTAGATTGAGTTGCAATTATAACACTGAATTTGATGTTGTAACAATTTTTGGTGTAAAAAAGGAAAGTTTCCAAATACTTTTATTACATCTAAAACTAAATATTCGGTATTGCGATATTAATTATTGCATTTCATAATCTTAGTTCCCTAGTTAGCCACATTTCTTAATACCATACAGTAATATTGCTAAATTAATCAAACCAGCTAAATATTTGACAGCTATTTACGACGTTGCCAACTTTTAATCGTGACTGAATGATGAACGTCATCATATATTTTGTATTCATTGTCGAAACGGAAGACCTCTTGTCAAAGTGGCGCCAACTGTTGGCGTAAATTTTCATGAAAACCTACATTATGCTGTCTCATTGGCAATTATGCTGTAAATATAAGGGAGCACACAATACGGGGTGGCAGGGACATCGACGAGAAAACTGAAACCATGGATTCAGTATATGATTCTGAACCTCCTTGCGTTGAAATTTTTTGTCGGTTATTTAAAAAAAAATCAGCTGTTCCATACATTTTGACCGCGTAGGTATTGCACTTTTCTATGAAACAGCAGATTTTTTTTTATTAACCGGCGAAATATTTCAACGTTCAGATTCATGTACTGAATCCATGGTAACAGTTTTCGCGTCGATGTCTCTGACACCCTGTATATGCTGCCTCGTTCCAACGTTTCATAAAATTTAAAATGGCGAATTTTGGCCCATTTTTTGTTTTTTAAGGGTATACTTACATTGAGGTATCTGCCAATGTTGCCTTGAACCTTAGCGTCCATGATATAGCACGCCTCGTCCTTGCCGAACAACGTGCGAACAGACCTGGAAATAACACGTAAATAAATAAACTAGCCGACTTACTTGACGATTAGTGTCCGACCGAAAATGGTTTTTACGACCGAAACCGAATTTCGGCAACAGTCTCAGTTTTAGGCCGAAACCAAAATCGAAACTTCCTTACAAGAATCATGTTTTGAGGGAAAAATAAAGAAAACGTTATTATTATCAGTCAGTCTTTATTTTTTTTAAATAAATCACTAAAATAAACAACAGCTGCACGGGTCGATCGATCAGGTTAAGCTACGCTTGCCGCGGTTGGTCTGTGGATGGGTGACCATCTTTACATACCAAGACCCCTCCGTGCCTCGGAAAGCACGTTAAGTTGTTGGTCCCGGCTGTCATTTGTAGATCTTTGACCGTCGTTACGGGTAGTTAGAAGCCCAAAAAAGTCTGACAACCAGTCTTACCAAGGGGTATCGTGTTACCTAGTAACTAGGTTGTGGGGGTCAGATAGGCAGTCGCTCCATGTAAAATACTGGTATTCAGCTGCATCCGGTTAGACTGGAAGCCGACCCCAGCATAGTTGGGAAAAGGCCAGGCAGATGATGACTAAAATAAACACAAGCCAGTCGCAACATGATTAGGCACGTGGACGCGGCAAAATGTCTTCGTCGCTTATTCGCTTGGATGGAATTTAACGCGCCGAACATGACCGATCCCAGCGCGAGAACTCCCGAATGCAGTTTCCGAAACCGAAACTCGTTTTTTTGCCGAAACTCGACCGAAACCGAACTTTTGGTCGGACACTAACGACCATTGATATAATTAGAGTTGCAACGAATAGTGATTTGGCCGAATACCGGATGCCGGATAACCGGCGACTGCCGAAGCCGGATAGCGTCTTAAAACCTGCTCGCGGTCGCGGCGAAACAGGCGAGCGCGGTTATTATCTTTAGAGGCCGAAAAATTTTTTTTCATACTTCACAACTTGCCTTTAGTAGATTTCAAATATTGATTATAATTAATTAGCTACCATAAGTGTTTACAGACCAAAAATTTATATTTTTTTTTAATAAACAGGTTGATTTTCGAAATTAGTAGCATTATTTCCATTTTATTACAAAATTAAGACCAAGTATCCGGCATAAGATGACAATCCGGATATCCGTTGAAACTCTAGATATAATATAAAATACCCAAAATACTCATTCGTATAGCAAGGCAAAAGGGTACCCAAAAAAAAAATCTACAAAATTAAAATTACACTTACTTGTATTTAGAAATATACTCGTTAGCTCCCATGTTTGTTTGAGCCATGAATCTCGATGGTTCTCGTACTGTCGAATAAAGAAACATATATATACATTAAAGCCAAGTTCTTGGTAATCAATACACGTTATGTCCGATTAATCAAATATCAACTTAACAACCGTATAAATTGAGTTAATTTCAGAATGAATAGTACTATTAAAAATGTTAAAGAATATTAAAATTGCAGCGGAAACTAAACATTATTTTATTACTAACTTTTGCCCGCGGCTTCGCCCGCTATTTGTCGGTAAATATACCATAATAAATAGTCTAGGAAAAGGTTATTGACTCCTACCACTGCGCTCCAACCATAATTATTTTGTTACGCGTAATTTTGAATCTGATATCTTTTAAACCATTCATTTAAATTAGATGATGTCGAGGCATATTTTAATCTCAATTAAATGGCCAATTTAAATAACATATTTTATTGGATAAGGATTAATATGATACAGGTCAATATAGCTTCGGAAATGACAATGGAATTTTTATCAAATTCTGAAAGATAAAAATGGTTACTGTGGGTCATCCTTAGAAGTTAGACATATGCCATAGCGGACTTTTTTGTTGAACTTTTTAAGATCTTCAATCCCGTAGAACATAAATTTGATGTATCTGTAACGGTTTACGCGGCGCACGCCAGTAAAGCTCCCAGTCGGCATGATTTTTTCCGACATCTTCGACAATAATCGTCATATTTCAGCCAATTTACACAAAACCTTAATGAATTATAGACTAAAACCTTCCGCAAGAATCACTCCGTCCATTGGTGAAAACCGTTTGAAAATCCGTTCGGTAGTTTTTGAGTTTATCGCGTTCAGACAGACAGACAGACGACAGACGCGGCGGGGGACTTTTTTATAATATGTAAGGATTAATTAGTTTCCGAAATCACACATTTTTTAATAAAATATGAAACTAGAAGTTAGAATCGGTAAGCTATGAGATGTCATAGCTTACCGATTGAATTTATACCTTAACCAAACGTGTTACGATTAAATATTGAATGAAATGAATACAACATACCTTCTTCATCATCACTGATAGTAATACAATCCTCTTCACCATTTGCTTCTTTAGTCGTATCTTTCTCCTTTTCTTTCTCATCAGTCACCGATTTTTCTTTATCTTTCTTAGATTTTTCGCGTTTACGGAGACGTTTGCTGCAAAAGATTATACGGGTTAGAAATCTGAGACCCCTCCGTGCCTCGGAAAGCACGTTAAGCCGTTGGTTCCGGTAGTCATTTGTAGATCTTTGACAGTCATTACGGGTAGTCAGAAGCCCAAAAGTCTGACAACCAGATTTACTAAGAGGTATTGTGTTACGTAACTGGGTTGTGGAGGTCAGATAGGCAGTCACTCCATGTAAAATTGGTCATAATCAGTCTTCAATGTTCCCACTGCTGAGACACAGGCCTCCTCTAAGGAGTGGGCCGTAATCCACCACACAGGCCCAGTGCGGGTTGGTGGATGTCACATGTCTTCGAAATTTTTGTTAGGACATGCCGGTTTCCTCACGATATTTCCTTTACCGTTTTGAGAGCAGTGGTGATGAGATTAAATACACAAAGTAAAGTGCCTACCTCAGTGTGTCCGAACAAGTGTCCGAACTCAGAACCTACGACTCGTAAGTCGCGGCCGATACAACTGGGCCACCACTGCTCTCTAAATGAAAGTGTAAAATTCGTATTCAGCTGCATTCGGTTAGACTGGAAGCCGACCCCAACATAGTTGAGCTAGGCAGATTGATTTCCTTATTTGACGTCGCGAGGGGAGTCTCACACCTCTCTCCCTCCGCGGGTAAGAGGTGACTCACAAGTCGAAGATCATGGAAGACGCACAAGATCTCATGATCCCCGGTCCAAGTGTGGGAAGGGAACACCGGGGTGGTTTTAATCAATAGGAGTCTGACAGACCCCTTCGCCTGCCCCAGGGCGGAGGACATTCATGAGGATGTTCCACACCGGAACAAAAAATAAAAACAGTGGCACTCCGGGAGTGCCGACAGAAGTGAAAACTTGAAAAAAAATCGGCGCCGCGGTAATCAACGCGTTGATGTCTTTTACTGCACAGTGTCGGTAACAGGTCGCGAAATCAATGGTTTAGTCCTATCTCAAAAATACCCAACGCGCCTGAAGAAGTTTTCACATAAAAAAAGAGCAGACGAAATTTCGACTTACTTGAACTCTGTAACGCCTAGTCCAATGTATCCCGGTCTGAAGTCATCATCCTCTTTGTCATTCTTATCCGCCTTCTCCTCTTCCTCGGAGGATGACGGTTCATCCTCCTCAGTGTCGTCTTCATCCTTAACTTCTTTCTGTAGGACAAATAATGTAGAAGGGTTTTTGAGAAGATATAGAAAAATATCAGAATCCTACTATAATAATCAGTGATCGGAGTAGGCTGACTATATTTACCTAAACTTCGGAGAACAGAGACAGAAAGTAGAGACTTCCTTACGACTATATTTTTTTTCCGGGATTCGGGAAAAATCTTCAGTAAGTTGAAAATAAGCTTTATTTAAGATGTGTAAAGGCTATTTTTAACTAAACTTGCAATTATCAAATTTTTTATTTATTTCGGGATTTTCACGTAAAATCCCGAAATAAATAATCTAACTTTAATTCATGTATTTGAATTATATTTACGATCCAACTAAAACATCAAATCATTGAATACATTACGTTTTGTCAATAAGTATATATTTTACTTTTTTTATGCAACATGCACAATTTTTTTTTGTCAACAAAAAATTATATATAAAGCTTATTTTCAACTTACTGAAGATTTTTCCCGAATCCCGGGAAAAAAAATGTAGTCATAAGGAAGTCTCCACTTTCTGTTTCTGTTCTCCGAAGTTTAGGCAAATATAGTCAGCCTATTCCGATCACTGATAATAATATGCAGCTTTACTGCCAGGCTAGTGTGGATAACATATCCGATGCGACTGAGGAGCTAAACCGGGATTTAGGTGTGGTCAAAAGCTGGTCTGATCGTTTTGGGTTGGCGGTTAATCCTACCAAATGTCAGGCTATCATTGTAGGGAGCACTCATAGTATGCGGAAGCTGAATGGCTTAACTGTGCCACCTGTAATGTTTGACAACTCAGTCATCCCGTTTAGCTCCGATGTTAAGGACCTCGGCCTGCATGTGGACACATGTCTTGACTGGCGAAAGCAGGTCACGACTGTAAGTAAAAAAGTCACCGGAACGCTGCGGTCGCTTTATCGGTTGAAAAACCTTCTCCCATCACACATTAAGGCAATGCTTGTACAGTCCCTAATCTTTCCCATAATAGACTATGGTGATGTGTGTTACTATGACCTGAATGCAGATCTCCTCAATAAACTTGACCGCCTTCTAAATAACTGTATTCGATTCGTCTTCAATCTTCGTAAGTATGATCATGTGTCTGCGCAACGATTGCTTTTAAAATGGTTACCCATACGTCAGCGTAGAGAGTTGAGGGCTCTGTCTATGTTGTATTCTATACTCGACAAACCCACTTCTCCTTCTTACCTCACTTCCCATGTTCAATACCTATGCTCTGCCCATAATAAAAATCTTCGTTCTACCAACAATCGTCTTCTACGTTGTCCTTCTCACCGCTCCGGTTTTATTCACTCTTCTTTCTTTGTCCAGGCGGTATTTCTTTGGAATGCGCTCCCTCTGAACATCAGGATGGCAACCAGTCGGTTATCTTTCAAAGTGAAAGCACGTGAACATATTCGTGAAAAGTTGGCAGAATCTTTGCAGCGCTGATTTGCTGGATTTGTTTTCTCCTCTACCTATCGTTATTTCTCCTGACAAAGTTTAATTGGTTTATATGTATGTATTTATGTATCTATGTATTAGTATGTATTCATTTTCAAGTTATCTGTCATTTATGTTGCACCTGCCATGTTTTGTCTCTGCATCACCCTAAGGTTGACTGGTAGAGAATGCCTCAGGCATTAAGTCCGCCTTTGTACAGTATTTTTTTACTTGTGCATAAAGTTTTAATAAATAAATAATAATATATACGCTTTCACGCTCAAACGGCTGAACGGATTTGGATGAAATTTAGCAAACAGATAGTTTATAACCTGGATTAACACATATGATACTTTTTATCTCGATACTCCCACGGGAACGAGACTTATGCGGGTGAAACCGCGGGGTGCAGCTAGTAACATATAACTTTCATTTGAATGTATCTATTATAATAATAATAATAATAATTTGGTGTGGACAAATGTGCAGTCATGCATGTAAAGCGAGGGGAGATTATGGAATCCGAGAGAACCCAACTCTCGGACTCCATACACCTCAGATCCCTCTCCTCAGCTGAAAGCTATAAGTATTTGGGTATGTCGGAAGCGTTAGGCATCAACGTTGCTGACATGAAGCAATCGTTGAAGGAGCGCTTCTTTGGTCGCCTGAAGAAGGTATTAATTAGTCTTCTTTCAGGCGGAAACAAGGTGCGCGCCTTCAACGGTTGGGTCATGCCGGTTTTGATGTACTCTTTCGGCATACTCAAATGGACTCAGACCGAACTGGACGCCCTGGACAGGAGGGTCCGTACACTCCTGACCGCAAACCGGATGCATCACCCACGTTCATCGGTGATGAGACTGTACATCCCGCGGAAGTGCGGGGGTCGAGGCTTTTTAAATGCAAAGACCCTCCATAACCGCGAGGTGTGCAGCCTCAGGGAATATTTTCTTAAAACCGATGTGGGTATGCACCGTGATGTGGTCGCAGTGGACAACGGGCTCACCCCGCTCTCCATGGCTAAAGAGAACTGGCGCAAACCTGTAATACTTACTACAGATGACCGCAAGGAAGTATGGCAAAGCAAGGCGCTTCACGGGCGCTTCTATCGGGCTCTTCATGAGCCCGGTGTAGATTTTCTAGCGTCCGTATCCTGGCTACGCTTCGGTGACCTTTTCGGGGAAACCGAAGGTTTCGTCTGTGCAATTATGGATGAAGTTATCTTGACGAATAACTACCGGAGACATATTATGAAGGATGGTACGGTTGACGTGTGTCGGGCATGTCATCGTCCGGGTGAGTCCATCAGACATATTATCTCCGGTTGTTCGCGTCTAGCTAACGGCGAGTACCTGCACAGACATAACCAAGTGGCTAGGATTATTCACCAGCAACTTGCTTTGAAATATAAACTTGTGGACTCTGAGGTTCCGTATTACAAGTATGTGCCCGACCCAGTTCTCGAAAAGGACCATGTCACGTTGTACTGGGATCGGTCTATCATTACTGACAGGACTATTATAGCAAATAAGCCTGATATAGTAGTGATAGATCGATTAGCGCGCCGCGCAATGATAGTCGATGTTACCATTCCACATGACGAGAACCTCGTGAAAGCTGAGAAAGAGAAACAAATAAAATATCTCGACTTAGCACACGAGGTTGTTGACATGTGGAATGTGAGCTCGGCTATCATTGTGCCGATTGTCATAACGGCAAATGGCCTGATGGCCGAAAGCCTCGACCAACATCTCTCGAGGCTTTCGTTAGACGGCTGGATCAAACGCCTGATTCAGAAGGCAGTACTCCTCGATACGGCTCGCATTGTGAGGAGGTTCCTGTCTCTGCAACCCTAACCACCGGTAGCTTGGACCCTGCTCCCGACACCGGCGGAACTCTATTTTTTTATATTTTTAAATGTTTTTTTTATCCTTTTATTTTAAGAAATATTTAAAAATGTAACCAAATAAGAATTACAATGAATAAAGGAAAAATAATAATAAATCCTTTATTTCAGACCATGTCCATAATAATTACAAGTAACGTTACAAAATGTGAACACGAATAAATGATTTCAGGATATTTGAATCCTGTTTATCCGCAATTACCTGAAGGATGCTGTTAGTGCTACCCCGGACTCTGCTTAATAACGACGCGAGCCGCTTGCGCACGATGGCATGAAAGCCGTCTACCCTGGCCTCCGCAAACATACCAGAGGCACTACAAAAGCGGGGCAGCCCTAACAACATCCTAAATCCATTGTTATATTGGACACGTAGGGCATTGAGCGGCCTCTGCGGATACCTAAACCACAGGCTGCACGTGTAGAAAGTCTGACAGTAGGCTCTAAATAGTGTGACTTTAACTTGGTCACTACAACGCGCAAACCTGCGGGCCAGCATATTCCTTCTGACCACCAATGCCCTACGTTCCCTTTCTATGTCAACTTGGTCGTCAAGGCCCTCGGTACCACTGCCCACCTTATCGGGGAATTCAGGCATGTTGCATAGAATAGAATATACAATAATGCATTTATTTGTCAGAATATTGTACAAAGTTGTTATGTGCATTATGTATTACGATCATAATATTCTGCCGTTTCCGGCGTACAAATCAAGTTTTTTTCAATAATGGGTCATCATTGCATTAAAATTAAATGATTAATTATTAGAATTACAAAAAAAATAGTTGTAAAAGAGATTAATTATATAAGTCAAAATTCAATTAGGTCAAGGAGATAAAATATGATTTATAGGCAATAATGTCAAATATTTAGGTAATTTTTCATTAATTAAATCTTCAGTCGAGTTTATAACATTTGTTTAAAAGAAAATTAAATAATTTACATTTAAATGTTGTGAGGATAAGAGTTTTGAAGCCATCAGGTAATTTGTTATAGACAATCACCAAGCGGAGAATTGGTGGACCTCGACACCGGGCTGCAGGCAGTCTAAGGAAGCAATGCCATCCTTGGATAGCAGGCTAACCATGGGTTTATTAAGCCTTGACAGGAGGCACGGCCTGCGCCTGATGACGGAGACCATCACAGGGCACTGCTCGCTAAACAAACACTTCCACACAATAGGCATAACGGACAGTCCTCTGTGCAGGGCGTGCATGGAGACTGAGGAAACTGTCGCGCACGTGCTCTTCGAATGCACAGGTGTTACCCAGATTAGAACAGAACCCTCGGGTCACCCAGATCTTTCACTGATGTTCTGAACAGACCAGGAGTTTTAATTAACTTCTGGAGGGAGGTGGGCTGGTTGGAATAACCACCAAACGGCCGCCATGGCCCACGCACAATGGTCCACCTGACGGACTAAGTGCGGAAACCAAACCCCATAACATATAGACAGTCACATACCTTGTCTAATTTTTTATCGGCTTCAGGAATGTCCTCTTCATATCCCTCTTTCATCTGCTCCACAACTTCTATGTAATCTAACTCTGCTAGGTATTCGTCACCCTCGTTCAAACCATCCTGCAAAGAAATTGATTTACGGAAGTCAGAAAGTGTAATTTATAAAATATCATTTTTATGCGACGTAAGTTTTGCTTTAAGCGGAAAAGCAGCATTCTCGCAGCTTTTTCGTCTATGTATCAGAATTCTTAAATATCTTAAGGGCCGGCACACAGAGCATTTTTGAAGTAAAAACTTCTTTAGGCGCGTTGGGCATTTTTAAGATGGGAAAAAACAATTGAACTCGCGAGACCGTTACCGACACCTCATTTTTGTAAACCCGATTGTGCTCTTTATTTAATTTAAGTTACGGATTAATGTTCTATGCAAATATTTTTACTTTAAAGGTTTTGGAAGTTTTTTTTTTTTGTAAACTTGATTGTGCTCTTTATTTAGATATGGTTACGGACCAATTTTCTATACAGGTTTTTTTTCTTCCACCAAGGCGATCTTGTTCAAGTTTTCACTTCTGTCGGCATTCCCGGAGTGCCACTGTTTTTTTTTTCACTTTCAAACTATTATCGACATTGTACTGATTGAAATAAAGTTGAAAATAAATAAGCTTCCATTAGCTCGAGAGCGCGTCGAAGCGGAAAGATTTACGCGTCTCAGTTTATTTATTCTCAACTTAATTTTTAGGCACGCAACGTTGATATTTTGTTTGGCAGTGACAACCGCACTGTGCTGACTATTTTCTTAATTTCCGTCGGTTATCATCGCATTTCCGAATACAAACGAATGCTAATTTCCATGTCCATAAATTGTTAGATTTGAATTCAGACTGCCTCGTTGGTCTAGTGGTCGCAAGCGCTACTGCTGAGCTTGAGGTCCTGGGTTCGATTCCCGGGTCGGGCAAAGTGTTATTGGGTTTTTCTATCTGGAATTTCTCAGTAGCAGCCCGGAGTCTGGATTTGTGCCCGGTTGATGGCAATAGGCTCGCCCCCTATTACATGGGACTTAAACATAAGTAACTGGCGAGATGTGGGTGTACCTGCTACAGGTACACCTCTGCCCAACCCTTCGGGGAAACAAGGCGTGATGTTATGTTATGTGTTGAATTCAGAACTAAATACACCCCGATTCAAATTTAATGGTGGCTCGACTACGGCAGTAACGAATTCATGGGTCAGGGTGATGGGTGCAGTACAGCGCAGCGAGTAGCGCACTTCAGAGCCGCCATTAAGTTTGAATCGAACGTTACTTTATTGTTGTTTTGTTTTAATTTACGTGTGAACGAACTATATAGAGCTGTAAAACTATTTTCCTATCTGTCGTGACTGCGACTTTAGCGGCTTTCTTCCCATTTTTTTAAAATAAATTACATTAAGTTAAACTTAATAGCAACGAGTTTTAACAACTCTATACGGGGTGTCAGGGACATCGACGAAAAATCAGCTGTTCCATACATTTTGACCGCGTAGGTATTGCACTTTTCTATGAAACAGCAGATTTTTTTTTAAATAACCGACAAGAAATTTCAACGCAGGAGTGTTCAGAATCATGTACTGAATACATAGTTTCAGTTTCCGCGTCAATGTCCCTGACATCCTGTATACTTCCAAGTCGATTGAGAGCGTTCGGTCTGCACCAAGTGCAAAGGGCAACTGATAGAAACCCGACGACTGATGAAACACGAAGTTTGCCGAGGGACATTAAGGGTAAACTATAGAAACCTATACGAGTCGTGCACTCAGCCTAGTAACCCCACACCATACAATACCACGAGACGGTCACGACTGGCCGGAAACGTTAAAGTCCAGACATTATCTTGGTAAGATCACGAGAGTCTAGTGATCTTTAAAAGCTAGGAATATCTTACCAAGTTAGCGGTGGCATCTGTAAGCAGGTTACCAGCGTACACGCACAGGAAGGAGCCTTTGGGGACGTCGTTCAGTGCACGGATACCCCAACCGCGGTTCGGGGTTTTGAATACCTGTAAAGAAAATACATAATAAAAATGTTACATTGATAACATACCTAACGACTCGAAAGATCTTAGTTAAATTGTCAATAAATCTGCCTAGCCCAAGGCTGCTCAACCCCAGGCCCGCGGGCCACTAAGTGACCCGCCAACGCATTCGAGTTGGCCCGCCAAACAGCTGGCGATAGTCTTTTAAGAACAGATGTCAGAACTTCAAACCAGGTCTAAAAAATATTTTGCTTCTTATGAACATATTCTCGCCAACAATAAAACAGACTTGATTTTACTATCGACTTCAGATTTGTCGCCAAATATTGATAAGTTGTTGTATCAGTGAAGTTTTTTTTAGATTATTCAAACCATGAGTAACTTGAAGTTTTATTTAATTTTAATAGCTATAGGCATCTACCATAAGTTTAGGCAAGTTTTATTTACTAGATGGCCCGCCAGCTGACACGGAATCAAAATTATAGCCCACCTTCTAAATTGGTTGAGCAGCCTTTTCCCAAGTATGCATATGGTGTGTCATGATTTCTAAATATTAATAAGATTTACTGATTTTACCATAGGACAATTTAGAGTCTAGACAAAATCAAACTGGTTGCTAATTTAAGTGTGTAATTTAATATTATAACATTTTTTTTATTTTTTTTTACATTCTGTGATTACTTGTACTCACACACTGACTAATTAGTATCACTTATAATTTTTTTTAGGAATATCGTATAGGTACCTCTTTTACAATGCTTGTAAATATGTGAACACAATGTATCCATTACATAATTATTTTTTCTGTCATTGCTTCATTTTTAATTATTTTTACCTATTGTGGTATAGTAATCTTATTCCAGGTGCATAGTTTTCACATATAATTATATAATAAAATGAATGTATACAAAATATTGTAAAACATTTTAAAAGAGTAACGGTGGAGTAGTTTCTTGCCCATTCTTCTCCATACGAAAACTACCTTTTGGAAGGGGCAACTAGAATAAATTCTATTTTTTGTTTTTGACGTTCAAAAGTGCCTTTTTGTGCCTAATTGAAATAAATTATTTGACTTTGACTTTGACTTAAATATAAAATTAAAAGTATGTGATTTGCCTCAAATGATATTTGTATTAGTGTAATCATGATGTTTAAAAGTATCTCATTTGATAGCTCCGTAAAAGTACTGGTTTTTTAACGGAACGGAATTGGAAACATGGTGTTTGGAGCGTCGCTTATCTTCGAAGTCAGTTCGGTTTGAGCCTCGAAACCTAAAGGTGTATTCAAGAAGTCTAAAGTCGTTATAATATTAAGTACCTAATTAAATAGTTTGTTAAATAATGCTAAAAGTATACCAAGTTTGTATGTGTGCAAGAATATAAATACAGAAATATTAGTACTGAAATGGTGTATCATTATGGACTGTCCTTATATAATTCACTGCTGTCAGTTACATGTGTCACCGTATTGTGTTGTTTACTAACACGTAGTTCTAAGGATATTGTTACTAACCCTCTATGAGTCTTGGCTCGAAATAAAGTTTTTAATTTAATAATAATAATTTAAATTACAGTTGGGGTTGGCTTCCAGTCTAACCGGATGCAGCTGAATACCAGTATTTTACATGGAGCGACTGCCTATTTGACCTCCACTACCCAGTAACTGGGTAGTACAATACCCCTTGGTAAGACTGGTTGTCAGACTTTCGGGCTTCTAATGAGCCGTAACCACTGTCAAAGATTCACGAATGATAGCCGGAACCAACGGCTTAACGTGGTTTCCGAAGCACGGAGGAGTCTCATTATGTAAAGATGGTCACCCATCTACGGACTAACCCCGGCAAGCGTAGCTTAACCTGATGGATCGACCCGTGCGGCTGTTATTACTTAGCCACGAGGTCCTCTAAAAAAAGTCAAAAGACCTACCTGTAACTTTAATTGTAGCGGATGCTGCGCTACGCGATTTAGACACGTATGCTTGCATTTACATCTGCAAATAAAATTAATTTTATCAACAAAATCGTTTTTATAAATTAACCTATACTCCACTGGTTTAGGTTAAATAAAGGTAAACAAACCGTAAAAAGGGTTTCTATGACCCTTTCTTGTTTAAAAATACTTTGTAATTTATAACCAAATTAAATTTATTTTTGAGTTTTATGATAGTTTCCTCTTGTATTAATGTATGTTGAACTTTATCATTTATTCTTAAATTACTTTTTAACCGACTTCAAAAAAAGGAGGAGGTTCTCAATTCGTCGGGATATTTTTATTTTATTTTTAATGTATGTTCCCCGATTACTCGAAGACGGCTGGACCGATTTGAAAAATTTTTTTTTGTTTGAAAGGGTATAGTTTCAAGTTGGTCCCATTGTCATTTAGTCACGATCTGATGATGGGAGCTTGGAGAAATCGAGGGAACTCTTCAAATATTAAAGGCACATCTATAGCGATTTGGGCATTTTTGATGAGCAGTTGACATAGGCTATTTTAACTTAGATAAATTACAAACCAACCCACTAAAAAGTGAAAAAAAAAAACTTTTTTACAAAAAATACAACCGACCTCCAAACTACAAAGTGAAAAATAACTTAATTTCGGAAGTCGGTGTCAGAAAACTAAAATACTGATCCAAAGACACCGACTTCCGAAATTAAAGTTATTTTTCACTTTGTAGTTTGGAAGTCGGTTGTATTTTTTGTAAAAAAGTTTTTTCGTATATGTAACTGCTTGAGCACAATTTTTTTGGTAGATTTATAATAATACTATAATATTTTGTAATCTATCTATTGTAAAGAGCCCAAAAAGACAGGTTCTCTAAACGTTAACGAATTATAACGTTGCTAAATTGAAGAGTACAACTGTGTCGTAGTTACTTGACAGCTCTCTCGTCACGTGTTTTTTTTTTGTTTACCTTTATTTAACTACCTAAACCAACGGAGTATAATAGTATCGATAATGTATACTGCAATCAGTAGTCTTTTCCTGTTGTGATTCTTCAAAGAAATAACTACAGCCACAGAACTGAGTTGACTTATGATTTCAGGTTGAATTTCCTAGTGCAGGATTGACTTACCTAGAATTACACTCGTATATTCCGGACGGTAACGGTTCAGGCAATCTCTTGTAAACATAGCCCACATTAGGGCCACGTAGCCCAATGGTTCGAGCGCCCTCTAGAGTCATTTTCCAACAAGCGCATTTTGACTTATCCTGGAACAATCGTAAGTCGATTAAGAGCGTTTATCCTAAAAGTTGGCAACGTCGCAAATAGCTGTCAAATATTTCGCTGTTTTGATTAATTTGGCAATATTACTGTATGGAAATATGAAATGTGGCTAACTAGCGAACTAAAATATTGATTTTGAAATGCAATCATTAATATCGTAATACCGAATATTTCGTTTTAGATGTAAAAAAGTATTTCAAAACTTTCCAAATGCCTTTTTAAGCTATTGCATAGCTTTTATCGCGGGCTTTGAGCGCGGCGACCGAATCAAGAAATTCCGTAACGAAAATAAAAGCTAACACCCCCCACTCCGCCTACCATGTAATGATGGATGATGACGTAATCCGTCATCATCCCAAGTATAGCGTTGACAAATAGGAAGTATGGAGGTTACAAATGCTATGCAATAGCTTTACCGCGGCAGTCCCCGAGTGCCACACGTTTTTTTTAAACACTTAAATTGGTCACATCATCAAATTCACTGTTATAATTGCAATTCATTATTAATATTCTAGTTCGCTAGTTTGCCACATTACATATTTCCATACAGTAATATTGCCAGATTAATCAAAACATCGAAATATTTGACGTCTATTTGCGAAGTTGCCCACTTTCAGAATAAACGCTCTTAATCTTTGGAGGATTAAAAATTTGTGGCTCATATACTTAAAAATAATTGCTACTTGATCCGCGTGAAATTTATTTTTTTAACATATAATATATTTTATGACACTCGGCAATAGCTGTAGCTTCCCATCAGTGAAAGAATTTTCGGAATCGGATCAGCAGTTTCGAAGATTATCCCCTACATACAAACTCACAAATTTGACCTTTTTGTAATATTAATATATATAAAATTCTCGTGTCACAATGTTAGTTGTCATACTCCTCCGAAACGGCTTGATCGATTTTTATGAAATTTCATATGTATATTCGGTAGGTCTGAGAATCGGTCGTAATCTATTTTTCATACCCCTAAGTGATAAGGGTGGTCCACCCCAAACATTTATATGGCAAAACAACGTTTGCCGGGTCAGCTAGTAATACTGTAGCGGTTACACCGCCACATACGAACTACGCATCATATACATGACGTCAAACAAATCCTGCATCGCGCAGTTAGAGTTTACCGAGCGATCGACATACATACAAGATTTCAACTTCAAACCGATGGGCAGTTGCCCGCCAGACACAACACCCGTCTGGTCGGAGGATCCTCCCTTTTCTATGGCGGATGAGTGAACTTTACACCCTGTTCCTCATACTCCTAAAATACTATAAGTACTATAAAGTGCTGTTGTTCAAAGTAGCAATAATCATTCCTCAAGGAAAATGGCAAGAATTTCCTCCAAAATATTTTGGTAATATTCTATTCAAAAACATTTTGAACTCCTCAAAAAAATAATGATAAAATACCCAGTTTACTGCAGCAATATTTCCGTAACTAAAAATCATCCATTACCACTTCACACGTTGACCCAAAGTGGTCCATGATGGGCCATTGTCCTAATACACCTTGTCCCATAGTGGTCCGTGATGGCCCACTGTTCTTACATGTTGTTCTATAGTTGTCCATGATGGCCTATTGTTGGGCCACAGTGGTCCATAATGAGCCACCATAGTGGGCCATGATGGCCCATCTTATTTTTTTACTCTTTTTTTTTTTGTTCTTTTTTTTTTTGCTCACCTGACAGTCGTCGGTACAGTCACAGCCGCACAAGAACTCGGGCTCCAAGTTGAGCGGCACGCCGGCGGTGGGAGTGCGTTCGGTGTTGTACGAACAGAACTCCGGTAAGGAGTCGTCGTAGTAGTTCACGCAGGGTACTGGGACGTTCTCTTTGCCGTGAGAGAGGTCCTGAGAAAGAAATGATGGGAGTTAGTATAAGTGGCATAAAAGTTTCAAGATGTCGTAAACCATCAGATTATTTAGAAGATAAAAAAGCTTGGGATTGAACTGCTCGCTCTGCTAAGCCTTGTGATAAAACCATAAACTAGACATTTTAATTATTATGTAAAATCAACATATACCAGTTTTATAAACACATTGACATTGTTGAAAATGATATTCAAAATGACATGATTACTTTGTAAAGTATTATATTATTTTAACTATTGTGAATGTGAGGACTATGTGGATATTGTTTTTATTTCTCTGCTAGTTTTAGTGATGGTCTGGCAGTTTGAGTAGTTTATGCGGCCTACCCAAATGTCCTTTCTTTGGTATTGTTCGTCGAGTTGAGTTTGAGCACGATTACTGACAAATGCTTGCACTGACTGGACAGGTCCACTCAAATCTGTGTGGTTCTTTCCTCAAAAGACTTTTTCAGACACTTATCTACATGGTCCTCATATTGCCTGACCAAGATTATGTCTGGACTTGTAAAAAGAGACTGCGACCTCTGAGTTTGTTTCGGCCTTTCTTCTCAGAGTAGTCAGATAGGAAACGCCGAACTCATCTAGCTTATTTTAATTTTTTTTTTATATGACATGTAAAAGTGATTTCGATATCCTATTTACAGAATAAACAATTTCATTTCATTTCATTTCATTGTCCACGCGCGGCACTGATGCCGCGGAAGACGAAGGCGGGGTGCGGGAGACGCGCGGGACGACGACGCGGCGCGAGCCAATCTGTGACGACCAACGCGGACTGCGCGTCACTTCATGTCAAAATTTTAAATTTTTGCATTATACCTAGATATATACAGTCCACTACTAGTTTCACTAACCTCTCAGGCCCTATTTGACAGATGAATAAGAACCAAGAACCACCTTAAACAACCATTATAGTCCATTTTGTGAAGGTATGACGATTGGCTATCATGGTCCATCTTGTAACTGCCACGAGTCATAATGACCCAACTTGTGCAGGACTAATGGACCATTATAGCCCATCTTATAAAGATATCATAGGCCAGCATGGCCCACCGTGTAAAGAGGTCATAGACCAATATGGCCCATTGTGTAAAGTGGTCCAACAGTTCATCGTTAAAATGGTTTATTGAAATACCTTTTTCCCCACAAGACACTTGTTGAGCACGAATTCCGCGAGGCAATGCGTTGAGTAGTGGAAGTCAAACAGATCTACAGGTAAGTCGCTGTCTATGGAACGTAAGTAGTGATGTAACTCGCGCATGTTTCGTAAGCGACGGCCGCAGGGCGCGCGGTACATCACTTCCTTGTGGCCTTTGAAGCGGACTATTTGTCTGGAACAAAAAGATTGAATGAATATTAATTAAGTAGGCATTTGCACAGCAGTGAGACTGTGGCGGCATCTACATCGCCACATACAAACTACGCATCACACTGATGTCACGCAAAATCCTGCATCACACAAGTAGAGTTTACTGCGCGACTAGTATACAGGGTGGCAGGGACATCGACGCGAAAACTGTTACCATGGATTCAGTACATGATTCTGAACGGGTTTTTAAATATTTGTCGGTTATAAAAAAAATTTGCTTATCCATACATTTTGACCACGTAGGTATTGCACTTTTCTATGAAACAATAACCGACGAAAAATTTCAACGCATGGTGATTCAAAATCATGTACTGAATCCATGGTAAAAGTTTTCGCGTCGATGTCCCTGCCACCCTGTATATATGACGTCCCGACATCAGACACGACACCCGTCTGGTCAAAATTCAAATTCAAAATTCAAAAGTCATTTATTCAAACTAGGCTGAGAATCAGCACTTTTCGAACGTCAAAATTACATAAGACAGTCCCCCAAAAACGCCCACCCTTCACCACTTCCTAGTGCCTTTAGCTGGGAAGAAGAAGTGGTCGGAGGATCCTCCCTTTTCTATGGAGGACGAGTGAACTTTACACCTTGTTCCTCTTGCCTCTATAAGACATTATCGGCTAGAAACATAATAAATGGATAGATAGTAGTCAGGAAGATAGCATATACTTGCAAGGATAATGGACCATAGCATTCATATGTTAAAAAAACAGTTGGCCATAATGGCTCTTAGTCCCTTCACACATATGACCAGTGGTCCATCTTGGCCCATAGATCTTTTCACACGATAGGCCGTAGTGGTCCAAGATGGCCCATTGTTACTTCACCGTAGTGTGTCTTACCCGTTATTCTCCATAGGTACCTACTACGCTTTGGAATGGGCAACTAGCTTCATCTTTCTGACTGACCGACCCCTTGACAATTCAAAAGTGCCTGTAATTGGTTTATTTGAAATAAATGTTTTGAGTTTGATTGTTGACTATCGTGGTCCATGCCGGCCTATTTCCTCATCACACGTTGGGCCATTATGGGTCATGTTGGCCGAAAATGCCCTATATTTTCATATTTAGAACCCACCTTTCCCATCTGCTGAGCAGTGGTTTAGCCAATGGATTGTAAGTTCTCAACTCCTTTAATGACAGTACGTCGCACTTCTCATCTCGGATCACATCTGTGTGGGACCATCTTCAAAGGCTTTCCCCCTTTAATATTACCTACCTTGCCTACATTGCTTCACAAGATGGGCCATAGCGGTCCATCCTAGCCTATAGACTCTTCACTCTGGAGATCATTGTACAATACAAGGCATGAGTTGTGAACACAAACCGACACAGCGCAGTAGTTAATTTTTCGGTCTGTTTGGTGGAATGAAGAAGCCGGGGGGCGCCGAACTGCACGCGATTGGTTCGTCAGTCGATGCTCGTCACTTATTGGACCTCTCGCGTGTCATTCGGGTACTGTCATTGGCCGAAATTGTAACATGCGCGAGCTGTGCTCACGACTCGGGCCCCGTCCTGTAGGCTAAATTGGCCCATTGTGGTCCGTATTGTTAAGTTTATAACTCACCGTTCCCATCCACTGAGCAGCGGTTTTGCCAATGGGTTATATGTCCTTAACTCTTTTAGTGAGAGTACGTCACTCCTCTTGCATCTCGGACCGCATCTGTGTGGCACCATCTTCAATGGTTTCACTGCATTCTTTGGTGTGTAGTACTGCGAAATAAAATTAAAATTATATACCTCAGTTGATGAAAGTTTGACTTGGACGTCAATGAGATACGTTGAAGAAAACATTATGAAGATACCTGGAAATCCGCATTGAGCAAGTATAAGGCCGCGCGGATGCGTTTTCGTACGAATTTCACTCGTGCATACACGTACGAATACGCACGAACGATCCCGACCTTTCAAGTACAAAGGAAGCGCGTAGACTGGGTGCGACATCGTCGTACGTATAGTTCCGACGTCCGAAAACAACCCGAACTTGTTGGGATTTGTTCCATTTGACGGAGAAAAACGTATCCAGTGTGCGCACTCAATTTGAACATGTACGCACGAGTGAAATTCGTACAAAAACACATCAAGAGTCGGCGCGGCCTAATGGTTATGCCTACGTGGGCACGGGCGCTTTTTTTACGCGAAGTTTCTTGACGTGCACTGGATTTTAAAACTGTCGGTGTTGAATCGAACGTGGACAATCCAACAGAGTGCATCCCTAGCGAGTAGAAAAAAATGCACAGTTGGATTTTCAACTGACGAGCGTTGAAAATTCAGTGCACGTCAAGAAACCTCGCGTTAAAAAAAGCGCGCACGTAGGCGTATACTGCCTTCTCTGTATTTGAAGAGGTTTTTGGTCTGCAATGTTGCAATACTATCGTATTAGGCTGGTACAATTTTATTATTATTGTAAAGAAAGGATAGTAGCGAGTATAATCCTGACTGGCTGAGCACACAATTTCCTTGCACATAATAGAGTTTAAATTTCGAATGCCATGTCAAAAAAAAAATTTGGCCCCCTTCCCCCATATCTCCGCCCCCGTCTATTTGGGGTCTATTCGGACGGTACGGAGGGTTCGGTATCACTTCAATACCCAGATTACCACTCGCCATCCGGTTACCTCTCCGATAAAATTTTACATGCCATTGCTTTAACTACATGGCCTGAACCAGGGCCGGACGCTCAGATCCCCGCCGCCGATCTCCTCCACGAGGACACGACGATGCTCCGTCCAAGCCGGGCAGACGGGTTTCCTCCCGGACTGATTGGGCCTAACATAGGTAATCTCTGCACGCGCTCAAAATCACGCTACAAGTCCACAACTATGGTTTTAATTTACACCCAGTTTTGCATCTGTATCTTGTTATTTTTTATAGCAATTTTTTTTTACAGTTTTTTGTAATTGTTGACGACCACAGCAGCATCTACTGGCAACAAATAAAACTAATCGATGAGACCGAAGGCGGCGCACGGAGAAGGAGCAGACACCACGGCGCGACATTAGCGACGCGCTACGGATTTTGACTGTCTTGGTGACACGCTAACGAACTCACGTAAATTATAACCGCAAATCTATTTAAACTGTGAAAAAGCATCCATTTATTGTAAAACGATCATTACACGTAATCATTAAGGAGCCTTGTGTCTGATTTAATTCCACGACGCTGACACGACGACGACCTGACGCAGAAACCCCAACAGTAAGTATATACAGATGGCACTGTCATTATCATCTATCCACAAAGACGCGGCCCATTCTTCTTCCTAAACGCATACAGTACAAGAGTGCAAGCTTCCACTAGTGTTTTTTTAACTGCAGTACCCGGCCGTAAAAATGGCACATCGAGTTTAAGAAAATGTTCGGCTGTCTTAATAATACTGCAACATTCCTGAAAAGTACTTACCACAACTCTGCTGGTAACAGGATCCATGTGTGTGGGCGGCATGATCTGTTGTGAAGGCGGGAGCACTTGAGGAGGTGCTGAGGTGGACTTCTTGGCCACGGCGCGTTGGCGACGTATCTCCTGGTAAAATTATTTAATTTAAACATGATATTTTTTTTAAATAATGTATATCATTTCACACAGCTCGAGCTCGGGTTTAGGAGCTCTAAGTAATAACAGCCGCACGAGTCGATCCATCAGGTTAATCTACGCTTGCCGGGGTTGGTCCGTGGATGGGTGACCATCTTTACATACCGAGACTCCTCCGTGCCTCGGAAAGCATGTTAAGTCATTATTCCCGGCTGTCATTCGTGGATCTTTGACAGTCGTTACGGGTCGTCAGAAGCCCGAAAGTCTGACAACCAGTCTTACCAAGGGGTATCGTATTACCCAGTAACTGGGTTGTGGAGGTCAGATAAGCAGTCACTCCATGTAAAATACTGGTATTCAGTTGCATCCGGTTAGACTAGAAGCCGACCCCAACATAGTTGAGAAAAGGCTAGGCAGATTTAGATTAAATTAATTAACCATTAAATCAAGCAATTCTTACGTCATTTTGTATCTGCTGCTGCTCTTGCTGTTGTTGCTGCGCCTGCGCATCCACTGGCTTGCCCGATTCCGGCTCATCCGACCGAGTGTACTCCACGTACGGCATATTGAACTGTAAACAATATCTATATATATAAAAATGAATCCCTATTTCCCTTGGTCACGGCATCACGCGTGAACGGCTGGACCGATTTCGCTAATTATTTTTTTATTGTGTTCGTTATTTTCAGGACAAGGTTTTAGGTGGGGTAGGTGGGGTAGGTGGGGTAGGTAGGGTAGGTAGGGTAGGTAGGGTGGGTAGGTAGGGTAGGTAGGGTAGGTAGGGTGGGTAGGTAGGGTAGGTAGGTTAGGTAGGGTAGGTAGGGTAGGTAGGGTAGGTAGGTAGGGTAGGTAAGGTAGGTAGGGTAGGTAGGGTAGGTAGGTAGGGTAGGTAGGGTAGGTAGGTAGGGTGGGTAGGGTAGGTAGGGTGGGTAGGGTGGGTAGGGTAGGTAGTATGTGATACCCCAAACATTTATATGGCAAAACAACGTTTGCAGGGTCAGCTAGTTATCTTATAGTTTATCGATAACGAAGGACTCATAGGTACATAATAACAGCCGCTCGCATCGATCGAAGGGTAAGTTTCGCTTGCCGCGATCGATTTGTCGATGGGTGACCATCCATTACATATCGAGACCCCTCCGTGCCGTTGGTTCCGGCTGTCATTTGTAGATCTTTGGCAGTCATTACGGTGCGGTTACACGGTACGAGCTACTGACGTTGACCGTAGACAGCTACTGCCACTTGTACTGGCATGACAGTAGCTCGAATCGCCTGTAATTTCGTTAAAAACGTACGAGTTGAAGTCCTACTCGCATGCAAGTGGCGTGGTGGGGGAAGGCGCGTTAAAATGTTATAGTAATTCGGATACGAGCTACTGACCGACTCGCACATGACAGTAACTCACATGATGTGGTCACACGGTGCAAGTTGCTGCACTGCAGTAACTCGCCTCGCCAGCTCGTACGCTAGCTCGCACCGTGGAAACCCAAAAGCGTGGTGGGCCATGCTTGCCCATGGCGGTCCATCCTGGGCAATTGGTCCATGTTGGGCTATGGTGGTCCATGTTGGTCAATACTAAGCAATGATGATCTATGTTGGTATGAAAAATGCACGTAACGGTTCACTGACCCTAGGCTGCGCCTTGCTCCTCGGCATGGGCCTGGGCCGGTGTCGCTCGGCCGCGCGCAGCTCGAGGTAGAGCGGCGCGAGGCGCGTGGAGCCGCGGTACACCCACTCGCGCCGGCCGTCGCCCACGAACATCACCTGCGCGAGAGACGCGTCCACGCGGGTCACTCGGGATGACCACCATTTTCCTGTAAGAATACTTTACTAAGAAAAAGAATTTCACTGAGGGCTGATTTTCAAAAGGCAGAACTTTCTTCTGAAGAATAATACAATGTCGCCTATCGATAGGCGACATTGTATTATTCTATTTTTCATTTTTACAATTTAATTTTTTTCAAATGATTTATGATTTTATGAAGTTACACTTTTTTTTTTACATTTGGTTTAGAAAAAAAATGTTTTCATCTCCGTTTTTTTTTGCGTATTTGACAAATATTTTATCCGATAATATAACTCATAAGCTTTTAGAAATAATAAACAGAATCCAAATCGAGCCAATAACATCAGAGATTTGGCAAACGCAAAACAAATGAATAACATAAAAAAATATTAAAGACGCATTCGAAGTATCCTATCTATAACCCAAATTTTGAAGCGTAAAATATGCCTCAGTTCCCTTCTTTACAAAGGTTTTTTCTAGTACCAACCGTAAATATGGCACTACAAGTTTTTGAATTCTGTTTAAAACTTATAATTTCATTATCTTTTAAGTGCAAGCTTTTTTTTAACCCACAACTCGTTATAAGTTTGGCCATGGTGGTCCGTGTTAGACCATTGTTTTTTTTTTCATTGTGGTCGATATTGGTCCATTGGCCCTTCACACGATGAACCATCATGGTCGATGCTGGCCCATTGTCCTTACACACGTTGGCCACTGGTGGACCATGTTGGGCCATAGTGAACGATGTTGGCCCACGATGGTCCATGTTAAGTATTTTTTTTAGCTTCTACTCACCGTTCCACTCAGTCTTCAGATGCTGCCCCTCATGCAGCCTGACCATGGGTCTCTCTGGATACGCCAGCAGGTACTCGCGGACGAATTCCCGCGAGAACGGATGTACTTCCTCCCATACTAAGGGGGAGCTTTCGCAGACAAGGCGAGTGAATTGATGTTGGACGTATTGAGCGTAGCCATCATCGAAGAATACTAGATATCTGGGGATAGAAACATTTTATTATACGTTTTTGTAAAGAAAATTTACAAAACCTGTCATCACCGCGTCTTGCCAGGTGTCCTGCCCAACTCCATTAGAGTTCCATAAACTCGTTTTAAGATTTACTTACCTATAATTATTGACTGGATTGGGTATTTCAGCTACAACTCCCGAGTAGTATGATTCACGCTTGTTCGAATCCTTGAACAGGGCAATCAGACGAGTACCTAAAAAATAAAAGAAAAAAGGTAATGTGAGTGCTTTTGAAGTGATAACTTCCTTAGGCGCGTTGGGCTTTTTTGACATGGGAAAAACAATTGAACTCGCTACCTCGCTATGCACACCTCATTTTTGTAAACGCGATTATGCTCTTTATTTATATTACGTTACGGATCAACGTTCTATGCAAGTATTTTTACTTTAAAGGTTTTGGAAGTATTTTTTTTAATTGTTCAAGTTTTCACTTCTGTCGGCACTCCCGGAGTGACACTGTTTTTTATTACAGTTTTCAATTGGTAACCAACCCCATACATCATTATCATTTCAAAATGGTTGAGCTGAATGGTGCTGACCCACGCGTCATGTTCGTGAACGGGCGCCGCCAGTTGGGATTGGTATTCTCTTCAAGGTCATGCCTTATTTTTAATTGTTCTTTGTTTTATATTTTTATTACGAACGCTTCTAACTTGCACGTCTTACATTGTTTTCACATGTATAATTTCAACATGAATGATGTGAGCCATACTTTGTAAAAAAAATAATATTTAAAAGGGTGTCCGTGGAGTTTCTTGCCCGTTCTTAGGTACCTACTACGATTTGGAATGGGCAGCTAGCTTCATATTTCTGACTGACCGACTCCTTGAGAAGTCAAAAGTGCCTGTAAATGGTTTAATTGAAATAAATTCTTTGAGTTTTCCGCCGAAAGACGTCAACTGCTGAACAGAGCCCTCCCCTAAGCACCGCCAATTCGACGGGCTCTGTTCTTCTCGCATCCAGCGAATTCCTGCGGCCTTCACAAGGTCGTCGGTCCAGCTTGTGGGAGGCCTTCCAACTTTACGTCTTTCAGTACCCGTGGCCACTTTAGAACCTTTCCGCCCCATCGGCTATTCAATTAATAAATCTGATCAATCCTTTTGCCTTCGAAAAATACGATCTTTCGAAATTTTTGTTATTTGTTGTTGTCGTTGTTAGGAACTCGATTTTTTATTTCTGAAATATAACGAAGTTCTCTATCGCAAGATATACATACTCTGCACACTTGGCGAATAAAAAATAAATTTTATTATATAAAAGAACTTTATTGTTGTTTTGTTTTGATTTTCGTGTGAACTATATAGAGCTGTAAAACTATTTTCCTAACTGTCGTGCCTGCGACTTTAGCAGCTTTCCTACTATTTTTTTAAATAAGTAATTTATTTTTTTAATAAATTCCGGTGCAGACCACGTGCAAAGGGCAACTGAGGGCAACTGATAGAAATCCGACGACTGACGAAACACGAGGTTTGCCGAGGGACATTAAGAACATATTTGTACTGTACGTGTGTTTGTGACTACACACATACGCACACATCCGGTTCGAACAAGTTCATTTCGCAAAAAAATGTGTTAATTAATAGACACGATGAAACAAATTAACGTTTGAGAGAAACTAAATGAAAAAAAAAAAATGAAGCAAAAATAATAAAATTGTAATTAATTATATATTTATTCATTTAATTATTGTAAAAAAAAATATTAGTACATTCCATTTTAGTAATGTGGATGTGTGTGTATTACTAAAATGGAATGTACTAATATTTTTTTTTACAATAATTAAATGAATAAATATATAATTAATTACAATTTTATTATTTTTGCTTCATTTTTTTTTTTTCATTTAGTTTCTCTCAAACGTTAATTTGTTTCATCGTGTCTATTAATTAACACATTTTTTTGCGAAATGAACTTGTTCGAACCGGATGTGTCCCACAACACCATTCGGCTTTTTTTTTGTCATGTTAAAATTTAACTTACCAATAGTCATTCTGACATCAGCGGGCTCCGAATATGCGATGCACCTTGCTTGCAATACTTTCCCGTTAGTCTTGACTTTATGGTCGAATTTCACAAGACACAGAGAGAAGGGGTTGCCCTGAAATATAAAATAATGTTGCAATCAAAGATATTAATATGTCTAGATCATAGATATAAGAAAAAAGGAAAATGTATCGAAACCCAATATCTCCAATTTGTGTGAAATCGCGCTCACGCTTGCAATTCATAAATCAGAACGTACTACACAATCAATTATAAACCTTATGCTATCAAACACAGCGTGCATTTACAATGCACCGTACTCACTTACACGAAAACGTCAGTAAGCGAAATACTTAGGTAGTGCTTAAAAAGCAATGTATTTACTGCAAAAATAGTACAGTCGCTGTGATATATGAAAACAAAAATAACACAGTAAAGGCAAGAAATATTTTACGATTTGTTGTAGATTTTCATGATTTTCAAGACAAATATAGTAAAATACTTGTCGTGTTAAATGATAAATGGTTCCATGATTTATAAATATTTTAGTTTGGCTTCGATTTTTACAAGAAACCACTGAACAACACAGTATTCTTAAATGTTATCACGGTCGCGGTCGAAAGCGCACTAGGTCGCGGAGACGGCCATTTGCGTATACCATGAGCATTTTGATCATGGCGCGCGGACACAGACACGCCCTTATACCACTTCTCCTGTTTTTTTTATATTTTTATGGTCTAGATAGACAATCGAAGCTAAGAACTCGTCGAAAAAAAGAGCGTCCAACTGTTGACGTGGCGCGAGTGTAAGGCTATGTTCACCCATTCCGAATAAGCGTGAGCGCGATAACGATGTCCCGTGAATCGTCATAGATGACGTCATGACATGCGCCATCTTGCGATAACGCCAACCATGCCCTAAATTAATATCACCGTGAGCGCTGTCAAAAATGACAGTTGTGCAGTTTTGTTTTGTGTCGCATTAAAATTGTTGTGGAGGGTTTAGGAGACCCTCTAGAATCCCTAAATAACTTAACATTCTTTCGAGCGAGGCGGCACGTTTCTAAACCCAACCCCTTCGGTGTCCTAGAAGGGCAGGGGCCGCCACATAGTATCCGCAATTCACGGCCGAATAACGTCACTGAAACGTTACTTATGAAAGTAAGTGGATGTGTTTTCCAAGAGAGCATTTTTGGCACCGTAAAATCAAACCCCGCTGCCATCATTTTCATGACGGCCGTTATGTGGCGGCCGCTCGTCTATATCTAGATAACCGTTGCTTAAGAATGCAGAATCCCCTATACAAAATAAAAGCTATTACAAAAAATTATGCTTTTAAATAATATACTAACCCCACTCGTATTCTTGGGCTGTATCTCCACCACCCTGCCTTTAAGCCAGGGTCCAAAGGCATTCTTCATGGCGTAGACCGGCATGCCCACGCGCAGAGGGGGGCGGGATATCTCTCCAGGGGGGGGCAGGTCTGCCGGGGCGGCTTCCGCTGAGAGTTTTACTACTGATATGTCTTTCTGTGAGGTGGACAAAAAAAAAATGACAAATATTAATTACTGTACGGTACGTACACCTTATAAATAATATATTATCAGGAAATGTTGCTAAGAAAATGAAAAGTAAAATTTAGTGATAACGGCCTGCAGTGGTGCCGATTCCCTTGTTCACAAACTAAACTAAATTTAAGTTCAGTGCATCTTTTTCTTTCTATTTCATTAAGAAAAGGATAGAAGATAAATTTTAGTTTAGTCCTGTCAAATTAATCAGCGCTTGACGTAAATTGACGTAATTTTAGTAAGCAAGTTTTTAATCACGTCTAAACTTGTATGGAGTAGTGACAGGCGCTGATTAATTTGGCAGGACTAAACTAAAATTTATCTTCTGTCCTTTTCTTAATGAAATAGAAAGAAAAAGATGCACTGAACTTAAATTTAGTTTAGTTTGTGAACAAGGGAATCGGCACCAGTGTCTGGATAGCCTATCTACAAGAAAATTAAAAAAAATGAAATTGAAAAATGCAAAATTTAGCAAAAAAAAAACGCCGATAAAAGCATATTTCTTGTATGTGGAATTTTTATTATTTGTTGTTATAGCAGCAATAGAAATACACAATCTGTGAAAATTTGAACTGTCTATATATTACGGTTCATGACTCATGAACCGTAATAGATAGACAGTTTAAATTCCGCTGTCCGTCTGTCAGCGGGCTGTATCTCATGAATCATGAGATTCAGCCCGCTGCCAGACAGACGGACAGCGGAGGCTTAGTAATAGGGTTCTGTTTGGCACCCTTCGGGTACGGAACCCTAAAATATGGAACAGAACCTTTATGAAATCATCTGCCAGTTATGTAAGTTTACCGGAAATTTGCCGGAGATGGTCGAAAAGGCCGTAAAGTTAGCCGCGCTACCATCTTGATGGCTTAGTATTTTAAACTATTGACCAGTTGGTTTTATATCAATTGCCGTGCCCCCAGCACCCAGTTAATAAATCGACAAATAAATACCTAGGACGAATATTTATTTATTCATATAACAATTCGCATTGTGTTTGAATTTTGTAGTACATTAATTAATATTTTACAGTAAATTTCACTAAAAATAAAATCAATAACTTTTATGATAAATTAATATGTCAATAGATTGCAATAGTAATTATATAAATTATTGTAAATATTATCATGTCAAATTCGTATAAATCTATTCTCTAAAATGCAAAAAATCGAACAATGTCTTGAATGTATATTTAATGTCAAAAAGGTAAATTACTAAATATAAAAACTATTCACCATCATTTGTCACCAATTCAGATATAGAATATAAACATTTATTCAACAGGAATGCTTTAAGTTTGGCTTTGAATAGTGTACCTTTGTAAATCAATGATCTTAAGTCAGTAGGCAACTTATTAAATAGGGTCGTGCAATGAAATAAAAACGAACATATACAGTGCGAGTCTTCATAATAGGCACATATCGAAAATGAAAATCTATGCTTAATTTAATCGACGAAAAAATATTAACAAAAATCTTTTTTTTTATGGATTTTTTTAAACTTTTGAAACAAAGTGGTGTAACTTTTAAACTGGTCATTCAATAAATACTTAGCCTACAAAAAGTAAACGAAAATTTTGGAAAAGTGGCAATTTATTTTTCAACATAGTCTCCTTTTAGTTCGATACACTTAGCCCAGCGATGCTCCAACTTTTTTAACCCGTCCGAAAAATAGTTTTTGTCAAACTCTGCAAAATAGGCCTCCGTGGCGGCGATTACCTCCTCATTCGATCCATATCTATTCCCGGCGAGTGATTTTTTCAGATTAGGAAACAGAAAGAAGTCACAAGGGGCCAAATCTGGAGAATACGGTGGATGGCGCAGCAATTCGTAGCGTAATTCGACCAATTTGGTCATGGCAACGGCAGACGTGTGTCGTGGTGAAACAGCACTTTTTTCTTCGCCAGATGGGGTCGTTTTTTCTTTAATTCGGCGTCGAATCGGCCCAATAAATCGGCATAGTAAGGCCCTGTAATTGTTTTACCCTTCTCCTTCTCGAGGTAATCGATGTAGATCACACCTTGTGAATCCCAGAAAACGGTGGCCATAACTTTTCCGGCCGATTTTACAGTTTTCGCCTTCTTTGGAGCACATTCCCCGGTCTGGATCCATTGTTTTGATTGCTCCTTGGTCTCTGGTGTGTACCAGTGGATCCAGGTTTCATCGACGGTCACAAAACGACGCAAAAACTCCGCTGGATTCCGCTTAAACAGCGCCAAACACGTCTCCGATGTGGTCTCACGGTTGCGCTTGTTTTCTGGTGTGAGTAAACGCGGCACCCATCGCGCCGACAGCTTTCTCATGCCGAGTTCCTCGTGAAGAATATGATGCACTGTTCCTTCTGAAATGCCTACAGTCTCAGCTAGCTCCCGAACCTTCAATCGGCGATCTGCCAATACGAGATCATGGATTTTTTTAATGTTTTCCTCCGTAGCAGCTGTTTTCGGTGCACCTGGACGTGGTTCATCAAAAACCGACGTACGGCCACGTGCAAACTCGTTGAACCAATTCTTGACGGTGGCCATCGATGGAGAAGAGTCACCGTACACAGCATCCAAGCGCTCTTTGATTTCGATGCGCGTTTTCCCTTCCAAAAATAGGAATCGAATCACCGAACGATATTGCTCTTTTTCCATTTTTGTAAAACCGATCGACACGTTCGCTTCCATAAGTTGTCAAATTAAAACAAATGAAGGGATTGGAATGAAAATTTGAAAAAAGAATTAAAAAAGAATGTGCTACACTGTGGTAAAACTCTTTTGAAACTACAGCGCCCTCTGGCGATGAGGCTAGGTACTTATTGAATGCACCTCATAAATGATCTATCACTACCCTCAATTGAAAATAAACTTGCTTTTTTAGCAAAAATTTGTTTTTTTTCCCATAATTTTTACAATAATCGTAAAATTTCTCTTTGACGCCAAACAGAACAAAAAAAAACATATTTTTTTCCGTCGATAAAATTAAGCATAGGTCATTTCAAAACGTACACATTATAAAGTCTCACACTGTATAGGTTCTCAGTCGTGTTAATACGACTGAGGCGGCACGGGCACGAAAACATTTGTCGTATTAATCCGACAGGAGCGATCAACAGGTTAGGGATCTCGCGCACTAGACGGCCACGACTCTAGCCAGTCGTAATCTGTGGTCCGTGGCCGCCTCTGCGGCTAGTTAGCCGTTGGGACGAAGTGCACGATTCGTGTCAGTTTTAATAGTTTACCTGGTCGCTGCGACCACTGGTCGTGATCGTGGCCGTCAAGTGCGCGAGATCCTTAGGCTGGTGTGAAACCAGCCTAAGGATCTCGCTGTCCGGAAGATCCGTACGGGTTCCCGGAACGGAGACACACGTGAGACGCTAGAACATCGTTTCACAGCGTCGCGGATTGGTCCGTAAGCGACCCGCTCCGGGTAGAGCCCGTACAACATATCGTACTACTCCCTCGTTTCAGAGCACTGCGGGCGCTACCCGTACGGGTCTTCCGTGTACGGACGGCCCGTACGGGTCTCCCGGACAGCTGTGAAACCAGCCTTAATCTCACATAGTTCGTGACGATCGCGATATGAGAAAAATGTTGTCTTCATGAATATGATAAAAAAGCATTGTACTTACGTCGTCATCTAATTTAATATCTGGTCCAGGAATAGCTGCTTTCTCCTAAATAAAAAATTAAAAAGTTAAAAACAAACGTGTATAGTACAAATATATACAGGGTGACTAGTAATTAGTGACCGATACTTAAAAACGTGACTTTACTCATCATTATGAACAACTTTTACTATGGGACCAAACCTGAAATCCCGAAAAAAAAATCTGCTGTTCCCTACATTTATGTTCGCATAACTCGTCAAAATGTAGGGAACAGCTGATTTTCTTTTTCACGATTTCAGGTTTGGTCCCATAGTAAAAGTTGTTCATAATGATGAGTAAAGTCACGTGTTTAAGTTTGCGCACTGGTTTAAAAAAAACCCCTGTAGAGCTAATGCTTATATCTCCGAAATGGAGTCAATAACCATATCTTTGCACATGGTGGTGTATTTAACTATTTATTTATGATTTTTTGACATACTTCATTTTTTCCGATTAATGTGGTTTAAAAAATAAAACCGCAGTAAATCTTGTTATATGAAATTTGTAAATATAAGTTGCCATTTTGCCTACCAAATTGTGTCCTATGATATATTTATACATGATAATGGTGCCGATTCCCTTGTTCACAAACTAAACTAAATTTAAGTTCAGTGCATCTTTTTCTTTCTATTTCATTAAGAAAAGGACAGAAGATAAATTTTAATTTAGTCCTGTCAAATTAATCCGCGCTTGACGTAAATTGACGTAATTTTAGTAGGCAAGTTTTTAATCACGTCTAAACTTGTATGGAGTAGTGATAGGCGCTGATTAATTTGACAGGACTAAACTAAAATTTATCTTCTGTCCTTTTCTTAATGAAATAGAAAGAAAAAGATGCACTGAACTTAAATTTAGTTTAGTTTGTGAACAAGGGAATCGGCACCATTGACTATTATAAGCCATTTCAAGCAAAAATCGACACTGTAAAATTTAAGCTCCTATGTCTTCTAGAACCATTTTTCGATCCAAATTGCGGCGGGGAACTTTGTTTTGTAATACGTAGGTTTTATTTCAATAATATTTTACGTCAAGTCATAAGTTAAATCTGTGTGTGTATTACCTTAGAGTCGCCGCCATCTAAAGGAGCATATCCAAGAGGTATGGCAGGACGTTTTGCTGGAGTTTCACTGGTCGACGACAAACGACGCTTGGCATGACGAGTCTGCAAGTTGTTCATACACATTACCCTACTAATATAATATGAAAGTTTGTGTGTTTGTTACTCAATCACGCAAAA
The DNA here is from genome assembly GCA_949152395.1 of Agrochola litura. Classification (NCBI taxonomy): domain Eukaryota; kingdom Metazoa; phylum Arthropoda; class Insecta; order Lepidoptera; family Noctuidae; genus Agrochola; species Agrochola litura. The sequence goes on along the minus strand of OX424517.1, from coordinate 10,430,122 downwards.
ATCGCTGAACGGATTTAGATGAAACTTGGCACACATATACTTTATAACCTAGATTAATGCATAGGATACTTTTATCCCGCTAGTAAGTTCCCGTGGGATAGCCTTTGACCTCAGCCCGGGCTAAGCTATGGGCAAAATGTAGTAGTTTATATGCAAACTAAGTAACTTGTTTCTTCGTTTGCATATAAACTTCAATTCCCCATCATGTTATCAAATTACCCATGTGCGCTAATTGGCATGGTTAACCAATTTAGCCATGCCAATTATATACATTATGTACATATGTACATGTTTTTAGTGTTCCGTAACTCAAAAGGAAAAGACCGGCCAAGTGCGTGTCGGACCACGCACAATGAAGGGTTCCGTAGTTGGGATGTATTTATCCTAAGAACAAACTTAACTTGGTAGTTGAGAAACATGTTCTCCCATACATCGATATACGTCACTGTCAATTCTCCAACTGCAAATGTAAGTTTGTTATCACATTTTTTTTTATATGTCGTCGCTACTCCGGAATAATTTTGTAACAAAAAATAAGTAAATTGAACAGGAAAGCCTTTCGAAGATTACTCTAAAGAGATTGTGTATAATCTACGTAGCAAAATGAAATTAGTAGATAATATTAATTGTATAATTTATATTATACTCTTCACTTTCTATATTTAAATTTTTGTCTAAAGAAAATTCATTTAAACAATTTTAAATAAATTAAAACCTGGAACCCTTTCGACTTGTGACACTATTCATAAAAATAATCATTTATTCAGGGTTTATTCTGAATTCCATAGAAAAGCAACAATAATGTTTTCAATATAGATTTATTAAATCTATACTAATATTATAAAGAGAAACAACTTGTTTTTTTTTTTAGGTAGGGCGTCTCGTAGTCGACCTCAGAGATCATGACTACTTAACCGGGCTTTCCTGTGGGTGCCTTAAGCTACTACACTTAAAACCTCCAGCCAGGGGGAAAGATTTGTATTTCTGTATATAACAAATAAACTTAAAAACTATTGGACCGATTTGAAAAATTCTTTCAGCGTGGATATAGTCCGTGCAATCCACGACGACGCGCCCCACTACGCGATTACTGTACTGTAAGCTGAACTCTAGTACGGCGCGGAGCGGAGTGGGGCGTGTCTTCGTGGATTGCGCGGACTATAGCTACATTATCAGCGAGTAACATAGGCTATATTTTATCCCTGTACTCCCACGGGAACGGGAACTACGCGGGTGAAACCGCGTGATGTCCGCTATTCCTCAATAATCAAATAACAACATAACTCTCAAAGTGAGCCAAGACTTATGTACTATTAAAAAGTCTAGAAAAATAATGATTAAATTAAATTTGTTGTACCTAATCCAAAATGTGACAATGGTGCCGATTCCCTTGTTCACAAACTAAACTAAATTTAAGTTCAGTGCATCTTTTTCTTTCTATTTCATTAAGAAAAGGACAGAAGATAAATTTTTGTTTAGTCCTGTCAAATTAATCAGCGCTTGACGTATTTTGACATAATTTTAGTAGGCAAGTTTTTAATCACGTCTAAACTTGTATGGAGTAGTGATAGGCGCTGATTAATTTGACAGGACTAAACTAAAATTTATCTTCTGTCCTTTTCTTAATGAAAAAGAAAAAAAAAGATGCACTGAACTTAAATTTAGTTTAGTTTGTGAACAAGGGAATCGGCACCACTGTTCACCAAAATAAAAGCTGTAGTAAAATAATTATATTTCGACTTAATACGGTATTCGCGAGAAAATGTGACGTGCCGTTATTAAATTTTTGGTAATTTTTGGAATTAGGTCTTAATGCACTATTCACAAGAAAGTTTACGAAATTACGTGCCCGATTTATGTCGAAATCTAAAGCTTTTTTTTTGTTACGACACTATTCCTGAGAAGCAACGATGTGATAAAACTACAAATTATAAATTTTCTAACTATTTCTTTTACAAGTGCTGGGAAAAAGCGTTTTGACAGACTGACGGACGGACAACGAAGTGATCCTACAAAGGTTCCGTTTTTTTCCTTGTGAGATGCGGAAGCCTAAAAAACGGATGATGTATTTGAAGATATAAGTAGTATAACTAAATAGTGAAAGTCGCTTGGGAAAGTCAAAAATATGTTTTGTAACAATCCATAAATTATGAAAATAGTAGTTAATCTTTAAACTAAATAACTCAGTCCGCACTGAGTTTTAGATATCAGACCCGATACAATAATTCATTCATAATATTATTCTACACCGTTTTTTTTTTCATATTTGATCGACTGCCGCCAAAAAAACAAAACGCACCAGTCTTCGTATTAATTTAGTCATAGTCCTTCGGCAAGAGGCAAGGTCTCATAGTACAAGTAAAGGAAAAAGTCAGAAAATATAAATATGTACATTAAAAAAATGGCGGTAAACATGACGCAAAAAATAGATTAAAATGAGAAAAAAATAAAAATAAAATTCATGCCAACTACGAAACCCTTCATTGTGCGTGGTCCGACACGCACTTAGCCGGTTTTTATAATAAAGTCTTCCATGTTCTACCATCACATGAGCATGCAAATCATATTAAATTACAAAACTAAAAGATATTATAATTTTAAATAATCATATAGGAAATTATAACATAACTTTTGTACGTATGACACGTGTGGGTTGCAAAATTACGTAATTTTACTGAAAACGCTGGTAAAATACGGGTATTTTACGGTAATTTATATAAATTACGGTAAAATTACCGGCGACTTATGAAGTTTCAAATTTTAATGTGTGCTGTCCTCTGCTCTGCCTCTGCACATAGATCATATTATTATAATCCATGACATGGTGTGATTGAATTCTTGACTTTAGAATGAGGTTTTAGGGATTTTTAGTACGCATGAGTCGCACGAGCCCAGTTATCTGTTTTTTTTTTAAGTTCCAATACTTCTTATATCTCTGGCAAATTTCATTCAAATCCATTTATCCGTTAATAGTGAAGTAGTGACATACACATGATGCACACAAACATACTCACTTCCGTATTTGTAGTGGGTATGACTGTATGGGTACGTTATTACGTTTTTTACTTAAGTAAGAGTTTCAACAGGAACGATGAAATCCGCATACCTATCAACCAACAGGACTTGTACATATTACCACCAGCTAGCACCCTATATTTTGAAGGAACTTTTATCGTTAGTAAAAAGATACGAAGGACAAAGCTACTAGTGTCAATTTCACGAACAATGCTCTACTCTACTTGTTCCAAGACATTCGGCATGAGCTAAATAGAGTGAAGACTGATAAAAACTTTTTACAAAAAAAAAAAACAACCGAAGTAAAAAAAAAAAAAAACCGACTTCAAAAAAAAAACACTACAAAGTAAAAAATAACTTTAATTTCGGAAGTCGGTGTCTTTGGTTTTGAATTTTCGTTCTTTGTCACCGACTTCCGAAATTAAAGTTATTTTTTACTTTGTAGTGTTTTTTTTTTGAAGTCGGTTGTTTTTTTTTTGTAAAAAGTTTTTATTTTTCACTTTTTAGTTGTGGTACCTACCCCACACAAATTCGAATACCACTACCTGCTACGTAAATAACAGTGACAAGAAGTTATCATATCATCTACATACCAAGTGGGAAAAAATAAGGTACCCCAGGTAATTAACGCCATCTGTTAAATAACGCCCAAACTACAGAAAACGTACTTTTATTCGCGTAAGCTGTATGACGGCGCACGCACTCGTACAAATACACCAATAAGAACACACCTATCGTGAACACAAGTCTCTCGTGCCGCCATCTTACCAGTGACCAGGCCTGCGACAGCTTTAGTTCCAAAAAATGCGTTATGGCGCTACGGATGCTACTTTCGGTAGCCATGTTGTTGGCAGCCATTTTGGCTGTTGTGACAGATTGTATTTTCCGTCATTCGTGTCGAATCGGAATCACTGAGTTTGTGTATTATTGAGACAGGCCGCAAAAGGATTTTAAATGAGGAACATAATGGTGAGTAGATAAACTCTCTTTACAAAATAAATAGCCTTTGCATGCACATAGTCTGCGTAGCAGTTGGGAATTATCTGGGATAAAAAGTATCCATCATCATTATATCAAAATATCCACCAGTATGTTAGTCCCAAAGACCACCGTAGAAAGAGGTTTTGTCGACGGAAGAATAGACAAAATGACAGATGAACAATCACAATCTGTCATTTTGTCTATTCTTCCGTCGACAAAACCCGTTTCTACGGTGGTCATGCTACGCGTGCTGATGTAAAGTGACGACAAGGTCAAAGACGGAACGCGCTTACCCAGAAAATGCCTTAGGAGTATGAGAGAGAGAGAATACAGATCTCATAAATAAAAAGTATTTTTTACTTAAGTATGGCCATTGTCATCTATGGTACGTTAAGGGCGCCATTGCCCATTATCGTATAATAACGCCCAATGTAGGCTTAGATTATAATCTTATTTTTTGAAAAAAAAACGGTTGTAATACTTTTATTTTTATAAATTGTAATATCAGAAGTGAAAAGTTTTGTTAAAAATGATTATTTAGGGGTTTCACGTTACTTTACGCGTGTTAAGAAGTTACGATAGTTTTAACATTAAATAATTGATTTGTTACATTCCTTTAATTTCTAATTAAGAAATTTATATGTGACTATTATGTTTTATTGGTTTCCGGTTCCGGCGGCTAAACTGATAACATGTACAGTACCGACCAAAAGTCCATAAGCAATCTCACAAAGCAATAGACTGACGCTTCGGTTTGACTTACGACCTTCTTCTATAAGTTGTTACAATACTGTAGACACGCACATTACACACACACACACTCACTTTGTCTGCAACCAATGACTAGTTCGATAATCATCATTCGTTTTTAGTTTCATTCGTCTTGTTCACATAAATATTAAAGTTTAGCAGGTAGACCACAAAAAACTAAGTAAATTATTTCGATTTCTGTGGGGTAGATGCAGTTTGTTACAAGTATTCAATTAATAGAACTTTGTTGGTTCGTGCCGTGATAATATTGGTGACGAGCATTTAGCGCAGTGTTGTGGTTATTATTATCAAAAAGCAGGCATAAAATATATTGAAGAGATCAGATCAGATCAGAGAATATTATTGCGCTGCGTAAAAGTGAAGTGAATATCTAATAAAACCGGACTAAGTGTGAGTGTTATCATTTATATATTTCATATTTTACTAAACATAAATCCTAATCAAGGGTATTGTTGATAGAACAGAGGTATTGTTGAGACAGAAGATGCCTTTAAAGTTTTAAATTCATTGTGAGGTTTAATTCGATTAGTGAATAATAAATAATTAGGTATTATGTGTAATAAAAACAATGTTTTTCTTTGTTCTAGAGAAATACTGTGACGGTTAAGAGATATGAGGAAGGGGCTTATTATCGAGTAGCAGCGACGTCAAATGGTGAATGAAACAAATGGTTTCATACCAACGAGATATTTTGCTGAATTATTAAAAACACGTCATTATGAACCGTTCGCCGTGCACTCTGAAGGCTTGCATCACTGAAGACCAGCTAGAAAAACAACAGATTCGTTATTGCATGAATTTATGGTAACGAATTTTTTGAAGAAAATGAATACTTAAGCTATAACCTCAATACCAACCAATATTTAATAAAGCCAAATAAAGTTTAAAATAATTAATATGAACAACTGCCTTTAACCTTAAAATCAACAATTTTGTCAGTAGATTTTTTTACATTTTAAGTAGTCTAATATTCTTATTTATTGCTTAATTACTTAGACCATGATCAAAGCTTTATATTTATGGTGCAAAAAAATCCATTTAAAATTTAAAACATTTCAAAATTTAAATATGTCAAAATAATACAAATTGCTTCTAAGTTTCTAGACATCTATTTCACATATTATTCAGGTGAAGTAATGATAAATAATTGTAGCAGTTTGATAACTATACTTAAGTAAAATAAACATAACGAATAAATATTATTTATTTTTTATTATAACATATCACGCATTTTTTATTCTAAACCCTTTATTGCAATAACAACATTAATAAATAGGCAGGATATTTAAAAATATTATTATTGCAAACAAAAATAATAATATTTGCAAAAACAGCGCTGTGATTTACGAGATTAGAACCTTAGCCATCTTGAATCTAAGACCAACGCTTAACGCCTTCTGCTATCTGCACATATAATTTACTTTCGAATTTTAGCAATGCGATACACTGGCCAAGGTCACGCGTACGAGTATGATGCGTGCTAACAAAAGTTATGGAAATATAAGTGCGGCGCCCGCGAACCGTGACGATACGATAGTGTGTAGTTCAAAACTGCGTTCTCTGTGGTGTGTACGGCACTCACACCACAGACGTCTGACTGTTTACACATACAAATGTACGGACTATACCGCATGTTCACAGCAATACGACTCTTAGCGTGCTCATGCACTTTTGAGCGCTTACTGTACGTCAACGTCGTCTGCGGACTTTAATCGAAAAATAGTGTTTTAAAGTGACATTTTCGTGCTGTGAAACGTAAAAACATTAAAACAAAGTTCAATAATGACTACTAATGAAATAACACAGTGAGAGTGATAAAATTCGTACGATAATTGTTGGAAAAACATACTCGGAATTATAACCTAAAATTAGCCACGGTCATAGACAATAGACTCGTCTTAGTTCAATAAAAACATTACGCCGGTGTCACAGTGACCTGACAGTGACATTGTCATCAACAGCAGTGTTGCCACTCAAGGAATATAAAACTACCAACCAGTGATTTCACACAAGAAACGAAATTTCCCTAGTTATAGATAAAAACATGGAACTACTTCTAAACAAACTCGACGAGAAATTTAAAAATCAAACCGAACTTATAACACACTCCGTAACTAAGAGCGTCATGGAAGCTTTAGACGAGAAAATGAAAACTATCATGGAGGAAAATACTAAACTCAAGAACAAAATTTCAGAACTTGAATTAAAACTCAAAAGATCAGAGACAGATAAGAGAAAAAACAACCTTGTATTTTTTGGAATCAATGAAAATATTAAATTCGAAACGGAATTAGTGGATTTTATCAAAGAAATAATTGTGAGTATGGGAGTCCATATGGATAGCCAAGAAATTAGCAAAGTACATAGAATTGGGCAGAAAACTGAAAATAAAAACCGTCCAGTGGTAGCCACCATCACAACTCAATGGAAAAAACATCTCATACTGAAAAATAAGCCTAACCTTCCACAAGGCGTCAACATAAAAGAGGACTACCCCAAAGAAATCCTAGACAAACGCAAACAATTACAGCCACAAGTACAGGAAGAAATAAAGAAAGGGAATATTGCTTATATAAAATACGACAAGCTCATTGTAAAGAAGCCAAAAGAAAATAGAGAGAAAAGGAAAAGAGGAACTTCCGACTCACCAAAGGCACCATCGGAAAAGAAAATTAACTACAAAAAAGCAATACCGAACAACCCATCACCCACACTACCCAAAACATATACCAGAGAAACCATAAGACCCAACATACTGAACTATATAGAAAGAGCAAGCTCTGACTCACAAATAAATCTCTCAAAAAACTAAATATGCCCCCCGACCCTCGGAACCAAATGATAAATACATCAACAATTAAATATATACAACAATCAACAAAATGTCTTCCACCACGGCTGGTCCCCGCAGAAGACTTAGACCATCACCCTCTAACAAGAAGCAAAAACAAAAGGAATGAAAACAAGTTATACATAGCAACTCTAAATACCAGAACTTTACGAACACCAGAATCTTTATTAGAACTCGAAGAAGCATTGAAGGACCTAAAATGGGATATCCTAGGAATTAGTGAAATGAGAAGAACAGGAGAATGTATTGAGGAACACCAGGACTTTGTATTATTCAACAAAGGAGACATCGAAGGACAAGGAGGGGTCGGATTCTTAGTTAAGAAGCACCTAAAAGAACACATAATAGAATTCATTGGAATTAATGACCGAACTGCCATACTCAACATCAAATTACCCAGCTTCAAGAAAACATGGACAATTATCCAAGCCTATGCTCCTACGGAGCAAGCAGATGAACCTAAACACGAATCTTTTTACAACGACCTAACACAAGCTATCATAAGTAACTACTCAAAAAACATAATTATACTAATGGGAGATTTTAATGCGCAAGTGGGAATAAAACAATGTAAAGAAGAATATGTGTTAGGAAACTTTGGCTACGGCAAAAGAAGCAAAAATGGACAAAGACTGGTTGAATTCTTATTAGAACACAATTTAACCCTCCTAAATAGCATTTTTAAGAAACACAAAAACAACGAATGGACCTGGATCTCTCCAGGCGGGAATCATAGAAACGAAATAGATTACATCATAAGCAGCCACCCAAACCTATTTACAAACACAGCAGTTATATCAAAATTAAACTTTAATACCGACCACCGCATGGTAAAGGCGACACTCAAGACTATACCACCCAAAGGATCCAGAAAGTTTGCTATACACGACACATTCCCTACATGCAGCACAGCATCCAAGAAAACAATGGAGAATTCCCTGTCAATACTCAGCAGAGAACTATTAGAAATCGATGCAATAGATGTAAAAACAAGTTACAGCAAACTACAAAACAAAATTACTTGTCAAAGAGACCAAAAAAGGACACAACATAAATACAATTTAAGCGATTCAACACTACAACTTATAAAAGATAGGAAAAGTTTGCTTGACTGCAAAATAAGGAAACAAAACATCCAAAAAATAACTGACTTAAGCAAAAAGATCAAAGAAGACATAAAAAAGGATAGGAAAGTCAAAAGGTTACAAACACTAGAAAAACATAGCAAGGACAGGAGGAACTAGAAAAGCTCTAAAAGAACTCCGAGAATCAAACCAATGGATCCCGAAATTGAAAAATAACCAAAAAAACGTAACAGGCCGAAAGAACATAAATAAAATTGCTACAAAATTCTACCGCAATCTATATTCCAACCAAGACACCAATACACATGTAAGTCGAGAAACACTAAATTATAATCCGCTCTTAGTGAACCCAGAACCAGACATATTACACAGTGAAACTGAGAAAGCCATACTAAGTCAAAAGTTAGACAAAGCACCAGGTCCTGATAAAATCACAAACGAGCTACTGAGAGGAACCGTAGAAGAACTGGTCCCTATTTTAACTAAAATCTTTAACGGCATCCTGAGATCAGGACAGGTTCCAGAACAATGGGAGACATCCCACATCATTCTCATACATAAGAAAGGACAAAAAGACGACATAGAGAACTACAGACCAATAAGTCTAATGTCTAACATATATAAAATTTTCTCCAAAATTATTTTAAACCGAATAAGCAACACTTGATGAAAACCAACCAAAGGAACAAGCGGGCTTTAGGAAGGACTTCTCCACGATAGATCACATTCACACAGTAAAGCAAATTATGGAAAAATACAACGAGTACAACAAACCGCTATATATGGCTTTTATCGATTACTGTAAGGCATTTGACAGCATTAGCCACACAGCCATATGGGAAAGCTTACGAAACCAGGGAATCCCGACAGTGTACATAAAAACCATTAAAAACATTTACTCCAACAGTAAAGCAAGAGTACAACTGGAAACCTTGGGCGAAACATTCCAAGTAAAAAGAGGCGTCAGACAGGGCGACCCGATGTCACCAAAGCTTTTCTCGGCGGTGCTGGAAAACATATTTCGAAAGCTAATCTGGGACCAATACGGATTAAACATAGATGGTCAAAAACTAAACCATCTTAGATTCGCTGACGATATTGTTTTGTTTGAAGAACAACCAGGGATCCTAGAAAAAATGATACAAGATCTAAATGAAGAGAGTGAGAAAGTGGGCTTATTTATGAATGTAAACAAAACAAAGCTATTAACGAATTCAAACAAATATGAAATAAAAATTAACAAACAACCTGTTGAGTATGTAGATGAATATATCTATTTAGGACAAATCATCTCACATACAGACATAACTACAAAAGAAATTAAAAGACGAATAGCTAACGGATGGAAAAGATATTGGTCACTGAAAGAGATCATGAAATCCACAGATCTTAGTATTGGTATTAAAAGGAAGGTCTTCAATACCTGCATTCTTCCATGTATTACATATGGGTGTGAAACCTGGGCCCTAACGAAACATCACAGAAACATGCTGGAACACTGCCAAAGAGCTATAGAACGAAGTATGATAGGTATTAAGAAACAAGATAAGATACGAAACACCGTCATAAGAAGTAGGACAAAAGTCACAGACGTACTTACTAGAATAGATAGTTTGAAGTGGAGATGGACTGGACATATGCTGCGTGGTACACAAGAGAAATGGAGCAATATCATAACAGACTGGTACCCTAGAGAGGGGAAAAGGAACAGAGGTAGACAAGGCAAGAGATGGGAAGATGAACTGAAACTGACGGCAGGTCCAAAATGGAGAAGGGTTGCTAGAGACAGAGTACAGTGGAAAATGTTAGAGGAGGCCTTTGCCAAAAGGCACACTGAGCTCAGAGACATTCTATAACTATAACTAAAGAGACAAACACAATACAAAAAGAAGAAAACAGTTCAGGATAAGAGGCTTATTATTATTATGTTTTATTAGATTCGTAACAAATTACTCTTTCCATATAAATAGTATTTACAGAAAAAAAATGGTTTTATGTTAGGTGGGCGTTAATTACCCGGGGTACCTTACGTATAATTGAAGCTAACTCAAAAACTACCCAAGCAAAGTTAATAAAATTTATATGGGACCACCTCTGAAGTATGATCTACCAAACAAAAAAAGAATCATCAAAATCTATTCATAATTGGCGGAGTAATCGCGTAACAAAAAAAAAAAAAAAAAAAAAAAAAAAAAAAGGAAGTCGGTTAAAAACACTACAAACTGAAAAATTACTTTAATTTCGGAAGTCGGTGTCTTGGATTTTGTGTTTTCGTTTATTGCCACCGACTTCCGAAATTAAAGTTATTTTTCAGTTTGTAGTGTTCAAAAACTACCCAAGCAAAGTTAATAAAATTTATATGGGACCAATTTGAGAACATACCCATTAAAAATAAAAAATACAGGTATAACAACAACCATGAAATCACTCAACTTAATCAATGAACGAAAGTGAATCAAAAATGTCTAATGCCTGGGGTTGGAATATTGATGGCATTAAAAATATCAATGGAGGAAGATGTTCTGCTTCTATACCACTTTGTAACCTCCTCGGTTTTACTGAAGATTTTAAAAAAGTCGTGATAAATAGTAGATATGAACTGATATTGTTACGAAGTAACACTAATCTAAACGCTGTAAAACTTAATACTGGCGAAGTAGTGGATGATGTTCAGATCAACAAAATCATATGGCGCGTGCCGCATGTTAAAGTATTAGACGAAGAAAAAATTGGGTTGTTAAGAGTATTAGAAAAAGATCGTCCACTTCAAATGATATACAGAAATTGGGATCTGTACGAATATCCAGCTTTGCCTAAAACTACAAAACATACCTGGTCTATCAAAACTTCATCTGCAATAGAAAAACCTACATACATTATTATTGGTCTACAGACAAATAGAAAAAACAATGCAAGTTCTGACATGTCTCAATTCGATCACTGTTATATTCGAGACATTAGAGTGTATCTCAATTCAACCTATTTTCCATATGAAAACTTAAATGTGAGTTTTGCTAATAACAGAATCGCTTTATTGTACGAGCAATACACTAGATTTCAACAGTCGTATTACGGACGTCGATCGGAGCCCATACTAAGCGAGAAACAATTTAGAGATTTAGCACCGTTGTTTGTAGTCGATTGCTCTAGACAAGCGGATAATCTAAAGACAGGTCCGGTTGTGGATGTGAGAGTAGAACTTGAGAGTGATTCAGAGATACCAGATCAAACTTCAGCATACTGTCTCATTCTGAACGATTGTATTGTTGAATACAAACCATTTAGTAAACTTGTTAAGAAGATATCATGAAAGCGGATACCCTTATAGTGAAACTCAAAGGATTTAAAGATTCCATAAATAATTTTACTGTCAAAAGAATTGGCCATTGCGAGTCAGGATCATACACAGACGTTCTTGGTAAAACCACCATATTCATTCCATTACCTAACACAAGAAGAAAAACAGCAGGTGAGGTGGTTAGAAAGAAATCAGAGGAATCACGGGTTATTTTACCATATTTAGAAAATAAAAAAATTATCACAAAGGGTTTGGAAAAGATTAAGTGGATTAAAGAGTTATGGGCAAATTGTGAAGTGATCGACATAGGTGAGAAGGGATGTCCTAATTTTGCGTAAAAAGTTTGTATATCTAATTTTCATCATTCACGTCAGTTACGAAATCGTATTGAATTGCATACCGTTACTGCAAAATTGCATTTTTTATTCTAAGAAATGAAATATGAAACCAGCGTATTGATTGCATACAGTTACTGGAAAATTGCATTTTTATCGTAAGAAATGAAATATGAAACTAGCGTTTTACCCTCGCCGACAAAGATAAAGCCACGCCAATACCTGGCTGTCGTTTAGAATTACTAAAATACATATTTTATTTAAAGTAGGTATGTGTGTTTGTTTAATACGTCTTGATATAAAACTGAATGACATCACACTCGTGAAATCAATAAAATCGCATTTTTGAGAGTCAGAAATCAGGATGTACAGTAAGCGCTCAAAAGTGCATAAGCACGCTAAGAGTCGTATTGCTGTGAACACGCGGTGTAGTATAACATTTGTGTGTGTAAACAGTCAGACGTCTGTGGTGTGAGTGCCGTACACACACCACAGAGAACACACACTGCCGTATCGTCACGGTTCGCGGGCGCCGCACTTATATTTCCATCACTTTTGTTAGCACGTATCATACGCGTGACCTTGGCCAGTGTATTGCATTGCTAAAATTCGAAAGTAAATTATATGTGCAGATAGCAGAAGGCGTTAAGCGTTGGTCTTAGATTCAAGATGGCTAAGGTTCGAATCTCGTAAATCACAGGGCTGTTTTTGCAAATATTATTATTTTTGTTTGCAATAATAATATTTTTAAATATATCTGCCTATTTATTAATGTTGTTATTGCAAAGGGTTTAGAATAAAAAATGCGTAATATGTTATTATAAAAAAAAAATATATATTTATTCGTTATAGGTATTTATTTTACTTAATATAGTTACAAACTGCTACAATTATTTATCATTACTTCACCTGAATAATATGTGAAATAGATGTCTAGAAACTTAGAAGCAATTTGTATTATTTTGACATATTTAAATTTTGAAATGTTTTAAATTTTAAATGGATTTTTTCCACCATAAATATAAAGCTTTGATCATGGTCGAAGTAATTAAGCAATAAATAAGAATATTACTACTTAAAATGTAAAAAATCTACTGACAAAATTGTTGATTTTAAGGTTAAAGGCAGTTGTTCATATTAATTATTTTAAACTTTATTTGGCTTTAGTAAATATTGGTTGGTATTGAGGTTATTTATAGCTTAAGTATTCATTTTCTTTACGAAAAGAAGATTGAAACTAAACCTCAAATTTTAATCCTAAAATAATACTATTACTAAAATAATATTAAACAATTTCGGTATATCTGCAAGAAATACGACAAACACTCTATTGAAACGTGCTTAAAAAATTCGTTACCATAAATTCATGCAATAACGAATCTGTTGTTTATTAAGTTGGTACGGTCAATATTTTAAGGTCAAAAACGGTTTTCTAGCTGGTCTTCAGTGATGAAAGCCTTCAGAGTGCACGGCGAACGGTTCATAATGACGTGTTTTTAATAATTCAGCAAAATATCTCGTTGGTATGAAACCATTTGTTTCATATTCATTCACCATTTGACGTCGCTGCTACTCGATAATAAGCCCCTTCCTCATATCTCTTAACCCTCACAGTATTTCTCTAGAACAAAGAAAAACATTGTTTTTATTACACATAATACCTAATTATTTATTATTCACTAATCGAATTAAACCTCACAATGAATTTAAAACTTTAAAGGCATCTTCTGTCTCAACAATACCTCTGTTCTATCAACAATACCCTTGATTAAGATTTATGTTTAGTAAAATATGAAATATATAATGATAACACTCACACTTAGTCCGGTTTCATTAGATATTCACTTCACTTTTACGCAGCGCAATAATATTCTCTGATCTGATCTGATCTCTTCAATATATTTTATGCCTGCTTTTTGATAATAATAACCACAACACTGCGCTAAATACTGGTCACCAATATTATCCACGAACCAACAAAGTTCTATTAATTGAATACTCGTAACAAACTGCATCTACCCCACAGAAATCGAAATAATTTACTAAGTTTTTTGTGGTCTACCTGCTAAACTTTAATATTTATGTGAACAAGACGAATGAAACTAAAAACTAATGATTATCGAACTAGTCATTGGTTGCAGACAAAGTGAGTGTGTGTGTGTGTAATGTGCGTGTCTACAGTATTGTAACAACTTATAGAAGAAGGTCGTAAGTCAAACCGAAGCGTCAGTCTATTGCTTTGTGAGATTGCTTATCGTCGCCCAGCAGTGAAAACCACGTAAGTGTTTATAACTAAATTTTACAGGAGGAAGAAAAAACTGTCTCCTGAAAAAAAAATGTATGAGTGGGGAAGATATTACCTTTTGTTTTTTTTAGATTTTATGCATTCCTTAGGTACGTATCACATTGTTTCTATATCGTGTGCCTAAATACTTCTTCTCACTTTCTTCAATTTTTAATCCGGAATAACGCTATTATCAACCGTACTGGCGAGTTTCTCAGACGAAAATGGCGGAGCCTATTTTGATACAAGGTTCTCATAGCACGTCATAGATAGCGCTAGGAGTAGCTGATTCGAAAGTTTGCTAGAGTAATCTGTGCTTACCGAGTTTATCAATCCAAAGAACAAATATAATTTTTTTTGAGGAAATGAGACACCCGAGGTTTTCACTGCTGGGCGACGTTATGGACTTTTGGTCGGTACTGTACCTTAAAGATGTAAAATCCTTAAAACAATTGTTGTGTGCAGAACAATCCACATGAACAAATTCACGATAAAAACTTTGTTAATGTTATGTTGCAGTTAAACTCAAAGCTGGTGTAAAATCATCAAACTACTAACTACTAACAAACTTTAAGAAAACATTTCATGCAATGGAAATCGGTTTCTAAATTCCTCGATGACATTAAGAGATCGCCTTTTCAAAGAATTCCTAGACTAAAACCAGCTTATTACAAAAAATGAGTATAGTTATGTCAAGGAAATAAGTTAACAGAATTGGTATCGTTCTTATTTAAGGAACACCCCCCAGTTTGATGAAGATTATATGAAAATCTCTCAAAACTCCAATTTTAATTACGGACTACAACATGTACGGCGATCGTATTACAGTACAATAAAGTTCGAATAAGCAAATTAAAGCATGATGCAATTTTGCTGACTTTGATATTGTAAATGATCATTTATACATACACGGCGGCTACCGGATATGTTTCGAGACGCTTATCGTCAGGCGGTTCACTAATGAGTACGGGACAGCGGCTAACCGTTGAATGGCGCATGCTCCGTTTTGACGGTGATTATACGGGCGGACTAGACGAAAGGATGGCAAGTGTATAAGCATACGAAACCAGCAGAATGCTCGGACAGCAAAGCGTGAGAGAACTACTCAGTACATTTCTTGACGTTAACGTGTAAGGTAGTGTTGTGTTCGAATTAATTAAAATTTGGATGCCCTGGGTGCCCAATCTGAGGTCACAGAAATAGAATGTGAGTGTGCCTGTAGGTGCAAGCCATTTCTTGCTCTGTGAAGAGATGTGGCATATTCTGTCCCAAATTTTAGTTTATTGTTTATATCCTAAAGTTCAGATGTTCTTGGTACCCAATCTGGGATCATAGAAATAGAATTTGCGTGTGTCTGTAGGTGCATGCTATTTCTTGCTCTATGAAGAAATATGAGACTATCTGCCCCAAATTTTAGTTTAATGTTTACGGTATCCTAAAGTTCTGATGTCCTTGGTACCCAATCTGGGATCATAGAAATAGAATTTGCGTGTCTGTAGGTACATGCTATTTCTTGCTTTATGAAGAGACATGAGACTCTCTGTCCTGAATTTTAGTTTATTGTAAACGATATCCTAACGTTCAGATGTCCTCGAGCCAATCT
This sequence comes from Agrochola litura, assembly GCA_949152395.1. NCBI lineage: Eukaryota > Metazoa > Arthropoda > Insecta > Lepidoptera > Noctuidae > Agrochola > Agrochola litura. Next base: position 10,413,899 of record OX424517.1, on the reverse strand, counting down.
GGTCACAGAAAATGGAATGATTTGTGTATATGCGCTATCTCTAATTTTGTGGAGAGATATGAGACAATCTGTCCTGAATTTTAGGATAGCGGGGTGCATGAAAGGAGCCTCCTCGTGGCGCACCCTGGAAGCAACTAGACACAGTAACACAGTGTCTAGGCTGACTGATGCCTTCAACTTGGTAACTTGAGGTAACAAGATATCAAGGTAAAATTGAGTTTTAGATCTAAATAGTGAAATAGGCGCCGAACCAGTATTTTAACTACGCTATTCTTCACCTTCCGTTCCATCGAATGGAATAGGCGCCGAAACAATATTTTACTGCACTTGTAGGAATTCATACTCTATTTTACATTATAATACAATAGGTTTTTTACTTTTTTTAATTAATTAATTTTTTTGTATATATTCTTTTCTACATATTTTGTGAATGTGAGAACGCTGTAGGCTTAGTGGATTGTAGACCTGTTGACCATTTTCTATTTTGTTAAGTACTTGGTACTTATTGAAAGACCTACACTGTCCTCCCATACCTAGAAACACTGTTATTTGAAAGTATTGTAAAAGCCAATTATTTTTAAAAGAGTAACCGTGGAGTTTCTTGCCGGCTCTTCTCCATAGGAAACGACCAATTGGAACCGTGCACCTAGCTTCTGACGTTTCATAAGTGCCCATGTAGGTTTATGTGAAATAAAATATTTTGATTTTGATTTTTGATTACATCGGGTGGAATAGGCGCCGAAACAATATTTTACTGCACTTGTAGGAATTTATACTCTATTTTACATTCCATCGGGTGGAATAGGCGCCGAGACAGTATTTTTCATTTATGTTATTGGGCATTCTACTCCATCGAGAGTGAGGAGGCAAACGGAGTGAGCCGATGGAACGGAAGGTGGGGTAGAATGCCCAATAACATACTACTAACGTTACTGTTATTAAATATATTTACCCAATTTTTGGGTATTTATCCGGGTAAATACCCGATTTTTACCCAAATGGGAATTTATCTGGGTATTTTTCCTTTGGGTATTTACCCGACGCCCATCTCTACCCACGACCTACAACTCGTAAGTCGGGGCGGTTCTGGTCCACCACTGCTTTTACCTTCCTACTCCTTAACACAACACCCTTACAATAAAACAGTTATTAAGTAATTTAAAAATAACTTACTTCAATTGTTTCGGCAGCGGCTGGAGGGTTTACTGGCTCTTCTAATCCGATATACTGCAACAGAGGGTATTTTTTTGAAGTGAAAACTTCTTAAGGCGCGTTGGGTATTTTTGAGATGGGAAAAACAAATGAACTCGCGACACCGTTACCGACACCTCATTTTTGTTAACGCGATTGTGCTCTTTATTTGTATTAAGTTACGGATCAATGTTCTATGCAAGTATTTTTACTTTAAAGGTTTTGGAAGTTTTTTTTTTATAAACGCGTTTGTGCTCTTTATTTAGATAAGGTTACGGAACAATGTTCTATACAAGTATTTTTCTTCCACCAAGGCGATCTGGTTCAAGTTTTCACTTCTGTCGGCACTCCCGGAGTGCCACTGCTTTTTTTTTTTGTTAGAGGTTCTCGTGGCTAATTACAGGAAACACGAATCGATCGATCGAGGTTAGCAACGCTTGCCGAGATGTTGGCTGTCATTCTAGTTCTTTGACAGTCGTTACGGCTAGTCAAAAGACCGAAAGTCCGACAACCAGTCTTACTAAGAGGTAGTTTCCCAGTAACTGGGTTGTGGAGGTCAGATAGGCAGTTGCTCCATGTTAAATATTGGTAATCAGATACATCCAGTTAGACTGGAAGCCGACCCCAACATAGTTGGAAAAAGGCTATGCAGATAATGATGGTACCATTTTCATAGGTTTCGAGAGTGCTGATGCAGAAAATGCTGGATTTTTTAGTAATTACTATTGCTTACTTTAGAGTCAGACGTGTCGTATATAACTAAGGAGGGTTGTTGTTGTCGCCGATACTAGAACGTCGCGTATGGCTCACAGCGAAACTTTTCTGCCGCTATCTGATATTTGTTTAGCTATAACTTAGCCACTAGCCCCTCAAAATTCAAGATGATGACGGCCAAGAAATGTACCAATTATTCGTCATGGGAAGCATTTCCATGGTTTTCGAGGGTGCTGAAGCCGAATAATTCAATCAATCGGCCTAGCCTTTTCTCAACTATGTTAGGGTCGGCTTCCAGTCTAACCGGATGCAGCTGAATACCAGTATTATACATGGAGCGACTGCCTATCTGACCTCCACAATCCAGTAACTGGGTAATACGATACCCCTTGGTAAGACTGTTTGTAAGATTTGGGCTTCTGACGACCCGTAACGACTGTCAAAGATCCATGAATGACAGCCACGAATGATGCTGAATAATTATGATGTCAAAAATCAAATCTAAAATGGCGGTCAAATCTTCTATGGTTATTGAGGGCAAGATGTTTTTTAGCTCATTACTAGTATAACTTACTTTAGATTCAGGCGTGTCGCATATAACTAAGGAGGGTTGTTGTTGACGCCGACACTCGAATGTCGCGTACAACTCACAGCGAAGCTTGTCTGTCGCCACCTGACACTCGTTTAGCATTGCATCTATCTCTTTGCTGTCCTCTGCGAAAAAAAAATACATTTTGGAAAGTGTGTTTTTGAGATAAGATTTGAAAACTCGGTCATACAAGAGGTACAGGATACATCTTTTGCTTGTAAGGCTGGTTTCACAGTTGTCCGGGAGACTCGTACGGGCCGCCCGCACACGGGAGACACGTACGGGTAGCGCCCGCAGTGCTCTGAAACGAGGGAGTTAGTACGATACGGTAGCTAGCGTTGTACGGGCTCTACCCGGAGCGGGTCACATACGGATCAATCCGCGTCGCTGTGAAACAATATTCTAGCGCCTCACGTGTGTCTCCGTTCCGGGAGCCCGTACGGGCACCCTGCACGGGTCTTCCGGACAGCTGTGAAACCAGCCTAAAGGTGAAGATCGAATTATCGTATTCAAGCTAAGTTTGCTGCTGTTGCGAACAATTGAATCTGCATATTCTGTAAGTGTTTTTGGTATTTAAGTACTTTTTATATCGAGTACCATTCGTTGGCAATCCTTAAATAAATAAACAAGGAATTTAAGAGCGTTTTTCCTAAAAGTTGGCAACGTCGCAAATAGCCGTCAAATATTTACCTGTTTTGATTAATTTGGCAATATTACTGTGTGGAAATATGAAATGTGGCTAACTAGCGAACAACATCAAATTCAGTGTTATAATTGCATTCTAGTTCGCTGCAATAGGGTCGCCCCCTATTACATGGGACTTAAACATAACTGGCGAAATGTGGGTGTACCTGCTACAGGGACACCTCTGCCCAACCCTTCAGGGACACAAGGCGTGATGTTATGTTTATGTTTGGTTAAGACAGGCAATCAGGCAGTAACTCTTTTTGGATATCTAAGTCGAAGGAGTGGTCAAACCGAAGCGAATCCCGCGCGGAAATCGAGTAGTCATGCGGCTTCTCGCTCTGGTTCACACAATAGGCGCGCGCGAATTTCGTCCCGCACCCCGCGAGGGTCCAGCCTCTGTTTGACCAAAGTTATAGAGTCATACTTTTTCAGTTATCAATACTCACGTTCAAGTTTTTCAATCTCATCATCTAACATGACCTGTGTCTCTTTGAGCCGGACGTCCATGTCGTATTTTTTCCAAGTGTCGTTTAAATACTTGGCTAGATTATCTTCAATGAATCTGTTGATAAGTATAGATGGTTAAACATATTTATTGGCATCACCAATAACTATGTTCTTAATGTCCCTCGACAAACCTCGTGTTTCGTCGTCGGATTTCTATCAGGTGCCCTTTGCACTTGGTGCAGACCAGACGCTCTCAATCGACTTGGAAGTATATAGAGTTGTTAATACTCTTTTAACTTAATGTAATTTATAAAAAAATGGGAGGAAAGCTGCTAAAGTCGCAGGCACGACAGATAGGAAAATAGTTTTACAGTTCTATACAGTTCACACGAAAATCAAAACAAAACAACAATAAAGTACTTAGTTCTGAATTCAAATTATTATACACGATAAATCTAATAATTGATGGACATGGAAATTAGCATTCGTTTGTATTCGGAAATCCGATGATACCCGAGGGACATTAAGAAAATAGAAATACTGGTATATGTCGTTTATTTTGAAGTTGAGCTTCCTAAAATAAATGATGTTTCTGGAGTGTCGTGACAGGTCAACGTACAGCTTTTCTTGACTAATATTATAAAGAGAAAATATATTTTTTTTTAGTGAATCTCACACAAAGTCGCATGCAACAGCTAGTATTAAAATAAAGCCCAGGGCCCTATAACTCAAAACTATACAAGTCTACAATTCTACAAAATTGTTAAATTGTAGAATAAACAGCGAAACCTAGGAATTACAAATATGTCAAAAATCAATCTGCCTAGCCTGTTCCCAACTATGTTGGGGTCGGCTTCCAGTCTAACCGGATGCAGCTGAATACCGTATATTACATGGAGCGACTGTCTATCTGACCTCCACAACCCAGTAACTGTGTAATACGATACCTCTTGGTAAAACTGGTTGTCAGACTTTCGGGCTTCTGACGACCCGTAACGACTGTCAAAGATCCACAAATGACAGCTGGAACGAACGGACGAGCTTTCCAAGGCACAGAGAAGTCTCGGTATGTTAAGATGGTCACCCATCCACAGACCAACCCCGGCAAGCGTAGCTTAACCTGACGGATCGAACCGTGCGCCTGTTATTACTTAGCCACGAGTTCCTCCAAAACACACAAACACAAATACGAATCACAAATATGTATGACTGATAATTTACAATTCTTTCGCATTTTTAAAAGCGTTATATAAAGTATGAGAGCCATGTTTACACTAGACTTGTCACTACAATTTACAAATTTGTAAGGTTTATCGGTTACAACAGACGACAGATCAAAAAAAAAAAATTGGACACGCAGTTTTTCTTTTTATACGTTATCAAAAAATTACGGCCATACATTCGAGTTAAAAGGTGCCATGACGTCACGAGTATGTAGGTTTTATGCGAGAGCCTGCGCCAGCGCCGGCTCCCAAAAGATTGACATTACCCGAGATTAAAAACATCGGCTGCCGGCACATTACATACTCTGTGGCACTGCCGGCTTCAATTTCAATAATGGACACCGGCGGCGCGGCGTTTATGTAACCCCTTCCAGTATTCAGAACTCCCAACTAACTAACCCTAAAAAAAGTATTTTTTCTATATATTCTAGTCGTTTTTGGCACTCGTCGGCCGCTGCCGCGCCGCCGCTCGTGCGTCTGGTCACAATTCTAACCTAACCTTTTTTGCGAGTCAAAATATTTAATCTAACTAGTTCGGTTCCGGGTACCTACTTAGTACTTGATTACTGGAATATGGAAATCATTGATTATGGAAGTATAATACTGAAAAAAAGTAATGCTTTTATTACATGGCTTTTTAATTATACCCCTAACCCGCCTATCTACTACAATATGCCAAATTGCCAACCCCGTTTTCCGCTTTTTTTCAAAACTCAGCGCCGGCAGCCAGTTTAGCAACCGGTGCCGGCAGCCAATTCGGGAGCCGGCCCCGGCAGCGGAGGCTCACCCAGGTTTTATACTTACTTGTGACGTAGCGAACCCTACTCCCCAACTTTATTGCGTTTTGTCTAAGTATTTTTTTATTAATATGATAAAGCAAAAATACGAGTACGTGTCTAATATTTTTTTTATTATCTGACTGATGGACTAAACAGATTTTTTTTTTTTATCCATGTATCGTCCCTATTGTGTGGCTTAGAGTTTTCCCGGCTGTCATTCGTGAATCTTTGACATTCGTTACGAGTCTTCAGAAGCCCGAAAGTTTGACGACCTGTCTTACCAAGGGGTATCGTATTACTCAGTAACTGGGTTGTGGAGGTCAGATAATCAGTCGCTCCATGTAAAATACTGGTATTCAGCTGCATTCGGTTAGACTGGAACCCAACCCCGACATGGTTGGGAAAGGGCTAGGCATCGCGCTTGTAAAATATACAAATTTATAAATTGTAATTGTAAAGTTTTGCGGCGATATTTATTCGCACACTGGATTTTGGAGCGCACTGCTTAGCGCCGAGAGTTGAAAATCCAACGGTGTTTTTTTACCTGAAATACACTGTTTTATTCTCATTTCTCGGCTCAACACCGAGAGTCTAAAATCCATTGCGCGATAAAATTCCGCCGCAATATTCTTACGATCAAGCGAACGTGGAGAAATTGTAAAACCTGTGTCTGAAAGTTCATAAAACAAAGTAACTTACTTCGCCCCCTTCTCTCCGATACTCTCCTTGGGTTCTTCAGGGCTCATTTCTTCATCTTCAGACTCCGAATCGGATATCTCCACCAGGTCTTGTGATAACTTGCCCATATCCAGGTCTAACAGTGGAGTTAGATCTTTTATGCCTTGAATTAGATTCTGTTGAAAACGAGACAAATGTGTTACTAAAAATCGAACTAAACATTGTAAAATACAATAGACGTGGATATATTTAGTAACCTGTTCTGCTTAGCTATTTCTAAAGAGCCATAAAAAAAACCCTGAAAGAAATAGACACGTGTTTTACCTCTCAACCAGGCATCCTCGGGATGACGATTAACTTGTCGCGAACCCGAACATGGCGTGTTGCCACACCGAGCGCTGAACGCAGAGTGAGCCTTATCGCTTTTTTTTTAACTAGGGCATCTCGCCGTATTGACCACTGAGGTTTTGGCTGCTTAACCGAACATTAAAGAACCTTATCGCCCGTCAAACCCACGTATATACTGCTTAGCCCACCTCGGCTCGGACCGTTATCAGCACAATAAGGAGCGAACAATTGCAGTAAAGGTGACCTTGACATACTCGTATTTAATTCGTTCAACAGTGTAACGTTTCCTGTATTATTTTTGACTATTTCTAAACTCTCTAGTATTGACATTCTGAAACCTATATAATACTTTCGAAATTTTACACACAAATGAAATGAAATGAAATTGTTTATTCTGTAAATAGGATATCGGAATCACTTTTACACATCATATTAAAAATAAGCTAGATGAGTTCTGCGTTTCCTATCTGACTACTCCGACAAGAAAGGTCGAAACAAACTCAGAGGTCGCAGTCTCTTTTAAAGTCTTGACATAATCTTGGTCAGGCCATATGAGGACCATGTAGATTAGTGATAAAGGTTTCAGAATGTCAGTACTAGAGTCAGTGTGTCATGGTGAGTGGAAGCCGTCTTGTCTCAGTCATGTCGTGCAGCTGCCGACTATTTATGTTTTATGCTCGTGATTTATTATGTACAGTACCGACCAAAAGTCTATGAGCAATCTCACAAAGCAATAGACTGACGCTTCGGTTTGACTTACGACCTTCTTCTATAAGTTGTTACAATACTGTAGACACGCACATTACACACACACACTCACTTTGTCTGCAACCAATGACTAGTTAAATAATCATCATTCGTTTTTAGTTTCATTCGTCTTGTTCACATAAATATTAAAGTTTAGCAGGTAGACCACAAAAAACTAAGTAAATTATTTCGATTTCTGTGGGGTAGATGCAGTTTGTTACGATTATTTAATTAATAGAACTTTGTTGGTTCGTGGATAATATTGGTGACGAGTATTTAGCGCAGTGTTGTGGTTATTATTATCAAAAAGCAGGCATAAAATATATTGAAGAGATCAGATCAGATCAGAGAATATTATTGCGCTGCGTAAAAGTGAAGTGAATATCTAATGAAACCGGACTAAGTGTGAGTGTTATCATTTATATATTTCATATTTTACTAAACATATATCTTAATCAAGGGTATTGTTGATATATAATACCCTTGATTGATCCCGCCGGGGGTTCGAAGAAAACCGATAGGGAAATCGTGGCCCCCGGCAACAGGGCAACCGAAGGAACACGGGTGGGTTTTAGTCAGTAAGAGTCTGACACGCCCTCCCGCTCCACCCAGAGCGGGAGAAGTTATTTGATAATTTCCCACCCAAAAAAAAAAAAAAAAAAAAAAAAAAAAAAAAAAAGGGTATTGTTGATAGAACAGAGGTATTGTTGAGACAGAAGATGCCTTTAAAGTTTTAAATTCATTGTGAGGTTTAATTCGATTAGTGAATAATAAATAATAAGGTATTATGTGTAATAAAAACAATGTTTTTCTTTGTTCTAGAGAAATACTGTGAGGGTTAAGAGATATGAGGAAGGGGCTTATTATCGAGTAGCAGCGACGTCAAATGGTGAATGAAACAAATGGTTTCATACCAACGAGATATTTTGCTGAATTATTAAAAACACGTCATTATGAACCGTTCGCCGTGCACTCTGAAGGCTTGCATCACTGAAGACCAGCTAGAAAACCGTTTTTGACCTTAAAATATTGACCGTACCAACTTAATAAACAACAGATTCGTTATTGCATAAATTTATGGTAACGAATTTTTTAAGCACGTTTCAATAGGGTGTTTGTCGTATACCGAAATTGTTTAATATTATTTTAGTAATAGTATTATTTTAGGATTAAAATTTGAGGTTTAGTTTCAATCTTCTTTTCGTAAAGAAAATGAATACTTAAGCTTTAACCTCAATAACAACCAATATTTACTAAAGTCAAATAAAATGTAAAATAATTAATACAAATAAAATATAAACAAACTGCCCATATTTAACCTTAAAATTACCTATTCTGTAAGTAGTTTTTTACATTTTAAGTAGTCTAATATTCTTTTCATTTATTCATTTTTTTACATATTAAATACATTTTTAAATATTTTTATAAAAATCATTAAAAAAACATTTAAAAATATAAAAAATAGTGGCCCATCGGCATCAGGAACAGGGTCCAAGCTGCCGGTGGTCAGGGCTCTAGAGAGAGGAACCTCCTCACTATGCGTGCCGTGTCTAGGAGTACTGCTTTCTGAATCAAGCCCTTGACCCAGCCGCGCAATGAGAGCCTCCTGAGGTGTTGGTCGAGGCTCTTCGCTATTAGGCCATTAACCGTAACGATTATCGGTACAATGATCGCAGAGTCCACATCCCACATGTCGACAACCTCGTGTGCTAAGTCAAGATACTTGATTTTTTTATCTTTCTCAGCTTTCACGAGATTCTCGTCATGAGGGACAGCGATATCAACAATCATTGCACGGCGCTCTCGTCGATCTATCACCACAATATCAGGCTTATTGGCTACAATAGTCCTGTCAGTGATGATAGATCGATCCCAGTACAATGTGGCATGACCATTCTCGAGAACTGGGTCGGGCACATACATGTAGTATGGTACTTCGGACTCCACAAGGTTGTACTGCAAGGCAAGTTGCTGGTGAATAATCCTAGCCACTAGATTGTGTCTGTGCAAGTACTCGCCATTAGCAAGACGAGAACAACCGGAAACAATATGTCGGATTGATTCACCGGGACGGTGGCATGCCCGACAGATGTCAACCGTACCGTCCTTGACAATGTATTTCCGATAATTATTCGTCATGATAACTTCATCCATAATCGCACAGACAAAACCTTCGGTTTCCCCGAAGAGGTCACCGAAACGCAGCCAGGATACAGACGCCAAAAAGTCTACATCAGGCCCGTGAAGGGCCCGGGAAAAGCGTCCATGTAGCTCTTTGCCCTGCCATACTTCCTTACGATCGTTAGTATCAAGTACTGCAGGTTTGCGCCAGTTCTCTTTTGCCAAGGAGAGCGGGGTAAGGCCCTTATCCGCTGCGACCACATCTCGTTGCATACCCACGTCAGTTTGAAGGAAATATTCCCTGAGACTGTAAATCTCGCGGTTGTGGAGGGTTTTAGCATTTAGGAAACCTCGACCCCCACACTTCCGCGGGATGTACAGTCTCATCACTGATGACCGTGGGTGATGCATCCGATTTGCTGTCAGCAATGTACGGACCTTCCTATCCAGAGCGTCAAGTTCTGTCTGAGTCCATTTGAGTATGCCGAAAGAATACATCAAAACAGGCATGACCCAACCGTTGAAGGCACGCACCTTGTTTCCGCCTGATAAAAGACTATTTAACACTTTATTCAGGCGGCCAAAGAAGCGTTCCCTCAACGATTGTTTCATGTCGGCAACATTGATGCCTAATGCTTCCGACATACCCAAGTACTTGTAGGTTTCGGTTGAGGAGAGGGATCTAAGGTGTATGGAATCCGAGAGTTGGGTTCCCACGGATTCCATAATCCTCCCTCGCTTTACATGCATGACTGCACATTTGTCCACACCAAATTCCATCCTGATGGCGCTACTGAACGTTTCTGTTACCTTCAGTAGTTCCATCAGTCGCAAATTGTTGGGGGCAAAGAGTTTCAAGTCATCCATGTAAAGGAGGTGAGATATCACCTGGCCACCCCTTCTCAACCGATAGCCTAGACCTGAATCCTCCAGCAGTGTGCTTAAAGGATTCAAGGCTAAGCAAAACCAAAGCGGACTCAAACTATCGCCCTGAAATATTCCCCGTTCAATCCTGATCGGTTCATCGATTCCCCGGATCTGTCGAGATCCTGGATAGAGAAGGACCGTCCTCCATTGCCGCATACATGACATCAGGAAGGTGCGCAGAGTTGCATTTATCTTGTACAACTCCAGCACCCTCATGAGCCATGTATGTGGCACCGAATCATAGGCCTTCTTATAATCTATCCAACAAGTCGACAAATCCTTCCGGGATCTACGAACCTGTTGGCTGATGGTCATGTCTATAAGGAGCAGCTCCTTAGTACCACGGGACCCATTCTTACATCCATTCTGAGACACAGACATAATTGAGTTGTTGTTAATATGTTGTGAAATTTTAGCTCTAAGAATGGATGTAAGAACTTTATAGACCGTCGGTAAACATGTAATTGGTCTATAATTTTTAGGTTCCGCAGTACTGCCCGATTTATGGAGCAGGTGGGTAACTCCTGTTGTGAAGAACACTGGTAGCGACCCAGTCTCTAAAGATGACTGGAATTGCGAGGCTAAGCAGGCATGTGACCTTTGTAGCCATTTAAGCCAGAAATTGTGCAGTCCGTCCGGTCCTGGAGATTTCCAGTTAGGCAACGGACGGACTGCACGGGCTACATCCAAAGGGGTAATGGTGATGGTCTCCATGTCTGGTATTGGATCACACGCCTGCTGAACAACACGCATCCAATCACCTTCAGTGTGACTGACAGGCACCGACCAAATACTTCGCCAAAAAGCTTTCATGGCATCATTATCTGGTAGACGCGCGTCAGTCACACCTTGATTGGGAGTGGGCCGCTCCCACGCTCTGTATACCCACCTTTCATCGTTCTGGAACATGCGGTTCTGAGTGTACCGATCCACTCTTCGCCTATACCGACGGATACGGTTTGCCCATGCATAAACTTTCTGCTTCAGGAAGTCGATGCGCTCTGTGACATGGGATACATATTCTCGGGGACTAATACTAGTTCCCGAGAATGCCCGCTTCACAAAGCGCATCACCCTTGGGCGTGTATTGCCCTCCCTGAAGCAGATGAGCTTCCCGATGAGTACCCTAGCCTCATTAATACGACACTCAATCCTGCATTGCCAAGCTGGTGCGGTGGGTTTCGGTCGTGCAGATCGGTCAGTGTTTGGGAATTTGACACGAGCCATACGACATGCCGCAACAGCCGTGCAATACAAGATTGAGTGTGTATCGCAAAGGTCTGCGCTGCTTTCAATAAAATTTGGTAACAGCGCATCTAGGGCACACACCAGTGCTCTGTTTCTTTTATTCATGGGCAAACGTGGTAGCCGTGGTCTAAGGTCAGGTGATGTGAACCGGTACTCATGAATCGCATCCTCCAGTGCGTTCCTTAATTCCACATTGCATAAGTTATCTGCAGATATAGCCCTGCCGTCCTCCTCTTCATCATATTCGGTTGCTTGCAATGGAGCTGCGGAAGGCGCATGCACAACATTCTGGGATGGGAGAGGGTTACTAGCAGAGCTATTCTGCATTTCCGAGCGCAGCCGATCAAGTGTGGCGTTATCCAACCTGTGGTTGTGTTGAATGACGCGCACCTGATCCGACAATCGTTGGGCCGAGGCGTTGACGGCAGGTTCAAGTACCTGAAACAGAGAGAGCATCCGACTTCGGTACGCTGTAAGGTTAATTCCTCCCTCTGTAGCCCCATAATATGCGCGCATCACATTTTCGTTCATGGACTGGGTCCATCGCATGCGCGACACATTTCCACCGGCAGCGGGGACCCTGTTCGGGGCCTGTTGGCCTCGAGGTCCCAAGCCCGCTGGTGGCCGGCCTCTCCCCAGCCGACGTACAGGTGTTGGCGACGTCGGCGGGGAAAAATACTCGTCGCTCGAGCTCGACGCAACTACCGCGGCCGGTGTTGTCACAGCGCTCACGGTGGGGCTGGGTACCGGCGGCGGCGAGGCGGAGCTGAGCGACGAGACCGGAGGTGATGGGTGTGTTCTTTGTTTCGCTGATCTCGTCAACATATCATCGATTTCATTTTCATAATATTCTTCTTGTTTTGTCGGAGGTGACAGATGTCACCTCCGGTTCGATATTTTTTTACTGCAGTCTATTGCTTTTATACATTGTGGTCGCTGTTTTTTTATTATAAAGTAATCTTCAGGCTTTCGGGTTTGTTTTACTATTCTTTTGTACTGAAAAACTGCGTCTAAAATTAATAAAAATGTGGAAATTATGAAAACAAATTTTTGGCGTTGTCTTTACGTTGGTGTTGCCAGCTTGTAATATTCTTAATTATTACTTAATTACTTCGACCATGATCAAAGCTTAATATTTATGGTGAAAAAATCCATTAAAAATTTAAAATATTTCATAATTTAAATATGTCAAAATAATACAAACTGCTTCTAAGTTTCTTGACATCTATTTCACATCTTATTCAGCTGAAGTAATGATAAATAATTGTAGCAATTTTTTAACTTATGTAAAATAAATATAGGTAACGAATAAACATATTTTTTTTAATTGTGTTATCATATATCACGCATTTTTTATTCTAAAACCTTTATTGCAATAACAACATAAAAAAGCAGCAATATTTAAAAAATATTATTATAGAAAACAAAAATAATAATATTTGCAAAAAACCGCACTGTGTTTTACGAGATTAGAACCTGAGGCAGTTTGAATTCCATACCAACGCTTAACGCTTTCTGCTATCTGCACTTGTTAAGTTACTATCGAATTTTAGCAATGCCATTAACTGGTCAAGTTCACGCGCATAGTGCGTGTGTGCTAGCATGTTTAAAGCGACGGAAATATATTGTTGTTTCGTGTAGCTCAAAACTGCGTTATCTGTGGTGTGTGTATCGTGTTGCTTACACATACAAATGTACGAGGTGCTCATGCACTTTTGAGCGCTTACTGTACATTTTGTTGTTCTGATTACTCTTGTGTATGCACGTGTTTCTGTGACGAATAAACCTATTTTTTTTTCTTTGTTTTACCTATGCTCTACCTCTACACGATGACAAAACTGTATCAAATCCACACTACATCGTGCTAGAGTATCGTATTCTTTACCAGAATAAATCAGAAAATAACCTATCAAAAACAAAAAGACAAAGTATAAAATTCTTTTTTCGTAGGACAGGATGGTGTCGCCATCTATAGATTTTCAAATTCCACCGTTTTTAGGGTTCCGTACCTCAAAAGGAAAAAACGGAACCCTTATAGGATCACTTTGTTGTCCGTCTGTCTGTCTGTCAAGACCCTTTTTCTCAGGAACGCGTGGAGGTATCAAGCTGAAATTCATATCAAATACTCAGGTCTACTGTCCCTTGGACCTGTTGTAAAATCAAACTTCTAAGCCAACGCAATCAAAAGATATAGCCGTTTATGCTGCAAATTTTCGACACTCGCAAGGGAATCAAAACCTACAGGATACTTCCCGTGAACTCAGAATCTTGAAATTTGGTACGAAGCAACGTCTTATAGCACAGATAAAGGAAAAATAGCGAAAAGCATAAATTTTGAGTAACATCATATAACAAAAATATTTTTTTTATAATTTTAAACTTACTACTCCTTTCCTCATGAATGCGGTTTGTACGGAACTCTCGGTGCGCGAGTCCGACTCGCACTTGGCCGGTTTTTAATTTTTACTTATGCAGATTAAGCGTGGCCAAACTCTACCTACTCGACCCAAATGTATGGGACAGCTGATTGAGTCTTCTTTCATGCAGCAACGGAATTACGTACCGACGTGATTTTTCGCATAGAAATAGTCTTGTTTTTTTAGTGTGTTTAGTGACTAACCTGGTGTCAGAGTTTTAAAGCTGCCCATGGGCCTCTGACTTGGCTTCAAATGCCGTCGAGAAGTATCTCTCAGGCATCTCACGATGTTAATGATTACGATAATGTTGTTGTTGTTTGTTGTGTTGTAGTTTCGGTTTCGGTTCCGGTCTAGTTTCGGCAAAAAAACGAGTTTCGGTTTCGGCGGCAAACCTGCCGAAACTACGACCGAAACCGAAACTGCATACGGGAGTTCTCGCTGTGATCGATCATGTTCGGCGCGTTATATTCCATGCAAGCGAGTAAGCGACGAAGACATTTTGCCACGTCCACGTGCTTAATCATGTCGTGACTGGCTTGTGTTTGCAGTTCGTTTTGTTTGTTGTGAGTTTTCGTGTGATTTATTTTGAATTCGGTAAGTTTTATTACGTGATATAGCATAAGAGTAGGTAGAAAACATCAAAAAAATTTTTTTTATAACAAACTAATACATAGATTATCGTTTTCTTTATTTTTCCCTCAAAACATGATCCTTGTAAGGAAGTTTCGGTTTCGGTTTCGGCCGAAACTGAGAATGTTGCCGAAATTCGGTTTCGGTTTCGGTCGGACACTATTGTGTTGTTATGTTGTTGATAGAAATAGTTTATGAGCCAGACATAGGCTACTTTCATTTCAGTAAATTCAGTCACGTTTCCGCCAGCTTGTATTTAAAGCACTTTGTTGTCGTTATTATTACAACAGTTATTTAATAAAAACCGGCCAAGACCGTGTCGGACCACATACAATGAAGGGTTCCGTAATTGGGATGAATTTATCCCAAGCACGAATTTAACATTGTAGTTGAAAATCATGTTCTCCCATACATTCTAACTGCAAATGTAAGTTTGTACGCACAATATTGAGAGATTTACCACGTTATTTTAAGACCATAGACTTATGAGTAAAGAGCCATACTATGTATTTTTTATTTTATTTTAGGTCCAGTAGTTTCGGAGATGGGGCATGGTAAATTTTAATCGAATTTCTTAAATATCTTTAAAAGTATTTATTTTTTTCATTTGATATGTCACAACTTCACAAGGTACTGTTGGCAAAACTTTATTTTTACTTTCTTGTTTGCCCCCAAAGTAACCCCTATATTCAAAATTCATTTATTTACGTTACACGTCTGTGTTTGGGTCACAGAAATACATATGTGTACCGAATTTCAACTTAATCGGTCCTTTAGATTCGGAGGAAATTGGCTGTGACAGACGGATAGACAGACGAGTGATCCTGTAAGGGTTCAGTTTTTTGCCTTTTGAGCGTACCTCAAAAGACAAAAAACCGAACCCGAACCCTCAAAATGAGCTAGTTGTCGATAAATGATTACCTTAGTCCTAGCAGCGACCACGTCGGCGCATGGCTGGCACACAACGGAGCGTCTCTTCCGGCCCGCGTCGTAGTACGCGACCACTGACGCGTCCGCCTGCTTGTACGGCACTTTGTTGTCGCTTGTGCAACAATAGTTGATACATTTGGATGTTTCTCGAGCTTTTTCTAGTTCTAAGGCTGTCATTTTGTCGGGGGAAGTTGGAAGTGATTTTTCTGTAAAAATAAAATACATAAAATAACTTCAGACGTGTATAACTTCACGCGTCTAGTCGCGCAGGAGACACCTTGGGCGTCGGTAATCGTGGGCCGATTTCCGGCCACCGTAGGCGCGGGCTTGCGGACGGTGAGCAAAGCGTAGGTCGCCGTCCGATAAGGACACCAGACGCACGTTGTGTTCCACGCGCTCCTCAGAGATGTCAGCAGAACTGACGGGGTCCGCTAGGGCCGATGCCTGCCGGGATTGCGAAGAAATCCGAAAGGGAGATCGTGGCCTCGACAACATGGCAACTGAAGGAACACGGGTGGGTTTTAGTCAGTAAGAGTCTGACACGCCCTCCCGCTCCACCCATAGTGGGAGAAGTTGTTTGATAATTACAAACCCAAAAAAAAAAGGAGAGTATTTAACGAAGGGTAAGGCAGCGGTTCATTGTACACCACATTTTACCAGAAATGTTACACATAATCAGCCTATAATATTCCCACTGCTGGGACACGTACCTCCTCTCTGTGAGAGGGAGTGGGCCGTAAAGTGCGGGTTGGTAGATGTCACATGTTTTCGAATTTTTGGTTCTAGAACATGCCGGTTTCCTCACGATGTTTTCCTTCACATTTTGAGAGCAGTGGTGATGAAATTATTTACACAAAGTAAAGCGCCTGTCAGGGTTTGAACTACCTTTCTGCGAAGCAGTAATGCTCGCGAAGGAAGAGACGGAGCGCGTGAGGGAGAGGCAAATTTCGCGCCCTCGCGCCCCTAACCGCCGCAGGAGGAGACGCCCTGGGCGTCGAGAATCACAGGAAGATTTCCGGCCACCGTAGGCGCGGGCTTGCGGACGGTGAGCAATGGGAAGCTCGCCGTCCGATAAGGACCAAGCCCGGGTCGACGGCGCGTTGTGTTCCACGCGCGCCTCAAAGAGATATCAGCAGAATTGACGGGGTCCGCTAGGGCCAATGCCTGCCGGGGCTGCGAATATGGGTCAGTAAGAGTCTGACACGCCCTCCCGCTCCACCCAGAGCGGGAGAAGTTATTTGATAATTTCTCACCCAAAAAAAAAAAAAAAAAAAACGCTTTGAACTACGATCTACAACTCGTAAATCGCGGCCGTTACCACTGGGCCACCAGTGCTCTGAAATGTTGAAAGTCCCATGTAATGAGTGCCTTATGTCATTTCCAGACACGGGCAGTTGCTCCGAATTTTCTGATGGGAAAACCAGATACTATTTTACCCAACCTGGGAATTGGACCCAGGAAGTCATGCTTATCAGTCGCGCTTGCGATTACTAGAGCAACTAGGCAGAACGGTATTATGGGGTCAATTTTTATTATAAAACTGATTGCGATACACCCTGTATCGCAATCAGTTTTGCATGGACATCGGTTTTGCAGGGACATCGACGCGAAAACTGTTACCATGGATTCAGTACATGATTCTGAACCCCCCTTTTTTTTTGTGTGGGAAATTATCAAATAACTTCTCCCGCTCTGGATTGAGCGGGAGGCCGTGTCAGACTCTTACTGACTAAAACCCACCCGTGTTCCTTCGGTTGCCCTGTTGCCGGGGGCCACGATGTCCCTTTCGGCCCATATTCGCAGCCCCGGCAGGCATTGGCCCTAGCGGACCCCCTGCGTTGAAATTTTTCGTCGGTTATTTAAAAAAAAATCTGCTGTTTCATACTTTTTGACCGCGTAGGTATTGCACTTTTCTATGAAACTGCAGATTTTTTTAGGTTCCGTTTGGCACCCCTCGGGTACAGAACCCTAAAAATTACCTAAATATAAAACTCTTCGTTTGTTTACTTCCGTGACTTAATTTAAACAGCATGAATGATGAACTAAGCTATCGAATAAAAGGCCTGAGATCAAAAAAAAAATTTTTTTATCAGACCTGTAGATTATTAAAAAATATTGGACACGTATTTCTTTCTTTTTTGACGTTATCAAAAGATTACGGCGATACATTGAGTTAAAATGTGCCATGAAAGAAAGAAAGAAAGAAAGAAAAAACGTTTATTTGCGGTAAACATGACGCAGAAAAGTATTGTTTAGAATATAAAAATGAGATAAGGTTGGGGGAAGCATGCGTCACATCCACGCAAATCGGCTATCGCTCAGCATTATGCTACGACCCTATGCAAGACAGAGCCCCAGCGCTGGTTTTCAG
Source organism: Agrochola litura (assembly GCA_949152395.1). NCBI lineage: Eukaryota > Metazoa > Arthropoda > Insecta > Lepidoptera > Noctuidae > Agrochola > Agrochola litura. Next base: position 10,395,852 of record OX424517.1, on the reverse strand, counting down.
CGACAGCCGGCGCCGACGTAATGACGTCAACCGGTGCAGCAAACAAATATGACGCTGTATAAGTGCAGCGTACTTAAAGAAAAATATATATATATTTTTAATATAGTGTGATGCAATATATACTAAATAAATGTAAAAAAAAAAAAAAGAAATGGACATACTTTATTTCTATGTTACGAGAATATCATCCTCAAAAAAACGTATTACGTTTTATATAGTGGCAACATTTCGACGCGTCTTATTTGACGTTCACCCAAATTGTGATGTAAGAAATTACAAAATGGCCAATGATGTAATGTGTTTATTATTAATAAAAAGTTATATGTCAGTGCTTTATGCGTTTGTGAGTGAATGTGAGATGAGACGGACCCAATAAAGACAATACCCTGGAAAACTGGAGGGTGACCCGACACACCAAACACTTTTAAAAGAGATGTGCTGCTTCAAAAACAAACAGAAAGTTATGAAAGTCCGAGTCACAAATAGAAATACAAGATAGAACAACACAGATTAAGTAAATAATACGATAATTGTAATTTAATTTGAAATTTGATTGTAAATAGATGATTATTAAATTAAATATTAAGCAATAACATGGACAAGTAATGAGATCAAAATGTAATTCCATAAATAGGTTGTCAACATAGGATGAGAGTGGACAGAGGGAACGCTACCATCAGTCCCAGCAAACAGGGGACCGAAAGCCATGCTGCAGCGCTGCTGGAGATCCAAAAACCAAATACTGCAGGCCATGACCCATGAGGTGAGCAAAGAAAGAAAGGAAAAATTACTGTTTATGAGAGTTAAAAACTTATTGTTTAGAAAGTTGTACATGTAACAATAACTTCTTAAGTTGAAATTTAAAAGACTGTATTGTTTTTAGGCCTCGCATTGGCGGTGGAAGATCGTTCCAGCAGCGCGTGGCTGCAAACCTGAAGCTACCTCTGAATGCTGCGGTTTTATGTCGCTGCATGTTTAGTGGGCCAACCACAGAACGAAGACCATACTTGTAACGTGCTTGTCGCCAAGTGAGTTTTTCAAATAAATAGTGCGGCTTATGGGTTGTTACAATGCCAAACATTAAACTTGCTAAATGAAGCTTTCGCCTCGCAGCCATTTTTAGTGTCTTGAGTTGGTTTATGTATGGTGTCACATGATGCCTGCGAGGGACATGTACGCAGAAACGAATACAGGCATTCTGAATTCGCTGAATTAACCTATCTGTCCTAGCAAGCAAGCAGGGCCCATAGACAGTGTCACAGTAATTTAGCTTAGATAGGATCAGACTGTCAGTCAGTTGTTTTCTCAGTGGTACGCTAAGAAAATTTCGTATACTATATAATACCTTCAGCCTATAAAAACAATTTCTGAGTACATTTTTTAAATGAGCCTCGAAACGCAGCTCTGGATCTAGGATTAGACCCAGGCTACATGCCTGTTCCACTCGCTCAATTTTCTCCCCTTTAATTAAAATCTCAGGTTTGGCAGACAGTATTGCAGCAACTTGTTTTCTTGTACCCAGCACCATGAACTTGGACTTCAGCGGGTTCAGTACCAAAGAGTTTTCCTCAGACCAGGTCACCACTCTATGCAGGTCCTCATTCACCTTTTGCACTGCCAACGCTGTATCATCCCCTTTGAAGGATATGTACAACTGAATATCATCAGCATACATATGATACTTGCAGTTTAAAAAGGATCCGATAACATCAGCACTATAGAGGATGTACAGCAAAGGGCCCAGAATCGATCCCTGCGGGACTCCCCTAGACACCTGGAGTGGAGAGGAAGACACAGTTGATCCGTCTTCCTTATGGATCTGCACATACTGTGACCTACCAGTTAGATAGCTATTAAACCAATCCACAGCGCCACAATCAAAGCCATAATATTTTAGTTTGGACAGCAGTAGATTGGTATTAATAGCGTCGAAAGCCCGAGAGAAAACCAGCAGGACCAGGATCGAACCCTCCCCCCCATCACGTGCCTCCAGGATATTGCCCACCACATCTATCAGAGCCGTTGCAGTGCCTCTTCCTTTACGGAAACCTGACTGAAGTTCAGGGAGAATGTTATTATCTTCCAAGTATTCAATTACCTGTAGATACACTACACGCTCCAGAATCTTTGATAGGCAGGGCAGTAAACTAATTGGCCTGAGGTCTTTCAAATTAGCTGGGTCACTAATTTTAGGGATAGGGCGAACAATTGCGCGCTGCCAGAGACTAGGGAAAGTGCGCGACTCTATTGACCTGTTGATGATATCAGTGATGACTCGCAGGGTGGTTGGCATTGTGAGTGTTAACATTTTCAAACTGATACCATCAACACCCTGAGCATTTGATTGTAGACTCCTGACTATCTTCAGAATTGTCTCCTGGTTGGTTGTAGTGAGCGAGAACATGGCTGGACTGTGTTGGCGAGAACAGAAGTAGGACATTTGCGAGACGTTATCATCACAATTCCCTGGAACATCCAAAAAGGCCGCATTGATACTATCTGGATTATCGAAATGACTTGGCAGTAGCTTTTCTTTATGGTCTGGAAGCACATCTGACTTCAAATTACGCCACAATAGTTTGGGATCCTTACTTTGATCATTAATGTTTTTCGTGAAATATGCTGTCTTTTCCCTCATTAATGCGGCGGTGGCTTCATGCTTAAGATCCAGATAGTACTGCTTATGATGTGGTTCTCCAGTTGCACGGCATCTGTCCCTAGCCTCATCTCGCAGCTTGAACATCAGACGAATTACGTCTGTGATCCAAGGCGTAGGCCTCTTGTAGAAGGTCTTTTTCTTGATAGGAGCGTGGAGATCGAAAAGCTGGAGCATGTATAAGCTAAAAGTATGTACCATGGCATCAACATCACTCATATCTCCTATAGTAGACCATGGTATCATGTTCAAATCACTATGGAAGTGATCTGGCATGATGTCTGAAAAGGAGCGAAACTCAACCACCCTAGGTTTAACCTTGGGCTTCTTAAAAACAGTTTCGCATGTAATGAAAGAGTGGTGGCCGAGCTCACTGATATGGCTCACCTCAACATTTCGCGTTGTAGCATCTGTGCATACGATATCGATGAGCGAACTACTGTTACCCACAAAGTGTGTCGCTGATTGAACTAGTTGGGCAAGGTTCAAGTAATTAAAAAAGTCCGTAAGCTGCTTTGATTTTGAGCTGTTTGCATCCAACAGATTAACATTTAGGTCACCCAACAGCACAAGATTATCATATGGGGCTAATGCACTAATACTGGCAGTTATAGCGTCAAGGAAAAGCTCCAAGTCCTGCCAAGGCGGGCGGTATGCAGTCCCAATTAGAACCTTTTTTTTATTTATAGTCAGGCCCAGCCAGAGCTGCTCCACATCAGGGTGTTCAGGATGAGCTCTTACACGCGCGTTAATGCCATTCTTTATGTAAAAAGCAACTCCTCCGCCACGCCCACCTCGGGTAGTCACAGGTCGCGGAACGTGCCTAAATTTGTAACCAGGTACACTAGGAGCGCGGTCCTCTTCCCCCTTGCGTAACCATGTCTCATTTATAGCCATGATGTCCACAGAGTGGTTGCCCATGGCAATCAAGAACTCATCCTGATTTGTCCCTAGAGAGCCCGCATTTAGTAGACCAAACTTAATATATTTACTGGGAGCCATCAGTGTCAATAGCTGCAGGTATTATATATGGAAGTATGATGAAATGGTACGAGTGAATGTATGTAGGTGTTGTGTGGAGGTTCAGTTGGGCACTATAGTACGAATATGTAATTATGATTGAGAAAAATACTGTGATAAAGAATACTTCTTGTTCATATTTATGATTAAATAGACTAGGTGTAAATAGACTAGGTGTAAATAGACTAGGTTTAAATAGACTAGGTGTAAATAGACTAGGTGTAAATAGACTTTGTGCATAATTAGGATTAAATAGATTTGGTATAAATAAACTTTGTACATATAATATAAGTAAATATAGTATGACAGCAAAATAGTAAAATGTGGGCACATAAGTTCCATTCACATCCGGTCCATGGCTGAGCACACTATGAAAATGGTTGTGACGCACATTTCCCCCAGCATTAAAAATAAAACTATTCACATGTAGGTAGACACAATAACAATTAAGCAGTGTCATTTGCAGTACCGAAGACACGGGATAAGTCCTCCTCAGTGCGGATCCTCTGCGCCTTGTCTCCTGGCATCTTCCTGGCGAGGATGCGGCCCTGCTTGGTCCACACAAACTTCCAATCAAGGACACTGGCTGCATCCCGCGCCCTACGAAACAACAGACGGTTGGCTTTCGTCAGCCGCTCGTTGAGGAAGAACCGCTGCGCTGGAGCGGGCATGTCGAGGTCTGCAGTGGTCGCTCCACGTCGCACTCGCGCGCTTGCCAGAAGCTGGTCGCGCAGGTCCCGACGGGCAAGGCGCACGACGATCGGCCGCGGACGAGATTCAGTCGGTCCTGCTGAGCTTGTCGCGTTGAGCTGCCTTCCACCAACACGTTCCGCACTAACGATGTCGCGATCGTCAAGGTTGACTCCCAGTTTGTGGCCAATGACCTTAATTATGTGAGCTGGGTTTTCCCCCTTTCCCTCCGGCAAATTAGTCACCTCTATGTCGTTAGCAAGAAGATCCTGGTCCCTGTTATTAATCTCTCTCCTCAGTTCCTCCACAATCTTGTCCACGTTTGCGGAGTTCGTGGAGCTCGAAGTAGCTCGCTGCTCCAGCGCGTCCACCCTGGCCTCCAGACCGTCGATGCGTGTGCTGCAGTTATTTAAGGTGGTTTTGAGCTCCGCCATTTCAACCTCCATCTCCTTCCTAAATACCTGGATCTCTGCACGCACCATCCTCAGCTCTTCCATGATCACCCGCAGGTCGATTGCAGCTACAGGCAGTAATTCCCGAGTGGTGACGTCGGCAATTGAAATTTCAGGCGGCGGGGGAGTTGAGGCTGCATTAACAGGGCTGATAGTCTGCGTGAGTTCATATCTAGAACTTGCCTCAGGACTTTTAGGTGTACATAAATTTGGAATCTCTGTGTTATTAGCGGGGGGGCTTTGAGTGGGACCCCTGACAGGAGTTTCGGCCCTGTTATCCCGAGCAATATTCTTTTTACAGTCTGGACAACGCCAGTTAGGTGCTATGCTGGCCTTCGTAGGGACGCCCACGCACACTCTGTGATACTGCACCTGGCACTTGCCACACCTAGCGCCCTCTAACGTGGATATGAAGCGACCGCAACCTCCACATTTGATGCCCGGCATGGTTATGCGTCCTGTAGACTAGCTTGGCAGATGGTATCGGGGATGTTCGCTAGATGGCGGCAGTACGATTCCCGTCACGGGTCGATAGGTCGTTTGCTGCTACTAGGACAGATGGCTCTGTTGTCAAAGCGACGTTACCGAATACATTGTTTTACTAGCGGGTAACTAACTATAATTTCGTAAATTTTGGATAAATATTTTTGTGATTATACGACCCTTAAACGCACTACTTATCACTCACTACAGTGTATGTTATGCTGATTGCCACTATGATCACTATTAAACTGATTCTAATGCACTTTGACTTTTATTTACTATTTTTATTTGAATTTATTTGGACAGCGAGCTACACCGATAGAGACGTCAAACGTCACTCGTCACACATGACGTCACGCCTTGCTAGATTTAATTGTGCGTAACGAGCCCCCACTCCCCAACTTTTATGCGTGTTTTCTAAGTTATTTTTGATTAATATGATAAAGCAAAAAATACGTGTCTAATATTTTTATACTATGTGAAATACGGACTAAATAGAATTTCATTTTTTTTACCTAGGCAAATACCGTAGTTAGTCCTTACCTTTAGCTCCACTTTCATCGTCGTCAGAATCTAGACTGAATATTTCTAGATTCAGCTTATGTTTGGACTGTGTTTGAGTTTGTTCATTAATCTGAAAGCAAAACAACGCATTAGCAAAAACAATATATACTAGGCGCAACGAAAATTGTGTAATTTTGAGATTATAAGGATGATATTTCTAAAAAAAAAAAAAATCAAGCTTCAAAAAAAAAAACACTACAAAGTGAAAAATAACTTTAATTTCGGAAGTTGACGTCTTTAGTTTTGTATTTTCGTTTTTTGCTGCCGACTTCCGAAATTAAAGTTATTTTTCACTTTGTAGTGTTTTTTTTTGGAAGTCGGTTGTGTTATTTTTGTAAAAAGTTCTAATTTTTCACTTTTTAGTTGTGGTACCTACCCCATACAAATTCGAATACCACTACCTGCTATGTAAATGACAGTGACAGGAACTTGTCATATCATCCACATACTAAGTGGGAAACAAAAGAAAAACACTACAAAGCGAAAAATAACTTTAATTTCGGAAGTCGGTGGCATAAAACGATAATTCAAAACCAAATACACCGATTTCCGAAATTAAAGTAATTTTTTGCTTTGTAGTGTTTTTCTTTTGTTTCCTTTTAATTTTTGGAAGTCGGTTGTTTTTTTTTTTTGTAAAAGTTTTTATTTAAATAATTTTGCGGAGTGAACCATCAGTACGAATCTGTGCTATTTTAGTGGTATGAGGAACAGGGTGTAAAGTTCACTCATCCACCATAGAAAAGGGAGGATCCTCCGACCAGACGGGTGTTGTGTCTGGCGGGCAACTGCCCAACGGTTTGAAGTTGAAATCTTGTATCCATGTCGATCGCTCGGTAAACTGTAATTGCGCGATGCAGGATTTGTGTGACGTCATGTCTATGATGCGTAGTTTTTGTATGTATAACTATATAAATGTGTTTTTTTATTAAAGCAAACACTGAGCTACATGCCTGTTTATTTCACTTACCTTGGTTTCAGGTATTATCAATTGTTCGGTGTTAATAAAAGTTTTTATCGTAACTTCACTAGTATTCAATCTGGCCTGAAAAAATAAAAATGTATTAATAATTTCCAGTATTTCTATTTTCTTCAGAAAAATCATCGCATTACCGAATACAAACGAATGCTAATTTCCATGTCCATCAATTATTAGATTTATCGTGCATAATAATTTGAATTCAGAACTAAGTACTTTATTGTTGTTTTGTTTTGATTTCCGTGTGAACTATATAGAGCTGTAAAACTATTTTCCTATCTGTCATGCCTGCGACTTTAACAGCTTTTCTCCCATGTTTTAAATAAAATTACATTAAGTTACAAGAGTATTAACAACTCTTTATACTTCCAAGTCGATTGAGAGCGTCCGGTCTGCACCAAGAAGTGCAAAGGGCAACTGATAGAAATCCGATGACTGACGAAACACGAAGTTTGCCGAGAGACATTAAGAAAATAGAAATACTGTACATGTATTTCCATTTTCGCAACTGTCTACTTTAGCGCCATGTAGTTTAAGTTGAATTTAAATTGACTATTTTTTATAACAAAGGCAATAAAAAAAATATTGTTGCAATGGAATTTGAACTTTGTCATTTTAGAAATTAAGTTTGTTATTCCAAAACACAAAAATCTGTATTGAAGTTTATGTATACTTACAGGCTTATGCGGCGGCGGCTTAGGCACGCCACTGATAACAACCTGGGAGAGGTTGTCTTTAGTCGTTATCTCAGACGTACTTCCGCCGGAAGTACACATTATGTCTATGCCCGTTGGTATGTTAACGTTGGTAACATCTGGTGCCGGGGAAGGAGGTTTGTCGTCCTCTGTTGTCTCTGGTACCGGTTGTTTTTGTACTTCTTGTATGTCTGTGGGTGTTTTGAGAAAGAAAGAATTTAGAAACTGTAAGTATAATTTAATAGTAAATTGTTATACGACGGGCTAAAATAACCCATTGTAACGAGGTAGTTTTACTCCAGAGCTTTAGCAAGGGAGTAAATAGAAACCGAGTTATAATGGGTTTTAGCGCCGTGTGTTTACACTCTACTTTTCACTACGATTGCGAGAAAATAAAATAATCCAATACAATATTAAATAGTTAATTTTATTTTTTTAAATATACAATTTGTTCAATCTGAATTTTTAAGGTTAACTTTTTATCCCGGTATGCGGTAGTAAAAAACTAGTTTTACATAAAAATAAAGACTTTTTCGTTTTTGTAGGCTCGTTGGTTACAGACATAAATTACTTTTTCCCCTAGAGCAAGATATGCTATTTCTTCCTCGCTCTGGTACGCTACAATGACGGACTTTTTGAGCAAGAGGAGTTAAAAAATACTTTATCTACACGACTACTTCGGGTAGACTAAAAAGTCGCAGGACCTTCGTAAGGCTGGCGCTTATCTAGCGAGGCGCAGCGCAGCACGGTTGTCATTGCCAAACAAAATATCAACGTTGCATGCCTAAAAATAAAGTTGAGAATAAATAACCCGAGACGCGCGCATCTTTCCGCTTCGACGTGCTCTCGAGCTAATGGAAGTTTAATTATTTTCAACTATATTTCAATGAAGACAACGTCGATAATAGTTTGACAGTGAAAAATGCTGTGCGCTGCGCGATTAATTTGACAGGACTAACTAAAATTTATCTTCTGTCCTTTTCTTAATGAAATAGAAAGAAAAAGATGCAGTGAACTTAAATTTAGTTTAGTTTAACAAGGGAATCGGCACCAATGTATATCAGTTCAAAAACTTTTAACTTACCATCTTCAGAAGAACTGCTCTCCTCCAAGTCCACAATGTTAACAACCGAGCTAGCTTCTTGCGTGGTGATAGCCAAATTCTTCATCTTGCTCGGGGATTGCTTTAATTTGCTTGGGGATTGCTTGGGCGATATATTGCTCTTGTTAGGGGATTTAGACGGTGATGGCTTTTGTTTTTCTGAGATAGGAAAGAAATTGTGTTACAAAAATAGTGGATTTCTATGAAAATTATGTGGAGAGATACGATATACAGTGAAAACCGTTTTTAAGAGCGTTTATTCTGAAAGTTGGCAACGTCGCAAATAGATGTCAAATATTTCGCTGTTTTGATTAATTTTGCAATATTACTGTATGGAAATAAGAAATGTGGCTAACTGAATTTGATGTTGTAATCGTTTTAGGTGTAAAAAAGGCATTTGGAAAGTTTCCAAATACTTTTTTACTTCTAAAACGAAATATTCGATGTTACGATATTAATTATTGCATTTCATAATCAATATTTTAGTTCGCTAGTTAGCCACATTTCTTAATTCCATACAGTAATATTGCCAAATTAATCAAAACAGGTAAATATTTGACAGAAATTTGCGACGTTGCCAACTTTCAGAATAAACGCTCTTAATGACTTCGAAGGGACCGTCGGATTACGATTGTTATAGCTGATAGTCGTTATAACCAAAAACTATGTTAAGTAAACAATAATGTTGGGGCCAGGGGCGCTGTATCCATATAAGCAGATTCCTACCGGCTTCCCTTCGGAAATTCGGAACACAACCACTCTAATCGTCATTGAATAATCAAACTATAAGTATTTGATACACCGTAAAATTAAAACATTACAAAACGCCTACATACATTAAAAAAATTGTCTTAATATCCCAACAACAAAACACTTTGCGCTAAAATAACTCGTAGGCGCGTCCGGTTTATCGTGAATTCAATTTCCTTACAAAATAAAGTCAATCGTGACGTCACTTTGGTCACGTGACACCGCCGTTTCTAGCTGCCGGGTAAGCCGATCTGCAACGAGTTACGATAGGGACGCAGTAGCAGAAACGTGCGCGCGGGAGCGAGAAGGAATTATTACTATTGCACCACCTCTTTCTAGCACACGCATTTGATTCGGCAGTTTTCGTTGAATTTCGTAATACGTTCGGCTAGGAGTTCGTAAACATTTCATTATTCGTATGACAATGTGTGGTTGTTTTTGACGTAATCGTATTAGAACCATATTAATTTGCATTTTGTTCGCTCAGTATTCATTGAATTCATTAGTTTATCATTACTAGTAGTATTAATATTTGTTTGTAGTTATAGGACAGTGATTACCATAGTGTTTTGAGTTTAGTGAATGTGAAAGTAAAGTACGTTGTAATCAGGTATTTGGGGTAAGTAGATAGTTTAATAAGTTGAAATTACTTATTTAGAGTAGATTTGAAAAGTAATTAGTACGATCTTATTAGGATGGCGGCATTAATAGTTTTAGAATGTTGTTTGACAGATTATTTACTTTGTAAAAAAAACATGCTTTTCAAGGTTACGTTTTGAAAATAAGAAATATATAATTAAGTTAGGCCGTGCTCGCCCAGTTATGACTATAAATTACAAACGCCGCAATGATTTTTCAAACATTTTAATGTTTCCCTTTACGATAAATATCAATGACTGACTGACATTCGTAAATTAAATGTATTGTTCCCGTGTTTACTTTTCTTAGTTTCTAGTTGTTTATGGAATATAGGGTTTTTTTACATTTAAATCTGACGAATTCATCAAAAAAGATGTGCAGACTGAAAAACATATTCGTAGCTGTTTTATGAGTTCGGGACTTTAGGAAGGAATATAATTATTTTCACTAATTTGCATGAAGTTCATAATAGAAAAGAAGATCGAAATCGGAATTTAATGAAACGGTTTTTTGACATCGTTATTTTGATAGGTGCTTTATTTATATTACGTTACGGATCAATGTTCTTTGCAAGTATTTTTACTTTAAAGGTTTTGGAAGTATTGTTTTTTTTTTTTTGTAAACGCGATTATGCTCTTTATTTAGATAAGGTTACGGACCAATGTTCTAAGGCGATCTTGTTCAAGTTTTCACTTCGGTCGGCACTCCCGGAGTGCCACTGTTTTTTTTGCTTGTTTGGGCGCTACACTATTGTGGGTTAACAGGAACGCCTTTCGACATACTGTATATCTTGACCTACCTTCACTATCCTTGCTTGGTTCAGCCACAGTCGCTTGAACCTTTGTAGGTTCAACATCAACCTCGTTGTCAGACGTGTCTGACAGTTTCACTGTCTCTATGTCCATCTGATCTGTGGTTTCTTGTTGGTTCTGTGAAGAAATATCATAATAAACTCCCGGACTCCTAAATCGAGCCAAAGTGCATTTACAACATGCCGCTACAATGGCGACATTAATTTAACATACAGGTAGGGCTAGTGGCCAGTAATCATAAAAACATACTAAGAAAAAATTATTCGTTAAGGGGAAGCGTCAGGGTAGCCCGCGAAATTCAAATTTTCTTACGTTTTTTGCATTTTGCAGGTCAGTGTCAGGTTTTATGTTGATTAAAATATGATTCGCGGTCGTAACAAATATAGCTTTACTCAATTATAATCATTACAATCAGCAATACAACTCCATAAGTTAGCAAAGGTGTCAAATGTCATGATTTCATGAAATCATGACATTTGACACCTTTATCTTCTTCTTAATCACTATTGCTGATTGTAATGATTATAATTGAGTAAAGCCATATTTGTTACGACCGCGAATCATATTTTAATAAACATAAAACCTGACACTGACCTGCAAAATGCAAAAAACGTAAGAAAATTTGAATTTCGCGGGCTACCCTGACGCTTCCCCCTTAAGGGAGCGTTCAAGTATGTATTACGTAGACTTTGGGGGGAGGGGGGGGGGACTTCTGAAACGTTACGATGCGTTATAGGGGTGGGAGGGGTTTGAACTACGCGTTACTTAACATTGTTTTAACCCTTCAGAACGGTCACGTAGAGATTTTTTTTTCTCACGCATTTTTTTCTCAAAATTTCAAATGGAATAAAGCAATTGAATTTTTTTTTTTACCTTCTCAAAATTTCTTGCTTGCTTTACAGGATAGCGATTTTTTTTTTTTAACTTCAAATGTAAAGCAAAAAAAAATATTTATCGATAGCTTGTACTTTACGCCACATAATTTTAATTTTATAAGGTAAAAATGGTCACTTAGTGGTGGTTATGTAACGTTTTACTAGGGGGTGGGGGGTAAAGAAAAACGTTACGGCGCCTTACATGGGTAGTCAAAAATCTCCAAAAATTGCGTTAAGTAATACTTGAACGTTCCCTAATTGAAAAAATAAAATTTTCAAACGCTCGCCGATATAGGGCTCTCTCTTTCCTTCAATTCGCCTTCTCTTTGCACGTTATTCGTTTTATTTTCATTGATACGATGTTATGATCTGTAACCCCGGTAAATGACCTCTGCGCTACAGTTGTTAAGTACAAGTTGCACCAAGATGCTATTTTAGATAATTGTAAACAAACATAACACGTTATGTGTTCACGCCTTGTTTCCCCAAAGGGTTGGGCAGTGTGTCCCGGTAGCAGGTACACCCACATTTCGCCAGTTATGTTTAAGTCCCATCTAATATGGGGGCGAGCCTATTGCCATCAACCGGGCACAAATCCAGACTCCGGGTTGCTACTGAGAAATTTCAGATGGAAAAACCCAATAACACTGCCCGACCCGGGAATCAAACCCAGGACCTCATGCTTAGCAGTAGCGCTTGCGACCACTAGACCAACGAGCAAACAAATCAATAAATAATAACGTTTAATGAAATTAAAATATCTTCAACAAAAGAAAAAAAAAGGATTGTGTGGTTTTATGAAACCACGGTAAAAGTGAAACTTTTAAGCGAACTATAGGCGCCGCCATATTGGCCTTGGCTGCTCTGACGAGCGCCTTTCACTTTATCTCTACTCCGCGGCCGACCGTCACGCGACATGCAACACGCAGACGAAAAAGTTTGAGACGATGTAATAAGTTTCACTTTAAACGCTAATCCGTATACGTGTGTTAATTTAATGTTACCATTAAAGTGCCATGCTGTATACATGAAAGGTATAAAGCTCAACACACACACAATGCTGGTGCGTGTCGGGCGCGGATCGGGACGAGAGTACGGCGGGCTTGTATATATATATATTAGAAAAGCGTGCGCGGGTTCGGCGCGGAACGGGTCGGGAGCGGGAGCCGCGCACGCTTTTTTGTGTGTTTGGAGCTTAAAGGTTTAAATAATCAAAATAATATGAATCAAAAACATATTTTGAAGCCGACATACTGGCCATCGATGTTCTGTAATAATACACCGCCTCTGTGGTCTAGTGGTTAGCGTATCACACCCTAAGGTCCCGGGTTCGAATCTCAGTGGGGGCAAAATTTTCTGCTGTTTGGTTGGTGGTAGGGCTTGTTCTAAGTCCGCCTGGCTAGCTACCACCATCTTATCTAAGTCTGTTGCCATAACAACAATGTTAACAGCATTGTTGTGTTTCGGCAGTTAGAGGTAAGATAGCCAGTTCCCCTACTTAAAAAAAAAAAGCACAAATGCCAGCATTCAGTTCTTCCTATTAATTTCATGTAAATTGTTATGTTTTGAAAATATAAGCCATACTTAAAGACGAGCAGTTTTTATCATATAAAATCCCTACGCACCCGCTAATAGCACTACAGCTGAACCAGCTCCCTGCACTTTGTGAGCTCTCCTGGCTGTCAATAACAATGTTACACATCCAGGGACCGAATTACCCAAAAATTAAGGTATCTTTAAATTTCAGTATGACGTCATACCGTTAAATAAGGGTTACCGAAATATTTTGATACCGTTCTTTTTTTTCAGTAGCGGAATTTTGAGGTTGGAAATGCATACCGGTATATTTCGGTAGAAGTACTAACCTAAACTTTAATATATAGGGGTTTTCATTGACGCACCGCCGCTACACTCTGTCTGTCGTTCATTTGCTGTTTGCAACTCTGTATTAATTTTTATTTCCGATCGGAAGGACACAATTGTGTAAGAACCCGCGCCGCGCCGTCTCGCGTGTTTTTCGGTACCAAAATCGTGTAAAGGTTAAATAACGGTTTAGCCCAACCTTTATTTATAAAGGTATCGGTATAGCTCAACCTTTATTTTGCGGTAACCTTTAACCGTAACCGCTTTCAGTCCCTGTACACATCAAAATGTATTAATAAGTACCTCAGCTTGTTCAATGGCGGGGTTATCGGCGTTCAATAACGCATCTACTGCCGACTTTGCTTCATCATTCATGTCATTAACTGTTTCTGCTTGTAATTCCACCTGAAAAAAACATTTTTTCTTAGTTTTTGTTTACATTTGCAAAAATGTGTACTGTAGTTCGATTTTCTTAATGTCCCTCGGCAAACTTCATGTTTCGTCAGTTGTCGGATTTCTATTAGTTGCCCTTTGCACTTCGTGCAGACCGGACGCTCTCAATCGACTTGAAAGTATATAGAGTTGTTAATACTCTTTTAACTTGCTTGTTGAAAGCAGACGTTTTAAATAATTATTGAGAAAGATATTATGTTTAAATAAATGCAAAACATTAGAAAGTGTGTCTTAGTGCCATTAACTTACAAGTCAGAGTGTAAATTAACATAAAACCTTGTGTTTCGACGCGACACCGCGCATCGGCGAGTGCGCAGCACCGCTCACCCCCGCGAGTAACAAGGATCGCTGCTTTCATCCCACTCACACCCATACGGAGAACGTTCAAGTCAAACCATACACAATGAGTACACAGAGGACACCACCTACACCGAATACCAGGGTGATAAGTGAGAGCGGAAGCACTAGCGGATCTGTACCAAACTTACCCACCCACTGCGAGAATTATGACTATAGCAATGTTAACACAATTACACGAAAAGAGCGTACTGAGAAAAGCGAGTATAAAAAAGATTTTACAAATTTTCGCACAGAGATGATGAGTTTCCTAGAGAAGTTTGGAAAAACCCAAAATGATAGTCTAAACTACATAAAAGACGAAATATCTGAGATTAAAAATGAAATAAAAATCCTGAAGACAACTACTAAAAACTTTACTCAGCGACTCGAACAAATAAATGGTGATATGGAAAGCATTAAGGCTAGTAACACGACAACACAAACAAAATCAAACATATAGAAGAAAAAATAACCCAACTAAAAAGCCAACAAGACACCGAAAGTGCTACACTTAAAACCGCCCGTCTTATACCACCAAGACCTCATCCTCGAGCTAAAAACCAGAGCGCGAGAAAAACATCATAACAACATAATATCACGCCTTGTTTCCCCGAAGGGTTGGGCAGAGGTGTCCCTGTAGCAGGTACACCCACATTTCGCCAGTTATGTTTAAGTCCCATGTAATGGGGGGGGGGGGGGTAAAACATCATAATTGTGGGTATATCAGAAATAAACGAAAGAAACGCAAACTGCAGACGAAATCACAAGGTCAACTACGAGATGCTATACCTAAAAAAAAAGGGCATAGAAAACAAGAAGTAAGAACAAATTCCAACTAATAACTGCACGAGCACGGACTAATTACGGCAGGAAACAGTATTAGTGGAGGGAATACGACTGTTCAATGATTTACCGGAAAATATAAAGAGATGTGATAGTATTACTATATTTAAGAGGAAACTAAAAAAACATGTATGTACCCTATAACGTCACCAACGCCCCAGAGGCAAATGCTATATGTCGGATCCGGTCATTAGTACGGACACGAAACGAATCGCAAGCGCGCCGCTGGCGACAGGACCACCTACACCAAATGGCGCGCTTCTACAGAGTCGTGATGTTTTAAGGCCATGGCGAGGAGGGGATTCAGCCTCTGATCGCATCGGAGTGAAGACGTCACGGAACTGTTCTCGATTCGTGGTGCTCAGTGCTCAGTTATTGTGTTAGTTGTAATTTGTGATCATTTTTTTAATTGGTGATTTTAATAAACGCCGTCGCACCCAGTGTGTGTATAATTTAGCTAGTGTGATTAATTTGATAGTAAATTATAATGTGATCTGAACTGCAAACTGTTTTTCTATTGCGCATTAACCAACACTACCCACACTACGCCCACAGTAGTTAAAATATCGTTGATAATAACTAGAGTCACATACCCGTCTCCGACATATATTATTATTTAAAAGTAACTCTGTATCTCATTATAAGTGAACTGTTATTTAGTTCTTATGGGAAATAAATATCTTTAAACCTAATTTATTTAAAAATCGGGAGGAAGCTGCTAAATTCGCAGGCACGACAGATAGGAAAATAGTTTTACAGCTCTATATAGTTCACACGGAAATCAAAACAACAAGAAAGTACTTAGTTCTGAATTCAAATTATTATACACGATAAATCTAATAATTGATGGACATGGAGTTTAGCATTCGTTTGTATTCGGAAATCCGATGATACCCGAGGGACATTAAGAAAATAGAAATACTGTAAGTATGATGCGCTCGTGAGTCCGACCTTGTGTAAGGTCAGCAGTGATCTATACAAATAAATTAAATTGGAAGTGTCTGTTTGTAATGTCAAAATAACTGCTTTTTACTAAATGCTTATGAAAGTTTATACAGTACTTAAAACAAAGAAAAAAAAGAAATAAATTGTCTGTCTGTCTGTT
The DNA here is from genome assembly GCA_949152395.1 of Agrochola litura. Classification (NCBI taxonomy): domain Eukaryota; kingdom Metazoa; phylum Arthropoda; class Insecta; order Lepidoptera; family Noctuidae; genus Agrochola; species Agrochola litura. The sequence goes on along the minus strand of OX424517.1, from coordinate 10,379,535 downwards.
TGGCTAATCTCCGAAACGGCTGGACCGATTTTCAAGGGACTTTCACTGGCAGATGTCTGATGTTATAATGAGTAATTTTGGCTAATTTTATTTTAGAGTCAAAAGTTAGTTAACAAATAAGATTGATAACCTACCGTCCCATATTCCTCTTCCACATCCATCTTCTCCGCCTTATCCTGGGAGGTGCTGTCACACATCATGAAGGGAAACTCTTCATCCTTAGGGTCTGGAGTCTCCAAGTCCTTGTCTTCCTGGTCTCTTACTGGTTCAGACTCTAGGGCTGCTGGGTTTGAGTCCTCGGACTGTTCAGCTGAGATTTGGTTGCTGCTTTCTGGAATTTTAATGATTATATAACATTATTATGCTTACATATTGTAACCTTATTGGTGATGTTCTTCAGAAAGGTCAGGGGCCTACTACCACCTCTTATAGTAGTATTATTTTAATCTTAATTCTGTTGGGGAAAGAGATAGAGCTATACTTCCTGTAGAGCTTCATCTCTTGCCCACACTGAAGTAATCTATATATATAAAAATCAATTGCTGTTCGTTAGTCTCACTAAAACTCAAGAACGGCTGGGCCGATTTAACTGATTTTTGTTTTGAAATGTTTGTCGTAGTCCAGGGAAGGTTCAAATGGTAAGAAAATATGGAAAACTCACGAAAAAAGTAGGTAGGTAGGGAAGGTAGGGTAGAAATTTTAAAATCCTAAACATGCACATTCATTGACTGTTAGGCGGAACGAAGTTTGCTGGGTCAGCTAGTATTCAAATGAAATAATACTGCTATAAGGCTCCGGTGCATAGTACTCGCAACCGGCGTGCGTGTATGACCAGATGTATGAACGTAAACGAGGCAAAAGGAGTATGTAGGGATTGTAGCAGGTGGCGGTCTGCAGTTTCTTGCTACCCCCATAGGAAAAAGGCGTGAGTTTATAAGCCTGCAAAAACAGGCAGAGTTGAACAGAATAGGTTACGGCTGTAAATATTGCAAAGTGGAAAAACTCTACAACACTTTGCCCGACTCGGGATTAAAACCTAGCATTCTGCACCTGCAGACCACTATACTAACAAGGCAGCCAAAAAGCTCTACTGCTTATCATTCTTTTTCTTTTCGTTTTAGTGACTAACCTGGTGTCAGAGTTATAAAGCCGCCCATGGGCCTCTGACTTGTCTCCACATGCCGTCGAGAAATATCTCTCAGACATGCCGGGCCATTTCTGATTCGGGCCATGGTACGGAGCGAGAGGAAATGGGAGGCCGTCACCTCCTTCTGCGAAGCGGTAATGCTCGCGAAGGAGGAGGCGGAACGCGTGAGGGAGAGGCAAATTTCGCGCCCTCGCGCCCCTAACCGCCGCAGGAGGAGACGCTCTGGGCGTCGGGAATCACAGGCAGATTTCCGGCCACCGTAGGCGCGGGCTTGCGGACGGTGAGCAATAGGTCGCTCGCCGTTCGATAAGGACCAAGCCCGGGTCGACGGCGCGTTGTGTTCCACGCGCGCCTCAAAAAGATGTCAGCAGAATTGACGGGGTCCGCTAGGGCCAATGCCTGCCGGGGCTGCGAATATGGGCCGAAAGGGAAATCGTGGCCGCCCCCCCGCAACATGGCAACTGAAGGAACATGGGTGGGTATTAGTCAGTAAAAGTCTGACACGCCCACCTGCTCCACCCAGAGCGGGAGAAGTTATTTGATAAATCCACACCCAAAAAAAAAGGCATGCCGGTTTCCTCACGACGTTTTCCTTCACCATTTTAGAAGCAAGTGATAATTATACAATACGCACATGAATCCGAAAAGTCAGAGGTGCGTGCCATAGTTACTACCTATTCAATCATAAATAATAAGTAAAAAAATTATAATATCTGAATATTAAAGTCTCTAACATAATCATCATTACGTAATTATTAATAACTTGTATAATGAAATTGTTTCTGTATTGTCGGAGGCTGCAATGAAAACATATCATTGTAAAAAGATTAGAACCAAGCCTTGTCATATAACTGGGTGGAATGATTACGTCGCCGACGTGCATCGAGACGCTCGCACAAAATTTAAAATGTGGGTACTAGCCGGTAAGCCCACAAGTGGTTTATTGTATGACGAAATGACAGACACACGAAAAAGATTTAAGTCTAAGTTGAAATCATGCCAAGACCGACAAGAACAATTAAAAATGAATATTCTTGCCTCTAACCATTCGGTAAAAATTTTTAAAGACTTTTGGAAAAATGTTAACCGATCAAATGTGAAAACAAGCCTCCCGGTGAGCGTCGACGGCGTGAGCGATCACAAAACTATTGCTGACATGTTTGAGGAACAGTTCACAATCCCGTCGTCCCTGGGTCCGTCGTCAGCATGTTATGTTCACGATGCAAGTGCCGTCATGACTGAGCGTAAGACGTTATTTTCTGCTAAGGGTATAAGAAACGTAATAAACCACATGCAACGTGGAAAATCGCCCGGTCATGACGGCCTCAGCATAGAACATCTTAAATATGCTGGTGTTCATTTGCCGCGTGTGTTGTCAATGTTTTTTAATTTTTGTATGTCCCATTCATACCTACCAGAGCCGCTCATGCGTACTATTGTGGTACCTATTTTAAAAAATAGGACGGGGGACTCATCTGACAGGGCTAACTACCGGCCCATTTCACTGGCCACCACTGCAGCCAAGATACTTGACAGCATGCTTAATGCGAACCTCGCGAAAATAGTCGACCTGCATGATGCCCAGTTTGGGTTCAGAGCAGGGTTGTCTACTGAGAGTGCCATTTTAAGTCTAAAGCATGCTGTCGGGTACTACACAGCCAGAAGGACGCCGGTATACGCGTGCTTCCTAGACTTGTCAAAGGCCTTCGATCGTGTCGGATACGACCTTCTGTGGGACAAGTTGGGCAGCGTGGGTGTGCCGGGGGAGTGTATCTCTCTCCTGAGGTATTGGTATGCAAACCAGAAAAACCATGTGAAGTGGGCAGGCGCGTTGTCGGAGGAGTACAAATTGGAATGTGGCGTTAGGCAAGGTGGTTTAAGCTCCCCTCTATTGTTTAACATTTATGTTGACCAGCTTGTCGAGCGGCTCAGTAGCACACATGTCGGCTGCTACATTGATGACACTTGTTTTAACAATATTAGCTACGCAGACGATATGGTGCTGCTGAGCCCCTCCATAAGCGGGCTAAGGAAACTTTTGTCTATTTGTGAGAAGTACGCGGAGGCGCATGGGTTACAATATAACTCTAAAAAGAGTGAAATTTTAGTATTTAAATCAGGCAAACAACATCCTACCCATGTGCCTCCTGTATTTCTCAATGGAATAGCCCTAAAGCAAGTTCAAACTTTTAAATATCTGGGTCACATTGTGACAGGTGACCTCAGGGACGATGAAGATATTGAGCGGGAGCGCAGGGCTCTGGCGGTGAGAGCTAATATGCTCACGCGCAGGTTCGCACGATGCACGAGAGAAGTGAAGGTTACGCTATTCAAAGCTTATTGCCAGTCCTTCTACTCGAGCGGCCTGTGGGTGAGACATACGCAGCGAGCCTACAGAGCCCTGCGCACTCAGTACAATAATGCGTTCAGGATGTTGTTGGGTCTGCCGTGGCGATGCAGCGCGTCTGGGATGTTTGCTGAAACGCGCACTGATGGTTTCCAGGCCATCATGCGCAAAAAAGCAGCTTCCCTGCTGGCCCGTACACGGGGTAGCAAAAACAGCATTCTGAACGCAATAGCTGTACGATTTGACTGTCCCATTCAAAATCAGTGGGTCGTGTCTTGTGTAGGTGTGGCGACTCATGGCAAATAAAAATAAAAATAAATGTACTTGTTAGGTTAAGATTACTATGGGTCTATGCCACCCGAAATAAAGTTTTATATATATATATATATATATAAAAAAATATACTCACCGTCTTGATCAAAATCATCATCGTCATCACCATCAAAATCGTCATCAGGTTCCTCATCATCTTCCATCATACGTCCTGCAGACTCAGCCAACAGTCCAAGACTGTCATCGATCTCCGGAACCTGATCCGATGTGTCAGGAGTCATACGGGTTATGGTTGTTGATGGATTTTCGGAGGGGATTTCAGCTTGGCTTGTAGATGCTGTAAGAAGGATGAATGTCATAGAAAAAAAAAAAGGTATAAATTACTACGGTCTGATTGAAAAGTATTTGATGAAAGTGTAAACAAGCCCAGTTCAGGTTAAATTCTTATGCAATCACTCAATAAAGGGAATTAGTAACACATTCATTCGTTTTTAGAAGGTTTCTATTTTATATCTCACCACTTTTCCCAACAATTATTGTTTTGTTTAATAACATTGTTAAATCGTAATTGAAAAATCATCAATGAAAATTGAGGTTACAAAATTGACCTCAATAATTGTCCATTTGAAAATTATTGAGTTCAACCATTTATGGTGATTAGAGGTGATTTAGAATTAGAATTTCATGGTTAAGTATTTAAATCGAAGCACTCAGTTTGTAAGTTACACTTTGATTTGGCATTCACACACAGGCATTCTGATTATTTTGTTTACATTTTCATCACATACTTTCGGTACACGCTACAGGTGGCCTGTTCGTATTGGATCGCAAAAAAGCCGACGGTCTCATGGTAAGTGGTGATCGCTGCCTATCTGCAACACCCGAGGCATCGGAAGTGTCGCCTTTTTCCAACTATGTCGGGTCTGCATCCAGTCTTAACTGGATCCAGCTGAATATCAGTATTTTACATGGAGCGACTGCCTATCTGATCTCCACAACCCAGTTACTGGGTAACACGTTGCCCTTGGTAAGACTTGTTGTCAGACTTTCAGACTTCATACCGAATAAGACTTGTTGTTAGACTTTCAGACTTCATACCGAAAAAGACCTTGCGCACTTTTAAAAATATTTTAAACTTTTGTTTCCTATTGTTTACCTTTTTTGAAACAATTTCCAGATTTAAAATAGATCAAATGTTCCAAAGTAATTGACCCAATTTCCTAAAGGAAAAACCCAATAACACTGTCTGTCCCGGGGATCTAACTCAGGATCCTACAACCAGCAGTTATGCTTGCCATGTCTAATCAGCCTATGCTGTTCCCACTGCTGTGAGAGGGAGCGGGTGGAGCAGCAGTACGGGTTGGTGGATGTCATATGCTTTCGATTTTTTATTTCAGGTGCTTGCCCTAGAAGATAACTTTGATTAACTTACCAATGCACTCTGCAATTTCTTTAGCAACTTCCGGCTCATCATCTGCAAACATTTTTTCCATGTTTTCTTCAACCGTTGATGGAACAACTGCATCTTCAACTTTCTTGTCACTTTCCACAATATTACTTTCTGTTTGGACTTCGCTAACTATTGATTCAGTTACTATTGCTTCTTGAACTACTGCTTTCTCTTTTACTGTGTCATTATCAGTGATAATTTTATCAACTGTTGTGTCAGCAACTAAGGCTTCTTGATCAACTGGTTTCTGTTTTATTGTATCGTCAACAACTTTAGTTATGTCTACTGATTTCTCACTGACTGCAGCATCATCAGTGACAATTTTATCACTTGCTATGACATCATCAATGACAGTTTCATCAATTGTTTTTTCATGTACTATGTCATCATCAACATTTTTGTCTACGTCATTAAGACTGTCAATCACTTCAGAATGGTCTAGATTCATAGAGAAATCTGTATCATCCATGTCAATCAATTCTTGTGTAGGTATTTCTAACATCACATCTGGTTTATGTAAGCCGTGGTCTGTTTTTATAAGACACGAATCTTCTAGAAATACTGATGAGTTGTTAGGTGAAATTTCATCAACCTCTTCGTTTTTATCTAAGCTAGTATCTGGGTCGATAGTTTCTTTACTTTTTTCAGGTTTATCTAAATCAGTGTATTTGTTTATATTTTCAGTATTTTCTTTAGGTTCTTTTGGATCTGTTTTATTTTTAATTTCTTTTTCAGGAGTAGTTATATCTGGGATAGGTGTCTCTAGATCTTCAACAATAATGTTAGGAGTATTAGAAACAGTGAGTGCATCTATTTGTACAGGACTCTTAACTGACTGTTCCTTTGTATTAGATTCTAGAGTTAATTGATCTTTATGACTGTCTTCCATTTTAGTTTGATCGTCAAATTGTTGATCAATAGTCTCTTTTTCAGTTATAGCTTCATCTACAATTTTCTCATCGATTGTACCTTCATCTTCATTAGGTGTATCTTTAATAATATCTTCTGCTTTAGTTATATCTTCAATTGGCTGATCAATATCTTTCTCAATTATTTTGCTCTGATCATCAAATTGGTCCATATTTTTAACTTCATCTACCTTTTCAATATTAGTTTGGTCATCTATTGAGAGAGCTATATCTTTCTTTGCCACTTCAGATTGACTCATTGTTTGATCTATAATCTCATCTTCTATATTAGCTTGATCTTCAATAGATGTATCAGTATTGTCAACATCCATAGGAGTAGAGCTATCTTCTTGACATTCATCATCTTTCAGTAACTCTCCTTCTTCCTCATCATCAACATCCATTGTTATATCATTTTCAGGAATTACTTCAGCTGTTTCCGTTTCTTGTAATAGTTTTTCTTCTAGCAGAACATCGTCAGTATCTTCTTTATTCATAGGGACTTCATTTTCAATTTTAGAATGTTCAATATCTTTCTCAGAAATAATCAAAGAACTTTCGCCCTTAGAATGAGGTTCTTCTAAAAGATTTTCTTCTGACATAATATCATCATTATATTTATTTAAGATGACATCTGTAAAAGATTTCAACTTCAATGTTGAAGACTCCGTTTCAGTATTACTTTCAGATTCAGCTAAAAGTTGATCTTCAATAATGTCAACTGGATCTTCTTTTGTCTGTTCATCTGTAGTAACCTCCTTTAGAAGATTGTCTTTTGGAGATTCTGTCTCTTTTATTGGTTCATCCATAATTTTCTCTTCAAGAATCTCTTTTGCCTCAGCTAATACAGTTGCCTCAGTGACAATATCAGATTCTTCCAATAACTTATCTTCAAATACATTGATGTCATCTCGATCCATGCTTTCTTCTGCGGGAAAGTCCATTTCTGGGCTATTTATTGCTTCAGTATTTAACTCGTTTTCCCCTAAAAGCTCATCTCCCAAGCTTTTTTCATCTCGATCCATACTTTCTTCTGCGGGAAAGTCCATTTCTGGGCTATTTATAGCCTCAGTATTTAAGTCGTTTTCCCCTAAAAGCTCATCTCCTAAGCTTTTCTCATCTTCCGCCTTATCTGTAGGAATATCCAGTTTTGGACTAATTTCAGATTCATTTTTAGTTTCTATTTCTTTGGAATTATTGTCTCTCGTAAAACTATTTTCTTCACTGTTGACTTTTAACACAGCTCTATCAAGATTAGCTTCAGAAACTTTGGGATCCCCATCAAAAGGTACTTCAGTCATCTCTTTAGTCAAAACGTCCAAAGGTTCTTCCAAAAGTTGCTCTTCAGACAGGATATCATCATTCTTAGAATCTGCATTTCCATTATCCTCACCCATAGCTTGATTACTGGCATCATCATCATCCCACCTTAGTTCCATATCTTCATCTTCAATTTCGTCAACTTCATCAGCCTTCTCAGATTCAATTTTATCATATTTGCCGAGGAAAGTGTCATCACTTTCATCTTTCTCAGCAGTAACATTGGTCATAGATATTTTTGCCTCAATTTCACTGTTAATGTCCTCAATTTCTTTGTCATCTATTCTACTGACCTTCGCGATGGCTGTATTGTCACCAGAACCTTCGCCTGCTTTAGTATTTATAAATTCTTTTGATGTTTCTGTCAACTCTGCTTCGGTTTTATCAAGTTCTGAGTTATCTTGTAGGATACCTCCTTTATCATCTCCAGACTCTTCAATAGCTTCTGACCGAGGCATATTTTCAGAAATGGCTCCACTCGTTTCGGTATTTTTATTGGAATCTAAAGATACGTTACCCTCAGTTATTATTTTTGGGTTTCTGCTACCTTCGTCTTGATTTATTCGCGATTTTTCTTCATCATTACTACTTTTTTCTTCTTTATCACTCATTTTGAACTAAAAGAAATAAAATTAACGGCAAAAACAAGTTGTATTTAAATTCACTATGGGTTTTATACGAAACATAGGAATACGTGATGAGCTTGGATTGTTAGAACTACTATCGTATGAACTATTTTATCAACGGTATACACTTTATAATTGTATTATTAACAATAGATAGTAAATGAATGCACCGATAGCAACAATGCATCGTTTGCCATTTTTTCAGTTTGACAACTTTGACATTTGATTGAATTGAACTTTTTTTTGTTTGACAGTTTTTTCTTAGTCTTGCCAGTAAATAACTTGAGTGTTGGGAATTTTAGTGTTTCTGTTAGTCGATTTATTGCGTTATCCTTATTTTCCACAGACATATTGATTTTATGCCCACACAAAATGCTAGTTTTATTTGTATCACCAGCCCGCGACTTCGTTGACTTGTTTTTACCCCTCCAGTATTCAAGATGAAAAGTACAAGTCCCAGGCTACCTCCAGTGGTTACGGTAGTTTAAAACAACAGACAGGCAGAGTTAAAGGGGTGACAGACGCACGAGCAAATACGCGTATTTATGGCTCGGTGACCTTGCTCGCCCGTGTGTCATGGTAAGTACGCATATAAAATCACTGAGTAAGTTCGTCGGCGATCCAACAGGTTTGTTTGAAATTTTACTCGTAGCCTGCCTTGGTTCGTAGTTTCGTACGTCTGTCATCGCCGCGAGTCGCGAGCCGCCATTTTGCTTCGACATTTGTGTAACGTTTGTTTAGTTTGGTTCAGAAATTCGACAGTGAGCTAGCTTCACGTGTGTAACCATCGGCGAGCCGAGTAAGTTAGCGAACTTAAAAACCGCGTAATTGAATTTCGCACGTCTATCACCCACTTTACTTTTGCATTGCTCAAATGGGGATAAAAACTGCCACTTGCTCACTTCAGATGGCGCTAATATCCAGCGTCTGATAATTTGACAGCTAGCCATACATTTTTTGTAAACAAGGGAATCCGATATGAAAGTTCCTCGACTCACACCTCGGTCGAGGAGACCTCAAGGCGTGCCTCGAACGATCCTTAAAATCGGTATTCATAAACGTAAGACTAAGGAAATTATGAGGTTCCTTGAATGAGTGTGAGTCAAGGTGATACGTCACGAAGCGTCATTATTTGGAGGAATATTCCGTTTATTATGTTGGCTAAACTTATTTTTAGAACAGTCTTTGAGCGCGTTACCTGTGGTTTTCAACTAGAAATCTCACATTTGTCAAATGAAAGTAGAGCGATAAAAAAAATACAATTATTTTATCCACTTGAATCAAAAACCCAAGTCCTGGGCAAAAAATAAGGTGGTACTTGAGAATTGGATGACTTGGGAACATAAAATACATACTTGTATAGTGTTTCCTAAAATATAAGTCAGTCCAATCAACGTCTTTAACTGTGCGTTTGCACTCGTGAAACATTTACATAAAACCTCAGACCAAATTTAAAACCAAGACAGAGCGCTGCGAACAATAAGTGAAGCATGCCTAAACTACACCTCGACTGTGCATACACGCTGAAATGCACACATTTACAATCAAACTACACCTCACTGTGTACACATGTTTAGTTAGAAACTGGCTTCACGTCACTGTTGACAGCGCTCTGTCTTGGTTTTTTATTTGGTCTGAGTTAAAAACATGTTGAACGTTAGGAGTATATATATGTTCTGTGATGTTGAAATTTAAATTTTTTGTCAATGTTCGATAAATTGTTTTATAGGAAATAGAGATTTCAACGTGTTATTAGGTGAATGTTTTGCACATTTACCACCACCAATATCTTGAAACAATAGTGGTAACAAAAAACACACCACAATACGTATATTTAGGAAAACGAAATCTCATTTTAATTAATTTTCATCATAAACTTTAATTGGACTTTCTGCATCTCGTAAATAGCGTCGCGATACGTCATTTGTATGGATTATCGTATAAATATTCTATAAACTCTTCAAAGACATTACGAAAATCGGATAAAATACGCTTTGGTTTGGTTAAAAACTTCCTCAAGGTAGATGCCGTACCTTATATTTGACAGTTGGTTCCTCAACTCAAACTCACCTCGACTGAGGAAACTGTTAAAGATGAGGAATAAAATTGCAATATCAAATTACCTAAGTGAGGTTGAGTCGAGTCGAGGAAATCATGAGGATTTGACTTAGAATATGGGTGTTAGTCGAGACAATGTGCTATCCTTTAAGCCTTTTATAGGAGAAAGTGGCTTATAGGTGATGCTCCCAAGAGAACTAAGTAAGTCTATTTTCATTACATACTTGTGATGTGATCAATTATGTAAATTATAGTAAAGTATGTGTGTAGTTACATTATCATATTAGATTAGTGCTAGAAGTGCTATCTCTGAGGTTTTTCAGGCAGTAAGATCAAGCCCGAGTTGGTTTTCAACTCTGATCAGGTTAGTTCTATCGTATGCCTCCAGTCTTTAACAAAGAAGCCAACAAACACAAAATAACCTATAAATTATAAAACATTTATAATTTATTGACTTTTCCACTAAAGTTACTTTTTACCAGTGGTAGACGCTTCCCCTGTCCTTACTTCGTCTGTTAATAGAGCTACACTCCAAGTGTCATACATATTTATCTAGTTTTCGTATAATTTGTGATTGTGATCGACACAAAAGTAAACAAACACAACAATGGCGGTTTAAAAGACGTGAGCCATTCCGTGAAAAATTGTACCTAAGGAAAAAGTATTGTCACAAACATTAACAAACAATTTACAAGACATTCTCATTCTCTGTTGAACGTAGTTTTATTTTAATGTACAGACGCCAGCACTTCAAGCTACCCGAAACTGTCAAATTTTCCTAATTAACTTTGAACCTTATGTTTCAGCGATAAAGTTGAAAATCTATTAAATAAATTTGACAGATTGTAGTAGCCTGATGTGCTGGCGTCTGTACTGTTTAGTTCATAAGCTTTAAAAAAAGTATGACGGAGTCAATTGTTGCTAATTTAACAGATTAAAAAAGGATTACCCGATATATATTACTTTCCGCTATGAAAAGGATTGTGTGGTTTTATGAAACCACGGTAAAAGTGAAACTTTTAAGCGAACTATAGGCGCCGCTGCTCTGACGAGCGCCTTTCACTTTATCCCTACTCCGCGGCCGACCGTCACGCGACATGCAACACACAGACGAAAAAGTTTGAGACGATGTAATAAAAGTTTCACTTTAATAATTAAAAATAAGAAGCAAAACAGGCAATTTTAGCGTGTCACACGCTAACTTTGACTAACCGTTTTTCATGGTTTTATAAGAGCGTTTTTTATGAGGTTTTAAAGAATACTGTTTAGTTTTAATTTATAACATTAATTTTATGAACAAATCTTATTGTATTACAATAAAATTCATGAAATAATGATAATCAAATTAGCACCAAGGTGGATATTTCACTTTAGTCACTACTATTTTATTTGCTTTCAATAGTACAGACGCCATCATTGATGTACAGACGACAGCACATCAAGCTACCCGAAACTGTCAAATTTTCCCAATCAACTTTGAACCTTAATTTTCAGGGATAAAGTTGAAAATCTATTAAATAAATTTGACAGATTGTAGTAGCCTGATGTGCTTGCGTCTGTACATCAAGCTACTACAATCTGTCAAATTTATTTAATAGATTTTCAACTTTATCGCTGAAAAATAAGGTTCAAAGTTGATTGGGAAAATTTGACAGTTTCGGGTAGCTTGATGTGCTGACGTCTGTACAAAACTAACAAAACAAGTTATTTTATTTTCATGGTAATATTATTATGGTAGATCAGCCATTTCTTTTTACCCATCGGGCAACCGTGACGCGGTAGTCGGTGACGTGTCGGTGACGAAAGGCGTACGATCTACAGGTAGTCAAATAAGAAGTCCACTATAGTCACAGTATTAACGTGATATTGGGAAGTTCTTAAAACATTCTTTCATTTACAAATTATACCTTATATATCTCCCTATGTAATGAAATAATGATTCCCTCTAAAAGAACAAAGAATATTGGTTTTGTCGTCATTATTGTTAGTAAAGCGGGAGTTCGTCACGTCCATTTAGTGTCGTTAAATATTAGTAGAATTTTAAAATTGTCCATATTGTCAATTTAGTAACGGGACAATTTCTTACGGAATAGCTCATGTATAGACGCCAGCACATCAAGCTACTACAATCTGTCAAATTGATTTAACAGATTTTCAACTTTATTGCTGACCCGTAAGGTTCAAAGTTGATTGGGAAAATTTGACAGTTTCGGGTAGCTTGATGTGCTGGCATCTGTATAACTGTGCTGCCATCTGCTATGAGCTTTCAGTTTTAACATCATTAAAGACGTACAACTGTGCTGCCATCTGTTCTGAGCTTTCAGTTTTTAACCTCATTGACTACGGATCGTATCAGCATTGTCCATAGACTATGTAATTTGTATTTCAATGGCATTGTCACATTGAATTTTTTAATCTGTTGTTCTTGCGTTCCAAACATGCAGGTTTGTTAAGTTATGCATGATTTTTTTCTAGAGAAGATACACATGATATATCTTTTGCTTACTCTGATTAATTGTCGACACGGAATCTGGAAGTCTGGAACGCGACCATAAATATTTTGTTTGCTTTGATTGACTGCCGATTTCGCTTGCAAATTATGCGGAATTTCTAATTATTAGATCGAATTTCAATTAATTTGTAGCACCAAAATTTATTCTAAAACAAACTTTCAATTTTATCGCTGTATCAGTTTTCCGCGTTTGATTTTCATTCCTGCTAACTACTTTCCAACAATTAGTATTTTTTTGCGATTATAATCGTAAATATTGTTACGAAACAGCATTTGTTCGCTTATTTAACGTTCTTGCTTCGTTTTGGTGCATCTGCTTGTGCGTTGAAGTGCTAAAAATAGTCGAAATCTGTTTTGTAACTGAGGAGAAAATTTTGTGGTATAATCATGAATAATAGTAGCTATGTTTCACCTCGTCTCATGGTTGGGGCTGCTATTGTAGGCATCGTTGGAGCCGCTGGAGTCTTTATTTATGAACAGCTTTATGCTGAGAAACGGAGATCAATGTTGGGTTAGTAGAACATCTTTTTTCTTTCCTACAAAACGTATTCTTCTATAGCAGTGTAGCACCATGTGCTAGTGTATACTTATTTAAAAGCCTAATACTACATATATATTATCAAATAATTACTTAAGAACTTTGCAATGTCAAAAAAGGTTATGTTTATGTTGTGAGCAAAAACTGTATCTCATTATTATTTCTTATCGTTTTTTGAACTCACTCTTATGTTTAAGATTAGCAACACTGATGACTCTTGAAGTATAATTTATCTTATCATAAATATCTCTTTTGATATCAACATGTGTTTACCGTGTGCTTATGGGCAATGAATAACAATCCATTATCTTACTGAAGTATAATGTTAAATGCACTTAACATATTTGAGTCCACCCACTTTTGAGTCCACTCACAGTGAGATGTCTTCGTAGAGCTCATATACCATGCCGCCGTATGCGCCATATCCATTATCAGGGTTATTGGTTGCATTTTACATTTTTATTTCATACATTTTAAAAATAAAAAATATTAAATTACTTGAAAATGGTTATGTACAGTATAACCATTAACCCTGTATATCAGGGTTACACATTATACATTTTATATTTTTACTTCATACTTAAAAAAAGAAGTCAAATTACTCAAAAATGGTTGACATTGGCATAGGGGCCACCAGGGGGATCGAGACTTTATGCAAATGAAACCATGGGGCGCAGATAGTAAAAAAATACTATTCCTTTTTCTACAACATAAAACTCGATATTTTCTGTTTCAGTAAGGGAAGTAGCGAGACTAGACAAGCAAGTATCTTCAATGAGAACAGAACTTGAAACTCTGAGAGAGCTACAGAAAGAAACGTAAGTTGACACTATCATCATCAGCCACTGCTGGACAAAGGCATCCAACCGCACGCCATTTAACTCGATCCTTGGGTACTCCCATCCAGCTGCTATCAGATAGCCTGCGAAGATCTCACTAATGTTCGGTTCCTATAAACACAAACAAATCGTTTTGCTTAGGTACCAATGGTAACATTTGATTGCCAAACTGCATATAAATAGATTTGTAACCTAATTTACTTGAGATTGCTACTTCCATATGGGAGGGCTACTATGCAAAGCTATGAAGTCTTTGGTTCATTATATTAGTGGTAAAGATACAAGGGCCTTAATTTTAACCATTAACGGTTATTTATTTATTTATTAGACCAGAAATAGTAAACATGTAACACAATTTGTTTTAGCTACTTAAAATTATTATGCTTAAATTAATTTAGTAACAATTGTGTCCAATTATTAGCATCTGCTGCCGAACTAGGTTTATAGCCTGTGTTTCAGCATGCAGCGCCTCAAGCCCTTGAACTGGGTATGCGAGTATGAGCTTACGAACAAAAGGAAACAGTTTATTTTAAAATATGAACTTAATTTACTTAAAAAAAGAAAAATGAAAAGGTTGCTGTCGTCTGAGTGTGTAAGGTGAAGGTGAGTGTGTGTGTGAGAGGGTGTGTAGAGAATTAAATAGATTTAGCTAGTAGATTCTTTTATAGTGTCCATAGTATATAAAGCCGACAATTAGTTGTATCACTGCTTTAAGATGGTAAGTATATTTTCATAAGTTGACATGAGACTTTAGTGTACTCCAACGTTTGTAGCAGCCGCAGTCTAAAAACGCGGGAGCGAGATGTCACGAGAAACAGTATGAGTTAAGAAATCTCGTACTAATGTCTATTCCAAAAAAATATGATGAAAATATAAACAAACCCTGTTTGGGTTAAATTCTTACTTGAATTACTCGCTAAAGGGATTTAGTAACACATTCATCCGTCTTTAGAAGGTTACAATTTATTTTTCACCACTTTTTTCAATGTTATTGAAAAATCATGGATGAAAATTGAGGTTATAAAATAAACCACAATAATTGTCAAATTAAAAAACATAGGTGATTTAAAATAAGAGTTTCGGGTTTAAGTATTCAAATATTCCAATAAAAGCACTCAATTTATAAGTAAAAAATCTGCCTAGCCTTTTCTTAGGTAACTATGTTGGGTCTAAGGATACAGCTGAAAACCAATATTTTACATGGAGCGACTGTCTATCTGTCCTCCACAACCCAATTACTGGGTAACACGATACCCCGTGGTCTGGTTGTCAGACTTTCAGGCTTCTGACTACACGCAACGACTGCCAAAGATCTACATTAATGACAGCCGGGACAACTCGATATGTAATGGATGGTCACCCATCCGTCCTTCGATCAACCCGTGCGGCTGTTTACAAATTAGCAATTAGCACCCACAGGTGCGTTTTCTGATTTTTTTTAATTTACGTCAGGTACTATTGGAACCGATTGTAAATGTTCGCCGTCCTGCTCGCACGTTTTATGACCGCGCCTGCATCGTCTTGGCGTTTAGTATAGCGTTTATATAAAATTGAGGAGAATTTCTCTTTTCTCCAAATGAATTTAGACATACTAAGTATCTACATTGAAAGAGTACTACATAAAAATAAGCATTATTTTTTGGGATGGGCTCTACATTAAATTACCCATTGTTCTTCGTACATTGTTATCTCGCGAGCAATGACCGACCCCGTCGATGGTTGTCACGGTTCATAAATATGAAATTTGCATAATTTATCTTTCGTTTAAATAGATGAATATGCAAAGTTAACTTACAGCTGGTTAAACTCTTACGTTTTATTCTAGATATGTTATTTTTCTTCAAAATGTAACAGCTAAATAATAACATATGTAAATAAAAACAAAATTTAAGTTCAGATTTTTTTTTTTACAATATCTTTAGTCTCTGTCCGATTTCCTAATTCCATCAGCATAGCTGTCTTTTATATAAAAAAACATATCATGTCATGTGTTTTAATATTTAATTTTCTTCAATGTAAACATTACTTATTAACTGTAAACATTTCATTCATTTTTTTTTCATTTCATTTTTTCATTTTTTTTTCATTTCATTTTTTTTTTTGTTTTTCATTTTTTTTTTCTAAGAACCTACCTATTGTTAACATCTTCAAAATGTTGTACACTTAGTTCGCAATAAAGAATTTGAATTTGAATTTAATAATCTATTGTAAATTAATAGTCCAATGTAAACATTTAATTATTCAATGTTAACTTTAATAATCTAATGTAAACATTAATAACTTCCTGTAAACATTGCATAATTTATTGTAAACATTTCATTATTAAACGTAAATATTCCTCCTTCGTTCCCCAGGACCTTACGTCGCCTAAAACATAGAAAGGCTCGTAAGGAGCGGCCAGCGAAGAAAGCTCCCAGTGGCGATACCGCTGAAGTAGCTGAACATAGCTACGCGTCAGACTCCGAGTATTTTACTGACTACCAATCTGTGTTAGGTAAGCATGTATTTTGTTGTACCAAACCATCTTCATCATTTAAAAACTAACAGATAAAATACAATACACGTAGATATATTTAGTAACCTGTTCTGCTTATTTATTCCTAAAGAGCTATAAAAAACCCTGTAAGAAATCTACACGTGTTTCACCTCTCAACGAGGCATCCTCAGGATGACGATTGACTTGTCGCGATCCCGAACACGGCGTGCTGTTACGCCGAGCGATGCTGGACGCAAAGAACAGCAGGTACGCAGGAACGCAGGTTACTACTAAATATGTCTAAGTCTATTGTATTTTATAATGGTCTAGCGGACGTCACGCGGTTTCACCCGCGTAGTTCCCGTTCCCGTGGGAGTACGGGGATAAAATATAGCCTATGTTACTCGCTGATAATGTAGCTATCCATTGCTGAAAGAATTTTTCAAATCGGTCCAGTAGTTTTTAAGTTTATTCGTTACTTACAAAAATACAAATCTTTCCTCTTTATAATATAAGTATAGATAATTAGATTTCCGCAAGGTCACGCCTGAATCAACTAACTATCTTAAACTAACAGATATAAAATAATAATAATATGTACTTCCACATAACGAGAACCTCGTGAAAGCTGGGAAAGAGAATAAAATAAAATATCTGGACTTAGCACACGAGGTTGTTGACATGTGGAATGTGAGCTTGGCTGTCATTGTGCCGATTGTCGTAACGGCCGATAGCCTGATGGCCGAAAGCCTCGATCAACATCTTTCGAGGATTCAGAAAGCAGTACTCTTCGATACGGCTCGCATTGTGAGGAGGTTCCTATCTCTGCAGCCCTAACCACCAGTAGCTTGGACGCTGTTCCCGACACCGGCGGATCTCAATTTTTGAAATTATAAATGTTTTTTATAGCTTTTTATTTTAAGAAATATTTTAAAATGTAATTATATACGAAAGAAAACAAATAAACAACATAATATGTACAAGTATATAAAAAAGGAGGGTAAATAATCATAAAAGTGCCCAAAAAACCAGCCTTTTCATTGCCATTGTCACGTTGTAACCATCTTCTAAACTCCGAACACAATTTCCACGCAAACTCCGCCCCCATGCACCCCACTACTCCACTATGTGTTAAACGCTAACACATCAGTAATAAAGTTGAATATCGCGTGCGCTCTTTGGTCGTGTTCGAACACGGAACTAAATGTCGTAAGTCTCAATTCTTATTTCGTTCATAACTAAAGTAATAATTGATCTAGAGAAAAATATCTTATATTTGGATAATAAACTATATTTTCTGTCTGTCAATAATAATTATTTTAGACATAAAAGTCGAGCAATCTTGTTTTTGTTTCAAATAATCTTTAAAAAAGACATAATTTTCGAATAAAAAATTAATCGAGCGAAATGTTCCAATTACGTAACTACGTATTTGGAAAGAAAAAGATCCAATAAATCATAAACTAAAGTTCTATTTTGATTGTATGCTTGACTTTTTAATAATATTAATGCAAATTAACATACAATTTAGGGAGCCTCCTCGTAATATCTAAATCCCGGAAACTTTATTCAACCACCTAGAAAAGCCAGCAAACTGTGACCAGGCTAGGTTGCTTTGTGGTAGTCAAATTCGTTGATGAGCAAAATTTTCAACCGGTTTACCTCAGTGCGAGAGATAGAGCATTGGTGGCGCAGTGTTAACGACCGCAAGTTACGACTTACGTCGTAGTTTCGAACCCAGATAGGCGCTTTACTTTATGTAAATTATTTAATCACTACTGCTCTCAAAACGGTGAAGGAAAACATCGTGTGGAAACCGGCATGTCTTAGAACCAAAAATTCGAAGACCATGTGACATCTACCAACCCGCGGCCCGCGACCCGCGTGGTGGTTACGGCCCAGTCTTACCGAGAGGAGGCTTGTGACCCAGCAGTGGGAACATTATAGGTTGATTATAATAATCTCATTCAGTCAAGTTTAAAATATTTTATTTCACACAAACCTACAAGGGCACTTATGAAACGTCAGAAGCTAGGTGCACGGTTCCAATTGGTCGTTTCCTATGGAGAAGAGCCGGTAAGAAACTCCACGGTTACTCTTTTCTCTTTTTCAGTGGTAGTTGTTGCTTAGATAGATAGTTGTAACCGTGATATCCAAGAACTGGGTTATGGAGGTGGAGGTCAAGCATCCAGTTAGAATGGAAGCCGACCCCAACTGCCCCAACATAGCAGGAAAAGGCTTAACAAATGATAAGTTGTTACTTATCTCTGCAGAGCAAGTGCCTTTTCTCAGTCAGTTTTACAGACAACTTCTATAATTTTTAGAGTTCCGAACCCGAAGGGTGCCAAAGGGAACCCTATTACTCAGCCTTCGCTGTCCGTCTGTCTGTCAGCGGGCAATAATGTGCTGTAATAGGTAGTATTTCGATTGCTGCTAGAACAACACATAATTGGCGGTATTTTTAAATATGTAAGTACAGTTCGATTCAAAGTTAATGACGGCTCGGAAGTGCGTTACTCGCTGCGCAGTACCCCACCCCTCAACCCCGCTGACCCTTGAATTCGTTACTGCGCAGCAACTCGCCTCATGTTCCGAGCCAATTTCAAAATTCCTTACTTTATGCTCACTTTGGTTATATTATAGCACGGATGAATGTGAAACAGATGGTTCACTCCGCAAAATCATTTAAATAAAAAGCGACTCTTGCTACGACACAATAAAGTGTAATTCACGACAGCGACAGCTCTAAACAACTCGATTCCTACCGGCTTCCCTTCGGAAATTCGGAACCCAACCACTCTAATCGTCATTGAATAATCACACTATAAGTATTTGATACACCATAAAATTAAATCATTACAAAACGCCTACATACATTATTTTTTTGTCTTAATATCCCAGCAACAAAACATTTTGCGAACAATGGATTTAGGATGTTGTTAGGGCTGCCCCGCTTTTGTAGTGCCTCTGGTATGTTTGCGGAGGCCAGGGTAGACGGCTTTCATGCCATCGTGCGCAAGCGGCTCGCGTCGTTATTAAGCAGAGTCCGGGGTAGCACTAACAGCATCCTTCAGGTAATTGCTGATAAACAGGATTCAAATATCCTGAAACCATTTATTCGTGTTCACATTTTGTAACGTTACTTGTAATTATTATGGACATGGTCTGAAATAAAGGATTTATTTATTTATTTTAAAATAACTCGTAGGCGCGTCCGGCTTATCGTGAATTCAATTTCTTTAGAAAATAAAGTCCATCATGACGTCACTTCGGTCACGTGACACCGCAGTTTCTTAGCAGTCGGTCTGCAAAAAGTTACGATAGGGATAGTAGAAAAAAACGCGCGCGCGGCAGCGGGAAGGAAATATTGCTATTGCACCACCTCGTTCTGGAAATTCAACGAAAACAACCGAATCAAATGCGTGTGGCATTTGATTCGGTTGTTTTCGTTGAATTTCGTAATGCGTTCGGCTCGGAGTTCGTAAACGTTTCATCATTTGACTGACAATATGTGGTTGTTTTTCGACGTAATCGCATTAGAACCATATTTTAATTTGCATTTTGTTCGCTCAGTATTAATTGAATTCATTAGTTTATCATTACTAGTCTACTACTAGTATTTGTTTGTAAGTATAGAACAGTGATTATGATAATATTTATGTGTTTTGAGTTTAGTGAAAGTAAAGTACGTTGTAATTAGGTATTTGGGGTAAATAGATACTTTATTATGTTGAAATTACTTATTTAGAGTAGATTTGAAAAGTAATTAGTAGGATTAGGATGGCGGCATTCAAATAGATTGTTTATTGACAGATTACTTACTCTGTGAGGAAACATGCTTTTCAAGGTTAAGTTTTGAAAAATGAAACACATAATTACGAGGGTGAATCAAAAAATTGAGGGTGAATCAAAAAATTCTTGCAATCAATATAAAAAACTGCAAAGATTTAAACAACAATATTTTATTTTTCTGCATAATCTCCCTCCAATGCAATGCATTTAGAATAACACGTTTCTAACTTTCTTATTCCTTGTGAAAAAAAAATGTTTTTCTTGACTCTCGAAAAACTCCTCTACGGCAGCCATAACCGCGTCATTATCGTGAAATTTTGTTCCACGAATTTCCTCTTTTAATTTTGTGAATAAGTGAAAATCACTTGGGGCTAAGTCCGGAGAATATGGTGGGTGGTCAATCTGGTCAAGGAGATTGAAGCCAGCACAGCGGATTGCGTTGAGCGTAACTTCCGATCGATGAGCAGGAGCGTTATCGTGAAGAAACAACACGCTCAACGACAGTTTTCCACGACGTTTTTCTTTAATCGCTTCACGCACTTTCGGGATTAAATTTGCATAATAGGGTCCAGTAATCGTCTGGCCTTTTGGCATGTAATCAATAAAAAGGATTCCTTCACTATCCCAGAACACTGAGGCCATAACTTTGCCAGCGGTAGGAGCAACTCGATATTTCTTAATAAATGGAGAGGATGGTCGTTTCCAAGACATGCTTTGTCTCTTAGTTTCAGGATCGAAATGGTGGACCCACGTTTCATCCATAGTGACAAGGCGACGGCATAAATTATCCGAATCACGCTGGAACATTTCGAGATTACGCTTAGAAATTTCCAAACGTCGGTTTTTGTTTTCGTCGGTTAACATTCGTGGCACCCATCTTGCCGACACTTTTTTGAACCCCAGTGAATCACTTCCAAAACCAGATTCTCAACCTTTTTGACATTTTCTTCGGTAATCCGCCCAGAACGCGGGTCTTTTTTACAGCTTGATCTACCTCTTTTAAATTCAGCCACCCAGTACGCAACCGTAGAATAGGGTACAGCATCATCCCCTAATGTCTGCTGAATGTCCGAAAAAATTTCCTTCGTAGACATTTTTTTCAAACATATTTTATAACCGCACGTAGCTCACTTTTATCCATAATTATGGGTCTTTGCGCAACTCGTTGCACAAAACAATTTATTACGAACGAACTGAGAAAAAAGAGTGACACTTTGCATAAATGTTGTGTGATTGACACTCTTTAATTTGAATTTCGAACTTCTCCCAAAAAGGTTTTAAGTATATGCACTTCTAAGAACTTTTTGATTGACCCTCGTAAGTTAGGCCCGCACAGATATGACTATAAATTACAAACGACGTGATGGTTTTGATGGTTTTTAGGGTTCCGTACCTCAAAAGGAAAAAACGGAACCCTTATAGGATCACTCGTGTGTCTGTCTGTCTGTCTGTCTGTCCGTCTGTCACAGCCAATTTACTCCGAATCTAATGGACCGATTAAGTTGAAATTTGGTACACATGTGTATTTCTGTGACCCAAACACGAATGTGTAACGTAAATAATTTAATTTTGAATATAGGTGTCAATTTTGGGGCGCAAACAAGAAAAATAAAAAAAAAAGTTTTGCTAACAGTACCGTGTGACATATCAAATGAAAGGGCTTATTGCGAGGATCTTAAATATATTTTTTATATAATTTTAAAATAACTACTTTTAAAGATATTTAATAAATTCAATGAAAATTGACCATTCCCCCCCCCTTATCTCCGAAACTACTGGACCAAAAATTTTGAAAAAAGTACATAGTATGGTTCTTTACTCATAGATTACAGGAAAACCTATAAGAAGTCTATGGTCTTAAAATAACATCGTAAATCTCTCAATATTGTGCGTAAAAACTTACATTTCGTCGCTCGGCATCCAAAAGGCCCATCTCTCTAGCTACTATAATATCAAAATATCAAAAGTGTTTGATCGTCTGCTTAATACACAAATAAATAAAACTGTAAATGTTCATGACAACCAATTCGGGTTTCGGCGTGGTTTGTCAACAGAAAGTGCAGTGTTGTGCCTTAAGCATACTTACTATACACAGCGTGGGACGCCGATTTATGCTAGGTTCATCGATTTATTCAAGGTTTCTGATCTGGTTGCTTATGACGTATTGTGGAGAAAGATGGAGAAGGATAGGTTGCCAACGGAGCAAACATCTTTAAATAGTGGTATGGTAACCAGATCAATTGTACGATGGGCTGGAACTTTTTCCAAGCCATACAAGTTGGAATGCGGGGTGAGGCAGAATTGGCGAGCTCAGCAGCACCAGAGTGGGTTGCTATATAGATGGTATTTGTGTAAATAATATTAGCTATGCAGATGAGATGGTGCTTCTGAGCGTGTCAATCTGTGGTCTCAGAAAGTAATTGGTCGCCAAATGTGAGCAGTATGCCAAAACACATGGTTTGATGTATAACTCCAATAGGTCGTTGAGGCTGGGGGCAGACCGGGTTATGTACCACCTGTATTACTCAATGGGACTCCACTACAAAGAGTATTTACGTTTAAATATCTTGGTCATATATTGACCCCTGACCTCAATGACGGACTCGATATTGTGCGGGAGCGAAGGGCATTGTCGGTAAGGGCAAACATGCTGGCTAGCAGGTTTGCACGCTGCTCACTTAAAAAGCCAAAATTACTCTGTTTCGAGCTTATTGTACAACGTTTTACACGTGCAGCCTGTGGGCTAGATATACCCAAAGGTCATGCAACGCCCTTCGTGTCCAATACAACAACGCTTTCAGGGTATTGGTGGGGCTGCCCCGTTTTTGTAGCGCATCGGGAATATTCGCGGACGCACATATTAATTGCTTTTACGTAACGATGCGAATGAGGTGTGCATCCCTGGTACGCAGAGTACGGGCCAGCTCCAACAATATCGCTAGCAGTCTGGATTGCATGTACATCAATCACTGCAGTGCCATCTCCCATGAGGTGAAATAAATTTAAACTAGATTACGTGGGGCACTCAGAAAGTTTTGTGATACTAGAAAAAAATATACTACAGGTTATAATTTTTTTTATTATATCTTTTGAAAGAACTCTCCATTGGCGTCTATACACAGTTTTATACGTCTAAACAAATTTTCATAACACATTTTCCAGTCCGCATCAGACACCTCTCCAATCTTCTTCTCCAATGCACCCAGTGCATCTTCAGGTGATGAAAACTGTTTTCCTTTGAGTTGATTTTTATTTTGAGGAACAAGAAAAAGTCGCACGGAGCCAAATCGGGACTGTAAGGAGGATGACCTATAAATTTGACTGGTGTGCTGTCCAGAAAGTCCCTTATTTTGAGCGCCGAGTGAGCCAGCGCGTTGTCGTGGTGAAGCAGTAGCCCACGGAGGCCAGTGTTCGGTCGCTTGCTGCTTGCAGTAGTAAAAACTTCTGGCAAACATTTGGTAACATACCATTCAGCATTGATGCTTCTTTGATCTCGTCAGGGTAGTGACACCAGATAACCTGGTAGAAAAAAAAAAAAACTTGCGGTCAACATTTTGCCTGCACTTCTGGCTCGCTTCACTTTGGTAGGCGTTGGTTCATTTTGGTTCAACAGCCACACGGTCGACTGACGCTTCATTTCTGGATCATATTAAAAAATCCAAGATTCATCATCCGTAATGATATCTTAAACGCGCCGAGACGAGCCTGCTACCAATTTTGCTATCATGTCTCGGCACCATTCTACCCGAACCTCCTTCTGACCCTGCGTTAGATTTTACGGTACCAGCGTGAAACTATCTTTCATAACCGAAGATGCCTGTGTAGAATTTCATGCACACTTCCCGATCCAATCGGCAGTATACATCTATATATCTTGACATTTTAAACTTTGCTTTTTTTGTGTTTTTTCAAAAACTAATTATATTTTTTTTTTATTGGATGCTGTAGAATGGTAGTAGACCATGGTCTGAACAACGTTTGTTCTAGCAAAACTGTGATTCAAATTTCACAGTGTATGCTGAACCTCTTCATATGTAATTCGCCTATTCTCTTGAATTAAATTTTTCACAGCCAGCACTTTTTGTTATGTAACAACCGTCATAGGGCGTCCACTTCTTTCTTTGTCTGCCAAAATTACTAGACCACCCATAAATTCGTTGAACCAGCGAAAAACAGTCGCTTTAGAAGGGCTTTTTTCTATGAACACAATTCGAAGTCTTTCAAACGATTCTTCTGGTTTTAGTCGACATTTGAAATCGTACAAAATCATCGCGCGAAAATGTTCTCGTTATAAATCCAGTTTTCAGTAAGACAGAGTATTTTGATTTTGCTCGTAAAAAAATGTGGAGGGAATTTCGAATTTGGAATGTTATGTTTTTTTGTAATAAGTAGTCATCGTTTTAATTGACATCAAAACCAGCCAGTATTCTATAGACAAAAACTGTTAGTCGCAAAACTTTCTAAGTGACCTCGTAAAATAAGTGAACTTAGTTCATAAGTCTACTAACGCAATGAGTCCTTGTCACTTGAATAAAGAAAAATATCTGGATGATAATTTTTTTATTGTTGTTAATGTTGTTCAAAAAGGGTATAATGAAGAAAACAAAAGGTTTTTTTTGTATAAGTACCTACTCTGAATTAGAAAACTAACAGTCGAAGTGCGCATCTTGCAACCTAAACTTTAAAATGTCGTCGCGAAGTTGTTTAAACTCTTCGAATTGTTTTTGTTATATTTGCGGGAAATTCATGGTGATAAAACAACGAAACAACATTACAGACTATGTGAAAAATATTTACAAAAGTTATTTTGGACATTCTATAAGTAACCAAGACAAAACTTGGACACCTCAAAAAGTTTGTTCGACTTGTTTACTTGAACTTCGCAAGTGGTCAAAAGGACAGAAAAATAGCTTCAAAATCGTTTCGCCCATGCTATGGAGAGAGCCTAACAACCATGTTGAAGATTGCTACTTTTGTTGTTGTGACATAACTGGATACAATTCTAAAAATAAAAGTGACATAAGCTATCCAAATGTGTCATCAGTTACGCCTGCAGTTTTCGGAGATTCAGAAATGGTGCAGCCCCCGTATCCAGCTATACAAATTGAAGATTCTGCTAATGATACAAATGAACAGAATGCATCCCAATCTGATCCTGTATTTCAAGTAGATTCTAACGAGTGTCAGCTCTTTTCACAGTCAGATTTAAACGACTTGACAAGAGATTTGAATCTCCCCAAAGATGCAGCTGAGCTCCTCGGATCACGATTAAAAGAAAGAAATATGCTTGCACCTGGTACTTCATTTTCATGGTACCGTCACAGAGAAAAAGATTTCCTTCCATTCTTCGCTGAAGATCATGATTTGGTGTACTGTAAAGATATTCCTGGCTTGATGAAAATGTTCGACATTGAATACAATCCTAAGGAGTGGAGATTGTTTATTGACTCCTCAAAAAGAAGTTTAAAAGCAGTCCTTCTACATAATGGGAATACATATGCCTCACTACCTGTTGCACATTCTGTCCATTTAAAGGAATGTTATGAAAATTTGGAAAAGCTTTTAGCTACTATAGCTTACGAACATCACGGCTGGATGGTGTGTGGAGACTTGAAAATCATAAGCATGCTACTCGGCCAACAAGGTGGTTATACAAAATACCCGTGCTTTCTTTGCGAATGGGATAGCCGGGATAAACAACATCATTGGACCAAAAAGGAATGGCCTCCAAGAACTGAACTAACCCCAGGAATCAAAAACGTGCAAACAGAGTTTGGTTCTCAGAGAAAAAGTTTTACTGCCGCCTTTACACATCAAATTGGGTATAATGAAGCAGTTTGTGAAGGCTTTAAATAAAGATGGGGAAGGTTTCAAATATCTGCATTCAGTTTTTCCATCTTTATCAGATGCTAAGTTAAAAGAAGGAATTTTTGTCGGCCCTGATATAAGAAAATTGATGTCGGAGGAAAAATTTGATCAAAAACTCAATGATGTCGAGTTACAAGCGTGGAAATCATTTAAGGAAGTGGTAAAAAACTTTTTGGGGAACAATAAAAGCTCGGACTATAAAGAAATAGTAGCCAAAATGATAACGAATTTTGGTGTAATGGGTTGTAATATGAGCGTTAAACTTCATTTTCTGAATTCGCACATTGATTACTTCCCAGAAAATCTAGGAGCCGTTAGCGAAGAACAAGGTGAAAGATTTCACCAAGATTTAAAAGAGCTTGAAGTCCGGTATCAAGGAAGATGGAATGTCAGCATGATGGCGGACTATTGTTGGTTGTTGAAGCGTGATGATCCAAACCGGAAATATAAGCGAAAATCGCACAACAGAAGCTTCCAGGAAAAAAGGACCAGGTTCCACAAATAAAATTTATGTGTATTTTAACCCAGCAATAAGTTGTTATTACGTGTTAATAGTTTTTTAAGTTAAAAATTAAGTACTTTTTTAAATATATATTTTTTTAAGTGAAAACTTGTCTTTTTTCTCAATTTTCTATCTGTAGCTTTTTTGAAAAATCAGGAGGTGATGGAGAAAAACTAAGTACATATTCGTAATCAGCGCATCAAAATACTCCAGAATCAGCTATCAAATTCCAGAGAGGAAGTTATGACCTTCATTTTGCAGGCCTGTGTTATTATTATATTAATACCGCGAATGTGAAATTTTTTACGAAAATCAGATTTGTTTTATTTCATTCTACACGTTCAAATAAGTGATCCTGCAATTAAAACAAAAACGTAAAAAATGTCACATTCGCGGTATTATATGCCGAGCGACGATTTGCAGTTGGAATGTATGGGAAAACATGTTTTTCAACTACAATGTTAAGTTTGTACTTGGGATAAATAAATTCATCTCAACTACGGAAGCCTTCATTGTGCGTAGTCCGACACGCACTTGGCCGGTTTTTTTCAAACATTTTAATGTTTCCCTTTACGATAAATATCAATGACTGACTGGCAGTCGTAAATTAAATAAAATGTATTGTTCCCGTGTTTACTTTTCTCAGATTCTAGTAGTTTATGGAATAAAGAGTTTTTTTTTACATTTTAATCTGACGAATTTATCAAAAAACATGTGCAGACTGAAAAACATATTCGTAGCTGTTTTGAGTTTGGGACTGGTAGGAATAAAATTATTTTCACTAATTTGCATGAAGCTCATAATAGAAAAGTAGATCGAAATCTGAATTTAATGAAACGGTTTATTGACACCGTTATTTTGATAGGTAACAAGAAGTAACTTTTCGCGGCCACGACGAAAGTCCGAAGAGACGTAAATTTTTTTTTTTTCTCTGGCTTACCTCTGTCGTTTTACCACGCCTCGCCACTGCCAATTACCTACAGTTATATTCACCTAGAAGTTGCCTCTCTTTCTATCGCGTGACTCTTATATCTTCTGACTACGTTACGCTCACTGAATTGGCCCGACAAGACGGGCCCGCCGCCTACTTATAGCTTCATATCTAGAATGCGGATTGAACCATTTGTATTAATTTGTGACTACATTGTCTGTCAGTAAATGAGTTATAGATTTTTTGTTTTTTCCAGGTACAGACGGCGAGATGGACAGCGAAGAGTTCTACGATGTACCTACAGATGAGGATGAGGACGACACTCTCAGGGAATCTCTGCGCAACGGGCACGCGGGCAACGAGTTACAACAGGACGAGGTAAAGAATACGTACAGCTTTCCAAGGAACAGTAGGCATTTCGGGAATCATCGTCTATCTTCGGAAATACGAACGCGCGATGAGATCACGCTAGGCGCCTCAAATGGCCATGGACGCGTAATATTCTACACGCGCGTGCGCATGTTGCGAATGGTTCGCGTGCAAGGATCCACACCTGCGCAATTTAAGCTCACGCGTACGAACCGTGACGTGAAGGTGTCCATACTATGTTCCTAAGATGCACGCGAACCTCCAGCCCGTCCCATCCCTGATGTCCTCCCTCCGGTTGACGTCCTAAGCCGAGGTTCGTACCCCACAAGGGGGTGCCCTTAGGGAGCGTTCACCTAGTTTTAATTAGCATAGTTGAATAACCCCTGGCTTTAGGTTTTAAGTGTAGTAGCTTAACCGCTCAAGGACCGCGGGCGGTCCGCGCCGTGACAGATTTACGACCGCACTTAAATAAACAATTACTCGGGTTTCATTATAACGTCTCAAGTAGTATTGTTTATGTTTTTTGCTACTCGAATAGATTAGGAATACGTTTCAAATGGTTGCAGTCTTTGTAAACAACGTTCACTTATCTTTATGACCCGCTTTTGTTATCATTTCTTTTGTTCTTTGTGATAACGATTTCTGATAAAACTAGCGTACCAATTCACACGAAATTTTGCAGGGTACATTATGGATAGTTATGTTATCTAACAAAAGCGTTTTTAGAGACAAACATTGAAAATAAAAAATGCTAAAAATCTAGAATTTTTAATATCTAGAATTTCTTGTGCTTACGTAATTTTCTCCGTTTCAAACGCGAACTGCTCGCTAAATGCTTGCGCACATGTCCAAAAGTGTCCATACTATGCTAAGACGCACACGAACCGCACTGTTCGTGCGCGTGGTTTGGCCTGTTACAACCGTGGAAGTACTTGCCTATTTTGTATTAAGTACCATGAAAAAGTCAAACTTTTCAGTGACAAATGACGAGGCGCGCCCCACCGGTTGGGAATCCCTGCTTTAATAAATTATAGTTTTCGACACTATCATCTTCGTGCCCTTGTCCCATGGTACGTGGGGTTGGCGCACCACTTTTTCTTCTTCCACTCTCCCCTGTCAACCGTCACGCTATCATTCACTCCCTTCTCTTTCATATCATTCTCACACAACCCCCCCCCCCCCCCGCGCCTCGGCAGTCAGCTGTTGCACGCCTTCACACACGGCTGCGCTTGCGCGTTTATTAACGTACATATTAATTCTCATGTTTTCTTTCCGACACCGTTTGTGTTTTCCTTATTTATCGGGGGGCACGGCAGTGCGGCCAAGTCGAGCGCGAAGCAAACACTGCCGTACAATCCTTTACTGGAACCATTTCACCGCATTTTCAGGCCCCTATTTGAGAACCTCTGGATAAGACCAGAACGCAGAAATTTTCGTCATCCAGTAAGCTATAGTCACATACTTAAAATCCAAAATTTCAAGTCTGTACTGTACGTCATTTAGTTCCGAAGTTAAGCGAAAGCAAAGTTTCGCATTTATGACACTCACTCACTCATGATCATCAGAATAGAACTAGTACTTCCCATAAACTCAGAGAGCTGAAATTTGGTACAGAGTTAAAGTTGAATGGCCACATAAAGGTAAAACTATAAAAACTAGGATAATCGAAGATCTGCAGTACCTGGTGACTCTGATTAGAAAACACAAGAGCCCAACCAAACTATTAGAGATCGATATACCGCCTTTACAAAAAATATTCAACTTGAAGGGCCGCTTCATTTGATGTCAAAAATCGAAGGTCTGAAGTATCTGATGAAAAACCCTCAGCTGGTTTCAGCTGTATTAGAGATATGGTAATGCCCCCTTCTACTATTGGTACATAAAAAAATCAACTGTCATTGCAAAAATCCAGCGTAGTGGGACACATCTTCTAATCTAATTTAATCTAGCCTATAGTCTAAGTCTAATTTAATTTAACCTAGTCTCACTGCTGGGCGAATGCCTCCCCTTCTGCTTTTAATACGCATATAGATAAAATTAAAGGAAAACTCTGGATAAGACTAGACTGGCTTTTATACTCATACTTACAAGTTTACAAGAAGAAATAGTCGGAACGATTAACTTTATTCTACTCGAACATTACACAAATTAAATAAACAAATTACACTAAAATATTAATTTCGCTCCATTTCGCTCAAAATTTGGTCAAAATATAATGCATTGGACTAAGATTGGCGGTGATACCCGCACACGTCGCTAGATATCGCTGACTGTATTTTAAATCGCGCTTACGTTTGTTTTTCCGATAACCTTATATATGGCGAAGTGGCGACATTCTTCTACTGCGCTTGAAAAAGTTTGATACAAACATACTCATATACATACAAACAAACAAACAAACATACTACAAACATACAAACAAACATACTAACAAACATACAAACAAACATACTTACAAACATACTAACAAACATACTCATATACATACAAACAAACGTACAAACAAACATACAAACTTTGAAACATACAAACAAACATACTAACAAACATACAAACAAACAAAAAATAAACGTAGAAACAAACAAACATACAAACAAACACAAATACAAACAAACATAATAACAAACATACAAACAAACATACTCACAAACATACTAACAAACATACTCATATACAAACAAACAAACAAACATACAAACTTTGAAACATACAAACAAACAAAAAAATAAACGTAGATACAAACAAACATACAAACAAACATACTCATATACATACATACAAACAAACAAAAAAACGTATAAACAAACATACATACAAACAAACAAACATACAAACAAACATTCAAACAAACATACTAACAAACATTCAAACAAACATACTAACAAACATACAAACAAACATACTAACAAACATACAAAGAAACATACTAACAAACATACAAACAAACATACAAACAAACATACTAACAAACATACAAACAAACGAACACACAAACAAACATACTTATAAACATACAAATAAACAAACAAACATACAAACAAACATGCAAACGTTCAAACAAACAAACATACAAACAAGCATACTAACAAACAAAAATACAAACATACAAACAAACAAAAATACAAACGTAGAAACAAACATACTTATAAACATACAAACAAACATACACAACAATACAAACAAACAAACATACTAACAAACAAACATACAAACAAACATACTAACAAACATACAAACAAACATACAAACAAACACAAATACAAACAAAACAGAAATACAAACATACTAACAAACATACAAACAAACAAACGTACAAACAAACAAACAAACATACTAACAAACATACAAACAAACATACAAACAAACATACAAACAAACATACTAACAAACATACAAACAAACATACTAACAAACATACAAACAAACAAACGTACAAAATTCATTAATTTCATTACTTTTTAGAGATAAACAAGCAGCTCCATCGAGACTTGACTAGTTTTTTACAGAATGTTTTTGGTGGGATATGTTATACAGTCCACTCACTCATCTTTCATTTTAACTCCACCCACGACCTATCGTCGCGATTATAGTAAAAATAATTTTTATTTCTTAAATATTTCTTTAATTTAATTCTTTTTGTTTTCAGGAAGTATTAGAAAAAGATAAAGTCGAAACACCTGCCACTACGTTCAAAAACGCGACATAGCTGTAGACTATTTTACAGGTAAATTATTATAATAATACCAGACTATTATTATCTTACTGCCGGACAAACGCCTCTTCTCATACAGAGAAGGCACGAGCATTGATCACCACGCGCGCTCAAGACGTGTTGGCGATTTCAGGTTTACATTTAGTATATAAGTCCAGGTTTCTTCACGATATTTTCCTTCGCCGATATCAGTAATGTCCAAGATACTCAAAAAGTACATATGAATTGAAAGAAAGTCACATTGTTACTTGCCCGGATTAGAACCCACAGCCTCGTGTATGAGAGGCGAGGCTTTAAGCCCTTATTATAGTATTCTTGAAAAGGAGAAGTTTCATTTTTGTATGGGACTCCGGCCATAACATGTACACTTTAGAAAACCTTGGAAACGAACCCCTAAATACAATAAAAGACTATTTTTTCCATAATATCTAATACTTTTTGGGCACAAAATAAAAACCGAAAATGTTTGACGTTTGTCAGGAGAAATACGACCATCGAAAGCTAGCCATTTTCGTTCAGAAATACCTACAAATCTACAAACCACAAAAGCAGTTTTTTATTTTTATGATGAATCACACTTTCTAATTAATCAAAAAAGTTGTATAAGATAGCTAGCTTATTATAGTACAGATTATTATGTTAAAATGTAACATGATTTCTGGACGAAAGCAATATGCAAGTAAAACGACGCCATGATGAATAGAAACTGGCAATAATTTGTTAAACTATAATTTTTTGTGCCGAAGTAATCAGGGGAATAAAGAGGAAACAATATTTTTCCTCAATTCGTGGAATTTTTTCCTTTTTTAACCGACTTCCAAAAGGAGGAGGTTCTCAATTCGTCTGTGTTTTTTTTTTTTTTTTGTATGTTTATTACGCGATTACTCCGCCAATTATGAATAGATTTTGATGATTCTTTTTTTGTTTGGTAGATCATACTTCAGAGTTGGTCCCTTATAAATTTTATTAACTTTGCTTGGGTAGTTTTTGAGTTAGCTTCAATTATACGTATTTTTTCCCACTTAGTATGTAGATGATATGATAACTTCTTGTCACTGTTATTTACATAGCAGGTAGTGGTATTCGAATTTGTGTGGGGTAGGTACCACAACTAAAAAGTGAAAAATAAAAACTTTTTACAAAAAAAAAACAACCGACTTCAAAAAAAACACACTACAAAGTAAAAAATAACTTTAATTTCGGAAGTCGGTGACAAAGAACGAAAATTCAAAACCAAAGACACCGACTTCCGAAATTAAAGTTATTTTTTACTTTGTTGTGTTTTTTTTTTGAAGTCGGTTGTTTTTTTTTTGTAAAAAGTTTTTCTTCATTAACGTACACTTTATGGCCGAAAATTAAACATCTCCTTTGGAAAGGTTAACTAGATTTAATACATAGTCTTTTCAGGCCCAACTTGCTGAAACAAGTTGAAGGTCGAACGCAGTGGGATAATGCATGTTGACAGTAATAGTAAGCCGACGTACGCACGGACGTAATAAAATCGCGGCGGGATGTTATCGCGCACTGGATTTTCAACTCTCAGTGTTAAGCCGAGCGTTGAAAATCAAGTGCACGAAAAAAAAATCGCTGCGATTTTATTACGTCCGTGCGTAGGTCAGCTAACGCCCTAAGTTTTTCTTTTACGGATAGACATCTTTCTCCCATACACCTTTCATACTGTGTAATTGTAAATCAATACAAAACGCCAAGATTCGGCAGTCGCAGTCATAAAAAGTGCGAGTAGGTCAGTAAATTGCTATCTCGCTCGCACTTTTTATCCCGCAACTGCGAGGACATTGTCGCATACTATTATTATTTTTTGAGGCCCAACGAGCTCTTCCCTTTCTTTTTTTTTTGCTATAATACTTGTATATAAAATATTATTGTATAAGAAAGTTTTGTCAGGTGTACCTAAATATATGTCCCCGTTAACCCGCAAGTAAAAAGAAAAAAAAAACATGCAAAAACAATTTTTTTTTGTATCAATTTAATATTTTTTGTGAATATTTTATTTTTATAAAATATGGTGATTTTTTTAGCATGTATGGACGCTATTGCGGGTTAGCGAGAACGCTTGTCCTTAATTAACATATTAAAAAAAACTAATTCGTCTTTTTTTCTATTCCAGTACGAGTCAACGCTAGTGGGAGTTTAGTATTAGTCGATTAGTCGGGACTGGGGTATAACCACCGTAGCTAGAGTAATGTTGAAGACTTAACGAAGTAGTAAGCGAACGAATGACGGATGTAGATGTCAATATTATACATGTTTAATGTTTTTGAGGTCTTTTAAGCTGTTAATTGGAGATTTTACCTACATTCATGACCCGGCAAAATCAAAAGTCATTTATTCAAACTAGGCTGAAAATCAGCACTTTTCGAGCGTCAAAATTACATAAGACAGTCCCCCAAAACGCCCGCCCTTCACCACTTCCTAGTGCTTTAGCTGGGAAGAAGAAGTGGCGCAACAAACTCCCCAGCTCAGCTATTTGTTCAGTTAAAAAAACTTGATTCTATACAATATTATGTAAAATCATTTACATTAGGCAACACAAAACATTAAATTATATTATTTGCCAACAATTAACATCGAATACTATATACCTATCAGCCATAAATATAGCAGGTAGAGTTTTAGAAAAAGACCGGCTTTGTAGAGCGTTCTCTGTCACTCATAGCTGTGTGTCTCTTTTTAAAGCTCGATGTGTGTGTAGTAACACCCGGGTACTGCGAGGCTCCTGCCGTGCGTTGGTTTCTGAAAGAGTCTGGTCATCAAATAAAAAAAAAAATGGTTTGTTTATTATTTATGTACACAAGTATATAAACAGTCAAGAAGATAAGAACAGTAAAATAAATATGTACAAAAGTGATTCTTATTTATAAATAAATCTCTTCCAGCAAGCCAATCCAAGCATATTCAATTTGTTCGGTTGGAAAATCTTATGTCAATTGTTTCAACTAGCCCCAATTTTGCGTCCATAATCTTATTGTGGATCTTATTACTTCAAGTCGAGAAATCGCTTCAATGCTTCTTGGGAAAATTACTGAATGTATTTATAAAGATCCGTACCCTACAAAACGTGTTTGACGAATTTGGTTTACGCCAAAAATGGGCTTCCTTTAGTAAATTCGAGTTTTCGACACCAAATTAATAAATACACAGACAGTAAACAAATTTATCTCTAATTAAGCGCCTACTAGACTCTCATTAAATTCCTAGTAACAATTTATTCCATTAAAAAATTGTAATCAATTGTAAAAAAAATATTTATTGTAATCAATTAATTGGTTAAACCTATTTAAATTCAATGTGACATTCAATTAATTGATATTTATATACTTTTTTGTCAATGCTCATGTTATTGGCATTGTCATTATGAATATTGCACAAAGTACAGAACTTGGGTAATGTTTATAGTATGAGTTTTGATCATATCTATGATAATAATATTGTAAAATTAGTAATCGTTTAGTCGACCAATGCATTGATCAAGATAACGTTCCCACTGCTGAGACTCCGGTCTCCTCTCTGTAAGAGGGAGTGGGCCGTAATCCACTACGCAGGCCCAGTACATGTTTGTGGATGTCACATGTCTTTGATTTTTTCGGTTCTAGGACATCCTAGTTTCTTCTCTCGTAGATTTTGCAGTCAGATTGTGGTTTATACTTGACTAGCTTTTATCTGTGTTTTCGACACCGTGGTCTATCCCACAGGAATCGTGCTTTTTTCCGGAATAAAAGTGGTATTTATCACTCTCTGGCCCACAAAATATTTCTATGAAAAAAACACGTCGATCCGTTGCTGCGTAAAAGAAGGACAAACCAACAAACTCACTTTATAATAGTAGTAGGATTTTCAATGTAGTCTGACAAAAAGATTATTTGAAAGGTCATTTAGGGGCCGTCTCCACTAGCGAGAAAATCGCGGCGATATTATCGTCGTGCCACGTATTTCTATACAAGCGGCGATGCGAGGAGTGACTGAGTGCTAGCGAAACGTCATCGTATCGCCGCGCGCTCGTCTCCACTGACGGCGCGACCGCTCTCGCCGCGGAACGTGGCGCTCTCGCAGTGGGCGGCCAGCGCGCTGTTTTAAGGCGCAACTAGCCGATACTTTTTCCATACAAATTTCGGGGGGTTTTACTGCACTGTTACACATTGTACATCCAAAGTAAAACATGAAATCGTTTTGTCTTATTATTAATTTTGTCTGTACAGAAGCAGAATAGTAAAAAAAAAAGCAATTAAAAAGTTATGAGCCAACAAAGATTCGTTTTTCCTGCTAATTTTAACGCAACTTTGGGAGTAAATAAGTACAAAACAAAGCTCGTTCCGACAAAGCTCAATTGTCGAAGATTATAATAAACTTTATTCGTAATTGATTTATGCAGTAGTTTTTTTCATAAAACTCCACCTTCCAAAGGACTTTTCGTAATTTTTTACGCGCTCGTTTTTACTAAAATCATTCTTAACGGTGTTTGTGTGCGTGCGAACTAGAGTTTGTGCATGTAAACCAGCGTCTAACTGTTCATCACTGATACTATCTCTGTCGGACACGATGCCAGGTGAGATAGCGTGCTTTTTGACCAAGCCCATCAATGAGTTCGAGCCCGGGACTAGTTCAACCTTAACACAGACGTCCCAAAACTATTGGATAACGCCTCGTCGCAGAAACGCGGCAATTCTGTTACGGGTCGTTCATGGAGATTACCTGACGTAGAAGCGCGGATCCGTCGCGATTCTCGCATGTGGAGGCGGCCCCTTAGTCGACTAAACGATGATAAAAATGGACTAATCCATGCAGGTTAAATAACATGTATTCATAATAAACTGTAGCTCTATCTACTCCTAGATTAGTTTTAAAAGCTTTATTGATGGAAATTCAAGCTTTATATCTATTTAGGATCTTGGATTTTAGTTTACACTTGACAGAATACACTAATCAAATGGGTTTGTTTGATGACAACTTCGCCGCGAGAGAGCGCGGTGTGTTTGTCACTTGTCAAAGTAATCTTGAATGGAAGGTGACAAAATAAAAAACTAGAGATACGGTTACCTTGGAGAGCGGTGGAAATTGATGGCAATGAGGTTTGACTTCACAAATTTCGCTCTCTAGGAAAAAATACAATTTACTTGTGAG
This sequence comes from Agrochola litura, assembly GCA_949152395.1. Taxonomy (NCBI): domain Eukaryota; kingdom Metazoa; phylum Arthropoda; class Insecta; order Lepidoptera; family Noctuidae; genus Agrochola; species Agrochola litura. The sequence goes on along the minus strand of OX424517.1, from coordinate 10,342,728 downwards.
GTCATTAAAAAAAAAAGTCAGTAAATTGCAGACTCTTTGCGGCGGCCACCGCTCTTATAGAAAACCGTAGCTTCAATGCTATCTTGCAGCCAAGTTTTTAACAAGCAAGTCCATTGGCAGCTGAATGAAAGTAACAAACATAAGCGCCATCTACGCGGAACTAATTTGACAGTTTTTTTCGCCTTTGCGCAATGCTCCGCCCTCTTCAGTCCTTTCACAGTTATTTAACCTCCGACAGCAGTAAACCAACAGCAACCTTATTTTAAGGAAAATAAAGACCATTGCCATTTGACAGATTTTGCAGTGATGCTAGAGGTAAAATAACTGAAAAAAGTACCTCGAAGACTACGAGCTTTTGCTCTACGTTATTCAATAGTACTGTCATTTTGAAATCAACTTAATTTAAACAAGGGTAAAGTTGATATTTGTTTTATCTTATGACCCCATACTTACTTATAACCTGTATTATAGAAAAAAGGAATTGAATAAACTATAGGTACGGTAATATATCTATGTATTTTTGCTTTTGTGCGATAAAACACAGTACTTGGTATTTCCCGTAGCCCGGGCATAACTTCTGCATGCTTTTACGCCCTCCAAAACCGAATGGTTAGTGTCTTCTGTCACTTGCAACTAAACTAATATAAATATTTAGTGTACTGTCGGTGCTATGGCGAAAGTTACTCTATACTAAATGCAGTTTGATATAATATATAAGTTACCACCTTTTTTTTTTTGGGTGGGAAATTATCAAATAACTTCTCCCGCTCTAGGCGGAGCGGGAGTGCGTGTCAGACTTTTACTGACTAAAACCCTCCCGTGTTCCTTCAGTTGTCTGTATGTTGCTAGGGGCCACGGTAACCCTTTCGGATAAACCCTCAACCCCGGCAGGCATTGGCCCTATCAGACCCCCTTCAATTGAGCTGACATCTCTTTGAGGCGCGCGTGGAACAACACGCTGTCAACCCGGGCCTGGTCCTATCGGACGGCGAGCTACCTATTGCTCACCGTTCGCAAGCCCGCGCGTACGGTGGCCGGGAATCGGCCTGCGATTCCCGACGCCCAGGGCGTCTCTTGTGGCGGTTAGGGCCGTGAGGGCGCGATATTTGCCTCTCCCTCACGCGCTCCGCCTCCACCTTCGCGAGTTAACACTATAGTTGTAATCAAATCCGGTGGCAATCACTTCAACAATAGATCAGCTTCTCGAAATTCATTCCCTTTCATTTTGAAAAAAAAAAACAAAAAATCAACATGTTTATTGCAATTAAAAACCGAGCATTACATTACAAGGTTTGGAGCTACATTTTAAGTAAGGAATTGCTTGTGGTAGCAGACTTCGTACTTCCACGTGACAATGTCCAAAATGAATGAATGAATGAAATGCACCCACCCCAGCGTGGTTTAACCAGACTCGATAAATCGAATGAACCCCAAGATTACAACACTAGCCCCTGGAGCCTCATGCTTCATGGGGCTACAGAGGCCTTTGCATATCAAGGAGTAGACCGGGGGGCGCGGTAATGGTAGGGAAGACGTGCCTTTAGGATATGGAAGGTTTTGCGAGCCGTACCGAATATGCATCCTAGAGTATGCAATAGAATAATGGAGAGATGGTTGACAATGTCAAAAAACACAGTTTGTCTGATGAATTCGTCTGTTCGACAGCATAAATCATTCAAGTGATATTGTTCATTTATCAAAATGAATGTGATTGTGTTACGCAATTTGGCTGCTGGCTAATTCCACAAGACTTTCCAGTAATGTGCATTTATATTATATCAAACTGCACTAATAATATTCTCTTATTAATAAGGTTTTTTGGGGGACAAGAATAAGCCATAGTAGTAAAGTAAAAAAAAACATTACTCTTTATTTGGTTACTAAAAAAAATTGAAGACTACTAGTTAAATTTTGTAGAGATAATTTTCTATCATGTCTGATAGAAAATGATATACTTGCTTGGGAATTGAATTAAACAACGGCACAAAAAGTAAAAAAGATGCATTGTAATTATTCTTATTTTTAGCCAATGAGGTAAAAACATAGGTTCTATGTATTTATATTAATGTTTTTTTTAGGTAAAGAAAGGTATTTTTGTGTGGGGATTTTTTTGTTGTTAAATGTTAATAGGCACAAATAGGGTGGAGTCGCCAAATGTATTTTTTTATATTTTGTTTTGCCGATAATAACTATTGTGAATTAATAATGAATTTTCGCCTTAAAACTTACTAGGTTTTTTTTTACAAATACTTATGTAGTTGTATTTTTTTAGATATTACATAGATATATATATTTTTTACTTAGTCCAATAAAGTAAGATTTAATTTATTTCCGGCGCCTTCACCTTTTTATTTAATGTACAGAAAATGTATTATGTATTTCAATGATTATGTAAAATGTTAATTATTGCGCCTGTATACATCAATGCATTTATGGTAGTTGACATTTATTATATTATGTAAAATATAAATTAAATTCTCAGTAAATTTTCTTCAAATTATTATTTGAGGAAGGTTAATCTCAAAAAAATAATGCTTAAAAATGTAAAATAATAAAAGCCTTTTTTACAGCAAGCTTAACATTAAAAAAAACTTAAATATTTTCCATTTTAGAACTTATTTTAATTATTTTCGGATATTTAAGTATTTCTCTATAACTAATTAACACAATTAATTCAAAATGCTCACTTTATTGCTCAATCGTACAAAATTAAATATAACATAATTTTTTTTCACAATTTTTTTTTCCTTTTCAATGCTGATAAGCATCCTATATGATTTTACTCCAATTGTCATTTCATTTAGTTAGAAAAAAATTAAAAATATTTTCCTGTCACATATAATTATAATTCCGAAAAGCATTTCACAATTTTATATTAATTATTTAACTAATATTTATGCAGCTTTTCATTCCACGTAATGTTAATAAAATAGCGCTTCAACGGGCCTAGGCTTTTTAATTTTCGACTATAGTCCGCGCGCGAGTGCTAGTCATCGCATGAGGTGTGCGGCGAGACGGGGGAGGGCGCCATTGACAAATATGGCAGACAGCTTAGCCTTCACCTCCCCCGTCTCGCCGGTCACAAACACAGGCATACATATCTATACTTCAATTTTTATTTGCTAAAAAATCTCTTTGCATTTGGTACGCAAAAACTTGCATTCTTCTTTAATTTAGCATTATAAATATCTTTCCAAAGCGATATCATCAACATAATAAGAAAAAAGTAACTAAAATGTAATGTACGTTCTTACTGGTATTATTCAATTTAATTGTAATTCGTCAGCGACATACAATTAAACTGTAATCAGCTAATGTTATTCAATTAATTGAATAAAAAGTTATATTTTGTTTACTACGATGCAGTACTCGAAGTTGTTAATAGTTGTAGGCATTTTTTGGGATAACCGTCTGGTGTTTATTTTGTTATAAAAATAAAAATATTATTCAGATTTATGCATTTTATTTATTGCCTGGTGCTAAAAGGTAACTAAGGCCACTAAGATCAGGCTGGTCCGTACAATATTCCCCATATTTCTTGTACGCAGCTGAGACGTGGACATTACGAGACTGGAAAAGAAAAAAATAGATTATCTAAAAATGTGGTGCTGGAGAAGAATGCTGGGGGTATCATGGACAGAATTCCGCACAAACGTCTCCATACTCCAAGAACTCGGCATCAAACAGCGTCTATCAGCACTAGTACAGTCTCGAATACTAACGTTTTTTGGTGATGTCTCCAGGCGGAATAATGACTCCATAGAGCGTCTAGTGGTGCAGGGCAGAGTGGAAGGTAATAGGCCACGCGGGAGGTCGCCGATGAGGTGGACCGATCAAATAAAATCCGCGGTTGGAGGCCCTGTTAATGAATGCGCCAGACTGTCATGTAACAGAACTAACTAGATGGAGAGAGATCGTGAGGCGGGCAACAATTACACCTGCGATTGGACACAGTTCATTGTGACCACGACCGCTCTGTCAAGAACGAAACGAAGAAGAAAAGGTAAGGTTCTGGAGTGGCGACCGCGTACCGAAAGACATATCATTGGAAGGTCTCCCACTAGGTATACCGATGACCTTGTGAAGACCGCAGGAATACGCTGGATGCGGGGAGCATATAACCGGTTGAAGTGGCGGTGCTTGGGGGAGGGGGGGGGCTATGTCCAGCAGTGGACGTCTTTCGGTTGAAAATAAATAATGTCTATATCGTGCAGTCTTGGCCCGGACGTCCATGGTAAAATACACTGCTGCAGGAGCCTTTTGGCGCTCGAATTACGTTGACGAGGGCGCTGTCGGTAAACATTTGTGCAATTATTGTTTTGTAAAATGTATTGAACGTTAACATATAAAAGGTGTAGTAAAACCCGTAGTGTGACAAACAAGAAATAAAAACCAGTTTGTCATACTGGTGTCGAGTCGGAAGTGAAAAACAAGATGGCGGCGGTAGTTCCGAAATGGCCACGCGCCAAAATAGTACATTATGATACAAGCCTCACATCTTTCTTACTGAAGACCCTCGAGAGACTCTGACCGGCACATCCGAGACGGACCTCTCCGGGTAATACCACTTCACAAACAACAGCATGCGTACTCCACAGGCAAGTCAACAGAATCAGCGCTGCACAGCGTGGTTGGTAAAATTGAATGCGCAGTGGACCACAAATGCTCAGCACTGGCTGCCTTCATTGACATCGAGGGTGCCTTTGACAAAACCATGTTTAACAGTATAAACACGGCCCTCGACCGACACGGCATAGACTCGACCCTGAGTGGCTGGATCACCAACATGCTCAAATTGAGAGCTGTACAAGTCACAGTTAATGACACTACGAGAGCCATCGTTGCGAAGGGCTGCCCACAAGGGGGCGTCCTCTCGCCGCTGCTATGGAACCTGGTAGTAGACAGCCTCATCAAAACACTCAATGACAAAGGTTATTTCACCGTAGGCTACGCCGACGACTTAACCATAATAATAAACGGGACACACGAAAACACCCTATGCAATCTCATGCGTCAAGCTCTGAAAATAGTAGAGGAATGGTGCAGCATGCACCAACTCAGTGAACCCTACAAAAACCGAACTGATTCTCTTCACAAAAAAGAGGAAATTGATGACACTACAGCTACCACGATTCTTTGGAACAACCCTAAGCCTCTCAACTGAAACCAAATACTTGGGCATCTTTTTGGACAAGCAGCTGAACTGGGCAAAACACACGAACTATGTCACAACTAAAGCCAGCATATCCCTGTGGCAGTGTAAGCGACTGCTTGGCAGGAATTGGGGGATTAGCCCCAAGGTCACCCACTGGTTATACACCACTGTCATTCGACCGCTTATCACATACGGCTCACTGGTCTGGTGGCCCAGGACAGACCTGAGTACAGCCCAAAGAGATCTCGAAAAACTGCAGCGATTTGCTTGTGTAGCAATCACTAGCAGTATGAGAACTACACCCACAGCCGCCCTACAAGCAATGCTTGGGCTGCCGCCTCTGCACCTCATTGTGCGGGAGGAGGCGGCTCTGGCCGCCTTTAGGCTGCATTTATCAGGAACTCTAAGCAGAGATTCTAGAATTAAGCACACACGCATAAAGGAAGATGTAATCAAACGTCAGCCAATGATGGCATCACCCTGCGATAAAGCCCCGAAATCACACCATTTTCAAAGGCACTACAACATAATACTTACAGAAGAACAGTGTGACTACTCAGGCTCGGAAGAGCTGAGGGTTTACACTGACGGATCGAAGACCGGCTCCGGTACCGGGGTCGGAGTCTTCTCATATGACCTCAACATTAAGATATCCCGACCGCTAGGAATGTTCAACACCGTCTATCAGGCGGAGTGTGTGGGCATCATACAAGCGGTCCACGCCATTGAAGCCAGGAGAGTTACGGACACTCGCATACGTATACTCTCTGACAGCGCCTCTGTTCTCCAATCCTTGAAGAAAACATATATTACCTCGAAGTTAATACTAGAATGTCACAATGCACTAGAACAAGTAACGGTATCTAGTCGCAACACGGTGACGCTACAATGGATAAAAGGACACAGCGGTTCGCTAGGTAACGACGCAGCTGACGAACTTGCTAGAAGAGGTTCTGGCACGGCAGTCTGTGGACCCGAACCTATCGTACCAATCCCTTTCAACCAAATACGCAGGTGGCTACAGGAGTTCACCCTCACACAAGCGGAGTACTGGTGGACCTCGACACCGGGCTGCAGGCAGTCCAAGGAAGCTATGCCATCCCTGGATAGCAGGCTAACCAGGCGTTTATTACGCCTGGACAGGAACGGCCTGCGCCTGGTGACGGGAACCATCACGGGACACTGCTCGCTAAACAAACACTTCCACACAATAGGCATAACGGACAGCCCTCTATGCAGGGCATGCATGGAGGCTGAGGAAACCGTCGCGCACGTGCTCTTCGAATGCACAGGCGTCACCCAGATTAGAACAGAAACCCTCGGGTCACCCAGATCTTTTACAGATATTCTGAACAAACCAGGAGTTTTGATTAACTTCTGGAGGGAGGTGGGCTGGTTGGAATAACACCAAACGGCCGCCATGGCCCACGCACAATGGTCCACCTGGCGGACTAAGTGCGGAAACCAAACCCCATAACATAGAACATAGAACATAGATACAAGTGTACTGTGTTGGTCATTATTCTCGTGGCGGTATTATTCGAGCGAGCGAAATAAGGTAGCCGAGCCGAGCCGAGCCGAGTGTGTGTGCGGGGATCCGAGAGGTTAGGCAGAGGTGTACCTACTCATATTACAACCACATTTCAACAAATATGTTTAAAAAAAAAAAATGTTGTTTTTTTGTTGGTTGTTGTGTAATAAATATAATAAATGAGTACAAAATAATGTTTTAACTTTTGAATACGTAAATTAAGGTTAATATGTAGTGAGAAATAATATGTTAATTTATCATATTTAATTCACACAGTAGGCATAAAAAGTCATGAAGTCTCTTTGATGGGATTAAAAAAAAGCGCAAATCTCTGCTCGGGTGAAATAGAGAATGTTCATTTAATAGTATATCGAAGACCTGCAGCATGGACACGGCGCTGTTGTAGGACACGGAGTATCCCTCCAGCACGTAGAATAGAATAGAATAGCATATATTCTCCAGCACGTAGCGCGCCGCCACCAGATAGGGGATAGTTCATACTAATTCCATGTATAGTACACCACTGGACTGTCCATGGGCTTTTTTTTACCCTAACTAAACGCCCCTGGCTTGCCGGTATTTTTTTTTACAAAAACTTGCTTCTGAGCGCTGCTTGCCCTTGGTAAAAAGCTTCACCAATGTCAATTTCTATTAAATACAAATTCCATGCAGCCATGATAGTAGCAGGCGCGGTCTGAGGAGGGGGGGGTCCTGGGGGTCATGACCCCCCCAAAATCGTTCACGCTGTTGGCAGCCTGAATGATTTACTTGTACTTATTACTAACTTTTAAAACTAAAGTTACGATGGGCATATTATCCAAAAACATTAAGAAAATAGGCAGTCATGGGGACTGCCGGCAGAAGTGAAAACTTAAAACTATGAAATAACAGTGTTATTTTTTTAATTTTCCTATTATAATTGTAGGATCAGAAATGAAAATTTTACAATTTGTTAATTAATATTCTTAACATTAGTCTGGTTTTCACATATGTCGGCACTCCCGAGCAACAACCAGCGCAACGTCATACTCATAGATGCTGTGCTGTTAACATTAGCATCAGTCAGTGACGCGAACCCCTATGATTTTCCCCTACCAAAAATCACTGAACGCGCCTGAAGAATTATTCACTTCAAAAACTCATTTATAAAGAGTATCTCGGCATGCAAGAGCGAGCGACGCAAACTTGGAAATTTGGACACCCCGCTCGTACGTAAGGTTTAAAAGTCTAAGGTTAAGGCCAGATTCTTTGAAACTCAACAGTTTCAGATTGTAAAACTGTTCAGTTTAAGCTTTTCTTCATAACAGTAAGTTATATTTCTGTATAATGGTCAAAAGAAAACAGAAGCTTTTCAGGGTGGAGTGCTAAAATTTTCAGGTTCGCTTCGCTCGCTCTTGCCTTCTACATTCTCTTAATTCTTGAGCTTTTCCTCATTTAAGTCGACAAAGCAACTAATTCCTAGTAGAAAATCCGAGTGTATGCAAAATTTTCGAGCTCACTTCGCTCGCTCTTGCATTCTGCATTCAGTTGAAGATCCGAGTTCTTAGAATTGAAAATATCTAACACAACCTAACCTATCCAAGGCTGGTTGTTTAAATTGTCAAGCTAGCTTTGCAGCTTTGCTCGCTCTTTTATAATCTACTGTTGTAATACCTACTATCTATCAAAAGTGTACTAATTTGCCCGCAACAACCCCCCCCCCCCCCCCCCGCATGTAAAAGCTGCGTCCCTGAATAGCATAAGTAATGTGGAGCTGGAAATATACGCACCTTTCCTCGGTACCCATGGTGACCCCCGCTGCGACCGCGCCTGGATAGTAGATACTACGGTAATATAAAGTAAAAAGCACGCGTCTTTAATACACTGCATTATGAACCTAAAACCGGTTTAATAAGAGCCACTTTACGAGCAAGTGTGTTGAAAAAGTACCTTGTAGAGTTGTAGCGCTATAGATACATAGGTCTTCGAGGGTTTTCGTAGTGTTGCAGAATTAATACCTAACTTTTTATGCATATATTTATTGACTGCCTCGTTGGGCAAGGTCGCAAGCGCTACTGCTGAGCATGAGGTCCTGGGTTCGAATCCCAGGTTGGACAGTGTTATTGGGTTTTTTTTTATGGAATTTCTCGGTAGCAGCCCGGAGTCTAGACTTGTGCCCGGTTGATGGCAATAGGCTCGCCCCCTATTACATAAACATAACTGGCGAAATGTGGGTGTACCTGCTACAGGTACACCTCTGCCCAACCCTTCGGGGAAACAAGGCGTGATGTTATGTTATGTATTTATTTATTGAGTCTTAAGCCGGATTTGCATTACGAAACTAGTTGCGCAAACTTTGTTATTCACTGATAGATTCACGTGTAAATAGATAATAATTATTTACACAATACATGAAAGTTTGTAAGTATAAAGTTCGTAATTTTTGCCGACTGGAAATCCCAACGGGTGGGTACATGGCTTATACTATAATATTAATGATTGGGGGTAGTAGATAAGGATAACTACAACCGGCTAAGTGCGAGTCGGACTCGCGAACGAAGGGTACCGTACCACCGTACAATATTTAGCAAAAAACCCCGAAAAAAGCACGTTTCTTGTATGGGAACCCTTAAATTTTTAACTTTCTTTTATTATGTGTCGTTATAACTGCGTTTGCACTGGCGAAACATTCACAACAAAACATGTTGTAATCTCTATTTTCTATAAATTTTCCATACAATGGTGCCAATTCCCTTGTTCACAAACTAAACTAAATTTAAGTTCGGTGCATCTTTTTCTTTCTATTTCATTAAGAAAAGGACAGAAGATAAATTTTAGTTTAGTCCTGTCAAATTAATCAGCGCTTGACGTAAATTGACGTAATTTTAGTAAGCAAGTTTTTAATCACGTCTAAACTTGTATGGAGTAGTGACAGGCGCTGATTAATTTGACAGGACTAAACTAAAATTTATCTTCTGTCCTTTTCTTAATGAAATAGAAAGAAAAAGATGCACTGAACTTAAATTTAGTGTAGTTTGTGAACAAGGGAATCGGCACCATTGTTTGACATGAACTAGAGATTTTAACATGTTTTATTGTGATGTTTCGCCAGTGCAAACGCACAGTAACGGCAATAGAAATACACAATCCGTGAAAATTTCAACTGTTTACCTATTACGGCTCATGAGATACAGCCTGCTGCTAGAGAGACGGACGGACAGACAGCGGAGGCTGAAGGGTTCCGTTGGGCACCCTTCGGGTACGGAACCCTAATAAGGTTCATTCCCATTCTTTCATCAGCACAAACTAAAGGCATATAATCAGGACAAAAGTTAAATAAATAAAAAGAACGCTGAGATTTTGTATATAGCATTTATTTAACTAAATACATCAAATATAGAATGGACCTAGTCTTATTTGGATACTCTTATGTCTTACAAAATATTAATACTGAATACAATTCTTTCCTAAGTATGTCGCATATTGAATGATTTATCTACAATGGTGCAGAGTTGGTACTGCCTGGCAATAGTTGAAGCCACAAATACACATGCCAGTATCTTGCACAAAAGTATGCAAGTAACTTGCACAAGAGTATGCAAGTAACTTGCACAAGAGTATGCAAGTAACTTGCACAAGAGTATGCAAGTAACTTGCACAAGAGAATGCAAGTAACTTGCATGCTATTGCAACATTCACAAATCAGAAGTTGCTATGGCATGCAAGCTACTTGTATATTTTTGTGCAAGTTACTGACATGTTTATTTGCAGCTTTAAGCATAGCTTGTTCAATTTGTATTCGGCAAAATCAACTTCGCCCTATATAAAATGGTGATTTTGCTGTTTCAACATGCTTTTTTACCGAATCTAGGATAGGCAGAGAATGCGCAACTCAGAGTGCAACTCTGCACATCTGCAGATTTAGCCATACTATACACTAATAACATCATAGCCACCAATTTATGTCTGTTTTGTAGACACTTAAAAAAAAGTTAAATACAATTTCTCCAAAATTGAATTCTTTTCTTAAGTCTAAAGTAAATTAATATTGAATTTTTCAATAATAAGTATAATTTAAATATAAAATTTTATATAAATTGCCTAAAAAAAAGAAAAGTAATTTTCAAGATATTGTTGATTTTAAGTATCTGTCATCATGTTTGAAACATTGATCTTTTCTTGAAATACATTCAGGAAAATGAATTGTATATTAAACTGTCACCCTACGTCAATTTCTGTAAAGAAATTACGGTTGTTATTTGAATATAGATGGACAATTTAAGTTGCTAGTCAACTTGATAAACAATTAATTTCCCCCGACTTTACCAAATTTCTACCATTTCTACCATTTCACCTGATTTCTTGTCTAATCCTGGCAACAGATACATAATAATATGTACATAATTTATTATATTTCATATAATAGAGAGCTCCAGACTCTGCACCTATACCTTCTCTTCAAATCGGTTATTTTAAAGTAGTTTAGGTATATACCAAGAATCTAATATATTTTTTTTCCTACAAGATATGTGGACCAAAGATTTAAATTGTAGATTTGCCCTCACTGTACTAAATCGCACAGTGTCCATACTGAGAAGAGTGACCTCACACAATTTTCCCAGCCCGTCTCATCCTTGATGTCCTCCCTCCGGTTTACGCCCTAAGTCGAGGTTCGTACCCCACAGGGGTGCCCTTAGCGAGAGTTCACCTAGTTTTAATTAGCATAGTTGAATAAATAACCCCTGGCTGGAGGTTTTAAGTGTAGCTTAAGGCACCCACAAGAAAGCCCGGTTAAGTAGTCATGATCTCAGAGGTCAACTACGAGATGTCCTACAAAAATTTTCCATGACAATCGTGTCACTGCGTCATTGTGTGTCAGAGTTGTCAAAAAGTAACTGAAACCCGACTATCGTTTGACGTGGTATTAGGCGAATCTACAATTTAAATCTTTGGTATAGATGTATTAATTTAAAACAAGCCAAAAAAGCTTCGAGATTTAATATTAGATTTTAGCGAGATCGATCGATCGTGTATTTCACGATTTTTTTTATTTGAATATATTTGAGGTAATTTGTGTGTTCTTTATAGCCTTATAGGACTTATTGCCAATTTAAGTTTTTTTTTTCTTACCTACGCATTGTTTATTTTTCTATCTAAACGCGACCATCATTCTTCAGTGAGATATGATCAAATATATAATTATATACAATTAAATATTTATATATTTCAGATCTTTTATTTTAATTATACATTATATATTTACATACACATATAAATGATTAAATACCTACCTCTTGTATCTGTGTTACTCAGTATGCAACATACTATAAAATATCACTTTTTTTTTCACCGCTCATCTCAATAATAAAAAAAAGACTAATATTAAAATATATTTTATAATTAAAAAAAAAAAAATTTAGCCTATTTTTCTATACAAATTTTACTGATTTTTATTTTAAAATTTATTTCAATATTTGAAAATACATTTAACATGATTAGCGAATATTTTTATTGTGAAAAACAGTGGCTCTATATGTAAAGTTACTAATAAATTCAACTCAGATTTCAAGTATGCAAGTGTCTTACAACAAAAGGGGCTCGTGGCTAAGTAATGATAGCCGCACTGGTCGATCGAAGGTTAAGCTACGCTTGCCGTGGTCGGTCCGTAGATGGGTGAACATCCATACATATCGAGACCCCTTCGTGACTCAGAAACCAAGCACGTTAAGCCGTTGGTCCCAGCTGTCATTTGTAGATCTTTGACAGTTGTTAAAGGTATTCAGAAGACCGAAAGTCTGACAACCAGTCTTATCAAGGAGTATCCTTTTACCCAGTAACTGGGTTGTGGAGGTCTGACAGGCAGTCGCTCCAAGTCACTTGCACACTGAAAATCCGACTAAAGTTTTACTCGATTTATTTAGATACAAATCATAAACAGATATAAATCAAAAATATATATTCTACCTGTATATCTAATTTAGGCCTTAAAACTGCGAAACACCGATAGACATTCAGATTAGTTAGAAAAACCTTAAAATAACACGTTAAATTGGAGACGGTTTTAACGAAAAACATAATTTTAAAGATGCATTTTTTTTAAAGACTAATTTTACATTTTTTTTCCACTGCCATATCTCGTCTAAAATAGTCCCTAAAATGCAAGGTTAAATTAAATTAATCAGCAAAACTTTACAAACGAGATGGGTATCGATATGTAACGATAATAAAACGAAAAAATATGATTTTGTAAACTTTAAATTTTAAATAATTACACTTCTAGCAGCCGCTGAACCCGTAATGATGTCAATTAAAAAAAAAAAACGAGTAATTCTTACAGTAGTCGTATGTGTAACATCTTGGCTGTCAGTACCAACCTCTCAGAAAATGGGTTGGTACCATCTGACGGCCAACTCTAACACTGCTCACGCTCATTAGTCAAATCTAATAGCGCACGCTTCCCCGACTTCCTGTTACACACTTCCGTCCCTTTTCACGAAATCACTCCCACAGATTGCAGAGCTTGCTACATATTAGTAATTTGTGGATTGCAAGAAAGCGAGAGGAAAGATCTCAAACATCTACATTTTTTTTACCCATTAGATATTAATATCCATCTGGTCTGTAAAGGTTTGCTTGTCAATTTAATTTGACATTGTGACTGATTGGGGTGTGATTATATCAATTTATTGCTTACAATATTTTTATTAAAGCATAAAGGTGTTCAGGGGGCCTACCACCACCTCAAAAGCAATATTATTTTAATATTACTTCAGTGGGAGAAAGAGATGGAGCTATACGTCCTGTAGAGTTTCATCTCTTTCCTACACTGAAGTAATATTAAAATAATACAGCTTTATGAGCTTGTGGTTGGCCCCCAGTAAAGAGACTTTTCTCAAAAGAGGGATTCCAGAGGAGAATTTTATCGACAAATTAAGTCTGACTTTTTTCGAGATCTAAGCAAAGTTAAAATTACTTATTGAAAAAAAAAGTATCTATTCAAAATATATCGAAAATAACCATATCATGCATTTCCCGTCATAATGAGCAAAAAAAAAACCAGAAAATTGTGTGTTCTACCCCCTGTATCTCCCCTTTAAGAACTGAAATTCTTTACAAAACAACCTGTATATCATAAATGCCACCTAATAAAGCAACAAGTTTGGTTTCTTACATTACTGTGTAGGAGCCAAATGTTAGGTAATAATCTATGAATACGTTTATAATATTGTAAACCCATTTACAAAAATAATCTTGTGTACATATATTTTTAAATAATGTATTAGTGAGCCAAGAGTTTGGGGCATTACCGGCTTTAATATTCTTAGTAGTTCCCTCGAAGTCATTTAAATAATTACACAATAAATTTTATGGTCTACACTTATTTGTAAAATATGGCACTTAATATTTTTAAAGTCAACAATCGGCTCCTCCACCTTACTTACTAAAACATTTTACTAAATAAATTAAACACTAATAAATTGATTTGTACTAAATTAAAATAGGCTATTTTCGAATTATACTAAAAAAATTACGACATTTTTCTGTGCGTAGAAACGTCTATATACGTCAAAGTATTAATATTTTCTAATAATAATATTATTGACACAAGTTTTGTATACAATATTAAAGAATTCCCTGGCTCCTGCGCAAGTATTAACGGTATTACAGGAGCCAGGTTTCCCCTTAAGGTGCTGATAAACTTGAGCATTCACTTGTAATGAGCATTCTAGAGAATGTTACATTACAGAAGAATAAGTTGGAGCGTTTTAGCGAGCATTCTAACGAAAAGACAGTGAATTTGCTTCGAGCTTTTTGCCGAGCATTGACATTCGCTAGAATGATCGTGAAAATTTTTGTAGCGATGTTTAGCTCTATGCCTGGCTCTATTCGTTGTTCAGTTCGACAAATTTAAAAACGGCGAGTGCTCGATGTTCTGTTACAAGTGAATGCTCAAGTTTATCAGCACCTTTAAATATAAATGACAGATGAGATGTTATGCCAATAACAAATAAAAATTGTTAAAAAATAAAGAGAAAAACAAATCATCCAGTAACAGTGTCATAATTGTACATTATGACATGTGTGATGGTATGTGTTTGAGTTTGTGTGTGCGCCTGTGTCAGTACTGCGTGTAGTAGGGCAAGTTTGAGGTAGGGGGTCATCTAAGCACCTTTGATAATACCCTCTACAGTATTATAGGCTGGTCAATCATTCCATTTGGTGTTATTGAAATAACTGAAAAACTCTTAAGGGGTTATTGTAGGTACTCTTTTTTCAATCGTGAAAAGAAATCAGCTGTTCTAAAAATGTAGACATTTTGTCGAGTTTTACGAACTTTTTACGATTTTTTTTCATGATTTCAGGTTAGGTCCTATAGTAAAAGTTGTTCATAAATTATTACTCATTAGAGTACCCCTTTTTTTATTGGTAAATTATCAAATAATTTCTCCCGCTCTGGGTGGAGCGGGAGGGCGTGTCAGATTCTTACTGACTAAAACCCACCCGTATTCCTTCAGTTGCCATGTTGCCATGGGCAACGGTATCCCTTTCCTGCGCAGGCATCGGCCCTAGCGGACCCGTCAGTTTTGCTGACATCTCCTTGAGGCGCGCGTGGAACAACGCGCCGTCGACCCGGGCCTGGGCCTTATCGGACGGCGAGCTACCCATTGCTCACCGTCCGCAAGCTTTCAGTTATTTCAATTACACATTGTATAATGTTTTTTGTGTAGTCGTAAGTCCAGTTCCTAGAACACATTTTCAGGCAATTTAGGAGCTCTGTTCTAAAACTATTATCTAAAATTCTAGGAATAAAGAAATACTTACATAAAATAGTTTTTTTTTTCAAATTTAGTTTTTAATGAGAATGATGTATTTATTAATCGTTTGAAGCACCAAATTACTAAATTTTATTTATTGCAAGAAAAAGCCTCATTTGCACAAGTTTCATCGCAATGAGATGAATAGTATGGAAACGCATAAGGGACGAACAAAGAAACATTCATTTTTATTTACATAATAATGTTTGCGCGAAATTTTTGTTCCAAATTTTTCAATCAAATATTTCTTAAGTTACTTTCGCTAGAATCTACCGTGCGTTTTTTACATTATTTATACTAGCAACACCGACATATCCAATTAATGGGAAGGTCGGTCAAAGATAGTAGATGGCGTGACCATAGCTCGGTCCTTACGGCCTGCAATAAATTTGACATTTCGTCCAATCGTTCCATTTCGTGTTAATTCAAGAGTTAGGTTTTATTCAACTATTTATTTTCGACGATTTATTTAAAAAAAAAATGGATCTTTCGAAAAATTGTGCACTCTAATGTCGGAGTATCTAGGAACACAACAACGCGCCGTTTTGACAGATGCCTTTCCTATTAAAATAACATGTAGGTATAGGTTAAATCAAATATAACTCTTATATCTAACGACATCTATGAGAAATACGTTTTCAAAAAATTTACACGGATCTATACCCCATTTGAAATAAGATTAGACATTTAAATAAACCTTTTTTAAAGTCTGTTCAATCGATTTTGACTTTTCTTGCGGCTTTAATGGCAGCTGCAATAAACAGTTGGTATTGTAACCACTTTTTTGCTTTTAATGCCATCCTTATGCCTAGGGTATAGAAGTCAAAATCAGTTGAACGGACTGTAAAAAAGGTTTATTTGAATGTCTAATCTTATTTCAAATGGAGTATAGATGCTTTTAAATTTTATTGAAACCTCACGATTTCTAAACTCATCCATTGCAGTATTAACGTAAAAGCATATTTTACTTTGGAGGGGTCAGTAAAAATATCAGCATTGTATACGCCAACGGTAACGCCGCGGTTATAAAACGCGGGAACGAGATGACACAACACTCAGTACAGAGTTTTTAGAAATCCAGTACTTAATATTCAAACAGGTCGCACAGCGCTAATTACCTACAGTTATCTTCACCTAGAAGTTGCCTCTCTTTCTATCGCGTAACTCTTATATCTTCTGACTACGTTACGCCCACTGAATTTGACAATTCGAGCCAGCCGCGTACCTACTTGTAGCTTCATATCTTAAATGCAGAGTGACTCATCTGTATTCATCTATGGCTTACAATTAAATTACGTTGCGATTTCATCGTTTAGGAACTAATACATATATTTTTGATGTATACATAGGTTGATACTCGTTACCTCTGACATGTACTAGGGGTTACTTTTTCTTGTACATTACGTTCCCTTCGTTTTGGGGTTCAGACTACGTCATCGGGTTTCTGTAACAAGATAGTTAGGACTGAAAATGTAGAACATAAAAAAGTAAGTTGGGAGTCTCATTTGCTACGAAATGTATGGGTAAAGTTTTTTGAGATTTCTGACTTTTCTAGTTCTCAAAACTCAGTTGGTCCGATATTGATCCGTATAAGAAACAAGATCGATTGGCATCAAAAAAACTTTGTGGAAATGGCCCATTTTCTTGTTTTCAAAATTTGTGAATGTGAATCAAAATTTCTCAAAAGATAAGGACAGTCTCCCGAGACCGTTTTTCTGTAACTATATTGTACAAGATTGCTGCCCTGTCTCAAAAATCCACCCTGAATAATAGGGTGAAAAAAAAAAATTCTCCTACTGGATAGATTATTAAAAACCATTAGACACGTATTTTTTATTTTTTTACTTAAACTAAAGATAACGGCAATTACTTTGGTAAAACGCATTAAAGTTGGGGACCCAACTTTAATGCGTAAAGTAAAAAAATAAAAAATACGTGTCTAATGGTTTTTAATAATCTACCAGTAGGACAATTTACCTAAGTATTTTTTTTATTAATATGATAAAGCAAAAAATATGTGTCTAATATTTTTTTATTATATGATTGACAGACTAAATTGTTTTTTTTTACCCAGGCATCATGGTATTGATATTATGATATTGATAATTGATAAATATGAAAGATGTATTTTTTGCATGGAGAAGATTTTTTAAAGGGTTTTTTTCGACCTCTACGCGGGCGATCCCGCGGGCAGAAGCTAGTAGGTATAATATAATATCTAATACTTACAAGTAAATAGGAGCGTCCTCCGTATTTACTCTTCGTCCTCATGCTAGGTATCCTGTGTCGCACAATACAACGTCGCTTGCCGGTGTACACCTGTAATATAAGAGAAAATATACAACTTTAGTTTTAGTAATACGCTCAAAGACGAGCATCGCTGATGTTGGCGATAAGACCGCAAGGCTGAAATGGGACTGTGGTTGCTCGTAGAGTAAGTGTAGAAATGACAGGCGTTTTTAAAGTTGAAGATAGAAGTTTAATAGGACAGATAAGACTAACAGTTTGAGGTACACAAGAAGAAACAAGTACTAGGAAGATACAGAATCAAGAATTAGAAGGAAAACTGAGAATTTAGGTAAACTAGGTTGCGAAACGTAATTGCGGATTTAGAATGATTAGTGCGTGCATTCGCCGTCGGAGCAGACTAACGACTGGCGCGGATGACCGCGCGATCGTGGGCGTGCAGGCGCCACCGGTGCGCGGGCGCAGGCGGTGAGGTACACACATCGTGCGGTCGACGAAGGTGCGAGCTACGTGCGCTCCAAACAGGTGCGTCCTCTGATCATGGACGGTGCCATAGGACTGGGAAGGCCACACGTACAGGATGCATCAGGACAGATGGGCCAGGGTCGTCACGCAGTGGGTGCCTGAAGACGAGCGTCGTCATCGAGGCTGGCCTAAGAAACGCTGGCGCGACGACTTACGACTCTTTCTTGACTGATTGGCCAGAAGAGGCAGCAGATAAAGAACAATGGTGAAGTATGGGGGAGACCTTTGCCCGGCAGTGGTATGGGTAAAAAAAAAATAGTAGTAGAATAGCATTAGCATAATCAACCTATAATATTCCCACTACTGGGACATGCCTCCTCTCTTCGAGAGGGAGTGGGCTGTAACTACCACGCGGGCCCAGTGCGGGTTGGTAGATGTCACACGTCTTCGAATTTTTGGTTCTAGTAATTCCAGTTTCCTCACGATGTTTTCCTTCACCATTTTGAGAGCAATGGTGACGAAATTATTCACACAAAGTAAAGCGCCTGCTTATATCTGACCTCTACGACCCAGAAGTAGATATACATGTACGCAATTTTTTTTTAAGACTTAAATCTACACAACATGGAATCAAATAGAAGTTATGAGTAAAATCGAATGCAGCTCTGAAATTAAGATGTACTATCGAAAAACCGCTTATCTATACAACGTAAGGACTATTTCTGCTTGCAGCGCTCGGCCGCTGTAGAAAGCGGCCGTTAAACAGATGTGGTCATTCACGAGATTTTGTTTTCAAACTATTTAGCTATGCATTTCTTCGATAGTACATATTAAGAAAGTTAAAAAAAAAGGAATTTCATTAACGTCCAGTCTCCAGGAAAAATCTTGTTTTCTTGAAACCTCTTGTCTTCAAGCCACGCCGCCGCGTCGTGGTGCCAGAAGGTACCAGGTCCACTGACATAGACAATTTGGGTAGACTGAAAACTATCCGAAGTGTCTATCCCACGCGACCGGATACCTGTGCTGCTCGCAGGAGTGCAAATGTTCTCGAACCAGTAGAAAATATTATAGTAATAATATTTATCTATAAAGCTGAAGAGTTTGTTTGTTGAACGCGCTAATCTCTGGAACTGCCAGACGTAATTTGAAATAATATTTTTGCATTTGATAGCCTTGTAGCGGTTACACCGCCACATACGAACTACGCATCATAGACATGACGTCACACAAATCCTGCATCGCGCAGTTAGAGTTTACCGAGCGATCGACATACATACAAGATTTCAACTTCAAACTGATGGGCTGTTGCCCGCCAGACACAACACCCGTCTGGTCGGAGGATCCTCCCTTTTCTATGGTGGATGAGTGAACTTTACACCCTGTTCCTCATACCACTAAAGCTTAATTCTTGAGGAAGGTGTTATGCTATTTAACATCACGATATGGAAACGATTTCTATGGAAGGCATAAAGTTGAACAAAACAAAATAACAAAACAATATTAGCGAGATGTGGAAGAACTGAAAACCTATGCTTACAGACACATGTGGTGCGATTTGTGATTAGAAACCTTATTACAACAATTTTAAGAGCGTTTATTCTGAAAGTGGGCAACGTCGCAAATATATGTCAAATACTTCGCTGTTTTGATTAGTTTGGCAATATTACTGTATGGAAATAAGAAATGTGGCTAACTAGTTCCCTAGAATATTAATAATGAATTACAATTATAACACTGAATTTGATGTTGTAACAATTTTAGGTGTAAAAAGACATTTGGAAAGTTTCCAAATTCTTTTTTTACATCTAAAACTAAATATTCTGTATTACGATATTAATTATTGCATTTCATTATTAATATTCTAGGGAACTAGTTAGCCACATTTCTTATTTCCATACAGTAATATTGCTAAATTAATCAAAACAGGTAATTATTTGACAGCTATTTACGACGTTGCCAACTTTTCGTATAAACCCTCTTGAGAGCAAATTGCCAAAAAAAAAAAACAAAAAACCTACATGGGCACTTATGAAACGTCAGAAGCTAGGTGCACGGTTCTAATTGGTAGTTTCCTATGGAAAAGAGTCAGCAAGACACTCCACGGTTACTATTTTTAAAATAATTGGCTTTTACAATGTTTTCAAATTATAGTGTTATAATAGGTGTGGGAGGACAGTGTAGGCCTGCTATCAAGTACCAGTCTTCAAGAAACCTCTCGTCCTCATTTTCTTCAAGTCATGCTGTGATGATAAGGGCACCCGGCACAGCGAGATAGACATTTTGGATAGACAAATTGACAACTATTCATGATGTGTATCCCGCTGACTTGAGTGCCATCGCTGCTCGCAGGAATCTGATTCTTTTGACCTACGAAATAGTTTTTTTGGTGACTCTCGGTTTCGCTAAGCGTCCTTTTATCGGATTGCCCCAAAAGGAGGTTAATGTTTATCGAGAGTATGTATGTATGTATTTCTAGTCTATTTCTTTGGCACGCTCTGTAGCCTTGTAGCGGTTACACCGCCACATACGAACTACGCATCATAGACATGACGTCACACAAATCCTGCATCGCGCAGTTAGAGTTTACCGAGCGATCGACATACATACAAGATTTCAACTTCAAACCGATGGGCAGCTGCCCGCCAGACACAACACCCGTCTGGTCGGAGGATCCTCCCTTTTCTATGGTGGATGAGTGAACTATACACCCTGTTCCTCATACACCTAAAGCCTAAACGTCTTGATGGATTGTAACATATGAGGTGTCAGTAGATTCGTCTTAATTGTGATACATAGGCCATATAATATTTATAAATTGCATCTGAAAATGCATAGAACTTTGTTTTTTGTAAGGTATTGCAGGCGAGGACAAACCAATAACCTGAAATATGATGTAACTTTTGTTTGTTCCCGCCTGAAATATCTTACAAAAACAAACTTCAATGCTTGTTTTTCTCTTTTCAGTTGTGCTTATGTAGTCGGATTTTTAGTTTTTTTTAATAATTTGTTTTTTTACACCCGTTACGTTGAGTAAACACAAGCATAGCAATGTCGGTAACGTCTTGTTTTCAAGAAACCTCTTGTGTCACGAAATTTCTTATCTTTGAGTATCTCCTTGCCTTCTCGATGCTATGAGGCACCCGGTTCAGCGAGATAGACATTTTGGATAGACAGCGTGACAACTATTCAAGATGTGTATCCCGCTGACCCGAGTGCAATCGCTGCTCGCAGGGGAGTCAGAGTTGTCCAATGATTGAAACATACTTCTCTTATTAAATTTCGTTGTAATTTGTTTTTTTATAGTGTCCCTCAAAGGGGGTTTAGGGGATGTCAAAGTTTGTAATAAGGAAAATTTGTAACTCGTCAGATTAACTCAAAAAAAAAACATTGGATTAATTGATACAGGTCGGGACACGAGTCGTGAGCACAGCTCGCGCATGTTACAATTTCGGCGAATGACAGTACCCGAATGACACGCGAGAGGTCCAATAGACGACGAGCATCGACTGACGAATCAATCGCGTGTAGCTCGGCGCCAGCTTCTTAGACCGAAAAATTTACTACTGCGCAGTGTCAGTATGTGCTTGTACTGTACTTATAACAAAAAATAAAGAACTACGTGTTTCAGGCAGAGAGATAACCCAGGGAAGCATGGCAGAAATGGGAGGAGTTCTATACGGAGTAGGAACAAGGCTGCTAATGATAGTGGCGACATCTATATCGCCAAATGCGAACTACGCGTGATACTGACGTCACGCAAAATCCTGCATCGCGCAAGCAGAGTTTACCGCGCAACTAGTATATATACAACGTCCCGATATCAATTGTCAGGACTTTCCGATCCAGATGACCCCACTACACTCCTTCAGGAGAAGAATAGGGCCACCAGTACAATGCACAAACACAGACGCCTCCCGTCATTCCGACCTCGCCACCGAGGTCCTTTGCGATCGCGATGCGAATGATACTGAACAAGGGTCGGGTTGTTCGAAAACGAGGTGCCAGCAGTTGTTGCAGCTGAGCATGTATCTTTAAATATTCCGCATAATAATCATGATGGAAATCTAACTTTGATCCAGCCTGTCCCTTCTTGCTGTCCTCCCTCCCCCCAGCGACGCCCTTAGCCGGGGTTCGTACCCCACAGGGGGTGCCCTTAGCGAGCGTTCGCTTAGTTATAATTTAGAATAGTTTTTGCTCCTGGCTGGAGACAGGAAACTTCGGTTAAGCAGCCAAGACTTTAGTGGTCAAAACTGCGAGATGCCATAAATAAAAAATAAAAATAAACAATTGTCGGGCAGTTGTCCACCAGACGCAACACCTGTCTGGCCGCAGGATCCTCCCTTTTCTATGGAGGATGAGTGACCTTTACAACCTGTTCCTCATACCTCTACATGATGACGTAACTTACCAGGGTACCGGTGCAGGTCACTAGGGTCGGGATGGTCCGGGTCTGGAGGCGGCGCCCTGGTGAGCGCCTCGTCACCTCCCGGCAGGCAGGTCTCCACCATAGCCTCGAGGCAGTTCACGAAGAGTTCGCTGCTTTCTGCTGTGCATTGATTCTGGAGGGGAAATGAAATGGTTTTTTTAGTTGAATGTTTTTGACAGATTAGGTTGGGATATGCAGGTTGGCATATCCCG
Source organism: Agrochola litura (assembly GCA_949152395.1). Classification (NCBI taxonomy): domain Eukaryota; kingdom Metazoa; phylum Arthropoda; class Insecta; order Lepidoptera; family Noctuidae; genus Agrochola; species Agrochola litura. Next base: position 10,319,897 of record OX424517.1, on the reverse strand, counting down.
ACCTACTCAAAAAAAAAAACAATAAATCCTAACAAATCCCAACTTAATATTATAAATACGAAACTTGAGTTTGTTTGTTACGCTATCACGATTAAACGGCTGAACGGATTTGAATGAAATTTGGCACATGAGTAGACCATAACCTGCGTTAGGACATAGGATACTTTTAAGTTATATTGACTTTATTTTTTTAAGAATTCTGTCGACGACTAGAATAGGGCTAGAATTCAAACATAACTTGCTGGCTGCGTAATTCCAACGAGTCAAATAAAATTTACTTCGAAGAACTGGGTATTTGATGATAAATTTAAGTCAGTGAACTCATAACAAGATTATCTAATGAGTTTTAATATCGTCGAGTTCGTCGACTGCCGGTCTAGTGGTCGCAAGCGCTACTGCTGAGCATGAGGTCTTGGGTTCGATTTCCAGGCCGGGCAAAGTGTTATTGGGTTTTTGTATCTGGAATTTCTCAGTAGCAGCCCGGGGTCTGGATTTGCGCCCGGTTAATGGCAATAGGCTCGCCCCCTATTACATGGGACTTGAAACATAACTGGCAAAATGTGGGTGTTCTGTAGGTACACCTCTGCCTGACTCTTCGGGGAAACTAGGCGTGATGTTATAATCGTTTCTTTTCAACCACTATTTTAAAGAAGAAAATACACTAAACTGGACATCATTTTGACTATCAAAAGCCTATTGAAGTGTTTTAATAGCTCGGGTCTAGGTAGACTGTGGCGGTCATTTTGGGGGCTGTAACTTTTGATGTTCAAAAAGTGCTTATAATCAGCCAAATTTGAATGTTTAGTTATTATAACATTTTAAATCTATCATTACAGGTTGCCCTAATGCGATAGTTAGGTCTAATATATCGCACCCCTAAGTAACGTTGAATTAGCTTGTTTGTATTTTGTCTGTTAAAACCCTGGAAAATATCGAGATTCTTTAGTTACTCTAGTTTTGCAGCTGTAAGCAAATTAAGTAAAGCTGCGTTTTATTAATTAAGTAAAGCTGGTAAAAGATAACAGCAGTTGAAGGTATTGTAACGCGAGTTATATCTATGTGTAGGTATTCGAGTCAGGAATTCGAAACCGCCACTAACTTGAAATGCGTACTTTTTGAGTTACCGGATTCTTCATCTAGGGGTGCGATATGAATGACTAGCTTTAGCCCGCGGCTTCGCTCGCTTAAAGGTCGGAAATTATGCCACGGGAACATACGGGGTTAAGTCATTATAACTTGATCCGTGACGCGATTGGTGGCACTATTGTGTCAGTCGCCATTTAGAAGTCTATTAGTATTGAAACTAAGCTTGATAAGCTATGGCGACAATATGACGGCAAGGGACAAATTATAATTAACGGTCAGTATAGATAGTGCAATCCACGAAGACGCGCCCGACTCCGCTCCGCGCCGTACTAGAGTTCAGCTTACAGTACAGTAATCGCGGAGTGGGGCGCGTCTTCGTGGATTGAACTATCTATAACAACAATACATTACATTATTTCTATTTTCTTAATGGCCCTCGGCAAACTTCGTGTTTCGTCAGTCGTCGGATTTCTACCAGTTGCCTTTTGCACTTGGTGCAGACCGGACGCTCTCAATCGACTTGGAAGTATATAGAGTTGTTAATACTCTTTTAACTGAAAGTAATTTATTAAAAAAAATGGGAGGAAAGCTGTTAAAGTCGCAGGCACGACAGATAGGAAAATAGTTTTACAGCTTATAGTTTACACGGAAATCAAAACAAAACAACAATAAAGTACTTACTTCTGAATTCAAATGATTATACACGATAAATTTAATAATTGGTGAACATGGAATTGTATTCGAAAATGCGATGATTCCCGAGGGACAATAAGAAAATAGAAATACTGTACTAACCTTAGTAAATGGTCCAGCGAATCTCCACAGACCTCCAAAGCCGCAACTCTGCATGTAATGCAACTGTTGTTGACTTGCGTCCTCGCTGGCTATCATGTTCTGAAAGAAAAGAAATATAATTAAAATTAATGTTCTGTATATACCTAATGATTGGACGAATTGAATAGTGAATATCTCTGGACGCGCGTCACGCGATTGGCTGTGCCGTGCTGCAGATCGTCGCGACAGCGTGACGAGACTGCCATCTATGAGGAATTTTGCGCGCACGCAGTACTAAACAGTCTGCAGCCATTGTTCGCTTAAATACGATCATTTTTTTTTGCTCAGTGAGTGAATATTGATAAACCAAGGACAAATTGTGCATTACCGTGTTTTGTTACTAGCACCTGACTCCGTGATCAACGTCCCACTCAAAGGATCTAGCAAAATTTGGGGATCCGGACAGAGCAAAAGGTGAGTCTGGTGGAATTTGAAAATCTATAGACGGCAACACCGTCTGTACTATGAAAAAAGAACTTGATACTTTGTTTTTCTTTGATAGGTTATTTTGTTTATATTCGGATTCTTTCCTGGTAAAGTTACTTTAGCACGATGCAGTGTGGATTTGATACAGTTTTGTCATCGCAGAGAGGTAGAGCATAGGTACGACATAATCTATTATGAAAAAATCAAAAGGCAAAATATCAAAATCATTAGATCTTCCTACATGTCAACTTTTCGATTTCTTATAAACACTGTCATTTTTGGTTAAGGACGACATCGTGCTGTTCCTTCGCATCTTAGAATTTACATATCATATATTATATAATAACCATCCATGGACCAACCCTGGCAAGCGTAGCTTAACCTGATGGATCAATCCGTGCGGCTGTTTTTACTTAGTCATGAGTTCCTCTCAGAATTTTGATGCACAACAAAATTAACTTATTAAAGAGTAGTTTTTATTAAATATATTTACCTGTATAATACTTTGCACTGCGCTGAGTATCAGCTGATCGTGGCAGTGCATCAGCACGTGATTGATCTTCATGTCTAGCAGACTGTGACTGTTTACAAAATGAACACGGATTAGGTAAGGTTCACGTTTGCTCAGCAGTGAGACAGTAGGCAATATAAAAAGGTGATCTAATACACACGGGATTAATTAATTTGAGCGAATGAAATTAAGAGCGTTTATTCTGTAACTTGGCAACGTCGCAAATAGATGTCAAATATTTCGCTGTTTTGATTAATTTGGCAATATTACTGTATGGAAATAACAAATGTGGCTAACTAGCGAATTTGAATATTAACAAATTGCAATTATAACACTCAATTTGATGTTGTAACCGTTTTAAGTGTAAAAAAGGCATTTGGAAAGTTTCCAAATACTTTTTTTTACATCTAAAACTACATATTCGGTGTTACGATATTAATTATTGCATTTCATAATCAATATTTTTTCACGCCTTGTTTCCCCGAAGGGTTGGGCAGAGGTGTACCTGTAGCAGGTACACCCACATTTCGCCAGTTATGTTTAAGTCCCATGTAATAGGAGGCGAGCCTATGGCCATCAACCGGGCACAAATCCAGACTCCGGGCTGCTACTGAGAAATTCCAGATAGAAAAACCCAATAACACTTTGCCCGACCCGGGAATCGAACCCAGGACCTCATGCTCAGCAGTAGCGCTTACGACCACTAGACCAACGAGGCAGTTAGCCACATTTGTAATAATATTGCCAAATTAATCAAAACAGGTAAATATTTGACAGCTATTTACAACCTTGCCAACTTTAAGGACAAGCCCTCTTAAAGAGATACAATTTTAAAAAAATCGTACGGTTCCATACCGTATTAAAATCTAGCAAAAATCTTAAAAACTAAACTTTCGGGTACAGAACCCTAAAAATGAGATCAAACAGTCACGGGATTTATTCATTCGAGCGACGGAAATTAAAGAAAATACAATTTAAAAAAAATCTGAATAAGGAATACTTACATAACTGGGAACACTTTGGGGAACACAACCGATCCCTCTGCCAAGTATTGGTACAGTATTCTAATCTCGTCTTCATCTATAACAAAAACGTAAATTAACACACGCCACAATAAAAAAAAAACAGTGGCACTCCGGGAGTGCCGACAGAAGTGAAAACTTGAACAAGATAGCCTTGGTGGAAAAAAAATACTTGTATAGAACATTGGTCCGTAACCTTATCTAAATAAAGAGCACAATCGCGTTTACAAAAAAAAAAAAAAACTTCCATGACCTTTAAAGTCAAAATACTTGCATAGAACATTGATCCGTAATGTAATATAAATAATGAGCACAATCGCGTTTACAAAACTGAGGTGTCGGTAACGGTATCGCGAGTTTAATTGTTTTTTCCCATCTCAAAAATGCCCAACGCGCCTAAAGAAGTTTAAAAGGGTCAATCAATCTGCCTAGCCTGTTCCCAACTGTGTTGGGGTCGGCTTCCAATCCAACCGGATGCAGCTGAAAACCAGTATTATACATGAAGCGACTGCCTATCGGACCTTCACAACCCAGTTACTGGGTAATACAATATCCCTTGGTAAGACTGTCAAAGATCTACGAATGACAGCCGGGACCAAACAAACACAAGAACGAAGTGTATTCGCCTTAATAGAGACAATAAGAAAAGTGCTATTGGACACATTCTTAGTAAAGACAATTTAATAGTTTAGGTTATAATTAAATTACTTATTAGTATATTTATAAGGCTAGATTGTAATAAGATTACGGTCCTATTGTTGAACACTAGGGAGAAGAAAAAAGAAATAAAAACTTACCTGTAGTGTACTTTACGAGGGTAGCAAGCACGGTGAGCACGAGTGCTTGCGTGGTGAAGTCAGAGAGCACTGACGGGTCGAGCAGACTGTTGCTTTCAGGGCTGCTCGTGTCCTTGTCAGTTGATGCTTGCTGTGAAAAATAAAAAAACATCTATAGTCGCAGCATTCTGTTATTATAATTGTAAAATACAATAGACGTGGATATATTTAGTAACCTATTCCGCTTAGCTATTTCTAAAGAGTCATAAAAACCCTGAAAGAAATCGACACGTGTTTCGCCTCTTAACGAGGCATCCTGAACTCGAACACGGCGTGTTGCCACACCAAGCGCTGACTTGGTGTGGCAACACGCCGTGTTCGATTTCGCGACAAGTCAATCGTCATCCTGAGGATGTCTCGTTGAGAGGTGAAACACGTGTCGATTTCTTCAGGGTTTTTTATGACTCTTTAGAAATAGCTAAGCGGAACAGGTTACTAAATATATCCACGTCTATTGTATTTTATAATGTATTTCCGCAAGGTCACGCCTGAATCAATTAATTAACTATTATAATTGTAATTCAATGTAAACATTCAAACAGTTTCCCATTGTAATCACTCATTGGATCATTAATGCACTCATTCGGTGATACCATATAACCCATTCGTTAAGTTATTCATTTGGATTTTTAATTTTCTCATTCAGTTATCCACCATACTTTTGAAATATTCACAAAATCATTCAAATATTAAATCACTCATCGGTGCCAATTATCTTGTACACCGAACTAAACTAACTAAACTACACTAAAATTCCTTACTTTTCGCAAAATAAATTCTCTAAATTTAAAAATAATTATGACACAACTAAACCGAATTTGACAATCGCGACTTCACGTGGTAGGTAGGTACTTGTTTGCCCTACCCCGTGAATTTTTTTAGAACCGGAGGCGCGCATTGAGGGCAGCCTCGACGTGTTTTTTAAAGGAATATTTCACTTTAACACGAAAAATTATTACCTACATGTTCAGTTTTAGGGGTTTAAGGGTTTTATTAAGGGGGTCGAAATTTTCATTATTAGAGACACCATTTTCGAGATATAAACAAAAGAATAAATATTTAGTACTGTTTTAGCATCTGAAGTCGAGGTGTTGATGTGAATTTAAAGGTCATGACAACCAATTTTATTTCACACGTTTTTAATCACGATTAGAAATAGTCAGATTTTGTTAGACAATCAAAATTTTAGGTGAAAAACATCAAATTCAGAATAAAATAGCAAGTTTGCATTGCTATTTTCACTAAATTTATATCTCAGTACCATCTTAGTGCTGTCAAACTAAAATATAGTTAAGTTGTGTCACTTTAGTCTATTTCAGATTGGGAAACCGTCGTTTGACAGGAATAAACGAAATGTTGGTGATTTTTAGTCTAGTTTAGAGGCATTTGTGACAAGAGAATCGGCACCATTGTTTTTTTTATTTTAACTCTTACGACTATATTTACAGATCTTAGACCTAATTCGATAGTGTGACTCTCAATTATTATTTTACTACCCAATATTATTTATATCACATATATTCATAAGAAAATAGCTTTTGCCCGCGACTTTGCCCGCGTGGATACCTTAAATTTTAAAGGAAGGATTAAAAGGAAGATAAGCGATGATCGCATTTCTTATAGCCGAGGAAAAGGTCATTGACTCCTGTCATGTCCTAGCGTTGCGCTGCCGTCAACTATAATTATTTTGTTCTACCACATACAAAACAGAATGTCTCAAACGTTATCTGTAACGTCTACATTATTTATTTATTTATAGGAGAACCAACAGCTTATAACAAATGGATAACAGTTGTTTAAGAAATATAGAGCCAATTCCAGGTTCTCACGAGTAAAAACAGAAAAAGTAGTAGAAATCTTAGGATCACTAACAAGCACGATAAAAAAGATTAAGTATACATATTATATATAAGGTACATAAGCACTAAGCACTTTAGCCAAGCGCGTGCAGAAGTTTATATAATTTTGAAGGTTTTGGTAGTAAATGGGTCAAATGAGAACTCTTTATAAAGAATATAGAAGTCCTTACTCGCCCGCACCATGTATGAGTTTTGCCTGTAGTTAGAAGAGGAAAAAGGTATGGAGATAGGCAGATTAAATCTAACTGATCTCTGAGGAACATTGAAACGTAGTTTATGTAGGAGATCAGGGCAGTCAATCTCGTTAGATATATATTATATATATTTTTTTTCTTTAACAACGACAATCTCACCTTAGTAGAAGTTTCAGGGTAGTCGCTGTCTCCAGACTTGGTGGATGAAGGTCGCTCGGTGTCGTCCGTGCTGCCTGGTGAGCCACGTCCGTCGTCCTCTACTATCTGATAAGAAAATGAGAAAAATATTAATTGAATCGATATAAATAAGGCTTTGGACTATGGCGTGGAACATTCTAGTTTCTTGAGGATCGAGAACATTATGAACACTATACTTAGATATATGTAGGTAGAGAGAATAAAATGAACTTTTGGCTTAATTAACCACTTCCGGATAAGTTCTGGGTAAACTTATCTAGCAGATTACATTCATAGAATTGCTAGTAATTTTTTTAATTTAGTCGGTAAATACTGGGCACTATGGGTATTAGTGGGCATCCAAACGCTTTGAATGATCTTTTAGTAAACAGACGTGTCTTGCAGAAATGAATAATTAATCATTTTATCTATTTATCACTTCTCTATGAGGCTTCCTATACATGACGCCGGAGCCGTACCGGCGCCGAACCGCATGATGAAAAAAATTAAAAACATCTTAGAATACAAATGTAAAATCTACGCGATGCCGGTGCGGCGGCGGCGCGGCTCCAGTGCGGCGGCAGTGCGGAACATGGGCGATATTCAGTCGTATACACAAACATGCGGTCCGGCGTCGGTTTTTTTAAATCTAGGGCATCTCGCAGTTGACCACTAAGGTCATGGCTGCTTAACCGGGCTTTCCTGTGGCTGCCTTAAGCTTCTACACCCAAAAGCCTTCAGCCAGGGGCAAAAACTTTTCTAAATTAAAACTAGGCGAGCGCTCGCTAAGGGCACCCCCTGTGGGGTACGAACCCTCGGCTTAGGGCGTCGCTGGGGGGACAGCAAGAAGGGACAGGCTGGATCAAACTTAGAATTTCATCTTGATTATTATACGGGGTATTTAAGCTACGTGCTCAGATGCAACAACTGCTGGCACCTCGTTTTCGAGTAAGGGTCGGGGGGTACCAGCATCGGTGCGGCTCCGGCGTCAATTATAGGAAGCCTGACACTTCGAGAAAACCCTTGTAGTTCAAAACATAATAGAAAAAACTAAGCCACCGAAACGCAAAAAATTATTCAATATTTATACTTACATCAAACCCACTATCACCGTCACCCTGCTCCCTCGCCGATTCGCCAGTAGCTCCGTGCTGCATACTGTGAGCTCTGCCTTCACTGTCCTGTTCGCAGCGTGAAGGTATTAGTCGTTGTGCAGAACAGAAGTGGGACATATAGGGACATGGAGGAGTGTGGTCTTGAAGTTTTGTGACGAGAAAATGTTTAAAATAGGTTTTTGGCAAGTTTGAAAGTGTATAACACGTTTGGATGTCAGTTGCTTCGAGATAGCCATTATTTTCCGTAAAAAACGGACTTCGCAAAAGTCGGGATTTATAACTTTAGTCACGCCAGGCGCAATCCACATTTTAGGTATATCGTGAGGTAGGGATATCGTGGCCCCCCGGCAACATGGCATAGGAAGGAACACGGGTGGGTTTTAGTCAGTAAGAGTCTGACACGCCCTCCCGCTCCACCCAGAGCGGGAGAAGTTATTTGATAATTTCCCACCCAAAAAAAAAAAAAAAAAGTATGAAGCTACAAGTACGCGGCGGGCCCGACTTGTCGGGCCAATTCAATGAGCGTGACGTAGTCAGAAGATATAAGAGTTACGCGATAGAAAGAGAGGCAACTTCTAGGTGAATATAACTGTATGTTGCACTTTATTGTGTCGTAGCAAGAGTCGCTATTTATTTAAATGATTTTGCGGAGTAAATCTTCTATACTTGTACTATTATGTATTCTGTGCTTTAGTGAGAAAATGCTTCGAATTTATTAAGTAAAGCTTCCACAAACATTTTGCAAGTACTTGTTTTGGGAAACTCTTTTCGTACAGCGATATTCCGTGCAAAAACTGGTCTTGTCTAAAGACGAACTTTCATATCCAGGCAGAAAAAGGTTTATAAAAACCTTTATTGGGTATGTGGGCAGCCTCAAGTTGAGATGTTTATATTTTTTTTATTTTACAAAAGCAAGAAACGTCACAAGATAGGAAAAGGTATGGTAAAGATGGTACTAGGAAAATATCGTTGAATACCAGTATTTTACATGGAGCGACTGCCTATCTGACCTCCACAACCCAGTTACTGGGTAATACGATACCCCTTGGTAAGACTGGTTGTCAGACTTCCGGGCTTTTCACGACCCATAACGACTGTCAAAGATCCACGAATGACAGCCGGGACCAACGGCTTAACGTGCTTTCCGAGGCACGGAGGGGTCTTGGTGTGTAAAGATGGCCACCCATGGCACCCACACACCAACCGCGGCAAGCGTAGTTTAACCTTATCGAAAAATATATACCAAATTTAAAAAAAAAACACGTAACAACTTCGAGACCACACAATACGACAAACATATTGGACGTGGGGTGAAAGACATAATAAAATGGACATCAGGGTAATATTCAGAAGCAACTATATATATCACTTTAAAAAACTATATATTTAACTATTTTGTTTCTCTTTAGTTATTTTAAATTAGCTAAATCTAGAAGCGCGTTGTGTGTTAGACTTGGTTGTCTTTGTGGCTATTGTGGTGAGGTTAAAGTTCAAAATGCAAGGTTTTACATTCTGTGGTGCTTAAGTCCTGTTTCGGGGTTCAAACCAAGATCAATATCGTAGTATTGAACCTATTCTTGGTAACTTGTACCACAGGCAGTCCCGGATTTCCGCCTAGGTCTAAAAGGCCCTGGCCTAGGGGCCCGCCCAGCCTAGGGTCCCCCGCCACCCTGACCAGGTAGATTGCAGGCAGGCAGGGCCGGGTTAACCACATAGCAAGTGGAGCAAATGCTACAGGCCCCGCATTTTGGGGGCCCCTCGCTCAAATCATGTACTTATATCACCCGTGAGTCCAATGGAATATTATCTATCAATGGTCGAAAGAAATCTGACTTCTCCGAGGTGAGATGCTAAAAAGTTTCAAGCTCGCTTCTGCATCATAGTTTCTCTTATCTCTTCAACTTTTCTGCATACGTCGACAAAGCATCTCCTGTTTCTATTTTAAATTGTCAAAAGAAATCTAACCTCTCTAAGGTGCAAAAAATTTTCGAGCTCACATTTTTATCTTAGTTACTCAAATTTTTTTTTTAATAGTCGAAATAACCTAACCTATCAGAGGTGCTAAATTTTGTTTCGGGATGGCGGGGGGGCTCAAATGTCAAGTGCCTCGGGGCCCTGGGCTCTAAGTTCAAGTCAGAACAGACGTTGCTTGCAATGCTAGTGTCTCACAAATGTAAAGTGAACAAAAAATAATTATACTTATTGGGTATTTATTATTATTCGTCATTGTCACTCTTTTCCCAAACGTATTAGGAGTTGCTTTTAATGGAGTGCAGTGTTTTCTGAAATTTTTGGAAAATACCGTTTATCGGTATTCTTCTTTTCGTGTGGTTAGTGACTAACCTGGTGTCAGAGTTTTAAAGCCGTCCATGGGCCTCTGACTCGATCGATATCTGATCCGTATTTTACCTGTGGTTTATCCATAAATAACTAACGGTTCTTCGAATTTGGAGAAACTCAAACTCGCATTTATTTCAATTAAACCATTTACAGGCACTTTTGAACTGTCAAAGAGTTAAAAGTTAAATAATTTATTTCAATTAGGTACATGTCGTCGCCGTGTGAATCAGTTGGTCAGAAAGTTAAAGCTAGCTGCCCATTTCAAATCGTAGATCTCTACGGAGAAGAACAAGCAAGAAGATTTTCGTCAATAGGTTCAATACTGCAGATAAGATACTTCGTTCGAACCCGAAGCAATGAATGGACCCTGTATTTTTTTGTGAAACTTCTTAGACGGCGACTCGATAATTGGACGAGAATTGAGAGTGAAATTTCAAAGACGCGTCACGTTTAAGCACATTTCGTTACACGAGAGAGAAGAAAGATATAACTCTCTCTATCTCTAATACAAAATCTCTTATTCTTTCATTTTTTTTAAGAAGTTTCACTACTATTACGTGTACTGTGCTGCACGCGCATTTTTTACATATATACGTAATTGTTTGTGCTTGTGATTTGTGTTTTATATTATACTCATTCTACAGTGAATCATATCGTGTATAGTCTGCGTGCGACTGCTAGTCACCGCCTCAGGTATGTCATCGATGAGACGGGGGGGGGGGGGGGATGTACGGGGGTAAACAAAGGCCAAGCTAACTCAGTCTGCTAATTTTGTCAATGGCGCCCTCCCCCGTCTCACCGCTCACCTCATGCGGTGACTAGCACTCGCGCACGGACTATACTATGAGTGTTGACTCTGCTGCGCCTAAGAAATTTGTTTGTAAGTAAGTATTTCAATGTTGCAATGTCAGTAGGCTAATTTTACTTGGGTTTTCATAATTTTACTGTAAATTGTTTTAATGTTTAGAGTTTAATTAATTATCTATAATAATATTGTGAGAAGAATTACTAGGGTTTTTTTTTGTCATAAATGTGATAGAATATTATATTTAATCAGATGAATATGGTTTAATATAAAATATGATAGACAATTTTTTTTTTCTATACTGCTTTTATAAAAAATGTGTAGTCTTATTTAAGAGCGTTTATTGTAAAAGTTGGCTAAGTAAATAGCTGTCAACTAGTTACCTGTTTTGATTCATTTGGCAATATTACTGTATGGAAATATGAAATATTGCTAACTAGTGAACTAGAATATAAATAATGAATTGCAATTATAACACTGAATTTGATGTTGTAACCGTTTTTTTTTTGCAGTTGTAGTGCAATACCTACGCGGTCAAAATGTATGGACAGCAGATTTCTTATTTTGAAAATTTCTACGCAGTGGGGTTTAGAATCAAGTACTGATGTTATCCATGGTAACAGTTTTCGCGTCAATGTCCCTGCCACCCTGTATTCTTTTCACAATATTGATATAGAAATGAAACTAAGGTTAATAGCCAATTATTAAGGGTAAACCATGCAGGTTTAAATTTCCAATAATTTAACAATACCGGGATTTTCTAATGGACACTATTAATTTAAAAGGTTTTGAAGATTTTAGGGATAAGGATCAAATAACGATTTGCGATAAAATAATAGTTACTTTCATCGACAATAAATTACAGTTGTTGTCAACGGTAGTATTTTTTAAGTTAAATATTGTGTAGTTAGAATTATGTTATAGTGAAGGATAATTCTGACGGATCTGACGGAAATGAATTTCATTTCGATATTGTTTTTGACTAATCTAATCGGATTTGTAAGAAAAGCACAATCTTTCACTATAACATTGTACTATTCTTACAAATCCGTCAGATTTGTCAAAAACAATATCGAAACGTTATATATCGCAAAACGTTATCCGATAAATCGGTATTTTTCATAAAATAACGGTAGAAAAACGTCGTTACTCTTGGCGGGCCGATGGAATCTTTTGAAGTAGGCACAGAGAATGACCTCTGCGTCTTGAAAAGCATTCTAGCTGATGTCTATTGAGATAAGCAGTGCACAAGCATGTTGATACAGATAGGCAATTATTTACGCAAAAACGTAGTGTTAAATAACGGTGATTTTAAAAGTTTAGTGAAGAATCGGTAAGATGCGTAAATAATTGTTTGGATAGAGTGACGTTTTGCGTTATAAACGTTTGTTTTTTATTGTAATTATTGCAAAAAGGTGATAGATTATAATTATAGTAAACGAGATACATATGAAATATCAAAAGTGAAAAATAACGTTGTTAAAAAAATATATATTGCAAAAAAAACGTTACAAAAATAACGGTTACGTATATAACGCAATACAGCGAGCGGGTTGTGAACATTATCAGTTTACAATACAAACGATATAATATAACCAAATCCATAGGAGCGTGTAAAAGACAACGACATGAGTATGTACGTGGGCTAACTGGAAGATAAAGAGAATTAGTTTGGATGGCGGGTTGAAGAGGGAGAAAAATCTTCTGTTTTTCTATGTAATTTTGAGTTTCTAGATGTGTAAGTATGTAATTCTTTAGAAGACGTATAAAGAAAAACACTCTTTTCTTGCTAATACTTTTAATCCACACTACTGTACTATTTCACAATCAAACGACGACTAACTATGCTTTACATTTTACCATTTAAAACGACTTTTGCCCCACCCAGAAATAACGATAATATCATAACCGTCATTTCAAAGTGTTGCCAAAGTAAAACAATACATTCACTTGCCATAATTAAATTACATTTAGAAGTTTCTGATAATATTAAAATTTGTATTTTGACAGTGTTGCCACAGTGGATATTATAAATCGATATAAAAATAATACATTTTTAAAATGAAATCAAAGAAATCACGACACTCGGCCATCAGACGCCGTGCTAACTCCGAAGCACACAATAATCACGACAGACGTAAGAAACAAATATTTGGACGGTCTAAAGATAGTGCTTCTTGTGTCCGTAAACACACCCGCGATATAGGAGACGTTGTAGCATGCGCTCATGATTTTAAATGACATCATATTCAGTGTGATTTCACTTCAAATGAGATGCATTTGTCATTTAAACATTGCTGGGATAAAAGTTCAGCTGTAGCAGCACCCACATGATTGATATGCTTGTGTCTGCCAAAATTCTAACAAATATTGAAAACACTGCCGGTTTTTTAAAAGAAAATTGAAAAGGCAAATGTATTTTCTCATACAGATTTTTTCGCCCAAATTATTAAAAATTTATGAGCTCACAGACTTTTGTATCAGATCCAGATTTTTGTATGATTTCTGTAAAAATGTGCGTGTTATGTTGGTTAGTATTTTGTAGGAAACTCTTCAATCCGCCATTAGAAAAGGAAGTAGAACAAAATATAAGTATAATCACTAATTATGTCACTATCAGATAATGACTGCATGATTAAAGTAACGATTGATATTTGTTTATGTTTGGCTCTAGTACTGAATGACCAGCAGACGCGTATTATTATGGGGTACCTAATCTTATACATAGACTTGTTAAGTCATAACTTGTGACTTGTTAGTATGCTTGTACAAGGTAATCTCTGGAAACAGATCCGATTACAAAAAAAATATTTCACAGATGGTAAGTTTTTTTTTTTCTTAACTATTCCCGAGTGACATAGGATATTTTTTATGCCAGGAAAATGCATGATTTCTGAAGGAATCTCGATCCGAGGGAAACCCAGGGGCGCAGCTTTTACTGACCCCCAGTTTTTGAAAACCTGATCAGGATCCGTCTAAACAAAAAATACTAGTTTTGTCTATTCAGAGATTGTATGTAAGTTAAAGATCGTTTTTAGCGATAATCCCCCTTGGCAACATATTGAAAAACACTGATGATTCTATACTAGAGCAAAGTGATGAAAATACTTGCGATAATGTCTTATGAATTGTCTTTTTGCTACGTTAACCATTCTACTGTATTTCTATTTTCTTAGTGTCCCTCGGGAATCATCGCATTGCCGAATACAAACGAATGCTAATTTCCATGTCCATCAATTATTAGATTTATCGTGTATAATAATTTGAATTCAGAACTAAGTACTTTATTGTTGTTTTGTTTTGATATTCGTGTGAACTATAAGAGCTGTAAAACTATTTTCCTATCTGTCGTGCCTGCGACTTTACCAGCTTTCCTACCATTTTAAAAATAAATTAAATTAAGTTAAAATAGTATTAACAACTCTATATACTTCCAAGTCAATTGAGAGCGTCCGGTCTGCACCAAGTGCAAAGGGCAACTGACAGAAATCCGACGACTGACGAAACACGAAGTTTGCCGAGGGACATTAAGAACATAGTTGTAGTGTAGGTATAACTTGTTTATTTGCTTACCAAAAGACATATTTATCAAGTATTTTCACCATAACACATGATAATTTTCGTTCCGTCATGATAATTGAATGTCACTTAACACAAAAGCTCTTCATACTCTCAAATGAAATGCTAATAAGCCAATCGATCATCTGTTTGGGAAAGTCTATCTGAATACTGTGCTCTTGGGTATGTGAAGGAATTAAGAGCACTAACATATTGTGTGGGTTATTAATTTCGATCAACAATGTTTCTTAACCACATAGTTTTTTCAACCTTATTGCTTAGAAATTAAGTTTTATTTTTCCATAAATATTATTTTTCTTAATTAATTGATTCAGGCGTGACCTTGCGGAAATCCATTATAAAATACAATAGACGTGGATATATTTAGTAACTTGTTCCGCGCGTTGTCGCGTGTGCTTGTGTCCTGAGGATGCCTCGTTGAGAGGTGAAACACGTGTCGATTTCTTTCAGGAGTTTTTTATGGCTCTTTAGAAATAGCTAAGCGGAACAAGTTACTAGTCCATAGATCCAGTCTATTGTATTCTTTTTCTTGTTTTAAAAATACGTTTAATTTTTAATTGAAGTTGTAAATATATTGCAAACGATTATAAACTTTATTTTTGAGTATTAAGGTTTATAATCAAGTTATATGCAATCGCGTCCACTTAAACGATGTGTTTTTGTTCTAAGTTGTTTTCCTATGGAGTTCAGTACTTATATTATTTTCACCATCGACCATAATTTATCGGTTGAAGGCCACTGATCTAGATACAATAGAAATTTTATTGTTATTACGCTTATGAGCGTTTAGTGTTCCTCAAAGTGTTAAGAAAACCCTACCAACTTTTCACGCCCAGTGCAAGAATATTGATATTTTTCGTGTTGACTATTAATACAAGAACTAACGAATTTTTAAATGTCTCTTTACTATTTTAACTTGTAAAATTCAAGGTAGTTTAAAGGCGCGTCCTATTTAAAAGCGTCGCGCGAATACGCGAACGGTCGCGAACTTATGACACTTTTTAACCGACTTCAAAAAAGGTTTTTTTACCTCAGAACTTTCGACTGGGTGAACCGATTTTGATGATTCTTTTTTTATTTGAAAGCTGGTGCTTCCCGTGTGGTCCCATTTCAATTTGATCCAGTTCTTACAATGGCATTAATGAGAAAACCATATAAGTCTTAATTTGCATAGTATGTGCGCGACAAATGGACGAATAACTCAATATCACGCCAACCGATTTCGATGATTCTTTTTTAACCGACTTCCAAGTAAACAACTAAAAAACCGAAAAATATAAAACTTAAAAAAAAAAAAAAAACCGACTTCCATAAAAAAAAACACTACAAAGTAAAAAAATAATTTTCATTTCGGAAGTCGGTGGCAGAAAACGAAAATTCAAAACCAAAGACACCGACATTCGAAATGAAAGTTATTTTTCACTTTGTAGTGTTTTTTTTTTAAGTCGGTTGTTTTTTTTTTTTGGAAAAAAAATTTTGTTTGGAAAACTGTCGGCGCGACAACGCGTCCTCTGAACAATAAGTTCGAACGATTGTGTATTCGTGCGACGATCTCTTCTAAATAGGAGACGGGATTATAAGTGATCCTAGCGTATTCCTAGCTGCGTCGTTTTGACGTATCGCTTTATTAAAACTACAACTCCTACTATGTTCTTTATTCAAGCATTTTATGTTTTTCCTTTTTATTTTGCTTTCCCAAACTAGACGTATAACAAATTATAAATAATTCCTGTTTCTGCCATTCCTTGTCTAAACACCGACATACAATTTTCTATTGAATTTATTGCACCACTATCTTCAGTAAGGTTTACAAAGGGAATGTACAAGATATTATACACCGTGAAATTTGAATCACAGTTTTGCTAGTACAAACGTTGTTCAGACCATGGTCTACTACCATTCTACAGCATCCAATAAAAAAAAACATAATTGGTTTTTGAAAAAACACAAAAAAAACAAAGTTTAAAATGTCAAGATAATCGTTACTCCCTACAACACAGACACCACGCACGGGACACAGCATTGTTTACAGGGAAATGTACCTCCTTAAACGAAATTTAGTTAGCAGTAGATAATCTTAACATTTTAAACTTTGTCTTTTTGTGTTTTTTCAAAAACCAATTTATGTTTTTTTTTTATTGGATGCTGTAGAATGGTAGTAGACCATGGTCTGAATAACGTTTGTTCTAGCAAAACTGTGATTCAAATTTCACGGTATAGAGGTGCATACCTATGTTTACTCATTTAATACAAAATTAGGAGAATCCTTTTTTTATTTCAATTTTTTAGCATTGTATGTTACCTTGTTTATGGTTGGGTGACATTTTCAATGCTTCTTTTTCTAAGTTTAAATAAACTTGATACACACACAGAACAGGATTTTATCCATGCAATTTATTGTACGGTATTTCTATTTTCTTAATGTCCCTCGGGTATCATCGGATTTCCGAATACAAACGAATGCTAATTTCTGTGTCCATCAATTATTAGATTTATCGTGTATAATAATTTGAATTTAGAACTAAGTACTTTATTGTTGTTTTGATTTCCGTGTGAACTATATAGAGCTGTAAAACTATTTTCCTATCTATCGTGCCTGCGACTTCAGCAGCTTTCCTCCCATTTTTTAAATAAATTACATCAAGTTAAAAGAGTATTAACAACTCTATATACTTCCAAGTCGATTGAGAGGGTCCGGTCTGTACCAAGTTCAAAGGGCAACTGATAGAAATCCGACGACTGACGAAACACGAGGTTTGCCGAGGGACATTAAGAACATATTTGTACTGTAATACTGTCATTGCGAATGAATATTTTTAAAGACTATGCTTTAATTTTAATAAAACCATGGTGCAATAAATTCATTTTTCTATAGTATAAATGTTAACTTAAACTATAATAATAATAAAATATTGATATTACCTGATGCGGTATTGTGACAAGATGGGGACTATGTCCACCGCTGCTGGATTGTAACGTTGGTGATTTACCTGTCAAATCATTAGAGTACAAAACTGAAAATATTTCCAAATAAAATACGTCATCCTTCAAGGGGGAAGCGTCGGGGTAGCCCGCGAAATTCAAATTTTCTTACGTTTTTTGCATTTTGTAGGTCAGTGTCAGGTTTTATGTTGATTAAAATATGATTCGCGGTCGTAACAAATATGGCTTTACTCAATTATAATCATTGTAATCAGCAATAGTGATTAAGAAGAAGATAAAGGTGTCAAATCTCATGATTTCATGAAATTATGACATTTGACACCTTTCATGTTCAATCATGTTTTAATCAACATAAAACCTGACACTGACCTGCAAAATGCAAAAAACGTAAGAAAATTTAAATTTCGCGGGCTACCTTGACGCTTCCCCCTTAAAGTCAGTCGTCTTACCTTTTACGGCAAGTAACATTTTACATAATCAGGGTGTTTAGAAGTTAGGTGCAGAGCCATAAGGGGGTGATGAATGACACCATTTTGAGTATTTTGAACCATATACAGTATGGAAACCACATATATGCAATAAATTAAACCACATACTGAAGTTAGGTGCAGAGCCATAAGGGGGTGATAAATGACACCATTTTGAGTATTTTGAACCATATACAGTATGGAAACCACATATATGCAATAAATTAAACCACATACTTGTTATCGCCTTTTCTGACGATACACAAAAAATGGACAAAATCGGTCCAGTAATTAGGTAAAAAACTAGAGTTCTAATTTTGATCAAATTTGAACACTCTGTAGAATTGGATCACTGGGTCAATGATTCAATGAACTTGAATCCTTGAACATTGAAAAGCGACGTTGCCATACAGTGCAAACTATCACGACGCTTTTACGTATTCTACTTACCTATTTGCCTAAAATGTAAAATCGGTACACCTAAACGACAAGCTGGAATTTAAAAAAAAATGTTTATTTCAATTACAAAAGAAAAAAATATTAAAATGTAATACATTTTATTTCAACGTTCGAGTGCGCAAACTAAGTGTGTATGGAGGCCGCGGCAGCATCGCCCGACTCCCCCGCGTGATCTCCGCCGCCGCCGTTGCTCTACGCAAATACATTCGTTTCTTGAAATGTATGGAATTTAATACCATGATGGTACGGCCTACTCCCTCTCACAGACAGGAAACCTGTGCAGTCAATGTGTGCAGGGAACATTATAGGCTGATTATTAAATTTAATGTTTATGTTGTATTTTTTCGATACATGAATACTTGAAATTACTGTTATAAAATACTGGCATTCAGCTGCATCCGGTTAGACTGGAAGCTGATTAGTACTTGGAAATTTGGAATTTCCTTTTGACCTGCCACGGCCGAAATTTTATTTTGCAATTTACACAAACATAACCTATCATCACTGGCACGCGCTAACATTTCCTGCGGGTGTACGTAGGCAGCGGTGTCTTTGGCGGTATCTTGCAACAGGCGGCTCGAGACATGCGGCGTTTTTCAAAGGCGGCGGTTATTGTGAACGAATTTTGCGGGCAGCAGGGAAGGAGGGGTGCGCGTAGGTAAGGACACCTGTTATTGACTTTAGGGAATAATTATCGATAAACAAAAAAAACTGTTTAGCTTTAAATACTTAGGGCGGGCGTAGTGTTTTTATTAGAATTATCGTGCTCTTGTGATAATTCTAAAACACTATGCCCTAAGTATGTATACAGATTCTTTGTTTAAGTGTGTTGTGTAAGTTCTTGTTAAATATTCAGTAGATTTAGAGATTAAATTAATGAATTAGAAGTAAACAATAACAATTTTATAAGTTACGTAGAAGCAACCTATTAATAAAAATCGTACCTACTTACACGTTTGCTAGTCAGGAAATCACTCACAAAACGGTAGTTTCTTAAGTCCAATCGTACAAAATTACTAAAACTTTTTTTAATACTTAATCCAATCAATAATTTGTTAATCGTTAAAAATATTAAAACAATCGAATAACACAAAAATGCTTGTATTTTAATGCCTTGTTTTGGTCGTAGGTAAGTAAGTGTAAAAAAGTATCGATAAACGATAATTGCGCCGTTAACCCTAAATTATGACTTTTATTATTTTCGCTATTTTTGAGAAGTCTCGCTTTGTCAGTTCACCGCTGTCTTCCGGGATAGTGTATCGTGCGTGACTTTCACAGAGATTTAGTAGCGCGCATTGCTTCAAGTGATTTTGGCAAATTAAACTAATACTCGTAAATAGGTACTTTTTTTAAGGTGAAATTGACACTTATTTGCTACTTGACTTTGTGTGTGTATAAATAGTGTTTTTAAGTTTATTTTTATTTATTTTTTATGGTGAAATTGACACTACTTGACTTGTGTGTGTGTACCCGTGTTTTTTTAACAAAATGCCAAGACAACATCATTTTTACAGTGCTGCAGAGTATACAGACATGGTTTTATTGTATGGCGAATGCCGCCAAAATTCAGCCTTAACTCTACGTACTTATCGTGAGAGATACGGCGCAACTCGTGTCTGCCCTACTAATGTCCGGACAATCCTGGGGGCTGTCCAAAGGATCAGAGAAAATCAGCACATAGTGCCGAACACTCATGAAGGAGTTGCTCCGCGTCACGTTCCATCCTCTTTTGAACAACGAGTCTTAGACCATTTCGATCGGAACCCAACTTGCAGCCTTAGACAAGCTGGGCGTGTGTTTAGAGTGAGCCATAGAACAATACATCAAGTGCTGAAAAGGAACAAAATACGTCCTTATAAATATGCAAAGGTTCAGGCGCTGCTGCCCCGTGATAAGCCGATTAGAGAGTTTTACTGCCGCTGGGTACTTGAAAAAATCTCTCAAGACCAACATTTTTTATCAGATGTGTTTTGGACAGATGAAAGCACGTTTACTCGGAACGGCATGTGGAACCGACCAATCATGCGTCACTGGAGCCATACGAATCCCCATTTATTTAGAGAATCAGCTCATCAGTACCGTCTTTCCGTTAATGTTTGGGCAAGCATTCACGGAGATCAAATAATCGGTCCTGTTTTTATCAACAGAAACCTGAATGCACAGAAGTTTCTAGATCTTCTTAACGGCCCGATAGCACGATATTTGGAAAGATTGCCTACGGTATCTTTCAGGCGGGTATGGTTCCAGTTAGACGGAGCTCCTCCACACTCCGTACTCGTCGCGAGAGAGCGGCTTGTACACCATGTTCGGCGAACAATGGATTGGGCGCTATGGCCCCCACAGGTGGCCAGCTCGGTCGCCCGACCTTCACTCCTCTAGACTTCTTTTTATGGGGCTTTATTAAAAATGAAGTTTACTCGCGGGTCTCCGAAACCGAAGATGAACTGCGCAATCGTATTGTCGCTGCCTTTGACAAATTAAAAGCCATGGCTCTAGATCCTGAACGAAATTTGTTGAGCAGGCTTCGGGACAACATTGTGCGGCAATGTAACTTGTGCATTCAGAAACGTGGTGGACATTTTGAAAATTTGAAAATTTAAGTTTACTTTTTTTTACTAATGTGCAATAGTTAATTTAGTTAGTTCAGTTCAGTTATCGCGAAATAAAAACGTGGCGGTAAAAATGAACTAAGTGAATTTTGATTTCATCGAACATTGACAAACGATCAAACGCCAGCGCCGATAAAAAAGCCGCCATTGGATGTCACCCGCGTGCGTAGTTGCCGCTCTTCCTGAGATCAAGGTACGTTTTCTAAACAGAGTGTTTACTTTTATAGAATTTATTTTGATATTTATTTTGTTTGAAAATTTCACTTTTTTAATTTACGGTGTTTTATTTAATATTTAATTTTGCTATACTTCTGTGGACTAGTATTACTTGTGGTTTCATTTATTGCATATATGTGGTTTCCATACTGTATGTCTTAGACGAAGTATGTTTTTTAATTTTTATCTGCAAGCTTTGTTTTTTTTTGATATACCAATTTCTGGTATTCAAAATTTTTCAAATTTTTTTAAGTTTTCTGCGACCTCAAATGTGTCCAGATTATTTTTTCAATAACAGGGATGCTTGGTACTTGATTAGTTAGATTAGGTACACATCAGTCAAACCACAAAGATAAAAAAAAAATACGTACGAACTTTAACTGGGGCACTGTTGGCAATTAACTATCAGAAATTGGGTTATTTAATAAACCACAAAAAATTGTTGTTAAAAATAAAAAATAAACCTACTTCGTCTAAGACATGTATGGCTCAAAATGCTCTAAATGGTGTCAACTATCCCCTTTAAAAAGCTTTGCACCCAGCTTCCAAACCAGCTTTTAAACTATGTTAAATTGGAGCTATTATTCGTGTGGAGATATTTATGTGTTTTCTCAGTTTAGAAAAGGTGGAGGGTGAGATTTCTACCGTTTAACGAAAACAACGAGTTGGCCATTCTGATTTAGTTAACTGCGTTAACAATGTAGTTGCCAAAACTCAATCTCAAAGCATTTATTTCAATTGAACCATTTACAGGCACTTTTGAATTGTCAAGGAATCGGTCAGTCAGAAATATGAAACTAGTTGCCCATTCCAAAGCGTAGTAGGTAGGTACCTATGGAGAAGAACGGGCAAGAAACTCCACGGACACTCATTTAAATAAAAAATTGTTACAAAATATTGGTTACATCATCATTCATCCAATTTAGGTGATTTAAATAGATAAAAGTAGTTTCAATATAATTCTGAAGTTTTTAATGAAGTTGTTTTGAAATCAACCTAATTTTACACTTCTATAGGCCGACGGTTTAACTGAGTCCTTCTGATGTAGCTGCGCGGTGCGGGAGGGGTGTGGTGTCATTTGTCATCGTGTGACAACTGTCACCCCTCCCGCACCGCGAAGCTACCTCAGGAACGGTCTCAGTTAAGCGGTCGGCCTATAGAATAATGTTTAATAACGTCACCTGAAAAATAGGATATCAATAGAATTTAAGTATTTCGAGGATTCCTCCGGTGGATAGCTAACCGATGCTTGAGTAGAAAACTTACAGACTCGAGGCTATTAATTAGTTACGACTACCGTATAGTTGCTGTGCTGTGTAGTAAAGAAGATATCTTACCACCGTGTGCAGAAGATATAGCGACTTGATCGAGCACGTCCCACGACTTCTGTCGCCGGCTGTGACATGAGCTGTGCGATGTTGACGGCTGGATCAGGATTGATGACTGAAAATAAAATTGGTTGCCTGTAAAGTCGGTATACGGGCGAAAGTTTTACGTGACAACGACTTTGAGTGGTAAAATAATTTTAATGTGAATATTCATTCGTATAGTAGGAAGAAGGATGAAATAATAGTAACAATTTAAAACATTTATTTATACACATGAACCGGTGTGTATGCCTATCTCTCTCACTCTCTCTCTCTCGCTCTGTCTCTCTCGCTCTTAGGCGGGCTAACTGTGCTCGAGTGGAAGGGACGCGTGCCTTTCACTTTTTATGTCTGTCTCTCTCGCTCTTAGGCGGGCTAACCATGCACGCGTGCCTCTCACTCGCTCTCATTGTGAGCGCATAACGTGAGCGGAGCGTAACGCAGTTTCTTGAAGTGTCACCCGGCAAACCAATTTATAAGACGTTGTCGCGTCAAAACATCATTTATTTTGAATACAGGGCCTCATTTGAAGGGCAGTGTATGTGCAAGGTAAGCGAAAATGGCAGCTAATAGTTGTATCGCACATGGTATAAATTTGCTTGACACTTCACATGACACTTACATTTTTGTTAAATTATTCACCTTCTATTCTCTAGAGGATCTCATGGCTAGCGGCTGTTATTTATTAAATAACAGCAGCACAGGTCGATCCATCAGGTTAAGCTACGCTTATCGGGGTTGGTCCGTGGATGGGTGACTGTCTTTACATACCGAAACTCCTCCGTGCCTCGGAAAGCACGTTAAGCTGTTCGTCCCGGCTGTGATTCGTGGATCTTTGACAGTCGTTACGGGTCGTCAGAAGCTCGAAAGTCTGACAACCAGTCTTAACAAGGGGTACTATACGGTTCAAATTTATGTACTAAATCCATGGTAAAAGTTAAGTTTTCGCGTCGATGTTCTTGCCACCCTGTATACTACTTGTAAAAAAAACCTTGTCCGATCCTTGAGGGTGTTATTAGGTATCGTACTGAGTCGGTAATTTTAAGAAAAAATTTAAAGTAATTCGTTACTTTTTTTTTTCAATGGGGTATATCAACGCTTTATTACATGGGGCGCGGGCGGCCGTCCTTTAGCGGGTGTCTACAAGTCATAACTTATGACCCCTGTTGAATATTTGCTGATTTTTAATGGATTTGGGGTAATTTTGGTACTAAAAATATACATCTATAATATAAAAATGAATCGCAAAATATGTTGGTAAGCGCATAACTCAACAACGCCTAGACCAATTTGGCCAATTCTTTTTTTTAAATGTTCGTTATTTTTAGGACAAGGTTTTAGGGTAGGTAGGGTAGGTAAGGTAGGTAGGGTAGGTAGGGTAGGTAGGGTAGGTAGGGTAGGTAGGGTAGGTAGGGTAGGTAGGGTAGGTAGGGTAGGTAGGGTAGGTAATAATAAATGATAAAGATGGTGCACCCCAAGCATTTATAAGGCAAAACAACGTTTGCAGGGTCAGCTAGTTCTAAATAAAAATAACTTTTTTATTTACTAAGATTTTTTATTACTTTTTAGGTTATGTTATTGCAGTACCTATGAGCCCCTTTCGGATCGGACTGGTTTTTTTTTACATATTGTGTAGCCCAATGGTAACTAACGGCCGCGACTTACGAGTCGTAAGTTCGAATTCTGACAGGCGCTTTACTTTGTGTTAATTATTTCATCACCACTGCTCTCAAAACGGTGAAGGAAAAATTCGTGAGGAAACCAGCATGTTTTAGAAAAAAAACTTCGAAGACATGTGACATCTACCAACCCGCACTGGGCCCGCGTGGTGGATTACGGCCCACTCCCTCTCACAGAGAGGAGGCCGCAGTCCCAGCAGTGGGAACATTATAGGCTGATTATATTGTATACAACAGCCAAGCTAGAGGAGTTTTATGACAGTATGACATACCTGATGATGTTCAGCAGTTGGACAGTAGTGGTCACAGTTGTCAGGCAACCATTTTGGTAGAGAGTGCTTCACGTGACAACGGGAACGGACTTCCTCGCTCACACAGACTAGCGCTGTAAAAATAATAAAGAGTATTAGTAGAATTTTATAGTTGAAGGTTTTAAGAGGCACTCAGTTTCAAGAACATTAAAATCAAAGAAAATAAAAACCGTTTTTATTGCGGAAAAATGCAGGGTTCATGAGATATAGACCATTACCCGAAAGTAATCAACTCGAGCTCAGAGGAGCTCGTGGCTCAGTAATAACAACCGCACGGGTTGATCCATCAGGTTAAGCTACGCTTGCCGCGGTTGGTCCGTGGATGAGTGACCATCTTTTCATACCGAGACTCCTCGGTGCCTCGGAAAGCACGTTAAGCTGTTGGTCGCGGCTGTCATTCGTGGATTTTTGACAGTCGTTACGGGTCGTCAGAAGCCCGAAAGTCTGACAAACAGTCTTACCAAGGGGTATCGTATTACCTATTTACTGGGTTGTGGAGGTCAGATAGGCAGTCGCTCCATATAAAATACTGGTATTCAGCTGCATCCGGTTAGACTGGAAGCTGACCCCAAAATAGTTGATAAAGGCTAGGCAAATGCTGAGGCCACATATAACAGGCCTATTTAATAGACAAATAACTGAACCTGACTTGA
Source organism: Agrochola litura (assembly GCA_949152395.1). Taxonomy (NCBI): domain Eukaryota; kingdom Metazoa; phylum Arthropoda; class Insecta; order Lepidoptera; family Noctuidae; genus Agrochola; species Agrochola litura. The sequence goes on along the minus strand of OX424517.1, from coordinate 10,294,409 downwards.
TTTCCGTACTTCTTTTTCGGGTGACCACTGAAAATCAGCGCTGTGCTGTGGGCCCCATAGCACAGCATTATGCTGAGTGGAAGCCGGAGTGTCACAGTCATGTCGTGCAGCTGCCGACTATATTCTGTTTTATGCTCGTGATTTATTATGTACTTTTTAGGGTTCCGTACCTCAAAAGGAAAAAACGGAACCCTTATAAGTTAACTCGTGTGGGTGTCTGTCACAGCCAATTTGCTCCGAATATAATGGACCGATTAAGTTGAAATTTGGGACACATATGTATATCTGTGACCCAAACACGGACGAGTAAAGTTAATAAATAAATTTTGAATATGGGGGTCACTTTTGGGGGGCAAATAAGAAAATTAAAAAACAAGTTTTTCAAACTATCGTGTGACATATCAAATGAAAGGGTGTTGCTTTTTATTTTTATAATTTTAAAATAAATGCAAGATATTTAAGAAAATAGATGAAAATTGACCATTCCACCCTTATCTCCGAAACTAATGAGCCAAAAATTTTGAAAAAAAAAAATACAGATAATGGTTCTTCACTCATAGATTACATGTGTTAGCTTGTTTCAAATTCATGTTTTAATTTCAAATGATTATTACGCATTTTCTAGATACATTTGCCTTATTCATTGAAAATAAGTTGCGTATTCTACTAAAACTTATTGATTATTACGGAAGTTTGGATTTAATTGTTCAAATGTATTATTTTAATACCAAAGTATAATATCCACTGTGGCAACACTGTCAAAGAACAATTTAACAAAGATTTAAATGTATTTTCACTAAAGTAGTTGAATGTATTATTTTTACTTTGGCAACACTTAGAAATGACGGTTATGACATTCTCGTTATTTCTGGGTGGGGCAAAAGTCATTTTAAATTGTAAAAGGTTGTGCAAAGCCAGTGATCGTCAAGCTATGAAGCAAGTCGGTCGACATTGACCAGGATTCTGTGTGTATAATAAAGTACTTTTATACAAGGAACAGTGTTTGATTGAAAAAAAAATAGTGAAAGTGTTTATTACAATTCAGAAGCAGGGATAACACCAGGGAATTCTGGTGTAGCTATTGCTACCACCCTGGTGTGATTATACGTCCACAGTAAGATTATTGGACAGTGTACATTGTACAATTGAGTGAAGATGTCCAGTGACCGGTCAGAGGAATCGACCGGGAGCCATCACAGTATTGTACTGGGTGGGCCCTCGAGACGCAGTCGATCTCGAACACGTGCTAGAGACTTAAGGCAAGGTGGTCGCTCGTCAGAACCGCCCAGGCGAAGTCGTCACTCGCCAGCATCACCCCGCACCGATAATCGTAGCTCTGAGCGGCGCAGATCCAGAAAATCACCTCCAAGGGTTGAGTCGCAGGCAAGAAGTCGAAGCAGGTCAGTCGTAATATCTCCATTGCAGCGTCGCACAACGCGTACACCATCAACGGATACGCAGATATATGAACCGACAAATAGATTTATAGATCATAGTCGTAATAGGCAGAGGCGTCACAGATTGCAGACTCCTCGTAGAGGAAGCGTTAATAGATCACGAAGTCCAGTCCGCTCTGGTATAAACGAAAGTTTTACATCTGTTACGCCGCAGCCTCTATCTGTCGATGTTAATAATGAACTGCTAAAATGTATCAAAGAGTCCTTACAATCCATCTTAGCCGTAAATCCACAGAGTAAAGAAAGATTCGCTAATAATAACGTAGTTCCAGAATTCGATCCTAAATCGAAAAACCAAACAATTGTTACTTGGTTGAATAAAGTCAGAGAATGCTCTGAGATCTATGGCTGGGATAGTCAACAGACCGCTCACTATGCTCTTCCAAAGTTAGTTGGTACTGCAAAAAAGTGGTACGAAGGACAGTCATCAGTATTGCTTTCATGGGACGAATGGGTTGAAAAACTCAAATCTGCTTTTCCGTCACATGAAAATTATGGTAATTTGCTAACAGAAATGTTAGCTATAAGGGCAAAGTTTGGAGATGATTTAGAAGGGTACTATTATGAAAAGATAATAGCATTAAATCGGTGTAATATAGTGGGTAAGAATGCTGTTGACTGCATAGTATACGGAATAGATGATAGGTCTGTTCGGTTTGGAGCAGAGGCAGTAGGTTTTAGGGATGCTGATAAACTACTAGGCTATCTGAGGGGTGTCAAACATGAGCGATTAGATAGGTTCAATAAGAAACCAGTACGTTCTGTAAACGAAACGCGTAAACCTGTAAAACATAATTTGACTAGAGTCTTGACATGTTATAACTGTCATGAAACGGGTCATCACGTATCAGGATGTAAAAAACCTATTTTTAAGTGCCAAAAGTGTAAACGCATTGGTCATGACGATCCTAAATGCAATAGGAGCGTTTGGGTAGATAGAGCCGAAGTTAAGACATTATGACTGGATAATAGTATCGATTTAGGAGTGGACAAGAAATTTATTAAGAGTATTAACGTTAATAATGTACATTTGACAGGATACGTAGATTTTGGTAGTCAGTGTACTTTGATAAAAGAATCCGTCATGGAAGTAATTGTACCACGTGAAAAATGGCAAATGAATGATTTGCCATCTCTAAGGGGTTTTGGTAATACATACGTAAGTGCTTTAGGTAAAACTAAGATTTCGTTAATGATTGACAACGCCAAAATGTATGTTGAGGTAGTTGTCGTTCCTGATAGTTATTTAAACTATGATCTACTTATTGGACAGACTGCTACGGAGCAACCCCACATATGGGTATTTAAATCTGATAAAGAATTGATGACTTAGTAGAAATACGAAAGAATTTTGTCCTTAAGCGCGAGAGAGTATATAAAGTAACTGAGGATGGATTAAGATGGGTGGTGCCGAAGGGCTGTAGGTGGCAAATACTCCAGAAAAACCACGATGAAATAGGCCACTTTGCGTTTGATAAGACGTTGGTTAAAATAAAACAATATTATTGGTTCCCTCGTATGCGTAAGTTTATCAAAAAGTATGTGAATGCCTGTTTAGAGTGTGCTCATAATAAATTGCCGGCGGGAAAAAAGCAGGGTTTCTTGCATCCTATACCTAAAGAAATTGCGCCCTTTCACACCATTCATGTTGATCATGTTGGTCCATTTGTAAAGTCAAAAAGGAAAAATTGTTACATTTTGGTGATTGTGGAATCGTTCACAAAATTTATTGTTTTGAAGGCGGTTAAAAATACGAAGTCCTCTTCTACCATTACTGTTCTTAGGGACTATTTTGGGACGTTTGGTTTGCCAAAACGACTAATTAGCGATAGAGGCACATCATTTACGAGTTCGAAGTTTAAAAGTTTTCTTACTGAAGTAGGAGTTCATCACATAAAGAATGCAGTTGCTTCACCTAGAGCAAATGGTCAGGTGGAGCGATATAATAGAACAATTTTAGACTCTTTAGCTTCGCAAAATCACGGTAAAGACGAAAGACTTTGGGATGAACGACTATTACAGGTACAATGGGGATTAAATAATACCCTAAATAAAGGCACGGGTAAAACCCCCGCTGAGGTTTTGTTTGGGTTAAGGCTTACTGGGATCAATGAAGGTAGTCTAGTTTCGGAAATAGATGATGATATAGTTGAAAACACACCTAACGATAATGAAATTAGCACCGGTTGTGAAAGATTACGTAAGATTAGGGATGAAGTAGATGAACATAATAAAAAGTCACAAGAAAAACAGAAGAATAGATTTGATAAAAAAAGAAAACAACCATTAGAATTCAAAGTTGGGGACTTGGTTAGAGTAGAAAGAGCAGCACATACTGTAGGTAAAAGTAGAAAATTATTATCAAAATGTTCAGGACCATACAAAGTAACAAAAGTTTTAGATAACGACAGGTATGAGGTAGAAGATACTCCTATTACAAAAAGAAAAGGGGCGTCTAAGTATAAGGGTATATTCGCTATCGATAAAATACACCCTTGGCTTTGTTTTAATAATAAGGGAAGTGAATCGTCTACTAGCAAGAATACAGATGGCGAATAAAAAAAAAAAATGTATATGTTGATATTTAGGTGAGCCTATTTTACTAAGAATTTATATTGTGTGTAGTAATTAACAAATAGTATAATAATGAAGTTCCTTGTTCTGAAAGATGGAACTTAAGTTTTACGTAAAAATGTAATGAAACAATGTATGAGAAATGATTTGAGTTTATTAGATGTATTTTGTTTAGAACAATGATTAAGGTTATATACTTTTCCTAAATTAAAAGTGCGAAGTACGCACGTCGTACATTTACTCTGCTATGTGCGCGAGTATATTTAACTATGAATATTCATTGTGTGTAGTAATTAGTATACTAATGATTCTTGTTATGAAGGATAGAAATTACTTTTTAAGTAAAAATGTAATGAAGCAATGTACCCATGAGAAATGATTTGAGTTTATTAGATAAATTTTTTAGAACAATGATTGACTTTCTTTTCCTAAATTAAAAGTGCGAAGTACGCACATTGTACACCTACACTGCTATGTGCGTTAGTGTAGAGACGGAACTACTTGAAGTGCTATGTGCACGTAGTTATGATAATCAATACACTGCTATGTGCGTGAGTGTAGATACATAACTACTTGAAGTGCTAGGTGCACGTAGTCATGTTAATCCGTACACTGCTATGTGCGTGAGTGTAGATACATAACTACTTGAAGTGCTATGTGCACGTAGTCATGTTAATCCGTACACTGCTATGTGCGTGAGTGTAGAGACAGAACTACTTGAAGTGCTATGTGCACGTAGTCATGTTAATCCATACACTGCTATGTGCGTGAGTGTAGAAACATAACTACTTGAAGTGCTATGTGCACGTAGTCATGTTAATCCATACACTGCTATGTGCGTGAGTGTAGATACATAACTACTTGAAGTGCTATGTGCACGTAGTCATGTTAATCCATACACTGCTATGTGCGTGAGTGTAGAAACATAACTACTTGAAGTGCTAGGTGCACGTAGTCATGTTATTCCATACACTGCTATGTGCGTGAGTGTAGAGACAGAACTACTTGAAGTGCTATGTGCACGTAGTCATGTTAATCCATACACTGCTATGTGCGTGAGTGTAGAAACATAACTACTTGAAGTGCTATGTGCACGTAGTCATGTTAATCCATACACTGCTATGTGCGTGAGTGTAGAGACATAACTACTTGAAGTGCTATGTGCACGTAGTCATGTTAATCCGTACACTGCTATGTGCGTGAGTGTAGAAACATAACTACTTGAAGTGCTATGTGCACGTAGTCATGTTAATCCATACACTGCTATGTGCGTGAGTGTAGAGACATAACTACTTGAAGTGCTATGTGCACGTAGTCATGTTAATCCGTACACTGCTATGTGCGTGAGTGTAGAAACATAACTACTTGAAGTGCTATGTGCACGTAGTCATGTTAATCCATACACTGCTATGTGCGTGAGTGTAGAGACATAACTACTTGAAGTGCTATGTGCACGTAGTCATGTTAATCCATACACTGCTATGTGCGTGAGTGTAGAGACATAACTACTTGAAGTGCTATGTGCACGTAGTCATGTTAATCCGTACACTGCTATGTGCGTGAGTGTAGAAACATAACTACTTGAAGTGCTATGTGCACGTAGTCATGTTAATCCATACACTGCTATGTGCGTGAGTGTAGAGACATAACTACTTGAAGTGCTATGTGCACGTAGTCATGTTAATCCGTACACTGCTATGTGCGTGAGTGTAGAAACATAACTACTTGAAGTGCTATGTGCACGTAGTCATGTTAATCCATACACTGCTATGTGCGTGAGTGTAGAGACATAACTACTTGAAGTGCTATGTGCACGTAGTCATGTTAATCCGTACACTGCTATGTGCGTGAGTGTAGAAAGAACTCCTTTGAAGTGCAATGTGCACATAACGTTATAAGCCGCTATGAGCGAACACTACTTTTGGAGTGCAAAAATGCACAATAGCTGAAATAGCATTATGTAAATCTACATAGAAAAGTAAATATTATCTATGAAATGCGATGTGTATTAACTGTTTGTGTAATTCATAAACTAACTTTTTGCTAAATTGTGTCATTCGCGGGGACGCGAAACTTATCAGGATGGACGAATTGTTAGCTTGTTTCAAATTCATGTTTTAATTTCAAATGATTATTACGCATTTTCTAGATACATTTGCCTTATTCATTGAAAATAAGTTGCGTATTCTACTAAAACTTATTGATTATTACGGAAGTTTGGATTTAATTGTTCAAATGTATTATTTTAATACCAAAGTATAATATCCACTGTGGCAACACTGTCAAAGAACAATTTAACAAAGATTTAAATGTATTTTCACTAAAGTAGTTGAATGTATTATTTTTACTTTGGCAACACTTAGAAATGACGGTTATGACATTCTCGTTATTTCTGGGTGGGGCAAAAGTCATTTTAAATTGTAAAAGGTTGTGCAAAGCCAGTGATCGTCAAGCTATGAAGCAAGTCGGTCGACATTGACCAGGATTCTGTGTGTATAATAAAGTACTTTTATACAAGGAACAGTGTTTGATTGAAAAAAAAATAGTGAAAGTGTTTTTTACACATGAAAACATATAAGAAGTCTATGGTCTTAAAATAACATGATAAATCTATCAATATTGTGCGTATAAACTTATATTTGCAGTTGGAATGTATGGGAGAACATGTATTTCAACTACAATGTTAAGTTTGGTTTTGGGATAAATTCATCCCAACTACGGTACCCTTCATTGTGCGTAGTCCGACACGCACTTGGACAGTTTTTTTTTTGTTGTTTTCTGAATAGTCTTGTCGTTTATGTATGCACGTGTTTTTGTGACAAATTAACCTATTTTTCTTTCTTTCTAAATGAGACTTACCAGTCAGATAAGCCACGGTGTCGGGTGTGACGTGGAACTTATCTCGGTGTGTGGCCGCACTGGCTGCGAGAGACAGCAGCTTGATGAGGACGCGACATGTTCGCGATACCGTGGCCGCTGCGGGGTGTCGGTAGCCTTTTATTAAGTGGCCTACGAGAGCGAAGTGGAAGTTTGAGCGGAAGCTGTAGGAGAGAGAAAGAAAAAGGATTACTGATGAACACTCATCGTTAAAAACTGTAGGCTCAAAACGACTGTTTAAAATAATCAAAAAATCAAAAATAACGCTGTCCCCGGCGAATAAAACCGTAATCGTAAAAACCAAATTTTACAGAAAAAATAAAAATAGTTTTTTGTGAATATCTTATTAACTAATATACATAGCGGAATTGTTCAAATACCAAAAGAAAACTGATTTTTTACATTCATTACAATACACCTTAAAATCTCGTAACTTCTGAAATAACGGGCACTGACCACCTTGTTTTCATTTCTTGACTCTCCCTCTTCCCCTAGTTATCTAGCCCCCCACTTTCAGTACATTTGCGCAAACCACAATAAAACTCTACGTTCATCACACAATCGTCTTCTTCTATGTCCCACTCACCGCACTGATTTCATTCACTCTTCCTTCTTCGTTCAGTCTATCTCTCTGTGGAATGCGCTCCCCCAAGAAATCAGGATGGCAACCAACAGATTATCCTTTAAAGTTAAAGTTCGCGAGCATATTCGTAAGAAGCTGGCAGTATCATCACAGCGGTAATGTTTTCCCATTGTTTGTCTTATTTGTTTTATAAATATATTCGTCTATTTATGTGTATTTATTTGTTCTTATATTTATATATATAGTTATATTATATATTTTGTTTTGATAGGTATATATATATCCTTATATTTAAATGAATATTTATTCCAAAATTTTCAATATTGCACCTACCACTGTTTGTCTCTGCATCACCCAAAGGTTGACTGGTAGAAAATGCCTATGGCATTAAGTCCGCCTCTGTACATGTACGTGCTTAAAGTATTAAATAAATAAATAATAAATAAATAACCGTAGGAAATGAATGAAAAAAATTTACAGGTGAAATTAATCGGACCTCTAAATATCGAATATGCAATAAAGTTCAAACTATCGTAATAGCACATTAACATTTTATTCGCCGGGGAGGGCGAATAAGATCTCCACTACACTGCACTGTTTCAAAGTGAACACACACGACATTCTTGTCATTTTGAGAAGAATTTTATCCAGTTGATATAAAGTTTATAATTTCTTAACATTGTTCTGATTATTATGAACAGTCTGTTCGACCCAATATTTTTGACGCTGACTGTAGTTGTAAGTTTTGTTCAATGCTGTATGAAAAAACTCTTTTATTTGAGAGTTAGCGGGCAGTGATGGTGGTGTGACCGTCGGACTGCCAAGTCATAGGTCTCGAGTTCGAACCCAAGGCACGCACCTCTGACTTTTCGGATTCATGTGCGTAGTGTATAATTATCACTTGCTTCAAAAACGGTGAAGGAAAACATCGTGAGGAAACCGGCATGCCTGAGAGATATTTCTCGACGACATGTGGAGCCAAGTCAGAGGCCCATGGGCGGCTTTAAAACTCTGACACCAGGTTAGTCACTAACCACACGAAAAAGCAAGAAGTGACATTATATGAAGAACAAAACAAAACATACCTCAACCCTACTGCATGATCCATTTGCTTGAAATGCCACTCCAACGGTTCCCGAGTTTCCATCATCACTAGTTCTAGCGTCTGTAAGTAAAGATTTTTTAATTCAGTGTAAGGTTCATTTTCCTATGAACATGCGTTGTTCTCATTTAGATATAGTTCACGCCGACATAAAAGAAGTAGTACATAATATCCTGTCGAACAAAAAATTTGGTCGACCGATCGGTCGAACAATAGGGTAATTGCTTAGGTAAAAAAAAAGAAATTCTATTTAGTCCATCTTTCAGATAATAAAAAAATATTAGACACGTATTTTTTGCTTTATCATATTAATAAAAAATAACTTAGAAAACACGCATTAAAGTTGGGGAGTGGGGCTCGCTACGTCACAACGCAGTATTAAATCTAGCAAGGCGTGACGTCATGCCATATTTTAACTCAATGTATCGCCGTAATCTTTTGATTACGTCAAAAAAGAAAAAATACGTGTTAAATATTTTTTAATAATCTACAAGGCGGAGAAAAAAAAAAAAAAAAATTGGACACAGGCCTATTAAACAGACGACTTCATTTTTGAGCGACGCGGTCCTTTTACAAGACTGAATGAGAAAAAAATTGAATCATTGAAGGGAATAATTTAATAATTCTGATGGACGGGGAGTCCATCAGAATTATTAAATTCATAAAGGTGTGTCCAAATATTGAGCGGCAGGAGCCCGGCGTTTGTAGGACACATTTCTGCCGCGCTCTAGTTAGGACCAAACCGACGAATGTTTGCGCGGCACATCCGAGACAAGCCACGCACTTCAGTTGGCAATATCAATCTGCTTAGCCTTTAATACGTCCAGACACAATTAGTAATGAATGTTTCCTAAACATGTTTGTGCGCGGCAGGTAGTCAGAAGCGTTCGCCCGCGGCAGGCCGCGCACGATTGCCGCTCAATGTTTGGACACACCTTTCGATATTTTAAACTTTTTTTATCAGGGATGTTAAGGAGCTCCGTAACCGAAACTATCAGATATCCGAAATGAAAATCTATCCGTAACCGTAACCGAATCCGTTATTAACGTTTCGGATAATTTCGGATTGGGGCGGAGTCTAAATGAGACACATTATGACAGGTTTTTTTACCCGGCCGAGCCAATATACTAGCCGCGAGCGTCATTTGCATGTTTGTTTATTATTGTTATTGCTTAGTCATAAGTCAGTCATTGTAGGATAATATTATAACATTACAATTTTTTTTTAATCTTATTATCCGTAACCGAAACTAACGGATAATCCGAAATACTCTTACATCCGTAACCGTATCCGAAACCTGTATAGTATCATTTCTATAGCCGTATCCGTATCCAGATCCAAAATTCTTTTTTTGTTTGAAAGGGTATGCTCCCAAATTGGTCCCATATAAATTTTATTAACTTTGCTTGGGTGGTTTTTGAGTTAGCTACAAAATACGTATTTTTTTCCCACTTAGTATGTAGATGATATGATAAGTTCCTGTCACTGGTAGCAGGTAGTGGTATTCGAATGTGTGTGGGGTAGGTACCACAACTAAAAAGTGAAAAATAAAAACTTTTTACAAAAAAAAAAACAATCGGTTGTTTTTTTTTTTTGTAAAAAGTTTTTATTGTTTAATTTTAGCTTACGTTATGGTCCCCCACTTTTCTTATTCAACAATGCAAGAAAATAATAACCTAATTATTACAGGTCCACTGCCGTCTTGTTATGTTTACCTTATGTTGGAACTGTCCCTGTGACTCCAGCGTGTGAAGATTTTGCTCCATGAAGGCTAAGCCAGCTGCGTATAATGTTGGCTCGTCTAGTTGTAACACGGATAGCGCTACCCAGAACAATGCCTTGTGGATTGGTGACGCCTGTTCAGAAAATTTTATAATTAGTAGGCATTAAAATAGAAAGAAAGAAAGAAAAAGTATTTATTGAGACTCGCACAAGGAATAAAAAATTAAACTAAACACCTTCACCTTAAAACATTAATAAAAAATAAAATAAAAAATAAAAAACAAGGTAAAAAACCAAAAGCAAAGTCCTGTACGAGGCCAAAAGGCTCCTATCTCAGCATATGCTGCGACATTTAAAAAATAAATGTAGCAGCGCTGGCATTCTGATAGGGCCCAAATAAACGTTTTTGACATAAAACTACGTCAAATGAATTGATTTACTTCAATTAATCAATGTATAATTTTCATTACAGACATGGTTTTAATTTTTTTAAATATTTGCGCACGGAGATATACAGAGTGGATTTTTAAGACGGGGCAGTAAAGTCAACACACACACAAGGCGGGTGCATGTCGGGCGCGGGTCGGGACGGGAGTACGGCGGGGTTGTATAATTCCTTGTATTATATGGATGTCATTGAAATCACACGAAACGCGTGCGCGGGTCGGGCGCGCTACGGGTCGGGAGCGGGACCCAAACTCGGCTATTGGCTATTGATTAAAATGTATGCCTTCACAGTATTTTTTTAGCTCGTGGCTAAGTAATAACAGCCGCACGGGTCGATCCATTAGGTTAAGCTATGCTTGTCGGGTCGGTCCATGTATGGGTGACCATCTTTACATAACGAGACTCCTCCGTGCCTCGGAAAGCACGTTAAGCCGTCGTTACCGGTCGTCAGAAGCCCGAAAGTCTGACAACCAGTCCTACTAACGGGTATAGTATTACCCAGTTACTGAGTTGTAGAGGTCAGATAGGCAGTCGCTCCATGTAAAATACTGGCATTCAGCTGCATCCAGTTAGACTGAAAGCCGACCCCAACATAGTTGGGAAAAGGCTAGGCAGATAGTTATTTATTTTATGTTACTTACCGGGTACAGCAAAGGCTGCAGTCTCGTCAAAGCCATGATGAGAGCTTCAAGTAAAGCCAAGTCGTTGAAAGATTCCAAAGCCTTCACTAGTATTCTTAGTAGTTGCTTCATATCATCGTCTGTTACGTTTTTACCTACAAAAAAAAAAGTTGAAAATTATAGGAAAGTTGTATAACACAACAACACGCTTTGTCTTCTCGAAGGGCTGGGCTTTTTTTTTTTTTGGGTGGGAAATTATCAAATAACTTCTCCCGCTCCGGGTGGAGCGTGTCAGACTCTTACTGACAAAACCCACCCGTGTTCCTTCGGTTGCCCTGTTGCCGGGGGCCACGATATCCCTATCGGCCCATATTCGAACCCCCGGCAGGCATTGGCCCTAGCGGACCCCGTCAATTCTGCTGACATCTCTTTGAGGCGCGCGTGGAACACAACGCGCCGTCGACCCGGGCTTGGTCCTTATCGGACGGCGAGCTACCCATTGCTCGAAATCTCAACGAGGCATCCTCAGGATGACGATTGACTTGTTGCGAACCCGAACACGGGGTGTTGCCACGCCGAGCGCTGGACATTTGCCTCGTAGAGAGGTGAAACACGTGTCGATTTCTTACAGGGTTTTTTATGGCTCTTTAGATCCTTGATGTCCGGATAACGCCCTAAGCCGAGGCCCGAAACCTGCAGGGGGTGCCCTTAGCGAGCGTTTATCCTAAGCTTTTTAGCTTAGTTTATATTTATGTGCCCTGGCTGGAGGCAATAAGTGTAGCAGCTTAATGCATCCACAGGATTGCCTGGTTCAATAGCCGCGGTCGATAGAGACCAGCTATGAGATGCCCAACCGAAAAAAAAATAAAAAATTAAAAGACAAAAATTAAACAAGATACTTACTAATACATCCAAATACAATCAAAGCTCTTGGCTGTAGAGCAGGATTGAAACAGAACGCGAAGCTTTTAGCTAAAGAGGTCCTAAAACAAAAGAAACAAAATATTATTACGTAATACCATAGATGAATACAAATGGTTCACTCCGCATTTTAGATGTGAAGCCACAAGGTACGCGGCGGGTTCGACTTCTAGAATTCAGTGAGCATAACGTAGTCAGAAGATATAAGAGTTACGCGATAGAAAGAGAGGCAACTTCTAGGTGAATATAGGATAAGTTGGGATCCCGGAGGACACGGTGGAGCATACGGTGGAGGTCTGCCCGGCTTGGGCGGAGCATCGCCGTGTACGAGTGGAGGCGATCGGCGGCGGGGATCTGAGCGTCCGGCCCTGGTTCAGGCCATGGTATGGACCGAGAGGAAATGGCAGGCCGTCATCTCCTTCTGCGAAGCGGTAATGCTCGCGAAGGAGGAGGCGGAACGCGTGAGGGAGAGGCAAATTTCGCGCCCTCATGCCCCTAACCGCCGCAGGAGGAGACGCCCGGGACGGGAATTGCGAGCCGATTTCCAGCCACCGTAGGCGCGGGCTTGCGGACGGTGAGCAATGGGTAGCTCGCCGTCCGATAAGGACCAAGCCCGGGTCGACGGCGCGTTGTGTTCCACGCGCGCCTCAAAGAGATGTCAGCAGAATTGACGGGGTCCGCTAGGGCCGATGCCTGCCGGGGGTTCGAATAAGGGTCGAAAGGGACATCGTGGCCCCCGGTAACAGGGCAACCGAAGGAACACGGGTGGGTTTTAGTCAGTAAGAGTCTGACACGCCCTCTCGTTCCACCCAGAGCGGGAGAAGTTATTTGATAATTACCCAAAAAAAAAAAAAAAAGAAAATTTGGGATGGGACCAAACCTGAAACCGCGAAAAAAAATCTGCTGTTCCCTACATTTTGGCGAGTTATGCTATTTCATATTTGGTCCCATAGTAAAAGTTGTTCATAATGATGAGTAAAGTCACGTGTTCAAGTTTGCGCACTGGATGAAAAATTATCCTGTATAACTGTAGGTAATTAGCGCTGTGCGACCTGAATTGCACTTTATTGTGTCGTAGCAAGAGTCGCTTTTTATTTAAATGATTTTGCAGTGATCTGTACTAATACACTCAAATTACAGTTAGAGAAAATTGCCTGACAATAAGCCGACGTAATAAAATCGCGGCGATTTTTTTTCACGCACTTGATTTTCAACGCTCTGCTTAGCGCCGAGAGTTGAAAATCCAACATTATGTTTTTCAACGCGCTGGGACGCATTCTCGTCCCAGCGCGTTGAATTCTCAACGCTCAGCTTAACACCGAGAGTTGAAAATCCAGTGCGCGATAAAATTCCGCCGCGATTTTATTACGTCCGTGCGTATTTCGGGTAAGTTTCCTATGACATTCTCGCCTCTCGACGGTCGAGTAACTCTTCTTATCTAAACAAGGCTTTAGCTTATTTCTAGCAAAATAATAAAACAGCACATTACCAAGTGTGCAGCCAGTCACAGTCGGGTATGTCCCGCATGCAAGCCTCCATGATCTCCAGCAAGGCGTCAGTAATGATCTCAAGTGACTGTAGAGGTAATCGCTCGCGGTCCGTATGCGTGGTGCCCGTACACGTGCCCGTGGTTGCAGCGTCCGTGCACGTTGTGTAGGAGTGTTCCGAGTACCTGGGGAAAGTTTTATTAATAATTATTATATTAGCTGTGTCCAAAGCTCCGGTGAACTATATAACCCAGCCTGGGAATATTTATATATGTATTAAAACAAAAAACCGGCCAAGTGCGTGTCGGACCACGCACAATGAAGGGTTCCGTAGTAGGGATGAATTTATCCCAAGAACAAACTTAACATTGTAGTTGAAAAACATGTTCCCCATGCATTCCAACTGCAAATGTAAGTTTGTGCGCACAATGTTGAGAGATTTACCACGTTATATTAAGACCTAGGTTTTCCTGTAATCTATGAGTAAAGAACCATTCTACGTATTTTTTTCGAAAATTTTGGCCCAGAAGTTTCGGAGATAAGGGAGAATGGTCTATTCATCAATTTTTTTAAATATCTTTAAAAGTATTTATTTTAAAATTATATTTAAGATCAAAAGCCCTTTCATTTGATATGTCACACGGTACTGTTTGAAAAACGTATGTTTTAATTTTCTTATTTGCCCCCCAAAAGTGACCCCCATATTCAAAATTCATCTATTTACGTTATACGTCCGTGTTTGGGTCACAGAAATACATATGTGTACCAAATTTCAACTTAATCGGTCCATTAGATTCGGAGCAAATTGGCTGTGACAGACGGACAGACACACACACGAGTGATACTATAAGGGTATCGTTTTTTCCTTTTGAGATACGGAACCCTAGAAAGTGTAATTTCTCGCCTTACGCGCGAACAAAGTTGCAGTAAAGGCTAGTAGTTAATTACAACAGTTTGCAATACAAAGTGGAACTTACCAATCATTAGTATGCCTGTTGTAAGGGCTCCTGAAGGCGGTTACGGCGGCAGACTTGACCTTCGAAATGCCAAACATTTGGTAGAACTTGGGCAGAGCGAACTCGTCCAGAGACAGCCGAAGGACGCGTTGGGTGTCCTCTGAAAAGTACAGATAAGTTAGCTCGTTCGTAGCTTAATCCAACAACAACTTAGCGTTAATTAGCACCTACTATGGCTTAGCATTATTCCTGTCACTTTCGCACAACTGTCATACTACAAGTACACATACATAGTTAAAGCAAAAGCACGTAAAATTTTATCGGAGAGGCAACCGGATGGCGAGTAGTAATCTGGGTATTGAAGTAATACCGAACCCCCCGTACCGTCCGAATGGAACCCAAATGGACGGGGGCGAAGATATGGGGGATGGGGTCCTAATTTTTTTTTTGTCGTGGCATTCCAAATTTAAGCTCTATTATGTGCAAGAAATTTGTGTATATACTTATATTTGTTGTCTTGTATTTGTTTGTTTGTTGTCTGTTTATATGTGTGTACATAAACTGTTAAATAAATAATAAATAAATAAAAAAATCCTTGAAAAACTTTGAAAGTTCATACGTTTAGGTAGGGTGAGCTGCTCGCATGGACACTGTTCCGGAGCACACGAGGAACATGACGGTATGGAACAGATACTTACCAGAGAAGCTAGGCGTGGTACAAGTACACAGTGAGTGTTTGATGTTGATGACCAGGCCATGCGTGGCTGCTCGCATGGACACTGTTCCGGAGCAGACGAGGAATGTGACGGTATGGAACAGATACTTACCAGAGAACTTAGGCGTGGTACAAGTACACAGTGAGTGGATGATATTGATGACCAGGCCGTGCGTGGTTTCTCGCATGGATACTGTTCCGGAGCAGACGATGAACGTGACGGTATGGAACAAGTACTTACCAGAGAACTTAGGCGTGGTACAGGTACAGAGTAACTGTATGATGTTGATGACCACGCCGTGCGTGGTTTCTCGCATGGATACTGTTCCGGAGCAGACGATGAACGTGACGGTATGGAACAAGTACTTACCAGAGAACTTAGGCGTGGTACAGGTACAGAGTAACTGTATGATGTTGATGACCACGCCGTGCGTGGTTTCTCGCATGGATACTGTTCCGGAGCAGACGATGAACGTGACGGTATGGAACAAGTACTTACCAGAGAACTTAGGCGTGGTACAGGTACAGAGTAACTGTATGATGTTGATGACCAGGCCGTGTGTAGCCGCTCGCATTGACACTGTTCCGGAGCACACGAGGAACGTAACGGTATGGAACAGATACTTACCAGAGAAGCTAGGCGTGGTACAAGTACACAGTGAGTGTATGATGTTGATGACCAGGCCATGCGTGGCTGCTCGCATGGACACTGTTCCGGAGCAGACGATGAACGTGACGGTATGGAACAGATACTTACCAGAGAAGCTAGGCGTGGTACAAGTACACAGTGAGTGTATGATGTTGATGACCAGGCCATGCGTGGCTGCTCGCATTGACACTGTTCCGGAGCAGACCAGGAATGTCACCGTGTGGAAAAGGTATGGGAGGTGGCGAGCCACATCCAGGCAGTTGTTGAATGATAACATTAGCTGGAATAGAAAAGCTGATTTAGAATAGATCTTAGAGTATATAACACTGGAGAAGCCATAAGCGCAATATTCCGAACAAAAAAGTCTGTCACTTTTGGCGGGGGACGCGGTAGCTTCTACGAAAAAGAACAATAGCTTTTGTTTTTTTCGAGCCCGGAAAGAGAAGTTCATACCATCGATTTTTTTTTATCGATATCGATAATCATTCGGAACTTTACTTGAACCCAGAAATAAAACAGCTGATGCATAGAAAACTTAAATTGTAATAATAACAACTATTAAATAAAAGTAATAATAAAATTATGTCATATAGTTGAATGGGCTCAATCGGGACTTTATAATAAAAGATTAGTGGACTGTAGTAAAATAGGTGTAATACCGTGATTTACATCAGCAACATATAGAAAAATAGGTACAAGGAAATGCCCGTAGTGAAGCGCGTCTGTGAGCTGAGTGGTGTGGCGGGCGCGCCGCGGTCGTCGGTAGCGGGTTTGGTACCCCGAGACCCCGCGCTTTCCTCGCAGAGAATCATGCGCATATGTGATGCGCCGACATAGTACCAACAATTAATATATTTTAAAAATCAGTAGGTATGTACCTACTGATTTTTTAAATGAATGAAGTTTGTACGTTAAACAATTGACATAAAGTTCATTATTCTTTACACAATTTCGTGACAAAAATTCGCATCCATTCCGTTCCGCGCCAATGTAAATGAAGCCTTACACAGGTTTGATAGAGAAGATTCTTTACAAAGCCGAACTTTTTCTAAAAATCGTTTTACAACCACATTTGCATAATCAGTCTATAATGTTCCCACTGCTGGGACACAGGCCTCCTCTGTGAGAGAGAGTGGGCTCTAATCCACCACGCAGGCCCAGTGCGGATTGGTAGATGTCACATGTCTTCGAATTTTTGGTTCTCGGACATGCCGGTTTCCTCACGATATTTTCCTTCACCGTTTTGAGAGCAGTGGTGATAAAATTACCACGATCTTCAACTCGGTAAATCGGGGCCAACACAACTGGGCTACCACTGCTCTCGCCAGTTGATCAGCCTCATTTGGTTTAACAAAATGCTACTTACCAAGTATCTAGCCAGTATAGCGATATCATCCCACATCATATGCTGCTCCAACATGGCGGTCGGAGAATGACAAGTTTTGTCCACCACCTGAAATATTACAACATATTATTTGGATTGAATGATATACTAGGTAATCAAATTACATGGAGCAACCAATAAGGGTCTAAAAATTCTGAAAGAGCACTAGTAGAACTATTTTCTTAATGTCCCTCGGCAAACTTCGTGTTTCGTCAGTCGTCGGATTTCTATCAGTTGCCCTTTGCACTTGGTGCATATCGGACGCTCTCAATCGACTTGGAAGTATATAGAGTTCTTAATACTCTTTTAACTTAATGTTATTTATTTTAAAAATGAGAGGAAAGCCGCTAAAGTCACAGGCACGACAGATGAGAAAATAGTTTTACAGCTCTATATAGTTCACACGGAAATCAAAACAAAACAACAATAAATTACTTAGTTCTGAATTCAAATTATTATACAGCGATATATCTAATAATTGATGGACATGGAAATTAACATTCGTTTGTATTCGGAAATGCGATGATTCCCGAAGGTCAATAAGAAAATAGACTACTCTTCTATTTTCGAAGAAATGAAGATTCAATTAGTTCTAAAAGACAATAGTACAATGCATGTACGTGTATTTTTTTCTGCAATGTGTGAAGCACGTAAAGGTAGTATCGCAACCCAAAGCAGACAGAAAATATAGACAGTATAATTATGCCTTAAAAATTGGCGCTAATTAGCAATATCTGCAAGATTGCATATGAATTCGAATTTAGCCTGTAAAGTTGACGTCATACGACTCAAAGTGACGCGGCAAAAGTTGTCGGGCTTTTGAATGTCTGCTCCAGGGAAGACTTGGGAATATTAATATTCTCCAGTTATACAACCAATCGTGCTTTACTATACTCAAATTGATTACGCAAATGAACAAGAAAGCCTTACAATTAAAACTACTTTAAAAGCTCACTACAATAAATATTTAAAAACACACAAGGAATTTGGAATTTCGGATCTTTACGGCCAATTGTGTTTCTATGACAAACTCAAAATAAAAGCAAATCAAAATGAATGGCTAAGAAAAAAAAATACATTATTTGAGCCGTTTATGAAAGTCTAAATTCTAATAAGCCTCTGATTAGCAAATCTGGAATCAGAACTGCTGTTATCTGTTGTGATAGGTAAAATAACCAAAAACAACCAATCATTATAGTCTTTTTAAATCCTTATTTCCAATTGACGTTATTTCCACTTAGACGAATATCAATTTTATGTAGGTGTACATTAAGTTGATTTCAGAATGACTATTGAAAAAGTCGGTGAGAGTGTTTGGAATTGCAGCGCAACCTGTACTGTATGTGTGGGTATTAATGTTGTGTTTGCAAAAACACATATTCTACGTCTTTGGAAACAATCAGGAACGCAGTTTACGTCTATTGATTTTTTACACTAGAGTTGACAGTGAATTTACTGATCAGAGACTTTAGGCTTTCCTTTATTAGGCTTTCAAGTAATCAGGGGTAACTTTGGAAATTCATTATTCATTCTCATAATTTACAACTTTTTTCTTGTCTTTTTGTTGTTTATTTTATGTATTCCACCTCTGATAAATTCACTTAGTTCGTAATTTGCAAAGATTCTGCTTCGAAGGGTCATTAGATTTTTTTTAAATCATTTGAATACTTTGCCGGCTGATCAATAACTTTAATATTAATTTTAGAACCCGAAAAATCAAATGAGGTCAACGATGTCTTTAATTTTTTTTTAACTTATATGTGACACACAGGATTCTAACATTATTCAGTGAATTTCTACATTAAATGCCTGTTTAAAAACCCTTGCAGGGTACCCAAAAAGCATCGTGCGCCAAAAACAATATTGTGGCAAAAATTAAATGAAAATTAATCGACGACCGCAAAATATAACAAAACAACTGCAATTTTTACTAGAAAGAGCATAATAGCCTGCGCAGACTGGCGGTCGGGACGGCAGAACATTTTAAATGTATCAATTGAATTTAATACTTATCCAATCGAAATAAGGTGTATATTTCAATGCTCAGTGATCGAGCTTGGAGCATCGCAGAGCAGCGCAGTTTTCCGTCGATTACCAAGCATTGAAATATATAAGTACCTTATTCCGATTGAATAAGTATTAAATTCAATTGATAAATTTAAAATGTTCTGCCGACAAAGTAGTTTATTTCATATGTCGAGTCGAGTTTTGCCAAAACGAACCAGCCTACAATTCACAAAAATACAGTACAGTTAATGACCTTGAACTAATCCAAAACTCCAGCAAAAACAGTCCAACATATAAATATAATGATTACTTTTATGTAATAATCAGTTATAAAATATCGAAAATAGTTAGAATTACTTCGGAAAATTGATTGTATGTCGATGTAGGTTAGTTCATTTTGGCATAACTGGGCTCATTGCATGCATTTCGCAGTTATTTGTCTTGTTACACTTTACAGTCATCAAAATGCACAGCTCACTTGACGTTTTACTAAAAACAAAAAATAAAAGAAAAACTAAAAAAATAAAAAATGTAATAAACTCACAGTGGCCGGGGTGACGGGACCCAGGATATTATTGGGCAGTTTGGAAAGGGCCTGTGACAGAAACACATGTACTATGTACACATATTTACATAAACAGACACAAACACTTATGTATCTAGACACAGTTTTTAGAGAAAAGCGCTTCGTTCACGACAGACTTCATACATGAAATAATTCTCCAAAATCTCCTCGACTATTTTTGAATATGAAGATATTCTAAATAAATTTAATCGACAACTTTTTTTGACTCTTCTCGACCGATTTTTTTTTTTAATGGTTTTGAGAAGATTCTCTCCTCTGGTCTTTCCTTGAGTGTGGAGTCAAGAGATTTCATAAGGAAATGAGGAGTAATTTTACGTAGAGAGATATCCTTCACATAGTTTTACCTCTAGCTATAATAATATGTACGAAGTTAGATTTAGGGATATCACAAGATAGATTTAAAGATATTACAAGTTTTTTTTAAAGATTAATTTTCGAATAATTAGCTTTATCGTGGACGAGGCGCTTTGAAATTACATTTCTACTTTAATTTACACAGACAAACATATATCAGGGATAGAGTCAGCGAGGTGTCCCAATTCATCTACTCGTTTAGATGTTAACAGCTAAATAAGTTTTGTTTCGAGTCGCTCGTGTCAACCAAGTACTTTACAGTTTATTTTAAGTAGTACCCGCAGTTGTAGCCCACAAAATTCAAATTTTCTTACGTTTTTTTGCAATTTGCAGGTCAGTGTCAGGTTGTATCTTGATTAAAACATGATTCTTATGGAATAAATATAACTTAGAGAGATGTATTAATGATTTCAATGATTATAATTCTGTAAGTACATATCTGTCGCGAATCATATTTTGACCGACTGCAAATTGCAAAAAACGTAAGAAAATTTGAATGTTGCGGGCTACAACTGCGGATTCACCTTAAGAGCGTTTATTCTGAAAGTGGGCAACGTCGCAAATAGATGTCAAATATTTCGCTGTTTTGATTAATTTGGCAATATTACTGTATGGAACGAAGAAATGTGGCTAACTGGCAAACTAGAACATTAATAATGAATTGCAATTATAACACTAAATTTAAATTTGATGTTGTAACCGTTTTAGGTGTAAAAAAGGCATTTGAAAAGTTTCGAAATACATTTTTTACATCTAAAACTAAATATTCGGTGTTACGATATTAATATTGCATTTCATAGTCAAAATTCTAGCTAGCCACATTTCTCAATTCCATACAGTAATATTGCCAAATTAATCAAAACAGGTAAATATTAGATAGCTATTTACGACGTTGCCAACTTTTAGGATAAACCTTTTTAAAACGTTTGGCGGTCCACCTGATGGTAAGTGGTTGCCGTCGGCTATGGACATCTTCAATACCAGAAACATCGTAGATGCGTTATCATCCCAGAGACAAAGCCGAGTTGTCTCAAATGCCTGTAGCACCTATACCCTTTAAATCAGAACACAACAATGCTGCTTACAGATACTGCCATTCACGAAGACGTGCCCCACATCGCGATTACTGTACTCTTAATGTCACTCGGCAAACCTCGTGTTTCGTCAGTTGTCGGATTTCGAATTTCTATCAGTTGCCCTTTGCACTTGGTGCAGACCGGACGCTCTCAATCGACTTGGAAGTATACAGGATAAGTTTTTATCCAGTGCGCAAACTTTAACACGTGACTACTCATCATTATGAACAACTTTTACTATGGCACCAAACCTAAGATCGCGAAAAAATAAATCAGCTGTTCCATATATTTATGTTCGCATAACTCGTCAAAATGTAGGGAACAGCAGATTTTTTTTTTTGCAATTTCAAGTTGATCCCATAGTAAAAGTTGTTCATAATGATGAGTAAAGTCACGTGTTAAAGTTTGCGCACTGGATAAAAACTTATCCTGTATAGGGTTGTTAATACTTTTTTAACTTAATGTAATTTATTTAAAAATGGGAGGAAAGCTGCTAAAGTCGCAGGCACGAAAATAGTTTTACAGCTCTATATAGTTCACACGGAAATCAAAACAACAATAAAGTACTTAGTTCTGAATTCAAATTATTATACACGATAAATCTAATAATTGATGGACATGGAAATTAGCATTCGTTTGTATTCGGAAATCCAATGATACCCGAGGGATATTAAAGAAAATAGAAATACTGTACTTTAGTACGGAGCGGAGCAGAGTGGGGCGCGTCTTTGTGGATGGCACTATCTATAGCGGCAGAAATCGATATTGCTTAGACACCTTGCAAACTTCGTCCCTAAGGCCGTGTCCTATTGAAAAGCGATCGTCGTGCTAATACGCGATCGGTCGCGTCTATTTATCGTTTTTTGTTCGGAAAACCGGAAAGCATCCTCTGTCAGCGCGGCCACGTCCAGGCTCAATCAATCTGCCTAGCCTTTTCCCAACCATGTTGGGGTCGGCTTCCAGTCTAACCGGATGCAGCTGAACACCCGTATTTTACATGGAGCGACTGTCTATCTGACCTCCAGAACCCAGTAACTGAGTAATACGATACCCCTTGGTAAGACTTGTTGTCAGACTTTCGGGGTTCTGACGACCCGTAACGACTGTCAAAGATTCACGAATGACAGCCGGGACCAACGGCTTAACGTGCTTTCCAAGGCACGGAGGAGTCAGGGTATACAGGGTGGCTGGGACATCGACGCGAAAACTGTTACCATGGATTCAGTACATGATTCTGAACTACCCTTTTTTTTGCGTGGGAAATTATCAAATAACTTCTCCCGCTCTGGGCGTGTGAGGGCGCGAATTTTGCCTCTCCCTCACGCGTTCCGCCTCCTCCTTCGCGAGTATTACTGCTTCGCAAAAGGAGGTGACGGCCTCCCAATTCTGAACTCCCCTGCGTTGAAATTTTTCGTCGGGTACTTTAAAAAAAATTGCTGTTCCATACATTTTGACCGCTTAGGTATTGCACTTTTCTATAAAACAGCAGATTTTTTTTTAATAACCAATGTATCTTCAAAGCAGGGGGAAGAATCATGTACTGGATCCATGTTAAAAGTTTTCGCGTCGATGTCCCTGCCACCCTGTTTGTAAAGATGGTCACCCATTCACGGAATAACCCCGGCAAGCGTAGCTTAACCTGATGGATTGATCCGTGCGGCTGTTATTACTTAGCCACGAGCTCCTCTTGTTCAGGTTCAACGAACAAAAAGCTCGAACGATCGTATATTCGAGCGGTGATTGCTTTTAAATAGGACGCGAGGTAATACATACAACTAGAGATGCCGCGAATATTTGTTATAGCGAATAGCCGAATACTCGCCATTATTACTCGACATAAAAAAAGTTATTGATCCTAAAATAATCATCATCATCATCATCAGCCTATAACGTTCCCACTGCTGGGACACAGGCCTCTTTCTGTGAGAGGGAGTGGGCCGTAATTCACCACGCGGGCCCAGTGCGGGTTGGTAGATGTCACATGTCATCGAATTTTCGGATCTAGGACATGCCGGTTTCCTCACGATGTTTTCCTTCACCGTTTTGAGAGCAGTGGTGATGAAATAATTTACACAAAGTAAAGCGCCTGTCTGGGTTCGAACCTACGACGTACAACTCGTAAGTCGCGGCCGTTACCACTGGGCCACCACTGCTCTTCTAAAATAATAATATAGTTTATTTATTTTCTGAGGCAGGTTTGATTTATGAAAAGAAAAGGCCAACCGACTTGATCCCAATCGTGCAGAAAAACTGCTCCTTTTCGACTTTAAATATTAAATTATTAATTAAAAAGTCTAACTAATTAACTTCAACATGACTGATTTTAGGCTAACTTTTTATATTAATGATAATAATACTAAGTGTATTTTGTTTTTAAAGACTAATAAAAGTTTAATTATTTTTAAGTCTATAGTTTCTCTGTTCACATAACATAACATAACATCACGCCTTGTTTCCCCGAAGGGTTGGGCAGAGGTGTCCCTGTAGCAGGTACACCCACATTTCGCCAGTTATGTTTAAGTCCCATGTAATAGGGGGCGAGCCTATTGCCATCAACCGGGCACAAATCCAGACTCCGAGCTGCTACTGAGAAATTTCAGATAGAAAAACCCAATAACACTTTGCCCGACCCGGGAATCGAACCCAGGACCTCATGCTCAGCAGTAGCGCTTGCGCCCACCACTAGACCAACGAGGCAGTCTCTCTGTTCATTAAATGTTTATTTTTATTTACAGACAACTATTCGCCGAATATCGAATAATAGACGGTATTCGTGTAATATATAAATAACGAATAATAGCGAGTATTCACGGCATCTCTACACACAACATTTAATGAAAGACCAACTGTTGAAACTTTTTATATGACGATGATATTTATTGTTCTGACAACAAAAGATGTTGAGAATGTGTATTTTTTTTACTCAAAATTTCATGCATGAATGAGGAACAATCTAACACAAATATTAAAAAAAAAAACTGCCCTCAAATAAATTGTAGTAAGTAACTGAACCCAGTAATTTGGGGAGTTTTAATAAAGAAAATAAAAAAAAACATTATCTATTCAATATATTTTCTTATAAATCGAAAATAAAGATATTATTATCATGCAAATAAAAATCAAATATCAGGTCCCATTATTTTTAAATAAAAAAAAACATCCCTAAAAACATAAAATACGCCCTTAGAAGAAAAAAAAACCCTATAACACATTGCTCGAATTGGGAATCGAACCCCACAACCACATCAGGCCAACATCATCAACAAGTCTCTCATTTCTTAAAAAGAGTCATCCTTACGTCATACCCTCCCATCATTTTCCAGACCTTAACAACTTACCCTGCACATCCTGCCGATAACTTTCTTTGACACCAGTTGGACGTTGGCTGAAGCTAGAGCCACTGCGGTATCTGCCATTATTTCTATCATTGGGGAGCCGAGACCTGAAAGTAAAAAGAAATGTTAAAAACTTTTTACAAAAAAAAACAACCGACTTCCAAAAAAAAAACACTACAAAGTGAAAAATAACTTTAATTTCGGAAGTCGGTGTCTTGGGTTTTGTGTTTTCGTTTTTTGCCACCGACTTCCGAAATTAAAGTTATTTTTCACTTTGTAGTGTTTTTTTTTGTAAAAAGTTTTTATTTTTCACTTTTTAGTTGTGGTACCTACCCCACACAGATTCGAATACCACTACCTGCTACCAGTGACAGGAACTTATCATATCATCTACATACTAAGTGGGAAAAAAATACGTATTTTGTAGCTAACTCAAAAACTACCCAAGCAAAGTTAATAAAATTTATATGGGACCAATTTAGGAGCATACCCTTTCAAACAAAAAAAGAATTTTCAAAATCGGTCCACAAATGACGGAGAAATCGGTGGACATACATAAAAAAAAAAAAGGTGTGTGTGCGATTCACACACGATAGAAGTGAAACTTCAGTAAATCGACAAAAGAATGAGATGAATATATATAACAAGGGTAGGATAATTACAAAGTTTAATTGTTTAAAAATGAAAGTATTTTGATTAATTTTAAAAGATATTTTATATTTTATTTAACATATGTTACATAATCTATTGCTCAAGTTCCATATTTTCAGTTTCAACAAATGATCAACAAATGATGAATGAGTCTAAGTGAGCTTTTGCCATTTTTGTATAAGTTTTTTGTAGTTTCTAGTTAGATTTAAGTGTTTTATGATGTTCTAATTAGTTCTTTAGTTGAATTTAGTTATTAGTTTCCTTGTTAGAATCTAATAAGATCAAGTAAAGATGCAAATTGTATAAATTTTAATGTTTGAATAAAATGTTCAGTATAATTACGTAACTTGAAAATGAGGTTTTTTGTTTACGGAGATATTAACGTAATTTTAGTTCCAAATAAGAGGATTAGGTGTAAAAACACTTGTCACGTTTGAATTGTATAAATCGACCCACGGGTTTTGAAGATATTAGCAGTTTTATATAATGAAAATGTACCAAAGTTAATTTTAGACAGTTAAATGTTCTAGGAAATCCTTTGTTACTGAAGATACATAAAAATTGATATGTATACTAAGACAGGATTATGTAAGCTCTGTTATGTGCAAATTTCATAGCGATCCAACCATGGGATCAAAAAAAA
Source organism: Agrochola litura (assembly GCA_949152395.1). NCBI lineage: Eukaryota > Metazoa > Arthropoda > Insecta > Lepidoptera > Noctuidae > Agrochola > Agrochola litura. Next base: position 10,268,262 of record OX424517.1, on the reverse strand, counting down.
GTAGAGGTTTGAAGCCATAAATCATAGAGAAAATTGCACGTAAAATCGCGGCTCTCGTTACGGGAACTTAGCTTAAGCGAAATTTATTACATCAGTCACATTAACACTTATATTTGAACATCTATTTTGATTGTTCAATAACTGTTTTTTACGTGCACGAAACTCGCGACTACGTTCTGTTGAACTTTTTCCTGGATTTTTTTTCATTTCAATTTTATTTTCTTTTTTTTTGCGTCGATATTGACGACACATTTCGGCATTAGTTTTCGGCATCTTATAAAATTTATTATTTAGCACAACAAGATATAAACAAACACACAGTTAAATAATAACACACCACGCTAACATCTTACTAAAAAGCTGTAATACGCAGCCGCATACAGTGTACAGTACTGCCGTCCTTACGAAAAGTGCAATAACTCGAGTTTTGCGCCGAATTGAGATAAGTACATATTCGGAATTTGCAGAAGGAGGTCTATATATTCTTTTTGGACACTTTTTACGTATCTATGACGAAGCCGGTTTTAATACTAAAACTAATTGCATTATCTAGTACAAACAAACCAAAAATTTAATCTTTACCCGCGTTTTTCTCGAAATCAGGTGTAATCTAGTTATTGCACTTTTCGTAAGGACGGCAGAGTAGCTCACGTAGTTTTCACATACACTAACACACGTTAAATGCTCAAATACAAGCACGTATTAAACAGTATGCAATATCTGCTCTCTCGCTCTGGCTCACAAATTACAGGCGACTATGCTTAGAAGACGGGAGTGGGGACGCTACGAAGTATGGGATATTTCTGTCTCATTCTTTCCTGGCTTCATCCTACACATTTTTGTATTTGTGTCCTTACCTGTCGTTTTTTCCGTTGCATCCGGTTTGAAATCACAACGATTCTAAAGAAGTTTCACTTCAAAAAAAAAAACAAGCATACGCGTCGAACATATAACCTCCTCCTTTTTGGAAGTCGGTTAAAAATAAGATTTCTCAGCATTTTGTATGGCCAATCTCGTGATTGCTATACAACTTTTGATAAACACTCCCAGTAAATCGAAACTTCACTAAGATTGAAATTAGGAGTTTGTAGCTAAGTAATAACAGCCGCACGGATCAATCCATCAGGTTTAGCTACACTTGCCGGGGTTGCTCCGTGGATGGGTGACCATCTTTACATACCGAGACTCCTCCGTGCCTCGGAAAGCACGCTAAGCCGTTGGTGCCGGCTGTCATTCGTGAATCTTTGACAGTCGTTACGGGTCGTCAGAAGCCCGAAAGTCTGACAACCAGTCTTACCAAGGTGTACCGTATTACTTAGTTACTGGATTGTGGAGGTCAGTTAGGCAGTCGCTCCATGTAAAATACTGGTATTCAGATGCATCCGGTTAGACTGGAAGCCGACCCCAACATAGTTGGGAAAAGGCTAGTCAGATTGATTGACCAAGATTGAAACTATATTATAACTGTCACATTGGTCCTAGTTATTGTATGACGTGCAAGTGACATTACACCTTTGGATGGTATAATATTTACGAGGTCAGCTGTATTATTTTGTATAATAGGTGGGTTTTTGAAGTGAAAACTTCTTTAGGCGCGTTGGGCATTTTTGAGATGGGACTAAACCATTGGTTTCGCGACACTGTGACGACACCAGCTTTTGACCATTCAAAAGACATCAACGCGTTGATTACCGCGGTGCCGATTTTTGTTTCAAATTTTCACTTCTGTCGCCACTTTTTTTTTCTAAGAAATCAGTAAATGCTAATACCGACACCAGCCTCATCGCATGCATAGCGGAAACACCGCGAAAAAATATCTAAAGTGTTTTTGTTTGTTTCTTCTTTCACGCTGCAACGGAGCACTGCTGGGACTGCGGCGTCCTCTCTGTGAGAGGGAGTGGGCCGTAATCCACCACGCGGGCCCAGTGCGGGGTGGTAGATGTCACATGTTTTCGAATTTTTGGTTCTAGGACATGCCATTTTAATTAACTATAAATAAATAAATGCCGGTTTCCTCACGATGTTTTCCTTCACCGTTTTGAGAGCAGTGGTGATTAAATAATTTGCACAAAGTAAACTGCCTGTTTGGGTTTGAACTCACGACCTACTTACTCGTAAGTCGCAGCCGTTACCACTGGGCCACCACTGCTCTAGCAACAGATCGTTGTGATTATTTGCATAGACATAGTGAGAGAAAACGGTGAAAACGGTTTTGCGGGGCATTGTTCTTAAGTTAAGATTTTTATAAACTTTGTTTGATTAATTAATTAATAATAATTATGCTACTTTTTATACCGATTCCTGTGGGATAATTATATCACTGTCTCCGGCGAATAAAATCGTAATCATAAAAACAAAATTTTACAGGAAAAATTAAAAACTAACTAATATACATAGCGGAATTGTTCAAATACCAAAAGAAAAGTGATTTTTAACATTCATTTACAATACACCTTAAAATCTCGTAACTTCTGAAATAACCGTAGGAAATTAAAGAAAAAAATTGACAGAGTGTAATCGGACCTCTAAATATAGAATATGCAATAAAGTTCAAACTATCGTAATAGCACATTTCTAGTTTATTCGCCGGGGACAGTGATATCATGGGAAAAAAGTTTCTAAGAATGCTTACCAGAGTTAACACTCCGCTGTATGAAGCTATCCAAAACCATATCTATGAGTTCGGGCACATGTCCTATGGAGCCCCAGATCTTGGCCTGCACCGACGGGTACATCTCCGTCTCCTCGATGGTTAGCGTGATTAGCTTCTCCAGGATTTGGGCTACTTGTTTCTGGCGACGGGATTCTTCAGACGGTTTGCAGAATCTATGGAAGAAATAAGAGTAGTATAGTACCAGGGTGTTAATGAGCTTGTAGCTATAACAGCCGCACGGGTCGACTCATCCGGTTAAGCTACGCTTGCCAGGGTTGGTCTGTGGATGGGTGGCTTTACATACCGAGACTCCTCTGTGCCTCGGAAAGCACGTTAAGCCTTTGGTCCCGGCTGTTATTCGTGGAACTTTGACAGTCGTTACGGGTCGTCAGAAGCCCGAAAATCTGACAACCAGTCTTATCAAGGGGTATCGTATTACTTAGTTACTGAGTTGTGGAGGTTAGATAGGCAGTCGCTCCATGTAAAATACTGGTATTCAGCTGCATACGGTTAGACTGGAAGCCGACCCCAACATAGTTGGGAAAAGGCTAAGTAGATAGATTGAGTACCAGGGTGTTAATGTGATACGACGAGGTTTAGAGTGAGAGTGTCGCACAGGTATCAGTGACTGAGGCGACGGACGCTCTATAATAAAAATGAGCTTTTTCTAAAACTCGATGTGCCATATTAATAGGTCACACAGGGAGACGTCATTACGTCATTCCTTAGGTAATTGCTGAAAACCAGCGCTGTCGACATTAGGTTCGTCCGAATTCACAGCTTTTCGCTGAGCAAGGACCTGTTCTTGCACAGATACGACGCACAGCCTAATTTTTCTGGTTATTTTTTACAAAAGTAGTTAACTCTGCAATCGCCATCTTGTTTTTGTTACGTTTTTGTTTTGTTGTCATTTGCCAATGTTGCAACAGTAATTACTAATTACGCAATATTGTATTTGGTCTGTGGCCTTGACATCAAATAATAAACCAGTGATATTTAAGCTATGAACAACAATGTCAAACTTTTTCTGGATTGAATACGAGGCTTTTGGCTACTTTTGAATTGTGTGTATTTTATGTCTAATTTTTAAAATGTGCGTTTTGTTTGTGTAGAATAAACAAGTTTTCTTTCTTTCTTTTTCTTTTCTTATATTTATACTCGGATACTGTTTATTTAATTTGTCAAATTAGTATAATATCCATCGCAACTTTAGGAAAGACTCATCAGTATAGATAGTGCAATCCACGAAGACGCGCCCCACTCCCCTCCGCCCCGTACTAAAGTACAGCTCACAGTACAGTAATCGCGGAGTGGGGCGCGTCTTCGTGGATTGCACAATCTGTGACATCTGAAGTGCATGACGATGATTTGAAAATGCATCATCAATAACTGTCACTTTATTTTGGATATGTCACTTTACGAGACACAATACAGGGTGGCTATTTAGACATCTACATCCGTCAAGGGGGTGATCTACCCGTCATACTAAACAACTTTCACAAAATTAATCTGCCTAGCCTTTTCCCAACTATATTGGGGAAGGTTTACATGGAGCGACTGCCTATCTGACCTCCACAACCCAGTAACTGGGTAATACGATACCCCTTGGTAAGACTGGTTGTCAGATTTTCGAGCTTCTGACGATGTAACGACTGTCAAAGCTCCACGAATGATAGCCGGGACCAACGGCTTAGCGTGCTTTCCGAGGCACGGAGGAGTCTCGGTATGTAGAAATGGTCACCCATCCACGAACCAACCCCGGCAAGCGTAGCTTAACCTGACAGATCAAATACTCGATTCGTAAAAAAATCCTATACATAGTAAACAGACTATTTCGATACACGTATGATTTTTTTTACGAATTTAATACATGTATGTATGTAATAGCGAAAGTTGTTTTGTATGACGGATAGAATCACCCCCTTGACGGATGCAGGTAATGCTGTTTTGAATCGAGATTGTGTCGAGTTGTTTCGATGTGCGACGGGAATAAAGGTTTTTGCAGGTAGAACTTATGTTGTAAAAACTCACCTCACTAAATTGGCCAACCACGGCGTCATGTACTCCAGACATAAATGTTTCAACTCAATTGTGGATCCACGGAAACCCTAGAATAACACAATTAATTATTAGAATAAAAATAAAAATTAAGCTGTATTTAAATCAATATTATTAGTAGAGAAGGCTTTTATTTTAGTTTGACCGAGACCACTATACCGCGTGTTAGGTATGTGCGCGAAACGGAGGGAGGGCAGTGCAGACCACTCATTCGTCAACGCTCACAGCGTCCCGTCTTTCATTTGTCAAAGCTGCTGCTCATTCGTGAACGCTCACAGCGTCCCGCCTCTCATTTGTCAAAGCTGCTGCTCATTCGTCAACGCTCACAGCATCCCACCTCTCATTTGTCAAAGCTGCCGCTCATTCTTCAACGCTCACAGCGTCCCGTCTCTCATTTATCAAAGCTGCCGCTCATTCGTCAACGCTCACAGCGTCCTGCTGTTCATTCATCAATGCTGCCCCCGCCTCGCCGCACATTCCTAAGGCGCGATACAGGGGTTTCGGTCAAACTATGACGTCACAGAGGGACTAGCATGGGTCTATTCACAATTCTATACATAAGGGCTTCCCGGGCTGAGTTTCGAAATGAAACAAGATTGTTGATAACAACTTCTATGTTCATACAAGTCTTTTTTTTGGGTGGGAAATTATCAAATAACTTCTCCCGCTCTGGGCGGAGCGGGAGGGCGTGTCAGACTCTTACTGACTAAAACCCACCCGTGTCCCTTCAGTTGCCTGCATGGGTTCAATTTATGCGTACTCTTATGAGCACGAAAACTGGGCCCGTAGTAGAGCTTGTGAGACGAGGCAGTTATAAAAACATCATCATAATTTCAGCCGAAAGACGTCCACTGCTGGACATAGGCCTCCCCCAAGCACCGCCACTTCGACCGGTTCTGTTCTTCCCGCATCCAAATTCCTGTGGCTTTTTGAAGGTCATCGGTTCACCATGCGGGAGGCCTTCTAACACTACGACTTCCGGTACGAACCAGAACAATATAAGTAAGTATAATCTAACAATAATAAAAAACACAAACACATCTTTAAAAAAAAATGTACATTAAGTCGAGTTTAGAATGGCAAAAACTACATGAAATGTCACAAAACAATTTCAGCAACAATAGAAACTAAACCATACTCCAATAGAATTAAGATTTATTTTAATTTGATATCATACCTGTATGCATTCTTCTAGGAACTCTAGAGTTAGATGCGGCTCGTTGTGCGCAAGCTTTTCGCTTACCGACTTGATGAATATCGTGTTGTTGGACGGAATGCATAGGCCTGAGACAAAGAAAACGATTGACATTATTCTATTATACCAAAAAACATTTGATATACATTCAAAACTTTACACGCCTTTCCAGATATCGTATGATTTCTTGAAAACTTACCCACGGTTCCTAAAACGCGTTTTATTTAATTTTCAAATGTTTTTATTTATTTTAATATTCAAAAGGAACAACAAATAGCTACAATATAAAACATAGAAAGAAGAAATACATAAAAAATATAGACAATATTGCAGCCCACAACGCTGTCCACAGATTAGCTACAGGATACATAACAGTGAAAATAATCGCTAGGTTTACAAATATGTAATTTTTTTATTTATTTTTTCTTATCTTAAGTACGTGTTTAATATTCAAATTCAAAATATTTTATTTCACATAAACCTACATGGGCACTTATGAAACGTGAGAAGCTAGGTGCACGGTTCCAATTGGTCGTTTCCTATGGAGAAGAGCTGGCAAGAAACTCCACGGTTACTCTTTTAAAAATAATTGGCTTTGACAATACTTTCAAATAACAGTGTTACTAGGTATGGAAGGACAGTGTAGGTCTTTCAATAAGGACCAGATACTAAACAAAATAGAAAATGGTCAACAGCTCTACAATCCACTAAGTCTATAGCGTTCTCACATACACAAAATAGAAAATAATCTATACAAAAGATAAATAAATTAATAAAAGTAAAAACCTATTTTAATAAAACGCAATTACATATTCCTATTACAATTGTTATAAATCTGAATAATTATCATATCCAAAAAAGTCACTAATAAAGAGTTGAAATTAAATCGTAGGTATATAATGTCAAATAATAGGATAAATATGTCAAGGACGAATGTAAAAAATAAAAATTAAAGATCAATATATTTAGTATATCCATATAAATTTTAAGAAATGGTACACAAAAAAAGAAGGAAATATGTTCAAGAAAGCACCTTGATGTTATGTGAGCATTCCTTGTTATCTTGGAAAAAAATATCTGTTTGCTGTTTTTCTTTTCCCATGATTTTTTTTGTGTGGAAATATCGATGATAAAATAATTCACCTGAAGTCTCCAACAGCTGTCCCTCGATCTTCAAATGGAAGGTAGCCGTAAGCGCACACAGTTGGTTGTACGCCGCAGTCCTTAGATTAGGGTCACACGACCCTAAGTTTAGAAGCGCCATGTTTAATAATGTGCCGGGAACGTCTTTTGGTCGTATCTTTTGGTGTACTGTTACTGAATCCTGCAAAGAAAAGTATTAGGTTAAGCTCAGGTATGCACGGGCGATTTTTAAACGCGACGATTTTTTATTGCACACTGGATTTTCTACTCTCGGTATTGAGTCCAGTATTGAGAATAAAAGCGTGCATCCCAGTGCGTCAAAAAAAAAATGACTGTTGGATTTTCAACTCTCAGCGCTAAGCAATGCGTCTAAAACCCAGTGCGGAATTAAAATCGCCCGTGGGTACGAGGGCTAAGAGCTAGTTTACTTAATGCTAAGACTCGTGGCAGTCGCGGTCATAAAACGTACGAGTAGGACGGTGAATATTTTGCTACGGGATTTCCTGAGTCTCATGTCATCTCATATTAGCTGTGTTGTCCAGTTTCCTTATCGAAAAAGGATCCGTTTGAAATACCCTAAAAAAATTGGTGGCACTCCGGGAGTGCCGACAGAAGTGAAAACTTGAACAAGATCGCCTTGGTGGAAGAAAAATACTTGTATAGAACATTGGTCCGTAACCTTTTAAGTAAAAATACTTGCATAGAACATTGATCCGTAACGTAATATAAATAAAGAGCATAATCGCGTTTACAAAACCTTTGAAGTAAAAATTCTTGCATAGAACATTGATCCGTAACGTAATATAAATAAAGAGCACAATCGCGTTTACAAAAATGAGGTGTCGTCATGGTGTTGCGAAATCAATGGTTTAGTTCCATCTCAAAAATGCCCAACGCGCCTAAAGAAGTTTTCACTTCAACAACTCTGACCCGCCACTCTGTACAATGTGTCCCAGGGATAAGTGACCGCCCGGCGTTTTTTGAATATTTGTACAAAATGATTAATAATTACATTTATATTTGTGACTTAGCGGCTTTGGCATTTTTTAGATTTATTTTGAAAAAACTGAAAAGAAGAGATTTTTTTTCTTCGAATTTTAATTTTGCTTTTTTATTTAATAAATGTTTTACTACATTTTAGTTATGTTTAATGATTTTAATTGATAAACTATGATGTCGGCTAGTCAGTAAAAAAAAAATAATGGAAAAAGATGAACAAACTTAGGAAATATCGTAAAAAAAACTGCAGCACGTCACGCGTCTTTACAAAAAAAAGAAAAAAAATCATTAAAAAAAAACTAAAGCCGCTAAGTCACAAATATAAATGTAATTATTCATAATTTTGTACAAATATTCAAAAAACGCCGGACAGTCACTTATCCCTGGGACACTTTGTATAACGCTGCTTGTGCGATGCAGGATTTTACAGGACGCAGGAAATGCCTAACTGCGAGCTTACTCTGTATAGAATCGTTGTGAATCCGCAATAAACAAATGAGTCCGCTTTCGAATTGAGTGCACTCACTTAAGCGAGGTTCCAAGTGAACCTTACAGAATAGCACTAATGAGGCCGCTTTTGTTTCGCTGCAGAATAGAGATGGCGCTTTTCGTCTAGTATACTTCCGTCTCGCTCTCACACATAATCTTTTTATACGTGTTGTTACTTACCGGTTGACTTAGCTCCCATCTATTTCGAATATGTATGATAGACTGCACTATATTGTCGCAGTCGTTATGAATAAAGCTCAGAGGCGTTGACTCGTTGATTATTGATAAAGAAAACTGGTTGTCATCCACTAGGCACACCTGGGAACAAAATAATAATAAGTTATTATCTGTACACGAGCAATCTATGGGTCAATTACACCAAAAGATCGCTGGATGTCCTGCGCATCCAGTACAACAATGGTTTCAGGATGTTGTTGGGACTTCCTCGCTACTGCAGTGTGTCGAAAATGTTTGCGCAAACTCGTACTGACGGTTTCCATGCGATTGTTCGCAAGAAAACTGCTGAAGCTGAGAAGAGTGAGAGACAGTCGCAACAGCATCCTGAGAACTGTAGCGGAGAGCTTCAGCTCTCCAATTGTCAAGCAGTTTGTGCAGAGGGTGATTGGTACTAACGCTAGATAATAAGTTATTTTTATACTATGTTACTAACACACTATGGACTATGGACTCTGTTCCGAAGTAAAAATCAATTATATTATTATTATATTAAACAAATCTAATACAATTTGGCGCTACAATGGCGACATTAATTTAACACACGGGTAAGGCTACTGGCCAGTAATCATAAAAATATAATAAGGAAAAATAATTCATTAATTGAAAAATGAAAATTTTCAGACGCTCGCCGACATAGGGCTCTCCCTTTACTTCAATTCGCCTTCTTTTTGCACGTTATTCGTTTTATTTACATTGATGCGATGTTATGATCCGTGATCCCGGTAAATGACCTCTGCGCTACAGTTGTTAAGTACAGGTTGCACCAAGATACTATTTTAGTAAATTGAAAAAAAAAATAACGTTTAATGAAATTAAAATATCTTCATAAAAAGAAAACGCTAATTCGTGTGTTAATGTCACCATTAAAGCGCCACACTGTATACAATACCCGGATATAAGAAAGACACATCAAGTTTTGGAAAAAATTATGATAAAAGGTTTTTTGGAGCCTCACACTTCAGGTCCAGTGTCAAGCATTAGTTGTCTAGTATTTTTGCTGAACTGGGCCTTTTTGGCGCAACCGTGAGGCACACTTTCCTGATAGTTTTTTACATCGCACTTTACACTTTTTTTTATCTGCTGTATTTGTAATATATGTACTGTGTGCCTTCCAATCTGTGCTAAATAAATGTATTTTCTTTCTTTCTTTCTTTAGAGCGTTGTCTCTGTCACCCATACTTGTGTGACGGTCTCTTTCTAAAGCTCGATGTATTATAAAAATATTCAACGCCCGAGGCATATAGTTATCATGACGTGTAGGTAAAAGACACAGAACACGCATTTTATAAGCTCTTTGAATATTATTTTACAGTAATTATACCTGTAATTATTGTAACTTTTAAATACAGTTCTCAGAAGCTTTAGAAAACTAAAAGATGCATGTTTGGAACATTCTCAAACGATGACGTCGGCGGAGGCGGCACCGGCAACGGTGTCGGCGGGATCACGGCGGGACGCAGGTGAAGAGGCGCCTACGCCGGCCATCTCCATAAAAGGCAGATACACGGCGGAGATCGGGCATAGTCCGGCTAAGTAGACACGACCTCAGAGGTCAACTACGAGATACCAAAAAAAAAGGGAGCTGGCACACACGACCATCTTCCTCGATGTACACGTCGTAAAGTAATTTTATTGCAGTCTTCAGCAATAAATCATTAAAACCAAGTAATCAGCATCGTCCTTGAATACAGTCCTCACAAACTCCTCAACAATGCATGTTCAATGAGTTTTTTTTAAACTTACTTCGTCAATTTCCGAGGCATAATACACATCATTTAGTAGAACGGGTAAACCAAGCACTTTGGTCTTCTCTACTGAAGTTATTTGAAGAGCCGTTGGTCCAACCTAGAACCAAAATTATTAATATAGTAAGTGAAAAATACAATAGACGTGGACATATTTAGTAACCTGTTCCGCTTAGCTATTTTTAAAGAGCTATAAAAAACCCTGAAAGAAATCGACACGTGTTTCCCCTCTCAATGAGGCATCCTCAGGATGACGATTGACTTGTCGCGAACCCGAACACGGCGTGTTGCCACACCGAGCGCTGAACGCAGAGGACTAAATATATCCACGTCTTTGTAATGGATTTTCGCAAGGTCACGCCTGAATCAATTAAATATAGTACTCGTAAGTGAAATAATCATTTTGGATATTTTTCTTTTACTCGAAAGTTTAATTTGCACATGGCATGATTCTTGTATCATCATCATCATCATCATTTCAGCTGAAAGATGTCCACTGCTTGACATAGGCCTCCCTCAAGCACCGCCACTTCGATCGGTTCTGTGCTTCTCGTATATATCCAGCGGATTCCTGCGGCCTTCGCCAGGTCATCGGTCGCAAAAACCGACACCGAAAACCGACATAGCCCGAAGAATAGCCAAACTTAAGTGGCAGTAGGTACGCACACTGCTCGCAGAATAGATGGCCGATGGGGCCGAAAGGTTCTGGAGTGGCGACCGCGTACTGGAAGACGTAGCGATTCTTGTATATTGCATAAATCCTCAGCTCATGGCGTTAATTACCCCGATCCACAAAAAAGGGCCTAGAGACCTAGTGGAAAACTACAGGCCCATATCCAAACTATGTATTTTCGCTAAAATCCTGGAAAAAATAATATACCAGCAGCTCTATGCTTGTCTTAAACTAAGCATCAGTGACCGCCAGCATGGTTTCCTGCGAGGTCGGTCCACAACCACCAATCTCATTCTTTGCGGTGACTACTTGACTGAATGTATGGCTCATCGTACACAAGTAGATGTAATCTACACAGATTACAGCAAGTGTTTTGATCGCTTGGATCATGCTATACTTTTGCGTAAGCTATTGGCTATAGGAATCAGTGGTAATCTCTTCAGGTGGTTCTCATCTTATGTGGCCAACAGATGTCAAACTGTTGTTCTTAATGGATACACATCGAAAACTATGATTACCCCCTCAGGGATTCCACAGGGATCGCTTTTGGGACCCTTGTTATTCAACATCTTCATCAATGACGTCTCTTCATGTTTCACTAACTCGAAAGTTCTTTTGTTTGCGGATGACATGAAGATTCTAAGTGAAATCAGTACCTGTGAAGATGCTGAACGTCTCCAACATGATCTGGACAGATTCCAAGAGTATTGTAAGGCCAACCGCTTGGATTTAAATGTCTCGAAATGTTACTCATGTACCTTCACTCGTAAACCTAAACCTATTCTTTACGATTACAAACTAGCAAACACTTCAATAGCTAGAGTTAATACAATTAGAGACTTAGGCGTCGCTTTTGACTCGAAACTTCTTTTTGACACACACATCGATAATATTATTAAAAAAGCTTCTAAGGCACTAGGTTTCATTTTGAGGATATCAGCCGATTTTAAAAATATCAAAACACTCAAAATTCTTTATTGTGCTTTTGTACGCAGTCATCTCGAATATTGCTCACCAGTATGGAATCCTATTTATAATACCTACATCAATCGCATCGAAAGTATTCAAAAGAAATTCTTGAGGTACATTCAGTTTAAATCCAATATCTACTTGCCTAATTATTACAGCCGCTGCAGGAAGTTTCACATTCTTCCACTAATTGAGAGGAGAAAAATAGCCTATATGGTATTTTTGTTCAATTTGGCAAATGGTTCATCCGATTGTTCTGAATTGATGAGCAAAATTGGGCTGCGTGTTCCATCCTTCACCTTAAGGAACCATCAACCTCTGTATGTTCCCTCTGTGCGGTGCATATATCGACAAAACTCTTATATGATAAGAGCTAGCAGAGCATACAACACGATGTGTCAAAGTGTTGATGATCTTGATTTATTCTCCACCAGTGTTCCTAAACTTAAAAAAATACTATGTAAAAACTTCTTTGAAGATCACTAAAACCTATTTAGTCTTTTCTTAATTCCGAGTCTACGAATAATACTTTTCTTATTCGTAGTCCGAGTACTTACTTACTCTTACTTTAGCTTGCCTGTCTGCTGTTTCTTGTGCTACCCTAATATTGTCAGTGAAAACTTTTAATTGGCCTTCTTTCACTAACTATCAACTATTTGTATCCTAGCTGTAAGTTTTCTTAAGAAATAAAATAAAATAAAATAAAAATCATACAATAACACTTAAGCAATAAATGACGTGTCGTCTATACTTTTTAGTTTCATCTTATTGCAGTCAACGGGCCAACCAATACTGTACTACGATTAAGGTTCTGCGCTCCAATAACATTCGTTTTTCCGAATTAGTACGCAAAAGCAACCAATATTCAGAAGTGCTCATACACACGAGCGACACGCATCAACGGCAGAAGCAACTGCAGCCGTCGACATGCGTCGACAGCCGCCGATGCTCGTTTGTCGCGTGCCGCTCGTGTGTATGATCACGAAATCGGCACCTCGTCAGTCACCCCAAGTGTCAGATGTCAAAATTTTTGAAAGTTTGGAAGTGCATTGAGTTGGTAATACTCCCAGTTGTCAATTTGGATGATTTAATAATTAGGCTCCAGTACGGTACTCTGAATACTCAACATCTAGGTACGGTACTCCAGATCTAGAATGCATTTAGTGGTTCTTACCTTAATGGCCACTTTGGTGTCCTTATGCGACAATTTTAGCGCATTATTGAACACTTTGAGGTCTTCTTCTAGCGCGAGGGTCGCTCCTGGCAGTTTTTGTTGTTCTACTTCCACGTACTCGCTAAGGCGGCTGTGGTTGTCTATGAAGATTAGTTTTCGGTTACCCTGTGAAAAAAAATGTTATAAACTAGCTGACTGGACAGACGTTATCCTGTTTCCTAGAACTTGATCGTGGCGCCATCTACCGTGTCCAATTGTGAATCTAAACCATCCAGGGACCCACTCAAATATCATCAAAATTCGTTCTGCCGTTTAGGAGGAATTCTTCTTCTTTTCGTGTGGTTAGTGACTAACCTGATGTCAGAGTTTTAAAGCCACCCATGGGCCTCTGACTTGGCTTCACATGCCGTCGAGAAATATCTCTCAGGTATGCCGGTTTCCTCACGATGTTTTCCTTCACCGTTTTTGAAGCAAGTGATAATTATACAATACGCACATGAATCCGAAAAGTCAGAGGTGCGTGCCTTGGGTTCGAACTCGATACCTATGACTTGGCAGTCCGACGGTCACACCACTAGGCTAGGCTATCGGGTCGACGGCGCGTTGTGTTCCACGCGCGCCTCAAAGAGATGTCAGCAGAATTGACGGGGTCCGCTAGGGCCGATGCCTGCCGGGGGTGCGAAGAAAACCGACAGGAAGATCGTGGCCGTGGCCCCCGGCAACAGAGCAACCGAAGGAACACGGGTGGTTTTTAGTCAGTAAGAGTCTGTTGCCTGTATGTTGCCAGGGGCCACGGTAACCCTTTCGGACAAACCCGCAACTCCGGCAGGCATCGGCCCTATCGGACCCCGTCAATAGGCCTGTGTCCAAATTTTTTTTTTTTAGTCCGTCTTTCATATTATTATAATAAAAAAATATTGGACACGTATTTTTTCTTTTTTGACGTAATCAAAAGATTACGGCGATACATTGAGTTGTGGCATGACGTCACGCCTTGCTAGATTTTATATTGCGTTATGACGTAGCGAGCCCCCACTCCCCAACTTTAATGCGTGTTTTCTAAGTTATTTTTGATTAATATGATAAAGCAAAAAATACGTGTCTAATATTTTTTTATTATCTGAAAGACGGACTAAATAGAATTTCTTTTTTTTTACCTAGGAAACTACCCTATTCTGCGGATATCTCTTTGAGGCGCGCGTGGAACACAACGCGCCGTCGACCCGGGCCTGGTCCTTATCGGACGGTGCCATTTAGTAACCGTAGCTTACCGTTGGCGAAAAATCAACTGCAAAGTTCTAGTAGCTTTTACCTAACTGTGGGTTAAAATAAGTCGTTTTCCGTCCTTTTACCCAAGTGCCATTATAGTTACCCTAGCTTACCCTTGGCGAAAAATTAACTGCAACGTTCTAGTAGTCTTTACCTAACTGTGGGTTAAAATAAGTAGTCGTTTTCCGTCCTTTTACCCAAGTGCCATTATAGTTACCCTAGCTTACCCTTGGCGAAAAATTAACTGCAACGTTCTAGTAGTCTTTACCTAACTGTGGGTTAAAATAAGTAGTCGTTTTCCGTTCTTTTACCCAAGTGCCATTATAGTTACCCTAGCTTACCCTTGGTAAAAAATTAACTGCAACGTTCTAGTAGTCTTTACCTAACTGTGGGTTAAAATAAGTAGTCGTTTTCCGTTCTTTTACCCAAGTGCCATTACAGTTACCCTAGCTTACCCTTGGCAAAAAATTAACTGCAACGTTCTAGTAGTCTTTACCCAACTGTGGGTTAAAATAAGTCGTTTTCCGTCCTTTTAACCTAGTGCCATTATAGTTACCCTAGCTTACCGTTGGCGAAAAATCAACTGTAAAGTTCTATTCCTAACTGTGGGTTTAAAATAAATAGTAGTTTTCCGTCCTCTTACCCTAGTGCCATTATAGTTACCCTAGCTTACCCTTGGCGAAAAAACAACTGCAACGTTCTAGTAAAGAGTCTTTACCCAAGTATGGGTAAAAATATCTAATTTTCTGTCGACTTACCCTTAGCGGCACCAATATAGCCTCATGAAACTTAGTGTACTCGCGCACTCAGCTGTTACAGTTGTATATGTTACGGCTATAACCCGAAGTGCGGCTACACCTAGTTTTAGCCGGCTAGAACTAGGTGCGGCCGGTAGCAGTTGGTTAAACTTGCCTAAATGGATCCTGGCACTCGCCGGCCGCTGCCGCGGCACCGCTCGCTTCGCTCGCTCGGCTCGTGCGGTGTGTTATGTGGTCACAGTTCTAACCTAACCTAACCTACCTTTCAGCCATTTTCCTTTGCTACAACTAACTTTAACCAACTGCTACCGGCCGCACCTAGTTCTAGCCGGCTAAAACTAGATGTAGCCGCACTTCGGGTTTTAGCCGTGACATATATATATCACGCGTGTATGTTTATATATGCCACCTCGGGCAGCACTGTGAACCATTTCTAATGTAAAACCTTCGCTAATACTGTGCCAATGAGGTGTGCCGATTCTTTGGGTATATTTGAGCAATTATTAAAAAAATTATAATACTTTTTCTCATATTTTAGCCCAGTGCCATTATAGTTACCCTAGCTTACCCTTGGCGCAAAATCAACTGCAACGTTCTAGTTAAGCGTCTTAACCTAAGTATAGGTAAAAATATCTACTTTTCTGTCAACTTACCCTTAGCGGCGCCAATATAGCCTCATGAAACTTGGTGTACTCGCGCACCCAGCTGTTACAGTTGTATATATAGCACGCGTGTATATTTATATACGCCACTTCTGGCAGCACTGTGAACCATTTCTGCAGGAAATCCGTTCTGAAATTAAGGAGTTATTAATAGTTGTCGGTTTGAGGTTATTTGAGGGGGTAAAAGTGGCATAATATTAATTGTAAGTATTCATTCAAAAACGTGTAATTTGAGGTGACCCAGATGTGTCGTCGAATGATTTATTATTTTCTATTTTTATCTACTATTTGGTTGTTTCTCTCAAGATAAGAAATGCTTTAAAAGCTTACTTTTTGTCTAGTCCAGTGGTCGGCAAACTCATTAGTCAATAGAGCCAAATATCAACACTATAACGATTAATATTTCTTATGAGAACCAATCCTTTCTGTGTTTACCAACTGTCTCAATACTATTTTGTTAATTCTTTAAACTCCCATCCTCTTTCACTCCACAACGCTTCCTAAAATTAACTTGCTAAGAAGTAGGATGCCTTCATCATCATCATCATATCGGCTGATAATAATATGATGAAGGAATCTTACTTATTAATAAGTTAACCTTGGAAAACTTTGAAAGGTACAGTATATCTATCTGCCTTTTCCCAACTATGTTGGGGTCGGCTTCCAGTCTAACCAGATGCAGCTGAATACCAGTATTTTACATGGAGCGACTGCCTATCTGAGCTCCACAACCGAGTAACTGGGTAATACGATACCCCTTGGAAGACTGGTTGTCAGACTTTCGGGCTTCTGACTGTCAAAATCCACGAATGACAGCCAGGACCAACGGCTTAACGTGCTTTCCGAGGCTCGGAGGAGTCTCGGTATGGAAAGATGGTCACCCATCCACGGACCAACCCCGGCAAGCGTAGCTTAACCTGTCGGATCGACACGTACGGCTGTTATTATTTAGCAAACAATTTTAGCAAATGATTTTTTTAAATGTCCTGTTAATTTTTTGTGAAAATACTTCGGAAATAAATCTTTGAAATATATATGTCTATTCCGACTAGTATTATAAGAAACTCGAGTCCTAAGTACTAATATGTGCTATTAGTTCCAATTGTTTTCCAGACCTTTCAATGCGGAATGGGTTAATCCTCATTTGAATTTATGTTGTTTCATAATTACTGAGTTATGCCACTTTTACTCCACATACCTCAAACAATTTCAGATTATATTTTACTCTTAAATATAAAAAGCGGTGTTAGCAACTTAAATTCGATTTCTGAAGGCTTTCAAATCTGTTTTCAAATCTCATGTCTATTTATTACCTACCTACCTATTATTTCGTCAACAAAAACTATTAATAAAATATTTTTATTATCTATATATATAAAATTCTCGTGTCACAATGTTAGTTGCCATATTCCTTCAAAACAGCTTGATCGATTTTTATGAAATTTCATATGTATATTCGGTAGGTCTGAGAATCGGTCGTAATCTATTTTTCATACCCCTAAGTGATAAGGGTGGTCCACCCCAAACATAAATAATTTATATGGCAAAACAACGTTTGCGGGGTCAGCTAGCTAGGATATAATTTAGGAGTGTTATTTTTTAAATGAAAACTTCTTTAGGCGCGTTGAGAGAATTTTGGTAAATATACTTATGGATTCACGTCACCGACATGCTCGCGCCGTAGTGTTGTATTATAGAATATAGATGGCACTAATATCAGTTTTAAGTTTTAACTTCTGTCGGCAGTCCCCGTGACTGTTATTAACTAATGAGGTATAAGTTGATATTTACGTTCAGTATAACTATTTTCTTAATGTTTCTCGGGTACTCTCGGCAAACCTCGTGTTTCGTCAGCCGTCGGATTTTCTATCAGTTGCCTTTTACACTTGGTGCAGTCCGGACGCTCTCAATCGACTTGGAAGTATATAGAGTTGTTAATACTCTTTTAACTTAATGTAATTTATTTAAAAAATGGGAGGAAAGCTGCTAAAGTCGCAAGCACGAAAATAGTTTTACAGCTCTGTATAGTTCACACGGAAATCAAAACAACAATAAAGTACTTAGTTCTGAATTCAAATTTATTATACACGATATATCTAATAATTGAAGGACACGGAAATTAGCATTCGTTTGTATTCGGAAATCCGATGATTCCCGAGGGACATAAAGTTTTACTGTACATACGTTATTATAATAGCAAAACTCAACTTGACATTTGAGTTTTGGTTGACCAAATAAAGACCCAGTTGACTAAGGCGTTCAGAAATCGAGGTTATTTCTTATTATTTCAGCTGCATAGATAAAATTTTTAGTCACCTTATTTATTACCGAAAGCAAAATTAGTAAAGCTCAACATACACACGAGGCGGGTGCGTGTCGGGCGTAATTCCTTGTATTATATGGATGTCAGCACACGAAACGCGTGCGCGGGTCGGGCGCGGAGCGGGTCGGGAGCGGGACACGCGCAATACTTACAACCCCGCCGTACTGCCGCCCCGACTCGCGTCCGACACGCACCCGCCTTGTGTACGTGTTGAGCTTTAGTGTCAATAATGTGTTATTTGTGAGCATAAAATTCTTACAAGAAGCAATCTTTTTCTCTAAGCTACAAATTCATCAATACTCCAGCCAAAATTATAATATTCTTTCGAAACTATGAAACATTAAAAATATTATGCATAGGTGACTTTATTTACATTTAGAATGAAAAAAATAATTAATTACCTATTAAAAACGAAGTCACGGAAATACTTTAATCGGAATATTATTATGTTTTTATTTAATTTTTCAATGTTCTCACATATTTATAGAAGCAACAAGAATAATGTACTCAGGATTTTTAAATCTTGATTAAAAAGAGTGTCCTTGGAGTTTCTTGCCCGTTCTTCTCCATAGAGATCTACATTTTGGAATGGCAACTAGCTTCAACTTTCTGACAAACTGACCGACTCTTTGACAGTTCAAAAGTGCCTGTAAATGGTTCAATTAAAATAAATGAGTTTGAATTATTTTAACATGTTACTGTTACCCTTGTAAAGTTTCTCTTGAAGGGCAGTATGGCCCGTTTCCATATTGAATAATGACTCAAACAGAATAAATAATAAACGACTTGAACGTTTAAGAGCGTGCATTCTGAAAAAGGACAACGTCACAAATAGATGTTGAATATTTCGCTGTTTTGATTAATTTGGCAATATTACTGTATGGAAATATGAAATATGGCTAACTAGTGAACTAAAATATTGATTATGAAACACAATAATTAATATCGGAACATCGAATACTTGGTTTTAGATGTAAATAACCTCCTCCTTTTTGGAAGTCGGTTAAAAAGTAGGAAATTTTCCTGGTGCCTTTTGTATACCTAAAACGGTTACAACATCAAATTCAGTGTTATAATTGCCATTAATCTATACTAATAATAATAATATAATATTTAATAATATTATAAAGAGGAAAGATTTGTATTTTTGTATGTAACGAATAAACTTAAAAACTATTGGACCGATTTGAAAAATTATTTCAGCAATGGATAGCTACATTATCAGAGAGTAACATAGGCTATATTTTATCCCCGTACTCCCACGGGAACGGGAACTACGCGGGTGAAAAAGCATGACGTCCGCTAGTAATTAATATTCTAGCTCACTAGTTAGCGATATTTCATATTTCCATACAGTAATATTGCTAAATTAATCAAAACAGGTCAATATTTGACATCTATTTGCGACGTTGCCAACTTTTATAATGAACGCTGTTAATATATTTTGGCTGAAGTTAAAGAAATCATGCAAAAATCGCAAGCAACCTACCTCACCGCTCATTTACATTAGTCGACATCAAACGACTCTGTAAAACCATTAAATCTACAAGGTGTAACGGTCCGACGCGCAAACTTTTACCATGAATTCAGTACATGACAACAGGTTTAAAAAAAAAATGTGCTATTATCACCTTACACGTGATACAAGGGAAATTTCTTAAAAAATAAAGAATAAGAGAGATTTAGTGAGAGAGACAGAGAGAGAGTTGTATCTTCCTTCTCTCTCATGTAACGAAACGTGCCTAAACGTGACGCGTACTTGAAATTTCACTCTCAACTCTCGTTTGCACTGGCGAAATATTCACAACAAAACATGTTGAAATCTCTCTGCGTTCAGCGTTGGGTGTGGAAACACGCCGTATTCGGGTTCGCGACAAGTCAATCGTCATCCTGAGGATGCCTCGTTGAGAGGTGAAACACGTGTCGATTTCGTTCAGGGTTTTTTATGGCTCCTTAGAAATATCTAAGCGGAACAGGTTACTAAATATATCCACGTCTATTGTATTTTATGATGGATTTCCGCAAGGTCACGCCTGAATAAATTAACTATCTTTACTTTCTGTCAATGTTCCACACAATGTTTGACTAAGAGATTTCAACATGTTTTGTTGTGAATGTTTCGCCAGTGCCAACGCACATCAAGAAGTTTCTCTTCAACAAACGATGATAAAATTCTACGCTGTGGGAATCTAGAATCATGTACTGAATTTATGGTCACAGTTCGCGCGTCGATTTCCCTTACGCCGTGTTTATAATTTGCTCTAAAGGGGACATTAAAGTAATTGAAATGTTTAATTACAGTTTTTTTAGGTTAAATATTGAAGAACTGACTTTCAGTGACCGGGAGTAAGGCTGCCTGTCCACTGGAGCGGAGCGAGTCAGCGGAGCGGAGAAATGTGCCAATATTAACTCAATCTGCCAAGCCTTTTCCCAACTATATTGGGGTCGGCTTTCAGTCTAACCGGATGCAGCTGAATACCAGTATTTTACATGGAGCGACTGCCTATCTGACCTCCACAACCCAGTAACAGGGTAATACGATACCCCTTGGTAATACTGGTTGTCAGACTTTCAGGCTTCTAACGACCCGTAACGACTGTCAAAGATCCACGAATGACAGCCGGGACCAACGGCTTAACGTGCTTTCCGAGGCACGGAGGAGTCTCGGTATGTAGAAATGGTCACCCATCCACGGACCAACCCCGGCAAGCGTAGTTTAACCTGACAGATCGACCCGAGCGGCTGATAGTACTTAGCCACGAGCTCCTCATGTGCCTATAGTAACGAATAGAATCTAAACTCCGCTTCAGAGCTCCACTCCTATTGGATAATATTGGCACATTTCTCCGCTCCGCTGCACTCTGCTCCAGTGGACAGGCAGCCTTAAGGTGAGATACTAGAGTCAACTAAGAAACAATTTCACCTCATAAACTGAAGGCGATCAGCACTTCTAAACAGCGTCCAAGAACTGTCAGTATCAATATTTCACACCAATTTTGACACTGACAGCGGTTTAGATGTGCTGAACACGTCCAATTTAATTTGTGAAATTCACCCTAAAACGATAAAAGATAGTCAACTAAGACGTAAAACCGGATAGTCAGTCTGTCCGTTTGTCATAGTAATATTACAAGAATAATTATGTTTAAAAAATATGGCAAAAACTATAGGGAAGATAGGCGCTAATAGGGGTAACAGGGCTAATAGGAACTACAGAAGTCGTTATAAAAGATCAAATTTTTACTCTAAAAGTTACTAAAGGTTTGCTAAAAATTTTAAAGGTTAATAATTCTAATTTTGTCTAAAAAAGAACCAAAATCGACTAATGTAAACGAGCCTAACCTACAAAGTATGATCATCACCTGAACCTGTTGTCAGAGTTGGTGTGTGTGAAGTCCACTATCAGCTCGAAGGGCTGCTGGCAGAAGGGTTTGAGGGTCAGGATCACGTGGTAGATCAGCAAGTCGGCGTTTACTTCTCCAATCCTGGGGAGAGACGAAAAAAAAAAGAATTATTAAACAGATTAATGATAGCAGGTGTGTTCACGTCGCCAACAAACTTGATATTGTGGG
Source organism: Agrochola litura (assembly GCA_949152395.1). Lineage (NCBI taxonomy): Eukaryota > Metazoa > Arthropoda > Insecta > Lepidoptera > Noctuidae > Agrochola > Agrochola litura. The sequence goes on along the minus strand of OX424517.1, from coordinate 10,246,343 downwards.
ACAGATTTGATATTGTGGGACATATTATTTATGATATTGTAGGATATATTTATGATATTGTGGGATACATTTATGATATTATGAGACTTATTTATGACATTTTGAGACATATTTATGACATCATTTAAAAACTGGACAAGTACTAAAACCCCGTTATGTTTAAATAATAATTGGAATTGTACTACTTTCAACCAGTATTAACACAGTTTAATAATTATTATTTTTGGGTTAATGTATGTCGCATAAATGGCCGTAGTTTTTTATTGCGTTTGACTTAGAAGCTTGATTTTTTTAGAGTTCCAAGAGACCGTAGACCTACGCATTTGATATTAATTTTAACTTGATACGTCCACGCGTTCCTGATAAAAGGGGTCTTGACAAACTGACGGACGGACAACGAACTGATCCTATAAGGGTTCCTTACTTTTGAGGTACCGAATCCTAAAAATACTCACTTATATCTCCTCGAAATAAAATAGAAGACAGGATTCCCCAATTTACTGGTGCCAGCCTGATAGAAGATATTCAAGCTCTTGATACTCTTAAACTCCTCCTTCTTATGCATGTTATGCTTGACTATAAATTCCTCAAAGTTGGTGGAAGAGATGTCTATGGATGACCAGCGCGCGTAGGAGGAGAAGAGGAGGCTTGATGTGCTGGAAGAGAGACTGAGTAAGAGTCATATTGTTATAGGAGATAAGGGATTGAGATGAGTCGGGAGGAAGGATCTTTTTGTTAAAGCAAGTTGTTTTGTGAGCCCAGAAGCCTGAGCACAAAACTGATTTGTAAACATGAATTTACATACACGTTTTGCTTTTTTTTTAAATCATGCAATTTAATCGTATGAACTACTTAAAGTATTTTCCATTTATAAAAACTAAAAATATAATATCCTAACCTAAACTAAAACTATTAGTAAACTAAAATATGGCATCGAAAAATCCCTCCGCGTCGCTGTCGACTGGTAACCCGAGAGACTGGCGGCATTGCCACGTTGTATGGCAATGCTTAGCCTCTGCCCAAGGTAAAAGCCAGCCCTTGGGTCACGGGAAGTGTCAACCAGTCAACCAGTCCATGAGCACTCGGACCCCAAGTCCCTAGGGTTTCAACCCCAAACGGCTCGAAAATAAAGTGATCTATAAGGTTGTTATACTTTCGCCGCTTGAGGTTTTCCGCAGCCGCAGCGGCAATGTCAGCACAGCACGCTGAGCCAGGAAGATGGGATGACGCTAGAGTATCAACACACGTTGCGTCCCACACTAAAGGCCTACCCACCTTCCATGGAAATAAAGACATGAATGAGGGCAAAAGTTATAACATAGATATTCTGATCTACACTTCCCGCACTCCTAAATCGAGCCAACGTGCATTTCCTCGTGAAGTTCCTATAAATTATCAAGGCAACAAATATTTAAAGCAATATGAGTCAAAATAAAAGGTTTTAATGCAGTTTTTAAGCTTGATACTGGCCATTATTTTGTTGCCATTTAAAATTATATGACTTTATACAAAAAATGCAGTGAGGCTCAATTTAGGCCAGCCCGTCCCGTCCTTGATTTCCTCACTCCGGTTGACGCCCTAAGCCGAGGTTCGTACCCCACAGGGGGTGCCCTTAGCGAGCGTTCACCTAATTTTAATTAGCATAGTTGAATAACCCTGGCTGGACGTTTTAAGTGTAGTAGCTTAAGGCACCCACAGGAAAGCCTGGTTGTAGTCATGATCTCAGAGGTCAAATACGAGATGCCAAACCTAAAAAAAAAATATCAATTTAGGAGTACTTTAATTGCGTAATTTATTTTCGTAAACGATTATGACAAATTTGTTTCATTTTGACAGTTCAACAATATTCATTGCGTTATTTACGTTGTTGAGCAGATTTTTTTTCCAACTTATGAAGCAATGGATTAGCTGTTTCAAGTCGAAACAGATTGTGATTGATCGTGTATTACGCAATTAGGGTACTTAAAATAATAAGATGTTTTATATTTTGGACCATTTTAGGCATTACTGTAAAAGCTATTTGTCTATACAATCAGATAAAAAAAAAAAGTCCGGGAGTGCCAACAGAAGTGAAAACTGGAACAATTGAAAAAATACTTCCAAAACCTTTAAAGTAAAAATACTTGCATAGAACATTGATCCGTAACGTGATAATAAATAAAGACCACAATCGCGTTTACAAAAATGAGGTGTCGGTAACGGTGTCGCAAGTTCAATTGCTTTTTCCCATCTCAAAAATGCCCAACGCGCCTAAAGAAGTTTACACTTAAAAAATACTTACGATTCAATCGGCTTATGTTCCGGGGGCCCCAAGTATGCGAGCAGCGTTGCCATCTGAAACAAAAAAAAACGAGCGACCCTTACAGTAATCGCATATGATGACGTAACACCTGACATCTTGGCTGACGTATATACAACATGTAAAAAATACCCTGTCCGATCCGTGAAGGTGTTGTTAGGTATAGAAAAAAAGAAAAATAGGTTTATTTGTCACAGACACACGTGCATACATAAAAGACAAGAGTAATCAGAGAACAACACAAAGTACATAACAAATCACGAGCATAGAACAGAAATTACTTAGGCGGCAGCTGCACGACATGACCGTGACACTCCGGCTTCCACTCAGCATGATGCTGTGCTATGGGGGACCCACAGCACAGCGCTGATTTTCGGTGGTCACCCGAAAAAAAAAAAAGATGTACGGAAATCAAGTCAGGTTCAGTGATTTTTCTATTAAATATGTAACAAAATAAAATAAACAGTGCTTAGAATATAAGACAACTATACAACGAATTGAGAGTACATTTAAGAGGTTATTTTCAGGAAAATCTAAATTATTTTCAATGGGGTATTTTACCGGGTTTATTACATGGGGCGCGGGCGGCCGTCGTTTAGCGGGTGTCTACAAGTCATAACTTATGACCCCTGTTGAAAATGTACTAATTTTTTATGAATTTGGGGTCATTTTGGTACTAAAAATGTGATTTTTAAATAGCAATAACTTTTATATTCAATAATAATTAATATAATAGTGGTCGCAAGCGCTACTGCTCAGCATGAGGTCCTGGGTTCGATTCCCGGGTCGGTCAAAGTGTTATTGGGTTTATCTGTGGTCACAGCATAATTATGTAATACCTGTCTTTACTTTTATGCCAACCAGTTGTAATCCATATTTTACCTAATTTTGAACCATAACAACAATAATGTATTTTTGTCTGTAAAATATCTGAAAATAAATAAATTTAAAATTTTTTAAATTTAATTTAAATTTAATTTATCTATCTGGAATTTCTCAGTAGCAGCCCGGAGTCTGGATTTGTGCCCGGTTGATGGCAATAGGCTCGCCCCCTATTACATGGGACTTAAAACATAACTGGCGAAATGTGGGTGTACCTACTACAGGGTCACCTCTGCCCAAACCTTCGGGGAAACAAGGCGTGATGTTATAATAATTAGTTTTTTTTTTTTACTTTTTGGTAATGTTATTGCAGTACCTATGTTTCCATTTTGGATCGGACAGGTTTTTTTTTACATATTGTATTTCATCATCATCGTCACCGTCATTATCACCCTGTTTTACAACCTCTCGGAAAATGGGTTGGTACCATCTGACGGCCAACTCTAGCACTGCGCGCGCTCATTGGTCAAATCAAAGAGCGCGCTTCCCCGACTTCCTGTGACACACTTCCGTCCCTTTTCACGAAATCACTCCCATAGATTGCAGGACAGCGAGAGGAAATGTGTTTCACATCAAAAACATGTGCATGGATGGATATCTAGATAGATTTGGAATTTATAGATAAAAGAGACTTTTATTTGACTCGAACATGATTATTTAATATAAAGTGTATTATGTGTTATGTGTAGTCAAAGGCTGGTTTTATTGTTACACGTTTCGGCAGCGGCGTTGGAGCGCGCGCGTTCGGAGATGTATGGGGTAGTAGTCCGGGTCAAAGTCGCGCGCTTGAGCAGCGCCGTTCAATAAAAGCGCGCTGTTCGCCGGCGCTGCCGAAGCGCACGCGGCTCGTGCGCTTCTACGGCCAGTATGCGTTTTAGTGTGACGCCGATGAGACGCTCCGACGTTCTTATTGTGCACGACTATCTCACAGCAGCGAAACGCGCGGTAGTAATCTCGTTACACAGTACACCGCTGTTCAAGCGCACGCTGTTAAGTTAACAGCGCGCTGTCCAGCGGCGCGTCTAGTGGCGTGACTATAAAACCAGCCAAAAGTCTGACAACCAGTCTAACCAATAGACGAATAGGTATGAAGCTACAAGTGCGCGGCGGGCTCGTCTTGTCGGGCCAATTCAGTGAGCGTAACGTAGTCAGAAGATATAAGAATAACGCTATAGAAAGAGAGGCAACTTCTAGGTGAAAATAACTGTAGGGAATTAGCGCTGTGCGACCTGAATTGTACTTTATTGTGTCGTAGCAAAAGTCGCTATTTATTTAAATGATTTTTCGGAGGAACCATCAGAGCAAGCAGCCCTAGCTGTAGGTGCGAAGTCTGGTCTGTTGTAGCGAGCTACGCCGTAGTAAACTACGACGTAGCTCGCTACAACAGACACAGCGCTACAGCGTAGCTTAGCAACAAACCGTGGGTCGATAACCTGATGAAGGTCGCAGGAATTTTCAGTACAGGACCGATCGCTGTGGCGACTCTTGGGGGACCTATGTGCAGCAGTGGACGTGTTCCTGCGGAATGAAGCCCGACCTTGTCGAAGGGCCTCCTGTCGACCACCTTATGGTCGCTGCTGCAGGGCAGGTAGTCTCCGAACCTTTGTCTGATGGTTCCACAGCAGTCTGTGCAGCGCCACCATATTGGTGTCGCTGATGAAGGAGAGGTTGTGGGAAGTTTGGTTTGTTGTAGCGCGCTACGCCGTAGCAGAGAGCGAGCTACGCCCTAGCACAATGCAATAGCGTCGCGTAGCACAATGGTAGAGCTACGCCGTAGCACAGTGCTACAGCGTAGCTTAGCAACAAACCGTAGACCGGTGACATAATGGAGTTCGGGGGTTCCACAGCATAGAACCGATCGATGTGGCGACTTTTGGGCAAGGCCTATATCAAGAAGTGGACGTCTCTCGGCTGAATAAAGCCCTACCTTGTCGAAGGGTCTCCTTCCGACCGCCTTATTTATGGTCCCGGCTGCAGGACAGGAAGTCTCCGAACCTTTCCTGATGATTCCACAGCAGTTTGTGCAGCGCCACCATAAATGAGAGGTTGTGGGAAGTCTGGTCTGTTGTAGCGAGCTACGCCGTAGCACAGTGCGATAGCGCAGCGTGGCACAATGCTAGAGCTACGCCGTAGCAGTGCCACAGCGTAGCTTAGCAACAAATCGTAGACCAGTGACCTAATGGAGTTCGGGGGTTCCACAGCATAGAACCGATCGCTGTGACGACTTTTGGGCGACGCCTATATCAAGTAGTGGACGTCTTTCGAGTGAAGCCCTACCTTGTCGAAGGGCCTCCTGCCGACTGCCTTATGGTCTCGGCTGCAGGACAGGAAGTCTCCGAACCTTTCCCGATGGTTCCACGGCAGTTTGTACAGCGCCACCATAAATGAGAAGTTGTGGGAATTCTTGTCTGTTGTAGCGAGCTACGCCGTAGCACAGTGCAATAGCGTAGCGTGGCACAATGCTAGAGCTACGCCGTAGCAGTGCTACAGCGTAGCTTAGCAACAAACCGTAGACCGGTGACCTAATGGAGTTCGGGGTTCCACAGCATAGAACCGATCACTGTGGCGACGCCGAATGCCTAATAAATGGACGTCTCTCGGCTAAATGAAGCCCTACCTTATCGAAGGGCCTCCTGCCGACCGCCTTATGGTCCCGGCTGCAGGACAGGTAGTCTCCGATCCTCTCCTGATGGTTCCACAGCAGTCTGTGCAGCGCCACCACGTTAGCGTCGCTAATGAAGGACAGGTTGTGCGAGGTCTGGTCTACTGATTCGCAGTCGGAGGCTATTTGGATAAAGAATCTGGGGACAAGGGGGAAGAATTTAGTTATTTGGACAAAAAAGAACATAAACAACTAAACAATATGTCAAAACGTCAAACAAATAGTTTTATGACAGCTGCGCGCGCAAATTGCAATAAGTCTACGGCGCGTGAGTCGCCGACGGAACGAAATGTTGCCATTTTAAATATTATAATTATATACACCGTGAAATTTGAATCCCATTTTTCCTAGAACAAACATTGTTCAGACCATGGTCTACTACCATTCAACAGCATCCAATTTAAAAAAAAAAACATAATTGGTTTTGAAAAAACACAAAAAAGACAAAGTTTAAAATGTCAAGATTATCGTTACTCCCTACAACACAGACACCACGCACGGGACACAGCATTGTCTACAGGGAAATGTACCTCCAGTAACGAAATTTAGTAAGCAGTAGGTAATCTTGACATGAAAAATCTAAGTCTTTTCAGTAAAACTTTTTACAAAAAAAAACTACCGACTTCCAAAAAAAACACTACAAAGTGAAAAATAACTTTAATTTCGGAAGTCGGTGTCTTGGGTTTTGTGTTTTCGTTTTTTGCCACCGACTTCCGAAATTAAAGTTATTTTTCACTTTGTAGTGTTTTTTTTGGAAGTCGGTAGTTTTTTTTTGTAAAAAGTTTTTATTTTTCACTTTTTAGTTGTAGTACCTACCCCACACACATTCGAATACCACTACCTACTACCAGTGTCAGGAACTTATCATATCATCTACATACTAAGTGGGAAAAAAATACGTATTTCGTAGCTAACTCAAAAAGTACCTTAGCAAAGTTAATAAAATTTATATGGGACCAATTTGGGAGCATACCCTTTCAAACAAAAAAAAAATTTTGGAAATCGGTCCACAAATGACGGAGAAATCGGTGGACATACATAAAAAAAAAAAAAAAAAAAAAAAAAAAAAAAAACAAACATACGCGTCGAACATATAACCTCCTCCTTTTTGGAAGTCGGTTAAAAAGAGGTGATAAACACAATTATGGGACTAGAAATAGGGACCAATTAGTTCAACCGGGTTTCAGACTGGCTAAAGTAGACTCATCCTTCATGGGGTGCTGTTTAAAATGTTATAATAAAATACCTTCCCACATACTCCAACTGAACGAAACGAAATTTAAATCATGTATGAAACGCACACTATGCTGCCAAGCATATTATAAGTTGGGGGATTACATCGCTGATAAAAATGCTTGGCTCAGCGCTGGTCCAGCTCCACAAGGGCGCATAAACTAATTGATTAGCATTCGAAAGTATTGTTGCAGCTGCTGAAGATTGTAAAACTATCTTTCCTTTGTATAAATTCAATCTCTTTGTATTGTATAATTGCATATCACATGTGTGAGCACTGTGACCATGTTGTACATTCCATAAAGCTACCATTTACTGGGTACATCTTTCATTGACTTGAATGTGCCCTGGCGGCTGAGAGTATGTCATGCTCACTCAAATGTCTCGCTGATGGTGGCGTGTGTGTTGGATCATTAAGTTTCCTTCAAAATGGTTGAGCTAAATGGTGCTGATCCATGCGTCATGTTCGTGAACGGGCGCCGTCAGTAGGGACTGGTCATCTCTTAGCTGCCACGGTTTATTTTAATTTTTAAATTGATATAATATTTTTATTATGGACGCTTTTAACGTGCACGTCTTTCTACATTGTTCTCACATGTATAAGTTCAACACGAATGATGTAACCAATATTTTGTAACAATATTTTGATTTAAAAGAGTGTCCGTGGAGTTTCTTGCCCGTTCTTCTCCATAGGTACCTACTACGCTTTGGAATGGGCAACTAGCTTCATCTTTCTGACTGACCGACCCCTTGACAATTCAAAAGTACCTGTAATTGGTTTATTTGAAATAAATGCTTTGAGTTTGAGTTTGAAACTTTGTCTTTTTTGTGTTTTTTTCAAAAAGTAAGTATGTTTTTTTTATTGGATGCTGTAGAATGGTAGTAGACCATGGTCTGAACAACGTTTGTTCTAGCAAAACTGTGATTCAAATTTCACGGTGTAAACATTTAGGACTAGGTATTGTATTTATTTTATAATTGATTTCTTATTTTGTTATTTCACTATATGCTGCACCGGTTGACGTCATCACGTCAGCGCTGGCTGTCGCTGAAAACCAGCGCTGGGGCTCTGTCTCGCATGGTACAGAAAATGGTTCTTTACTCATAGATTACAGGAAAACCTATAAGAAGTGTATGGTCTTAAAATAACATGGTAAATCTCTTAATATTGTGCGTACAAATTTACATTTGCAGTTGGAATGTATTTGGGATAAATTCATCTAACGGAACCCTCCATCGTGCGTGGTCCGACACACACTTGACCGGTTTTTATTACCCGCTCCCTCTCAGTCTCGAAGGCCTGAGTTCCAGCAGCACACTATCTGACTACGTTAATAATAATGCACTCACTTGCGTCCAGCCTCGAAGTGCGCCCTCAGGAAGTGGTTGAAGGGCAGCATGTGCTGTTCCTTGGAGAATTCCACGTGGTTGGCGATGTTCTGCAGGATCTTGGACATCAGCATCAGACCACGCTTCACGTGTGAAGGGACCGGGCGATTAACTATGCCCATTTCTTGGGGAGATACTGTGGGAGAGAAAAGTAGATGTAACTGTCGGGCGGTCGTAATAAAAACTCCAGTTAAATTTAAATAACTCTTTTCGATATAAACTGAGATTTGCGCTATAATTGATCGCTGTGAGCTTCCCCGTTGTGGTTAGAAAAAAAACAGTGGCAAAACTTGAACAAAATCGCCTTTGTGGAAGAAAACTACTTGTATAGAACATTGGTACGTAACCTTATCTAAATAAAGAGCACAATTGCGTTTACAAAAAAAAAAAAAACTTCCAAAACCTTTAAAGTAAAAATACTTGCATAGAACATTGATCCGTAACGTAATATAAATAAAGACCACAATCGCGTTTACAAAAATAAGGTATCGGTAACGTTGTCGCGAATTCAATTGTTTTTTCCCATCTCAAAAATGCCCAACGCGCCTAAAGAAGTTTCCACTCTAAAAAAAAAAAAAATTAACCCATGTTTAAAACTTTTAACAGCTTAATTCGAATCTCTGTCACAGATAGATTGACACCGAGGATAGATCGAAAGTTGTATTGAAACGCAACAGCCAGTTAATGGGCGATATGTTTTAGTAGAAAAATACAAAAGAAATAACGTAATAAGTTTGAGGCCTTATCTTTAAGGTTTATACCATTCTATCAAGCCTCATCATAGCTTCCTTAAGTGTGGAAAATTTAAAACTTATACCATAATCAGCCCATAATATTCCCACTGCTGGGACACAGGCGAGAGGGAGAGGGCCGTAATCCACCACGCGGGCCGATAGATGTCACATTTTTTTCCTTTTCTTTTTTTCAATTTGCAATCGGTCGTCAGACCATAAGCGAATTCGTTGCATGACGAGTGGCGTTGTGGTGGAGCAGCCAGTGCTGCGCCTCCCACTTATAGAAGGTGGTTCCTCTTCAGCCTTTTTACCACCGCTGTCGGGTTTAACAGTTCAGCAACTAGTGGGTTTGGATGCAAGGTCAGGCGTGCCTTATGTTGTCTTTTGTACCGCTCGATTTCAGAGTTTACTGATGGCATTTGTAGAAAGTCGTGGATTTCGTCGTTCCTAGCAAACCAAGGTGCCTTTGCTATTGATCTTAGGATACCATTTTGGACTCTCTGCAAGCAGAGTATGTTGGTTTTGCTGGCAACGCCCCACAATTGGATGCCGTAGGTCCATATTGGCTTAAGGACCGAGTTATAGATGAGGAGTTTGTTGTCTACAGAGAGCACAGAGTTTCTTCCTATAAGCCAATATAGGTTGCGAAACTTGAGGATAGATGTCACATGACTTCGAATTTTTGGTTCTAGGACATGCCGGTTTCCTCCGGTAAAAATTATATTGGGCAATAATCCTGAAGATACGTAGCACAAAAATAAATATTTTAACCAAAACAATAATAATAGTGATTTGTGTTAACATACCTATAGCTGGGTTGATGAATCTCAAGAACAGTACAGTGCCGACAGCGCCCACACTTGTCTGCGGGAATTGCGCGAACCTCTTGCTCAGGACCTGCGCAAAAAGCTAGTATTCGTTACTTTAAAACATATTCAAGATAGTAAGCGTGGCAAAATCTGAAACGAATTCCACCCTGTGCAGTTAGAACCCACATTTCAGTATCAACAGACAGGCATTCCCAATAGGGTATTTCACTGTATTAAAAATTTTGATCGTGCTGATGTAATCCAATAAAATTATTATTTTCTATGTGTTTTCATAATTAAAAAGCACGAAATATTGTCCTATTTTTTTTAAAAAAAAACGGTGTCTCTCCGGGAGTGCCGACAGAAGTGAAAACTTGAACAATTTTACTGTACAGGAAATCTTGTATAGAACATTGGTCCGTAACCTTATCTAAATAACGAGAACAATCGCGTTTACAAAAAAAAAAAAAACTTCCAAAACCTTTAAAGTAAAAATACTTGCATAGAACATTGATCCGTAATATAAATAAAGAGCACACTCGCGTTAGCAAAAATGTGGTGTCGGTAACGGTGTCGCGAGTTTAATTGTTTTTTACACATTGACATTGTTGAAAATTATATTCAAAATGACATGATTACTTTGTAAAGTATTATATTATTTTAATTATTGTGAATGTGAGGACTATGTGGATATTATTTTTATTTCTCTGCTAGTTTTAGTGATGGTCTGGCAGTTTGAGTAGTTTATGTGGCCTACCCAAATGTCCTTTCTATGGTATTGTTCGTCGTTTTGAGCTCCTTATGTTCTGAGTTGAGCTCCACGATTACTGACAAATGCTTGCACTGACTGGACAGGTCCACTCAAATCTGTGTGGTTCTTTCCTCAAAAGACTTTTTCAGACACTAATCTACATGGTCCTCATATGGCCTGGCCAAGATTATGTCTGGACTTTAAAAGAGACTGCGACCTCTGAGTTTGTTTCGGCCTTTCTTCTCAGAGTAAGGAAACGCCGAACTCATCTATTTTTTATATGACGTGTAAAAGTGATTCTAATATCCTATTTACAGAATAAACAATTTCATTTCATTGTCCCATCTCAAAACGCCCAAAGCGCCTAAAGAAATTTTCACTTCAAAAAAAGTTTGTTTCATCTTTGCTCACTTGACAGCAAGGCTATATTATTGCTCGAATAATTGGACCAATAACAGAGGCTCTTTTGAATCTCAAAGGACGTCACACAGGAATAAAAGAACAATGGTTTCAAAGTGCCATTTACAAATTTAATGCGATTTGTTTATTTGAATCTTAAAGCCGAAATTATAATTTTGAATCACCTAAAATATGTTTTTCATTTGACAATTTTGTGGTTAGTTTTATAACATAGTTAATTGATTCAGGCGTAACCTTGCGGAAATCCATTATAAAATACAATAGACGTAGATATATTAAGTAACCTGTTCCGCTTAACTATTCCTAAAGAGCTATAAAAAAGCGTGTAAGAAATCGACACATGTGTCGTGATTTCTTTGATTTAATTTAAAAAAATGTATTATTTTATATCGATTTATAATATCCACTGTGGCAACACTGTCAAAATACAAATTTTAATATTATCAGAAACTTCTAAATGTAATTTCATTAAGGCAAGTGATTGTATTGTTTTACTTTGGCAACACTTAGAAATGACGGTTTTGATATTATCGTTATTTCTGGGTGGGGCAAAAGTCGTTTTAAATAGTAAAATGTAATGCAGTTAGTCGTCGTTTGATTGTGAAATAGTACAGTAGTGTGGATTAAAAGTATTAGCAAGAAAAGAGTGTTTTTCTTTATACATGTGACGATAGACTTGTTGCAAACCCAAACACAGCGTGTTGCCACACAGAGCGCTGGACGCAGAGACACGCGCGCGTGGCGGTCGGTGTGGCAAAGTCAATCGTCATCCTGAGGATGCTTCGTTGAGAGGTGAAACACGTGTCGATTTCTTACAGGGTTTTTTATGGCTCTTTAGGAATGGTTAAGCGGAACAGGTTACTAAATATGTCAACGTCTATTGTATGTTTTAGTTTTATAACTTCAATTTTCTCAAGTTACTCAAACAATAGTTGTTGGAAAAAGGGGTGAGATATGAAGTTAAAACTTTCTAAATACACATGAATATTTATGTGTGTTACTAATTCCCTTTAGTGAACGATTACGTAAGAATTTACTGTATTTCTATTTTCTTAATTTCCCTCGGCAAACTTCGTGTTTCGTCAGTTATAGGATTTCTATCTGTTGCCCTTTGCACCTGGTGCAGACCGGACACTCTCAATCGACTTGAAGTATATAGAGTTGATAATACTCTTTTAACTTAATGTAATTTATTTAAAAATGGGAGGAAAGTCGTAGGCATAATAGATATGAAAATAGTTTTACAGCTCTATATAGTTCACACGGAAATCAAAACAAAACAACAATAAAGTACTTAGTTCTGAATTCAAATTTTTATACACGATAAATCTAATAATTGATGGACATGGAAATTAGCATTCGTTTGTTTTCGGAAATGCGACGATACCCGAGGGACACGTAACATATACAGGGTTTGTTTACACATTCAGCATATACTTTTCGAGTGGACTATACACCTCTGCCTAACACTGCAGGGAATGCAGGCGTTATGTTATGTTCATATTACTAACCTGATATAAACAATGGCACATGCTCCGTAGTTGTGGAGGGAACTTCTCTGCTGATCCAACTATCCGGTCGAAGACTTCCTTAGTCAGGTCTATGAGGTTCGATCTGTTCATCTCTATGTCTTGGTTTGGGTCCAGCCTGAGACAAGGAAATAAGAATTATTGCTAAATTTATATTTTAACACATTAATCAAAAAATACAATAGACGTGGATATATTTAGTAACTTGTTCCGCTTAGCTATTTCTAAAGAGCCATAAAAAACTCCTGAAAGAAAAAAAAATGAAATAGCTAAGCGGAACAAGTTACTAAATATATCCACGTCTATTGTATTTTATAATGGATTTCTGCAAGGTCCCGCCTGAATCAATTAATTACATTAATCAAATACTACATACATACATACATAAACTCACGCCTTCTTCCCATGGGGGTAGGCAGAAACTACAGAACGCCACCTGCTACGATCCTTACATACTCCTTTTGCCTCGTTTACGTTCATACATCTGGTCATACACGCACGCCGGTTGCGAGTACTACGCACCTGGCCTTTCTGAAGAACATCACCAAATACTATTTTGGAAAAAATTCTTAAAAGAATTTTTAACTGTAATCGCATACGCCTTGCCCAAAATATGATAAAAACACAGTATATTGCAGTGAATAAATTACAACTTTTGCAGTAATCCTCATCAAAATTTTTGTATAATAAGTACGTAAATCTTTAAAATCTGATCTAATCAAAATATTTTAGTTATAGTTATTCATGCTCTGCGAAGAAGATTAATAAGCTGTAAAAAAATGTCAACCTGGCTGGATCCACTTCAAAGCTGATATCCCCTCGCTCATCAGCCTGGTCGAGGAGTGCAGTGATGAGGGGTTCCAGAAGGTTCTGCAGGTATACGTAGCCGTAGATCTTGAAGCAGAACGCCATGATTTTGCTGCCTAAGGAGTTGCCTCGGAAGAGGGTTTGCATGCAGTCGGAGACCTGGGGATGAAAATGATGAAATCAAATTTCGGGGGGGTTTGACATTGTACATCCAAAGTTAAACATAATATCGTTTTGTCTCATTATTAATTTTGTCTGTACGGAAACAGAATAGTAAAATAAAAAGCCATTAAAAAGTTATGAGCACACAAAGATTCGTTTTTCTTGCAAATTTTTACGCAAGTTTGGGCGTAAATAAGTAATAAAGGTAGTGTAAAATCTCCAAAATAAAGTCGGCACCGACAAGGCTTAATTATCTAAGAGTTCAAAAAACTTTATTTGTAATTAATTTATACAGTGGTTTTTTCATAAAACTCGATTTCACAAAGAACTTTTCGTAATTTTTTACACGCTTGTTTTACTAAAATAGTTCGGAACGGTATTTGAGTGCGTGCGTGCTCATCACTCATACTATCTCTGTCGGACACGATGCCAGGTGAGATAGCGTGCTTTTTGACCAAGCCCACCAGTGAGTTTGAGTCCGCGACTAGTTCAACCTTAAACCTCGATGAAAACAGAACTCAATGTCATAGGCTTAAGATTTAATTTAAAGTGCTTTAGACCCACCTCAACTTCCCTATAGAATATGTTCCATAGTAGCGGCGCTAACAGATGTTTTGCGTCGAACAGCGTGACGAACACGCGAGCCAGTTCGTCCATCTGAGATGTGCTCACCACGTTGGCTAAGGCCATTGCTATTGGTAGCTCGCCCTGCGGACAAAAAGGTTGAAATTAGAAAAATTTGGTTTATAAACCCTTGATGGAAGAAAAAAACTTGTATAGAACATTGGTCCGTAAACTTATCTAAATAAAAAGCACAATCGCGTTTATAAAATTTCATTTCATTTCATTTCATTTAAAAAAAAAAAGAAAAAACCTTCCAAAACCGTTAAAGTAAAAATACTTGCATAGAACATTGATCCGTAACGAAATATAAATAAAGAGCACAATCGCGTTTACAAAACAGGTGTCAGTGACGATGTTGCGAGTTGAATTGTTTTTTCCCATCTCAAAAATGCAGAACTCGACTAAAGAAGATGTCACTTTAAAAAAAAATTACTCGTCATATATGACTGTCACATTAAATTAAATTATTAATTATTATTTAGAGGTATGAGGAATAGGGTGTAAAGTTCAATCATACTCTATAGAAAAGGGAGGGTCCCAGACGGGTGTCATGTCTGGCGAGCAACTGCCTAACGATCGATGTCGGAGAAGTTATATACAATGTCGCCCATCGGCATGTGCCCGAATTTTTCTGAATATTCATGAAAAATTATCGAAAAATAACTTTAGAAGGGGGGGGGATTTTATATCTGGCAATAAAAGATTTCATTTATTAAAGGCACGTTGACACGAGGACAAAAAAACTGTCGCATCGAGAGGCGAGAAACTCTCTTAATGTAAACACGGCTTTAGGCTGCCTGTCCACTGGAGCGGAGCGGAGCAATATTAACTAATAGGAGTAGAGCTCTGAAGCGGAGTTTAGATTCTATTGGTTAATATTGGGCACGCTCCGCTCCGGTGCCTCGCTCCGCTCCGGTGGCCAGGCAGCCTTAATCTTAATATTTTTGCACGACCCTCGTGTTTAATAGCGCTTATAACATTTACCTTATCAGAGATCATAGTGACGAGCTGCACGAGTTGTTCGAATCTATCAGCGAGCACGGTCTCCGCCAGGGTGTCGAACTCTGTGCCTTGTTGGAGTATCTTTGTGAGGACTTCCATGAAAGCTGCACGGGTTTGTAAGTCGCGGTGGTAACCTAGGTCTGCGGGAGACAGGTTGAGGTTATAAACAAAATTTTTTTTTGAACGAAGTTCTTTGACGCTCTTTGTAAACTTTCAGAAATCGTCACGCTAAAAAGTGTTAACACTTGCGACTGTCTTCTTCTAATTCAAAGAGAAAGAAAGAGAGAGAGAACACCGGCGAAAAAAACAAAAGAAAAGAGTAAAGTGATTAGTGTCGTGGGATAAAATTGTATACATCGGTCCGAGTATACTGCATGCCAGAGAGAAAGTGTGAATTTGATCAAAATGAAAATCCAAGATGGCGGCTCTGAAAATTTTCAAATTTCATCATGGGTATCGTTTTTATGGTTTTCGTAGGTGTTAAAGGCGATAGTGGGGTCAAAATGTAAATCCAAGATGGCGGCTGCATAAAAATTGTTTTTGTTTTAAATCATACGTGAGAAAGAACTTCGTTCCTGACCGGGGTCCCCCTACCGCACACGTTTTTTTAATCCACAACGAGAAAGCTTTTGGCCTGCATCTCACCTGATGATAAGTGATGATCAGGCCGAAGGTGGAAGCGAGCTTCACCCGGAATCTTCAACCACAGAGGAACTGAACTGGCTATCCTACCTAACTGCCGAAACACAACAATGCTGTTAACATTGTTGTTATTGCGCCAGACTTAGATAAGATGATGGTAGTTAGCCAGGCGGACTTAGAACAAGCCCTACCACCAACCAAACCGAGTAGAAATACATATTCCGAAATTTGGTCTGAATCGGAGTCCATAACAATGTGTCGAAGCCTTCCGATGCAGATCGAAACTAGTCGAAGAACATGAACTGTATGTTCGTCAATTTAAATAGTAGATTATGAAACTATTGCACGAACCGGAGTTATATGCCTTTAACAGCTTTATAACCATACATTTAGAGTCGATTATCGCTTGCAACATGCAACTTGAACATACCAATGCTGTGCATGAGCCCCGAGTCGATGTTGGCGCTCAGTAGGTTGGACATGGCCTGTATAGTAGCGTTGCGGAGTGTCTCCAGCCGACCAGGACCTTCGGCCATTTCTACTTCGTTGCAATCGTTAAGGAGATTCATGAAGAGGGTGAAGTATCTAGGAAAGAGAGAGAGAATTACTTCCTTATTCAAGTCAAAGCCAAATAATTTATTTCAATTAGAAACATAAAATGCACTTTTGAACGTCAAAATTTAGAAAAAATTGAATTGATTCTAGTCGTCCCTTCCAAAAGGTAGTTTTCATATGGAGAAGAATGGGCAAGAAACTCCACCGTTATACTCTTTTAAAATGTTTTACAATATTTTGTATACATTCATTATATAATTATATGTGAAGACGATGCACCTGGAATAAGATTACTATACCACAATAGGTACTATACAAAAATAATTAAAAATGTAGAAATGACAGAAAAAATAATTATGTGATGGATATATATTTACAAGCATTGTAAAAGTACCTATACGATATTCTTAAAAAAATTACAAATAATACTAATAAGTCAGTGTGTGAGTTCAAGTAATCACAGAATGTAAAATCAATGTTATAATAATAGTAATTATACAATTAAATTAGCAACCAGTTTGATTTTGTCTAGACTCTAAAAGACAGATCTACGACAGTTTTTCATGTGTAACATCATCCCTGCAATCTGTGGGAGTGATTTCGTGAAAAGGGACGGAAGTGTGTAACAGGAAGCCGGGGAAGCGCTCGCTATTTGATTTGACCGATGAGTGCGCGTGGTGCTGGAGTTGGCCGTCAGATGGTACCAACCTATTTTCCGAGAGGTTGGTACTGTCAGCCAAGATGTCGGATGTTACAGCAGTCAGATGTCGGTGTGAATCAGCGCTGTGCTGTGGGTCCCCATAGCACAGCATCATGCTGAGTGGAAGCCGGAGTGTCACAGTCACAGATATAGATATACCCAGATAACGCAAGAGCAACTACTTCGCGTGCCATTTTCGTGCCCAGCTTACGTACAATAATCGTAAGCTGCCACTTTCGCGCTCAGTCTGCATCGGTGCCACGCTTGTCGGAAGTCAGTTAAAAAATTTAAAATGGTTAATTACGCTGTTATAAATTGTAAAAACTGTGCAAATGCGAGGAGAAAAAATAAAAGAAACGTTTCCTAGTGCTTGTGACGTCATAGTAGGTAGTCAAAAAATGGCACGCTTGGTTTTCATGCAGATCGTGATACTTGCGTTATCTAGGTCTGTGGTCACAGTCATGTCGTGCAGCTGCCGACTACTTCTGTTTTGTGCTTGTGATTATATTTAAATCTATTGTTGTGTACTTGTGTTTTATATTATTATTGTACTCGAGTAATTATCTTTTTTATGCATGTGTTTTTGGGACAAAAAAAAACAGTGGCACTCCGAGAGTGCCGACAGAAGTGAAAACTTGAAAAAAAATCGGCGCAGCGGTAATCAACGCGTTGATGTCTTTTAATGGTGAAAAGCTGGTGTCATTACAGTGTCGCGAAATCAATGGTTTAGTCCCATCTCAAAAATGCCCAACGCGCCTAATGAAGTTTTCACTTCAATAATCTTATTGTTCTTTCTCTAACACTCCTTATCTAAACTCACCTTTTTCCCTTCCGTTTACACACATACACACACCACACCCTATATCACAAAACAGGTACACGCCACTCATACATCACAAACACACGCATACCACACCGACATCACAGAACACACACACATTCTAACACTTCACATACTTAGTAAGTAAATATAAGTTAAACGTTTGCACCTTATAGCCATAAGCCCTGGGTTCCGAACCTGGGGGTAATTACCCCCGCGGTGGCAAATCAGCTATTCTGTGAGGGTAACAAAGAACCTAATCTGGTGGGAAAAAAGCTGGTGCCGAATATCTTGTTAATAGCTAACAGAGCTTTAAAAATGCTTATAAGTGCCCTTAGCAACCACCTTTAGATGTGATTGTGGTTTTTCAACTTCGGTTACACTGAAAACAAAGGCCAGAAACAGTTTCAATGTGGAACATGACTTAAGATGCGCTATAAACGAAACTAAACCTAACATAAAAAAAACTTGTGAATGCCAAACAATACCAACCATCACACTAACAATTTTTACTTAATACATTGTTTAATTTAAATATAAAATATGTAAGAAATATAAGCTTGTCTTGTTTGTATTGATAACATTTTAAGGTCGGGGTAAAATCAGTTTTCTTAATAGGTCACAGGGGTAACAATATTGAAAAGGTTAGGAACCACTGCCATAAGCAGTCTACCAAAAATAAAAAATTGTGCTCCTTCTGTGAGAACCTGGGCTGGTGATCCTTAATACAGGTTACCATGTAACCTAGCTAGAACGCCAGAATAGTTACTCTTTTACTGATTATCCGTAAATTGTAAAATTATATTTATTGTAACAGACTGTACCACACTTTTTTGAAATAAATAAATAAATTTTTATTGTTTATTTATATGCGACTACTGTAACACTCGCTCGTTTTTAGGGTTCCGTAGTAAACAAGGAACCCTTATAGTTTCGTCATGTCCGTCTGTCTGTCTGTCCGCGGTCTAGCTCCGAGACCCTTAGTATTAGAAAGCTGTAATTTGGCATAGGTATACATATTAATTACGCCGACAAAGTGGTAAAACAAAATTATGAAAAACATTTGTTTTTAGGGTACCTCTCCTACACGTAAAGTGGTGATGTTTTTTTTTTTTTAACCCATGGTTTTTGGTATCATTGGAAAGGTCTTTCAAAAACATTGTGAGTTTGTGCGTACCATTTTTGGATTTAGGGATCCGTTTGCGAAATATGAAGCTTTAAAGTACAAAATTTTGTCAAGTGTCCCCCCTGCCAGCTAAATGGTTGGTTTAAAATGTGTGAAAAAAATCACCAGCAGTAGTTTATATAACGAAATTAAAAGGAAAACTATCACAGCTAAGTAGGCTCTACAAGTTAACGAGTAATAATCGACCAACATATTTTTCAACTACAAAGTTAAGTTTGTTTTTGGGATAAATTCATCCCAACTACGGAACCCTTCATTGTGCGTGGTCCGACGCGCACTTGGCCGGTTTTTTTTTTTAGTTACTTACTTAAGAAACAGTTGACTCTTAGCTTCCATAAGATCTCCTCTGTCAGACTCTTCGGGTTGTAATGGTAGACCCTTCAGCAATGATGCTACTGCTTCCATGCACGCTTGGTCTAATTCTCTGCAGCAGACTAGGTATCTAGAAGTAAAAAGTAAGGTTAGTTGGTATAAAAGATAAGGAAGAATTTTTGTCTGTACAGACAATCTAATAAAATCATTTAAGAGACTTCCTTTTCGTTGACGAAAATATAATTTTTTTTTAAGAAAATATAATTTTTTGATGTCTTGAAAAAACGAAGCCTCATACTGGCACTTTACTAAGTGTGCTTGTCCAAATAGATGCACTATTTGGCCAAAACAAAATCTACCCTATAACTATTACAATAAAGTTTATTTTGATTTATATTCGTTATGAAATGACATTTTAATTATACGACCATTCTAATTTTACTTTGCGTTTAATTTTTATTGCATTGACATTTAATTTAATTCTCATTTATCCTATCCTAAATATAATATTATAAACCCAGTTACCAACATTGATTGGTCCTGTCTTCGATCAAAAATAGCATTAGATTAAGGATTAGAAACAAAAACACATCGCTCAAGTGGCCGCGATTGCATGTAACTTGATGATAAACTTTAACACTTAATCATAAAGTTTATTATCGTTTGCAATATATTTACTACTTCGATTGGAAAGTAGACGTATTTTTTTAATAAAAACAAAAATAATTATGGAAAAACAAAATTTAATTTCTAAGCAATAAGGTTGAAAAAAGTATGCCGCAAAATAAGACCACAACATTATTTGTGGTCTTATTTTTCCGGCCGTTTTTGATACGCTCATCGGAAATCTAGTACTATTGTTGATCGAACGGTCCTGAAGTATTGTTGAATTGTTTATGGGCAGGAGAGAGGCATATGCGTCTTTTTATCCTGGAAAAACACGAGAGGAGCGAAGCCGCGGATAAAAGCTAGTGTATAAAGGCTAACTATCCATTGGAGCAGAGAGAAGCGGAGCGGAGCTGTGCCAATATTAATAGCGTTTATTCTTAAAGTGGGCAACGTCGCTAATAGATTTCAAATATTTCGCTGTTTTGATTAATTTGGCAATATTACTGTATGGAAATAAGAAATGTGGCTAACTAGTTCCCTAGTAATGAATTGCAATTATAACACTGAATGTAATGTCGTAACAATTTTAGATGTAAAAAAGGCATTTGGAAAGTTTCTGTTACGGCCTGTGCCATCTATCGGTATGGAGAATCGAAAGTGGCACCTGAAGTTGCCGAAGACGGTGTGCTTGCGAAGTTACAGTGTCCAATTAGCGTTCGGTATGTCGGCCAATCATCGCAGAGCATCTCCCACCGACTTCAGACTTTTTGGATTTTGTCGCAAGTCACGGTCCGCACGCGCCACCATTTTTTATATGTATTTTAATTTTACTGGATCCACCCGATAATAGATTGTACCTAACGATTCGCAACAATAAATGCCTTTCTACAACATACTAAATAAAATTCAATCATTGAAGATCCCTCAAGCCATTCCCACAAACACGAATGAGAAAAGGAGGCAGCAGCCCTCGTCCTGACTCGAGCATCGAAATTTAACAGTTTCCAAATACTATTTTATACATCTAAAACTAAATATTCGGTATTACGATTCGGGATGAATGATTGAATTTCATTATTAATATTCTAGGGAACTAGTTACCTACATTTCTTATTTTCATACAGTAATATTGCTAAATTAATCAAAACAGGTAAATATTTGACAGCTATTTACGACGTTGCCAACTTTTAGGATAAACCCTCTTAACCAATGGAATTGCATATAATCTCCGCTCCGCTTCAGTGGACAGGGATTTGCAAACTAGTTTAAAAATCCAGACAAAACCGGGAAGCAGAGCGAGGAAGCGGAAAAGTACCGGCCGCGGGGTATTGCAGCCCGCTCAAATTACTCGTCGTGTACATTCGGCCTAGCTCCGCACAGTCCGCAACTCTGTTCCGCATTACTCCCTCGGTTCGCGTCAATGGACAGGCAGCCTTAGGAACTGACCTTATTTTTGGTTTGGAAATTATCAAATAACTTCTCCCGCTCTGGGCGAAGCTGGAGGGCGTGTCAGACTCTTACTGACTAAAACCCACCCGTGTTCCTTCCGTTGCTTGTATGTTGTCAGGGGCCACGGTAACCCTTTAGGACAAACCCGCAACCCCGGCAAGCATCGGCCCTAGCGGACCCCTTCAGTTGTGCTGACATCTCTTTGAGGCGCGCGTGGAACACAACGCGCCGTCGACCCGGGCCTGGTCCTTATCGGACGGCGAGCTACCCATTGCTCACCGTCCGCAAGCCCGCGCCTACGGTGGCTGGAAATCGGCTCGCGAGTCCCGACGCCCAGGGCGTCTCCTGCGGATGGACAGGCAGCCTTAGGAACTGACCTGGTAATTGAAGATGCGTCGGCCCGCAGAGGTGGCGCTATCTGATGACTGGTGCCCAACACCCAGTCCGTTACGTATTCCACCATCTTGTTCCGGAACTTCATTTCCTGTATCAAAGAAAACTTTTACTATACTATACCCTAAGACTTTAATTCAGATAATAATTTATGTAAATAAAAACGATAACAGAACAAAAAAAAAATCTTTAATTCTATAGATGACGTCACGCGGTTTCACCCGCGTAGTTCCCGTTCCCGAGTACAGGGAACGGGAACTTCATAGTTCCCGTTCCCGAGTACAGGGAACGGGATCCATTTCTGAAATAATTTTTCAAATCGCAGTAGTTTTTAAGTTTATACGTTACATACAAAAATACAAATCTTTCCTCTTTATAATATTAGTATAGATTGCCATTTTAATAGCATTACAAAAAACCCGTAGTTGGGACGAATTTATCCCAAGAACAAACTTAAGATTGTAGGTAGGAGAGATTTACCATGTTATTTTAAAAACATAAATTTTATATAGGTTTTCCTGAAATCTATGAGTAAAGAACTATTCTCTGTATTTTTTTTTTTAATATAGGCTCAGTAGTTTTGGAGATAAGGGGGGGAAATGGTTAATTTTCATATGTTTTCTTAAATATCTTTCAATTTATTATGTAAAAATTAATTTTTAAAAATAATTGAGATACTCGCAACAAGCCCTTTAATTTGATATGTCAAACGGTACAGTTTGCAAATCTTTTTTTTTTTTCTTATTTGCCCCCCAAATGTGACCCCCATCATATTCAAAATTTATAAATTTCAAATTAATCGATCCATTAGATTTGGAGCAAATTGGCTGTGACTGACAGACAGACACACGAGTGATTTTATAAGGGTTCCGCTTTCTCCTTTTGAGGTACGGGGAACCTTAAAAAGTTTTGATTCCAATTTTTACTAGTCTGTGGCAGCGCCCACTTGAGCGCATATGCGGTGATGTGCTGGGTTTTGGCGCCATTCATACATTTGATTGTACTTAATTTCGTGGGTCATTTTTATTCTTGCTTAAAAATGTCGGATGATAGTGAATATGAATAGATAGAGTAGTGTATAAAACTGCACATAACTAGGTATTAAAACACTAGTGTTATAATTCCCCTTACTATGCAACAGATTCATAAACTTACCGGGCAGTTCTGTTACATTGAAAATGTCACTTGAGTAAGTAAATACCGGCGGAACGTAGATCAATGCAAAGCACAACATACATTGTATTGTGTCGATATTAATTGCAGCATTTAAGCGGTGTAACTCAAACTGACCTGTCTAAAAGCTAAGTCATCTCTCCTCCTCATCATGGCTTCTACAACTTGACAGAGTTTAGTCTTGATATGAACTGACAACACCGTCATATCCAAGTGACGTACGTATCTGTAAAAAACAAGTGTCATAAGTAAACAGAAAAAAAAATTGAATTTATGAAATAGTTTTTGATTTGCAACTTACATTTTAGAAATAACTTTTTTTTTTTTTTACACAATCAGTGACATATAATATACACAAACATATTTACAACTAACTACTATATATATTATGTACAAGTATGTAAAAGATATAGCAACCTTACTGGTAGCTATATTTTTGAGCCGTTTGGGGTTGAAACACTAGGGCCATGGGGTCCGAGTGCTCACCGAGTATTCCGGGACATCGCCAAGCGGTTGGTCGACTCTTTACGTGACCAGAGGGCTGGCCAATTCTTAGGCCAAAGAATCAGCATCGCCATCCAACGTGGCAATGCTGCCAGCCTTTTGGGCACTTTTCCCGCTGACAGCGAATTTTTTGACGCCCAATGAGCTCTTGTCTTTATTTTTAACTTTTTCCTTTACATACTTGTACAGAAATAACTTAATTTATGTTGAGCGATTATTTAAAATAATATGGATGGCGAATAAAGTAGAAGACTAAAGAAACGATCGAAGAATATTGTGACAGATATAGCTACAGATAGTGTCATCCACGAAGACGCGCCCCTCTCCGCGATTACTGTACTGTAAGCTGTACTTTAGTACGGAGCGGAGCGGAGTGGGGCGCGTCTTCGTGGATGACACTATCTATAAATAGGGGAAGAATACTGAGGTGACAGGCAAGTATGATTAGTCAGACCCGCCGTCCGAGGCATATTCTCACAGACCCAGATGACCACAACCCTCCTCCTGGATAGCAATAGGGCCACCAGTACAGTGCACAAACACCTGATATTCCGACCTCGCCGACGAGGTCCTCCGCGACTGCGACCCCGAGGAAATGATACTCCCCCCGACCCTTGCTCGTAAACGAGGTGCCAGCAGTTGTTGCAGCTGAGCACGTAGCTTTAAATTCCCCGACTAATAATCATGATCTAAACTTTGATCCAGCCCGTCCCATCTTTTATGTCCTGCTCCCAGCGACGCCTTAAGCCGAGGTTCGTACCCCACAGGGGGTGCCTTAGCGAGCGCTCGCCTAGTATATAAGTCTAGTTTGCATGCCCCTGGCTGGAGGCTTTGAGTGTAGAAGCTTAAGGCAGCTACAGGAAAGCCCGGCTAAATAGTCATGACCTCCGAGGTCAGATATAAGACGAGATACAGAAAAAAAAAATGTGACAGCGTACCGCCCCGACCATTGCTCAAGCCAGCCCGCGCCGCTGAGCCTGTAGCTTTAAATTCCCCTAGTATTAATATTAATCCCATACAGCCTGTCCCGCCCCATCCTAAGCCGAGGTCCGTACCTCACAGGAGGTGCGTGCGGTCGCTTAGTTTCGAAGTTTTATGCCCTGGCAAAAAAAAGGAAAGTCCGGTTAAGCAGCCGACAACCTCCTAGGTTGACCAGGGAGATGCCATTAAAAAAAAAGAGTTGACAGCTGATTGTAGATGAACGGAAGAAGAAGACATTGGTGTCGATTCCCTTGTTCACAAACTAAACTAAATTTAAGTTCAGTGCATCTTTTTCTTTCTATTTCATTAAGAAAAGGACAGAAGATAAATTTTAGTTTAGTCCTGTCAAATTAATCAGCGCTTGACGTAAATGGACGTAATTTTAGTAGACAAGTTTTTAATCACGTCTAAACTTGTATGGAATAGTGACAGGCGCTGATTAATTTGACAGGACTAAACTAAAATTTATCTTCTGTCCTTTTCTTAATGAAATAGAAAGAAAAAGATGTACTGAACTTAAATTAAGTTTAGTTTGTGAACAAGGGAATCGACACCATTGTCCGCCGACTACTAATAAATTCTGATAAAGGCAGGAGTCCGGATCGCTCCCACAGAGAGGAAGCCCGAGTCCCAGCAGTGGGAACATCATAGATTGATTATTTGTGTGGAACTCCTCCCAGCTAGATGGACCGACGACCTTAAAAAGGTGGCAGGGACAGACTGCATGTGGAAGGCGGAGAACAGGGTGTTGTGGAGCAGCCTCGGAGAGGTCTATGTTCAGCAGTGAGTCCACTGCTGCGATAGCCTGATTGATGTAAACCAGTATAATATCTTACCTGACTATAGACAACATCAGAGTCTCAATAGAAGTGGTGCTAAGATGTTCATTGGGCTGACCACTTTTCTTGATGTCTAGTATACTCTTCATTATAAAGATTGTGTGCTCTACGAATTGTGTGTTTATGTCTGTTAACATTACCTGTGAAAGAAAGTTTACATAAACATAGAAAAATAATACTTTCTTAATAGGTACTTTTGCTTGAGGGTTCGCCCGTGTGGATTTCGGAAAATATCCCATAGGAACGAATATTACTGGGATCAAAAGGAAGTGAAGCGATGATCGCGTACCTAATAGCCGAGGAAAAGGCCATCGACTCTTGTCCTATAGTTTGACTAATACCGCTGTACCGCCTTAGGAATACGCGGCGAGGCGGGGGGCAGTGTTGACCAATGAGCGGCGGGCGGGACGCCGTGCGCCGAGAGCGAAGACGAATTAGCGACCTGCACTGCTCCCCTGTCTCGCCGCGCGCCTTCCTAAGGCTCGGTACAGCGGTATTGGTCAAACTATAGCGCTGCGCCGTCACAATTAGCCACAATTATTTTGTTAACCGACTTCCAAAAAGGAGGAGGTTATATGTTCGTCGCGTATGTTTTTTTTTTTTTTTTTTTTTTATGTATGTCCACCGATTTTTCCGTCATTTGTGGACCGATTTTGAAAATAATTTTTTTGTTTGAAAGGGTATCCTCCCAAATTGGTCCCATATAAATTTTATTAACTTTGCTTGGGTAGTTTTTGAGTTAGCTACAAAATACGTATTTTTTTCCCACTTAGTATGTAGATGATATGATAAGTTCGTGTCACTGGACTCACTGGTAGCAGGTAGTGGTATTCGAATATGTGTGAGGTAGGTACCACAACTAAAAAGTGAAAAATAAAAACTTTTTACAAAAAAAAAACAACCGACTTCCAAAAAAAAGTTTTTTACGCTTACATTTGAATCTGTGATATCCAAAGATCGGAATTGGGTGTGTGAAAATACCTAAAGTTTGCAGCGAGACATATCATAGAGCTGTTTCAACCACTTAAGTTAACCGGTTTTGAATTGTACCGGTTTATTTACGGTTTTTTGTTTTACATGTTCTTTACCTTTGAAAAACCGAACTATAAACATAAGCAAGCTGCTAATACAGTTTTAAATTAATTTTTGTTTTGAACTTTTTCGGTCAAATTCGGTTTTTTTGTTCTACTTGTTCTGTACGTCTGAAACACCGAATTTTACACATCTGCAAGCTGTAATACAGTTTTAGTTATTTTTGTTATTTAACTTAAGATACAGATCAAAAAAAGAAATTAAAACCGCATTAGCATTTTGCAGATATGTAAAATTCTGTGTTTGACCGACAAAGAACAATTAGGACTAAAAAACCGAATTTGAACCGGAAAAGTTCAAAACAAAAATTAATTTAAAACTGTATTAGCAGCTTGCTAATGTTTATAGTTCGGTTTTTCAAAGGTAAAGAACATGTAAAACAAAAAACCGTAAATAAACCGGTACAATTCAAAACCGGTTAACTTAAGTGGTTGAAACAGCTCTATGATATGTCTCGCTGCAAACTTTAGGTATTTTCACACACCCAATTCCGATCTTTGGATATCACAGATTCATTTCATATTTTAATCTAAATTTAATAACCAATTAAAATAACATGTTGTATTGGATAAGGATTAATACAATACCGGTCAAAATAGCTACGGAAATAACAATGAAATTTTATCAAATTCTGAAAAACAAAAATGGTTATATATATAAATAAAAGTGGTTTTACACAACGACAAAACGGTCCCCCGACAGCAATGAGATTTTTTTTTTGTCAGAGCGTAAATGAGTGACCTTTCGCTTTGTACAAATTAACTAATACAACTTGTTTTTTACTTTTGAGTTCGTTTTGTGGCAGGGCAGTCGTATATATCGTCACTGAAAAGGCAAAAATACTTAACCGCCACATTATTTATATGGCGGTTAAGTAATTTTGTCTTTCCAGTGACGATATATATTTTTTTAACCCTAGCATAAACGCTCGGTTCTGGTGTAATGGACAGGAATGGAGCCGTTGGTAAAAGTTAGCAACTATACAGGATCAAATTAAATTGATTACCTAGCAAAACTTCACACACCTGTAAAGCTTTTTTTTTTAAAATAATTTTAAGAGCTCTGTATTTGTTGTTTTACTTACTTGTTGCTGTTGATCGAAGAACTTGTCAATGATGGCCTTGATCTGATCAAACAGTATCGGGTAGAGCGCAGGAGACATCTCATGTCCTACTAACTCTTTGACGTGAGTTTGTATTTGTTGGCCGAAGCGTTCGTTGCTGCAGAGGAGGAGTCGTAGGAGTTGGCCGATGAATCTGTGGAAGAGGATAATTCTTTAGATTTTAATAGAATAAATTTTTGTTCTTTAAAGTCAATACCATTCCAAAACCTAGATCTCTATGGAGAAGAACGGGCAAGAAACTCCAAGGACACTCTTTTAAATCAAGATATTACAAAAATCTCTATTGTAAAGTTATCAGACGATTACAAACCTAGTATTTAGTTAGCTTATTGCATATCAAATATTTATTCCTTTTCGAAACAATTTATACTAAAATCCATAAGAATTATTTATTTTCAGTGCAATTTACTTACTGTGTCACAGGACAATACTGAACTTCTTGAGAGCTGTTCGCCAAAACGTTGTATTTTCTTGAATCTGCTAACAAAGATAAATACACAGAATGTTAAAAGCTTAATTTGAGTACAAAACAAATCAGGCAAGAGCGAAACATGCACGTAATCAAATCGGAAACTTTTAAACTCTGAATTCGTCACAAAAAAAAAAGAAATCCGGATTTGTTTACTTTTTGTATGTCGCTGTATAACGTATCAGTAAACAAGCAGACGGACAATCTCTTGGTCAGTGGTCACCACGACCTATGGATATCTACAATACCAGAGGTATTGCAGTGCGATTTCCATAAAATGCAAACAATACTATGCAAGTTATGTCGTTCAATAAAATTGCATGCGACTTACACCTAGGCAATTTTATTGCAAGGCGATTATTGCATGCAAGTTTTGCCTCGTCTTAACACAGAGTTGCACGTCCTTGTACAATTGATCCAAGTATTGCCCGTATTTGCGCTGCCGAATATTTCAAAAAAATTATTGAACTACTTCTCATGATTTTTGAAAACTTCTTTAGGCGCGTTGGGCATTTTACAGATGGGACTAAACCATTGATTTCGCGACACTGTAACGCAATTTACCGACACCGTGGAGTAAAAGACATCAACGCATTGATTACCGCAGTGCCGACTTTTTTTCAAGTTTTCACTTTAGTCGGCACTCCCGGAGTGCCACTGTTTTTTTTTATCTTGTTTCATTCGTACTTGTAGAGTTGAATACAATTTTATTGCACGTGTAATTTTATTGTACGTGCGATTTTATTGTTCGTGCAATTTTGTTGTACGTGCTGTTTACACCAACCCGCACTGGACCCGCATGGTGCTTTACGGCCCACTCCCTCTCACAGAGAGGAGGCCTGTGTCCCAGCAGTGGGAATATTATAGGCTGATTATGCTGTTTACACCTATACTGGTATTGAACGGCAACTAACTTGCCCGTATCGTGCAACAATTGTACGTGTTTAGACAGTGCCAGTCAATAGTTGCTTCGATTTTATAGTATGCTACAGAAAATAAACTTGCATCATGTAATGGAGCTTTATCATCGCAGAGACAAAACTGGAATGTCTCAATGGGGATAAAAACTGCCACTTGCTCACTTCAGGTGGCGCTGATATCCAGCGAGAGGGAGAATGTGGTTTATAAGTGATGCTCCCAAAAGAACTAAGTCTGTTTTCATTACATACACTTGTGATGTTATATTATGTAAATTATAGTAAAGTATGTGTGTGTTTATATTAACATATTAGATCAGCGCTAGAAGTGCTATATCTGAGGTTTTTCAGTCAGGAAGATCATGCCCGAGTTGGTTTTAAACTCTGATCAGGTTACTTCTATCGTACACCTCCAGTCTTTAACAAAAAACGAACTTAAAGTCAACAAACACAAAATAACCTATAAATTATAAAAGGTTCATAATTTATTGACTTTTCCACTAAAGCTGCTTTTTTACCAGTGGTAGACGCTTCCCCTGTCCTTAGCTCTTCTTTTTGTAGTGCTAGACTCCAAATCTCATACATATTTATCTAGTTTTCGTATAAGACACAAAAGTAAACAAACACAACAATGGCGGTTTATAAAGACGTACAACTGTGCTGCCATCTGTTATGAGCTTTCAGTTTTTAACCGCATTGCCTGTAATTATACATGTTTCTAAGGTACCAGTAGTTTTATTGTCAAATAACTGTAAAGTTGAATGAACCCGCTAGAGCTTTCCTCCCGGATAATGTGTTGTTTCACCTCTGTATTTCATCTCGTATATTTATAATAATAACATCGGTTCTAGCACTTACCATGGCCATGAAGGTGTGACCAAGTGGTGGACGGTCTTCGTTGTAAACACACTCCACCAAGCGCACATAGAAACGATGTTATGTTCGCCCATTCTTGTATCTGCATCTAAGAAAGGAATTAACAAACAAGCAAGGAATTAACAATTAAATCTAAGCAGCTGTTTACTAGGTGCGATATATGTTCATAAAAATAGATACATCAAAACATATAGATGTATCATTTTGAATGCCCTTTTTTTTTGGGTGGGAAATTATCAAATAACTTCTCCCGCTCTGGGCGGAGCGGGAGGGCGTGTCAGACTCTTACTGGCTAAAACCCACCCGTGTTCCTTCGGTTGCCCTGTTGCCGGGGGCCACGATTTCCCTATCGGTTTTCTTCGAACCCCCGGCAGGCATTGGCCCTAGCGGACCCCGTCAAGTGCCCTGCCATGCCCTGTGCGTATACTTATTTTGGACAACTGTCGCGGCCTGCAACAGGGGCACTGATGGACGAAAGTGAAAACGTGGGCCAAGGCGAAACCGAGGCAGACATACGTGAGTCCATCAATGCTTGGTTGCGGCCAAGGCTTGTATAGTACTTTTCTCAAATAAATAGCGGAAATTCAAACTAAGTAATTTAATTATATATTCCAGAATCAATGACGAACAACAATAAATTTTTCACGCGCCAATATGTTCATTTGTTTCTTCTTTATTGCAAGCCAAATCGAAATTTAAACAAAATCTTTGATAAGTTACCCCCTTAGTTGCCATGTGTCGAAGTCAAGATCGTTCCATTTTTTAATTACACGACAGATATGGATTTTCATAGTAACATTGCCGGCCGCCTGCTCGCATCTATTTGACTAGTACCAATTTTTTGATTTATCTCAAATAAAGTTATCAAAATTCAAAATAATGCTCGAATTTCAATGCGTGTTTGAGAAAATAAATGATCTTGTAAACGCTGAAGGCATCAAAAATTTTTGATGGTCTGAAGACCTTGAAAAGACGACTGGGTGGGACTGACTGGATACAGAGAGCAAAGAACTGTGTGTTATAGCGCAACTTGGTCAAGTCTATCCAACAGTAGACTACAATATACCCCACTTCTCCTTTCACCTATGACAATACAAAGCTGCAGGATTACTTCTGGGTAAACTGCATTTAACTAGGTGTACTAATGACCTGGTGAAGATCGTGGGAATTAACTGCTGTAAACTTTTTATAAATAAAGAAACAAATTATCTACTGTAGGCGGGAAGCACAAGACCAGTCGATGTGGCGACGATTTGTGGACGTACACGGTCAGACAGAAGCTGTCTGACAGTGGACGTCTATCGGCGTCAAACTGCATTTGACGCTTACACACCTCAAAGTCATGTTCACTGCTGGTATGATGCGACACCCTGCGCTTGGCGACGGCTCGATGTAGGGCCTCCATTTGACATTCATCCATCTTGTCACCTTGTCCTTTCGGGTATTTTTGAAGAAGCTTGCAGAGGGAATCCCTGGTAGAAGAATTGTTGATTTTAGGCAAAATCTAATTCCGATACTTTCGACTTTCGGCGCCGAGCCTAGCATCGAAAATCGAACAACTGGCTTTCATTTAGGTGCCGCACAGTGTTAATGAAAACCGGCACAATAATCTTAATCGCAATGCACGTAAAGATGGAACCGTGATCGAGTTAGTTTTTGTTCTGGCATAGCAAATTAGTTCCCAGTACTTGCAGCGACGCAAGACCTATGGCTAGCACAGATGGGACACTGCAAAATCTTTTAAATAAATAGCGACTCTTGCTACGACACAATAAAGGTCCAAGGTGCAATTTAGGTCGTAATTACCTAATATTCACCTAGAAGTTGCCTCTCTTTCTATCGCGTAACTCTTATATCTTCTGACTACGTTATGCCTACTCAATTCGACAAGTCGAGCCCGCCGCGTACCCACTTGTAGCTTCATATCTAAAATGCGGAGTGTCCCATCTAATTCATCTGTGCTGCTACCGTCTTAGCCACTTTACAATCAAGTTAAAACTTGACAGAATTTTGTAGAGCAACATCTTAGCCGACATTCGCACGCATTTTATTCCGTATAAAATCGCGGTGGGATTTTATCGCGTACTGGATTTTCAACTCTCGGTATTAAGCCAAGCGTTGAGAATCCAACGCGCTGGGACGCAGCGCGTTGAAATAACACGCTGTTGGATTTTCAAATCTCGGTGCTAAGCAAAGCGTTGAAAATCAAGTGCACGAAAAAAAATCGCCGCGATTTTATTACGTCCGTGCTACGTGGGCTTAGTCACGTAACCGTGGCAAACACTACGACGATATATTTTTAGGTGATTTTTTTTCGGTTTTAGTTGGTCGGGTAAAGTGTTATTGGGTTTTGCCATCAGGAATTTCTCAGTAGCAGCTCGGAGCCTGGATTTGTACCCAGTTGAGGGCAATAGGCTCGCTTCCTATTACATGGGACTTAAACATAACTGGGAAATGTTGGCGTACCTACCATGGGATGGGTACACCTTTCCCTAACCCTTCGGGAAAACAAGGCATGATGTTATGTTGTGTGTTTTATTTAATTAGTTGTGCAACTCACCAACATCGAAACGTCTCCTCCCACACCGGTTGGACACCATTCACACAGTGTTCAATCTTCCTTAGTAATGCCATTATCCGCTTTTGAAGAGCCGCAGAACCTACGACATACAGTGCGAGTCTTTATAATGTGCACAATCGAAATGAGGGAATCTATGCTTAATTTTATTGACGGAAAAAATATTTAAACAAAAAAATCGAAATATTTTTTAATATTTTTTATGGAATTACATATGATATTGATGTTATGTTATGTTGTTTTTATGGAATTAAAAAATATATATTGTAACAAAACGGTGTAACTTTTAAACTAAATGATCTATCGCGATGAAACAAACTCCATAATGATTGGAAATAATTAGGCGTCCTCATAAAATGAAAATTACGATAATTGTGAAAAAAAACTAGCCTCAATTTAAAATAAATATGTTTTTTTTAGCACAAATCTATTTTTTTTTTCACATTTTTTTTTTTACAAAAATCTTAATAAATTCTCAATAAGACGCCAAGCAGAACAGAACGAATAATGCCCACTGCATTGTGTCAAATTATAGTAGAGTTAAAATAATATTTACAGATGAGAACCCATAGTCGCCAAAAACGAAACAAAAATAGATACTGTAGTCGAAACGTAAGGGATGTATAATTCGTTCATTATTCTCCTGTTCTCACCCCAAATTTCTTTAGGGTCAGTACAACATCTTACACACTTCTCTCATCAACTAGCGTTTCCCAACAATATTAGGGTCAGCTTCCAGTCTAACTGGATGCAGCTGAATACCAATATTTAAATGGAGCGACTGCCTAACCCATTTACTGGGTGATACGATATCAGAGTTCTGACGACCCGTAACGACTGTCAAAGATACATGAATGACAGCCGAGACCAACCGCTTAACGTGCTTTCTGAGGCACAGAGGGCTCTAGGTATGCAAAGATGATCACCCATCCACGGACCAAACGCGACAAGCGTAGCTTAACCTGATCGATCGACCCGTGCGGCTTTTATTACTTAGTCACAACCCCCTCGTTCTTCCATAATTCTTCATTACTAATTAATTTACAGATATCTTACTAAACTAACTGCCTGGTTGGCGGAGTGGTCATAAGCATAAATAATGTACCATCGGGGTAACGCATATCTAAGCAATTTGAAAACAAAATCCTGTGCACACGACCCTTTTTTTCGCAGGTAAGCGATACTATAGCGGCCGAGCACTGCAAGCGAGATTAGTCCTTACAGTGTACAGATATACATTTCTTCGATAGTACCTATGACTGAGAATAAAAAAAAAAAATTGCGACTGCTGAGCGTGAGGTCCTGGGTCGATTCCCAAGTTGGAATAGTATTATTGGGCGTTTCCATTAGGAATTTTCTAAGTAGCAGCACGGATTCTGGATTAATGCCCGATTGATGGCAATAGGGTCACTCCTTATTACACGGGACTTAAACATATCTGGCGAATTGTGTTACTATGCAAATAATTTCAAGCAAACAGATGTAACCAATATTTTGTAACATTTTTTTATTTAAAAGAGTGTCCATGCAGTATCTTAACCGTTCTTCTCCATAGGAACCTACTACGCTTTGGAAAGGGCAACTAGCTTCATCTTTCTGACTGACCGACTCCTTGACAGTTCAAAAGTGCCTATAAATGGTTTCACTGAAATATTTTAAGTTTGCAATACTTTAAGTTTGCACTTGAGGGACACTTCTGCCCAACTCCTCGTTGGTCTAGTGTTGAAAGAACATACTTACTGTGAATATTTTTGTAATAACAGCCTCTGCCCATATCCTGGCTGGCTGCTTGCAAAGTTAAAACGGAAAAGGTTTTAATACTATTACGTGTATGATTATAATATGTATCATTTCTTTTTGCCAAGGTCCCGATACTCAGTTTCACACACTCGAAGTTTTTTGACACATTTTTAAAATGTAATAGTTAGACAGCTGCTGTCTAACTATTACATTGGGTAACGGCCGGGTTCGAACCCAGACAGGCGCTTTACTTTGTGTAAATTATTTAATCACCACTGCTCTCAAAACGGTGAAGGAAAACATCGTGAGGAAACTAATAATAATAGGCTGATAATAATAATAATTTAATAGTAAGATGACACTTTGACATTGGTGCCGATTCTCTTGTACACCGAACTAAACTATCACTAAAATTCCTTACTTTTGATTATGATAATCTCAAACCTATTCTGCAAAATAAATTCTCTAAATTTAAAAATTATTTTGACACATCTAAATCGAATTTGACAATCGCGACTCCCACGTGATTTTTTTTAGAGCCGGAGGCGCTCAGGGCAGTGCAGCCTCGACGTGTTTTATATGGAATTTTTCACTTTTTGTATGGAAAATAAGAAAAGTTATCACCTACATGTTAGGGGTTTAAGGATTTTATAAAGGGGGTCGAAATTTTCATTATTTTTGTGATTGGACACACCATTTTCGAGACATAAGCAAAAGAAAAAAAAATACGGTACTGTTTTTGCACGAGGTGTTTGTGTGAATTTACAGTTCATGTCAACAAATTTTATTACACACGTTTTAATCGCGATTAGAAATAGTCAGATTTACTTAGAAAATCTAAATTTTTGGTGAAAAACGTCAACTTCAGAATAGCAAAATTGTCATTTCACTAAATTTAATATCTTAGTGCGATCTTAGTGCTGTCAAACTAAAATATAGTTAAGTTGTGTCACTTTAGTCAATTTCATAATGGGAAATCGTCGTTTGACAGGAATAAACAAAATTTTGGTGATTTTTAGTTTAGTTTAGAGGCATTTGTGACAAGAGAATCGGCACCATTATGCAACCATAATCATGGAAAGGTTTTTGGTCGATAAGTCGCTCTGAGTCCAAAAATTATAATGATTATTGAATATACATTGTGTTATCGACTGCTTCCTTGGTCTAGTGGTCGGAGCATGAGATCTTGGGTTCGATACCCGGGTCGGGCAAAGTATTTTTGAATTTGTGCTTGGTTATAGGCAACTACACGTGACCTTGAACTGCAACATCACACTATTAGTTTTTTTTGTTTTTTTTTTATGGAAAGAAGTACTTGATATTGAACCAATCTATCAAAATCACTTACCAGTGGTCAGCACAGTGGAAGTATGCGCGATCTCCTGGAAGACCGCGTAATTAGGCAGTAGACATTGTGTGGTGATTTCATCTGAGCCACACCGGATGTCCGCCTCTTGACATAGCAGCGCGAAGCACGACATCGCTACTAGTACCACGTCCGTGTCTATAGACCATAGACACATGAAGAATACCACCTAAGGAGAAAGGATTAATGAGACTTTTTCTAGCACGTTCACAAAATAATATATTCTTTGCTTATGTATACCCATCGAATAAATCTTGTTGAAGTGAAAACTTCTTTAGGCGCGTTGGGTATTTTTGAGATGGGAAAAAACAATTGAACTCGCGACACCGTTACCGACACCTCATTTTTGCAAAGGCGATTGTGCTCATTATTTTTATTACGTAACGGGTCAATATTCTATGCAAGTACTTTTACTTTAAAGGTTTTGGAAATATATATTTTTTGTAAACGCGATTGTGCTCTTTATTTAGATAAGGTTACGGACCAATGTTCTATACAAGTATTTTTCTTCCACCAAGGCTTGCTGTCTCTGATGTTACTATAGAGTGACAAGTCTTACACTAATATTATTTTTGTAATAATTTCGAGTAATATAATTAAAAATGCATCAGTTGGTATCAGCGCCATCTATAATCTATGTTACAGCACTACGGCGCGCGATGACGCGAATCCATCAATTTACCCTCTACCAAAAATCGCTTAACGTACCTAAAGAAGTTTTCACTTCAAAAATAACTGTCTAGAATCCTAATGTCGCAAAAGACTCGCAACATGAAATTTCAACATAACTGGCAAACTGCGGTTCACCTCTGCCCAACACTTCGAGGTATACAGGCGTGGTGTTATGTGTGTGCCCTATTAAATGTTTTGTTTTTAATTTTTTCTCAGTTAGTTCCAATCATGGTCTGACAGTTTGAGTAATTTAAGTGGCCTACCCAAATGTCCTTTTTTTGGTATTGTTCGTCGAATCGTTGAGCTCCTTAAATTCTGAGTTGAGCTGCACGATAACTGACAAATGCGTGCACTGACTGGACAGGCCCTCTCAATCTGTGTGGTGCTTTCCTCAAAAGACCACTTCAGACACCAATCCACATGGCCTTCACATGATCTGACCAAGATTATGTCTGGACTTTAAAAGAGACTGAGACCTCTGAGTTTGTTTCGGCCTTTCTTCTCAGAGTAGTCAGATAGGAAACGCCGACCTCATCTAGTTTTAAAATATGATTGACGTGTAAAAGTGTTAGTCATTAGTCATTTATTCATAAACAATACATTGTATCTGAAATTACACGGTATAAAAAAGAAAATAAAAAAAATTAAATTAATATGGAAAAAAAAAAAAAACACGTTAAATATTACAACAATGAATAATACAACATTACATAGGAATTTCGTTATAGATCTTCAACAGCATAAAGACACTTATTCAACAGGAAACTCTTAAGTTGATCTTTAAATGAGCTTAAGTAGATAGCGCTTTTTATATCTAGAGGCAATTTATTAAATAATATAACCGATTGATACCTGGGACTGTGCTTCACAATATTCAAATTAGGATGTACCTTGTAACGTTTAATGTTAAAAAATCGTTCGTTTTCGTTTCGTGTAATAAAATCATTTATCATTAAATCCTACATCTTACCTCGAGTTTGATATGCGCCTGTTTACAGATAGGTATCTGCGATCCCACGTTGGCATACTCCTTATGTTTGGCTAGGAACTCGTTGCGGCAGGTCAGGATATCTCGGAGCCATCGTAGCACTTCGCGGTAGTTGCAGATCTGACGCTGGATCAGCTTCTGACTTATGTTGTACAGGACTTGGGAGCTGTGGACAACGAAATATCAAAGGTTTAATTATCTATTTAAATAAAAATGATTTATTAAGTTTTGGTTGAAGTCGGGTAGTCTTATATATGTCGTTCGCACGGTAAACTCTAATAGCGCGATGCAGGATTTATGTGACGTCATGTCTTTTTGATGCGTAGTTCGTATGTGGCGGTGTAACCGCTACATCACTCCCCTCCGGAGACCGGTGGTCGATTATCCCACTATCGACCAGACGGGTGTTTTGTCTGGCGGGCAACTGCCCAACGGTTGAAGTCAGATAGTCTTATTTTTGTCGTTAGCGCGGTAAACTCTAATTGCGCGATGCAGGATTTATGTGACGTCATGTCTTTTTGATGCGTAGTTCGTATGTGGCGGTGTAACCGCTACATATGAATTATTGAAATTTGGACAGGACAACGTCTGTCGAGTCAGCTAGTTATTATATAAATCAAAGGAACTAAGGCGAAGGTAGACGATGGATATCTATTTCATACCAATTTGATGTATAGTCGACATCGTAATTACGAGGTGTTGGTAAAAGTTGAATGTCACATACACGTCAAAAAAACGACAAGGTCTAATTTGTCAATGTGACAGTTAAACTCTGATTTCTAATTTGCTAGACCAAAATGACAGCTGCGATCATTAAATAAAAAAATAACACGACAAATGATTACAGAGACAACTCGACTACAGTAAGGCTAGACGTATGCTGAAACGCAGGTGACGCAGCACAGCACACCACAGAATTTGCAGGGTAGGGCAGGCGAGGCAGACATAGGCCGCGTGCGCATGCTGCGACGCAGCTACACATACACGTTCACGTCCTAGCTAGTACAAACAATATATCATTGAAACATTAGTGGTAAAAAACAAGTGACGACCTGCACGCGTCGCGCAGAAATCTGTGCCGCTCTATAACGAGACGCAGAGCAGGACAGACACATGTCTGCTTCGCACGTGCCTGCGCCGCAGCGTACACAGCTGTCAGTACTTTCATGCATTACCAAACCTGCTCTGCATACGCTCAGCCTGAAGGTCCTCCTGCAGATCATGATTCAGTGGTGCTTGGTGAGAGTCACTCGGTAACTAGATTATTTACTAGGTTATTTTTGTGTCGAGACCAAATTCATTTTAGTCTAGCAAATTTTTGTTTCAACCTAAAGTCCCATTTACACGATGCAAGTTGCTTGCTTGTGCCATACCATAAAATTAAAGCAACAAATGGCTGGCATCGTCTAAACACTGTTTAGAGACGTTGCAACTTCTATTGTTGCTTCAACTTATACGCAACAAGCAATTACATAGCACCGTGGGTTTAATGAAGTTTTTTTTTCTGGGAATTATTGTCAAAAGTGTTAAAACCAATATATTTGCACGTAATTCAAAACTTATCCATTATTTCAATATTCATTGTGGAGGGGTCAAAACGAATTCTATTTCATTTTTTTACATTTCCAAAACGCGTCGTCTTCGATAATGCCGGAAGTGACGAAAAAAAAATGTGAATAAAAATCTATTTTTTGCAAATTGTTTGAAATCTCACTAAGGTAAGTAAGTGTGATTCCATTGTTTGAATAAAGAACAAAAAATACTTTAACCTTTTCTGTGGACTCGGACGTACCGTATTACAAGTATGCGCCCGACCCAGTTCTCGAAAATGATCATGTCACGTTGTATTGGGATCGGTCTATCATTACTGACGGGACTATTGTCGCCAATAAACCTGATATAATGATGATAGATCAATTAGCGCGCCGCGCAATGATAGTCGATGTTACCATTCCACATGACGAAAACCTTGTGAAAGCTAAGAAAGTGAAACAAATAAAATATCTGGACATAGCACAGGAGGTTTTTGACATGTGAAATGTGAGCTCGGCTATCATTGTGCCGATTGTCGTAACGGCCAATGGCCTGATGGCCGAAACCCTCGATCAACATCTCTCGAGGCTCTCGTTAGGCGGTCGGATCAAGGTTGCCATTTGCACTTCATGCAGACCGGACGCTCTCAATCGACTTGGAAGTATATAGAGTTGTTAATACTCTTTTTACTTAATTTAATTAATTTAAAAAATGGGAGGAAAATAGTTAAACAGCTATATAAGTTCACACGGAAATAAAAACAAAACAACAATAAAGTGCTTAGTTCTGAATTCAAATTATTATACACGATAAATCTAATAATTGATGGACATGGAAATTTGCATTCGTTTGTATTCGGAAGTCCGATGATACCCGAGGGACATTAAGAAAATAGAAATACTGTACTTATTTAACTGTTATCCTAACTCTGATGAGTTACAAAATTTAAATACTGTCGAAATGATTTTCGACAGTATTTAAATTTTGTAACTTATTACATTTAAGCTCAACACACACACAAGGCGGGTCGGGCGCAGAGCGGGTCGGGAGCGGGAGCCGCGCACGCATTTCGTGTGCTGACATCCATATAATACAAGAAATTACAATATATACAAACCCGCCGTACTGCCGTCCCGACCCGCGCCCGACACGCACCCGCATTGTGTGTGTGTTGAACTTTACAAACAATGCATTCTTTGTGAATTCACTTGAAGCACAAAATACATTTGTTATATTAGTAAACATGAGCCACACAAAAAACAAAACCTTAAAATTGTATATAGTCAAATATTTTTCCGCGAAAACAAAAAATACAGCATCTGGAAACACCCGAACTTTGCCGAGCTTACCCGAGAAATCCCTTTGTAAAGATGCTATACTTACCAAGAATACAGCAACTTGATATCTTCTCCGCCTGATGTATTTTCTACCCTTGCAGATGTTCATAGCGTTTACGTAAAAGGCGTAAATGCTATGAACATTAGCAAAAGTGAAGTGTATGAGGCGACGATCTTCACAGGATGGTGACGCCTTATGCTTAATTATGTATATACACCGGCGAGTTGATAAACGATACTTTGCATGTACAGTCGACAAAAATTAATTCTGACCCGCCTTAATGTCTTACAGTAATTCTATACATTTAGATCGA
Source organism: Agrochola litura (assembly GCA_949152395.1). Classification (NCBI taxonomy): domain Eukaryota; kingdom Metazoa; phylum Arthropoda; class Insecta; order Lepidoptera; family Noctuidae; genus Agrochola; species Agrochola litura. The sequence continues at coordinate 10,205,872 of OX424517.1, read as the reverse complement.
TTTTACTTCGAACATACATGTCCATGAACACAAATGATATTTTCGAGACAAAAAAAAAACAGAATACGGAAATAGCCGAACTTTGCCGAGCTTACCCGAGAAATTCCTTTGCTAGGATCCAACGCATATAAACTTAGCAATAAATACAACAACTTGATATCTTCCCCGCCTGATGTATTTTCTACTCTTGCAGATGTTCATAGCGTTTACGTTATGGTGTAAATGCTATGAACATTAGCAAAAGTGAAGTGTATGGGGCGACGATCTTCGTAGGGTGGATGAGAGTAGCCGAAGATCGAGTTGATTGGCGTGTGATTGGAGAGGCCTAAGTCCAGCAGTGAACAGCAAAAAATATGGTTTCCTCTAATAACTACGAACAATACGAGTATGGCCAGATTAATAAACGATACTAAGTACATTTGCTTAAACATATTTTTACATTTCCCTGGATACAAAGAATCTTTCATTTATTGTTTAAACCAGGGATTCCCAAAGTGATCTATATCGACCCCTTGGGGTCGATATCGGTTTCCTAGGGGTCGACATAAACGAAGTCAGAATGAAAAATAACACTCTGTAGCAGCTGTTTTAAGTTAGCGGACCATTATGAATAAGGGGGTTGATCTTAAAAGTAGGTAATTTGGCCATGGGGGTCTGAGGTAACAGTTCATTTTGGAAAAGGGGTCACTTGTCCAAAATAGTTTGGGGATCCCTGGCTTAAACTAATCAACATACAAAATAAACATAAACATTAATTTAAAAATAAAAACAATTCAATAATCTACTAGCAAGTAACAATTGGAAACAAATTAATTTACGCGGCAAAAAGAAAATTCAGTATATGGAAATAGCCGAACTTTGCCGAGGTCATCCGAGTAATCCCCTTGTAAAGATCATATACTTACCAAGAATACAGCAACTTGATATCTTCTCCGTCTGATGTATTTTCTACCCTTGCAGATGTTCATAGCGTTTACGTTAAAGGCGTAAATGCTATGAACATTAGCAAGAGTGAAGTATATGGGGCGACAATCTTTGCAGGGTGGCTGGTAGCAGCTGGACGAGAGATGCCGGAATCGAGTGTATTTATTTATTTATTGAGAACCTCCAACAAAGATGTACAGAAAAAAAAACACAAATTATGGAGATATTGAGTTTAAGTCCAGTGGAGTGTAAGTTTCAAATTATCGACAAAAATTAACTCAAAACTAAAATATAATTGATGTATTTAAGAATAAATTAAATAGACGTTTCTAACAAAACAATAAAGTGAGCGAGCCAACACCACGCGTCAGTTACCGAGTGCGCTCACAAAACCAAGGCTCGGATACCGGTTAAATTTTCAAACCTTTATTATGTACTTGACGCAAAAACCTTTACATTCGGTTTCGTTTGAATAAACTGGTTTTTAAACCGGTTTTAGAGGAGTCTTTACATAAAGGATTTTCGGATTAAACGGTTTAGAGCAATAAAAACCGATTTTTTGTTTAGTTTTTATTTAGCACGGCATCCTCACAAATAGTCACAAGTTGCAACGCGTTAATCGATACGCCGCTCTTCGAATAAACCGGTTAATTTACGTCAAGATAAAGTTCCTAAAACGTTCAGGTTCTTAAGTTCGGAGCAAAACCGAAATAAAACGGTATTAACCGGTTCTGAGCCTTGCACAAAACTACAAATTCTATTGCATCCATTGCCAACCATGAAACACAAATATTATAAAATGGAATTGATACTAGTTACCCCTTCCAAAGGGTAGTTTCATATGGAGAAGAATGGGCAAATCCATAGTTACTCCGTTAATTTGTTTTACAATATTTTGCATTGGTACATTATTTATAAAAATACTATTATGAAAGGTACAGACAAAGATTTCAATCGTAAATTCGACCTGCCGCGTCAAGAGAATAGATGATCTTGCGTTAATGTTTCGATTTGACACCTATGACACACACAATGGTGCCGATTCCCTTGTTCACAAACTAAACTAAATTTAAGTTCAGTGCATCTTTTTCTTTCTATTTCATTAAGAAAAGGACAGAAGATAAATTTTAGTTTAGTCCTGTCAAATTAATCAGCGCTTGACGTAAATTGACGTAATTTTAGTTGGCAAGTTTTTAATCACGTCTAAACTTGTATGGAGTAGTGACAGGCGCTGATTAATTTGACAGGACTAAACTAAAATTTATCTTTTGTCCTTTTCTTAATGAAATAGAAAGAAAAAGATGCACTGAACTTAAATTTAGTTTAGTTTATGAACAAGAGAATCGGCACCAATGTCGCAAAGACTTGACTGTTATGGAAACTACATTATTTATTTATTTTATTGGGTTTACCAGAAATTGATTACACTAATACAAACACATAATAGGTTAAAAAATTTAATAACAGTTCGTCAGTTACTTAATAGGTAAGACCGTTGCCGGGCGTATCATGCGTTTTGCTTATTTATCTATATCATTTTTTTTTTTGTTTGGCGTGTTATAATAAACTTAATGTTAAACTTAAATATAACGGACAGGGTAGGTGTCTTTTTCATTATTTTCAGGCTGTTGAGACCTCCGCTCTCAACATCGCCGCGCGCTGGCGGCAGTGCGGGGCAGCGGCGAGTCAGCTGGCCTCACAGCCAAGCGCGGGCCCCCGCGCCTCGGCAGTCAGCTGTTGCACGGTCTCAAGCACGGCTGCGCTTACGCGTCTTACTAACGCTCATATTTAATTCTTGTTCTTTTCCTGTTCCGTTTTGTACCTTTCTTATGTGCATAAACCTACGTATTATACAGTCCACTCAACCATCTTTAATTTCTCTCCACCACGACCTATCGTCGCGATCATTGGTCCTTCGAGCCGGATATTTTAACTGCTGTGGGCGTACTGTGGGTAGTGTTGGTTATTACGCAATAGAAAAACCCGTTTGCAGTTCAGATCAAATTATAATTTACTATCAAATTAACCGCTTGACCGCCACTGATAACCTCTGCTCAGCTTCAGCCGGTCCGAGCTTTATGTTGTAGACTCTGTCGAGCGCCGCTAGGCGGCGCTGACGTCCCGATTAGTCAACTCAGTAATGTATTTCCGACACATATAATAAATAAACCTCGAAGTTTAATCAAGTCGTAAAAACCCTGTGAAGCAGGGGCAGGCCACTCGTTTAGACACTAAAAGAAGTTTCTTTTTTTTTTTTAGTTTGGGCATCTCGTAGTTGACCTCTGAGGTCATGACTACTTAACTGGGCTTTCCTGTGGGTGCCTTAAGCGACTACACTTAAAACCTCCAGCGGGGTTATTCAACTATGCTAATTAAAACTAGGTGAACGCCCGCTAAGGGCACTTCCTGTGGGGTGCGAACCTCAGCTTAGGGCGTCAACCGGAGGGAGGACATCAAGGATGGGACGGGCTGGATCAAAGTTTTGATCGTGCTCAGCTGCAACAACTGCTGGCACCTCGTTATCGAGCAAGACTAAAGTGTAGAACAGTTGATAATTTCTTATGGACCAACGGATCAAAGGACGTTTCATGCGTTTTTCTTGTAGCTTACTCTTCTAGTTTAGTTTATTTATTAATAATTATCCTAATTACAGATCATTCATACAATGTCATTCAATAGTACACACGGCTACACATCAAGCTATACATTTCCAGTATAAGCTGACCTCTCATGGTACGGACATCCTATACAATGTGAGATCAGCTTATACTGGAAATGTATAGCTTGATCAAATCAAATTATTGATTTGCTTAATACAGGTAGGTATAAAAAGATGATTAAATTTGATTAAATAACTAATTGATGTGTAGTATAAGCTGACCTCTCATGGTACGGAAATCCTATACGAGTACAATGTATATAAAATCGCAATCATCAAATACACATTATGACAATTACCTTGTGTGTTTTCTGATGCCAGTGCATCATCTTCTCATTCTTCATACACCTTAGCAGTCTGCTTAAGACGCTAGATCTAGAGCAGTTTCCGTAGACGCTAGATCTTGAGAGAGACATATCCTAGAATCAACCAGGGTTCATCTTCTCACCTGATATCCCAGAAGGTGTTGAGCGGCGCCTCAGGGTTCCACATGTGCACGCGGTCTGGTCTGTGCAAGGCCAGCAGCGCGTCCATAGCTGCTTGTGATATTTCTCCCATGCCGGTTTGATGGACTAAAGAGACTAGGCCGTTCATCAGTTCTGTGGTTGAAGATTGGATCTCGATGCTGGAGCGGCCTGGGTTCTGTAAAAATAGATTTTTTGAAGTGAGAACTTCTTTAGGCGCGTTGGGCGTTTTTCGACACCTCATTTTTGTAAACGCGATTGTGCTCTTTATTTATATTAGATTACGGATCAATGTTCTGGGCAAGTGTTTTTACTTTAAAGGTTTTGTAAATGCGATTGTGCTTTTTATTTATATAAGGTTACGGACCAATGTTCTATACGAGTATTTTTCTTCCACCAAGGAGATCTTGTTCAAATTTTCACTTGCATCGGCACTCCCGGAGTGCCACAGTTTTTTTAAGGTAGAAAGTACACATTATGCGCTAAGGTAGCCCGCGAAATTCAAATTTTCTTACGTTTTTTGCACTTTTCAGGTAAATTTCAGGTTGTATGTTGATTCGCGACCGTAACAAATATGGCTTTACATCATTATAATCATTAGAATCAGCAAATATTAAATTGCAGAAATTGCAGAAGAAAAATTGCAGATCTTGCTTTCCTATTTAGTATAATGAACGGGTCTACTGACGTCCCTGAGCTGGTGGCCAGGATTGGACTTCGTGTTCCGTCTGTGTTTCTTCGGAGACCTCATCTCCTTCATGTACCTATTGTGAAAACTATCTATAGGCAAAATACATATATTTTAAGAGCATGTCGAATGTTTAATAACGTGTGCCGGGATGTTGAGCTTGATTTATTTGCGAATAGTGTCCAGAAATTAAAAAAAATGTTAAGTAACTTTTTCTTTGAAGAGTAACATTGTTGCGTAATGTATTTTATCTTTGTTTATTCTCTTCAGTTGTTTCTATGTTTTACTCTCACGCTGTTTGTACCGTTTTGTCAATTTTACACATAACACACACATAACATCACGCCTTGTTTCCCCGAAGGGTTGGGCAGAGGTGTACCTGTAGTAGATACACCCACATTTCGCCAGTTATGTTTAAGTCCCATGTAATAGGGGGCGAGCCTATTGCCATCAACCGGGCACAAATCCAGACTCCGGGCTGCTACTGAGAAATTCCAGATAGAAAAAGCCAATAACACTTTGCCCGACCCGGGAATCGAACCCAGGACCTCATGCTCAGCAGTAGCGCTTGCGACCACTAGACCAACGAGAAAAATACTAAGTTAATTTAATTTTATACTAAGTTAATATGAGTGGAAACTTGTAATTGGCCTTCTTCTACATATTACTTCTGACTACTCGAATGTACTAGCTGTAAGTTTTCTTAAAATTAACAAAATAAAATAAATACAACTTCTTAAGTTAGAATTGGCCGCAAATGTTATGGAGTTCATGAAAAAGTCATTCAATGGACGAAATCTAACTTAGAGAGTTGTATTACTGATTCTAATGATCAAAAATAGAGAGGAGGACAAAAACATTTTTTTGGCCTTCCTGTAGATTTTATACTTACTTGTGACGTAGCGACCCCCACTCCCCAACTTTAATGCGTTTTATCTAAGTAATTTTTCGCGTTGGGCATTTTTGAGATGAGACTAAATCATTAATTTCGCGACCTGTTACCGACACCGTGGAGTAAAAGACATCAACGCGTTGATTACCGCGGCGCGTGGAGTAAAAGACATCAACGTGTTGATTACCGCGGTGTTGATTTTTTTCCAAGTTTTCACTTCTGTCGGCACTCCCGGAGTGCCACTGTTTTTTTATTAAGTAGATACTTACACTCAACATCAACATCGGATCAGCGTGTATCAGCTTCACCATACATAGCAGTAGATTCCTGTATGCTGGCATTTCTTCACTTTTATTGAATTTGGACTGCACTTCCTTGGATTTGAGTGAGAGGGAAATCATTCTTAGTGGGGTGTGGACTACGTAGCCCTGGGAGAGAAAAAGAGAAGAATATTGTTAGAGAATGATGGTTAACGAGATTATAAACCCTTACTTATAAACGTTGCTTAAAGTTTAGACAAGCTTACATAATCAGCCTAGGACACAGGCCTCCGCTATTCGAGAGGAAGTGGGCTGTAATCCACCACGCGGGCCCAGTGCGGGTTGGTAGATGTCACATGTCTTCGAATTTTTGGTTCTAGAACATGCCGGTTTCCTCACGTTTTCCATCACCGTTTTGAGAGCAGTGGTGATGAAAAAATTTACACACAAGTAAAACGCTTGCCTCGGTTCGAACCTACGACCTACAACTCGTAAGTCGCGGCCGTTACCACAGGGCCACCACTGTTTTCTACAAGCTTCAAGCTTAACACACACGCACAAGGCGGGTGTGTGTCGGGTGCGGGTCGGGACGGCAGTACGGCGAGCTTGTTTATTTTGTAATTCCTTGTATTATATGGATGTCAGCACACGAAACGCGTGCGCGGGTCGGAAGCGAGCACGACAAATAGAAAAATAGTTTTATAGCTCTATATAGTCCACACGGAAATCAAAACATCATCATCATCTGCCTAGTCTTTTCCCAACTATGTTGGGGTCGGCTTCCAGTCTAACCGGATACACCTGAATACCAGTATTTTACATGGAGCGACTGACTATCTGACCTCCACAACCTAGTTACTAGGTAACACGATACCCCTTGGTAAAGGCTTGTGCAGACCAGCGCGACACGCGACGCGACACAAAGACACCGCTCGTCGCGCGACGAGCGGTGCCTTTGTGTCGCGTCGCGTGTCGCGCCTGTTTGTAAGAGCCTTAAGACTGTTTGTCAGACTTTTTTGGCTTCTAACTACCCGTAACGACTGTCAACGGAATCAAAACAAAACAACAATAAAGTACTTAGTTCTGAATTCAAATTATTATACACAATAAATCTAATAATTGATGGACATGGAAATTAGCATTCGTTTGTATTCGGAAATGCGATGATTCCCGAGGGACATTAAGAAAATAGAAATACTATACTACTTTACTGGTATTACCATTAAACCACAGAGGCGGTTGGTTCGTCTTATTATGTCAACGGTTCAAGAGCTACCAACCTGCGTAGCCTTATTAGACGTATCCGTGAACATAGCTCTGAGTTCTGCTGCTCTTGGGTAAAGTAGCTCTATCTGTGGCCACCATGGTAGACGGGGTTGTTTTATTATCCTGTAACAAGGTAAAAAAATATTTATTTATTTAGTCTACTATAATAATAACATCCCCACCGCCGTATCTCTACGTTGACGTCGTGGTGGGGCTTGCGCGCTCCGAACTCTAGGTCCATGCTTGTAGAGTTTACTTTGCCAGAACGGGTCTGGGATGAGGAGCTAGACCAAGAGAGATACAAAATCCCGCAGGGCAGCATGTGGCGAGCTGCTGGGTAGTAGTGACCCCACGGACCTTATCTCCCGGGAGAAGTCTTGTTCCTCACCCCTGGCTTGCCTTTATTGGCCGGCTGGAGTGAACACTGACGAGGAATGGAGCTCCCACCTCATTCTTGCCTTAATTGGCCGGCTTAAGTGGAGATTCGCAAGAGCAAACGTGCTCGGAGGAAGGAAGTATTCCAGTAAGTGCTCGTAGACATCTTGACCATCTTCCGGGCTCTAGGATTGTTCTGAAAGCCGTGGAATACCTCTCCATTCATCAAGCACCTCGGGACATGTTGCCCCCTTGTTGCTACGTCACTATGTGCTAGCGACAGTTTTCGCCATTTTATCCGTGTACATATAAAACATTGATCAGGCAGGGGACATAGCTCTGGGCACGCCACAATTGCGGCGATAAGACCCCTCTTTGAGGAGTGGCTAGAGAGGCGCCACGGCGTCCTCACCTTCCGCCTGACGCAGGTACTCACCGGACACGGCTGTTTCGGGAGGTACCTGTTCAGGATAAAGCGGGAGGAAACGCCCGGGTGTCGTCACTGTGTGGATCGCCCGGAGGACACGGTGGCGCATACGGTGGAGGTCTGCCCGGCTTGGGCAGGGCATCGCCGTGTCCTCGTGGATGCGATCGGCGGCGGTGATCTCTCGCGTCCGGCCCTGATTCGGGCCATGCTACGGAGCGAGAGGAAATGGGAGGTCGTCACCTCTTTCTGCGAAGCAGTAATGCTCGCGAAGGAGGAGACGGAGCGCGTGAGGGAGAGGCAAATTTCGCGCCCTCGCGCCCCTAACCGCCGCAAGAGAAGACGCCCTGTGCGTCGGGAATCGTAGGAAGATTTCCGGCCACCGTAGGCGCGGGCTTGCGGACGGTGAGCAATGGGTAGCTCGCCGTCCGATAAGGACCAAGCCCGGGTCGACGGCGCGTTGTGTTCCACGCGCGCCTCAAAGAGATGTCAGCAGCATTGACGGGGTCCGCTAGGGCCAATGCCTGCCGGGGCTGCGAATATGGGCCGATAGGGATATCGTGGCCCCCCGGCAACATGGCATAGGAAGGAATACGGGTGGGTTTTAGTCAGTAAGAGTCTGACACGCCCTCCCGCTCCACCCAGAGCGGGAGAACTTATTTGATAATTTCCCACCCAAAAAAAAAAAAAAGGGGACATAGCTCTTCCATAGTTTAAGGTAACCAATCCACTATAGCCACCCAAACCCATAGCCCAATATGTTTTGTTTCCATGTACTGCAATAGTCCTGCACCAACCGGGGGTTGTCCTTGTATGCACTTGCATTGTGCATTCAGGGATAATCGTCGGCTGGTGTCTCATTCCATTTAAAATTGTCTAAGGTGCCTCTGCGAGTTGGCTTCGGCCCCTCGTACGCCTTCCGAAAGACCCAGGACCCTACGGTCCCGAGATATGTCAAAGATAATATTGGTTTCTCTATTCTAGTGGTTCCTCTCTCTGACACGCCCTCCCGCTCCGCCCAGAGCGGGAAAAGTTATTTGATAATTTCCCACCCAAAAAAAAAAAGTTTATGCCGATGTGTGTCTGCTCTTAACACTTTGCGAGACACTAGACGCCCCAGACAACCCCAGACATATCTATATAAATAAAAATCAATTGCCGCATGTCTCCCCCCCGACCCTTGCTCGAAAATGCCAGCAGTTGTTGCAGCTGAGCACGTAGCTTTAAATACCCCGCCTAATAATCATGATGATAATCCAATTTTGATCCAGCCTGTCCCTTCTTGCTGCCGTCGTGGCGTGCCGTCCGTCGTGCCGTTGTGGCGTCGTTGGAGAGGACCCCCAGCGACGCCCTAAGCCGAGGTTCGTACCCCACAGGGGGTGCCCTTAGCGACCGTTCGCTTAATTTTAATTTAGTTTTTTAATAGTTTATTTGCTCCTGGCTGGAGACTCTAAGTGTAGTAGCTTAAGGCACCCACAGGAAAGTCCGGTTAAGCAGCCAAGACCTTAGTGGTCAAAACTGCGATAGGCCATAGTTAAAAAAAAAGCCGCATGTCTGAAACATCATCACTTGCGAACGGCTCCATCGATTTGGTGATTTTTTGTTTTTTTTTTTCAGGGCAAAAGGAAAATCCACCTGAATTCATCCAGGCGACGCCGAGCACCAACAGCTAGTTAACACTAAAACTTCTATTGTGTCTCGTTCAGTGTCCTTCAACCGATTAATTCGTGTTTGGTCAGTTTTCTCACTACTCAGAAATGAATCCGTGTAATTTGCGAGTTTAACCATTATTTAATACACGAGTCGTTTACAATGTTCAAGGAAGAGGAAAAAAAAATATGGCTGCGAGAGTCAAAAGCAAAAGTTGACTGAACTGAATGAAGTTCGTAGCGTCGATACCCGGTGATCCGCCATTCTCCCTGATTGGTCGACGCGTACACCGGCACCGCGCATGTGCGGAGTCATTATTTAGGAACTTCAAGTCGCCAAGTCGCCTTCCCGTGCCACCAGATGGCGTTGGCGGTAACTACTCTTATTATAATAATTTTTTTTTAAGCTACCGGACCAAGATATTGTTTTTCTGCTTTGGAAATTAGGGAATGATTTTAGATTTAATAAATTTTTGTTGCAACACAAGTGCGACATTTAGAGAAAGATCCAATAGCCGATGATAACATTTGGAAATATTGTCAACTGAAGTAAAACTGTCAAATTAGTTCCGCTATAATGGCGCTAAGGGAGTACAGGAGTTCACCCACACACTGGTGGACCTCGAAACCGGGCTGCAGAGAGTCCAAGGAAGCAATGCCATCCTTGGATAGCAGGCTAATCAGGCGTTTATTACGCCTGGATAGGAACGGCCTGCGCCTGGTGACGGGGACCATCACGGGACACTGTTCGCTAAACATACACTTCCACACAATAGGCATAATGGCCAGTCCTCTGTGCAGGGCGTGTATGGAGGCTGACGAGACAGTTGCGCACGTGCTCTTTGAATGCACAAGCGTCCCCCAGATTAGAACAGAAACCCTCGGGTCACCCAAATCCTTCACAGATGTTCTGAACAGACCAGGAGATTTAATTATCTTCTGGAAGGAGGTGGGCTGGTTGGAATAACCACGAAACGGTCGCTATGGCCCACACACAATGGTCTACTTGACGGACTAAGTGCGGAAAACAAACCCTATAACATAGAACATGGCCCTAAGGGTTTTTACTTTCATTTATCTGCAAACAGAGATCCTTGCTGAACGCTTTGCCGTGAGATGGCGCTAATAGTTTTGTCTTGTTGCCAAATACTCGCTTTTCATTCAAGATCACTTTGAAAGGTGACAATCATTCAGCGCTCTCCATGCTTCCAGCAAACAACCTCATTGGCCTTCAGAGTGACGTGCATAGGCACCTCAGATCAAATAAAAAACCAAGACATAGCGCTGCGAACAATACAGTGAAGCATGCCAAAACTACACTTCCGCTCTGTGCATACACGCTCACACGCACACATTTATAACCGTTTACAATCAAACAACACCTCACTAAGTGCACACATGTTTATGAAACCGGCCACACGTCACTGTTGACAGCGCTGTCTTAGTTTTAGGGAAATAATAAAGCTTCCAAAAAAAAAATTTACTGCCGAAAATCTGTGGTTAGCAAAAAAATTCTAAACTTCCGAAAAAAATACAAAACTTCCGAAAAAAAAATACTAAACTTCCGAAAAAAAAAAACTATACTTCCGAAAAAATACTAAACTTCCGAAAAAAAAATACTAAACTTCCAAAAAAAAATACTAAGTTTCAAAAGTCAATCTTATGTTGTGCTACAAAAGTTAGTGACGCTGCAAATCCGACTCCACGTAGTCTTGTCTGCCATACCCCTAGTGTAATTTAAGCCCGCGTGGGACCGCCGGAGCCTCGCAGCGCCGGAACCGTGACAGAAACCATGCCTGCTGCATATTGCATGCTCGCTTGCATGCTGCATGCATGGTGTATGCTTGTTTGTATGTTTGAAACATAATTATTACGTCAGCAAATTCTGTTTTGATTTTTCGGAATTTTCAGTATTTTATTCGGTCGTTTCTTTATTTGTATTCGCATATAAGTTGTCGGAAAATTAGTATTTATAGCAGTAAATTTATTATTTTCAGTATGCTCATATTTAATTTTTTTTTCGGACTTTTATTACTACCCGTTTTGTATTTGGTCTGAGATGGGCATTTATTAAACGTCAGAAGTTACGTGCACGATCCCAATTTGTCAATGAATTGTGTTTGATTGCCAACTTACCTGAGCAGCGAATTAACAATGACATAGCGGTAAGAGATATGCGTGTTCAGATTGAGGCACACTTTGAGCGCGTCGTTGTTATGCGGCATTATCCGGAATAGGGACACGAAGCATTCCGTCATTAGGTCCAGATAATTACCGAATGTGGCATTTTAATAGCTTATTTATCCTTCTACACGTGTAGCCTGTGGATCAACTTTACTCAGCGGGCATACAGCGACCTACGCGTTCAATATAATAAAGCACTGAGAGTGCTGCTGCGGCTACCGTGGCGTTGTAGTGCATCAGGGATGTTTACGGATAATAACATTGATGGGTTTTGCCGCCATTGTTAGTAAAAGATGTGCATCCCTGATGTCACTTGTTCGCGGCAGCACCAACAGTATTTTCAGTATGTTCGCAGATCGGTGGGATTCCCCGATGTTGCGGAGGTGGATGCAGCTCCACGCTGAATTTAAATTTTATGTTATAATCTGTGTTTGTACCTACTAACACAAGATGTTAAGTAAAATTGTTACTAACCCTATGGACTCTGTCTGAAATAAAAATATTCTATTCTAATGACGCAGCACTTTCATTGAAAGATTGCTTAGCTACGTAACCAATTAAATACTTTAGGCTATTTTGGCAACTAAAGTGTGATTACCAAACTGGCCAATTTCTTTTGCAACACTCTTAATGCCAGATTCTAAAGCTATAGGGCCATTTATATATTAGTTTTTTGACGATTTTGGCAACTGCAGTATGATTACCAAACTCGCAAATTTCTTTTTCAACACTCTTACTGATAGATTTCTAACGCCATAAAACCAATCAAATCAAATTTTGGTGATATTACCATAACTTCGGTATGAATTTATGATTACCAAATTCACCAGTAACTTATACTGGTGAATTTGGTAATCATAAACTGAGTAAAGAATTAACGATGACATAATGGTAAGAGATATGCGTGTTCAGATTGAGGCACACTTTGAGCGCGTCGTTGTTATGCGGCATTATCCGGAATAGGGACACGAAGCATTCCGTCATTGGGTCCAGATAATTACCGAATGTGGCATTTTAATGACGTAGCACTTTTATTGAAAGATTGCTTAGCTACGGGACCAATTAAATATTTTTGGCTATTTTGGCAACTAAAGTGTGATTACCAAACTGGCCAATTTCTTTTGCAACACTTTTAATGCAAAATTCTGAAGCTATAGGGCCATTAATATATTTTTTGGCGATTTTGGCAACTGCGGTATGATTACCAAACCCGAAAAATTCTTTTTTAACTCTTACTGATGGATTTCTAATGCTATAGAAACCAATAAAATCAAATTTTGGTGATATTACCATAACTTCGGTATGAATGTATGATTACCAAATTCACCAATAACTTACCTGAGCAGCGAATTAACGATGACATAATGGTAAGAGATATGCGTGTTCAGATTGAGGCACACTTTGAGCGCGTCATTGTTATGCGGCATTATCCGGAATAGGGACACGAAGCATTCCGTCATTGGGTCCAGATAATTACCGAATGTGGCATTTTAATGACGTAGCACTTTTATTGAAAGATTTCTTAGCTACGGGACCAATTAAATACTTTTGGCTATTTTGGCAACTAAAGTGTGATTACCAAACTGGCTAATTTCTTTTGCAACACTCTTAATGCCAGATTCTAAAGCTATAGGGCCATTTATATATTAGTTTTTTGACGATTTTGGCAACTGCAGTATGATTACCAAACTCGCAAATTTCTTTTTCAACACTCTTACTGATAGATTTCTAACGCCATAAAACCAATCAAATCAAATTTTGGTGATATTACCATAACTTCGGTATGAATTTATGATTACCAAATTCACCAGTAACTTATACTGGTGAATTTGGTAATCATAAACTGAGTAAAGAATTAACGATGACATAATGGTAAGAGATATGCGTGTTCAGATTGAGGCACACTTTGAGCGCGTCGTTGTTATGCGGCATTATCCGGAATAGGGACACGAAGCATTCCGTCATTGGGTCCAGATAATTACCGAATGTGGCATTTTAATGACGTAGCACTTTTATTGAAAGATTGCTTAGCTACGGGACCAATTAAATATTTTTGGCTATTTTGGCAACTAAAGTGTGATTACCAAACTGGCCAATTTCTTTTGCAACACTTTTAATGCAAAATTCTGAAGCTATAGGGCCATTAATATATTTTTTGGCGATTTTGGCAACTGCGGTATGATTACCAAACCCGAAAAATTCTTTTTTAACTCTTACTGATGGATTTCTAATGCTATAGAAACCAATAAAATCAAATTTTGGTGATATTACCATAACTTCGGTATGAATGTATGATTACCAAATTCACCAATAACTTACCTGAGCAGCGAATTAACGATGACATAATGGTAAGAGATATGCGTGTTCAGATTGAGGCACACTTTGAGCGCGTCATTGTTATGCGGCATTATCCGGAATAGGGACACGAAGCATTCCGTCATTGGGTCCAGATAATTACCGAATGTGGCATTTTAATGACGTAGCACTTTTATTGAAAGATTTCTTAGCTACGGGACCAATTAAATACTTTTGGCTATTTTGGCAACTAAAGTGTGATTACCAAACTGGCTAATTTCTTTTGCAACACTCTTAATTCCAGATTCTAAAGCAATAGGGCCATTTATATGATTTTTTTGGCGATTTTGGCAACTGCAGTATGATTACCAAACTCGCAAATTTATTTTTCAACACTCTTACTGATAGATTTCTAACGCCATAAAACTAAACAAATCAAATTTTGGTGATATTACCATAACTTCGGTATGAATGTATGATTACCAAATTCACCAATAACTTACCTGAGTAAAGAATTAACGATGACATAATGGTAAGAGATATGCGTGTTCAGATTGAGGCACACTTTGAGCGCGTCGTTGTTATGCGGCATTATCCGGAATAAGGACACGAAGCAATCCGTCATTAGATCCAGTTCTGAGTACCCAGATATAAGGTTGCCACGGATGTAAGATTTTGAAGGGTTGAAGAGAAGAGACTGGAACAAAAAGTGTTATTAGACTTATTTAAATAATGCTCCAGAATTTCTATTCTGCTGGAACTTTACAGTCTTAACAATTTGAGTTTAGCTTGGGTTTCCAAAGAAAGCGGTGACGTCATATAACGTCCGAAAAATGACGGCCTTCATAATTTTTTTAGTATTCATCCAAAAATAGTAATAATATCTATTACGAAAGTAATCTCCGAAGGAATGGGTAAAGTCGTATATACAGATTGTGCAATCCACGAAGAATCGCCCCACTCCGCGATTACTGTACTGTAAGCTGTACTTTAGTACGGGGCGGAGCGGAGTGGGGCGCGTCTTCGTGGATTGCACTATCTGTAGTACATCCATATTTTGTCAGTTTTCTTCAGGACATTTGTGTTATCAGTCAAGTCACACAGATATATCACTGTACACTAAGTACAGCTCACCTTGAGATCGTTAATGACAGACTTGACGAGTATAAAGGTTACGTTGCCCGAGTCAGCTATGTTGAGGTAGGTGGACGCCTTGCATAGCTTGACGCATGTTACTACAGCTGCTTCTGTCATCTGTTTAGAGTTGTTTTGAGGACCTAAAAAGAAAAAGTTATTATTTATGATAAGACCATCTTAATACGCTAGAACAGTGGTTCCCAAAGTTGACTGGATCGCGACCCACCTAACAAAAACTTCCAAATTCGGGACTCGCGTCTTGGCTGTCGTGGTGAAAAACGGGGCATTCTTAACTATTATGAATGTAGAACTATTCAAATAAGAAAAAAACATTTAGTTACAAACGAATATTTTAATACTTAATTAAATTCTTTCTGCCTAGCCTTTTCCCAACTATGTTGGGGTCGGCTTCCAGTATAACCGGATGCAGCTGAATACCAGTATTTTACATGGAGCGACTGCCTATCTGACCTCCACAACCCATTAACTAGGTAATACCCCTTGGTAAGACTGGTTGTCAGACTTTCGGGCTTCTGACAACCCGTAACGACTGTCAAAGATCCACGAATGACAGCCGGGACATGCTTTCCGAGGCACGGAGGAGTGTAGGTATGTAGAAATGTCCACGGACCAACCCCGGCAAGCGTAGCTTAACCTGATGGATCGACCTGTGCGGCTATTAATACTTAGCCACGAGCTCCTCCTTAGCCACAAGCTCCTCCTTAATACTTAATTAAATACAAGGCGTTTTATTTAAATGAGAAGGATATATTTAGTTCCTATTTTTTGTCATTATAACTTTAACTTCAATTTTAGTTACTTTTAATCGCAATGAGTTTGATACGTCCAATTTATTTCGTTATTTAGTTTTAATATCATAGCTGAAATTAATTTTTTCAAAGCCCACCCCATATTCGCTCGCGACTCCCCAGTGGGTCGCGATCCATAGTTTGAGAACCACTGCGCTAGAAAAATTATTATTATGCTGTATGTCCAAACACCATTTCATTATAAAGTAAATCTTTCTATGGCTACAAGATACCTTACAAGTGGCAGAGACAGCATGAAACGGAGTTGCGTTTGAGAATAGGGATGATGATATTTTCTTTTGTCCGTCAGATAGATTAAAAAAAAATATTGGACACGTAATTTTTCTTTTATTACGTAATCAAAAGATTCCGGCGATAAATTGAGTTAAAATTTGCCATGTGGTCACGAGTATGTAGATTTTATACTTGTGACGTAGCGACCCCCACTCCCCAACTTTAGTGTGTTTTATCTAAGTAATATTATAGAATTTCTTTTTTTTACCCAGACATCAGCCCTATTCAGCAGCATTCATTCTTTTTTTTTTGAGTTATCAGAATCAAAGCTCGATTATAAAAAAGAAGCAGGAGTGAGGTAGGGTGACAACCGCTTCATTCCAACAATGGAAATCGAAGAATAATATGTGTATACATGCTCCGTAAAAAAATAAAAATAAAACGGCAGTACTGGGTGCATTCAATTTTACATGATCAAAGAATCCTCGTTTTCTCCAAAAATGTCCACCAGCTCCTGCCAAGCCCCGTTTTTGGCAATTTTATTAGAATACTCTGCACACTGGATGTCCCACAAAGCTTTTTTTCCACTTCGTGGATGAATAACTCGGTGTTGAAGCGATCCATTGTCACACGTCCGATACGCGCGGATTCCACGGAGCAACTGAACGCGCTCTAGGCACGTCAAGTAAATAAATTCGCGTGGCGTCCACAATACGTAAATCAATTGTGTCAAGTAAAATGTAAAACCGCACTAATGCAAAAAAGTTTTTTTTTTGTTTTGCCCCCCGCATTTATAATAAATTACTTAATTTTATTAAAAATATGACTGTTTTCAAATTCAAAAGGGCACTAAATAAAATATTAATAGAAAAATATTATTACACAATTGACGAATTTCTTAATGATGAATCACTGACTGATTGACATGCTAATAATCCATTTGACTTTTATTTTTTGATTACTACCTTTTTGACATTTTTTGTATTAATTTGACATTTACTGTAATTTGAACGATTTGACATTAATTTTTATTATGTATTATTGCATTTGACATGTTGTTATTTCCTACTTGTTATTTAAATTTATAATGTCTTTAAATTTGTGTAAATTAACATGATTTGCGTGCCCATGTGACGGTAGAACATGGAGGACTTTCTTTATAAAACATCAATGTAATAATTACCCATGTTTGCAAAGTAATAAATGATTTGATTTGATTTGAATTCATTTTCTAGCGGTCGAGAGGCGGCTACCGCACGTATACGTGGTCCACGCGATGTAGTACGAACGTCTAGCAAAGATGTCATTATAATAAGCTCCGCGCGGTTCCCGCCATGTCTGAACTAGCGCTTAAGAAGTCATTCAAATAAAATACTTACTAAGTCCCCGTTTGACGGAATCAATAAAATGTTTCTTCTTTGTATGTCGCGGACTGCACGGCGCTCCGCTATCTGCATTCACTATTTCTTCGAGAACTTTCTGTTAACAATAATATAATACATTTTGAATGCATTGAAAACTACTGCTTCAATGAGACTCGTTGTTGTGGCATGCAAAAGAGAACCTTATTTCAATACAGACAAGGCTTAAACAAACAGCATTGACACAAGAAATATATTCGGAAATCTTCGATAAAAAGTAAACCCTTTAAGAACCTGCTCTGAAATTCGATATTGAACTATATACCAATACTTACAGGGTTCAAAACTAGTAACATGATCTGTAGCGGCCACATAGCCACTCTAGATTTCTTGTTGTCTGAGAAACTGTCTTGCAATATATCGAATAATGTGTCACAACACTTGCTTAGTTCATCGTTAGGCCGACATTGGACTTCTGCGAATTCCTGAAAGCAAACGTAAAATCTTAACTGATTTGTGAGATTTCAAAACACTATACAGAGTGTATTTTTCAAGGGTGCGTTTCCTGAAGAAATGTGTAAACTTAACAGTAATACCACAGATGAATACAGATGGTTCATTCCGCAAAATCATTTAAATAAAAAGCGACTCTTTTTACGACACAATTAAGTGCAATTCAGGTCGCACAGCGCTAATTACCTACACTTATATTCACCCAGAAGTTGCCTCTCTTTCTATAGCGTCACTTTTATATCTTCTGACTACGTCACGCTCACTGAATTGGCCCGACAAGACGAGCCCGCCGCCTACTTGTAGCTTCATACCTAAACGGAGTACTTTTCTGTGGTAATACGGAAGCCACGAAACGAATCCTTTTTTTTTAACTAGGGCTTAACAGAACTTTCCTGTGGGTGCCTTAAGCTACTACACTTAAAGCCTCCAGCCAGGGGCATAAACTATTCTAAATTAAAACTAGGCGAACGCTCGCTAAGGGCACCCCCTGTGGGGTACGAACCTCGGCTTAGGGCATCGCTGGGGGGAGGACAGCAAGAAGGAACAGGCTGGATCAAACTTAGATTTTCATCATGATTATTATGAGGTGTATTTAAAGCTACGTGCTCAGCTGCAACAAATGCTGGCGCCTCGTTTTCGAGCAAGGGTCGGGGAGGAGTATCATTTACTCGGGGACACGGTCGCGATCGCAAAGGAACTCGGCGGCGAGGTCGGAATGACGGGAGGCGTCTGTGTTTGTGCAATGTACTGGTGGCCCTATTCTTCTTCTGGAGGAGTGTTATGGGGTCATCTAGGTCGGAACGGCGGATCTGACAGAACGAAACGAATCATCATTCTGTTGCCTTTATCCCAGTTTATTAGGTGTCACCATAGCATGTCTTCTCCCTCCATACCTCTCTATAAGTCGTGATCTCAGTAGTCATCCCCTTTCTAGCCATGTAATCTTTCACGCAAGACACAAGACTATTTTCTTTTTAAATAAGTAGAGGCAATCGATTTACGAGATTTTAAAACACTATACAGGGTGAATTTTTCAAATGCAGAGTTTTTCAAGCGCGAAAAAAAACTGCTGTTTCAACAGCAGATTTTTTTTTCGTTTCGTAAAAGTTCTTCATAATGATGAGTAAAGTCACGTGTTTAAGTATCAGTCACTAATTACCAGTCAGTCATCCTTTATAATGTAAAATTGTTTGTTTTACCTAACAAAATAAATTCCTAGGCAGGAAACGAACCAGTTTATAAAAATATTTCAATAAAGACAATAGTGTCGCTTATAGGAATCAAATGACATGTCCAGTTTCTGCCCTCTGGTCGTGGTCTGAAACGATAATGTTCATGATCTAAGGTTTTACAGTAAGATTTAAAAATTTAGATTTAAATTATTATGGATTTATAAATTCAGTAGAGGTTGCGCAACATAATTCTCAAAAAAACAGTACTCAAATATAACTTCCGCCTCGCCATTTTTAACGGGAAGTACTAAAAATGTTTTTGACGTTCCATTTTATCCCGTAATTACCTTTAAAGTGTGTAAACAATAACTATAAGCCGTTTATTTTAGATCTAAGGTATTTATGTAATTATTGTAATGTAATTGCGTATAAAATACGACAATATAACTAACATGTTTTTGTGTACCTACACATCAAAAGTGTTTTTTTTTTAAATTACCCACTTCTTAAAATGAAGGTAAGTATTTATTATTTCTTTGACATGACATTGACATATTATTTTGAATTGACCAGTTTCTGCTCGCTTTGCTTTGCTCTGCTTACTGTGCGATTATTTTCTGATATTGATATTTTCTTATAACGACCATTGCTATTCTACACGGACTGATATCATCTAGACACGATTACTATTGCTGCTCATAAAGGATTATGTTTTGCTACTTGATTTGGATATTATGATGAGGTGCATTAATTGTGGCATCGCTGTGCAGTGGATTCGCAGATATATCGTGTCGAGGCTGGCGTTACCCTTGCAAGTGAGACTCGCTCGATAGTTAGCAAATCAGGTACGCCTCTATACTACGGCAGTCGCGTAAACCATGCAGTAAAGATAATATTTTGAGCTGTTGTGTTATAAATTGAAAAATACAATGATATTTGCTATTGTTCCAGCTCCTATTAGATGGATACGCTTGTTACGATTGTTTTAATTGATTAAATACCGAAGCTGCTGACAGTGGGAGATTACTAGACCATACAATGGTCTGCCGTGGATATGGTGTGTCAGGCAGACTCGGAAATCCAAGACACCGACGTTTTTATACTGTTGCAGTGGACGGCCCCCCCGGCTACCCCTTATTTCCAATGATAATAATTATCAGGTGAATATTTTTTTTCCCCAACTACGTTTTTATTATATGTAGGTAAAGTCTTTGGAAGAAAATGGCTAAATGAATGGGACAGATCTCTCAAATCTGGAACAACGAACGATAGAAACGACGATCATGAAAGATTAAAGGAGTGTTTGTCATGTAAAACTCAACATAAACATATAACATCACGCCAGCGATTTCCGAAGGATTTGGGCGAGGTCAACTCATCCCACATTTTGCCAGTTATGTCATGTCATTTTTAATAAAATGTATTTTAATAATATTTTCAGGATATGGCAACAATTATTCATGCCTGTTGGGTTCGAGCGAATCGACGCCTGATTCATGACGCATCAAAGGACTTGCAACAGGATGTTGTTCCATCCGTGGAACATAGATCATCAACACCGTCGCCACCACTTTCTTTACAAACAACACGCTCTATTATTTGCTGAACATTTGGACTATCCTGAACAAGTGGGTGGAATTTATATAGGAGGGCTCCTGCTATTCTTAAATCAAGCATGAGATTACGAGAAGCAACATTAAAATATCTTAGACGAAATATTTTAAAATCTCTTTTGAAGCGACCATTTATTATTTCAACTATCCATCTGCATAACGTAACCTTTTGACTTTGATTGACCTGTGAGTAAGTTAATTGCTGTTGCCTCACATATAAAGGACTCTGGTTTAAATACTTTGTCATTGAAACCTTCTAGAAATGGAATCGCATCCCGGGATCCTCTATCTAGTATACAAATATCGTTTGGCCTAAGTTACGAAACGGACTATCTCCAGTTACGAAACGGACTATCTCCAATTTCGAATAAACTTTTTATTATGTCAGCATCGCTTTGTGTAGCATCATATGGCCCTAAAACATAATTATTTATGTTCATCGCAGGAACAAATCACGAAAGGTTTGATAAGATTATCGTACCTACTTATGCAAACTGTAGTTAGAACTCTGCTGTAAAAAAATATGTATCAATGTAGAAATAAGCCCAGCGCTCTGGGGTAATGAGTGCGACATTCTGTCGCATCATCTATTTTTTTATTTAAGTGTCTCTGTATACCTACAATAAAAGAATTTATTTGGCAATAAATACATAGTTTTATTTATTTTAATCCCAATTCAATACCAACAAGTAGGTAAATATAAATAATATCATGGGTATTGAGGATAGACACCAAAATACGGAATTGAAGAAGATAAAAATATCATTTTATGTGTATTTATGTATTCAATATACATAAGAATTTGGGATTTAATAAAACAATAGTAAAGCACTTGTTTAATAGGTGCTTTACACTTTTCTTACACAACTAAAAATATCCAAAAACAACTGCAGAATCTGATCTCAGATCAACAAAATATTAAATACGCCAATTAGTACATGTGCTCACTCACAGATGGCGTTATAATAAAGAAAAATCCCTAACGTATAAACCTGATTTTGACCAGTTTTCGCAAGTTTTTGAATCCTGAAACTTATTAATTGATAAACTATAAAATACGACAGTTATAATAATATAACAATCAGTACTGAACATTGGTTTTGACTACATAGGCAAACGTCCATTGCCCCACCAGACATGTCCTTTAAAATAAAAATATACATGTAATAATATTTAATTTAAAAAAGACGAATGATGATCTTATTAATATAGACAACAAAAAAAAACAAATATATAATAAAAAAGTACAGTCATATACCCTATTCATGTCAAATAGCCAACTAAAGGAAAGGGCTCAAATACCTGGGGATAAGTATCCATCCAATTCCATATAGCTTTCTCTAGAGACGAAACTAAAACTATGTGCGCCGACTTCCTTAATAACTTAAACTTTTGTATTGATTCTGAAACAAACATGTTACATTACAACCTAATAATACAAAAAATATCAAAATATTTTTAATTTTGTTCAGCCAAAAATGCCATATTTTACATACATTGACATAAGGTTTAAATGACAATGACTACTACCAAGTTAAATGCTACACTATTTTAAAAGATAAATATTATTACCTGTTAATAGCCGTATAAGCCTCAATATATCGACGTTGATGTGTTGTATTAACTCTATATCTGTATAATCGGGGTTTTCTTCTGAGCTAGATGATAATTCCTGTAAAAAATTAAATGTTAGTCACTTCTGCGTGACATCTTCAGCAAAAAATGTCGCAAAAGAGGTTGCGTCTTACAGTTGATATTTAATCAGAATGAAACATTCTTACGTTTCTAGGTATGGTGATTTCGATATTGTTTGTTTTCGTGGCTATTATACCTTTTAGGACGTTTGCCCAATAGGTCTGTGTACAATTTTATTTTTGTGCGTCTTGTAGATTATAAAAAAATATGTAACACGTATTTTTTTTTCCCCACTCCCCAACTTTAGTACGTTTTATATGAGTAATTTTTTATTCATAAATGATAAATTTAATTTTATTTATTTATTTAACTCAGACACAATGATCCATATTTTTGTTAATATGAGTAATTTTTTATCCCACCAAAAACATTCTGTAAAAAACTAGCCAAGTCTCGATGGAGCTGCTTGTTTATCTCTAAAAAGTAATGAAATCTAGACAAAGTCGTGCCAAGTTTAAGGTTCCTTACTGCGATTTCTTTATTATTATAGTTAATGTTGTGTGACTTGGCCGTTGAACATTCTTTATACGTTAGTGGGTACAAGTCAATTTTGTTTACACGTAATGTTATATCTGTTGTAACTACCTATGTTTGTTAAGCAAGATAATAGCCCATACTGGTATTGGTAATTGGACGCTAGTGTCTCATTTTAGGCTGTTGTTGATTGTGCAACACATGCATTCAGTATTGACAATGTTGACTTCTGCTCTCTTCTTTTTGGAGCGTCAAGTCGACCACCTATCTAACATAAAATAGACGCACAGACGGACTTCTACCAAAGATTAGAAGTCCGTCTGTACTGGATTTTTTTAAATACTGTTTGTTTCAAGTATTATTGAAATACGCAGCTTTATCAAGCCTACAATTGACTGGTTATTGAATCAACGTTTTCCAAGTGGCAATTTTCCATCGTCAATGGGTAGCGGTTCTGGCTACAGATTGGTGCAATGGTGTCATGGAGCACCTGGTTTTGTACCCTTGTGTAAGTACCCTTCAACGGCCAAGTCACACAACATTAACTATAATAATAAAGAAATCGCAGTAAGGAACCTTAAACTTGGCACGACTTTGTCTAGATTTCATTACTTTTTAGAGATAAACAAGCAGCTCCATCGAGACTTGGCTAGTTTTTTACAGAATGTTTTTGGTGGGATTTCACTTCTTTTTGTAGAATATTAATTTATTTTATTAGATTTTCTTATTTGACACAGTTTTTTTCTTTTTAGGAGTAGTTTTTTTTATTATTACAAATCTTTCTTTTCTTTTTTTCCGGTTCTGATTCTTGTACAGTAGCAACAGTTTTTCGTATTGCCCATTCGCGTTCATTATTTATTCTTTTAGACGGTTTAACTTCTGAAAGATCGGCGCGGTATTTACGCCTAAGCCGGTTGTATTCGGTGATCGCTGAAGCTTGAGCTTTTATACTCTTGAAGTCAACATTTATGAGGTGCACCCCATGAAGATTGGTTACTCGTGAAAGCGCCACGTAGGCTTGGCCACAAGAGAATATGGAGGTGCCAATGTCCATGAGGGCATTTTTTAAACTTAGACCTTGGCTCTTGTGAATTGTTAGGGCAACGCCACACAGACTGGGAATTGTTCTCTGTACACGTATACCCGGGGTATGATCTCAAATTTTGACTTAATAGGCAATAATTCGTGAATCAAATCATTAGCGAATTCTACTACCAATTGTTTAGGCTTTGTTTGGTCTTCCGGGTCCCACCTCACTTTTTGTACAACGCCTATCGACCCATTCACTAAACCTAAACTAACATCAATGTTTCTCCTAAGCATTACTTTAGCTCCCTCTTTAATGATTATAGTTTCTTCCAGTCCAGCAGTCATCGACGCATCATCTTCATATTTTTGTAAACACGCCCGGGCTTTCGTTATCATACATTTTGAACAATCCAAGGAATCTTTAGCAACTAACTTTATCTCAGGGTGCGGAATCGCTTTTAACATAGCATTATTTAACTGCATACACATATTTCTAGTCGGTAGTAAACAAACAGTATCTTCTGGTAAGTCCCTCAAACATTGTGCTATTTCTATTAACCTTCCTTCATTGGAATGCGAGAGCAGAGGTATCAATCGGTTAGACAGTATATCTCTGTCTGATTGAGTTGTCACTCCTACTCTGATTCTTTTTAACATTTCTACAAACGTAGAATCATCCAGCTGTCTCATATTCAACGTAAGTTCGTCGTAACTAAAAAGTTCAGTCCACAAGTTTGGAATACTTAAGGAGCCCATAAGTTTATTAATTTCTGAAGGGGTTAGTTTTTCAAATGGCGACTTTTCTCTAACGAGTGGAAGTTGCAAAAGATCCCCAAGCAGTAAAATATGTTTTTTTCCAAACCAACCATCTTCTACATCAGAAGTATCAAACACTTCGCATAAACGAAGATTTATGTAGGCTAAAGTTACATTAGATATCATAGACACTTCATCTATAATAAATAATTCGACAGTTTTTAAGTCTGTCCTTAAAACTTGAAGTACTTCGTCTGAAAGCGGTTTGTATTTAGGAGTTTGTTTATGCTCTACGGGCAGCTGTAGTAATCTGTGAACAGTTAATCCGTTTACGTTAAATGCTGCAATTCCAGTCGGGGCAGTAATAGCAACATTTTTATGCAGGTTGTTTTTAATCCATATTTTTAAGGTTTTTATTAAATAGCTCTTGCCGGTGCCACCGGTGCCACTAACAAAATGTCGCAATATTTCTTTTTGGTTGGTAATTTTATTAGTGACTGTATGAAATACCTTTTTTTGGTCAGAATTCAGTTTATCTATCATTGCTTGCTCATTCATTTCAGAAATTTCCGCTTCAACTAAATCAAACTTGTTTAAATCTTCCATAGCATTTACCGCTTCCAAAGCTTCAAACTCTAACTGATTACTGCGATGTTCTAATTTACCAAGAAATGCTTCAAATTTGTCTTTAATATCCGTGCTTTCAGGACATATTTTTAACTTCTCTAATGCCGCTATTATTTTTTCTTTTAATTTATTTGCAGTCTTGTTCAAATCTAAAGTTCTTTGCCTATTATGGAGAGTCCACTTAACTATTTTTTCTGATTCTAATCTATGTTTAAGTTTAGTTGTAAGAACTCTAGTGATTGTTTCTGTGTTTCCCTTAAACTTTAGTTTGTCAGTAGATCTCTTTCGCGCTAAGTTTTGTCTGTTTACTTCCGGATGTGAAGCACGGTAGCGAGATACTGCAGCCTGATTTACTTCAGGATGTGAAGCACTGTAGCGTGCTACAGCTGCCTGGTTTACTTCAGGGTGTGAAGCACTGTACTGTGCTACAGATGCCCGGATGGTGCCTGGATGTAAAGAATTATAATGTTCTACGGTTTCTCAACGTTTTTCAGGGTGTTTTTGTCGGTAACGAGCCGCAGCTTCTCGAAGTTGTTCAGATCGTGACAGTTCGGATACCTTAGGTCTTCCTTTTTTAGTTTTAGTCGGTCTTCCGCCTTTTCCCTTATGCTTCCTGTTTAATTCACTTTGCGTAGAGTTTAAGTCATATAATGTACATATAGCAGTATCTGATGTTACAGAATTTAATGTTATGAGATCAAAGGGGGAAGAAGATGGAGAAGCATCTCGTATAGGAATGAGTACATCGTAGTGGCCGCTTAAGTAACTACCGGTAAAACATAAACACTTTTTTTGGCCAGCATCACCAAAGGAACCTCTTAGTATACCGTTCTCATACACTTTAAAAATGAAGGGATAGATTTTTCCAGCAGCCATAAGCTCAGAAGCTGAGCCGTAAGTAGTGGGTTTCATAATATCGCTCGTGTAGGATTGCGCGCTCGTGTATACGTCACCATCAGCAGCACACGTGTACACGCATTTCGTCCCAATGTTCAGCAACGTATGCAACTATAGCAGATCTGATACTGCAAGTTGAGTCAGTTCTACCATACACCAAGAAATATATTGAATGGAAGAGACAAGACCCGTCTTTGGGCATACCAACTACTTGGTAGCCATTAAGTTCATCGTCGTCTTTTAATACTATCGACATTTCTTACGATATTATCTTGCGAAATCAAACACAAATAAACTCAACGACCTTTAGTATATGGACAACAAATCAGAAATACAGATAATATTTAGACTAAAACAATAATAACCTATTTCTTTAAGACTTCTTTTGTCTTAATAAAAAAACTCAAAGAAAATATTACTCAGTCTACTCAATCTATACAAACTATAAACAAAACGTTAACTCTTAATTATTAGACAAGTGTCAATATAATTAATTATCAATGAACTTTCTACCAAAGGTATTACCTACCTAGTACTGAAATACAGCTAAATTAATTGACCGAGCGAGCGTAGCGAGCGAAGCGTCTCTGGATCAGCTCTGGCAAAATGTACTCGTCAACAGGTCGTATTTTACAACCGATCTGGACGAAATATTTTATTTATATGCGTATTAAAAGCAGAAGGGGAGGCATTCGCCCAGCAGTGAGACGCTATAGGCTAGATTAAATTAGATTAGAAGATGTGTCCCACTACGCTGGATTTTTGCAATGACAGTCGATTTTTTTATGTACCAATTTATAGTAGAAGGGGGGCATTACCATATCTCTAATACAGCTGAGACCAGCTGAGGGTTCTTCATCAGATACTTCGATTTTTGACATCAAATGAAGCGGCCCACCAAGTTGAATATTTTTTGTAAAGGCGGTATATGTCGATCTCTAATAGTTTGGTTGGGCTCTTGTGTTTTCTAATCAGGGTCACCAGGTACTCCAGATCTTCGATTATCCTAGTTTTTATAGTTTTCCCTTTATGTGGCCATTAAACCCTAAGTCTGTACCAAATTTCAGCTCTCTGAGTTTATGGGAAGTACTAGTTCTATTCTGATGATCATGAGTGAGTGAGTGTCATAAATGAGAAACTTTGCTTTCGCTTAACTTCGGAACTAAATGACCTACAGACTTGAAATTTTAGATTTTAAGTATGTGATTATAGCTTACTGGATGACGAAAATTTCTGCGTTCTGGTCTTATCCAGAGGTTCTCAAATAGGGGCCTAAAAATGCGACGAAATGGTTCCAGTAAAGGATGGTACGGCAGTGTTTGCTTCGCGCTCGACTTGGCGGGGGCACTGCCGTGCCCCCCGATTCATAAATGATAAATTTAATTTTATTTATTTATTTAACTCAGACACAATGATCCATTGAGTAATTTTTTATTCATAAATGATAAATTTAATTTTATTTATTTATTTAACTCAGACACAAAGATCCATATTTTTGTTAGTAGAAATACTTAAGAATTATGTTAGTATTCAAATAAACACCACAATCACACTATCATTACTAAGATCAAAATATCAGACTCTAAATTACTAAAATGTTTAAAATTATCAATATATTACAAATAAAATTAAAAATTCATTAAAATCTTTAAATTAATTAAATCATAAAAGCACAAAATAAATACATAAAAATCTGAATAATTTTGTCAATTGTTGTTTTTTGAGACATGTAACTGTACACAATGCCACAATATTGGACAATCAATTCTGCCAGCTACAACGCTAAGAATGCTGTTGCCACTGCCGCGGGCACGGCTTAGCAACGATGCAGCTCTCTTTCTGAGGATGGCATGGAAACCATCAATACGAGCGTCGGCAAACATGCCCGACACGCTGCAGTACCTCGGCAGTCGCATCAACATCCTAAAGGCATTGTTGTACTGAACGCGCAGGGCGTTGATTGCCTTTTGCGTATATTTGACCCATAGACTACACGTATAAAAATATTGGCAAAACGCTCGAAACAAAGTAACTTTTACTGCTGCAGTTATAAAGCAAAAGTACTTGTCTAATATTTTTTTTGTTATCTGACTGACGGACTAAATAGAATTTCTTTTTTTTTACCCAGGCATCATCCCTATATTGGCCCCCTGTTTCATTATTGGAGAACATACTATGGAAATGTAAGTGACTTTTGAGCTCACTTGTACTCTTGAGCGAGTAGAACAATTTAAATACCTAGGTCACTTGGTCACCACTGACTTTAAAGACAATTCTGATATTGAAAGGGAACGGAGGGCTCTGTACGTGCGTGCGAATATGTTGACCCGCAAGTTTGCACGTTGTACTGAAGACGTAAAGATGACGCTCTTTAGAGCTTTCTGTACCACCTTCTACACAAGCAGCTTGTGGGAGAAGTATTCGCGAGCATCGTATGGAGCCCTTCGTGTCCAATTTAATCATGCGTTCAGAAAACTGATGGGGTTTCCATGGCGTTGCAGTGCGTCAGCGCGTGTAGATTGTTTTTATACTATAATGCGCAAGCGCGCTGCATCAATGGTGGCACGAGTCATGGCCAGCCCCAACAAGGTTAAAAATGATAGCTGACAGAGTGGACTGTCCTTATATAATTCACTGCTGTCAGTTACATGTGTCACCGTATTGTGTTGTTTACTAACACGTAGTTTTAAGGATATTGTTACTAACCTTCTATGAGTCTTGGCTCGAAATTTTAATTTAATTTAATTTTTATAAAAAATATTTTTTGTGTTTCTTTACCTGTAATCTCGCACTGATTCTATTGAACACCGCACTGAAGAAGTTCAAACTGAGCGCGAATAATACTTTGCTGGCCAACTGTCTTAGTAACGTGTTGTTCAGTGTGCTTTCATTGCGCATGTCCGTATAATAGTAGATTGAGACTGTTGAAGATAAAAGAGAATTAATAGGTATTTTGAAATTAAATAAAGGGGCCTGTTATCGCGCACTGGATTTTCAACTCTCGGCGCTAAGCAGAACGTTGAAAATCCAGTGTGCGAAAATATCCTGTTGTGATATTTTTACGTGCGCGCAACGTGGGCTTACACACAATTTACAAAAAGTTTCCTAGCGAGGGTTAAAAGTATACAATAAGCAAAAAGAAATTGCTACGGTTTTCCTGTTGCGAAAATCTCAAAAAACACAACACGTTGTCGACACTGTTGTTGCGCAGCAGAAAGGCAACGTGAGGAATTTTTTGCCACCGTCGTATGCCCTTAGGAGCCCATACTACCTCAGCTCAAATTCATTTTTTACCTCGCTCGCACCATACTGCTCGCGGACTGAGTGAGAGCGAGACGGAGTGGGGTGCTGGCGGCTCCGAGGCGCCAATAATTTAAGTAATTGCTTTTTACGGCGAAAATAATGGTAATTAAAAAAAAAACACAGTCGCTGCTCTATAGTTAGTTCAGTTATTATGCAAAGTTTCATGATCTAATTTGAAGTATTTTTTTAATACCAGCGATTTATTGTTCGGTTTGGAGGTAAATATGGATTTTTTTCTATCAAGATTTTTGAAATCGTGTTTTCGTCTAACATCCTTAACTTTAACATATATTTATTTCAACATTAATGCTGCAGTATTTTCGATACAACGGATCATGCTAAGCCATTTGAGGTAGTATAGGCCCTTAAGAGGAAATGCGGGCAGATAGACTTTTGAAAATTAGGTATTTGAAGAAACTATCGCTGTCGCGAGTGCTCGGCGTTCGGCCGCTTTTCGTGCGATAAGGACAGCTGCAGATCCGATTGAATAGCCTAAGTAAAAAGTAATAATTCGAGGTTTGGCTCTCGCGTATTTCCTCCTCCAATATAGGACCAATTTAAAAGATATTTCGTAAACTGAATAAGAAGGATATATTATACTGTGTCCCGATGTTTTTTTTTTGTGAGTATTCCTCAAATTTTTACACTAGACCTCTGTTGATAGTGGTCTAAATAGGCAATTTTGAGCATTTTTTTAGGGTTCTAGTGCTTGTATAGGTAATAATATAGAAAGAAAATAAAGAATAAACGTTTATTTGCGGTAAACATGACGCAAAAAACTTTTTACAAAAAAAAACAACCGACTTCCAAAAAAAAACACTACAAAGTGAAAAATAACTTTAATTTCGGAAGTCGGTGTCTTGGGTTTTGTGTTTTCGTTTTTTGCCACCGACTTCCGAAATTAAAGTTATTTTTCACTTTGTAGTGTTTTTTTTTGGAAGTCGGTTGTTTTTTTTTGTAAAAAGTTTTTATTTTTCACTTTTTAGTTGTGGTACCTACCCCACACACATTCGAATACCACTACCTGCTACCAGTGTCAAGAACTTATCATATCATCTACATACTAAGTGGGAAAAAAATACGTATTTTGTAGCTAACTCAAAAACTACCCAAGCAAAGTTAATAAAATTTATATGGGACCAATTTGGCAGCCTACCCTTTCAAACAAAAAAAGAATTTTCAAAATCGGTCCACAAATAAGGGAGAAATCGGTGGACATACATAAAAAAAAAAAAAAAAAAAAAAAAAAAAAAAAAAAAAAACAAACATACGCGTCGAACATATAACCTCCTCCTTTTTGGAAGTCGGTTAAAAATAGTTTAGAATACAAGAATGAGAAAAGGTTGGGGGAAGCATGCGTCCATTTTTTTTTTTGTCTAGTAAATGTATTATATTAAATAATCTTGCATGCCGTAAGGCAAAATGTATCGGGACTCTCATCAAAATAACCATCATATATGTATACCTACATTATTGGCAAATAAATGATTTCTGATTTCTGATTTTGATATTTATTTTATTGTAAAAAAATAATTGCTGTAAAGTCATAAACCAGAAAAAAAACAGGCGAGAGCGTTACTATGGACAAAAGACCAAACGCATTTCCTCTTAAGAGGGAACAGGGCCTGCGATTCTCCATACAAAAGTACTCCCCTTTTTAGGGTTCCGTACCTCAAAAGGTAAAAACGGAACCCTTATAAGATCACTCTCTTGTCCGTCTGTCTGTCCGTGTGTCACCACCGATTTTCTCAGGAACGGATGGACCTAACAAGTTGAAATTTATACCAGATACTGAGGTCTATTGTCCCTATTAGGTAAAATCAAGGTCCTGAGTCAACACGTTAAAAAGATATGGGCAAATTTTGATTTTCGCGAAGTAAGTACATAAATTTACCTTAATTTTCAACTTTTAGTATTTTTCGGAATTTTCCCTTTACTTGTGTTGTAAGTGTTGTTTACCTTGCTTTTAACCAAAATTGACAATTCTAGGTCAACCGGAAGTAACCTATAGGTTTTGGGTCGAAAACTTACATTTTATGGTAGTTCCCGTTGACCACCACAAAAATTGGCAAAAAGCAAGGTCTTACCGCACAAATAAAGTTGAAAACTTTAAAAAGTTTGAAAACTTTAAAAAGTTTGAAAACTTTAAAAAGTTGAAAACTTTAAAAAGTTGAAAATTAAGGTAAATTTGGTAGTTACAAGTTTTCGCGAAAATCTAAATTTGCCTATATCTTTTTACCAATCAAAATGATACCAATTTTATTATGGCGGTATAATGGGTAGGTACGGAACCCTCGGTGCGTGAGTCCGACTCGCTTCTGACCGGTTTTTTTTCTTCCCCAATCATACCTGTAGAGCAAACATTAAAGTAAAAACTCACCAATAAACTGGCAGACCTCCCTCAGCAGGATCTTCACATTCATAGCCTCGTCGTACTTCGCCGTATCCTTAGGCTGTGAGCTGAGACATATCTCCAACGTGTCCAGGACTATAACCAGGCTATCATGGTAGCCTTTCTCTAACTCTGTCTGTGGGCGGTTCGCACCTATTGATATTGTAGGCTGGTACTGCGAAAAGTAATACTGGTTGAGCTATACCAGGGGTGTCCAACATAATCTTCTGGAGGTTTGATATTTTTGTAACCATAGCGGGCCAAAGATTTAAATATAAACAAAACGATATTTTTCATAAAGCTGATTTATTAAAAAAGAAAGCCCCAGTTTTACCTACTAATTATTTTTCTTATAATGCATAACTTAAAACCTAATGAGATGACTGACATCGTTTTTGCTTGCACAGTGCGGTCACGCTCAAGTGTTATTTTGTGGGTACATTAGTTGTAATACCTACAAACATGTACATTTTACTCAAAGTCAAAGATAGATCAGAGAGAATTTAATACTGTTCGCGTTATATATCTATTGATGTGTTATAAAGTTTTAACTAGGTCGCGGGCCGGATGAAGGACTTACGCGGGCCGACATGGTGGCCCGGGGGCCGTATATTGGACGGGCCTGAGCTATACGATGACTGCATGCAAGTGTGCCTTACGATGGAACATTGGCGTAAAAAGATCTGCTAACAAAAACAACCGACTAAAAAAAAAAACACTACAAAGTGAAAAATAACTTTAATTTCGGAAGTCGGTGGCAAAAATAGAAAATTTAAAACTAAAGACACCGCAATAGTATAGAGTCCATACATACAAAAAAAAGAACCAATTTCTTTTTCAGTAAAATTTACACAAAAAAAAACTTTTTACAAAAAAAAAACAACTGACTTCAAAAAAAAAACACTACAAAGTGAAAAATAACTTTAATTTCGGAATTCGGTATCTTTGGTTTTGAATTTTCGTTCTTTGTCACCGACTTCCGAAATTAAAGTTATTTTTCACTTTGTAGTGTTTTTTTTTTTGAAGTCGGTTGTTTTTTTTTTGTAAAAAGTTTTTATTTTTCACTTTTTAGTTGTGTTACCTACCCCACACAAATTTGAATACCACTACCTGCTATATAAATAACAGTGACAAGAAGTTATCATATCATCTACATACTAAGTGGGAAAAAATACGTATCATTGAAGCTAACTCAAAAACTACCCAAGCAATGTTAATAAAATTTATATGGGACCACCTCTGAAGTATGATCTACCAAACAAAAAAAGAAGCATCAAAATCTATTTATAATTGGCGGAGTAATCGCGTAACAAACATAAAAAAAAAAACATACAGACGAATTGAGAACCAACTCCTTTTGGAAGTCGGTTAAAAAATAATTAAATTGATACGAAAAAGAAAAACTTTGTACACGCACACTTGTCTTTCCACGTTGAAAGCATGAGCATGTACAGAGTGTTCCTGTTACCTACTTTATTATATAAAAAAAAAAAAAAAAAAATTGTAGACGCTATCCTATTGCAGATTAGCGGGAACGCTCTTCCTTAATTAACATACTGTATTACTAGAGTGACTAGAAATCTCTCATCGTATTGCATTACACTACTTGGCAGTAATTTATTACAAGAAATAAGATTTTTACTTTAAAATATGACCACACGATAGAAGTGGAAATTTTTATGAGCTCTTGACCCTTGAGAACTTATATGCGATTCAGCGCCGAGTATCCGTGATTCAGCGTCACCGACCCGAGCGTGACGGATTAGTGACCGTTACGGTCACTGTTCAGAAAGAGCGCAAAGTGCGTCTAAATAAGTTTTTCAGTGATCTGGTTGTGTGTTCAGTTTATAGACAATCTCATAAACTCAACCATAAACAAATTATTAGTAAGTCATAATTGTTGCAATAAAATAATTATATAGCTTTAAACACTTACCAGTTCATTAACTCTTTGCAGTATCTTAGTGAGGCCGGCGATGACTAAAGAGAAGCGGTGTCTACTGATCTGAACGAGGCACGCTTTGCATTGTTCCTCGTTGATTCGGGAGTGCAGATTCTGAGCACCTGTCTTGTAAGGTAGCTAGGGATAGAGAGATATTCAATAAGTTTAATCAAAAGTAGTATCCTTTTATTCAAAAATATTATATTCTAAAGAAACACTTTGTTTACTATCCCATTATAAAAACAACCCGTATAAAATCCCTATTTAATAAACCATATTGTATAACATCCCATTAAAACACCACCCTGTACAATATCCTTCATAATAATAACTAAAACTATTCAGTATATCTCTATAAAAAGAAAAATGTAATTGTAATCTTTATGATGTTGGAAGAAGACATACAAAAAGAGAAACATTCAATTTCTTTAATTTAAAAGTCGAAATATTTTAAGTAATACACTAGCTTCTGCCCGCGACTTCGTTCGCGTGGAAGTCGTAAGATACAAAATATAGTACAGCCCACAGACGTATAAAGAGTAGCAGACCAAACATTCGCTAAAAATTGCGTAGCCATTACGCACACATAGGAATGTTGTCAATACAGGGCCGGACTAGGGCCGGTTGCCGGTATTATCTAACGATATTGAAACAACCGATATAGGTACTTACTGAAAATCCGCGAAAATTGATATTCTCTGGGTATAAGAAGTGTAAATTACTTAGCAATAAAGTCAATCAATCAATTATTACCTGCCAAATGAAATTTCAAAGTTATGTGAGTAGCCTATTTATCTATACTTATGCCTATGTTCATATTTTCCATCACACAGATACAGGGTAATATAATTCATTTTATAATTTATTACAAAAGCATGTGTGTTCACTGACAATCTGCACTTTGCAGTATTCTGAAACAATGTCACCAAAAAGATTTAAAAAATCGTAGAGTAAACTGAAGCTCTGTTTGATAATTCAATGGTAAACATTTTACAAAAAAAATCGTCTTTGTTGCCAAATCCGTCCCTGACTAAATAACGCGGTTGAAACAAAGAACGCGATGCAGATGATGTTGCTTAGCAATATGGCGGTATGGTACAGACCAGCTACACGTCAAATTTTGTCTATGTGTAAGTCAGTGTGACAATAGGTGACAGACAGAGATACAATTTACGACTTGTCGCTTAGCAAAAAAAGGATAGAGAATCATGTCCATAAATATAACTATGGATTAATGTTTGGTCTGCTACTCTTTATATGTCTGTGGTACAGCCACATTTTTATATACTTAACTCGCTCAGCCACCGAATCGCATCGTCCGTCCGCGCTTTTACTGTTTTCGCTTAGATTTCAGTTGTTATTTATTTTTACTAGGCTCCTTAAAGCCATAGCGTGATGCTAAATAGCATATAACCTTCCTCAAAAATTGGGCTATCAAACGCAAAAAGATTTTTTCAAATCCAACTGGTTGTTTCAGAGATTAGCGTGTTCAAACAAAAAATCTCTTCAGCTTTATTATATTAGTATAGATAATTACAAAAAAAAAGATACACTGTTTACAAAACGAAATAGTTTGTATAATGATTACTTTGTTAAAAAATAACAACCTTTTATTATTTTTTTCAGCCCATGAAATAATTCTAACACTAATAATAAAGCAGAAGAGTTTTTGTTTGTTTATTTGTGTATCTTTGGAACTGCTAGTCGGATTTCAAAAATTATTTTTGCATTTGATAGTCCAATTTTTCAAGAAGGTTATAGGCCATTTAACATCACGATACGACACTAAGGAGGAGCCCAGAGAAAACAAAAAAAAGTCAGAAAATTAAGTAATCGTGCGGGCGATAGGATGCGACGCGGTGGTTCGGTGGATCGGGGGCCGAAATTTCACGCAGACGAAGTCACGGGCAGAAGCTAGTTCTGTATAATACTCTTAATGAAAAACCACATTGTATCTCTTCTGAAAAACCACCTGTATTATATTTCTCCCTTCATGATTGTGCATGCAAACAGCACAGAGTCTGGAATTTTACTAGGAATTATAACATAGCTGCTGAAATGTAGATGAACATCTGCGTATCCTTACAGGGTACACATAACGTGGCCGTTAATTTTTTTACTCAAAACGGGACATCAGTTATTTATATCAATTAGTATGGTCAATTTATAAAGGAAACTCAATTTTGAGAATACAAGGCTAGGTACTCAATAAAAAAAAAAAAAATTTTTTATTTATCAAAATTATTTATTACTTTGAAAACTTAAGCAAGATTAATTATTTATTTTGGTCATTTTTATATTTGTCATCATTTGTTCTGCGGACAAATTCTTGGCAAGGTTTTTTTAAATATTCTCCTCAGTTATCAACATCGCCATAAGGACCAGAGGTTTTTTTGAGACGTCCGTAATTAATTAATTAAAACAGACTCTGAAATCTTTTTCAAGGACACAGGGACAAAGAACCGAAAATAGGAACCGGATAGTCAAATTCAAAACGGGACGTATGGTCACGTTAGGTATACATTTATACAGAGAGGTGAGTAATTATTCCAACTAGAACATGGAGAAGCATATTTTTATAAGATTTAATTATTTATTGTATTTATTAAATATTATAAAACAAAGTCACTTTTTGTGTATATCTGTGTTCTTCTACTTCACTATGTGGTTTTTACCCTCATTTAGAGAATTTATTCCAGGTTTAAATATGATGTGTGTAAACAGAGATAGAGCATTTTTTTTTTTTTTTTACCTATAGCCACATCAGTACTTTACACCCGTGCGAAGCAGGGGCGGGTTGTATTGTTCTAAGTAAAAAGTTTTTTTTTTTTTAATTCAGCTCCTGATCTTATTTCTCTCTCAATTTATCTACATCATGGTCCTCAAAGGAAAGTGTCTTATTTGATGATTCTTTTATAATTATTGAATACAAAATATCATCATTTCAGCCCTAAGATGTTTATTTCATTATAATTCTAATATTTAAATTTAGAATAAATAATTGGCCCCACCTATCCAAATAATTAATTTAAAAAATTCTTATTATGTATTCAGTAGGTTCTGACGGATGCCTGTAATTGACAGCAACTCATAAATATTTCAATCGGGTTGTTTAAACATAAGTCTTTTAATGTACCGGATTCGCAATGCCGGATCGCCGATCAATAACACAATACATTTATATTTTCATAAAAATTTGCCACCTGAATTAAATGCTATAAATTACGCACGGAAAAATTAGAAAACGTAACAAAAACCGTTTCTAGTTGTTCCTAATATGGGATAAATGGATAATGCCGAAGAAAAAAATATATTTTGTTTACATACCAGATAAACTCCTAATATGGGTGGGTCTTAGAAATTAAATTAAATACATAAATTGAGACTTACCTGCTCCTCGAAGCGGGCAATTAACGAATTGGCCCATTCTCCAGGCTTCTGCGTCCCCATTTTGTAAATTAACGATGTATAGCTTGTATAAATAAATTAAAAACAACAATTCAATTCATGCACGTCCATTTCAGATCTTTGATTTCTAAAAACTACTAAAATGATACCAGCGTCTTTTACGTAAATACTGACAAAACTTTTATAGTAGTTTTCTTTCTCAAGCATAGCGCAGTTTTGGAAGACATTGAGTAATGACACACTATGTTTAATAAATCTGACATACGAAATCACGACCAGTTTTCTTTTATTAGAAGTTACAACTTCCATAAAAACAGAATCTTCAAATTTTCTCCTAAAATGTTTTAATTTTTATTATAGAGAACATTAATTCCCGTCAAGTGAAAATCGATATTCTGTGACATGCGTACCGTTCATTTCTACGTATTCTCCGCCGAATTATTATCGATTATTAATACATAAAAATCTTTGTATAGCTGCCTTCGCTACATGTCCGCATGCGCGAGTTCTGGCTGGATATGAATGTACCTCGCTTTTTAACCAACTTCAAAAAAAGGAGGAGGTTCTCAATTCGACGATTTTTTTTTAAAGTTTATTAGCTCAGAACTATCGACTGGGTGAACCAATTTTGAAGATTCTTTTTTATTTGAAAGCTGGTGCTTCCCGTGTGGTTCCATATCAATTTGGTCGAGTTCTGACAGTGGCGTCCATGAGAAAACCATATATGTCTTAAATATGCATTAAGTATGTGCGCGACAAATGGACGAATAACTCAATATCACGCCAACCGATTTCGATTATTCTTTTTTTATTGGAAAGGATGTATGTACTTCAAGGGTCAAGACCCACTAAAAAGCGAGAAATAAAAATTTATTCACAAAAAAAAAAACAACCGACTGCTAAAAAAACACTACAAAGTGAAAAATAAGTTATATTTCGGAAGTCAGTTGGTCTTTTTGTATATTCGTTATTTGCCACCGACTTCCGAAATATAAGTTATTTTTCACTTTGTAGTGTTTTTTTAGAAGTCGGTTGTTTTTTGTTTTTTTTTTTTTGTAAAAAAGTTTTTTAGCGTAATAACTTTAGCCCTGAATGTCTTCCTGGCTAGAGCATCGATGTCTTTACATGCTCTGTGTTGATGTCTATGTGCTAGAGTGAGTGAGATCGAGAGATAGGACTCGCGACTCGTCCTCACAGTTTTGTATTTTGGATTTGAATTATATTTGGTAGTTTCTAGAGTGATACATGTCTGCTTAGAAGCAAGGATACAAATCAAGATTGATGGTGTTCTTGTAGCTTAGCCTTAGAGCAAAAATAACTGTGTGTTTGCACTGGCGAAATATTCACCTAAAAACATGTTGAAATCTTTATTTTCTGTCAAACATTGTTTCGAACACTGACAGAAAATAGAGATTTCAACATGTTTTTATGTGAATGTTTCGCCAGTGCAAACGCACAGTAATGGTCTAAGTAGCTGTTAATTATTATTATTTTATTTTTCAAACTTCCCGCAATGCCGCTAGTGAGAATCGCACGGGTTACTTTGTGGCCCGCGGCCACCCGCGGCCTAGAGTGGTGACACCTGCTGGCGTAATCTATAGGCTTCGGTGTAACGTGCGCAGCTCTGTAGCAGTAGCAGTTCTAGTTCGATACAGGTCGTTTGATCATTTGTAAAATCCAATACTATATGTCAATGGCTTGGTTTTTACTGTCCTAATAAATTGTGAAATACTGATATAATGAGATAGTTAATTGATTCAGGCGTGCCACGTGACCTTTCGGAAATCCATTATAAAATACAATAGAAGCATATGGATATATTTAGTAACCTATCCCGCTTAACTATTCTTTATGAGTCACAAAAAACCCTGTAATAAATTGACAAGAACAACTTGTCAGTCAATGTTTCGACAAATCAATCGTCATCCTGAGGATGCCTCGTTGAGGGGTGAAACAAGTATCGATTTCTTACAGGGTTTTTTATGAATCTTTATGAATAGCTAAGTGGAATAGGTTACTAAATATATCTACGTCTATTGTATTAGGTATACATAATTATAATGTGATCTATAAATGTAGGTTCCTCCATCTCATTATTTGTTTCTGTAAATAAAGCATTTATCACTGGAGAAAGCTTAAGCACAATATTCCGAACAAAAGTCTGTCACTTTTGGCGGAGGACGCGGTAGCAAAAACAAAAAAAAAAAAAATTGGTGGTCTGTAAAGTCAGTTTACGGACGATAATTTTACGTGATAACGTCACAAGCCGAACGCTGAGGCCGATCGTG
This sequence comes from Agrochola litura, assembly GCA_949152395.1. Taxonomy (NCBI): domain Eukaryota; kingdom Metazoa; phylum Arthropoda; class Insecta; order Lepidoptera; family Noctuidae; genus Agrochola; species Agrochola litura. The sequence goes on along the minus strand of OX424517.1, from coordinate 10,166,142 downwards.
CCTCTCTATCGCTTGTTTCGCGCTCTCGCTTGCACGCTCAGCTCAGGCGGAACGTGACACTTTTTCGTGCGTGCAGCCGGGGCGTTCATCGATTTCAAATACGTTATCACGTCAAAAACAAAAACTGCTCGCCAGGAAAGAGAAGTCTGTACCATAAATTTGTTTTATTGAAATCGATATTCTTTAGAATGAAAAAGTTTATTGAAATTCATGAATAAGAGCCGGCAAGAAACTCCACGGTTACGGTGCATATTGTATGTTGTTTAAATTGAAATTAGTGAATTGTTTTTTTTTCTTCTTTGATTTATGTTTTTTATTTTCTCTTATACGGTTACACACGTTGTCCACATCTCTTTTTGTATACTTTCCTATCGCAGGTATGCTGGAAGAGATTTCTTTAGAAATAAGCATTGCCTTTGTACATATTTTTCTCCTTTCTTCTTGTCTGTTTATATGTGTGTGCATAAATGGTTAAATAAATAAACATTTGTTCTTGTAATACTTTATTGGGAAGTGTTCGTAAGGCTTCTACACTTCTACAGTGTTACAATTTTTTTTTAAGATATGCTGCCAAGATATAAACTAAAATATTTTTTTCAGCAACACTTAAGTTTTTCTGTCAGGCTTCTCTCCATTCTCTCGCTGTCCTGTCAGTTAATCAGTTTCGTATTGACAGATGCGATTTTGACAATCATCTTCATAATTTCCTGTGTCAAAAAGTTTATCGTCGAACGTCGCTTTTAATTTTATTGTTGATTAGAACAAGGAAAGTAAAATATTATTCAATTATTTATAACCAACGGCAAGCTGCGAGTTTATTTAACAAAATGATGGTGAGTTTTTCCGCATAAACGTTAGTATTACAACGCAAACCGATTGTTTTTCCTACTTTGCCGGGGGGCGTCTCCGTCAAAAAGATTTCATGAATTATTTGTTAATTTCGCGGGATATCTAAAGGTTATGACTCATTTTCGTAGAGATAATGAAAGTGTGGTGCATTTCTTTGTAAGAATTCTTTATTTTTACTTCGTTCTTCGATAATTAGTTTAATGACGTGGATCTATACTTTTTGTTTTTTTTTTCGCTTGATAGCAGAAACGACCTTGTTTTTATTGATGTATCCTATGAGTGTGTTAATTTCATTTTTCACGTTCGTAAGTTTTTATAATTGTGCGAATGATACATTGTTTTTGATGTGTTGTGATGGTACCTACATGTTTGTATTGTGTTCTTATTGGATAAGGTAGAATTAAACACTGTCTAGTCTGTGGACGTTTAAATTAAACCTATTTGCAGACCACTGCTGTGCATAGGCAAAGTCCTGGTATCCACCAAAGTGGATAGGAGGCAAAAATCTGGTAAACAACCAAAAGGCTAATTATTGAATGTATTAAGGTACCTATTGAATCACCTCTCCTTGGTTTTGGTGGTAATTGAAACTTAGTTTCGGCCAGACACCACTCATCTGGTATCCAATCAATTTCAGCTGCCATAATCAGAGCAAAGTTATGTGGTCAAGAACATACAACTAAAGCCTAACTGTAAACTTTCCAGGATTGCGTTGAGGATACCAACCATGATCCCCTGTCAGCTCCAACAGCTCAAACTCCTGGCTCCGCAGACCCTAAGCTGGATAAGAAGAAGCCAAATGAGAATGTGTGTCTAGCAGATAACAGCTTGTTGGTAAGTGATCAATGTGTTATGATAAATGATATTTTAATTCCGTAAATTGTTTGGGAAAAAACACATGATAAGAAATAATAACATAACATCACGCCTGTAATCCCCAGAGGGTAAGGCAGCGGTGTACCTATAGTACATCCACATTTTGCCAGTTATGTTTATGTCTCATGTAATAGGGGGCGAGCCTATTGAAATCAACACAAATCCAGACTCCGGACTGCTACTGAGAAATTATGAATAGAAAAACCCAATAACACTATCCAACCTGGGAATCGAACATAGGACTTCATGCTCACCAGTAACGCTTGCAACCACTAGACAGGCAGTCAAAAGAATTAAAAAAATTATAATAAAGAAATATTAATTCAATTTAAAACTTTATGAGGTTACTACTCTCACAAAACAAACCACAACAAACTCACAGTCTCTTTTAAAGTCCTGACATTATCTTGGTCAGATCATGAGAGGACCATGCAGATTAGAGTCTGAGATTTTTGAGGAAATAACCACACAGATATGAGTGGATCTGTCCAGTCAGTGCATGTATAATTCAGTAATTGTGTAGCTCGCTCAACTTATAACTTAGGTGCCATCAAATGCAATAGAAACTATAAATCAATCTCCACACGGCGATATCCTCGTGGCGATAATTTGGAGACAGCATGACTATCGCCGTGATTCTCGTCCGTGAAGATGACGCTTTAGGGAAAGAATTGCTTTTGGCACAGTACGTAAACTATAGTTTCTACCCCTTCAGGGAAAAGACTTGAGATTATGTTTGTTTGTATGTAAAACCTAAACAAAAAAAGTAAAAAAAAAAAAACGACAACCAATAAATTTAAAAATTCTTTCACCAGTAGAATGCTTTTTTATCACTGAGTAACATTGGCTATAATTTATTTTTAATTACAAGAAGAAAAATCTGTTTTTGTATTTGTAAGTTTGTGTGTAGGGGGTAATCTCTGGAACTACCAGTTGGATTGGAAAAATTATTTTTGCATTGGATAGCCCAATTCTTGAGGAAGGTTATAGGCTCGCGGACAAAGTCGCTGGCGGAAGCTAGTAATAAATAAAATAAACGAGGCATGCTTTTAAAATACAACAGTTTTTATTTGGCAATTAATTGAGGTGTCGCCTAGTGCAAGTGAAAATGGGCATAATACGTTTGTTGTTTTTAGTCAAACATGTAAACAAACACGAGTTTTAGGAAAAACAACTATAAAACCTACACATAAGGTTCAGTTTGGGCTACAACTTCATATTTTTCGATGACCTTTTCAACAGTACTAGTCAGTCTAAAATCAACTTTATTAACATACTCATAAAGTTGATGTTTGTTTAACAAAGGTTATAAATAGACCTTAAGTATATTATGTTCATATCAACAATCATAAAATAAACGATAGTATAATTAAGCATAAAAAGGTTTTGATATTAAACATTTTAGTAATTTTCTGTTTTCAAGTGATAAGATTAATTATCACTGGAATTTAGTATGTGTCATTGCTCATTATAAAGTAAGCTTATGGGCTGTTAGTTGAAAATAATCCTAATTCATAACATTATAAATGCGAAAGTGAATTTGTTTATTTGTTTGTACACTTCCACACTAAAATAGCTGAACGGATTAGGATGAAATTTGGCACATGAGTAGACCATGACTTAGATTAGGAGGACATAGCATATTTTTTATCCTGATATTGCCAAGGGATCGAGACTTAAGGAACACATATCAACTCAGAAAGGGATCGTCACTGTATTAACTCGAGCCATTCAGTATTCTTTGTATGAAACTCCCTACTGCAACGCACACTAATCGGAATCGTAACGTAATCGTTTCGCCTCGGGACAAGCTCACGAACCGCGGCGATACGGTGACGATCCCTTTCCGAGTTGATATTTATTTATATAAAGGCTTACCAACTAAACACACACAGCATTAACCCAAAGTCTCTGTCATAATGTAGATCGCGCATGTATCTAAATTACAGGAAAGCACGACACTATCAATTAGCGTACTAGAAACATTCAACACAAACCGCTCAATGCGCCTAAAAAAGTTTTAAAACATCAAATAATGTAATAATTATAAAACAATTTCAAATAATAATAAAACAATTTCAAATAATAATAAAACAATTTCAAAGAATAATAACAGGTAGGCCTTTGGTGTGGGATGCAACGTGTGTGCGCCATCCCAACTTCCTATCACGGCGGGCTGTGCTGGGGCTGCTGCTGCAAGTGCGGAAAACCTCAAACGGCGCAAATACTCCAATCTTATTGGAACTTGTATGTTTGAGCCGTTTGGGGTTGAAACACTAGGGCCATGGGGTCCGAGTGCCCACCTAGTTTTTCAAGACATCGCCAACCGGCTGGTCGACTCTTCACGTGACCAGAGGGCTGGCCAAGTCTTTGGCCAAAGAATCAGCATTGCCATACAACGTGGCAATGCCGCCAGCCTTTTGGGCACTTTTCCTATTGACAGCGATGCGGACGAATTTTTTGATGCTCTATGATTATTCCTCCCCCCTTTTTTATATACTTGTACATATTATTATATTAAGTCTAATAGTTTTTAAATGATGTAAATACGTGTGTAAATAAAAGTTAAGTATATATTGAAAATAAAGAAACATTACAATAATAAAACAATAAAACAAAAAAAACAAAATGTTGAATACTATGTTATGGAATAACTTACAAAAGCTGGGATTTCTTTTTGATATGTGTATTTCCTTTATGCGGATGAAACCGCGCGGGGCGTAGCTAGTATAACGCATAACATAATAAATCACGCCAGTATTCCCCGAAGCCACAATATGCCTTATCAGAAGGCTAAAAGTCACCCAAAGGGCTATGCTTGGAGTTTCCCTACGTGATCGAATCAGAAATGAAGAGATCCGCAGGAGAACCAAGGTAACCGACATAGCCCGAAGAATTGCCAAACTTAAGTGGCAATGGGCAGGGCACATTGCTCGCAGAACAGATGGCCGATGGGGTTCTAGAGTGGCGACCGCGTACTGGAAGATGTAGCGTTGGAAGGCCTCCCACAAGATGGACCGATGACCTTGTGAAGGCCGCAGGAATCCGCTGGATGCGGAAAGCACAGAATCGGTCGAAGTGGAGGTGCTTGGGGGAGGCCTATGTCCAGCAGATTCCCCGAAGGGTTAGGCAAAGAGGTATCCACCTATAATAAACCCATATTTCGTCTGTTAAAATAATATAAGTAACTGACTAAAGGTTAAATACATTTTATTTAGTTGATGCAGCACTGGCTGGAAAATATCTTTGGGAATCCTGCAGTTCTTGGTTTGAAACTGAAATTGCAGTGTAGTTCGAAAATCGAAATCTCAAGCAAATATTATATAATAAAATGTTATTTTAAATAAATTTAGGTAGCATGCTAGCTGCCACTGCAGTCTGCATGATATAAAGTTGAAAAAAAAAATCTTTCATACATAATGTATGGGATAACATGTTTTTACAACCGCAAATCTAAGTTGGTCGATTATTACTCGTTAAATTGTAAAGCCTACTCAGCTGTGATAGTTTTCCTTTTAAATTCGTTATATATACTGCCGTGAATTTTTTCACATATCTAAAACCAACCATTTAGCTGGCAGGGGTGGGGGCACACTTGACTAACAAAAATTTGCACTTTAAAGCTTAATATTTCGCAAACGGATCTCTGAATACAAAAATGGTTTAACACACTCATAATGTTTTTGAAAGACCTTTCCAACGATACCCCACACCAAGGAAAAAATAAAACAAAAAATTACGTGTAGGGGAGGTACAGTACCGACCAAAAGTCCATAAGCAATCTCACAAAGCAATAGCTTGACGTTTAGTTTTACTTACGACCTTTTATTTTCAAGAGACACTTGCATCATTGTCGTCAACAAGTGATTGTAGTTCATAATTTCAACGTTAAAATATGAGTCCAGATGACCTAGCGGTTAAGCGCATGCAGATAAATCCGTGAATCGGTGAGCCATGAGTTCAAATCTCATGCAGTACTATTAAAGGTTTTTGTAAGTTTTTACTCAATTGGAAGTAATGGGACAGAAATATAATATTCTTTATGTTCGCTTTGTTCACACATTTCGTAAAATTAGAAAGGTAGATCATAAAAAAACTAAATAAGTAATTTAGACATCTGTGAGGTAGAATATGAGTTTAATGAATATTTGACTTGGTCGGAATGAACGTTGTCGATTTGTTTTAGTTGTTGGTTAGTAACGTGTGATCTCAAAATGCAGGCAAATATTAATATTGAGGCGAGGGCGACTATTATTGCGCTGCATAAAAGTGGTCTTAATAAAACACAAATATCTGATGAAACCGGACTGACTGTGAGTATTATATTTACGAATTGTAACTCAAACTTTTATTTGGAATTTACCTAAGACTATTTGGTGACATACGGATTAGTTCTTTTTATTGTTGTGTATGTCTAAAAGATAAATAATTAGTGTTTATTATTGCATTTATAAATGCAGCGTTTTAATATGACTTATATTGTTATTTTAAATAAATATTATTTTATTTTATTATAAAAATTATAAAATGACGTCAGTTTAGTATTTTGTTATGGGTAACTGCTTAATATCACTTTTTTTTTTGTTTTAGAGGAATACTGTAAGTCTCTGGGTTAAAAGATATGAGGAAGAGGGAAGCCTTGCTAGTCGACAGCGAAGTGCTTATTAGCGAGGCGCAGCGACGATATATGGTGGGCGAGTATGAAACAAATGGTTTTACACCAACAGGACACTTTGCGTAATTATTCGACACCTCATTGCAAACTGTTCGCCGTGCCCTCCACACTGAAGGATTGCATCACAGAAGACCAGCTAAAAAGCCTTTCTTGACAGAAAGACATAAACAAGAACGATTACGTTTCGCACGGGATCATTTAGATTTTGACTGGAATACTACCATATTTTCTGACGAAAAAACATTTAAGTCTAGTCAAAAGGGTAGACTTCATTTATGGCGCAAGGATAACACTCGATGGTATGATAAAAACGTAATCCCTAATACAGAGTCAGGTCGAATTACGATTAATATGTGGGGATGGATGAGTGCAGCAGGGCCAGGAGAACTGGCTTTTATTCCTCCACGTGCCAACAGTTCTACTTATGTAGAAGTATTAGACGATGTTATGCTACCTACTGTGCGCAACATTTACCCAGCTGATGAGTTGACGCAATTGACATTTGTCCAGGACAATTGTCCTATTCACCGGGCGAGCACTGTGCGTGAGTGGTTTCAGGATCACCCGTAGATAATTGTTGTTCCATGGCCAGCGCGATCACCCGACCTCAACCCCATAGAAAATCTATGGGGTTTGATGGTGCAAAGGTGGGAGTCACGGGATGAGAGGTGTATACAACAATTAAAAACCCATTGCATGGAAGTGTGGGAAAATTTAAGAGGAACCGAAATATATGGTAATATTGTAGGGTCCATGCGCAAACGTCTACTTGACTGCATTGAAAATAATGGGGGTTATACAAAATATTAATACCTAGATGTTTTGGTTTTAATAATTAGACGGTGTAACTAAATATTTAGTAATATTAACATATCCGTAATTATTTAATGATCTTAAATTGAGGTTTAGTTTCAATCTTCTTTTCGTCAAGAAAATGAACACTTAAGCTATTACCTCAATATTACATTAATTGTGACGTAACATAAAAAAACATGCATAAAGTCTAAATCATAATATTACCTATTATACCTATTAGTTTTCAATAAACTCCACTGAATGCCGATACCTATAATAAGCGGGTAACAACAATTATATTTGTGTTTTAGAATATCCTTTCCTGGTTATGTTATTATGAATTGACTAGGTAAGTGGGGTACCCACTACCCACTTAGTAAATTAAACAAAAAATCTTGTGAATGGTAACAAGAGAACTTCTTTTGTTAATTTTATAAATAAATAAAACAATAAACATTTTTGTTATCATTCAACACGACTTTATTTCCACCTTCCAACACCAAAAAGATAAATTAAAAATCACATAAATAGTTAAATAATAATACAATAACTAATGTATAACTTCACAAAAAAAAAAAAAACAAATAATAAGCATGAATGCATTATGAACAAACACAAATAATTAACAAGTGTTTGCTTAAAATACAAATATTAATATAATTTTTCAATGAATCTAGTATCCAAATCCAAACCACAAATTGTAATTACTTAGATTCGAACTCAGACCTCACTGATCGTGAATCCATTGCTTAGCCCAAACAGCTACCAGCACATGATATTATTATGCGAATTTTAGAATCAGGTCGCCACTCTGACGCGTATTCTAAATGCAACAGAAATATAATGTTATTTCACGTTGTGCGACGACAATTCATTAGTGTGTGTTATCTGTGGAATGTTGAGACATCACTCATACACGCACATGCACACGCACTGGCTGTATCGTACTCGAGTTCATAGCAATATAATCCTTAGCATGCTCATGGAGTTTTGAGCGTTTACTGTACCTACCCTAAAAAAATATATTTTTCATAATTTTATTTTATAACTTTGTTGGCATGATTAATATGTATATCCATGCCAAATTACAACTTTCTAGTACTAACAGTCTTGGAGTTAGACCGCGGACAGACTGACATGACGAAACTGTAAGGGTTCCTTGTTTACTACGGAACCCTAAAAACGGACCCCCGTCTGGAACGAATTTCTCACAATGCTCGTCTGTTCGAATCTCGATATTCGCACGCACACACACTCATATACAGGATGGCAGGGACATCGACGCGAAAACTGTTACCATGCATTCAGTACATGGTTCTGAATCCCCCGGCGTTGAAAATTTTCGTCGGTTATTTTAAAAAAAATCTGTTGTTCCATTCATTTTGACCGCGTAGGTATTGCACTTTTCTCATGGAGGGGGCATTACGCTTTTTCCTTACGTGCAAGCGAGAGCGCGGAACAAGCGATACATGGTCGGCCTAAGTGTTCGGATTGTGACGTTATCACGTAAAATTATCGTCCGTAAACCGACTTTACAGGTAACCAATTTTTACGAGTCAACTCCTACCGCAAGAGGAACTTCTTTCCAAAAATTGGAATGCTAATTGGACATTATATTATTTCTTATCATATTATTACTCCACAGGTCGACATATCAGACGCTCTAAGCGAGAAAGAGAAAGTAAAGTTTACCGTCCACACAAAAACAACACTGCCAGAGTTCCAAAAGTCTGAGTTCATAGTCGTGCGGCAACATGAAGAGTTTGTGTGGCTGCATGATCGGTACGAGGAAAACGAGGAATACGCTGGATATATTGTGAGTAATAAGTTTTATTGATGTGTAACAGTTTTCTCACTTTCCTGCACTCTGTGTGAGTGATTTCGTGAAAAGGGACGGAAGTGTGTAACAGGAAGCCGGGGAAGCGCGCGCTATTTGATTTAACCAATGAGCGCGCGCTATTTGATTTGACTAAAGGTGGTTTTACACCGGCGGCGTGAGGAGTGGATGGGATGGGCGAGAATTGAAATTGTATAGCAAAATTTCTATCCACGCCCTGCCCATCTTTGGTGTAAAAGGTCTAGCTAGATACGCGAGGATGTGCGAGGTGAGAATTGAAATATTTGTTAGTACAATATTGAACTTTATTGCTGTATGAATAGAGTATTTATTTACTTTGTAAAACGAATATACAAATCTCGCACCGGCCATCGAGGACCCGCACGGTCTCTCTCCTTCAAGCGCTGACTCGCGATTTCTCGCGATGTCTCGCGCTGGCACGCGCCTGCTCGCTCCGAACATCGCGAGACATTTCTGCATACTATATTCTCGGCTGGCTGGTGCGCCAGACACGGCTGGCCGGGCGGCGCGTGAAAGCGCGAGCCGGCGCGAGGTAGCGCTCTGGACACCTTCGGTGTAAAAGGGGGTAAGCGTGATTTCAATTCTCGCCCATCGCATCCACGCCTCGCCTTTAAAAGCGCGCGCGGTGGTAGAGTTGGCCGTCAGATGGTACCAACCCATTTTCCGAGAGGTTGGTACTGTCAGCCAAGATGTCATAATTATGTTACACATCATATGCGGCTACTGTAAGACTCGCTCGTTTTTATCAACTAGCTGACCCAGCAGACGTCCTGTCCAGATTTCAACAGTTCACATAAAAATCCCAAAGTACATAAAAATTATGGGGTAATGGGCCGCGCTTTTAAGATTCAGATGACACTGAGAAGGACAAACTTAAACAAATCTGATGATAACACTGTGCCTTTTTTTTTTGGGTGGGACATTATCAAATAACTTCTCCCGCTCTGGGTGGAGCGAGAGGGCGTGTCAGACTCTTACTGACTAAAACCCACCCGTGTTCCTTCGGTTGCCATGTTGCCGGGGGCCACGATTTCCCTTTCGGCCCATATTCGCAGCCCCGGCAGGATAACACTGCCTGGGAATCAAATCAAAGCAAGCAAGCGTAAATTAATACAAATCGGTCAAATAATAATGTAGGAAGTAAAGGCGAAAAGGATAATATTATAAAATATGAGCGACACTCCAATCTGTATCGACTTCCTGCTTGCGATATATGAACTGATTGTAGATTGTTGTGTAACGGCTAGGCCTTTGCAGGTAGTCTCAGTGGCAGCGAAAAAGGGGGCGGATCTCGCAGCGCTGTCTTTATTTTTGAAGTGAAAACTTCTTTAGGCGCGTTGGGCATTTTTGAGACGGGAAAAACAATTGAACTCGCGATACCGTTACCGACACCTCATTTTTGTAAACGCGATTGTGCTCTTTATTTATATTACGTTACGGATCAATGTTCTATGAAAGTATTTTTACTTTAAAGGTTTTGGAAGTTTTTTGTAAACGCGATTGTGCTCTTTATTTAGATAAGGTTACGGACCAATGTTCTATACGGGATCCTGCCGTTTTGCCGAAAAGATTTTGCCAAATTTTCATTACCCAAACAAATTTTAGCAACCTTTTTTTATACCAATGTAATATTTGGAATAATTTTAGCACGCACATTTTCATTTGGTCAAATGTTTACTTGGCAGATTGTTACCAAGGATAATGTCATTAAGGCTTTTGGTCTTTAATCAAATGATTTATTACAGCAAACAATATTTAGACAATAAACGTTTAGTCAAGTTATTTATGGAACTAGTTACAGTAGGTTATTAATTTAAAAATAATAATTAGGTTAGGTTAGGTTAAAACTGTGACCACCTACGCACGAGCCGAGCGAGCGAAGCGAGCGGTGCCGCGGCAGCGGCCGGCGAGTGCCAGAAACGACTAGATTATATAGAAAAAAATATGGAAAAAAGAGATTATTTTTAGGAGGCTATCGAGAGAAATAATATAATTTTTGCGTAAAATATGTTATACCAACTGAAATATTTGACTAGATAAAAAATGGTAAAAGTACTAGTTGGTGAACCAGTTATTGTTCAAACGTTCACTTGCCAAACATAGGTTTTCGTAACAATTATTTGTAAAGAGATTTTTTGGTAAGTAATAATTTGGCAAATGAAATTATGCGAAAATTTGTTTGGGAAGTGATAATTTGGCAATTTCTTTTCGGTAAAACAAGGGAGACCCGTTCTATACAAGTCTTTTTCTTACACTTAGGCGATCTTGTTTAAGTTTTCACTTCTGTCGCCACTCCCGAAGTGCCACTGTTTTTTTTTTTAACAATTTTTGTTTCTTTGGCTTCATGTGAAAGAAGCTAAAATTAATAAAATCTTTCGATTTTATCAATTGAAAGAGACAGGGACGTAAATTTTGATAATGTGATCGAATCAATCATAGGCATCTAGCCGCGGGAGGGCCCTGGTGACCTGTAATACAGGTTTTTATTTAAACCTACTTCAGGCACCAATCTCTCCCACCGTAGGCGCGGGCTTGCGGACGGTGAGCAATGGGTAGCTCGCCGTCCGATAAGGACCAAGCCCGGGTCGACGGCGCGTTGTGTTCCACGCGCGCCTAAAAGAGATGTCAGCAGAGTAAACGGGGTCCGCTAGGGCCATGCCTGCCGGGGCTGCGAAGAAGTCCGAAAGGGAGATCGTGGCCCTAGGCAACATGGCAACTGAAGGAACACGGGTGGGTTTTAGTCAGTAAGAGTCTGACACGCCCTCCCGCTCCACCCAGAGCGGGAGAAGTTATTTGATAATATCCCACCCAAAAAATAAAAATAAATAAGGCACCAATCTCTCACAAAGTTATCTCCTTGCTCGTGCACTATTGTTAAATACTAGCATTAAGTACATAACTTGTGTAGAGAAAATAAACGTCTTATACTATTATTATTTTATTATTAAAAAAGGATTGTGTGGTTTTATGAAATCACGGGAAAAGTGAAACTTTTAAGCGAACTATAGGCGCCGCCATATTGGCCTTGGCTGCTCTGACGAGCGCCTTTCACTTTATCCCTACTCCGCGGCCGACCGTCACGCGACATGCAACACACAGACGAAAAAGTTTGAGACGGTGTAATAAAGTTTCACTTTAATATTTTAGTAAAATAAAGTCTCGTTAGCATGTTTCGTATTTGGTGTTTTATTTTAAGTAGGGGTGCTCAATACATAACCGCCCGGGGTGCCAATCTACCCTACGCCGCCACTGGGTATTCTATGCATGTCATTAACAATTAGGTGGGTAAAGGGAACTATCAGGTTAAATGAATACATATAATTCCATAGGTATACAAGAGTATACGCGGTATGTTCGTAAGTAACTCACTGACTGTTCTGAGCACTCGCATACACTAGGATAGGATGAGGAAAGTTAATTTTCTATACAAGTAAATAAAATTGAAGTATCTGTTTGTAATATCGAAATAACAGTTTTTTATTAAATGCATATGAAAGTATTAGGCTGGATTTAGTGCTCGACCGACGTTCAGTGCTGACACCAGTCGCGTACCGATTTATATGGACTCGCGCTCGCAGACCCTCGGTGCTACACTATACACGTCCATTTATCGTCAGCGTCTTGGTACGCGCGACCGACGTCAGCATAACACTAAATCCAGCCTAAATGATAATAAAAAAATAAAAAAATTAACTGTCTGTTTGTTCTCGTGTAATCTCTGAAACGACTGGACCGAATTTGACGGGACTTACACTGGCATATAGCTGATTTTATAAGAAGTAACTTAACTATTATTTTAGAAAAATAATAAAGGACATCGCTCATTATAACAGCTCCGCTCCGACACGGCAAATAACTTGTCATTCAAGTTAGGATTTTAAATCAAACGTATTAAAGTCTATTTTACGATGACTGTACAGAATAGTGGACGGCTCGCCGGCTGCTCACTGCCCGCGAGCCGTCACACGTACAAAAGACTTTAATGCATTTGATTTAAAATCCTAACTTGAAAGACAAGTTATTTGTTGTGTCGGAGCGGTGCTGTTCTAATAAGTGATGTCCTTAAGGGTCCACGCGGACATACAGGGCCAAGTACTTCGGTAACCCAGGTACTTGTCAGAGATTGTCAGTGACACCAAGGCGTTGCTGGACTTCTTTGAGCAGCTGGGGTGGATCGAATAACCGATTTTCGCACCCGTACGCAAAATACGCGCTTTGACGTGGAGTTGCGGATACCAGCCCGTATTATCTAATACCTAGGGTCCACGCGGGCGAAGCCGCAGGAAGCAGTTAGTAACAGTATATGAATAGAAACTAGACGCTTCCTTTCTTCTAATCACAGTCGTAATGTTAGTTATGTTGTCATTATGATCATCAGATCCCACCAGCACCTCCTAGGCCGGATTTCGATGCATCCCGTGAGAAGTTACAGCGTCTCGGTGAGGGCGAAGGCGCTCTTACAAGAGAAGAATTCTTGAAGATGAAGGAGGAACTTGAAGAGTGCGTATTACTTTTTTTTGTTTTGGAATTTATCAAACGTGTCAGACTCTTACTGACTAAAACCCACCCGTGTTCCTTCGGTTACCCTGTTGCCGGGGGCCACGATTTTCCTGTCGGTTTTACTTTACAGTTTGTGTAGTGGTCTTATAAGGATCGCAGTAAGTGGAAAATATTTTACAATGCATGTGATCGAAAAGAGCGTTTTTCAAACAGCCAAACTGTGCGGAAAGTTCCACTTTTTCGTTGGCGTTGGCGATGGCGATGACGATGGTTAAAGTCAAAGTTAAAAAGTTAAAGTCATGGCGATTGCGATGGCGATAATGATGATGGTGATAAACAGTGAATATTATTTATATACGTCAGCCAAGATGTCAGATGTTATACATCATATGCGACTATTGTAAGGTTTGCTCGTTTTTTTTTTTTCCTTGCACATTGCATATTGTAGGGGAGCCTAGAGGGTTTTTGAGCAAGCATGTGCAGGGCGAAAAGTTGATAGCTGAGTAGGTGCGGCATAACGAGAGAACACCGAAAACATATTTGAAAAGTTTCAGATAGGAGCCCTGTAGTCAGGAGTCTACTTTCAGATTTCGAAATTGGGCCAAAAATAAAGTGATCTTCAGATTCTTTGATTTTGGTATGATCGTGTGCGGCCTAACCCATAAAGACTTTAGTAGGCAAATCTGATGAAGAAGTTGTGGGCTTTCCCTAAATCTGACTATCTTTATCGTAAATACGAACCTCTCCCGATTTCGATACTGATGTTGTCCCTAATTCTTAGTGATAGTTCGTTTTTATGAGAACTTTAACCTAGCAGCGGGTCAGTTTGACCCAATTATATATAAATATATTGTTTTTTCTCCCCCAGTGAATACCTAGCAACATTCAAGAAAACCGTGGCAATGCACGAGGTGTTTCTACAACGCTTGGCGGCGCACCCCGTGTTCAGAAACGACTCACATCTGCGCGTGTTCTTGGAGTACGAACAGGATCTGTGCGCCAAGCCAAAAGGACGCATGGACCTTATTGGTGGACTGGTGAGTCATAGGGATTATAATTTATTCAAGATAGGACGTTTTTGCACGACAAATTGCACGAAGTGTGCAAAACTAGGGTGGTTTCATTTAATGGGCTTACAAGTGACATATTGCACGACGTGTGCAAAATTAGGACGGCTTGCATGACACTTTGCACGAAGTGTGCAAAATTATTTTTTGAATTAATTTTTCATTCATTGCACTCTTTCAAAAATGATATTTATTTATGAAAAATTGGTTAAAAAAAACACTCTTACACATAATTCTTTACAGATGCGTTCAATGACAACAACCACAGACGAGATCTACCTCGGTGCCACAGTGCGAGATGTCAACGACTTCTTTGAGCAAGAGACCACGTTCCTGCAGGAGTACTACTCGCATCTGAAGGAGGCTGTCGTTAAGGTTGATCGGATGACTAGCAAGCATAAAGGTGAGTTTGAAATAATAATAATAATCTGTTTAACTTTTTCAATATTATGTTAAAATCAGATATCAGTCTTATACAAATCCATTTTTAAAAGAATATCAATATTTTTAAGTTAGGCTATAGTTTGAGCGACACCGCTGTTCCGCGTCTTAAAGTGGTTTTACACACGGTTACACGGCTAACTTGACGTGTAGCTGTGTGTACTGAATCCATGGTAACAGTTTTCGCGTAGATGTCCCTGCCTCGCTGTATACTCCTTTTGCCTCGTTTACGTTCATACATCTGGTCATACACGCACGCCGGTTGCGAGTACTACGCACCTGATCTTGTTAAAGAACATCACCAATAAGGTCACTATTATGTGTCTTGTATCGGTTTCATTGGCCATAATATTATCTTTCATTTGTTACTCTTGCAGAGGTAGCCGATGCCCACATCAGACTATCATCTTGCATCACACAGTTGGCCACACGAGAACAACCTCCCACCGAGAGATTCCTCACTAGAGCTGCTGAAACCTTCGACAAGTGCAGGGTAAGCGCTGGGAAAAAAAAATCGGCTGTTTCCTACATTTATGTTCGCATAACTTGTCAGAATGTAGGGAACAGTTGATTTTTTTTCGCGATTTCAGGTTTGGTCCCATAGTAAAAGTTATTCATAATGACGAGTAAAGTGAAGTGTTTAAGTTTTCGCACTGGTTAAAAAAATCCTGTATATTATGTTTTGAAAATAAAACTTTGTCTCCAGAAAATCGAGGGTCGCATGGCATCAGACCAGGACCTCAAGCTAGCAGACACTCTCCGTTACTACATGAGAGATGCACACGCTGCTAAAGCAGTGCTCGTAAGGAGACTCAGGTCAGTATTTAGTATTTTGTAGCATTATGGGGGGAGGGGGGGAATAAATAAATACAAAACTGTTCCAAAAACCAAGAATTCGGACATATGTAACGTAAAACAACCCCTCACTCTCTATCACAGAGGCCCGAGGCACAGTAGGCCCAAGTCCCAGCAGTGGGAACGGCCGATCATGTAGTATGATATCGTCGCTCGGAATCCAATACCGCGAATGCAACATTCATCAAATTTTACAGGAGACAAAAAATACGGATCCGTTTGCGAAATATTAAGCTTTAAAGTGCTAATATTTGATGGAGTCAAGTGTCCCTGCCAGCTAAATGGTTGGTTTTGGGTGTGTGAAAAAAATCACAGCAGTAGTTTATATAACGAAATTAAAAGGAAAACTATCACAGCTAAGTAGGCTCTACAAGTTAACGAGTAATAATCGACCAACTTAACTTTACAGTTGCAAAAACATGTTTTCCCATACATTCCGTATGGGAGAACATGTTTATCAACTATAAAGTTAAGTTTGTTTTTGGGATAAATTCACCCCAACTACGGAACCCTTCATTGTGCGTGGTCCGACACGCACTTGGCCGGTTTTTAATGCAGGATCACGTATTTGAACGTGTAGAATCAAATAAAACAAAAATCTGATTTTCGTCAAAAATTTCACATTCGCGGTATTGGATGCCGAGCGACGATATGTAAGCTGATTATGTAGCATAACAATGGTGGCCCAGTGGAAACGGTCTCGACATACGAGTTGTAGGTCGTGGGTTCGAACCAAGGCACGTTTCACTTTGTCTAAATTATTTTATCACCACTGCTCTCAAAACGGTGAAGGAAAACATCGTGAACAAACCGGCATGTCCTAGAACCAACAAATCGAAGACATGTGACATCTACGAACCCGCACTGGGCCCGCGTGGTAGATTACAGCCCGAGGCATGTGTCCCAGCAGTCAATCTCAAAGCATTTATTTCAAATAAACCAATTACAGGTACTTTTGAATTGTCAAGGGGTCGGTCAGTCAGAAAAATATTCTATCTATCTATCTAGTTGCCCATTCCAAAGCGTAGTAGGTTCCTATGGAGAAGAACGGGCAAGAAACTCCACGGACACTCTTTTAAATAAAAATATTGTTACAAAATATTTGTTACATCTTTCATGTTGAAATTATACACGTGAGAACAATGTAGAAAGACGTGCACGTTAAAAGAGTCCGTAATAAAAATATAAAAACAGAAGCATTTCAAAAATTAAAATAAACTGTGGCAGCTAAGAGATGACCAGTCCCTACTGACGGCGCCCGTTCACGAACATGACGCATGGATCAGCACCATTTAGCTCAACTATTTTGAAGGGAACTTAATGATCCAACATACTGGGAACGTTATAGACTGATTATGTAGTTTCACATTATTAATTAATATTATTATGTTTTGTTTCAGATGCCTAGCCGCGTATGAAGCAGCTAACAGAAATCTCGAGAAAGCCAGGGCTAAGAATAAGGATGTTCATGCGGTAAGTAAACAAAAGCTTAGTTTACTGTAAAACAGCGAAATATTTCTACCAAACAATATTTCTACCAAAAAAAAAAGTTCTACCAAAAAAATATTTCTACCAAACAATATTTCTACCAAAAAAAATATTTCTACCAAACAGCTATGGATTTATTATTTTAATTTTATTTCGCTTTAGAGTCTATAATACCTCAAACTGCTTAGCATTATCCTCCGTTATATCGAAAATACTGCAGCGTTAATTTTGAAATAAATATATGGTAAAGTTGAGGATTAATGTGTGACGAAAACACGATTCCATAAAAATTTGTCGACAGAAAAAAAAATGCAAAGTTGCTTCTAAACCGAAGAAGTATTAAAAAAATAATACTTATCATGAAAATTAACTAAATATAAAGCAGATACTATGTTTTTATTACCATTGTTTACACCGTAAAAAGAAATTACCTAAACTATCGGCGCCTTGGAGTCTTCTTTCTCCCTGCCGCCCAGCACCCCACTGAGTGAATTTGAACCGAGGTATTATGGACTGTAATAAATACCTTCGTTTTAAAAGTTTTATAAGCGAATTAACAACAAAACTTCATCAATTTATTTAGCACGTGTGAAGTGATTTTTTGATTATTGATATTCACATTTAATATTTTTGTGTTTTATGTTGGGTACATATTGAGCCAACGATAATGCACTAACGAGTTTTTCACACTGTGGCGGCATCTACATTGCCACACGTGAACTACGTATCAAAGACCTGACGTCACAAATCCTGCATCGCGCAAGCAAAGTTTACCGCGCGATCAACATTTAAATAACTTTCCGACATGAAACGTCGGGCATTTGCCCGCCAGATACGACACCCGTCTGATCGGAGGACCCTCCCTTTTCTATAGAGTGAACTTTACACCCTGTTCTTCATGCCTCTATACTAGTGACCCCGACGTGATCATGATACGTCAAAAACACAATAACATGTTTCAGCGAACAATTCTTTGGAAGAAAAATAACGGCTTCTATCCAGCCCGGATCTAGAACTTTTTTGAGACGGGGCTAAACTGCCGTCTGCCGCCCCCCGCCAATCTTTTATGGGGATGCGCTAAGTTAGCCCACGCGAAATTAAAATTTTCTCAAAATAAAAATTTTTACAGCAACATATTAATCAAATTATATCGATCGATAATGCACAACATAGAAAGATTACATTATAAATGTGCTGCGCGTCTCATTTATTGCAAAGTTGCTGTGTGCTGGGCGGTGCACTTGTCTGCTACGCTTGAATTTGTCGCCCCCTGAAGTTGGCGCCCGGGGCAAGCCCCCCTCCCCCCCACATGCGTTAAACCACGCAAGCAATGCACCGCAAAAAACGACACGTTAAAACAAAAAAAAAAAAAAAAACAAAAATAGAATGCAGCAATTTTAAGCTCCACATGCTTTGCAAAACTACACGAGACTTGCCGAATACGAGAGTGTAGAGGGGAATATTCGTCTATATTTTTGTTGTTCTTCTCGGCAAATGTTCTCGTCGAGACGTCCCGCCGAGAATGACTCCTTTGAGTATTATTTGCTATTCTTTATAGCTTCGAATGTGTTCATGCACGCACACTTAGAAAAATTTCCCTGTTTATGACGCTTTGCCAACCCTACACTGAAAATGTTACCGTACACGACACGATATAAAGCTCACATTACAATGTTCTAATTTTAATCAAGTTAGTGTGTGAATTGTTCACTGGCGTGCGACTTCGTCAGCGTGAAATTTCGGCACCGACCCACCGCGACGCTGTGCATCGCTCGCCCGCGTTTTACCTCGTTTTTGCTTGGCGTTCTTTTTGAAGTTTTTCTAGTATAGACAGTTGGCCCATTGTGTACCCATCTCACAAATGTTTGACGTGTAATCTTTCTGTGCAATATGCAGCCTATGGAAGTACAAGAGGTAAACACTAAACACGCTTGTTTTATGTAGAACAGACGTTTTTGGTAGTTGTTGTGGCGTATTTATATTTATAGTATGACTATTTTCTTAATGTCCCTCGGCAAACTTAGTGTTTCGTCAGTCGTCGGATTTCTATCAGTTGCCTTTTGCACTTGGTGCAGACCGGACGCTCTCAATCGACTTGGAAGTATATAGAGTTGTTAATACTCTTTTAACTTAATGTAATTTATTTTAAAAATGGGAGGAAAGCTGTTAAAGTCGCAGGTATGAAAATAGTTTTACAACTCTATGGTTTACAGGGAAATAAAAAAAAAAACATCAATAAAGTACTTAGTTCTGAATTCAAATTATTATACACGATAAATCTAATAAATAATTGATGGACATGGGAATTAGCATTCGTTTGTATTCGGAAATGCGATGATTCCCGAGGGACATTAAAATAGACTGTATTTAAATGTTTATGTATACAGGATGTATCAAAAAGGTGTGGTCACATTTAAGGGTTTCAGACCATCAAACTGAACAACTTTCTCCATAGGACCAACATCGTAATCACGAAAAAATTATCGACTATCCCATACAAAACTTCAATAAACTTCTTTCTGATACTTGCTGCATGTACTTAAATGTTTATGTATGTATGTAGATAGTGTTGTTGTTATAAGAAAATGTAATAGTTAATTGATTCAAGCGTGATTTTTCGGAAATCCATTATAAAATACAATAGACGTGGAAATATTTAGTAAAAAGTACCCAATATCATGTCAGCGGTAGTACCGGCACCCTAATTGCGTAACACGCGATCAATCGCAATCTGTTTATTTTGACAGTTCAACAACATTCATTGCGTTATGCGAAAGAAAGTAAAATATTTTATTTGGGACATGCACAGGCAATACAAATAGTAATAACAACTAAAAGAGAGCATCTAAAACTAATTTTTTTTTTCGAATTATAGAAAGGAAAAAATGAAAAATAAATAAACAACCTGTGCGAGGCCAAAAAGGCACCTATTTCAGCATAGGTTGCGATATTTAAATAATAAATACCGCAGCGCTGGTATTCTGATAGGGTCCGCTGTGATGCCACGGACACATAAATCGCACAAAATAAATAAACAATTTTTTTTTATAAAAAATAAAAATAAAAGTTTATATGAAAACCTTAAATCTTGTAAAATTCTCGTGTCACAGTGTTAGTTGCCATACTCCTCCGAAACGGCATGATCGATTTTTAACCGACTTCCAAAAAGGAGGAGGTTATATGTTCGACGCGTATGTTTGTTTTTTTTTATTTATTTTTTTTTTTTTTTTTTTATGTATGTCCACCGATTTCTCCGTCATTTGAGGACCGATTTTGAAAATTCTTTTTTTGTTTGAAAGGGTATGCTCCCAAATTGGTCCCATATAAATTTTATTAACTTTGCTTGGGTAGTTTTTGAGTTAGCTACAAAATACGTATTTTTTTTTCCACTTAGTATGTAGATGATATGATAAGTTCCTGACACTGGTAGTAGGTAGTGGTATTTGAATGTGTGGGGTAGGTACCACAACTAAAAAGTGAAAAATAAAAATTTTTTTCAAAAAAAAAACTACCGACTTCCAAAAAAAACACTACAAAGTAAAAAATAACTTTAATTTCGGAAGTCGGTGGCAAAAAACGAAAACACAAAACCCAAGACACCGACTTCCGAAATTAAAGTTATTTTTTACTTTGTAGTGTTTTTTTTGGAAGTCGGTAGCTTTTTTTTTGTAAAAAGTTTTTTATGATTTTTTTTAAATATATTCGGTAGGTCTGAGAGACCCTAAGTGCTAAGAGTGGTCCACCCCAAACATTTATATGACAAAACAACGTTCGCCGGGTCAGCTAGGATGTACATAAATATTGCAATCGGCTCATACGCCCGACGCTCCAACATCATTTGTCCATGGTATAGACTATTGTTTATGGCATGGTGATTTACGTTGTTGAGCAGACCAAATTTTTCCAACATATGAAGCAATGAATTGGCAATATACTTCAGATTATAATTACGCTATTAGGGTGCTGATTGACCAAAATAAAACAAGCAATCAAAGACGTTGACATGAATTGGCTTCCATAATTAAACATAGTGTTCGGGGGTTGAGGGGCTTGTGGTTAAATGATAACAATAGCACGAGTCAATCGAAGGTTAAGTTACGTTTACCGCTGTCGGTTGGTGGATGGGTAACCATCCATTACATATGGAAACCACCCCGTGCCTCGAAAAGCACGTAAATTCGTTGGTCCCGGCTGTCATTCGTAGATCTTTGACAGTCGTTATGGGTAGTCAGAAACCCGAAATTCTGAAAAGTTTTACCAAGGGGTATCGTGTTACCCAGTAACTGAGTTGTGGAGGTCAGATAGGCAGTCGCTCCATGTAAAATACTGGTATTCAGCTGCATCCGGTTAGACTGGAAGCCGATCCCAATATAGTTGGGAAAAGGTTTGGCAGATTGATTGAATTAAATGTAGTGTTGCATTGTCTGTATATTTTTATGCATGTTTGTGTATGTGAAGATGCTCCCTCACAAGGAGCATTCGTCTGTAATGTAACGTTACAGAGTCGAGCATTCATGTGAGGCGAACCGAATATTACAGTGCGCAATGTCTGTAATATTTTGATACAACTTGTGAGAGCAATGGTGGGCCAGTGGTAACGGCCGCGTCCAACGAGTTAAGAGTTAGTTTCGAGAAGGAAAACATCGTGAGGAAACCGGAATGTCCTAGAACCAAAAATTCGAAGACATGTGACATCTACCAACCTGTACTGGGCCCACTCCCTCTCACAGAGAGGAGGCCTGTGTCCCAACAGTGGGAACATGGCTGGTTATGTATGTATGTAACATCAATGCGCGTTACATTACAGGCAAATACTCGTCAGTCAGGGAGGCAGTAATGTAACGTCACGCTCATAATCGAATCTGTAACGTTACATTACAAGTGAATGCTCCCGGTGATGCACCTTAACAGATCAGAGATTGTGTATACTCACCCACGATACATCTTCAAGATTAGGGCAATGTTTTATAACAAAAAAAATGGGGCTCATTAAAGTTCTTACTTATGTGCGTTTATTCTAAAACTTTGCAACGTCGCAAATAGATGTAAAATATTTCGCTGATTTGATTAATTTGGCAATATATTTGTATGGAAATATGAAATAGAGCTAACTAGTGAACTAGAATATTAATAATGAATTGTGATTATGACATTGAATTTGATGTTGTAACCGTTTTAAGTGCAAAAAATGCATTTGGAAGGTTTCCAAATACTCTTGTTACCTACATCTAAAACAAAATATTCGGTGTTACGATATTAATTATTGCATTTCATAATCAATATTTTAGTTCACTAGTTAGCCAAGTTTTTATATTTCCATACAGTAATATTGCCAAATTAATCAAAACAGCGAAATATTTTACATATATTTGCGACGTTGCCAACTTTCAGAATGCACACTCTTAAATGACGAGATAAGAGTTTTAATAACTAGTTATCGACAGGTTCAAATGAAATTATCTAGAGAAACTCCGCGGACGTGATGGATATCGATATCTCGACACGATAAAACAGATTTTATCAACTCATTTCAAGTAACAAAACTTCCTGTGGTCATTGACTCCAAAAAAAATCATTACTTAAATCTTTTTTGTCTTTAGATATCGATATCCATCCGCGAAGTTTCACTAGCTAATTTAATTTGACCCTGTATTTCGGAGTTAAAGATTTATTATTATTTGTAGTCTTAATTTTTTTAATGTAGTTTCTGCCTACACCTAAGGGCCCGATCACACGTAGCACAACCACACCACAACCTTGTGGCTGTGGCCAAAAATAAGTAGCTCAATTGTCGATAAAAATAACATACGTTTTCATAAAAATCTAAAATCGAGTTAGAAAAATAATGTTTTTAGCAACCTGTCTCATAAATTGACATTGTTCTTAAGAAATAAAGAAAAGAGACAGTTTAATAAACGGTACCGGGACAACACGTGGACGGGCATAAATTTGTATGAAAATGAATAATTTCTTCACACGGACCACATGTGGTCGTCAAAATCAACTGTGTGGGCGATACCGACCACATTAAGATCACGTGGCATGGCAGCCACAACGCAACCACCGGCGAGACCGCGCACTAGCGGCCGGTGACATCGCAAACACAACGTTGCGTCGACTATTTGATTTGATTTTGTAGTTAACACAACGCAACTGCAAGAAACTGCAGCGACAGTATTCACACGTAACCACTGTTGCCCACATTTTGTTGCTACGATGTGGTGTGGTTGTGTTACGTGAGTTCGGGCCCTAAAACGGCATGAGATTATTTCGATGTAAATAAATAAATAAAATAAAAATTACTTATTTATTTATTTACATCGAACACAAATGATTCATATAGTTGTTAGTAACATTTAAAAATAAGTAAAATAAAATGAAACAAAATAAAAAAAAATAAAAAAAATTATGTAGGCATGTTTGAAGCTAGAACCACTCTAGTGCCACATAGTTTACTGTATATCATTTAAATGATAATATTTTCATTTTAGGCTGAGCAAGCCCAAGCGGACGCATGCGCGAAGTTCGAGCAGTTATCAGCGCGCGCGCGGGAGGAACTTATCGACTTCCGTACTAGAAGAGTTGCGGCTTTTAAGAAGAGGTAAATATGACATACACATAACAAACAAAACATAACGCCTGTATTTCCCGATGGGTAGGGCAGAGGTGTACCTACAGTACATTCACATTTCGCCAGTTATGTTTAAGTCGAAATTTAAGCTCTAATAAGTGCAAGGAATTTGTATCAATGCCATCTGGTTATGATAAAATTCACCCTCATTTTCGCTGATAAATCATCGGTGAGGAGTTTCAAGAATTGTGTACATTATTTGAATTATAACGATGTTGGGTAGTGGCAACCGGATGGCATTGATACACACAAATTCCTTGCACTCATTAAGAGCTTAAATTTCGAATGACATGTCAAAAAAAAAAATGTTTTGCCTCCAACCCTAGGGACACGGTATCGAATAGAAAGTATCGATACTGTACTCATGAGTAGTATCGAAAAAAAAAAAATTGTACTCATAAAAGTATCGATACTTCAAGGTATCGAGTACTTTTCTTAAGGCCTAATGCACATAAAGCATAGGTCAATATCAGTCAGTAAATAACGTCAGTTTAACTTCAGTAGGGCAGGACATAAAAAAAAAATGACAACGGTGAACGAGTGAGTGAATGAGTGATTGATTAGTGTAGTAAATGAATGAAGGAAAGGTTAGGAATTTAACTGTGAACGAAAGGAACAATTTTGAGCAAAGATCGATGTAATGTTTAAGAAGGTTCAGAACGAGTGAACTAGATAGCGTTGCCATAACCATAAACATAAGCCGTAAGGTCGCAAGTTTTAAATGGGTAATTTCTGAGATTACCCATTTATAACTTAATTTATTATTCGATACGATACCTGCCATAAAGTACTCATTGAGTAAAAGTATCGAATGCAAAGTATCGAGTACAAAAGTATCGGTATCGAATGGAAATGTACTCGATACCACAAAGTATCGATACTTTTTTCGTGTCCCTATCCATCCCCCATATCTCCGCCCCCGTCCATTTGGGTTCCATTCGGACGGTACGGGGGGTTCGGTATCACTTCAATACCCATATTACCACTCGCCATCCGGTTGCCTCTCCGATTAAATTTTACGTGTTATTGCTTTAACTATTAGAGAGTAGGCCGCCTGGGTTGCGCACCGAAAAAGCGATTGCCTTGTTATTTTATGTAGTTTTTATCCTCCCCCGAACCCCAATGTTTTATAATCTATGTTTTACTGGTATTAAACCCTTTACAGTACATGTGTGTGTTAAAAATAAATATTTTATTTTTTCAGTCTCCTGGACTTAGCCGAACTAGAGATCAAACACGCTCGCTCTCAACAGGAGTTATTCAGGAAATCTCTGCAAGTGCTCAAGGAATGCCAATAAATACTATATATGTTATGTTATACTATACACTGAATATTCCATGAGATGTAATGAACTGAAGGATTGGACGGATATTGTGGGATATTGACGGATATTCGGATAGTACGTTGTAGGCGCAAGATTTTTTTTTTTATGTATGTTTGACAGACGTTGCGGAGGTAGGTAGAAGCCTGAAAGTCTGACAACCAGTCTTGCCAAGGGGTATCGTGTTAACTAGTAACTGGGTTGTGGAGGTCAAAGTAGGCAGTCGCTCCATGTAAAATACTGGTATTCAGCTGCATTCGGTTAGACTGAAAGCCAACCTAAGCTAAGCAGAAGGGGATCCGACAAATCCAATCAGCATCCTACAAAATCGTCGATTCAATCCTACATTAATATTTTTTTTATATTTGTTTATAATAATTATTATAATGATTAAAGCGTTTGGAGTAAAAAGAACAATAATAGTCAGTCAGTTCATTTGTTTTTGAACGGTGACGGGCGGCATAGTCATAGCAAGTCATGAGCTAATGTCATTGACATAAGGTTTAAATTGCTCTGACACGCGCTCTTGAAATGCAACAAATATTGTCATATTTTACAGTAATATCACAGACCGATGAATACATATGGTTTACTCCACATTTTAGATATGAAGCTACAAGTTTCATTCAATTCAGTGGGCGTAACGTAGTCAGATAACTGTAGGTAATTAGCGCTGTGCGACCTGAATTGCATTTTATTGTGTCGTAGCAAGAGTCGCTTTTTATTTAAATGATTTTGTGAAGTGAACCATCTGTACAAATCTGTGGTAATATGTCGTTTCTTTTCTCAGACTGAAAGGTTTAAAATAGAATTTCGCAGTAACCATAATCCTTTAGCGAAAGTATAATTAAGTATAGCATCATATTTATAATACAGAATATTCAAAAAAATCACTCAATTTTAAGTCGCCTTTAAGTTTCGTGCTGTCTCTTTCACAGTAAAAGCGCTCCCTCTTCGGGAGTATTCGTCTATACTGTAACCTCTATCTGCGACCTAGCCGTGTTACTTCTAACTATTTATTAGGGATGGTGCATAGAAAAAAAACAGTTGCACTCCGGGAGTGCTGACAGAAGTGAACACTTGAAAAAGATCGCCTTGGTGGTAGAAAAATACACACCGAGCGCTGGACGCAGAGTGGCAACACACATTGTCACCATCCCTTATTAACTTATCCTGCTGGTTTTAATAATTTCTCTACACTACCTAGCAGTTGACGACCTGCTCAGTCTGCTTGCAAAGCCCTAGCCGTTATATTTGAATCTTGGATTGTAACATTACAGGCGAATGCTCCTGGTGAGCGAGCGCCTTAAGGAAAGCTTCCTAAAGTTAAGTATTCTTTGAGAATTTGCATGTTAATCTGTCAAATAAATATCACACCTTTTAGATGCTGAATTTAAGGCTGCGTTCCGAGTAACGCTGTAATCGATTTGAGCGTGCTAACACCCGTACCTTATTAGCGTGATCGCGATAACGATGACACGTGAATCGTCATAGTTGACATCATGACATGCGTTATCTTGCGATAACATCGACTATGCCCTAAATTAATATCACCGTGAGCGCTGTCAAAAATGACAGTTGTGCTGTTTTGTTTTAACTTTCATCATAACTTGAAAACTAACGTGGCATTTTCGAAATTGTGCTTCTGGCTACAGTCGCCACCTAACCAAAGAAGAAGAAGAAAGTTGTGGTGTATACTCAAAAAAATACTGTAATCCAACCATCTTGTGCAAGTTTTGGGGTTATGTTATAAGTTTTGACGTTGAGCGACTACTGTGAGCAGTGTGAGCGCGTTCACGAGCATTCCGAATTGTTGACAGCTGTCATAATCGTGATAATATCTAAATAGGAACGCGAAGTATCGATGTGAGCGCTGTGAGCGATTAAGGCGTAACTCGGAATGCGGCCTAAGATGTTTGTGTAGTTTTCAAAATAGACTCCCGGACTCCTAAATTGAGCCATAGTGCATTACCATGTAAGATATAAAGGCTTAATACATCAATATAATGATGACTCTAAGAAAAAGTTTTTATGCAGTTTTGAAGCAGATATCAACGTCAGACTACAGCAGTCCACTGTTGGACATAGGCATCTCCAATTGCACGCCATTCAGCTCGATTCTCGGCAACTCTCATCCAGCTGCTGCCAGCCACCCTGCGAATATCGTCGCTCCACCTGGCCTGAGGGCGTCCTACCTTACATTTGCCGATTCGCGGTCTCCACTCAAGACCACGTCTACCTCAACGGTCATCGGTTCTACAGCTAATATGGCTGGCCCAAGCAGACATACTGGCGATCATTTTGTTGTCATTTCTGCTCCAAATTTGAATTCATGAACATTTAATAAGTCATAGACCTTTATAGAGAAAAAAAAATGCAGCGTGGCTCGATTAAGGAGTCTGGGATACTACACGTATTGAATAAACCCAATTTGTTTCTTTGTTATAAAATGTAGCTTATTGGAACGAGTCAACAGAAATGCTATAGTGTACGCCAACTTTCGAGGCATCCTTGTCATAAAACACGGGAGCGAGATGACACGATTCACTATCCTACTCGCACGTTTTATGACCGCGACTGTCACGATTCTTGGCGTTAAGTATAAGATTTTTTTTACATTGCAAGTATTTGTTAAATATAAATGTTAACTAATATGGTACCGGTTTCTCAATTGTTATTAATTTAATCTTTTTATTAATCACAACAGCTTACTTATGATCTGACAGCGGATTTACTGATCCGAGGCTTGATCTGGCTTTTGAGAACAGTGAGAGTAAGTCAAACATTTAAATCGCTAGATTTGCCTCCACCGTACTTAGTCACGCGAACAAGTGTCCATACTGAGAAGCGTGCATCAGCCTATAATGTTACCACAGTTACATTTACCACGCGGGCCCAGTGCGGGTTGGTGGATGTTAGAAGAAGCGTGAGCTTAGACATTATTTGTAGCGTTTCCAAGTCAAATCACTGCGTCATTGTGTGTCAGAGGTGTCAAAACGAAACAGAAACGCGAAATGCTTTGACGCGGTCGGGCAATCTAACGATTTAAAGAAATATAGATATATAATTCGAATTATACTTTGACCGAGATCGCTGTACTGTGCCTTAGGAATACGCGGCGAGGCGGGGGGCGCGATGCCGTGAGCGTTGAGCGTTGACGAATGTGCGGCCAGCAGTGCCCACCTGTTAGCCGCGCACATACTTAAGACGCGACTAAATGCCAGTGACCTTTTTTTTGGGTGGGAAATTATCAAATAACTTCTCTCGCTCTGGGCGGAGCGGGAGGTCGTGTCAGACTCTTACTGACTAAAACCCACCCGTGTTCCTTCGGTTGCCCGTTGCCGGGGGCCACGGTATCGGTTTTCTTCGAACTCCCGGCAGGCATTGGCCCTAGCGGACCCCGTCAACATTGGCCCTAGCGGACCCCGTCAAAACGCAAGTGACCTTGAGTGGTTAGCTTGCGTGTTCTGTACTGAGCTCTGAATAGGACTCGCCCATCGAGGAGCGTTGTCCCAAATTAGACGCATTATTAATTTACTATACATAAAACAAAAGGTAATTTAATAAAACACGTATATTAAAAGATAAATAATTAAATTATCTTTAAAATGGTGAAGGTTTCAGAAGAGTAAGCTTGATAGTTTTTTCGTGATTCTCAGATTTTTATCCACGTTAGACATAATTTTACAAATTAATTACACAATGTAATATAAATATAATCTAAAATATTCACAGATTAAGTTATTAAGAAAATACTCTAATTTAACATATTTTTTTCCAAATCATTAACACTACTCGTTTAGACGTGATCTTCAGTATAAAATCATTAAAAGCCGTTTATTCTCGACTTAAGGCACTGTACAGCGGTGAGATCAAACAATATCGAAATACTTTTAGTTGACAGATGTCTCAGTAATTAATTTGTAGCATTTTATTGTTATTGCATTTTAGTTAGACTGTAATTTAATAGATTCAGTAATAAAATATAGCTTATGCAATTCACACTCGTGACAATCTAAGAAGTCCGATTTGACGTTTCCTACTCGTACGTGTAATAAAACATTATGCCTCGAGAATCAGGTTTTCAAGCAATGTAGATAAATCATCGATTACAAAATCTCTCAGTATGTTATATCGACATTTTTCGAGAACCGGTTTTTAAAGCAATCGATTTTTTTTTCCATCACTACACAAAGGATTTTAAAGCTGTCAAATCGGACTTCTTAGATTGTTGCGAGTTTACTTATGAGATTTTTGTAAAGGCGGTAACACACTGTGATTACGCGCGCGTTTGTTTGCACCTTTGCATATTAGGTGTAGACACTTTCCAAGTATTTGTTCGACTTTCAAAAATGAGGAGGTTATTTACTTTATCATTATTTCAACTTCTTTTTTTGTTATTTCTATTTTAGTTTCATGAACTGTGTCCTAATAAAGTTTATTCTTTCTTTCACTCTAGCAACACATAATCGTTAGTTAATAATAATAAACTTGCAACACTAATATTATAATAGTGAAGTCAAAATATTACTCGTTATTTTTTATGTATGGTGCAAATATTATTATGATTTTATTATTTAGGTTAATGTTTTTCTTTTAAAAACGTGAAACGTGGACCAAATTCTTTTTGTTACATATACAGTCCCATTTGTATTATTCTTGGTCTTTTTTAGGGTTCCGTAGAAAATAACGGACCGTTTTAAGATAATTCCTATCTCAATTTTAATAATTGATACGAATCATGAGTCCAGCTCACACTTTACTGGTTTTTTCTGAGGTCTTAAATGTGTTATAATAACTTCAAAGTCAGTATAAAATATCTTCAAAAAAACAAAACTTAAAATTATGTAAGTATTTAAAAAAAAACATGAAATGGTACTGATTATTTTTTGTCAACAACTTTTTTATGATTAATTTAATATAAATCATCCTATTCGGTGTTAAGTTTATCTAAATCACTTGTTTTGGCTATGCAACTACATATTTTAGAGCGATTTTTGTAAGCAAGACAAGATTATGCAAGATATTTCGGTCCGGTTTCCGGTCTCTACCAAAAACCTACGTCAATTGATTTAGTTTGTGGCATTTTGATCCCAGTTTATGGCATTCTCATCCCACTTTCTGGCATTCTCGTCCCACTTTCTGGCATTCTCGTCCCAATTTCTGGCATGTTGTTCCCAAGTTCTGGCATTATTGTCCCAGTTTCTGTCATTTTTTTATCCTATAGTATTCTTGTCTCGATTTCTTGCATTCTTGTCTTGCGTTATAGATAATCGCTTTAACCAAAGTCTTCGTACGGTGTGTATGTATCGTGTAAGAGAAATGTGTTATTTTTTAATGTTTATATTTTAAGAAAATATATGATTATCCATATTTATTTTGTGTTTTATTTATTCATCTTGTATTGTTGCATTTTAAAATAAACCTAAAAAGAAATCGGAAAATAAAAACTCCAAGGAATTATTAAAATTATTATTTATTTTAAGTGTTCACTGTATTTAAAAACATTATATTGAATATTAATTAAACTATATAAGTAATTCTAATAAAAAAAACAATCTTTAAGCGTAGATTAACTTAAAAATAAAGATTTATAGGCAGAAACTTGGCTTTTGAAAAGTGTATTTGCAATCCTCAATGCCTCAATGTGTTAGCCAAGTCATCATGCCAACAATTTTGACGTTTCACAAAATCTGACAGCAAAATAGAGCGAACTGTCAAGATGCACTAATTATTATAAATCGATCCTGTAAGTATGTTAGCAATGTTTACATTATTCCTATATTTCTACATATTTACAAAAATTACCATAGTGCGAACACATAATCCTAGTTATAGGTGCCGATTCCCTTGTTCACAAACTGATTAATTTACCAGGACTAAACTAAAATTTATCTTCTGTCCTTTTCTTAATGAAATAGAAAGAAAAGATGCACTGAACTTAAATTTAGTTTAGTTTGTGAACAAGGGAATCGGCACCATTGTTTTCTAAGGTTTTCATTGTTTCTTTTTAATTGACAGTTAACATCTCTTTTTAACAGACTTCCAAAAAGGAGGACGTTATTATGTTCGCAGCGTGTTTTTTTTTCCACCTATTTCTCCGTCAATTGTGGACCGATTTTAAAATTCTTTTTTTGTTTAAAAGGGTATGCTTTCGAGGTGGTCCCATATCAATTTTATTAACTTTGCTTGAATCGTTTTTGAGTTAGCTTCAATAATACGTATTTTTTCCCACTTAGTATGTGGATGGTAAGTTCTTGTCACTGTTATTTACATAACAGGTAGTGGTATTCGAATTTGTGTGGGGTAGGTACCACAACTAAAAAAATACTACAAAGTCGGTGGCAAAAAACGAACATTCTAAACCAAAGACAGACTTCCGAAATTAGTTATTTTTCACTATGTTATGTTTTTTTGGAAGTCGTTTGTTTTTTCTTATTCAATCATCTCAGTCAGCATATCTCTGTTCACTGCTGGACATAGATTACGCCTCTTCCAAATTAAGCTGAGAAACTCCCACTTCTTTCTTCCACATCTCCTATCCTACGCATAAATCTCTATGGCATAATTCAGTCTGTAACTCCGTTGGCTCTTCAGCCGTAGTTCCACGTAGGTGTATCCAATACCGCCCGATGTGATGTTAACGGAAGCCTCACTGTTCTGAAAGTCGTAGCAGCTGATTGCCTGGAAATTGAGAAAGAATGTCATGAAAAATCTTAAATTCATTCACTGACGGCACTGACTGCATAAACCACTGCGTCTAGAAGCATGAAAGGACAATTGCTAAATCACTAGATACGGGTTTTTTTTTTGTATGGCCTCTTGCAGGTCAACCTAGGAGGTTGTCGGCTGCTTAACCGGACTTTCCTGTGGCTGCGTCAATAAATTAAGGCCTCCAGCCAGGGCATAAAACTTAGAAACAAAGCGACTACACGCTAAGGGTACCTCCTGTGGGGTACGGACCTCGGCTTAGGGCGTCGCTGGTGGAGGACAGCATGGGACAGGCTGGATCGGATTAATAAAATCACTACGGGAAGTGGCGCATTTGGTTTTATACTGCGCTGACGTGTGAATCCAAAACACTGGTGCTGATTCCCTTGTTCACAAACTAAACTAAATTTAAGTTCAGTGCATCTTTTTCTTTCTATTTCATTACGAAAAGGACACAAGATAAATTTTAGTTTAGTCTTGTCAAATTAATCAGCGCCTGTCACTACTCCATACAAGTTTAGACGTGATTAAAAACTTGCCCACTAAAATTACGTCAATTTACGTCAAGCGCGATTAATTTGACAGGACTAAACTAAAATTTATCTTCTGTCCTTTTCTTAATGAAATAGAAAGAAAAAGATGCACTGAACTTAAATTTAGTTTAGTTTTTGAACAAGGGAATCGGCACCACTGTATCTCAGAAATACCTATTTCGTGAAAAGGGCTTTTCAAACTTTTTAAAACCATACATATTGTTAAAATAGTGTTTTGTATGTGCTCATATCTCCTTCTACAAACTATAAAATAAATATTATTATAGGGATATGTAACTGCCTCGAAATAATCGAATGAGCGCTATTGAGGCAAAACACTGTAACTCGAGTTACAGTGTTACCTATTGGATTTACACGTCAGTGCGGCCATCGTTGAAACCTTAGTCGGTATTGGAAAAACCTATCACAAAACTTTTTACAAAAAAAAAAAACAACCGACTCCAAAAAAAAAACACTACAAAGTGAAAAATAACTTTAATTTCGGAAGTCGGTGTCTTTGGTTTTGAATTTTCGTTCTTTGTCACCGACTTCGAAATTAAAGTTATTTTTCACTTTGTAGTGTTTTTAGGGTTCCGTACCTCAAAAGGAAAAAACGGAACCCTTATAGGATCACTCGTGTGTCTGTCTGTCTGTCTGTCTGTCTGTCTGTCTGTCCGTCTGTCACAGCCAATTTACTCCGAATCTAATGGACCGATAAAGTTGAAATTTGGTACACATGTGTATTTCTGTGACCCAAACACGAATGTGTAAAGTAAATAATTTAATTTTGAATATAGGTGTCAATTTTGGGGCGCAAACAAGAAAATTAAAAAAAAAAGTTTTGCTAACAGTACCGTGTGACATATCAAATGAAAGGGCTTGTTGCGAGGATCTTAAATATATTTTTAATATAATTTTAAAATAACTACTTTTTAAGATATTTAATAAATTCAAAGAAAATTGACCATTCCCCCCCCTTATCTCCGAAACTACTGGACCAAAAATTTTGAAAAAAATACATAGTATGGTTCTTTACTCATAGATTACAGGAAAACCTATAAGAAGTCTATGGTCTTAAAATAACATGGTAAATCTCTCAATATTGTGCGTAAAAACTTACATTTCGTCGCTCGGCATCCAAAAGGCCCATCTCTCTAGCTACTATAATATCAAAATATCAAAAGTGTTTGATCGTCTGCTTAATACACAAATAAATAAAACTGTAAATGTTCATGACAACCAATTCGGGTTTCGGCGTGGTTTGTCAACAGAAAGTGCAGTGTTGTGCCTTAAGCATACTATCACATACTTACTATACACAGCGTGGGACGCCGATTTATGCTAGGTTCATCGATTTATTCAAGGTTTCTGATCTGGTTGCTTATGACGTATTATGGAGAAAGATGGAGAAGGATAGGTTGCCAACGGAGCAAACATCTTTAAATAGTGGTATGGTAACCAGATCAATTGTACGATGGGCTGGAACTTTTTCCAAGCCATACAGGTTGGAATGCGGGGTGAGGCAGAATTGGCGAGCTCAGCAGCACCAGAGTGGGTTGCTATATAGATGGTATTTGTGTAAATAATATTAGCTATGCAGATGATATGGTGCTTCTGAGCGCGTCAATCTGTGGTCTCAGAAAGTAATTGGTCGCCAAATGTGAGCAGTATGCCAAAACACATGGTTTGATGTATAACTCCAATAGGTCGGAGATCATGGTCGTTGAGGCTGGGGGCAGACCGGGTTATGTACCACCTGTATTACTCAATGGGACTCCACTACAAAGAGTATTTACGTTTAAATATCTTGGTCATATATTGACCCCTGACCTCAATGACGGACTCGATATTGTGCGGGAGCGAAGGGCGTTGTCGGTAAGGGCAAACGTGCTGGCTAGCAGGTTTGCACGCTGCTCACTTAAAAAGCCAAAATTACTCTGTTTCGAGATTATTGTACAACGTTTTACACGTGCAGCCTGTGGGCTAGATATACCCAAAGGTCATGCAACGCCTTTCGTGTCCAATACAACAACGCTTTCAGGGTATTGGTGGGGCTGCCCCGTTTTTGTAGCGCATCGGGAATATTCGCGGACGCACATATTAATTGCTTTTACGTAACGATGCGAATGAGGTGTGCATCCCTGGTACGCAGAGTACGGGCCAGCTCCAACAATATCGCTAGCAGTCTGGATTGCATGTACATCAATCACTGCAGTGCCATCTCCCATGAGGTGAAATAAATTTAAACTAGATTACGTGGGGCACTCAGAAAGTTTTGTGATACTAGAAAAAAATTATAATTTTTTTATTATATCTTTTGAAAGAACTCTCCATTGGCGTCTACACAGTTTTATACGTCTAAACAAATTTTCATAACACATTTTCCAGTCCGCATCAGACACCTCTCCAATCTCCTTCTCCAATGCACCCAGTGCATCTTCAGGTGATGAAAACTGTTTTCCTTTGAGTTGATTTTTATTTTGAGGAACAAGAAAAAGTCGCACGGAGCCAAATCGGGACTGTAAGGAGGATGACCTATAAATTTGACTGATGTGCTGTCCAGAAAGTCCTTTATTTTGAGCGCCGAGTGAGCCAGCGCGTTGTCGTGGTGAAGCAGTAGCCCACGGAGGCCAGTGTTCGGTCGCTTGCTGCTTGCAGTAGTAAAAACTTCTGGCAAACATTTGGTAACATACCATTCAGCATTGATGCTTCTTTGATCTCGTCAGGGTACTGACACCAGATAACCTGGTAGAAAAAAAAAAAAACTTGCGGTCAACATTTTGCCTGCACTTCTGGCTCGCTTCACTTCGGTAGGCGTTGGTTCATTTTGGTTCAACAGCCACACGGTCGACTGACGCTTCATTTCTGAATCATATTAAAAAATCCAAGATTCATCATCCATAATGATATCTTAAACGCGCCGAGACGAGCCTGCTACCAATTTTGCTATCATGTCTCGGCACCATTCTACCCGAACCTCCTTCTGACCCTGCGTTAGATTTTACGGTACCAGCGTGAAACTATCTTTCATAACCGAAGATGCCTGTGTAGAATTTCATGCACACTTCCCGATCCAATCGGCAGTATACATCTATATATCTTGACATTTTAAACTTTGCTTTTTTTGTGTTTTTTCAAAAACTAATTATAGTTTTTTTTTTATTGGATGCTGTAGAATGGTAGTAGACCATGGCCTGAACAACGTTTGTTCTAGCAAAACTGTGATTCAAATTTCACAGTGTATGCTGAACCTCTTCATATGTAATTCGCCTATTCTCTTGAATTAAATTTTTCACAGCCAGCACTTTTTGTTATGTAACAACCGTCATAGGGCGGCACTTCTTTCTTTGTCTGCCAAAATTACTAGACCACCCATAAATTCGTTGAATCAGCGAAAAACAGTCGCTTTAGAAGGGCTTTTTTCTATGAACACAATTCGAAGTCTTTCAAACGATTCTTCTGGTTTTAGTCGACATTTGAAATCGTACAAAATCATCGCGCGAAAATGTTCTCGTTATAAATCCAGTTTTCAGTAAGACAGAGTATTTTGATTTTGCTCGTAAAAAAATGTGGAGGGAATTTCGAATTTGGAATGTTATGTTTTTTTGTAATAAGTAGTCATCGTTTTAATTGACATCAAAACCAGCCAGTATTCTATAGACAAAAACTGTTAGTCGCAAAACTTTCTAAGTGACCTCGTAAAATAAGTGAACATAGTTCATAAGTTTACTAACGCAATGAGTCCTTGATACTTGAATAAAGAAAAATATCTGGATGATAATTTTTTTTTGAACGACGTTTTCTAAAAATAAAACCTAGCTAGATGGATTTATCGCTCCTGAAACTCCCCTGCATACTAAATTTAATAAAAATTCTTGGAGCCGTTTCCGAGATTCAGATTACATATACATAGGTATATACAAGAATTGCTGGTTTAAAGGTATTAGATTTAGATTAGATTAGTTAGATTATTATTATATTAATACCGCGAATGTAAAATTTTTTACGAAAATCAGATTTGTTTTATTTCATTCTACACGTTCAAATAAGTGATCCTGCAATTAAAACAAAAACGTAAAAAATGTCACATTCGCGGTATTATATGCCGAGCGACGATTTGCAGTTGGAATGTATGGGAAAACATGTTTTTCAACTACAATGTTAAGTTTGTTCTTGGGATAAATAAATTCATCTCAACTACGGAACCCTTCATTGTGCGTAGTCCGACACGCACTTGGCCGGTTTTTTTTTGAAGTCGGTTGTTTTTGTTTTTTACCACTTTTTAGTTGTAGTACCTACCCCACACAAATTCGAATACCACTACCTGCTATGTAAATAACAGTGACAAGAAGTTATCATGTCATCTACACACTAAGTGGGAAAAAATACGTATAATTGAAGCTAACTCAAAAACTACCCAAGCAAAGTTAATACAATTTATATGGGACCACCTCTGAAGTATGATCTACCAAACAAAAAAAGAATCATCAAAATCTATTCATAATTGGCGGAGTAATCGCGTAACAAACATACAAAAAAAAAAAAAACATACAGACGAATTGAGAACCTCTTCCTTTTGGAAGTCGGTTAAAAATTGAATATTGATAAACGATTTTTCTACAAATGCAGTCCGAGATGATATAATATATTGAACTTGAATTTTTATACAACTCGGTAACTCTTCTATATAACTCGGTTCAGACTGATGTAACGTGCAGACAAATTTTTGGAGCATGAAGCAATGGATTAGCAATAAAATCATTCAGATTATGATTGATAGTGTGGTGCGCAATTAGGGTGCGGGTACTTCAATGTACCTACTAGTGATGTGCCGGATCGTTAAAAAATGTGATCCGCGGATACGGATACGGATCATTAGGGTCTAGATCCGCGAATACGGATACGGATACGGATCTCAACTGTCTTCAGGTTCAGCAGGAATTATTTATGATCCTCATAGTAACTGACTTTTGGGGGACAAAGCTGCCAAGTTACTCTTTTTGAAATACAACTTACCATTTTTTAAGTTCTTGAAAACAACATAGTTTTAATTGATGTGTTAACTCACATAATTATTTCATATTAGAGGTTTGATCTCACTACAAAGATAGTTTAATTACCTACTACCTTATAACTTAATTTACTGGTACTTACTCTACTTGAAATTATAATAAATATGATATTTTTTTTTTACTAATTTGGATTGAAGTTAACAGTATTTCATTGCTACATCTTTAAAATTTCATATACGTAATGAAATGTGTTAAGGTGCTGATTGTAATGATTATAATTGAGTAAAGCCATATTTGTTACGACCGCGAATCATATCGACACTGGAAATTTTAATTAACATAAAACCTGACACTGACCAGCAAAATGCAAAAAAACGTAAGAAAATTTGAATTTCGCGGGCTACCCTGACGCTTCCCCCTTAATATAAGAGCTCCGTTCAAGATCCGCCAAAAAGTAACGGATACGGATACAGATCTTTTTCTCCCTCGGATATCCGCGGATACGAATACGGATACGGATATCCGGCACATCACTAGTACCTACATACCTAATAATAATCTGTACCCTAACTGCGTACTTAACTTATTTTCGTAAACGATTATGACTAATTTGTTTCATTTTGATAGTTAACAACATTCTTTGCGTTATTTAAGTTGTTGAGCAAATTTTTTTCCAACTTATGAAGCAACGGTTTAGCAATCTGTTTCAAATCGAAACAAATTGTGATTGATCGTGTATTACGCAATTAGGGTACTGATTTATGAACGTAAACGAAGCAAAAGGAGTACCTATATAAGGAGGTGGTAGCAGGTCGCGTTCTGTCTTTATCCGACCCAGATGACCCCATTACACTCCTCCAGGAGCAGAATAGGGCCACCAGTACAGTACATAGAAACAGACGCCTCCCGTCATTCCGACCTCGCCGCCGCCGCGGAGGTCCTTTGCGATCGCGACCAAGTCCCCGAGTAAATGAAACTCCCCCCCGTTCCTTTCTCGAAAACGAGGTGCTAGCAGTTGTTGCAGCTGAGCACGTAGCTTTAAAAACCCCGCATAATATTCATGATGAAAATCTAAGTTTGATCCAGCCTGTCCCTTCTTGCTGTCCTCCCCCCAGCGATGCCCTAAGCCGAGGTTTGTACCCCACAGGGGGTACCCTTAGCGAGCACTCGCTTAATTTTAATTTAGAATAGTTTAAACGCTCCTGGCTAGAGGCTCTAAGTGTAGAAGCGTAAGGCCACCACAGGAAAAGTCCGGCTAAGCAGCCAAGACCTTAGCGGTCAACACTGCGAAGGCCATAGTTAAAAAAAAATTGGCGTTCTATAGTTTCTACCTACCCCCATCGGAAGAAGGCGTGAAGTTTATGTAAGTATTATGTTTAGTTGTGTACCTTAATTGGCACCGTCCCGTTATAAGTATAGGTCTTGATCCGTTTCTTCAAAGGAATGGCTTCATATTTCAATTTATCTTGAAACACTATCCTACTATTCTTGGTTTGCTCGCCAAAGAAGTATGTAGAACTTAGCACAGTTGTTAATGTCATTATTAGAACACATAGTATTAATAATGACTTCATTTTGATACTTTTTTTTATTAAATACCTACTGAATTTAGTTGGCACTACACTTGTTGTTTTTGCTTTTGATGATGAGATCTGCAAGAAAAAAAAACGAGGATTATTTTTTAAAATAGGAATCATGATTTAGTTAGTTGTAAGCAATTTTATTGAATTAGGAACAGTCTCGGACCAAATCAAAATCAAGACATAGTGCCGCGAAGAATTCAAATTCTAAATTCAAAATATTTTATTTGTACAGACGCCAGCACATCAAGCTACCCGAAACTGTCAAATTTTCCCAATCAACTTTAAACCTCATGCTTTAGCGATAAAGTTGAAAATCTATTAAAGAAATTTGACAGATTTTAGTAGCTTGTGGTGCTGGCGTCTATACATGGGCACTTATGAAACGTCAGAAGCTAGGTGCACGGTTCCAAATTGGTCGTTTCCTATGGAAAAGAGCAGGCAAGAAACTCCACGGAATACAGTGAAGCATGCCAAAACCACACCTCCGCTCTGCACGCACTAATTAAGAACCATTTACAATCAAACTACATCTCACTAAGTGCACACACGTTTACGAAACCGGCCTCACGTCTCTGTTGACAGCGCTATGTCTTGGTTTTTATTTGGTCTGAGGCTACAGTAACATGATGTATTACTTTCAGTTTTTTCTTAATTCAACAACAAAGACAACTTAAACACGAATCGAAGTCCCTTTTGGCCAGACGCAGTCCAGCTTACTCTCACCAACACACATTTAACAAGGTTTGCAGATCACTAGACATCAAAGAATTGCTTTCCGCTCGCCTTAAAACTGTACTAAAGAAATGGCTTCTGGAACTTACATACACCGAAACAGAATCATTTCTCTAACGTTATCGACAAACCAAAGTGCCAGCAAACAACTTCCCTCTCTCACACTTTCACCCTCACTCACACAAACACTAACTCACACAGCATAATACACGCTTTACTAAACTAGCCCTTAAACTAACATATTTACTTATTTCTTTCCGCTCATTCGCACTCCGACCCTCAAGACACAAGTTTGGGGGTCAACGGTTAAACCAAAACATTGTGACGTTTTAAACTTAATTGTATATTTGTAACATCACTGTACGTGTATATGTATCACAACTTTTTCCTTTGCCAATAAACTTTTTTTGTATTTTGTATTTTTGAATCGTTACTATTCTGCACTTAGAGTAGACGGTAACAATCAAAATTAATTAACCGTCTACCTTACATTTTAAAACTTGATTCTAAAAATTGGCAACGTCGCAAAAAGCTGTCAAATATTGACTACCTGTTTGATTAATTTGGCAATATCTGTATGGAAATATTTAATTATTATTAATTGTAATGTTTATTCAAATTTCAACCTAAATTCAACGCAAAATTAACTTAAAACACGACAAAAATCACACACGACTTACTCAATGTAAAATAAAGATATTTTAATATATTTTTGAAGTATGTAATTTAAGATAGCATTATCATTAAACGTTACTGCGTAAAGTATAAACAATACCGAGAAGGATGGCGTAATAAGCGTAATTAATGCAATTAGGGGCGCGGTCACATTGTGAGTTTGTAAGCGATGCTCTTAGGAAAGTGGTTTGCAGATTGTTGGGGAGAGCAGATGAGTGATTTGGTAGTTTATTTCATTTTTATGATATAAGTCATTTGATGTAAGGATATTCTCGTTTGTTACTATAGATGTGCATGCAGTAAGTGGAAATTAAGTGTCCGCACTAATAAACCTTATTTATAATTTGATTTGTTCTGTTCCCACAGATAAACCGTGAAAACGGTTTTGTGGGGCATCGTTCTTAAGTTAAGATTCTTAAAAACTTTGTTTGATAAATAAGTAAATAATAATAAGTAGTAAAGTACGTTAGAGATGCAAGAAGTGCCAAAAAGTATCGATATAATTATATCGTATCGATATTTAAAAAATATCAATATTGATTTCGACAAGTACAGACGCCAGCACATCAAGCTACTACAATCTGTCAAATTTATTTAATAGATTTTTAACTTTATCGCTGAAAAGTAAGGTTCAAAGTTGATTGAGAAAATTTTACAGTTTCGGGTAGCTTGATGTGCTGGCGTCTGAACATCGAAAAAAAAAATACGGCTCTGATTCCCAGGGGTTTTAGTCATCGGCGACAACGATGTTGCTATAGGAAATATATCGAATTAAATAAATTTTCGATACTTGATATTTTATATCGAAATAATAAATATCGCCTAAAAATATCGATATATCGAAATGATAAATATCACCAAAAAATATCGATATATCGAAATAATAAATAATATAGCCTAAAAATATCGGTATATCGAACAACAAATATCGATATTTCGATATTTTTTCTGCAAGCCTAAAGTAGGTACCTACCTACTTAAAAGCTTGGATTAGATATCGAAATACAGATTATAAATGTATCTACCTTATAAATGTATTAAGTCTAGATTGCTCAATGTCTTTAATACTACATCTATACAGGGTGGCAGGGACATCGACGCGAAAACTTTTACCATGTATTCAGTACATGATTCTGAATGTCGTTGAAATATTTTGTCGGTAATTTTTTTAAATTGGTTGTTTCATACATTTTGACTGCGTAGGTATTTCATTTTTTGAGGGACTTGTGGCTAAGTAATAACAGTCGCACGGGTCGATCGATCAGGTTAAGCTACGCTTGCTGCGGTTGCTCCGTAGATAGGTGACCATCTTTACATACTGTAGCGGTTACACCGCCACATACAAACTACGCATCATAGACATGACGTCACACAAATCCTGCATCGCGCAATTAAAGTTTACCGAGCAATCTACATAGATACAAGATTTCAACTTCAAACCGTTGGGCAGTTGCCCGCCAGACACAACACCCGTCTGGTCGGAGGTTCCTCCCTTTTCTATGGTGGATGAGTGAACTTTACACCCTGTTCCTCATACTACAAAACATACCAAGACCCGTCCGTGCCTCGGAAAGCACACTAAGCCGTTGGTCCTGGCTGTCATATTATTATGTAGATCTTTGACAGTTGTTACGGGTAGTTAGAAGCCCAAAAGTCTGACTACCAGTCTTACCAAGGGGTATCGTGTTACCTAGTAACTAGGTTGTGGAGGTCAGATAGGCAGTCGCTCCATGTAAAATACTGGTATTCAGCTGCATCCGGTTAGACTGGAAGCTGACCCCAACATAGTTGGGAAAAGGTTAGGCAGAAGAAGGTATTGCACTTTTCTTTGAAACAGCTGTTTTTTCTAGTCTAGTTCTGCCCTTGGCCTACTTCACATGGAATTTTAATAAATTATTTTATCTACTCTCATAGCGTAATATTCGAATTATAAAATTCAAAACGAGTTTATATTGACATACCTACTTTATGAACACAATACCGAAATTTAAAAATAGAATCCAATTATAAAAAAAAATCTCTAACAAAATAATGCTATAAAACAACTTTTTTTCTATTACGATACAGGGCTATTCCAAGAAGTTAATTAATATCACCAAGGAGTTTCCATCAACTTTTGCATTGGAACGTTTAAACGGGGGACAGTAGCACCCGCTGTAGCGCATTTGTGCGGTGATGTGCTGGTGCAGACGACATTCATTTGTTTTGTTGTACTGAATTTCATGGGATTTTTCAAATTTATTCTTGATCTTTAACTTTGATCTTTTATTTAGTATTAGGTTCAATCCCAATGTATGAGAGTAGGTAGATAAAGTAGTTTATGAAACTGCACATAACTAGGTATTAAAACATTCGTGTGATACTATTAAAAATCTCGCCTACGGCTCGGTTTTTAAACTGACACTCATGTTTTAATACCCCTCATTATGCAACAGTTTCATAAACTACTATTAGAACCTATTATAAATACGGAGTCTAGCTTCATTATATCTACTACAAGCGACCCGCCCCTGATTTGCACGGTTTTTACGAAAACATCGAGATTTCTTTATAAAATATAAGTTTAATATTACTTATCTGATATTATACACATTATTATTATATTTCTGCCTACCCTCATGGGAAGAAGGCCTGAGTTTATATAGGTATGTATTTATAAAAAGTTCACAAAAAGCGGCGTAATCATTATATTAGAGTGTCAATAATATTTTTAGGAGGAAATGAGAATTATTATCTAGAGGTTCGATTAAATACATGTCCTTGATATAGGTAGCTACCGAAAGTAACATAAGAATCTTTGAAGTCTCAGATATAAACATCCCTTTAAAATTCTCAAATCTCAAGTAAAACAGCACCCTAATTATGCACCTTCTTTTTGACAGTTCAACTACATTCATTGCCTTATTGTTTAGTTTAAGCAGATACATTTTCCGGACGTATGAAGCAAGGGTTTAGCAATATCTTTCAAAATGATTCAGAAAATGATTGATCGTGTGTTAGGTACGCAATTAGAGTGCTGACTTTGAGTCAGCAATAAAAAAAGAAGTACGAAGGTAAGTGCAGTGCATAAATTGACCGAACAATAATCCTATTAGCCTACATTCGCTTCAACTGACAGCTGGTTAGCGCGGGAATGCAACAGCTGACAATTGACATCTGTCAAGTCTCTTACATTTCTCGAAAATCGAAGAAAAGAATTGACTAAATTTTCTTCTAAATATAAAAAAAATATGTAGGGATTTTGATCTAAAGTTCTACTCTTTCCTTGGTCACCGGTATAACATCTTGAAGAGTTTCGCTGTTTACTTGTTGAAATAATAAATTATTATAAAAAGTTAATGTTGAGTCTGTGTGACCACAGAAAGCTGAAGTATCAGATTCTGACCTACATTAGACAAAATCTTATTTTTGAAATTTGTCAATAGATAAATAATAAAAATATAAGAAAAAATACCTGAATTCTGCAGCATTTAAATTCCTTAAAACACTTAACTTCTTTCACAACAAAAAAAAAATACTTATTTTATAAAATATTAGAAGCACTGTATTGACAAGTCATTGACTGAATAGTTCGGCTACCGGTCAGTAGGCGCGTCTTTGACGAATCATCGCGACTTCGTATGCAAAGCGTCTCTGAATCGATACCTACGACCTTAGTATGCACGTGTCTGATATAGTAGGTATGTGTATATCTATACAGCGTGTATCAGAAAGGTGTGGTCATATTTAAGACGCAGATATATGCCAGTGACCTTGAGAGGCTGGCTTGCGTGTTCTGTACTGAGCTCACGCAACGCGTCGTACGTCCAGCCAGTAGGAGCGCTTTCCCAAATTAGACGCATTATTAATTTATTATACATAAAACAAAGGTAATTTAATAAAAAAACGCATACTAAAAGATCAATAATTAAATTATCTTTAAAATGGTGAAGGTTTCAGAAAAATACGCTTAATAGATTTAGCGTGATTCTTAGTTTTTTATCCGCGTTAGACATAACTTTACAAATTAATTTTACTATGT
The DNA here is from genome assembly GCA_949152395.1 of Agrochola litura. Classification (NCBI taxonomy): domain Eukaryota; kingdom Metazoa; phylum Arthropoda; class Insecta; order Lepidoptera; family Noctuidae; genus Agrochola; species Agrochola litura. The sequence goes on along the minus strand of OX424517.1, from coordinate 10,121,518 downwards.
AATATGAACATAATCTAAAATATTCCTGTATTAAGTTATTAAGAAAATGTTCAAATTTAACATAATTATGTATATGTTTTCCAAATCCCTAACACTACTCGTTTAGACGTGATCTTCAATATAAAGTCATTAAAAGTCGGTTATCGTCACCTTAAGACCATAAACTGCACTTTCTCCACGGCACCAATATCGTTATTGCGAAAAAATAATATAATCAGCCATCCCATACATTCGGGTTTAGTAGGTATTGAAGATTTGCATGGGACAGTTGATATTTTTTTACGGAGGAAGAAAGTTGAATAGTTTGATGGTCCACGATCCCACGTTCGCACGGACGTGTGAACGTTCGCATGCTCGCTCTGCTAAGCCTTGTGATAAAACCATAAAATTTGACATTTTAATTATTATATAAAATCATCAAAATATACCAGTTTTATATACCTACACATTGACATTGTTGAAAATTATCTTCAAAAGACATGATTACTTTGTAAAGTATTATATTATTTTAATTATTGTGAATGTGAGGACTATGTGGATATTATTATTATTTCTCTGCTAGTTTTAATGATGTTCTGGCAGTTTCAGTAGTTTATGCGGCCTACCCAAATGTTCTTTCTTTGGTATTGTTCGTCGATTTGAGCTCCTTATGTTCTGAGTTGAGCTCCACGATTACTGACAAATGCTTGCACTAACTGGACAGGCACCCTCAAATCTGTGTGGTTCTTTCCTCAAAAGACCATTTCAGACACTAATCTACATGATCCTCATATGGCCTGACCAAGATTATGTCTAGACTTTAAAAGAGACTGCGACCTCTGAGTTTGTTTCGGCCTTTCTTCTCAGAGTAGTCAGATAGGAAACGCCGAACTCATCTAGCTTATTTTTAAGATGACGCGAAAAAGTGATTCCGATATCCTATTTACAGAATAAACAATTTCATAAACAATTTCATTTCATTTCGTAAAAATATCGCGGAGGGATTTTTTCGCACACCGGATTTTCAAAGCGCCGAGAGTTGAAAATCCAACAGTGTGTTTTTTCGACGCGCCGGGATGCACTCTGTTGAATTCTCAACGCTCGGCATAACACCGAGAGTTGAAAATCCAGTGCGCGATTAAACCCCGCCGCACAGTGGAACGAATGTATGGGAGCGGTTGGACGTAGACATTTCCGAAAAAAAAGAGTAAAATTATGCCAAACTAATGATGCCATCTTATTCGATTACTTAATGCCTTCATAACTTGTGGTGATGAATTTCTTCATAACTCCCATATTTCGGGAGTAATTTGAGAAAATGTGAAATTTTACTATGAAAATGAGTGTATCGAGCTCTCTCCCTCCTGATTCCGGGCTTGTTTCAAGTAGCGGTCTCTAATATCATAATGCTAATACTAAGAGCTATATTTAATACTAAGACACATAGTGCGCCAAATGTGCACTTTCTGGGATAAAAGGAAATGAAAATTTAAAAAAAAAAACGTTTTTTCCCCATTTGTATTTACTTTAAACCGCAGACAGACTTATTAAGAGGTCTATAAATATATTATATATATACAGAAATATATATTAACAAAAATATTCACAAGAACTGATGAGAGTATGACTTTTAAGTAAGTTGATAATAAATTACCTAGTTTCATTAAAAGTACAATAAATAATTAAGATGTAAGCTCTAATTTACTAAGTTACACATTTTAAAACAATAACATCATTTAATTATCTTCGTCATCATCATCATCATCAATTAATTCAAATTCAGAATCGATGTCCGCTAAATCATTTATGTTAACAAATTCGATATCACTTTTCTCAGAATCCGTAAGCTCATAAAATTCCTTAAAAGAAGATTTTTTTACAAACTTATTTCCTTTTGGACGGATACTTGTAACAAGTGGATCAGAAGACAGTAAAAGATTGTGCATAATATCTTCATTGCATGAGATACTGCTATGCTTTCGAGAATGCCCCTCTCTATATTTTCTAAAATCTTTATTTCTAGCCTCAGATGCCTCTTCGGATAGAAAACCAATGGGCACAATTGACATGTTCTGAACTATGTCTGGCCAATGCTTTAAAATTTTATGAAGTGAAGAAGGCATATAATACCATGGGTATAACTCCACGTAAAGCTTAGCAGTATCAAAGCAGAACTCTCGGAATTTAGTTACGTTGATCTTCTCTCCTGATGAAATACACTGCAAGATCACACAGATTTTTCTTAAAAGCATAGCATCTATTCCGGTCAGTTCAGCAGATTTAGTGTAGTTTTCAAAAAATCTCCTTGCCGAGTTGCCATTGTTGGTGGATCCACTGCCTTGTTTCACAACATCGAGAAGTAAGCCCGTTTCTCTTCTTACAGCCTCTTGAACTCTTTTCTTCCTGTCATCAACTTGCCTTTTTGCTATATCACCCCTTACTTGCCATGATTTTATGTCTAATTTGTAGGAAATGTGTAATAAGCATTCCATTGAGCGAATCCAAGCGTGAAGGGTGCTTAAGCTATATTTATACATGTCCTCGTTTGCGTGTTTATCTTTGATTAACTCTAAATTATTCATTTCTTTAGGACAAGCCTTGCATATGTCACACACTGAAGCTGCTGTATTGGATATAATGGAATGAATTTTACCATCAATCATTGTCAACAGCAGTTGGTGTTTGACACTAATTCCATCAGTGATGGTGGATGGAGTTAAGGCTTCAATCTCTGCTTCGATTTCAGCCATCTCTCTCTGCACATTTTCTTTGGTTTCCTTTATAAACTTAAACAATATTGGCCGGCAAAATGAAGTGGAAGATGGTCGCTCGTTTTCCCAAATTGTTACACCTTTTGAGACGAGCCGCAGTGGTACAAGACTAATCATAAAATTACTAGCAAGATCGATTTGCTCATCTTCACTCGTCCTTTGATGATAAATGCTTTGGCTAGATGATCCGTCAAAACCCCATTTGCTGGTCAATACGAGCTGTTGATTGGGATCAACAGGGGTTTCTAACGACCTAATAAGTCTTCTTGAGGTTAAATCCATCAAGGCTTGTAATTTGATTTTTGCAGAGCTCTCTGTAACTGTGAGATCTTCTTTGGCCGGATAGCACTTAATTTTTTCTTTAACCAACATGTAGTAACTCGGGTATTGAAGAGCTCCTTCTTGAGTGTTGAAATCCCGAAGAGTGTTATAGCGCCATTTCGATAAGTTCATCGATACATAAAGAGCCAATGCCTTCAAAGGGGATATTTCCCGTACCTGAATTGATTTACCTTCAATGAAGGCTTTGATTTTTGAGGCCTCTTCTGGATTCTCCGTCAAGTATTTCATAACATAAGCTGTATCGCTTTGTCCTGCCTTTTGAAGCGCCCTTTCGGCCGAAAACATAATTTCAGCGCTGCTACTGCTGCATGAAAGACTATCTTCAGTGCGTCTTCTTTTTTGCCGGTTACTAAGGTCCTCAAAAGATTTACGAGGACTAGGATGTGTACAAGTTGAAGCATCAGATTTAGCAGGAGAAATTATGGGCTCGATGACGTCACTTATATTTTCTGTAGAAGGTTCCATATTTTCATTCTGTAATTCCGGCCATTGAATTGCAGCCTGTAGCCAAATCTCATGTTTCTTCCGAAACTTATCTGTGCTTCTTCCAGACTGTGTCCATTTTGCATAAATGCGGTAACAAAATCGACGACACCAGTCTTTTAAACTTGTTTCAGCACTTTCACATAACTGAACACAACTGTTATCTTTTAAAACACTGAACAAATAGTTAAAGTCGCGTAAATCTTTATGTGCGCGTGCGCATAAAGCAACGTGAATATCAAGATTTGTATTAAAATTTGGAAAATACATTGCGAGATTAGCTTGGATACAACGAGGTGTAAATCAACACTGATTTTAAAGTTACTAATAGTGACCTATTTATATAAAATCCAGGTATCCCAGGTATCCTTTGTTAAATATTGCAAGGTAATTAGTTATTGTGATAATTAGTAAATGATGCATGCTAAATTAGTGTATTAAGAGCCATTTAGTAATTAAATAATAGCAATGTTCTTATCAGTAATCATTAGTGCATCAGTTTTATATGTAAACCTTAAGTCCCTAATTATATATCCTAATTAGCTTATATCTTCTCTAATTGGCTGCTCAGAAATGTTATTGTAATAAGGTAAACCTTTAGAAAAACGGTTTTAATCAACAAAATAAACAAAAAATAAAAAAATTGTGTTATAAAATAAACATCACTCTTTATCCCAGAAAGTGCACATTTGGCGCACTATGTGTCTTAGTATTAAATATAGCTCTTAGTATTAGCATTATGATATTAGAGACCGCTACTTGAAACAAGCCCGGAATCAGGAGGGAGAGAGCTCGATACACTCATTTTCATAGTAAAATTTCACATTTTCTCAAATTACTCCCGAAATATGGGAGTTATGAAGAAATTCATCACCACAAGTTATGAAGGCATTAAGTAATCGAATAAGATGGCATCATTAGTTTGGCATAATTTTACTCTTTTTTTTCGGAAATGTCTACGTCCAACCGCTCCCATACATTCGTTCCACTGTGCGCCGTGATATTTTTACGTTCATGCGAACGTGGTAACACACCCTTAAATATAACCACACCTTTCTGATACACGCTGTATTATGTATATTAGGACTAAAGTTTTTGTCATGGAATTATTTATTAATCAATATTTACAATGCCCAAGGTCGATTTGTAGTCTCGGCCGTTATTGGTTGAAAAGTTACACGTGTACCTATCTTCACAAATAAGAATAATTAATGGTTCTAATTATTATCAAGCGAATTGGTATCTACTGTAAAGTTCGTTTTTTAGTCCCAGATAGTAATTTGACAGGTGCAAATGTCAAACTCCATATTGAAAAACAAACAACAAAGATTTGGAATGTCGAATTAGGTCGAACTATAAGGACACATTAGTTTTGGACTTTTCGAATTTCGAAGGACCATGGCTGTTATTGGGGCGTTAGCAAGTGCATTTTGCAAATGGTCAACCAAACCGTTCATTCACGGATAGATAATTCAGGTATTACCTACATTTTGCCGACTTCCTGAATTATTAACTACATAATTATCATAATTATTCATATTTCCAAGCCATAATATGTGGCAAATAGATGTCTGAGCCTGTATTTTATGTTATCCTGCACGCACGTTTTTATTCTTGTATGTGTACTCAGGTTTGCGCGTAAAAATATGTCTTATGCCTTCCTAGACACTTCTAAAAAAGGGCAAATATCTAATTGATCCTCTCAAATGTTGGACACTTTTTAAAATTAATGAACCTCTGAAAACTATTTGCGCTACTAATGATGCACAGTTTTTTAATCCTTTTAACCTTCTGGCCTTTTTTCACAGTTGGTTGCAAACGGGTTAAGTCAGGTTGGAAAGGTGACTATTTAGTATATTTACGACCCCAACATTAGAAATAATTGAGGTTAACAAAAAGAGAAATCATAAAATTAAAGTGTTCTAATAATATTTTTAGAAGCGCAAACTGGAAATTGTTAGAGGTTGGATTAAGTACATCATGTAATTCTTCTTCTTTTCGTGTGGTTAGTAACTAACCTGGCATCAGAGTTTTAAAGCCGCATGGGCCTGTGACTTGGCTTCCACATCGAGAAATATCTCTCAGGCATGTCGGTTTCTTCACGATGTTTTTCTTCGCCGTTTTTGAAGCAAGTGATAATTATACAATACGCACATGAATCCGAAAAGTCAGAGGTGCGCGCCTTTTGTTCGAACTCGAGACCTATGACTTTTTAGTCCGATGGTTACACCACTAGGCTATCATTGCTACACCAGCATGTAATTAAAAATATACTAAAGAAAGATGATAAATTGTGTGAGAAATGATATGAAAGAAGAGGGAGTAAATGATAGCGTGACGGTCGACAAGGGAGAATGGAAAAAGAAAACGTGGTGCGCCAACCCCACGTACTTAATATGGGACAAGGGCAGGAAGATGGCTTGATGATCATTAAATAGATAATTAAGACAGTAAAACTATTCATAATATGAGTGAGGCGTATTTATCGTAACAGGTAGAAATAACAGATATTTATAAATAACAAATAACAATTGTTCCTAACAATATAACTTATTTGTTACTTAAAATAATAGACCCTCAAAGACTGTTACTACGGCTGTTTCTTACATACACACTCACACATAGGAAGAAATATTGCAAGGTTATCAATTTCTCTCTCTTCCTCATTAAGGAATGACCCTTGCAAAAAAGTAAAACACCTATCATTTACTTCGAAATAAAAGTTTACTTCTCACTCTTACTAAAGTGGTTAAACTACGCTAAAAAGAGAAGCACTTAGTATTTATTATTACTATAATACAGTTGGTGGTCTTAAAAGAAATAGTAGTTTATGAAACTGTTGCATAATAATAAGGGGTATTAAAACATGAGTGTGTATTTAAAAACCGAGCCGTGGGCAAGGTTTTTAATAGTATCACACGAATGTTTTAATACCTAGTTATGTGCAGTTTCATACACTACTTTATCTACTCTCAAACATTGGGATTAAAACAAATACTAAATAAAAGATCAAAGTTAAAGATCAAGAATAAATTTAAAAATTCCACGAAATTCAGTAAGTACTACAAAACAAATGAATGTCGCCTGCACCAGCACATCACCGCACATGCGCTACAGCGGGTGCTGCTGTCCCCCGCCAAAAGTTGATGGAAACTCTTTGGTGATATTAACTTCTTCGATTAGCGCTGTATCGTCGTAATAGAAAAAAATTGTTTTATTGCATTATTTTGTTAGAGAAAAAGTGTTATAATATGTTTCTTTTTTTAAAATTTCGGTATTCTGTTTATAAAGTATGTCAATATAAACTCGTTTTGAAGTTTATAATTCGAATACTAGGTACGCTATGAGAGTAGATAAAAACATTTACGAAAAAGTGACTTATAAATTAGGCCGTGTTACCTGTTACTGACCAGTTACCATTATTAAAAAACTTAAAACGAATTGAAATAAAGAATAGATTAAATTTAAATATAAATACGCATTTATCGTCCCGTCCGTACAAAAATAACAGGCTGTTATTTAATAACAGATATTTAGATAGTTATTTTTGTGTAACAGGTGATAACAGATATCGTGTTTAACCTGTTACAACACATCTCTAATTCATAAAGCTAACAATAACTTAAATATTAGCAGACATAAAACTCAAGTCAAAATATTACTCACCAAATTTGACTCACAACACCGATGTAAGATTTCCTTTTCACAGAGATTTTTGTTCTCTTTAGATTAGATTAGAAAACAGATAGCAATTGAGAAACACTCCGAGAAATACGTAAACAATATAATTTTCGTATTGGGTTTCAATATCCGCTCAACTGTCGATTTACCTTAGAAGTCGATAACAATAAAATTTCTATTGAGTCTCGTAAATATTTTTAGATGGTATTTCGCAAATTTTTTGTCAGGTGTTACTTTTCGTACTTAGTTGGTAAAATCTTGACACAAAAACTGACGTCAACAAACAACAACAGCTGAGAGTATAGTGACCATTCACTGGTCTTTTAGTCCACAAAGTATCCAAAGCTTAAGCTGTTTCGTCACTGTGCGCGTCAGTGTTCATAATTTGAAGATATACGACCAACTAGGTCCAACACCACAATTGCAATTACCCCTTTCCTGTTGACTGCTTGAGGATATGACGTTCTGATTCATTTGGACAATTCCGTAGGCTGTTCTGAATAAATATTAGTAATAGTTATAGGACTTTTGGTACGCAGAAGAGGTAATTTAATTTTCCTGAATATGTAATGATTGGTGACGATGACACATCTGTAATGGTAGTTTTTAGGGTTCCGTACCAAAATGGTAAAAAGTAACACTTATGGTGCGACTCAGTTTGTCTGTCCGTTTGTCTGTCACAGCTGGATATCTCAAGAACTACTAATGCTAATGGTTTTAGATGGCGTTTGCCCACCTATTTTGCAAATAAGATAGAAATAAAAATGTATAATTTTTTTTTGCAACAGCTTCTGAATAGTGATCTTGTGTACGAAGGGGGGCTACTAGAGCATGTGGTGTATCATGTGAAAGAGCGCTATTTGCACATTCTTAAACATTTTTTTTAGGCCGCGTAGTTTTCGATTTGTGACGAAAAATGTAAAAAAAAACCGTTTCCCCCCCTTATCTCCGAAGTTAGCATAGAAAAAAATCTGAAATTATTCCATGTGCTAGAAGTTTATGTTAAGATTACAGGAAAAATATAACGATGTCTCTAAATAGCACACTTTTTCAGAAATCATCAATAAAAATTACATTAGTTAGACTATCGGTCAAGAGATGGCGCTGACCTAAATCTGCAATATTCTACACTGCAGTGTGCAGTGTTAAAATTCTCTGACTAATATAGGCCTCGACGATGAAAATTTAAAATGATACGGAGCCCTCGGTGCGCGAGTCCGACTCGATCTTGACTAGTTTAAATATAGTGAAACGTTAGTATTCAAATAATAACAAGGTATCTATAAACTAACCAGCACTTTAATTGCGTAGCACGCGATCAATCACAATCTGTCAGTCGTTCAACAATATTAATAGCGTTATTTAAGTACGTTGTTGAGCAGAAAATAATAAAAAATAAACAAAGTTAATAATTAAAGGCAAAACAAAAAACGCCGAAAAATACACGTTTCCTGTATGGGTTTATACAAGAAACGTGTATTTTTCGGCGTTTTTTGTCTTGATCTTAATACGGTACGGAACCTTTTGTGTGCGAGTACAACTCGCACACAAAAGGTTTTTTAAATTTGACTACGCAATTTTTCCAGAGGAACTCGGAAGAGGCGATTTAAGGATATTAGGATACGCATCACATTACCTATTATGTGCGGGCATTATCAAGCGTTGGTGATTATATCATTGTATTCACAAGGTCGTGTGTTGTGGCAATCTATTTTGAGTAAGACAATCAGGTTGAGGTCAACACATTAATTAAATGAAATCAAAACAAAAGTCATTTATTCAAATAAGACTGTGAAGCAGCACTTTTTGAACGTCAATTTAAGAACGTCATAAGACAGTCCCCCAAAACTTTGAACGTAAATATTAGAATGTCATAAGACAGTCCCCCAAAACGTTGAACGTCATAAGACAGTCCCCCAAAACGTTGAACGTCAATATTAGAACGTCATAAGATAGTCCCCCGGCACGTCCGCCCTTCACCACTTCCTAGTGCTTTACGAACGTAAATATTAGAATGTCATAAGACAGTCCCCCAAAACGTTGAACGTCATAAGACAGTCCCCCAAAACGTTGAACGTCAATATTAGAACGTCATAAGATAGTCCCCCGGCACGTCCGCCCTTCACCACTTCCTAGTGCTTTACGAACGTCAAAATTAGAACGTCATAAGACAGTCCCCCAAAACGTTGAACGTCAATATTAGAACGTCATAAGATAGTCCCCCGGCACGTCCGCCCTTCACCACTTCCTAGTGCTTTAGCTGGGAAGAAGTGGCGCAAAAAACTCCCCAGCGGCACATAACATCACGCCTGCTACCGCCTGTAGGTAATCCTCGGAGGGGATAGCAGAGGTGTGTGTACTTGTAGTAGACTACTATACCCACATTAGGTTATGTTTTTTAAGTTCCATTGTAATAATAGGCTCGTGGCTAAGTAATAACATCCGCACAGGTCCACCGATCGGGTTAAGCTACGCTTGCCGCGGTTGGTCCGTGGATGGGTGACCATCTTTACATACCGAGCTCTTCCATGCCTCGGAAAACACGTTAAGCCGTTGGTTTTGGCTGTCATTTTTGGATTTTTGACAGTTGTTACGGGGCGTCAGAAGTCTGAAAGTCAGACAACCAGTCTTACCAAGTTGCATTACCCGGTAACTGAGCTGTGGAGGTGAGATAGGTAGTCGCTCCATGTAAAATACTGGTATTCAGCTGCATCTGGCAGATGATGATGATGTCATAGTGGGCGAGTATTTTGCTCGACTTAAGGGGGAAGCGTCGGGGTAGCCCACGAAATTCAAATTTTCTTACGTTTTTTGCATTTTGCAGGTCAGTGTCAGGTTTTATGTTGATTAAAATATGATTCGCGGTCGTAACAAATATGGTTTTACTCAATTATAATTATTACAATTAGCAATACAACTCCATAAGTTAGCAAAGTTACTCTTTTAAAATGTCAAAATCATTCGTATTTTGAAAGAAAGTCTGTTACGGAATTGGGGTGCAGTAGTACTTATATATTCCGTTATTATACGCTCCGCTCGCAGTGGCACCTCGCTCTTTACAAGGAAAACCGAAATTCTTATCGAATGATAGCTCTATCTACGTCAAGATGTCATTCAGATGAAAGGTCGCTGAACTTTGCAATATGGACGTCCAGTTTTTTAGATTAAGTACCAATTTTTTGCTATTACTTTTTTGACACAGAATAAATAAGTAGCAGTATTATATCTTGGCAGTGACTTTGAAATAATTACCTACAGCGGCTCGGTCAAAATCAAAATCAAAATATTTTATTTCACATAAACCTACTAGGGCACTTATGAAACTTCAGAAGCTAGGTGCACGGTTCCAATTGGTCGGTTCCTATGGAGAAGAGCCGGCAAGAAACTCCACGGTTACTCTAGTAGATAAACCTTCCGCATCCGTGCGTTACTGCCGGGCACTCGATACTGTTACGTACTGATAATGTACACTGAGATTTCGAAGCGCGTCGTTTCAGCCGTTTCATTCTATGAAGATAGAAAGAATACTGTTACTTATTTATACTGTGGTTTTGATCTTACGTGAGGATTTGAGTAGGACTGCCTCGTTTGTCTAGTGGTCGCAAGCGCTACTGCTCAGCATGAGGTCCTGGGTTCGATTGCCGGTTCGGGCAAAGTGTTATTGGGTTTTTTCATCTGGAATGTCTCAGTAGCAGCCCGGAGTCTGGATTTGTGCCCGGTTGACGGTAATAGGCTCGACTTGAACATAACTGGCAAAATGTGGGTGTACTATTGTGGGTACAACTCTGCTTAACCCTTCGGGAATTACTAACAGGCGTGATATTAAGTTTCTAATGTCAAATAAAATGAACGCGACCAATTAACATTATCAAAGTAAGCAAGTAGATAGGTACATGGACGCGTTGCCATGGTTCCGATTTCACAACAAATTATTAGCTTCAAAACAAACTAGCAATTTCGTTGAATATAGTTTTTTAATAATTTAAAGAAATAAATGTCTTATTACTATTAAATTAAATAACGAAATAATCTAAGTTAATTTTTGAGTGAGTTTTCTGTAAGAAATTAAGAATTTTAAATACTTAAGGTAAGTTAATTAAATTTATTCATGGCCCACTAAATTATTTATGTATGTGTCCTGAGAAAACGTTTAAACTATTGTCCTTGAGCCCAAGTAGTGAGTAAAACAATTAATTGGTGGTAGATTGAGTAAAGTGTAACTATTAACCCTTATACAACATGTAAAAAAACCCTGTCCGATCCGTGAGGGTGTTGTTAAGTACCGTACTGAGAGTCTATTTATGTGGAAACATACAGGAAAAAAGAAAAAAAAATTCTCCACATTTTTTTCACATGTGACACGGGCGGCCGTCCTTTAGCGCGTGTCTACAAGTTATGACTTATTACCCCTGTTGAAAATTTGCTAATTTTCAATGAATTTGGGGTAATTTTGGTACAGTAAATGTGAAATTTAAATAGCAATACCTAACTATTTTATTTTCATTAATAACATGATTTTTTATTATTTTTTCCTTTCGGATCGGACAGGGTTTTATTTTACAATATTGTATGTAATTCAAAGAAATTGTAAGAAACAAATATTTCAAATATGTGACGACTCATTTATTTACACTATTTGCTCATAATATCATCTAATAATTTAATTAATGTCGCCGTTCTCGTGTCATTATGCCAATTTATTTGAGTTTGGCTAAACATGTCTTTTTCTTCAATACTTCTCTATTAGTCGTCATCACGTAATAATTTAATTACATCTATTTTTCAGTAGGACGTCTACTTTGAAATACTGTCTATTATTGAAAAATACTTTCTCTTATTATGCGCGAATTTTGTCCCATTTGGGCGCCAGTATCAATTTTTTTATTAGGTCGTCTACCTTGAAAAGCTGTCTATTATTTTACCAAGCTGTATCAAAATACCCGTTTCTTCGCTAACACGTGTAGATTTAAATGAAAAAAGCACTCAATACACGTGTAGATAAAGTCTTAATCGAGAAGGTGTACAATTAATATCGATTTTTACTTTAATTAATTAAAATACTAACGGCATGTCCACTGCCGAGCAGTATAGAATTATTTAATTTGGATGGAAGGACCAATAGTGGAGTAGGTATGTCCGTATAAAATGCAGTCGTTTTTATTAATGTAGTTGACAAATATTGAGCACTATAATTTTCGCCGTAGGACCCAAAAGACTTGAATGCATGAGAAGAATGCCTCACGATTTATTTCGAAAGCTAACAATTAAAGCAGGCCGAGGAAGGCAGGATTTTGAAATAATAATTGGTATAAAAAGTAAACAACCTAAGCTATTAAAAATATTCTTCAAAATGTTTCAGATTAAAACTCAACTCTACAAGAAGAAAAAAGTACAAAAGGACCAGAAAAATTACGTAATTAAACGATAAAATCTTTTGAATAAGTATAATATCAAGGAGTTGTTAAATCAATAATGGACCGGTTACCAGGAGCGTGTCTCGTGTTTTGTCTGCTGATGTCACGGGTTCACGCCAAATGGGTGGAAGGAAGGATCGATACTAAAGACGTAAGTATTATTACTGGGGTGTGTAACGGTTGATATAATAACAAAAAATCTAACGTTCACTTGACCTAATTTCAGTTAATATACTTTTGTTTAATATAACGATCAGTTGAGATAATGAATTGTTGATATAATTTCATTTTATCTAATTTCTTGTGATATAATAAACATTTCCTATAATGCACATTTAATATAATATTCATGTAGTATATTATTCATTTACTATAATATTCATAATCTCTAATAACTTTTAATATAATTTAGAAAATCTGATACGATTTTAAACGCCTGCTAGTATGGTACTAAATAAGATGTAATATTTATGTGATGCTATGTTATGATTAAAAAAATATTGTACTGTTTTTTTTTTCTTCGCTTTATACCCTATACACCTACCACCCTCAACTATGGTAACCAGTAGAAATTGGATGCAATCTGGACTTTAGGGCACCCCGACTCGGACAAGTTAGGTTAGAAGGGGATGGCGGGGTCGTGTGAGCGAGCGAAGCGAGCGAATAGACCCCGCCATCCCCTTCGTGGTTATTTTTTTATAAACCATCCAGAAGTAGGAGCCCCGCGAAGCGGGGCTCCGTCGACCAAGCCCACCCTCGACCATGCATTGAATATTTTAAGATTTGGTTAGGTGCCATTTGAGTTAGGTTAGAACTGTGACCATTAAACATGAAAATTTGGTCAAAAGAACATTAGGTCAAATGAATGTTATATAAAAAGAATATTATACATATTGAAAATTATATAAAATTAACGTTATACTAAATATTTATATTAAATGAAAATAATATCATATGAAACATTAGGTCATATGAAATTAGGTTATATGATTTTATAGCATATGAAAATTATATTATATGAACGTTATTTCAAGTGAAATTAGAGCATTTGTTATTATATCATACATTACACACCCTTATTACTGACTGTATGAAAGTTTTTCAGGAAAATAACATAACATAACGCCTTGTTTCCGCGAAGGATTAGGCAGAGGTGTACCCATAGTAGGTACACCCACATTTCGCCAAGTCCCATGTAATAAGCGACCATCAACCGGGCATAAATCTAGACTCCCAGCTGGTACTGAGAAATTCCTAATGATTTAGGAAAATAAACAAAGAATTAACCACATTAAAACACAAGATACTTCAAAATTAAAAAAAGAAACACAAATTGGAAGCCGTGGAATGAGAATAACTTCTTATGTTATTGAAAACCTGGTAGATATAACATGTATAAGTATTCCGTATTTGGATAGCTTGTAACTTCACGAAAGTACAATCTTTTCATAGACTTGCCCTACATTGGGATTCATTTTGTATCAAGGGGCTTACTAGCATACAATACCCACAGCCAGAACCTATAACTGGACCTAAGCAACCGCGGAAGCATTGGGTCAATGATCCCTCCAGCAATTAATCTTTGGTAGTACTTAATAAAAATCATATGTTTATTTTTTACAGAACTGGGCATTCCTGTCTCGTTTCTGCTTCCTGTCTTTAGAAGGACAGTTTGAGTACCTGATAGAATATGATAAGGAGTCGGGAATACCCAACCTATTGCTGTACTATGATGATGACAGCCAGTGGCCTTCTGTCTACCATAGCAGTAAGGTAAGTAAGGAATGAACTTTGAAGTTTTGAATATTTTTTTTTACCTCGAAACCACTATAACGAAAAATACTTTCTCTCATTATGCGCGAATTTTGTCCCATTTGGGCGCCAGTATCCATTTTGGCGCCCAACTGGGTTTTTTTTTTAAAGAATCTGTGTTCATATAATTCCAAAAAAACGAAAAAAAAAATTTGATTACGGTTACGTGGATATTTGTCTAAAACTCGACCCCACAGCAACGATAGTATGGTGGTGGTAAGAACGATTCCATAGCATGGAGTCCTGTCCTGGGTTGAATCCCCAGGTCAGGCAAAACAAAACAAACAAATTAGGTTTTCCATCAGAAGGATTTATCAGTAGTAGCCCGGAGTTGTTATGTTATCTTTCACATCCATTTATTTGCAGACATGTAAAGAACGAGAGGAAGTATTAAACCGTGCAGGTCAGAACCAGATAATAAGGCTATCACACTGGTACCCTGACACTGAATACTCTGGCTGCATCATCACTAAGCATAATAAAGAAGTACCAGCAGCAAAGCAGAGGTATGGCTTTTTATTTCTATTAATTGAGAAGGAGGATTCATCATTATCTGCCTGTCTAGCCTCTTCCTAATTATGTTGGGTCGGCTTCCAGTCTATCCAAATGCAGCTGAATACCAGTATTTACATGGATCGACTGCCTATCTGACCTCCAAAACCTGTTACTGCGTAACAGGACCATCCACTTTTCGAACGTCAAAATTTCATAAGACAGTCCCCCGAAATGCCCACCCTACACCATTCTCTAGTGCTTTAGCTGGGAAGAAAAAGTGGCGCAACAAACTCCCCAGCAGCATAGCTATCTGTTCAGTTAGAAGAACTTGATCTATGTACAATAATACAGTGTGAGTCTTTATAATGTGAACATATCGAAATGATCCCAATTTATGCCTAATTTTATCGACGGAAAAAATATTTTAAAAATCTAAATATTTTTATGGAATAATTTTTTTTAACAAAACGGTGTAACTTTTAAACTAAATGATCTATCGCGATGAAACAAACTCCATAATTATTGGAAGTAAATTGAGGAAAAAAACTACCCTCAATTGAAAATAAACATGTTTTTTAGCAAAAGTCTGTTTTTTTTCCATACTTTTTTACAAGAAAAATTTCTCAATAAGACGCCAAATAGAACAGGATTTGTGCACATTATTATAGTTAAACAGACGATAACCATTCATTAACTTTAAGCAACATTTATAAGAGGTGCCCGAAACGATCAATTGCTATCAATTTCTATTGTAGTAATATTGTCAATCGCTTCAATTGCATTTGGTAGACTATCAATTTGCGCATCAATGTGTATCAATCACGTAAAAATTAACAATTGGAGTTGATCGATTCGGAGACCCTTAAGTAAGGGGCTAAATCTTTAAACATAAAAAGCTGGTCCTTGATCCCGGTCTTATCGCAATTTCATCGTTTCAAATTGCCCGTGTGTTACCCTACATACCAAAACTAAACGTAACAGCTACTTTGGCTAACAAATATTGCTTTTAAACTAACTAAATGTCTCCCAACAGTAATCTCACTGCAATTGTACTTTATCCAACCCACGAACGAATGAGTTAACTGCACAAATATGTGGGTCATTGTTGTATTCATAGACGAGTCAGTAACCTAGACTTAGTTTTAAATTGGTTCATATTTATAGCCCTGTAATGGATGTTAAGGGACGGCGGTGTTGCCTAGTAATTGGGTTGTTGAGGTCAGATGGTAATCGCCCCATGTACTTACTATAAAATAATATCAAGCAGGCTGAAAGTTTTACTAGTTGATATTAGCATAGTTGGGATAAAGCTAGGTCAAAGTGTGTAGAGCAGGGATTCCCAAAGTGGACCCCTTGGGGTCGATATTGGTTTCCTAGGGATCGACATAAACGAAGTCAGAATGAAAAATAACACTCTGTAGCAGCTGTTTTAAGTTAGCGGACCATTATGAATAAGGGGGTTGATCTTAAAAGTAGGTAATTTGGCCATGGGGGTCTGAGGTAACAGTTCAATTTGGAAAAGGGGTCACTTGTCCAAAATAGTTTGGGGATCCCTGGTGTAGAGGGTAGTTATCATGATTTGACTATCCGACAGGAATTTCACTGAAACATAGATAACAGCAATCAAAATCAAAAGTAATTTATTCAAACTAGGATGAGAATCAGCACTTTTCGAACATCAATATTACATAAGACAGTCCCCCAAAACGCCCGCCCTTTACCATCTCCTACTGCTTGAGCTGGGAAGAAGTGGCGCAACAAACTCCCCAGCAGCACAGCTATCTGTTCAGTTAGAAAAACTTGATTCTATACAATGGTATGCAAAATAATTTACAGCGGTTATACTGCGCATACAATTTTTAAGTTATTATGTCCCGCTTGATTTAGCTTGTAACAAATTTTTTTTTTTGACTGCAATTGGATTTGACATTTAGTTCCGTTATCAGTATTGGATACTGATCAATCTACCAAGCCTTCTCTCCACTTTGTTGGAGTCGGCTTCTAGTCTAACAGGATATAGCTGAATATGAGTATTTTATATGGAGCGACCCCCTATCTGACCTCCACAACCCAGTTAATGGATAATACTATACCCTTTGGTAACAACTACAAGTCTTACCAAGAGGGGGGTCTTTTGGGCTTCTGACTAGCCGTAACGACTGTCAAAGATCTACGAACGGCTTAAGGTGACGATAGCCGACTTTTAATGATTTTATACTGAAGATAACGTCTAAACGAGTAGTGTTTATGATTTGGAAAAAATATATGTTAAATTAGAGCATTTTATTCAAAACTTGTGTTATAAATAATAAATTAATAATGCGTCTAATTTGGGACAGCGCTCCTTGATGGGCGAGTCCTATTACTGGCTGGACGTACGACGCGTTGCGTGAGCTCAGTACAGAACATGCAAGCTAACCACTCAAAGTCACTGTCATATACCTGCGTTCTAACGTGCTCTCCGAGGCACCACGGGGTCTCAATATGTAATTGATGGTTACCCATCCACGTCGTCCGTGGCAAGCGAACCTTAACCTTCGATAGACCCGTGAGGCTGTTATTATTTAGCCACAATCCCCTCCTTCCCTCCGATATCAGTATCCATAGTTACACTAAGACATCTAATTCTAATAATCATACACATTTTCAGCACAACACCAAAACCAACAGATCCACCGAAGAAACCAAAAAACTCCACCAAACTTCAACCACCGGAACCTTCTTACTACGACCAGTTCCTAAAAACTACGACTCGTAACCCCAACCCCACATTGACAGATACTAATACTAATACTACGTGGTTTGAACTATTACCGACGGATACCTTGTCGAATTTTACCACTATGGTACCTGAAGACGAATTGTGGGAGAGTATTGGACCCGGGAACGGCAGCCATCTTGGAAATTTAAACGATGAAGTTGAGATTCTGTTTGATAATAGGAATAGGAGTGGGGTAAGTGATTTTATTTTTAAATTATTAGTGTGTGCTCTGACTGGAAATATCTATTCGAATCGATGACCTAAGCCAAAAGCAAATCTCTTCAAATAATTAGCGAAAAAAAAAAAAAAAACACTAACAGGCGTTCTTATAAAACTAATTTTAATGTATGCCTTGTCTATTAAGCTTTTTCTATTATTCTAAAAAGTCCGAAAAGAAACCATCAAATGATGCAACTTTTTTATCATCTAGATAAATTGTGACATGTGTTGAAAAGGAGGTATCCCCATCGGCCTTAAAGAATCTATACAACATGTAGAAAAAACCCTGTCCGATCCGTGAGGGTGTTGTTAGGTATCGTACTGAGAGTCTATTTATGTAATAATTTTCAGGAAAATTGAAAACAAAAAAATCGTAATTTTTTTTTCGATTGGGAATTTTACCGGGTTATTGCATATGGCGTGGGCTGCCGTCGTTTAGCGGGTGTCTACAAGTCATAACCCTCTGTTGAAAATTTGCTCATTTTTAACCGACTTCCAAAAGGAGGAGGTTCTCAATTCGTCTGTATGTTTTTTTTTTTGTTTTTTTTTTTTTTTTGTATGTTTGTTACGCGATTACTCCGCCAATTATGAATAGATTTTGATGATTCTTTTTTTGTTTAGTAGATCATACTTCAGAGGTGGTCCCATATAAATTTTATTAACTTTGGTTGGGTAGTTTTTGAGTTAGCTTCAATTATACGTATTTTTTCCCAGTTAGTATGTAGATGATATGATAACTTCTTGTCACTGTTATTTACATAGCAGATAGTGGTATTCGAATTTGTGTGGGGTAGGTACCACAACTAAAAAGTGAAAAATAAAAACTTTTTACAAAAAAAAAACAACCGACTTAAAAAAAAAACACTACAAAGTGAAAAATAACTTTAATTTCGGAAGTCGGTGACAAAGAACGAAAATTCAAAACCAAAGACACCGACTTCCGAAATTAAAGTTATTTTTCACTTTGTAGTGTTTTTTTTTTAAGTCGGTTGTTTTTTTTTTGTAAAAAGTTTTTTTAATTAATTTCAGTTAATTTTAGTACTAAAAATGTAATTTTTAAATAGCAATAACTTTTATTTCCATTTTTTTTATTGCAGTACGTACGAGCCCCTTTCGGATCGTTTTTTTTTACATGTTTTATACATAAAACAAAATCGCTTTTCGTGTCTGTCTGTGTGACCGCTTAGAACTTCTAAACTACATAATAGACTTTGATGCGGTTAACACCATCATTTAGGACATTTAGCCAATTTATTCCGGAAGGTTTATGTGTAATACCACAGATGAATACAGATGGGAAACTCCGCATTTTAGGTACGAAGCTACAAGTGGGTACGTGGCGGGCTCGACTTGTCGAATTCAGTGGGCGTAACGTAGTCGGAAGATATAAGAGTTACGCGATAGAAAGAGAGGCAACTTGTAGGTGAATATGACTGTAGGTAATTAGCGCTGTGCGACTTTTTTTTTTTTTTTTTGGTTGGGAAATTATCAAATAACTAACGGGAGGGCGTGTCAGACTTTTACTGATTACAACCCACCCGTGTTCCTTCGATTGCCCTGTTGCCGGGGGCCACGATTTCCCTATCGGTTTTCTTCGAACCCCCGGCAGGCATCGGCCCTAACGGACCCCGTCAATTCTGCTGACATCTCTTTGAGGCGCGCGTGGAACACAACGCGCCGTCGACCCGGGCTTGGTCCTTACCGGACGGCGAGCTACCCATTGCTCACCGTCCGCAAGCCCGCGCCTACGGTGGCCGGAAATCGGCTCGCGATTCCCGCCCCGGGCGTCTCCTCCTGCGGCGGTTAGGGGCGTGAGGGCGCGAAATTTGCCTCTCCCTCACGCGTTCCGCCTCCTCCTTCGCGAGCATTACCGCTTCGCAGAAGGAGGTGACGGCCTGCCATTTCCTCTCGCTCCGTACCATGGCCTGAAGCAGGGCCGGACGCGAGAGATCACCGCCGCCGATCGCCTCTACGAGGACACGGCGTTGCTCCGCCCAAGAGCGCTGTGCTACCTGAATTGCACTTTATTGTGTCGTAGCAAGAGTCGCTTTTTAGTAAAATGATTTTGCGGAGTGTCCCATCTGTACTAATCTGTGGTAATATTTATTAATGTTTAACTTATAAGAAATCTCGATGTTTTGAGAGGGTTTATCTTAAAAGTTGGCAACGTCGTAAATAGCTGTCAAATATTTACCTGTTTTGATTAATTTATCAATATTACTGTATGGAATTAAGAAATGTGGTTAACTAGGGAACTAAAATATCGATTACGAAATGCAATAATTAATATCGTAATACCGAGTATTTAGTTTTAGATGTAAATAAAGTATTTGAAAACCTTCCCAAATGCAATTCTTACACCTAAAATTGTTACAACATCCAATTCAGTGTTATAATTGCAATTCATTATTGATATTCTAGGGAACTAGTTCGCCACATTTCTTATTTCCATACAGTAATATTGCCAAATTAATCAAAACAGCGAAATATTTGACATCTATTTGCGACATTGCCCACTTTCAGAATAAACCCTCTTAAAATATCGCCACTGCACCTGGACCTCATTAAATAAATGACAACGAATTATACAAATATTTTATTAATTTTCAGCATAAAATTAAACGCTCTCTAGAACTGTATGAGCGTTTCCGTCGCCGACGTCTTAAGGCTGAAGCTCACAGTTTAGCAAGTCAGAGCGAGAAAGAGAGACTGTTGGTCTCATGTCACAACTCTAGAAGGTTCCGGTCGGCGAGGGAACGATGGTGGTTCATTGCTATTAGCAACTGCGAGAGCAGTAAGGTCAGTATACCACAGAAGTAAAGAAATATCTCAACGTCCCGATTTTCAAAGAAATAAAATAGGTACATTTATTTATCACATACTAGAAGACAAAATTGAGCAATGGTAGCCGTGGTAATGATCCCACCTAAAGCTCAACACACACACAAGGCGGGTGCGTGTCGGGACGGCAGTACGGCGGGCTTGTATATATTGTAATTCCTTGTATTGATGTCAGCACACGAAACGCGTGCGCGGGTCGGGCGCGGAGCGGGTTGGGAGCGGGAGCCGCGCACGCGTTTCGTGTGCGGAATGTGGATGTGGTGGCAGAGGTTAATCTATAGGTTCACCTCTGCCTAAACCTTGTTACGTTTAATCAATTTTAATTAATAATTTATCAATATAAAAACCTCAAAGTCAAAAGAAACAGATTTCTAATTAGTCTGTATATTTTGCCAGGGTTTAGACGTCAAATACAAGTTCCTAATGACTAATGGTCCAGATGGTGATTTTTGGCATGAACATTTTTCCGCTGACGAATTTTGTGAGTATCTTTTCAATTTTAAAATGGGTAATTAACAAATAATTGAGCAGTGATAGTCTACTGGTGTGACTGTCAGACTGCCAAGTCATAGGTCTCAAGTTCGAACCCAAGGCACGTACCTCTGACTTTTCGGATTCATGTGCGTATTCATTCGACGTCACCAGGGCCGTAGCTAGACTTGAATTGAAGGTAGGGCAGCTGTTGTTACAGGTAGGGCGAAAGTAAAATGTTGATCTGTTCTGGTCAATTGATTTTTGGCTTTTTTGACTGATATTTGTAATGTGTGAGTCAGTTAATACTTAATTGAAGGGGGTGATATACAGATTTAAAAAAAAGTAATTTATTCTGATATACAATGGTGCCGATTCTCTTGTACACCGAACTAAACTAACTAAACTATCACTAAAATTTCCTACTTTTGACTATGAGAATCTCAAAGCTATTCTGCAAAATAAATTCTCTAAATTTAAAAATAATTTTGACACATCTAAATCGAATTTGACAATCGCAACTCCACACGTGATACCTAACCACGTGAATCTTTTTAGAGCCGGAGGCGCGCAGGGGGGGCAGCCTCGACGTGTTTTATATAGATTTTTTCAGTTATTGTATGGAAAATAAGAAAAAAATATTACCTACATGTAGAGTGTTAGGGGTTTAAGAGTTTTATAAAGGGTGTCGAAATTTTCATTATTTTTGCGATTGGACACACCGTTTTCGAGATATAAGCAAAAGAAAAAAAAAATATTCAGTACTGTTTTTTCATCTGAAGTCGAGGTGTTGGTGTGAATTAAAAGTTCATGACAACCAATTTTATTCCACACGTTTTTAGTCGCGATTAAAAATAGTCAGATTTAGTTAGAAAATGTAAATTTTAGGTGAAAAACGTCAAATTCAGAATAGCAAAATTGCCATTTTCACTAAACTAATATCTCAGTACCATCTTAGTGCTGCAAAACTAAAATAAAGTTAAGTTGTGTCATTTTAGTCTAATTTCAGAATGGGAAATCGTCGTTTGACAGGATTAAACTAAATTTTAGTGATTTTTAGTCTAGTTTAGAGGCATTTGTGACAAGAGAATCGACACCATTACCTATTATTTCTTCAATCATGTCCAAACATACCTACTCAATAGGTATAAAGTCTTTCCTAAAACAACTGAATTCAAATAAGATTCAAAATAAAGAATTATTTTATTGTGATTGTAACATGCTGTGGTTAATTCGGAATTGTTTAGATGTCATAACTTAGCTTCACAGTACTTTGCTTATAATTAGTTGATATTTAGAATAGTTTTTTTTTTAAGGTAAGGCATTGGTATTTTAAGGTAGGGCATTGCCCCACAATCCCCCCCTTCGCTACGGCCCTGGACGTCACTGTTGACAACTCTTTGTCTTGGTTTTTTATTTGGTCTAAGGACGCGGCCTTTAAGACCAATGACTGACTTCTTTTAATACTCCACAGATGTCCTACCCGTTCTTCTAGCTTACACCTTTGCCTACGTCATCGTAATGATAGCAGTAGTGATGTGCAGCGTCGAGCTCAAGTCTCGACATCTTCTCCACTCGACATACAAGCTGTTCCTGATGTCGATAGTGTCACAACACTCGGGCGTTATGCTACAAAGTTTGGCGTATATACGATACGCTGCGAACGGATTTGGGAGCGAAAATGCTAGGATTGTTGGTGAGATTCGTTTTAGATAAAAACATTAAGCCCACGTTCGCACGGACGTAATAAAATCGCGGCGATTTTTTTTCGTGCATTGTATTTTCAACGCTCTGCTTAAGCCGAGAGTTTAAAATCCAATAGTGTGTTTTTTCAACGCGCTGTGACGAGAGTGCGTCCCAGCGCGTTGTATTCTCAACGCTCGGTTTAACACCGATAGTTGTGTGCGATAAAATCTCGCCGTGATATTTTTACGTCCGTGCGAATGTCGGCTAAGTAGAATATAAACATCTACCCGACAAAGCCCAGTTACCGAAATAGTCCGAAGAATTCTCAAACTTAAGTGGCAGTGGGCAGGGCATATTGCTCGCAGAACAGATGGCCGATGGGGTCGAAAGGTTCTGGAGTGGCGACCACGTACCGGAAGACTTAGAGTTGGAAGGCCTCCTACAAGATGGACCGATGACCTTGTGAAGGCCGCAGGAATCCGCTGGATGTGGGAAGCACAGAACCGGTCGAAGAGGCGGTGCTTGGGGGGGGGGGGGGGCTTGTGTCCAGCAGTGGACGTCTTTCAGCTGAAATGATGATGATGTTTTTATATGATGGTCAAGTGGTCGCAAGCGCTACTGCTGTGCCTGACGTCCTGGGTTCGACTACCAGGTCAGGCAAAGTATTGTGGCGGCATCTACCTCGCCACATGCGAACTACACATCAAAGACCTGACGTCACACAAATCCTGCATCGCGCAATTAGAATTTACCGCACTAACGACATAGGTATAAATAACTTCCCCCGACATCAATCGTCGGGCAGTAACCCGCCAGACACGACACCCGTCTGGTCGGAGGATCCTCCCTTTTCTATGGAGGATGAGTGAACTTTACACCCTGTTCCTCATAC
The DNA here is from genome assembly GCA_949152395.1 of Agrochola litura. NCBI lineage: Eukaryota > Metazoa > Arthropoda > Insecta > Lepidoptera > Noctuidae > Agrochola > Agrochola litura. The sequence goes on along the minus strand of OX424517.1, from coordinate 10,097,671 downwards.
CTCTAAAGTATTATTGTGTTTTTCCATCTGGAATACGGTAGTTGCCTGTTGCCTAGGTAAAAAAAAGAAATTCTGTTTAGTCCGTCTTTCAGATAATTAAAAAATATTAGGCACGTATTAATTTTTTGCTTTATCATATTAACCCTTGGTATGCCGGAACGTAGATCTACACGAGACACAATGGTTTTTTAATTGTGTCTGTAATTACGGCATTCGAGAGGTTAATCAAAAATAACTTAGAAAACACGCATTAAAGTTGGGGGGAGTGGGGGCTCGCTACGTCACAACGTCGTATTAAATCTAGCAAGGCGTGACGTCATGCCACATTTTAACTTAATGTTTCGCCGTAATCTTTTTTTTGATTATGCCAAAAAAGAAAAAAATACGTGTTCAATACTTTTTAATAATAAACAAGGCCAAAAAAAAAATTGATCTCTAGCATATTTCTCAGTAGCTGCCCGGAGACTGGATTTGTGCCCGGTTGATGGCAATAGGCTCGCTCCCTATTACATGGGACTTAAACATAACTGGCGAAATGTGGGTGTACTATGGGTACTATCGGGGTAACGCATACCTAACCAATTTGAAAACAAAATCCCGTGCACACGACCCTTTTTTAACCGACTTCCAAAAAGGAGGAGGTTATATGTTCGACGCGTATGTTTGTTTTTTTTTTTTTTATGTATGTCCACCGATTTCTCCGTCATTTGTGGACCGATTTTGAAAATTCTTTTTTTCTTTGAAAGGGTATGCTCCCGAATTGGTCCCATATAAATTTTATTAACTTTGCCTGGGTAGTTTTTGAGTTAGCTACAAAATACGTATTTTTTTCCCACTTAGTATGTAGATGATATGATAAGTTCCTGGCACTGGTAGCAGGTAGTGGTATTCGAATGTGTGTGGGGTAGGTACCACAACTAAAAAGTGAAAAATAAAAACTTTTTACAAAAAAAAACAACCGACTTCCAAACAAAAAAAACACTACAAAGTGAAAAATAACTTTAATTTCGGAAGTCGGTGGCAAAAAACAAAAATACAAAACCCAAGACACCGACTTCCGAAATTAAAGTTATTTTTCACTTTGTAGTGTTTTTTTTGTTTGGAAGTCGGTTGTTTTTTTTTGTAAAAAGTTTTTATTTTCGTAGGGAAGCGTTACTATAGCGGCCGAGCGTTGCAAGCAAGAATAGTGTTTACGGTGTACAGATATACATTTCTTCGATAGCCTAATCCTTCGGGGAATACTGACTTCATGTTTTTGTTATGTTTTTCTGATTTCCAGGCCAATTCTTCTGCGGTCTCTCAGAGATGACGTTCCTATTATTGCTGGTACTAATGGCGAAGGGATACACCATCACCCGAGGGCGCCTCAAAGTGGGCTTCACGGTCAGACTGACGGTGTTCATGTGTAGTTATGTGGTCACTTATATCGTGCTGTTCGTTTATCAGGCGAAGGTAAGATTGTTGCTAAGGATCTTTGTTATTGTTAACTGCTGTAAGAGGTGCCTTAACGTTGCACTAGTTGACGGCGACGGCTCGAATTCGTTGGTGGCGTGGCTAATATGCATGCTATTTAGTATAGTAATTTTTTATTTGGTTTTATTTATTTTGTATGCAAGCTTAGATTTTGTTTACACTAAACCTCTTAAGGGGTCATTGTACTCATAATTATGAACAACTTTCACTGTGGGACCAACGCTGAAATTGCGAAAAAAAAATCAGGTGTTCCCTACATTTTGACGAGATATGCGAAAATGTAGGGATCAGCAGATATTTTTTTGTGCTTTGCGTAAAAACTATCGCTCTGATAGCGTAATCGCGATGTAAAAATTAAAACTGTCTTACATTTCGGAAGCCTCCCAAATCACGCTATAAGCAGATCCATCAGGTATGAAACGCCCAGTGATATGAAAACTATGCTTAGATTTTCTTCATAGTTCGAGGATATAATCTTTTTTTGAATGAGCCAAAATCATAATCAAAATCTAAAGTCGTTTTTCAAATTAGACTGAGAATCGGCACTTTTTGAAAGTCGTCTTATGTAATTACATAAGACAGCTCCCAGAACACCCTTGACCAGTCTTCCTAGTGTTTGGAACCAACTTAAAAAAAGGGGGAGGTTTTCAATACGTCTGTATTAAAAAAAATGTGTTTACTATATTTGAGGAGCTCGTGACTAAGTAATAACAGCCGCACGGGTCGATCCAACAGGTTCCGGGGTTAGTCTGTGGATGGGTGACTTTATCTTTACATACCGAGACTCCTCTGTGCCTCGAAAAGCACATTAAGCCGTTGGTCCCGGCTGTCATTCGTGGATCTTTGACAGTCGTTACGGGTCGTCAGAAGCCCAAAAGACTGACAACCAGTCTTACCAACCATGGGGTATCGTGTTACCCAGTATCTAACTGGGTTTTTGAGGTCAGATAGGCAGTCACTCCATGTAAAATACTGGTATTCAGCTGCATCCGGTTAGTATGTAAGGAAAAATCCACATCTCTTTAGTAAAATAAGTGATAGACATAATTTTAATACTAGAAATAAAGAGAAAAGAGAAACTAGATCAACCATTTTTCAGATTATCTAAAGTATATACATCTTTTATGGGGTACTGTGTTAAATGTTAAACAACAAAATACCTTGTGACATATTGCAATTAAATGAAAGAAAACTTAAAACTCATATCAAAAGTACACTTTGTAAACAAGCATATTACAAATTAGAGGATTATATCCCAGATAAGAGTGCTTGGAAACATGCTGGTCCTGCTCCATAGGACAATTTTAGAATCAAGACAAATTCAAACTGGTTGCTAATTTAATTGTAAAATTGATTATTTTGTGTTATATGACATTGATTTTACATTCTGTGATTACTTTCTCACACACTGACTTATTAATTACAACATTTTAGGAAAATCGTCTACTTTTACAATGTTTGTGAATATGTGAGCACCATGTATCTATCACATATTAAATTATCTGTCGTTGCTTCATTTTTAATTCTTTTTACCTATTGTGGTACAGTAATTTTATTCTAGGTGCATCGTCTTCACATATAGGTATTTAACTAATGTACGTGCATATACAAACAATTGTAAAACATTTTGAAAGAGTAACGGTGGAGTTTCTTGCCCATTCTTCTCCATACGAAAACTACATTTTGGAAGGGGCGACTAGAATCAATGGTGCCGATTCCCTTGTTCACAAACTAAACTAAATTTAAGTTCAGTGCATCTTTTTCTTTCTATTTCATTAAGAAAAGGACAGAAGATAAATTTTAGTGTAGTCCTGTCAAATTAATCAGCGCTTGACGTAAATTGACGTAATTTTAGTTGGCAAGTTTTTAATCACGTCTAAACTTGTATGGAGCAATGACAGGCGCTGATTAATTTGACAGGACTAAACTAAAATTTATCTTCTGTCCTCTTCTCAATGAAATACAAAGAAAAAGATGCACTGAACTTAAATTTAGTTTAGTTTGTGAACAAGGGAATCGGTACCAATTTTAATATTTTGTAAATTTTGACGTTCAAAAGTGCCATACATGGGCCTATTTGAAATAAATAAATGATTTGACTTTGACTTTGACTGGACGCCGACCCCAACATAGGGAAAAGGCTAGGCAGATGATGGTGATGAAGTGTTCACTATATTTACTTACTAGTAATTTAATTTTAAAAAATCCTTTGAATGGTCCAAAAACCAGGTCCTCTAGGATTTTAATAGCGTAATGACGTAAAAATCTCTGCTTCCAGGCCTTCGATCCAGGTGAAGTGTTGTACCTATACGAGAGTCCAGCTGGCTACGGTCTCATAGTGTTGAGGATCTTAGCGTGGTGCATGTTCACTTATTCCACCTTCTTCACCGTCAGGAAGTATCCAGAGAAGGTATGATGAGATTCTTACCCGGGTAAGAGGTATACGGAGGAGCTCGTGGCTATGTAATAACAGCCGCACGGGTCGATCCATCAGGTTAGATACGCTTGCCGGGGTTGGCCCGTGGATGACCATCTTTACATACCGAAACTCCTCCGTGCCTCGGAAAGCATGTTAAGACGTTGGTCCCGGCTGTCATTCGTGGATCTTTGACAGTGGTTACGGGTAATCGGAAGCCCAAAAGTCTGACAACCAATCTTACCAAGGAGTATCGTATTACCCAGTTACTGGGTTGTGCAGGTCAGATAGGCAGTCGATTCATTTAAAATACTGGTATTCAGTTGCATTCGGTTAGGTTAATGAACACTGAGCCAGAAAACATTTACTGAGCCGAAAGCACACGACCTACTTGACAAGATTTTGTTAGAAAAACCTTCTTGATATTAATCCTTTGGTTTCTTTCCAGAATATATTCTACTGTCCCTTCTTCATATGCGGCACGCTGTGGTTCTACGCAGGACCTCTGTTTATTCTGACTGCTAACACTTATATCGGTAAGTTTATCCATCTATGTATATAAAATTCTCGTGTCACAGTGTTAGTTGCCATACTCCTCCGAAATGGCTTGATCTATTTTTATGTAATTTTAAATGTATATTCAGTAGATCTGAGAATCGGTTGTAATCTATTTTTCATACCCCTAAGTGATAAGGGTGGTCCACCCCAAACATTTATATGGCAAAACATCGTCTGCTGGGTCAGCTAGTATGTTATAATTTTGTTACCAGCCAGTTCTAAACTATTTTCATGACCCCAGCCAAGATTGCTGTCAAACAGAATAACTTTTAGAATTATTCCTGAAATTCTTATCGTATTCAAATTCAATAGTAGATTGTTATACGAGGGGCTAAAATAACCCATTCCTAGTTAGAATGGGTTTTAGCGCCGTGTGTTACACTCTATTTTTCACTACGATTGCGAGAAAATAAAATAATCCAATACAATATTACTTAAATAGTTTATTTTATTTAAAAAATATACAATTTGTTCAATCTGAATTTTTAAGGAAACTTTTTATCCCGGTATGCGGTAGTAACAAAACTAGTTTTACATTAGAATAAATACTTTTTCGTTTTTATAGGCTCGTTGGTTACAGACAAAAATTACTTTTTCCCCTAGAGCAAGATATGCTATTTTTTCCCCGCTCTGGCACGCTACAATGGCGGACTTTTTGAGCAAGAGGAGTGAAAAATATTTTATTTCACATAAACCTACATGGGCACTTATGAAACGTCAAAATGCAGGTACAGAGGTGGTTCCATGTGGTTGTTTCCTATGAAGAACTGCCACGGTTACTGTTTTAATAATAATTGGCTTTTATAATGTTTTCAAATTAGGTACCTACACTGTTATTAGGTATGGGAGGACAGTGTACGTTTATCACAGTTGTCACCAAGTACTAGGTACTTAACAAAATAGAAAATGGCTAGCAAATCGAAGCATCTATGAGTCTACAATCCCTAAAACGTTCACACATTCACAAAATAGAAACGAACCTATAAAAAACAAAAAAAAAAACAAAACCAAATTACAAGATTTTCATTACAACTGTAACAAATCTGAATGGATATCATGTCCATATATCTCATTATATGTATCTAGTTAATAAGCCAATTTTTTCTACGTATTACAGATAAATGGGTGCGAGAGAGCGTGGTAACTGCCGTCCTACTTTTTATAACATTTTGTGGACACATCATGTTTCTGGTAAGTTATTCATTTAATAATAATATGTACATGCATATGAAAAGGAGGGGAAATAATCATATTGCATAAAAAAAATTGTCCGCATCGCTGTCAACAGGAAAAGTTCCCAAAAGACTGGCAACATCGCAAAGAAAACGTATTTATTTTGCTTTGAGTTATTTAAATATTTTTTTGATAAAAGATTTTTAATAAAAATTATTATTTTATTTTATTTACAGTTGCTGACATTACCAGTATTCGCAAACAAGAATTTTCCCTACCACGTGAGGACAACTCAAATAGGTGTCATGGAGGTAGAACATTTTTTCTTTATTTATTAGCAAAATTGCTGTTTAAATTGACTGATGATTAATTGAATGCCGTGTAGATTGTTTTTATACTACAATGCGCAAGCGCGCAGCATCAATGGTGGCACGAGTCATGGCCAGCCTTGACAGGGTTCAGAAAATGATAGCAGGGCCGGCCCGTTCATATAGGCGAACTAGGCGACGGCCTAGGGCGCTCGTATTAGGGGGGCGCCAATCGGCGGCATCGAAATTAAAAAATAATACTGTACATTAATTTTTATTTATCTATAACTTGAAAATACTCCCTATCTTTTACCAATTTTTCTACCAAAATGCGCTCATGGACATTTACGAAACCATCGGTACGGAAATCAGAAGCGAGTTTAGTTGATAGGACAGATAATATAATCTTCAACTCGATCCATTGCTAAAAAAAAAATCGCGATTTCAAATTTATTGCTTCTCTTGTTGTATGTTATAATGTTTTGTTCAAAATTGATTTGACTATTATAGTTTGACCGCGATCGTTATACCGATCACGCCTGAGAGATATTTCTCGACTGCATGTGAGCCAAATCAGAGGCCCATGGGCGGCATAAAACTCTGACACCAGGTTAGTCACAAACCACACGAAAAAGAAAGAACATAGTTTTATTTTGTCACGAATTTTCTTAAAAGGGCGTCTTTCCAGCCTTTCGCCTAGGGCGCCAGGAATTCTCGGGCCGACGCTGATGATAGCTACTGGTATTCAGCTGCATCCGGTTAGACTGGAAGCCGACCCCAATAGTACGGAAAAGGCTGGACAGATTGAGTGAATTTGAAATAAACAGTTCCTTTTCTTTGCAGGTGACAGGCAACTCGGCCCTCGACGCTTTTGGTTCAAATGCTTATCATCCTGCTAATGCGCCGCCACAGACTGTTATAATACCACTGACTAGGTAAAGTAACTCTTTTGCTTGTGGTATAAAGGGTCAAATTAAAATAGCTAGCGAAACTTCGCGGTCTTTGCAAAGCGCGCATAAACTGCTGCGATTTGTTGAATGATTTACAAATAGCCAATTATTGCAGCAGTTTACGTGGGCTTGTCAATTTTTACCGTTAATTTTGCGATAGTTTTCTTTCGAGAAACTGGCCTTGTGTGAGTTTGTAATCACACCAGCTATAAAACGACCTGAGAGTTAGAGATTTGGGCCACGATTTAGATGTCATGTTGGGAGTATGAATGAAAGGCGATACAAAAGGTAAACAAGGCGGTTGTGATTGGATACGCCGAGAAGGGACGCCGTAGGCACTAGAATGACATATTGGTGATTTTCTTCAGAAAGGTCAGGTGCTAAGTACTCACAACCGGCGCGGCGTGCGTGTATGACCAGATTTATGAACGTAAACGAAGCAAAAGGAGTATGTAAGGATCGTAGCAGGTGGCGTTCTGTAGTTGGTGCCTGCCCCCATGGGAGGGAGGTGTGAGTTTATGTAAACAGGGTGGCAGGGACATCGACGCGAAAACTGTTACCATGGATTTAGTACAATGACATGATTCTGAACGGCCCTGCGTTGAAATTTTTCGTCGGTTATAAAAAAAAAAATAGCTTTTCTATACTTTTGACCGCGTAGGTATTGCACTTTTAAATGAAACAGCAGATTATTTTTTAAATGACCGACGTAAAATTTGGGGTGGGGTTTTCAGAATCATGTACTGAATCCAGAGATGTAGTTTTATAGCTGAGCAGTAGGTTTATAGCTGATTTACATCCGTCACCTCACACTTCAGGTTCAGTTGAAAACCAGCGTCAGGCACTAGCTGTCTGGCATTTTTGCTGAACTGGGCCTATTTGGCGCAGCCGCGAGGCACACTTGCCTGTTAAATGATTATTTTACACTTTGTTTTTGTTCCCTGTTTTATTTTTATTTTTTACTTGTGTTACAATTGTTGTGTTGTGTGCCTTTTTGTGTCTGTGCTAAATAAATGTATTTTCTTTCTTTCTTTCTTCTTTCTTTAGATGTCAGCAGAATTGACGGGGTCCGTTAGGGCCAATGCCTGCCGGGGGTTCGAAGAAAACCGATAGGGAAATCGTGGCCCCCGGCAACAGGGCAACCGAAGGAACACGGGTGGGTTTTAGTCAGTAAGAGTCTGACACGCCCTCCCGCTCCACCCAGAGCGGGAGAAGTTATTTGATAATTTCCCACCCAAAAAAAAAAAAAAATGGTAACAGTTTTCGCGTCGATGTCCCTGCCACCCTGTATAATGAAAGAAAGAAAAATTGTTTATTCTGCATAAATTAAGCACACATTACAAAAAAAAAAATACTTGTAGTCCACATTTACAAATTAGTCAAAAGCCTTGTAATGTGTATGTGTATAATATTTTTTGCCAGTATTTTATTAATTCATCTCAGTATAAAAAATTGCTCTCGTTAACATTGCAGGCGAACAGAAGAACTCATAGGCAGCATGTACACCCAATATATGGCTACAGCCCCACCCCTATCCTTAGAAGACCAAATACCAAAACTGAAAAATATACCAAAAAGAATAGACTCAATATCCCCGAAACACCGCCTCATATCTCAAGACAGTACAGACACAAACTCATCAGCAGATATCAAACCAGTTATACCGAAAGATGAAACCCCCAAAGAGATTTTCACAGTTGAAAATCAAATTTCAAAAATGGAACCAGCTGTGTTGCCAGTACAAAACAAGATAGTATTGCCAGGGGATAATTTGGAGGAGATTAATAGGGGTGATCTGCCTAATGTTATGAGGTCTAGGAGGAATATTTTGGAGCCTATAAAGAGGGAGGAAAATGTGCCAACTTGGTCGTTGGCGAAAGGACCTTGTATTGTTGGTATGCAGAGGAAAACTGTAACTAAGAGTGTTGATGAAGGTTTGTGGATTTTGATGACTTTACTAATTCTCATTAAACTGCTTCACTATTGGAGCAAATACCCATTTCGTGTATAATATGTACTTAGTTTTAAGACGATGGTTGATACCAATTGTAATTGTCGCAAACATTTATACCAAAATGATAAAGAGTAGTTGTGTTTTAGATAAAAAAATCGTTCAAATTTACATTACGTTTACTTTGCGCGTTCGTGCTAGGCCTCTGTATAGATCGGTTAGAGTAAGAGTTTGTTTCCGCCTTTCTTCTCAGAGTAGTCAGATAGAAAATGTCGACGTGATCTAGTTTTTAAAATATAATTGACGTGTACAAAAATGATTTATCACCATATGTCATTATCCATTTTTAATTGCAGACACAACAGAGATCAACAGCCTACTAGTTAACGGGAAGAAAGTTCCTCCAGTCAGGAATGGTCTTCAGTCCAGTTCAGGAGAAATATCCACGATAATGGAAGGTCGGGTGCAAAGTTTTCCTAGCGGTGTCAGTAAGGCAACTATAGATCTGTTTACTGCTGGCAGTAATAAAGGCTGATTGAGGGTTGATAGAAAGAATACTCATTTTGTATTGTTATAAAATAATATTGAGAATAATAAAGGAAAATGGCGCCCAAATGGGACTTTTAAAAATTTATTAATTTCTGCTAAAAAGGATCCTTCTGATTGATAACAAATGATTGACTTACAAATACTCAGCTTATCGTCTATCTGTATCCTAGAAACATGCAAATTTGTTATAAAATACATGAACTTTTTCACAACCCGCGGCGATAAACAAAGACCGATGTGTCAGACATAATAATATGTTAATGTTACCCTCTTTGCGCATGAAACTACTTTCCAATACCCCTACGTAATGTCCATAAAAATATTTAATAAACTACCAGATGCAATAAAAGATGAAACCAGCGATACGACATTTATAAATAAGGTCAAGCAAATATTAATTAAAAAAGCATACTACACAATAAACGAATACAAACATGACAAAAAAAAATACGCAAACAGACACCATACACAGTTAGTCGTATTGATACATTCATACATACATGGATAAATATTATAATATGATATTATGTTTGAACTTATCAAATTATTATTATGTACCACAACTGATCTCAATTGATGTTAAGAATATAATTATTTAAAATTGTTTGATTGTTACTTAATTTGTTTTTTTTATTTTAATTTTATTTTAAGAATTAATTTTATACTTTTTGCTGTGCCCTACAGGGTCCGTAATTGTACCCTAGCTTTAAGCCATTGTAACACCTATTCCTACATTATTTGGAAATAACTTTTGAGTTCTGATTTTCTTAAAACATACCACCTAAAAATCGAATTTGGTCCCTTTTGGGTGCCATTATCTGTATTGGCGCCCAAATTGGTGACAAATACCGATGTCAATAACACGTTGTCACTGACAGTAAGACCTGTACTGATAATAGCAGTTTGGAAACCATGAAAATGTTGTATTGACATTAAACATAATAAATAGCTATAAAAATCAATAAAGAACAGTGAAAGGAAATGGTGCTCAAATGGGACTAAAAAGAAATTGTCTCTATTTTTAATAAACCACCAGTTGTTTGATTCTACTGAGTTTAGGACAAATATCTATGATCGCAACAAAATATATGGAGAGCAATGAACCCAACAATTAATAATAAATTAAAACAATGAAAATTACCGGAGTCCCATTTGGGCGCCATTACTCTGCTAATGGCACCCAAATGGGACATAAGTAGTTTTAATTTCAAATAACAAATTACGAAACTTACCGTTGACTGAGGAATTATAAACTCATTATTTTTAAGTCTTTCATATAATTATTTAGTCTTAGTAGTAATTGCAATATAATCATTTTAAGTAACTTTGTAAATATCACTTAGCCATAAGATACAGATACTAATATTTATGTAATACAAATAAGTTTCTGAGTGTGTGATGTTTTCTAGTCATAGATTTCAAATAAAAATTGAGGAAATATCGGTTGTTTGATTGAATTTTAATGTTTATGTTATGATCGAATGAAAAGACAATGAATGTTGGAATTTAACAACTTCGTTGTATTGCTGAAACGTTAGTCATAGCGGATACAATTTTCTGTATTGAGTTCGAATCTTGGCTCCGGTTTTACTTTTTGTATCATTTGTGTTTAAATATTTTTGTTTATTGCAGTGGATCTTTTCGCCTTTTTTTCGGAATTTTAAACGGTTTTTCAAAATCACTTCCATCATTTTTTAACCGACTTCCAAAAAGGAGGAGGTTATATGTTCGACGCGTATGTTTGTTTTTTTTTCTTTTTTTTTTATGTATGTCCACCGATTTCTCCGTCATTTGTGGACCGATTTTGAAAATTCTTTTTTGTTTGAAAGGGTATGCTCCCAAATTGGTCCCATATAAATTTTATTAACTTTGCTTGGGTAGTTTTTGAGTTAGCTACAAAATACGTATTTTTTTCCCCACTTAGTATGTAGATGATATTTATCATATCTACCTCTATGTTCCTGACACTGGTAGTAGGTAGTGGTATTCGAATGTGTGTGGGGTAGGTACCACAACTAAAAAGTGAAAAATAAAACTAACTTTAATTTCGGAAGTCGGTGGCAAAAAATGAAAACACAAAACCCAAGACACCGACTTCCGAAATTAAAGTTATTTTTCACTTTGTAGTGTTTTTTTTGGAAGTCGGTAGTTTTTTTTTTGTAAAAAGTTTTAAGTAGGTACCCAAATTGGAGCCCACCAGTCCGGTCACTACCAAGGGGTATCGTGTAGGTACTTAGTTACTGGTTTTTAGAGGTCAAATAGTCAGTCGCTCAATGAAAAATACTGGTTCCAGTTGCATCCGGTTAGACTAGAATCCGACCCCAAATTGTTGAAAAAAAGCTAGGTAGAGAATGATGTAGGTATATCCAAATAATTATTTTTCATCCTAACTTTGTATTCATTTTTATTATCGATATTATCTTGTTTCAAATAGGTTATTGTTTCTTTTTGACGTGTAAAACATTTTTTTTAAGCTAAACAGAAATAAAATATGTATATACTTATTCTAACTTAACAAAGTTAGTTTTTTTTTTTTTGTTTCAGCGGGCTAATCTCTGGAACTGCCAGTCAGATTTGAACATTTTTGCATTTGATAGCCCAATTTTTTAATACCTACCTTGCTATGACCCTTAGGAGCTGAGAAAAAAGAAAAAATCAAAAAGAACGCTAATCAAAAATTAAGTCACAGGGCACAGCTAGCTATAAGATATAATATTTTATGTTAAAATTTCACTCAGAAGAAATCACGGGCAGAATCTGTAATCATGACCAATACACCAAAAGGAGATCAAAAGGAGGTCAAATTAGCTACTGCCGTGGGGGTGAGACCGAAATCTCTCTTTATCAGTTTCTTGACATCATTTTGACATTGTATTATTACCTCATGATTGCTTACTGCTTAGCTTCATCATTTGTGGTGGCTAGGATTTAGACCGGCTCCTAGCCAAACCGGTTTCCGGAGTAGCTACGGACCTCCCGATATCTGCAGCATGAAATTCAGTCCTATACAAAATTAACGCGAAAACTTTGCTTGCGCGATGTAGGATTTCATCTTTGTGAATTAATTACGCGAAACTCGCCTTATCGAACTCAATTGTGACGATTTGAATGTGAATAAAATACAATGAAGTTTCTTGTGATATTTCTTAATTTCGTGTGGAGTTTGCGTTTTATATTTTATTTAAGTTTGTAATTTCGAATATGATTCTATGGTTTTTGCTATGAGAGCAAAGAAGAGGCTTGATTTCTGTCCGTGATGGTTTCGCTTGTCCCCATTGGGTTTCAGGTTTATTTTATGATGCATTATCTCTTTTGGGTGACGCCTTATTATTGATTTTAAGAAAGAGATATCAATAGGCTTTATGGAGCATCAAAAAGAGAGAAACGATGTTTCAGTACCGTTTCAGTAATTTCAGTGCACTCGTAGCGACACCTTTACGGCTTCGTAAATACTAGACAGTCAGACAGCGACCAGCGAATTTGAAGATAACAGACGAGAGAGACAGTCCCACTGGATAGAGGACGCCACACAATTCTGATTCATACTCGTTCAGTTTAGCGTCAAATCGAATGGTCGGCGTAAATCGAAACAATTGAATAACAACTTGAATCAAAGCAAAGTATTGAAATTTGTTAAGATATCACATACAAGGTGTCCGGTAAATAATGATTAACCTTGAAATAGCATTTATTAGACCTTATGACCGTTAAAAAAAATACATCCCAAGTACCAATACCATAATTTGCAATTTTTTGTCACACAATTTGCTGCTTCTCTGTCGGTATAGTCAAAGTATAATATTACAGCAACAAATAAATACTGAATTTTTCGATTAGGTATGTCATTTTACTATCGGTCTGCCTCGTTGGTCTAGTGGTTGCAAGCGCTACTGCTAAGCATGAGATCCTGGGTTCAATTCCCGGGTCGGGCAAAGTGTTATCGAGTTTTTCAATCTGGAATTTCTCAGTAGCAGCCCGGAGTCTGGATTTGTGCCAGGTTGATGGCAATAGGCTCGCCCCCTATTACATGGGACTTAAACATAACTGGCCAAATGTGGGTGTACTGCAGGTACACCTCTGTCCAACCCTTCGGGGCATACAGGCGTGATGTTATGTTATCATTTTTATATGTCTTCTTTGAAATTTCATTATTTGTTCGAACATTTATGAGTGTGCATTGACACTGGCTTGGCCACAATCAGGGATTTTAATTTTGATAACACAAAAAAATTGTCGCCAAATATCTGAATTTGTCGGTCACTGATTCAAAAGTTATAAGGGTTTCAAGGTGGCCGATCTGGGGAGCATCTCCCCAGCTTGGCCCAATTGAATCTCAAAAGCTAGAGCATCTAGCGAAGATCTGTTTTCTCCCAAATTTTGTCGCTAATTAGCCGCAATTTTGCGCCAAGTCACAGATTTAGTCGGGTCTTAGTTTAGAAGATATACCTAATGAGCTTAAAATCCCTGATGGTGGCCATGGCAGTGTCAGTCACACCATTTACATTTATGACATTAGGTCATGAGCCCTATTCCAGGTACATAACTCATCACCTGTTAAGCAGCCTTATAAAGGCGGATAACAATTAAAATTCTATTGTGTCTCGTTAATAACAGTTGAAGGGATAATTGATAATTATTATAATTGGTTATTATTATTGATAATTTCCCACCCAAAAAAAAAAAAAAAAAAAAAGGTACATAAGACACTTCAACTGTTTCTGTTATTGCAGATACCCTATAGCTTATAAGCGGCATTGGTCGTAGATTTAGATTTCGACCGCATTTTCAACAAAAAAAAAAAAGTTAAGTTATTTTTATTTTTTTTTAATAAGATAAATTACAAACCAACCCACTACAAAGTGGAAAATAACTTTAATTTCGAAAGTCGGTGGCAAAAAACTAAAATACTGATCCAAAGATACCGACGTTCGAAATTAAAGTTATTTTTCACTTTGTCGTTTAGAAATCGGTTGCATTTTTTGTAAACAAGATTTTATTTTTTCACTTTTTAGTGGGTTGGGTTGGTTTGTAATTTATCTAAGTTACAATAGCCTAATGTCAACTGCTCATCACCTTTTACAAAATATTGCTTTTCCCGATGCTGGGACTTTAATTGTTGAGTTCTCCAGGTACTTCACTATCAGCTCCACTGTACCATGATTTGTGACGAGCATCAATTGCAAGTAATCCAATCGCAACCCGTGAAATACATATTATAGAGTAGTTCCGGTGGCCATGTGTCCTTCTTCATCAGTTCCACTTTACCAAATGGTACTTTCCGAGAGCAAATGCACGAGTTACTATAAAAAATACCTAAATCGCTATAGGTGTGCCTATAATATTTGAAGATTTCCCTCGATTTCTCCAAGATCCCATCATCAGATCGTGACCAACTTGAAAGTATATACCCTTTCAAACAAAAAAAGAATTAGAAATCGGCTAATAAATAAGAAAAGTATGGGAAATGATACCGATGACGAATAAATGACAATTTTCGTAGCTGCCATCTTGAATACAAAAATTCTGTCCTTCAAAAAGAGGCTGTCAGTTTAAGTATTAATTTGTATTTTTAGCCTACATGAGATTTTTTAGAGTATCGTGACAATCTTCTCCTTTTCGTGTGTGGTTAGTGGTGCCGATTCCCTTGTTCACAAACTAAACTAAATAGTTCACTGCATCTTTTTCTTTCTATTTCATTAATAAAAGGACAGAAGATAAATTTTAGTTTAGTCCTGTCAAATTAATCAGCGTTTGACGTAAATTTACGTAATTTTAGTAGGCAAGTTTTTAATCACGTCTAAACTTGTATGGAGTAGTGACAGGCGCTGATTAATTTGACAGGACTAAACTAAAATTTATGTTGTCCTTTTCTTAATGAAATAGAAAGAAAAAGATGCAGTGAACTTAAATTTAGTTTAGTTTGTGAACAAGGGAATCGGCACCAGTGACTAACCTGAAAGGCCAATTCCTCGTACATAAAAAACATTACCCTCCTTCTGGGGCAGTCGGGTAAAAACATTCAAGGCGCAATCTGTCAAACTTGTCAAAAATGTTGGTAAATTGATTGTATTTTTGACAGATTGTGAATGAGTTTAGAATGCGAACGTTCTTAAAAATGACGAGAATTGCCCCTCAGGTGTCAGACTTTTTGGGCGGAGCATCGCTGTGTCCTCGTGGAGGCGATCGGCGGCGGTGATCTCTCGCGTCCGGCCCTGGTTCAGGCCATGGTACGGAGCGAGAGGAAATGGCAGGCCGTCACCTCCTTCTGCGAAGCGGTAATGCTCGCGAAGGAGGAGGCGGAACGCGTGAGGGAGAGGCAAATTTCGCGCCCTCACGCCCCTAACCGCCGCAGGAGGAGACGCCCGGGGCGGGAATCGCGAGCCGATTTCCGGCCACCGTAGGCGCGGGCTTGCGGACGGTGAGCAATGGGTAGCTCGCCGTCCGATAAGGACCAAGCCCGGGTCGACGGCGCGTTGTGTTCCACGCGCGCCTCAAAGAGATGTCAGCAGAATTGACGGGGTCCGTTAGGGCCAATGCCTGCCGGGGGTTCGAAGAAAACCGATAGGGAAATCGTGGCCCCCGGCAACAGGGCAACCGAAGGAACACGGGTGGGTTTTAGTCAGTAAGAGTCTGACACGCCCTCCCGCTCCGCTCAGAGCGGGAGAAGTTATTTGATAATTTAACACCCAAGAAAAAAAAAAAGGCATGCCGGTTTCCTAAAACCGAAAATAAAAAGCAGGTTATTGTAAAAAAAAACGTATTTATTGCGTACATTATTATAGTGTAGTTATTTTGGTCTCTCTACACAATATTTTAAGCTCTTTACGCTTAGTTTTAAGAGGTAGGCAGAAGTGGAACCTTACATTACGGTAAAACTAAAATATATGACCAATCCAACTGTTATTTAAGTTATCTGGTGGATAGTGCATATCCGATCGGTTTAATGTTGACAATTTGACGATACAGTGTTGGTATAGTTAACAATCTTGGCAATTTTACATACAATTAAAAGTAAAAAAATCGATGTGTTATCAAAATGAAAGCGAATAAGCGCATTTATAATTTTTTAAATGACGTTATTATCGTGGACATCCACGTCACGGCATCACGATGACACAGGGACAAGTAAATTGGGTCGAAATATAGGAAGACGTTTTTAGATTTCCGTCCAAGATAATAATGTCACGTTAAAAACTTTTTTACAAAAAATACAACCGACTTCCAAACTACAAAGTGAAAAATAACTTTAATTTCGGAAGTCGGTGTCTTTGGATCAGTATTTTAGTTTTTTGACACCGACTTCCGAAATTAAAGTTATTTTTCACTTTGTAGTTTGGAAGTCGGTTGTATTTTTGTAAAAAAGTTTTTTTTTTCACTTTTTAGTTAATTTATCTAAGTTACAATAGCCTTATGTCAACTGCTCATCAAAAATACCCAAATCGCTATAGATGTGCCTATAATATTTGAGAATTTCCCTCGATTTCTCGAAGATCCCATCATCAGATCGTGACCAAATGACAATGGGACCAACTTGAAAGTATACCCTTTCAAACAAAAAAAAGAATTTTTCAAATCGGCCCAGCCGTCTTCGAGTACCTAATCGGAGAACATAAATTTAAAAAATATCCCGACAAATTGATAACCTCCTCCTTTCTTTTTAAGTCGGTTAAAAAGTGCACAATGTCATTCCGAGTGCCTTACCAAGGACTAACAAGTTCTTAAGAGCGTTTATTCTGAAAGTGGGCAATGACGCAAATATTTCGCTGTTTTGATTAATTTGGCAATATTACTGTATGGAAATAAGAAATGTGGCTAACTAGCGAATTAGAATATTAATAATGAATTGCAATTATAACACTGAATTTGATGTTGTAACCGTTTTAGGTGTAAAAAAGGCATTTGGAAAGTTTCCAAATACTTTTTTTACATCTAAAACTAAATATTCGGTGTTACGATATTAATTATTGCATTTCATCATCAATATTTTAGTTTCCCAGTTAGCCACATTTCATAATTCCATACAGTAATATTGCTAAATTAATCAAAACAGGTAAATATTTGACAGCTATTTACGACGTTGCCAACTTTTAGGATCAACCCTCTTAATACAATACTATAATTACCGTTTCTAATTCTGCTTACCTCTTAAGACGAATCCTCAAGACACATAATATAAAATCTACCTTCATTACATATACCACAGTCTATTTTTATTTCCATACAGTTGATAAACGCAATCTCGTCCCGAGTTGTAATACTGTCACTCGGGACTACTCTATGGCATTTTATTTGCTGTCAGAGAGAGATGGAAATGTACAAGCCGTGGAGTGCCATCCTTGTCTGGCACTGAAAGAATTAAGAATGACACTATTTTGGTTTTAAATGTATAGAACTTTTTAAATACTAAAATGAGCTTCTGTATGAAATAAGTACAGTATGACGAATTTAGTAGTCATTGTAAATATTCGTAAATGAAAGATGTATCTGTCTGGTGGGGCTGGTGGCTAAGTTATAACCCCACGGGTCCATCGAACCTGTACCCTAATTGCGTAATACAACACAATCTGTTTCGATTTTAAACAGATTGCTAATCCATTGCTTCATAAGTTGGAAAAAAAAATTTACTCAGCAAAGTAAATAACGCAATGAATGTTCTTGAACTGTCAAAATGAAACAAATTAGCCAAAATTGTTTACGAAAATAAGTTACGCAATTAGGGTACTGATCCGTGACCATCCATTACATATCGAGACTCCTCCGTGCCTCGGAAAGCACGTTAAGCCGTAGAGGCCCTGGCTGTCATTTGTAAATCTTTGACAGTAGGCCTGTCCAAATTTTTTATTTTTAGTCCGTCTTTCAAATAAAAAAATATTGAACACGTATTTTTTCTTTTTTGACGTAATCAAAAGATTACGGTGATACATTAAGTTAAAATGTGGCATGACGTCACGCCTTGCTAGATTTAATACTGCGTTGTGACGTAGCGAGCCCCCATTCCCCAACTTTAATGCGGTTTTCTAAGTTATTTTTGATTAATATGATAAAGCAAAAAATACGTGTCTAATATTTTTTTATTATCTGAAAGACAGACTAAATAGTATTTCTGTTTTTTTACCTAGGCAACTACCCTGTTGTTACGGGTCGTTAGAAGCTCCATAGTCTGAAAACCAGTCTTACGAAAAGGTATCGTGTTACCCAGAAATGACTGTGTGGTCAGATAGGCAGCTCAATGCAAATACTAGTATTATGTATGCATGCAGCATGCAGCTGCTGACTGTAAATTCATATTAACATTTCCACATCATTCGTTTTTACGAATATTCCCGATGTAATTTACAATATTCGTTTTAAAGACTGTGATACATTCATTCATTCTCAAAGTTACAAATATTTGTGCTTTATTATTATAATTCTACTCCCATTTCTTGAATTCAACGCCATCTGGAGGTTTCATTTCAACTTTATCTTGACCTACTTGGTTCCAGTTTGTGCTTAATACCGTACCTCCGGATTCAACCTGTAATTAGAAAAACTCAGTTCTAACCACAGACCATAAACCAATAAAGGAAGAAAAAATAGTATAAGACAAGACAGCGCTGTCAACAGTGACCTGAGACCGGTTTCATAAACATGTATATATACAGTACAAATATGTTCCTAATGTCCCTCGGCAAACCTCGTGTTTCATCAGTCGCCGGATTTCTATCAGTTGCCTTTTGCACTTGGTGCAGACCGGACGCTCTCAATCAACTTGGAAGTATATAGAGTTGTTAATACTCTATTAACTTAATGTTATTTATTTAAAAAATGGGAGGAAAGCCGCTTGCCGGGGTTGGTCTGTGGATGGATGACCATCTTTAAATACCAAAACCCCTCCGTGCCACGGAAAGCATGTTAAGCCGTTGGTCCCGGCTGTCATTTGTAGATCTTTGACAGTCGTTACGGGTAGTTAGAAGCCCAAAAGTCTGACAACCAGTCTTACCAAGGGGTATCGTGTTACCCAGTAACTAGGTCGTGAAGGTCAGATAGGCAGTCGCTCCATGTAAAATACTGGTATTCAGCTGCATCCGGTTAGACTGGAAGCCGACCCCAACAAAGTTGGGAAAAGGCTAGGCATGAAGAATACTTACAAAACTCTTGTTCATAGCTCTCCTCACTTCATCGGAACCTTCTCCGTATATCTTCTGAAAGAGAGCATTTAATGCAGCATCGCCTTCAGGCTTCTCTTCCTCTTCCTGTAACGAGAAGAAAATTATAGCGGGTCAAATTAAATTAGCTAGCAAAACTCTGCAGACGAGATAGGTATCACGTATTTTTTGTAGTTTTATTTGTTATGCTTTCACGGTTAAACCGCAGAACTGATTTTGATTTGGTATTGGATACTGTTACGGCCCCGCCGCCGCCAGGTGGCGCACGGCGGGACTTACTGAAGCCATGCTGCTGCGCCAGCCGGCACTCTTCGCGACGTCAGGGGCGCCGCGAGTTTTGAAAACAAAAGAAGAAATCCATCAGATTCGATGGCGGACGACGCCTTGTGCCTTTGTAATATTCAGACCATATTCAAATCAACTCAGAATACAGAATTGTACCATAAGTACTGGTACAATTCTGTATTCTGAGTTGATAGAAATACGTCTATTATTTCGAAGTCTTACACACAACAACTGAGTGTTGGATCATTTAGCTCCCTTCAAAATGGTTGAGCTGAATGGTGCTAATCCATGCGTCATGTTCGTGAACGGGCGCCGTCAGTTGGGACTGGTCATCTCTTAGCTGCCAGGGCTTATTTTTATTTTATTTTAATTTTTTGAATTGTTCTTTGTTTTGTCTTTTTATTACGGACGCTTCTAACGTGCACGTCTTTCTACATTGTTCTCACATGGATAATTTCAACATGAATGATGTAACCAAAATTTTGTAACAATTTTTTATTTAAAAGAGTGTCCGTGGAGTTTCTTGCCCGTTCTTCTCCATAGGTACCTACTACGCTTTGGAATGGGCAACTAGCTTCATACCTATTTCTGACTGACCGATTCCTTGACAATTCAAAAGTGCCTGTAAATGGTTTAATTGAAATAAATGCTTTGAGTTTGAGTTTGAAACAGATACTTTGAACCCTGGGGAAGAACAGGCTTTTTATCGACATAACACGCGGGCGAAGCCGCGGTCGGAAGCTAGTCGATATATAAACATGAAATAAATTAAAAAATGGGTCAATGACCGCTGGTACAGTTTAGTTAATTAAAATATCAATTAAAAATCAGTTTATTTTTGTGTTAACTTCACAGATGTGATGGCAGTCGTAATCTTAACACGATAAAACACCACCCACCATACCACCAGCAGCAGCACCACCATCACACATATTTACCACCATACAGTGTAACTATTTTCTTAATATCCCTCGGCAAACTTCGTGTTTCGTCAGTCGTCGGATTTCTATCAGTTGCTGCAGACCAGATGCTCTCAATCGACTTGGAAGTATATAGAGTTGTTAATACTCTTTTAACTTAATGTAATTTATTTAAAAAATGGGAGTAAAGCTGCTGAAGTCGCAGGCACGAAAATAGTTTTACAGCTCTATATAGTTCACATGGAAATCAAAACAAAACAACAATAAAGTACTTAGTTTTGAATTCAAATTATTATATACGATAAATCTAATAAATAATTGATGGAAATGGAAATTAGCATTAGTTTGTATTCGGAAATGTGATGATTCCCAAGGGAAATTAAGAAAATAGTCTGACCATATTGCTGTTTCACTTTGAAGGTCATGGGTGCCATTACAGGCAAGGGAAACATTTCTACTTTGATTCTCAGCCCCGGATCTAGAATTTTTTTGAGGCGGGGCAAAAACTACCGTCTGCCGCCCCCCGCCAATCTTTTATGGGGATGTGCTAAGTAAGCCCCCGCGAAATTAAAATTTTCTCAAAGTGAAAATTTTAGCATCAAAATATTAATCAAATTGTATCGATCGATAATGCGCCAATTCAACAGGGGCTCCAAAAACAGTTGTAAAAAAAAAAACAACCGACTTCCAAAAAACACTACAAAGTGAAAAATAACTTTAATTGCGGAAGTCGGTCTTTCTTTGGTTTTGAATTTTCGTTTTTTGTCACCGACTTCCGAAATTAAAGTTATTTTTCACTTTGTAGTGTTTTTTGGAAGTCGGTTTTTTTTTTGTAAAAAGTTTTTATTTTTCACTTTTTAGTTGTGGTACCTACCCCACACAAATTCGAAAACCACTACCTGCTATGTAAATAACAGTGACAGGAACTTATCATATCATCCACATACTAAGTGGGAAAAAGTACGTATTATTGAAGCTAACTCAAAAACTATCAAAGCAAAGTTTATAAAATTTATATGGGACCATTTCGAAAGCATACCCTTTCAAACAAAAGAAAGAACAAAAGAATTTTCAAAATCGGTCCACAATTGACGGAAAAATCGGTGGACATACATAAAAAAAAAGAAAAAAAAAAAAAAAAAAAACTCCTTTTTGGAAGTCGGTAAAAAGAAAAAAAAAACTTCCAAAAAGAACTAGAAAGATAAATGTGCTGCGCGTCTCATTTATTGCAAAGTTGCTGTGTGCTGGGTGGTGCACTTGTCTGCTACGCTTGAATTTGTCGTCCCCTGAAGTTGGCGCCCGGGGCACGGGCCCGGCTTGCCTCCCCCCTAGATCCGGGGCTATTGATTCTAGGAAGGCAAAACACCTGAAAAAAATAATCGTAACGAATTCTTACCATTTTCTTCATTTCCTTCTCAATTTTATCCCAGTCTTTTTTGAACAGTTTCGGTGGCTGCTGTGGGCCAGACGCGTCTATTACAGCTGTAACATAATGCAAGCAAGTTTAATTATTTATGGCATCAATTCCCAATTTACAAATCACAAAATTCATCATTATCATTGAGCAGTGATAGCCTACTGGTGTGACCGTCGGACTGCTAAGTCATAGGTCTCGAGTTCGAACCCAAGGCACGCACCTCTGACTTTCCGGATTCATGTGCGTATTGTATAATTATCAGTTGCCATATAAATTGTATTAACTTTGCTTGGAAAGAAAGAAAGAAGGAAAAAACGTTTATTTGCGGTAAACATGACGCAGAAAAGTATTGTTTAGAATATAAAAATGAGATAAGGTTGGGGGAAGCATGCGTCACATCCACGCAAATCGGCTATCGCTCAGCATTATGCTACGACCCTATGCAAGACAGAGCCCCAGCGCTGGTTTTCAGCGACAGCCGGCGCCGACGTAATGACGTCAACCGGTGCAGCAAACAAATATGACGCTGTATAAGTGCAGCGTACTTAAAGAAAAATATAATTATATATATTTTTAATATAGTGTGTTGTTTTTTGAGTTACCCTCAATAATACGTATTTTTTCCACTTGGTCTTGTGGATGATGTTAATGGGGTTGTCCATCTGGAATTTCTCAGTAGCAGCCCGGAGTCTGGATTTGTGCCCGGTTGATGGCAATAGGTGAAGGGGAATGAAAGGCTTCCTCTTCTTGATGTGTATACAGTATGTTAACTAACGAAAGGCGTTCCCGTTAACCCGCAATAGTATAGCATCCATACATGCTAAAAAAAATATTACCATTCAAAAACAAAATTCTTTTTTTATTTTTTATAATAAAATGTTCACAAAAAATATTAAATTGATACTTAAAAGAAACACTCTGTACACGCGTACATGTCATTCAAAAGTGTAAGAACGGCAATGTCGCAAATTACCTACTTATGAATGAAGGGCCACGTGCGCTGTGCGGCGATCTATTTGATGCACCTAGCCCCGCCCCCTGCCCCCCGAATGTCCATCTAATTTTATTCGGAACTAATCTCGCGCGCTGGCCGGATGTGCATTTATTTTCGCAATGCAACATGTGTTCTTTCGTTATTCGTGTGTGAAAAATGCCGCGTTATCAGTACAGTGCTCAGGAGTATGTTTTCATAGTGCTCATTTATGCTGAGTGTAATTATGATGGTGCATGTGCTCTGAGGAGGTATGCTGAGAGGTACCCCAATGCAAATCAACCGCGGAATTCCCTGAGTGCCCTGGTGCGTCTCCGTAACAATGAACCAGTAGTGCCGCGTGGTTCTGGTGGCCCCCCCCGACCCGTGATCTCTGTGCGGCAGGAAGAAAACGTGCTAAGGCATTTTGAGGAGGAGCTCGGTTCAAGCACTAGAAGGGCCGGCCGCCTGTTGAACACTAGTCACGTCAGAAAAACAAACAGCATTCGTACTCACTTCAAAAAGTGCAAGCGCTGCTTGGTCCAGGTGATTTCGCGCGCCGGTTAACGTAGGTATTGCCAGCGGGCACTGCAGTGAAACGCGGAGGACACCCACTTCATCGAAAACGTCATTTGGTCAGAAGAAAAGCCTATTTACGCGCATGTGGAATCGGCGTGTATGCCATCATCACATACGCGAGGACCCGCTTTTATTGCGCTTTTATTGCGACGAGTGCACCAAAATAACCGTCCGCGATTGCAACAATGTGTAGATAGAGGAGGTCAGCATATTGCAGTTCAAAATCTAGGTAAGTTTTTAAACATCATAATACCTAAAAGACACTAAACGACTGTCACAAAATAAATAAGTTCAGAAGGCCCACTCTTTGTTAAATTGCTTTTACACTCGCTCAGGGAGTACCCCGTTCAACGAGCGTGTTACTACTGTGTTGTTACTATTGCAATGAATAAACGCAAGTACTACTAATTACGAATGCAACTGCATAAAGTATTTTTTTTAATTTCTATGACATTGCAGTAAACATTCACTTACTAACGTGCAATACCATCATTATGATTTAAAAGCTAGCCTAAACTGTGATTTATGCAGTAAACATTCACTTACTAACGTGCAATACCATCATTATGATTTAAAAGCTAGCCTAAACTGTGATTTAAATAATTAAATGAAACTTTCTCTAAACTTAACCGCCCACTATTTATTAGCGTAGGTACGTTATTTTTTAGATACAATTTATTTTATCTTATTAACACTGTAAGTCTGTACCACCGTGTCTTGTGTACTAGTTCCGTGAGTGGACCTTCTGTACTCGTATCTGTTTATTTTGTGGCCGCGAGCTCGCGACGACGGACGCCGATGACGACGTAGCGGCCGTGCAAATAATTCTCTGTAGGTACCCTGTATTTTGATATTATTGAAACGTGGCTTAGAATTGTACATGAATTTATGGTACATGAATTTATGTTTTTACTATGTTTGCGAATAGGTCCTTTCAAGCCCAAGGGGCGCGTTCAGTGACGCGTTCCTTTGTCAGCCGGCCATTTGAGACGGGTAGTTAAATGTTATTGCTAAATCTAAACATACTTAAATGTTTAATTCTACTGATAACAACCCGACGACGTGCATTTCACTGTCTTTTAAATTAACTTTGCCGCCTTTATCAAAGTTGCCGCTCGCCATTCAGAACCGCCGCGCCGCCGCCGCCGCCGCCCGCCGCCGCGCCGCTCCGCCCCGCGCGCGCCCCCGGCCGGCTCGGTAGTAGGTAACACGCTCGGCATACGCGCCGCGCGCGACACAAAAATTGCGATGTTGCCGGTTTGTGCAACGCCACTACGCTAGGTACTATTCCGCGCTACTATTTTGATTTTAAACAGGACGTTTCGAATTTATTGTCAATTATTAAATTTTTTTAATTCGGATTTTTTTATACTTATTTTTCAATGCTGATATTTTTATTTAAATCTATTAATGATATAGATTAACGAGTTTAAGGGAACGCCCTCTGTTATTTAACATACTGTATATTACTTAGTTATGCATTTACATAAATTGAAGTAATGAAGACGCGACACATTTATACGCGGAAGCTGTATGGTACTGAGTCAGTGCGTGGCTTGCGCGACGCGCTGTGTTGGACTCTGTATTTGAATATCGCGGGCTCCGTCGCGCGCCGATGTCGCCCCGCGCACCGCACCCCCCGCTGACGTCGTAGTGGTGTGCCGCGCGTGTCGTCGCAGGCGGTAAACTACGGTTTTTTGGATGCACACTATGGCGTGCACAATAGGCTCGCCCATACCGGCGAGTCTATTGGGACATGGGACTTAAACCTACATAGAACTAAAACTACCTACATGGGACTTAAACATAACTGGCAAAATGTGGATGGACTATAGGAACACCTCTCCCTAACCCTTTGGGGAGTACAGGGGTGATATTGTTATTTTGTAAAGTAGCCAATGATAAGGCCTACATTAAGATTATGGAATCTCACTCACCTTGCGGTATAGCCTTAACATTATCCTCTTTTCTATCCCCTTCCAGCTGTGTCCACCTCAAACCTTCCTTCTTCCGTAGCTTAACCTCTATTTTGGATGGGGTAACGACGTGGGTACACAAGTTGGGTACTACTTCGTGGGCTAAGTCTAGTTCTAGACTGTATTCAGAGTCCGATTCGGTTAGTGCACTTGATAGGGATAGCTGGAATGATAAAACATCTTGGCTAAATAATAATAGCTGCACGTGTCGATCTACGGCGGCGGTGTTCCCAACTTTTTAACATACGCGCCCTCATAACTTTCTTATAAAATCACTGTTTACTGTTACCGACACCTCATTACACACAAGTTACTGTTACCGACACCTCATTAAAAGTGTTTCCTGCACAATAAAATTGTTCACGTTTTCACTTCTGTTGGTGTTTAATCGTTAAACAATTTGATTTATTAATTGCACTGAACTGTACTTGTATTACTAAGATTGTAAAGATGATTATAAAAATGTGGAATTTAGTGATATTTTTATTTGTGACATCCAGCGACCTTGGCCAGACATTACATATTTTTGAAAAACTGGCCAAGTGCGTGTCGGACCACGTACAATGAAGGGTTCTGTGGTTGAGATGAATTTATCCCAAATACCAACTTAACAACATAAATTGAAAAACATGTTCTCCCATACATTCCAACTGCAAATTATTATTATTATTATTATTTATTTATTACATACATACTCTACCATTACAGTCTCCCAATTCGGTAGTGTGTAGTTAATTATCAATTTATGAAATAATACAACATAAGATTTACAAATTAAAAACATAACATGTATAACGTTACCCTTTTTTTTTTTTTTGGGTGGGAAATTATTTATTTATTTATTTATTTAAACTTAAACACACTATTTTTACAGGATGACCCCAATACAATAATGGTTTGCCAACACACCAAATAAATTAAAAAGCAACTTACAATATACTTAAAATCTAAATGTAAGTTTGTACGCACAATATTGAGAGATTTACCATATTGTTTTAAGATTATAGGCTTCTTATAGGTTTTCCTGTAATCAAAGAGTAAAAAGCCATACTATGTATTTTTTTTTAATTTTAGGTCCTGTACTTTCGGAGATGGGGGGGGGGGGGGGGTAAATTTTCATCGAATTTCTTAAATATCTTTAAAAGTATTTATTTTAAATTTAAATAAAAAAACATTTTTAAGATCCTCACAACAAGCCCTTTCATTTGATATGTCACACGATACAGTTTTTTTTTCTTATTTGCCCCGAAAGTGACCCCCATATTCAAAATTCTATTATTTACGTTACACGTCCGTGTTTGGGTCACAGAAATACATGTGTGTACCAAATTTCAACTTAATCGGTCCATTCGATTTGGAGCAAATTGGCTGTGACAGACGGACAGACAGACACACGAGTGATCCTATAAAGGTTCCGTTTTTTCTTTTTGAGGTACGGAACCTTAAAAATAACAGGCATACTTACATTTTGTGTACAACACATAAAACAACTGTTAAAGTAAATAAACATATTATACACAACAACATAACGCTAATAAAGTAATAAGTACTCGTATGTATACTAACAAACATAGATACCCAAAACATAAAAAAAACTAACCAACTAAACTTTCACGTTCATTTTATAAATTATTTTAGTGTTCAATGCGACTGGGTGAATATTTTAGAGGCTCCAAATTCATGTCTTTGAAAATTTCTCGAGAACGTCTGTATGTATTATTTTTTTAAGTGTTTCTTTTAATAGTAAAATAATTAAAGAAAATGTTGCTCTAAACCACGATTGTAAAAAAAATATAATAAAAAAAATATTTTACAAAAACCCAATTCCCATTTTTTCACGTGTCGCCTCGGCACACGCGGTCTATATTTTGATTATATAAAAAATTGTGACTTCATGGAGCTATTTGTTGTTGAGTGCTGTAATAATACATAATCAATCTTCATATTCTTGATAAAATTACTAATACCCGCTAAGTTAGTAAATAAAAAACTCATGTTCAAAAAATGTGCGTCATTATCCTGCGCTATGTTTGTTTTCAATATTATATCGAATAAGAGACGGAAGGGGAGGAAACTCGTGGCTGAGCGAACAGAGGCCCCCGCACCAAAGGCGGGCGACGCGTTTTAGTAAAAATACACGCGCTCGTTTTTTGCAGGTAATGCTTTGAAATTCATTCTCCAAAAATTTTCACTGCAAACGTCATTTACATTTTCATTTATATATCCGTCAAATTCTATTGTTACTCTATTCATTTAACAAAAAAGTATAAAACTAAACTCGTGGCTGAGCGAACAGAGGCCCCCGCACCAAAGGCGGGCGACGCGTTTTAGTAAAAATACACGCGCTCGTTTTTTGCAGGTAATGCTTTGAAATTCATTCTCCAAAAATTTTCACTGCAAACGTCATTTACATTTTCATTTATATATCCGTCAAATTCTATTGTTACTCTATTCATTTAACAAAAAAGTATAAAACTTTCGTTTTATAATTGGGTATGTACATACCCAATTATAAAACGTTTTTTGAAATACCACGTGCGCAAAACATGTTTGAAAAAGTTTTTTTCCGATTCATCATTTTTCTCAACGTCATTGTCCTGAATTTGTACTGCCAGGATAATGACGCACGTTGAGAAGAATGACATTATGTGGAATGATAATGACAAATGTTGAGGATAATGATGGGAGTTCGTAATTATGCATTTGTTTAAGGTCGAGTTTTTGGAATTGAATCATTAATAATATCATGAAGCTCAAGGATTACATTTTAATAATTTATACAAATCGTCATATTGTTGACGATAGACGATTTTTGTATATATTGGAAGATTTTAATGTTATATACGCTACATATGAAGGTCCCCAATACAAGGCCCTATGTGAAGATAGTGTAGACTTTAAGAGCTTTAATATATATGACACAAACAACAGCCTTACGAGCAATACGATGAAGTATATATTTCAAATAAACTGAACAGGAGGCCTACCACCAGCTCAAAAGCACTATTACTATTACTACTATTACTACTGAAGTTATATTAAAATTACTTCAGTGGAAGAAAGAGATGGAGCTATACGTCCTGTAGAGCTTCATCTCTTTCCCACACTGAAGTAATATTAAAATAATACTGCTTTATGAGCTTGTGGTAGGCCTCCTGTTCAATTTATTTGAGGAGTTAATAAATTATGATAGAAACATCCTTACGGATAACAGGCACAAATGGTCTCTGTGATCCTTTTCAAAATGTTATAAAGTATATAAAGGTACTATTTAAGCTCAGTGAAATCTTTAATGAAGTGCATGACTTTCTTTTTGTCAGACTCACCATCTTCACAATACAGAAACGAGTATATATTTTATTTAATTACTCAACTTTGTAAAGACTTCTCACAGCTAAAAAGAGTAACGTGGAATTATTCAGAATCCGGACACGGTAAAGGGGCTCCTGATGGAGTTGGAGCAACTCTAAAAAGGACTGCGGATCGTATGGTAACTTTTGGTAAATATATAGGGACTTTTGAACAATTTTACGATTTGATCAAAACTTACATAGAAAATGACAAATTTAATATAATTGTGAAAAAAAGAACTTAGTAAACAAAAAGGTGCCCCTAAGTGGTTTTAATTTTTTGGGAATTAAGCTGTCTCTAAATAAGATATATTAAGACAGCTTAATTCCCAAAAAATTTAAACCATTTAGGGGCACCTTTTTTGTGTACCAAGTTCTTTGGGACAAATCTAAAACGAGAACAACTACGCAATATGAGTTGTTTTGTTTGTGAAGCTTCAGAAATTTGCATTCATGGAAAACATATTGGTTTTATAGAGAAAGTGATTGGCTTACAAGATGAAAATGCACCTTCCTTTGAGACTGATAAAGCAAAGAAAAATCGTATAGTGGTTCTCTGTGATAAAACCTTTAATAAATTTAATTCCCCTGTACCATCTTTCCTCACAACTCAAATTTAAAAAAAGGTACCTTTATAATAAAATCTAATAAGGTGGATCCGTTGAAAGGGCCCACGAAATTCTTGTTTTTTTTACATATTACAGCTCCGTAGTAAATTATCATTCTTTTTTTAGATAGTTAGGTACTTAATTTTATTTTGTTTTTCAACAGAAACATCTTTTTGCATTATTTTGATCATATTCAAAGTGATTCTTTTCCAGGATTTGAATTAGAATTGATACCTTTTCATTTTGTTCTTAGTATATTAAACATAAATGAGGCTGTTAATTGTTAGAAAAAAATTGTTAATAAGTATTTAATATTGTGAAAATAAAAGATATAAAATAATAAAAGATTAATCAATGACCATGTTTAATTTATTTTTGTATGACTTGTATAATTCAGTCACCGTATGATTGTGAAAACCGCGAGTTAAGAGTTCGTTATAGTCGGGTTATGGTTATGAACTAACGGTTTTTACAATCCTACGGCGATTAACTTTTAATATTTTGATATTCGGCTGTTGATTTTGATAGGTACTTATAATTTACATAATCTATCTGAATAAAGCAATCAAGTTTATAAAAGTCTTAAAAGTTGTTTTTTGTTGGACTTATTTTGACGTTCATTTATATTAGTTGATTGTGATACTTTAAACAAAATAAAAATATCATTAAGATACTTATTTCTTTTTATTTACCTTCGTCGTTTACAGAAGTACAAAACTAAATTCATGAGCATTATCATTGTCCTCAACTTATCGTCATTTTTCTAAGCTTGAAAATCATTTTTCTCACATTATATCATTATCCTCAACAACAGTTAAACAATATATATGAATATCTCTTTAAATTCTTGTTTATTTGGAGTAAATCTAATAAAAAACTTGTAATCTGAACATGCCTATTAATACTGTTAAAAAATATGAGCGATGCACGCAGGTTTTCAAGGATCCACAAAATTGTATCAAAAATAATATTTTCTGGAGATCCACCCGACTCCATGGTACCTCCTGTAGTAAAATTGAAAGAAGCAAAGACAAAACGATGTAACTCGCAAGGCAATAACTGGAAAAAGTACTTTATTTGTTGCGATTTAAGGTTGATTTCACAGTAAATGTTATTTTAAGTAACAGGAGTAATAATATTACTTTGCTCGTTTTTTGTGACGAGTGATCGTAAGTATAACATAATATTTTGATGATTTGTCACTTTATTAGTAGGTGCCATGGTTCTGATTAGGTTAAACTTAAAACTGTTTTAAAACTTTTATCTCAGTTCGTTAGTAAACAAATGAAGATGTATAAGTATATATATTCACGAAGACAGTATTTAGCTTTGATTTTGTACGTGACCCGTTATCTAGTTGGTATTGTTGATTGAAGAGGGGCGACCATCCATTACATATCGAGACTCCTTGCCTCGGCAAACACATTAAGTCATTGGTCCCTGGTGTCATTTGTAGATCTTTGTCAGCTGTTACGGGTCATCCGAAGCCCAAAAGTCTGACAATCAGTCTAATCAAGGATCGTGTTACCCAGTGACTGGGTTGTGGAGGTTAGATATGCAGTCACTCCTATGTAAAATACTGGGCATCAGCTGCATCCAGTAAGACTAGTAGCCGACCCCACCATAGTTGGGAAAAGGCTAGGCAGATGATGCATCTTTTTTCAGTTGTTGGTATGAGTGTTTTTAATAAATAAAGAGGATACTTACACTTCTTTCTCCATAATTGACTTTAACTTTATCCTTAGGTGCGTTCTTGACGAGTATTGTGATGACAACTTGAGCCTCTGTTTGATACCAGTCATGTTTTATTTTATGCCGCGGTGGCTGTGAACAAATGTTACACAATTTAGAATCATATTGATACTTACGTAGAGTTGACCGCTTAAAATTAGGTGGTCAGTCTACTGGTTTGCCACCCAATAACATACACTGTGTAAGGTGTATTGTAAGGTTTTATCATGAAATGCAACCTCATGCTGTACAGGCTGGCAAGAATGCTGTACGTCATCCGAACAATCTGACAGGATATACCTACTCAAATTAGGATTTGTAAGCCTTTTCACTTGTTGATGAAAAAAAGATAGTTTTAGCCCCAGGCGTTGGTCGCGCTGGTGTTGTCATTATATTGTACTAATAGATTAAATATAATCGTGGTCTTCAAAACTTCTTTGATTTCAACACTGTCCCGGGTACTGCAGCCAAGCTAGCGGGTACAGTATGTTATTTTATTGTGTGGTGCGTGTATGATACACACACCATACAATAAAATACAAACTTTTTTTTTCAGACTTTTCAAACAAAGAAGAGCCATATTTTCATGAAAACGCTAAAGTGTGTAATACTTATTCAAGATCAGATGGAATCATTTCAGCACTACTGCTATTGTTAAAACATGATTAAAATCATCATCATCATTATGTTTCTCATTTCTCTTTCTAGCTGAATTAAATACTTTTATTCATTTGGCATAATGCGGTAGCTAATTGTAAATTCATATTTCATTGAACTGCAAACTTCAGTTTTTTCAGTAACTACTTTCTAATGTGTCACTTTTACTGTAATTTTTGGGAATACAACAGTAACATACAACAAAAATATTCTATTGTTATTTCGAGATGACCATATTTTATTGGCTTCTTGCCAGTTCCTTGTTCAAGCTCAAGAGACTAGTCACATATGCATGATAAGGCAATTCCAAAGAAATTGCTAGAACTTCTCTGAAATGTTATAAAATAAATGCATAATACTACCAAAATGGCAGTTATGTCAATGGCCGCTGCCAAACTTTAAAAATGTTTCTAAAGGTGGAATTTTAGGTACATCATTGTTAAGATCTATTTCAAGTATTGATCAGCTTTTTTTCTGGTTTTGGTTGATAAAAGTAGCAACCACAGCAACAACTTCCGGTATGTTCCAACTAACTAACTATTTGGAACCTTTTTAAGTAATCACAACTTATTCATATTTGATTGTGAATCTAATCTACTCCACAGCATAATTAACTTGGATTGCTCTAGACAGCTAATACTTGAAGGAAGTCCTGTATACTTTTCAAAATTGGTTACTTAATCTGTATCTTTGGCGAGACCATTTGCTTAAAACTTACCATGGTAACGCATTTTAAAACGGTTTATTATAAAAGTATGTAATACTTGTATCCAGGAGATAATGCCATTAAATCTTTCCACTTTTTAGTTGAGTAGTTTTTGTTTTTAAGTTATTTTTAAAAGCCTGATGCGTGCCTAATCTTTTTAAAGGGGTGTTTCTACATGTTGATTATTGTTATAAATATATTTACTAGTGGTATTAGGAATATAGCATTTTAAATCTACATCCAAATATACAGAAGTAACAAAACCCAAAAGATGATCATTTGAATCATTTTGAATAGAAAGTGCCTTAGATTCTAATTTGAAAACTATAAGTAAAATATAAAACCATACCTGGATAATCGTATTATCTTTAGTCTCAGTCATATTTCGTTCTCCGATGCCCGGAAAAAGTAAATCTCCCAGAAATCTCCAAAAATATTTATTTTTACACCGACACACAAATCAGCAGATTTTTCTAGACTGATGGTGCGTTCAGAATTCGTGTTTAAAATTCGAATATAGCTACCGGAATGGTCGAATTCTTGCGAAAGATTTGTAGATTTTTTTATTAAATTTCTTTTAAGTTATTTGCAAAAACTAGTTAAGTCTGGTAATGCGTAAATTAGCTGAGATATAATTTAAAGAAGGAAATTCATAACTGATTAAATATCCACACTTCAATATTGTTTGGTTTTGGTTTTTGAACAACATACACGTAAGACTTCATTACATGCATAATCTATTCTGAAAACAACTGTTTTCATGCAACTGTTATAACTGTTTTCTTCAACACCTATGCTAAGAAGCACTTTATTAGCTATTTTAGTAGCTAGGTAATATTTGAAATAACTTTTGAATAACTGTTGAGCTTTGTGCTGAAATTAAAAGACAATATTCATGATTACTTGCAGTTTCAAATTCCGATTACTTGAAACAGAACGTCAGTGTCAAGGTCAAAAATGAAAAAACAGCGAAATTAATTGTCAATGTCATTTTGTGATTGGAAGTGGGTTCTGCGAAAAATATTTTATGGTTAAATATTAATTTCTGGAAGTATTTTTATTAAACCATAACTCTTTACGAAACCTTTATCTTAGGTCGTATGATGCGGGTAAGCAGTACTTTAAGTTTTTTCCGTAAACTTTCTTGCGAGGTTAAGTATGTATGTGCATTCAAATCTTATTTTACATAATATTTGCATTGATATTAGATGTCTTATCAATAAGACAATAAACTTTGAAAGGTCATGTATTATTTTAATGAGTTTTACTTCTAAACAGTAGCTATTTCTGTCACTTTCATTTCCTATAACGAAATTGAAATGCAAAACATTTTTATTTATTTTGAATCATTAGTATTGGAAGTTGGAGGTCAAAATAGGCAGTCGCTCCATCTAAAATACTGGTATTCAGTTGTAGCCGATTAGACTGGAAGCCGGCCCCAACATAGTTGGGAAAAGGCTAGATGGATTGATTGATTGATAGTACTTAATGAAATCTGAATACAATGGATACATTTAAAATCGAAAATCCGCCCCTAAGACGACCCACTGACCGAATACAGGTGTAAAAAAGATCAATCATCAGGTTGTTATTTTGGACATCGAACTAATAAACAAATTAACATTTCAAAATAAAATATGGTGTTAAAAACCGCTGTTTACAGTAGCGTGCAATGTAACTATACTCCATTTGAAATAAGATTAGACATTTAAATAAACGTTTTTTACAGTCCGTTCAACCAATTTTGACTTCTATTGCGTTGGTGGCATGACAAGTGGCAGCTGCAGTAAACAGTTGGTATTGTAACCACTTTTTTGCTTTTAATGCCATCCTTATGTCTACGTTATAGAAGCTAAAATCGGTTGAACGGACTGTATCCTAGATAAGAATGGTTGGAAGCATGCTGGTCTAGCTCGACAATTTAGAGTCTAAACAAAATCAAATTGGTTGCTAATTTAATTGTGTAATACTAATTAATTATTATAACATTTATTTTACATTCTGTAATTAGATAATTAATTGATTCAGGCGTGACCTTGTGGAAATCCATTATAAAATACAATAGACGTGGATATATTTAGTAACTTGTTCTGCTTAGCTATTTCTAAAGAGCCATAAAAACTCCTGAAAGAAATCGACACGTGTTTCACCTCTCAACGAGGCATCCTCAGGATGACGATGGACTTGTTGCGAACTCGAAACCGGCGTGTTGCCACACTCACTCACTCAGCACTCACTCACTCTGCACTCAGCGCTCGGTGTGGCAACACGCCGGTTTCGAGTTCGCAATTGAAATTGTTTATTCTGTAAATAGGATATCGAAATCACTTTTACACGTCATATAAAAAAAAATATTAAAAATAAGCTAGATGAGTTCGGCGTTTCCTATCTGACTACTCAGAGAAGAAAGGCCGAAACAAACTCAGAGGTTGCAGTCTCTTTTAAAGTCCAGACATAATCTTGGTCAGGCCATATGAGAACCATGTAGATAAGTGTCTGAAAAGGTCTTTTGAGGAAAGAACCACACAGATTTGAGTGCACCTGTTCAGTCAGTGCAAGCATTTGTCAGTAATCGTGGAGCTCAACTCAGAACTTAAGGAGCTCAACTCGACGAACAATACCAAAGAAAGGACATTTGGGTAGGCCGCATAAACTACTCAAACTGCCAGACCATCACTAAAACTAGCAGAGAAATAAAAACAATATCCACATAGTCCTCACATTCACAATAGTTAAAATAATATAATACTTTACAATGACGCGGGCTGCCGCCCGAGATCACCCGACGTGCTGTGTAAAGCCACCGACACATTACTGTGTCGTGTTGTGTCGTGACGCGGGATACACCAACGAAATAAATTTGTTCTGGACTACGTTAAATCACAACGAGTTTTGATTGGCTAACACTGCGTCAGAAGTCGTCACGACACGACACAACACAGTAATATAGATCCGGCTTAAGACTATAAAACCATATTGCTATGCCATTCTGGCTCTGCTGTTCGCATTTAGACTTTTAGACGTTTAGTTTGTTGAGGTGTTATAGAATCGATTGAATCAGTGCGAAGTCAGAGTCGACATAACAAATGCTAGATCCTTTGTACACGTATTGTGTTATGTTTTGGCGAGGTTTAATAACCAGTGTGCGTTACGTCAGCGGAATGTTGTCGCTTTTCAGGATTTCGGCTTGACAGATAATTAGTACCCCATCTCGAGTAAATGTGTCCGAAATTTAGAATTTATTAGAAAGATATTCACGATAAACAGATTCCGCTGGAGTAACGTTACCCCAGCGTCATGTTTTCACCGGTGGTCGTAGCTGAGTACAAACTAGCTACCTACTTAGATAGATCACATTTGTGCCTAATTGTGCCCAAAAAATGAAATTTGTGCGTCTTGACGTTTCAGAGTTATTCAAGATGCCGCTGGGGTAACGTTTAGCAAATTGCTGTACCTCTCAAACGGCATGACATATAACTACGATTTGTTTTTACTACGGTGGGTCTTAATTTGTGCTTATGCTGTGCAATTTAATTTTTTCTATCATCGACACCGTTGGAAAATAAGAAAATGATTTTCAAAAACCCTAAAATCGATCCTTGCGCTTCAATGAGAAACCCTAGAAACTTGCCAATTATGGTGGTTTGTACCTTTTATGAACTCAAAGCATCATGCGAAATAAGATGTTTCTATTCCAACTCCTCAGAGAGCTACTCCATTTTATTTAAAATCTGGCTACGCTAAAATGTAACACTACAATACATGAGTTATTATTTAAGTGACGGTAATTATGATTCGACAGATAATTAGTACCTTTATTCAATTGCTTATCCTTAAAGTTTCAGCTGAAAAATCCTTGTAACTACACAGATATAAGAAAAAAACCATAGGAAAATAAATTTCACGACTAACCGAACAAATTCGAATGACTGTATAAAAGCGGCCGCGCAGTACATTGTGCCAACCTTCTTAAATTTGTAATACAAGATTTCGTTTTTTTAAA
This sequence comes from Agrochola litura, assembly GCA_949152395.1. Lineage (NCBI taxonomy): Eukaryota > Metazoa > Arthropoda > Insecta > Lepidoptera > Noctuidae > Agrochola > Agrochola litura. The sequence continues at coordinate 10,060,943 of OX424517.1, read as the reverse complement.
CAGTCTCATATAAAAGTGTTACATAAAATTGTTTATTGGTTTGTAAAACACGTACGTACACACGCACAGTATGTAAGCCATATTATATTGAGGATTTGCAAATCTTTAAACTTTCAGTCAGAACATAACTACCTACAGCAATTTAATAAACACTACGCTATGTCTAATTGACGATAAATGGTATTTTTTATTCCTAAAAATATAATAAATTATGACAACAATAAAATAAAAATACTGTTTATAGATTTTGTTTTCAATTGAAATAAAATGGCATTTCATACTATGTGAAATTTTGTTTTATTATTTACTAAAAATATTCACAAATTAATCAAATTGAGGCAAGTGGATGTCTATATTGTCTATCTCAGCCCATTCGTCATTCGTCAATCGGAAATAACACACTCATACATACAAATATTTAAACCATTTGTACGCACCTGTACCCATCAAAATTTAAATTTAATATTACACATTTAAGAAGGTTGGCACAATATACTGCGCGGCCGCTTTTATACAGTCATTCAAATTTGTTCAGTTAATCGTGAAATTTCTTTTCCTATGGTTTTCTTCTTATATAGGTATGTGTAGTTACAAGAATTTTTCAACTGAAACTTTAAGGATAAGCAATTGAATAAAGGTACTAATTATTTGTCGAATCATAATTACCGTCACTTAATAATAACTCATGTATTGGAGTGTTACATTTTAGCGTAGCCAGATTTTAAATAAAATGGAGTAGCTCTCTGAGGAGTTGGAATAGAAACATCTTATTTCGCATGATGCTTTGAGTTCATAAAAGGTACAAACCACCATAATTGGCAAGTTTCTAGGGTTTCTCATTGAAGCGCTAGGATCGATTTTAGGGTTTTTGAAAATCATTTTCTTATTTTCCAACGGTGTCGATGATAGAAAAAATTTAATTGCACAGCATAAGCACAAATTAAGACCCACCATAGTAAAAAAAAATCGTAGTTGTATGTCATGCCGTTTGAGAGGTACAGGCTAAACGTTACCCCAGCGGCATCTTGAATAACTCTGAAACGTCAAGACGCAAAAATTTCATTTTTTGGGCACAATTAGGCACAAATGTGATCTATCTAAGTAGCTAGTTTGTACTCAGCTAAGACCACCGGTTAAAAAACATGCCGCTGGGGTAACGTTACTCCAGCGGAATCTGTTTTTCGTGAATATCTTTGGATCGGCTGGACGTACAAATTCTAAATTTCGGGCACATTTACACGAGATGGGGTACTAATTATCTGTCAAGCCGAAATCCTGAAAAGCGACAACATTCCGCTGACGTAACGCACACTAATAACCACCACTAAATGTAACTCCTTCAAAAGATTGTTGTTCTTGGATACCAGTAAAACAAACAGTTTATTTATAGGTATATGTATCGTCGTTGACGAGTGAAAACCTCGTAAGTCGAATTTTTTACCAAAAACACTTTTTAATGTAATAAGTAAGAAAACCTCGCAACGCACATTTCTAGCTCACCTATAATTCGAATGTTCGATTGTAGCGCCATCTCTCGCGTTCAATGAAAACCTCGTAAGTACTAGGTGTCCGCCATTAAAGAGGGATAAACTCGGCAACACATGCTCTGTGCTCGGCAAGACGGCTGACGTGTGAATTCTTGCTCTTTAATTTGAAAAACTTTGTTCAAAGTGGTTTTCGTGTTGTGAAAAAGGTTTCATACAAAAATATTCAGGAGACGGTTTTTTGTCTCTCCTAAACAATTTCGTTTTCGATACTCTCGAGGTTTTCACTCGTCAACGACGGTATTTCAAAAAGTGTCTTCTTACTTACTGTAATATAAGTAATATCATTTGCCTTTCCAGAATTGGCACCTAAACCTACTAAAAACAGTGACGCGTTTAGATTTCATACGACAAGCGAGTACCCGAAGCATGGCTGGTATCAAGAAGATAGCGGTATGTCAGATGACATCCGTTGCTGATAAGGCAGCAAACATGGAGGTTGTCAGTAGTTTAATCAGTAAAGCTGTCAAAGAGGATGTACAGGTATGTTGAGACAGATTAAAAAAAAAAATATGTTACTGATCAATCAATCTGCCTAGCCTTTTCCCAACTATATTAGGTCGGCTTCTAGTCTAACCGGATGCAGCTGAATACCAGTATTTTACATGGAGCGACTGCCTATCTGACCTCCACAACCCAGTAACTAGGTAATACGATACCCTTTGGTAAGACTAATTGTCAGACTTTCGGACTTCTGACGACCCGTAACGACTGTCAAAGACCTACGATTGACAGCCGGAACCAACGGCTTTACGTGATTGCCGAGGCACGGAGGAGTCTCGGTATGTAGAAATGGTCACCCATCCACGGACCAACCCCGGCAAGCGTAGCTTAACCTAATGGATCGACCCGTGCGGCTGTTAGTACCTACTTAGCCACAAGCTCTAAATTATGTTACTGATATTTGTCAGAAAAAAACCTGTTACTGATATTTGTCAGAAAAAAACCTGTTACTGATATTTGTCAGAAAAAAAAGTGTGTTACTGGTATTTGTCAGACAGAAAAAAATTGTCTAATGATATTTGTCAGAAGAATTTAGTCCACTTATATAAAATTTATCAGGCCAAATAAGCCTACTGATATTAAAAGTAGAAATCTTTTCATTTTGAAGTTGGTCCCTCATGGCTGAAAAAATTCTATAAATTTTCCCTCTTCTCTTAATCCTAAACAATCTATAATTATAAATACGAAAGTGAGTATGTTTGTTTGTTACGCTTCTACGCTAAAACGGCTGAACGGATTTTGATGAAATTTGGCACATGGCCATGACCTGGAGAAGGACAAAAGATACTTTTCATCCTGAATCGCAGACGAAGTCGTGGGCAACAGCTAGTTAGTAACATGAAGTAGCTACTATGCCAAATGTTTTTTTAAATCCTTTTTATTTCAATTTGCAATCGGTCGTCAGACCATAAGCGAATTCGTTACATGACAAGTGGCGTTGTGGTGGAGCATCCAGTGCTGCGCATCCCACTTATAGAAGGTGGTTCCTCTTCAGCCTTTTTATCACCGCTATCGGGTTTAACAGTTCAGCTACTAGTGGGTTTGGATGCAAGGTTAGGCAACACCTGGGTGTCACCATTGTGTGGATCGGCCTGAGGAAGACCGGTGAAGCATACGGTGGAGGCCTGCCCGGCTTGGGCGGAGCAACGCCGTATCCTCGTAGAGGCGATCGGCGGCGGTGATCTCTCGCGTCCGGCCCTGGTTCAGGCCATGGTACGGAGCGAGAGGAAATGGCAGGCCGTCACCTCCTTCTGCGAAGCGGTAATGCTCGCGAAGGAGGAGGCGGAACGCGTGAGGGAGAGGCAAATTTCGCGCCCTCACGCCCCAAACCGCCGCATGAGGAGACGCCCGGGGCGGGAATCGCGAGCCGATTTCCGGCCACCGTAGGCGCGGGTTTGCGGACGGTGAGCAATGGGTAGCTCGCCGTCCGATAAGGACCAAGCCCGGGTCGACGGCGCGTTGTGTTCCACGCGCGCCTCAAAGAGATGTCAGTAGAATTGACGGGGTCTGCCTGCCGGGGGTTCGAAGAAAACCGATAGGGAAATCGTGGCCCCCGGCAACTGGGCAACCGAAGGAACACGGGTGGGTTTTAGTCAGTAAAAGTCTGACACGCCCCCCCGCTCCACCCAGAGCGGGAGAAGTTATTTGATAATTTCCCACCAAAAAAAAAAAGGCGTGCCTTTTGTACCGCTCGATTTCAGAGTTTACTGATGGCATTTGTAGATAGTCGTGGATTTCGTCGTTCCTAGCAAACCAAGGTGCCTTTGCTATTGATCTTAGGATACCATTTTGGACTCTGCAGGCAGAGTATGTTGGTTTTGCTGGCAACGCCCCACAATTGGATACCGTAGGTCCATATTGGCTTAAGAACCGAATTGTAGATGAGGAGTTTGTTGTCTACAGAGAGCACAGAGTTTCTTCCCATAAGCCAATATAGGTTGCGAAACTTGAGGTTTATCTCGTCCCTTTTATTTTTAATGTGATGCTTCCATGTTAGGCGCCTATCTAAATGGAAGCCAAGGTACTTTACACAATCTGTGTGTGGTAGGGTATCAGGACCAAGTTTAACACCCCACGTGTTTCCGTGTCTGAGCGTGAAGGTGATATGGTGAGACTTGGATGCCAAATGTTAATGAGATTTTTAAAGTGCATTGTTATCTAATTTCAATCAAATGTTGCTTTGTTCTAAGTAAACTAATTATATACAAACTTTGGTGTGTATTGAAATAGCTGCCACAAGTTGACGTTCGTATGTTCCAAAAGTCTATGAATAAAATCTAAATACATGGATCAGACAATGCACCTTTGGATGACAATTTGTAGTGCCACTTACTAATTGAGTGCTTTGATTTAATTATTTGATTACTTTGTGGCGGCATCTATATCGCCACATGCGAACTACGCGTCACACAAAATCCTGCATCGCTCAAGCAAAGTTTGCCGCGCGATCAGCATATACATAACTTCACGACATCAATCGTCGGGCAGTTACCCACCAGACACGACATCCGTCTGGTCGGAGGATCCTCCTTTTTCTATAGAGGTTGAGCGAACTTTACACCCTGTTACTTCATTCCTTTATAACTTAAAGGCTCTTACAAAAAGGCGCGAGGCGCGACACGCGACGCGACACAAAGGCACCGTTCGTCGCGCGACGAGCGGTGCCTTTGTGTCGCGTCGCCTGTTTATAAGAGCCTTAAACCAAAAATTCCAATTTGAAATCACCTTGAAGATGACAATTGAGTCTAATTTCGTTGATGATTTTTCAATTACAATTTCATTAAATTATTCAAATATTTGGGTCGGCGGCAGGCTCGCCTCCTATTACATGGTACTTAAACATAAACTGCAAAATGTTCCTGTACTAAGCACCTCTGCCTACACCTTCGGATAATACTGGCATAAAATTATAATTATGATATTATTTTGTTTTTTTTTCAGATGCTATTTTTCCCAGAAGCCTGCGACTATCTCTGTGACAGTAAAAATGATACTCTAAAATTAGCTGAGCCGATCATAGGTGGCGCCACAGTCAGTGGCTACAGAAAACTGGCAGCTAAGCATAATGTTTGGTTGTCTATGGGCGGCGTTCATGAAAAGGTTTGTATCTTCTTTCTTTTGGAAGTCTGTATGGATAATTTCACATAGATGAAATTATTTATTCTGTAAATAGGATATCGGAATCACTTTTACACGTCATATTAAAAAAAAAATAAGCTGGATGAGTTTGGCGTTTCCTATCTGACTACTCTGAGAAGAAAGGCGATTAGCGACTGTTTAACTATACATTTTTGACGTTTAAACGTCTTTTAATTTTAATCATCGTCTATGAATAAACCAGTAAATGTGTATGGGCGTCGGTAACCACTTTCCGTCAAGACCAAAAGCTGGCTTGGCAAAATAAAATAAACCTTAACACTATACTTTTAATTTTTTCAGGATGAAGAATACCCCTCACAAACTTGCAACACTCATATAATCATAGACAATAAAGGGAACATAGTGCAGACCTACCGGAAGTTGCATTTGTTTGACGTTGAAATACCGGAACGCAACGTCCGGTTGAAAGAGAGCGACTTTTGTATGCCGGGGAACCATATTGTTGCACCGGTTGATACTCCTATTGGAAAAGTTGGTGAGATTTCTTTCATAAGACAAAACATTTTTAACCATTTAATATTTTGGTTTAGCACCTTCGCTAAATCACATACATGAAGTATTTTATCCGAAAATACCTCATGTATGTGACCCCTAGAGGCGCCACGGTGCCCTCACCCTCCGCCTGACGCAGGTCCTCACCGGACACGGCTGCTTCGGGAGGTTCCTGTTCAGGAAAAGGCGGGAGGAAACGCCTGGGTGTCACCACTGTGAGGATCACCCTGAGGACACGGTGGAGCATACGTGCATTACCGTGTCCTCGTGGAGGCGATCGGCGGCGGTGATCTGAGCGCCCGGCCCTGGTTCAGGCCATGGTACGGAGCGAGAGGAAATGGCAGGCCGACACCTTCTGCGAAGCGGTAATGCTCGCGAAGGAGGAGGCGGAACGCGTGAGGGAGAGGCAAATTTCGCGCTTTCACGCCCCTAACCGCCGCAGGAGGAGATGCCCAGGGCGTCGGGAATCGCGAGCCGATTTCCGACCACCGTAGGCGCGGGCTTGCGGACGGTGAGCAATGGGTAGCTCGCCGTCCGATAAGGACCAAGCCCGGGTCGACGGCGCGTTGTGTTCCACGCGCGCCTCAAAGAGATGTCAGCAGAATTGACGGGGTCCGCTAGGGCCAATGCCTGCCGGGGGTTCGAAGAAAACCGGTAGGGAAATCGTGGCCCCCGGCAACAGGGCAACCGAAGGAACACGGGTGGGTTTTGGTCAGTAAGAGTCTGACACGCCCTCGTCAAGTTATTTGAAAATTTCCCATCAAAAAAAAAAAAAGGGTGGCAGGGACATCGACGCGAAAACTGTTACCATGGATTTAGTACACGATTCTGAACCCCCCCGTTGAAATTATTCGTGGGTTATTTTTTTTTTAAATCTGCTGTTTCATAGAAAAGTGTATGGAACAGCTGTTTAAAAAAAAAATAACCGACGAAAAATTTCAACGCAGTGGGGTTCAGAATCAAGTACTGAGCACAAAGAAAAAAAGTCTGAAATAATACTAAGTGAAAATGAAGATATAGCGCGGCCGAGAGATGGGATGCGACGTGTTGGGTTGAGGCCGAAATTTCACGCGAGTGAAGTCCGGGCGGAAGCTAGTAATGAAAAAACAGTGGCACTCCGGCAGTGCCGACAGAAGTGAAAACTTGAAACAAGATCGCGGCTGGTGGAAGAAAAATACTCGCATAGAACATTGGTCCGTAACCTTATCTAAATAAAGAGCACAATCGCGTTTACAAGAAAAAAAAAAACTTCCGAAACCTTTAAAGTTGTCCGATTGTTATACGAGGGGCAAAAATAACCCATTGTAACGAGGTAGTTTTACTCCCGAGCTTAAGTGAGGGAGTAAATAGAAACCGAGTTATAATGGGTTTTAGCGCCGTGTGTTACACTCTACTTTTTACTACGAATGCGAGAAAAAAAAAAACCAATACAATATTAAATTGTTTATTTTATTTAAATGTACAATTTGTACAATTCTGGATATTTAACGAGATATTTTTTCCGGGAACTTAATTTCAGCCCTCTGTGAAGATGTTCTCACTAGATAATGACATTTTCACTGTTGTAAATTGGTCACCAATTCAATTCGTAATTCGAAAAAAATTCTAAAGATTTCGCGCCAATGCCTTTTTTATTTCTTCTGTAGCCACAACGCAATGTACAATAGCCGCATTTACCATTTTCAAAAACAAAATGTTCTTTTTTTTCGTGAACAATAAGTCGAGTCCATAATCATGATTATTCTACATAAGAATAAAGCCTTTTTCGTTTTTCAAGGCTCATTGGAACAGACAAAAATTTAAAAAAATAATACTTTTTCCCCTAGAGCAAGAAATGCTATTTTTTCCCCGCTCTGGTAGTCTACAATGACGGGCTTTATGAGCAAGAGGAGTGAAAAAATACTTGCATAGAACATTGATCCGTAACGTAAAATAAATAAAGAGCACAATAGCGTTTTCAAAAATAAGGTGTCGGTAACGGTGTCGCGAGTTCAACTGTGTTTTCCCATCTCAAAAATGCCCAACGTGCCTAAAGAAGTTTTCACTTCAATAAAATTTATTTCAGGTCTCGGAATTTGCTACGACATGCGTTTTCCAGAGCTGAGCACATCACTCAGTATAATGAAGGCAGAGGTACTGACGTACCCTTCTGCGTTTACGCAACACACGGGGGCAGCACATTGGCATGTGTTACTTAGGTAATTATTGATTTTGAACATTTGGGTGAAGCTTAGCACTATCAGCCTATAATCTATACCTCTCCGCGTTCAATATAACAATACGTTTAGGATACTAGTGGGGTTGCCCCGTTTCTGTAGTGTGTCAGGTATGTTCGCAGATGCGCATGTAGATTGCTTTTACGCAACAATGCGTAAAAGGTGCGCTTCCCTGGTGCGCAGGGTGTGGGGCGGCTCCAACAGTGCCTTAAGCACGGTTGCGAGTCGCCTGGACTGTGAATACGAGGGAAGCGTCAGGGTAGCCCGCGAAATTTAAATTTTCTTACGTTTTTTGCATTTTGCAGTTCAGTGTCAGGTTTTATGTTGATTAAAATATGATTCGCGGTCGTAACAAATATGGCTTTACTCAATTATAATCATTACAATCAGCAATAGTGATTAAGAAGAAGATAAAGGTGTCAAATGTCATGATTTCATGAAATCATGACATTTGACACCTTTGCTAACTTATGGAGTTGTATTGCTGATTGTAATGATTATAATTGAGTAAAACCATATTTGTTACGACCGCGAATCATATTTTAAACAACATAAAACCTGACACTGACCTGCAAAATGCAAAAAACGTAAGAAAATTTGAATTTCGCGGGCTACCCTGACGCTTCCCCCTTAAATAATCCATAGATTGAGTTTGTCATCTTTATGAGGGTGGAAAAAAAATAAAAAAATGACATTTTGCGCGTGTCAAATTTCAATCTGTTCTTTGGAGATTTATTATTAATTTCGGGCGAGATTTTGTCTTCGTTATCCGCTTACCACTCGAGAACCATTTATTCCATGTGTATTTTTACAGTATGCAAATAATAAATAAAATTGTAAAACATTAATACAGGATTTTTTCTATTACAAAAGAGGCTGGGTTCAATTCCTGGCGAAACTAACATTTTTCATGTTCCTCAAAATTGAGAATTGTTTATTCACAAAAGTTTTTATCATACTTTTATTTTTCGCCCCAAAAAATCTATTTGTTGTGATATAATTAATTAATTTTATTTAATAATTCAAGCAACAAGACTCATAGCGTTAATAACTTACAAAATACGTTACTAAAACATTAACACAGAAACAATTTGTGACATCACTGCTGCAAGGTGACAGGCCCAGCCGATACCTTGCAGCAGTGGTTCACAAACGCACAATCTAGCCTGCTTGCTACCATAGACAGGATGCTGTTAGTGCTGCCTCACACCCTACTAACCAGGGATCCGCGCTTCCGCATCACAGTGTAGAAGCAGTCAACGCGTGCTGCAGCAAACATCCCTGATGCGCTGCAGTATCGAGGCAACCCCATCAGCACCCTGAATGCGTTATTGTATTGAACGCGAAGGGCGCCGTATGATTTCCGAGTATAATGAGCCCAAAGACCTTTTTTTCTTATCCTAGAACCCGAGCAATAGAAAACCAATGTTACGTCATAGCAGCAGCTCAATCGGGAACTCACAACGCTAAACGCAAGTCCTACGGGCACGCCATCTGTATAGACCCGTGGGGCGAAGTCTTAGCCGATTGTGAAGAGGAGTCGCCCTGTTATAAGGTGGCGGAGATCAGCGAGGCGAAGTTGATAGATGTGAGAAGGAATATGCCTGTTTTTCAGCATAGGAGGTACGAATTTTACGATTTTGTTATTTTAATGAAGAACTAGCGGTTTTTGGATTCTTTAATGGATTTGTTGAGGTAGTCCCTAGCACTGTCTGGAGTGAAAGATGATTGAGGTGCGAATGATTTTTTTTTCTGTAAGGCTTCTCATAGCTGACCTCTGAAAATATTTTTGTATATAATAGGTTAAGTTTGGCAATACAGGATCGTCCCCCCCGACCCTTGCTCGAAAACGAGGTGCCAGCAGTTGTTGCAGCTGAGCACGTAGCTTTAAATTCCTCGACTAATAATCAAGATGAGGCTGGATGGCTGGGGAGTTTGTTGCGCCACTTCTTCTTCCCAGCTAAATGCACTAGGAAGTGGTGAAGGATGGGCGTTTTTGGGGGACTGTCTTATGTAATTTTGACGTTCAAAAAGTGCTGATTCTCAGCCTAGTTTGAATAAATGACTTTTGAATTTTTAATTTTTGAATTTCGACCCTTGCTCTAAAACGAGGTGCCAGCACTTTGATCCAGCCTGTCCCATCCTTGATGTCCTCCCTCCGGCCCTAAGCCAAGGTTCGTACCCCACAGCGGGTGCCCTAAGCGAGCGTTAACCTAGCTTTTTACCTTAGTTGCAACCACCTGTGGTTGCCTTAAACTTTTACACTCAAAGCCTCCAGCCAGGGGCATACAAACTATGGTAATCAGTTAGGTTAACGCTCGCTAAGGGCACCCCCTGTGGGGTACGAATCTCGGCTTAGGGCGTTTACCGGGGGGAGGGCCTCAAGGATGGGACAAGCTGGATCAAAGTTTTGATCTTGATTATTAGTCGGGGACGATCCTGTATTGTCAAACTTAACCTATTATATACAAAAATATTTACGAAATAATTAGCGGTTACCTACATTGCATATATCATTACCTACATGGCCTCTTATGCCCTCTCAGGGCGCCCAATGGTCCACTAGCGTCCTTTAAAAAAATATTATTTCGTGACTGAGAAGTAATTATGAATAACACCTATTAGGGAACCTCGATAAGTGTCTAGAATTTTCTACTACCTTTTATAAAGTTTCATATTGAGACACGAAGCAACAAAATATGATCTAGACGAATGTGGCCGCTTTTCTTTAGAGAATTTTGTTGCTTCGTATCTCAACCTGTAGTTGTACCACTACGGAAAAAATTACTATTAAAAAAAATTTGTAAGCTTTCACCACGATGTTTTCATACATAAACATAACATCACGCCTTGTTTCCCAGAAGGGTTGGGCAGAGGTGTCCCTGTAGCAGGTACACCCACATTTCGCCAGTTATGTTTACGTCCCATCTAATAGGGGGCGAGCCTATTGCCATCAACCGGGCACAAATCCAGACTCCGGGCTGCTACTGAGAAATTTCAGATAGAAAAACCCAATAACACCTTGCCCGACCCGGGAATCGAACCCAGGACCTCATGCTCAGCAGTAGCGCTTGCGACCACTAGACCAACGAGGCAGTCTACGATGTTTTCGTTCACCATTTATCTGTAATTTTCATTTTTCTTTGATTTTTTTAAGAAAGTCACATTGGTATTTGCGCAAGCTCAAACCCGTAGCAATCTAGTACTCCAAAACCTGGCCTCTTAATCTCCGAACCATCTAGACATTTAGATTTCTTTCATTTGTCAGATACTTACAATTTTTTGTCATTCTTTTTCCAGAAGAAATGTATACTCGCTATACTGTTTAAGTGTTCGCAAGGATCTTCTGCCTACCCACATAGAGGCGTCCGATCTCCCACCGGACACTCTGTCCGCTTCGTCTCCAGAATCGCACGGACTCAGTCCGAACGAACCGTGCTATGATTTCGGACACGTGAAAATTCCTGAAACTTGTGTCTTCTTCAAGTCGGAGCTGTCTTATGCTTTTGTTAATTTGAGGTGAGCAATTTGGATCTTATAATGGGGAGGATAAAGTTTATTTTTCTGTAAAAGTTTTGTGTAATAGTTTCAATATGCATGTAAGATATGGAAATACATATTTAATTTTTAAGCAATGAGGTTGATATTTGGTTGAATTTGCTTGCCGTTACATCGCATCTTGCTTACAAAAAAAAAATACAGATATTCTATGAGTTATTGGTCGAAGACAATACAAAACGCAATGAATCTCAACGTGGTTTTCACTGACAATAAAATATCAACCTTAAACTCGTTGAAATAAAGTCGAAAATTAATAAAATCACGAATCAATCCGCGACGGAATCAAAGCGCTCAGACACACGGTTCAATTTATATTCTACTTTATTTCAAGGTGAACAAGGATAATATTTCCTTGACTGATAAAATTACTAATATTATCCTCTATGTGAATCTAATGAAAAAGTTTAAAATAATGTCATAATTTATTTAAAACTTTATTACAACTTCCGCAAGGGTTATACAGGGTGGCAGGGACATCGACGCGAAAACTGTTACCATGGATTCAGTACATGATTCTGAATAAACCTGCGTTGAAATTTTTCGTCGGTTATTTAAAAAAAAAATTGCTGTTTCATAGAAAAGTGCAATACCTACGCGGTCAAAATGTATGGAACAGCAGATTTTTTTTTCACGTGGTGGATAATATTATTAATTTATCAGTCAAAGAAATATTATCCTTGTACACCTTGAAATAAAGTAGAATATAAATCGAACCATGTGTCTGAGCGCTTTGATTCCCTCGCGGATTGATTCGTGATTTAATTAATTTTCGACTTTATTTCAACGTTTATAAGGTTGACATTTTATTGTCCCAGCCACCCTGTATTTTTAACCGACTTTAAAAAAAGGAGGAGGTTCTCAGTTCGTCGGGATATTTTTTTTATTTATGTTCCCCGATTACTCGAGGACGGCTGGACCGATTTGAAAAAATATTTTTTTGTTTGAAAGTGTATCCTTCCAAGTTGGTCCCATTGTCATTTGGTCATGAGCTGATGATGGAATCTTGGAGAAATCGAGGAAACTCTTCAAATATTATAGGTACATCTATAGCGATTTGGGTATTTTTGATGAGCAGTTGACATTAGGCTTTAGTGGTATGAGGAACAGGGTGTAAAGTTCACTCATCCACCATAGAAAAGGGAGGATCCTCCGACCAGACGGGTGTTGTGTCTGGCGGGCAACTGCCCATCGGTTGGAAGTTGAAATCTTGTATGTATGTCGATCGCTCGGTAAACTCTAACTGCGCGATGCAGGATTTGTGTGACGTCATGTCTTTGATGCGTAGTTTGTATGTGGCGGTGTAACCGCTACATCACTCCCCTCCGGAGACCGGAGGTCGATAGTGGGCTGAATCTTGCGATGCTTCACACAGTGCCAGCTGTGGTTCCAGTGAGTCGGAACCGGGTGCCGCGTAGTTCGCGGTGAGTCGGAACTTTCTGTGGTGATTGCGGCGATTGTGGTGATTGTGGTGATTCCCCAGTAAGTCGGGGTGATTGAGGTGATTGCTGTGATTCCCCAGTGAGTCGGGGTGATTGAGGTGATTGAGTTGATTCCCCAGTGAGTCGGGGTGATGAGGCTGAGGGTGATGACCAGGAATGCGCGTTCGCTGCATGCTGGTGGTCAGGATACCCGTTGAAGCCGTGGGTGCTGGCTGGCTGTGTGACTCGCCTCACGAAAGCTTGCGGGAGTGATGATGATGATGACGTCACGCCGAAGTAATTGCACGAAGGCTGCGTTGACGTTCATACTCGGGGTCACCAATTTAGGAGTATGAGGAACAGGGTGTAAAGTTCACTCATCCACCATAGAAAAGGGAGGATCCTCCGACCAGACGGGTGTTGTGTCTGGCGGGCAACTGCCCATCGGTTGGAAGTTGAAATCTTGTATGTATGTCGATCGCTCGGTAAACTCTAACTGCGCGATGCAGGATTTGTGTGACGTCATGTCTTTGATGCGTAGTTTGTATGTGGCGGTGTAACCGCTACAAGGCTATTGTAACTTAGATAAATTGCAAACCAACCCACTAAAAGGTGAAAAAAAAAACTTTCTTCATTTTTTTATTTATTTTTTCAGGTGTGTAATTCCTGGTCACGTATTAGTAGCACCGATCAGGATGGCGGAAAGAAACAGAGATTTGTCTGAAGAAGAGGCACAAGACTTTTATAAATCTATAAGAATTGTACAAAAAGTAAGTCAATCTTCTCGTGTTTCAAATTGAATAGTATACCCACATATCGCCTGTTGTGTTTAAGTCCCATGTAAAAACGGGCGAGCTTATGGGCATCAATAGGGATGTAAAACGGTAAAATTACCCTGGTATAATACGGTAAAAAAAAATATTTTACGTTATTTACGGTAATTTTCGGTAAAAAACGTATTAGAAAGAAAAATTGCGCACATTACAAAAAAAAAAAAATATTACGTAAAATACACATTCACCAAAAGCCAAAAGCCTCGTATTCAATATTCGAAAACTAATAAAAAGTTCGAAAATTTTTGTCTATTGCTTATGTCAAGGCCAGATACCAAAGACAATTTACAATTTTGTTTGCATTAGCAAATGAAAACAGCAAACAATCAAAACATAAACAAAATGCTGATTGCCGAGTGGAATAATATTTTTTTGTAACAATAACAAGAAAAATTTATCTGTGCGTCGCATCTGTGCAAAAATAGGTCATTGCTCAGCGAAATGCTGCAACTTCGGACGAACCTACCTATTAAACGCACATACAGTCATACCCACAAAAACACTACAAATACGGAAGTGAGTATGTTTGTGTGTATCATGTGTATGTCACTACTTCACTATTAACGGATAAATGTTTTTGAATGAAATTTGCCAGAGATATAAGCAGGATTGGAACTTAAAAAAAAAAAAAAGCAGAACACTGGTCTCGTGCGACTCATGCGTACCAAAAATCCCTAACACTTAAATCTCAAGTCAAACATTCAAGATATGAATCGCATCATGTCATGGATTATAATAATATTATCTATGTGTAGAGGCAGAGCAGAAAACAGCACAAATTAAAATTTCATAAGTCGCCGGTAATTTTACCGTAATTTATATAAATGACCGTAAAATACCCTTATTTTACCAGCGTTTTCCGTAAAATTACGTAATTCGGCATCAATCGGGCATCCAGACTTGGGACTGCTACAGAGAAATTCTTAATGGAAATACCTACGTCAGATTGGGATCTAACCCAGACCCCTATGTTCAGCATTTCCGCCTAATTCCATGCTGCCATGATAGTAGGTACTTACTAATTCCATGCTGCCATGTCATTATTCTTAGGTAGCCATAGCCATCTTGTTCTAAACTTTGGGTGACCGAGCTCTGCTCGGGTGAAAATACGGAGAAAACGAATTTTCCCAGATATGAGACTTAGCTAGATCGATTTTTCGCCCCCGTAAACCCCTGTATTGCAACTTTCATTGAAATCGTTAAGTAGAGCCGTTTTCCAGAACGTGATTACAAATCTAAATATATAAAAGCGAAAGGTCACTCACTCACTCACTCATTCATCACGAAATCTCGAAAACTGCTGGACGTATAAAGATGAAATTTGGTAGGGAGGTAGTTAATAGTTAGTAGACGTCCGCTAAGAACGGATTTTTGGAAATTCGACCTTTAAGGGGGTGAAAAGGGAGATTTTTATTTGTATAAAAAATCTTATTCCTTGAGTTAATAAACTTGAAACTTGGCACGAATATTTATCTATGTAAATTATAAACTTTGCCATTTTTAGTTTTTCTAAACTACCCCCTAAAGGAGGATTGGGGGGTATCAAAGTTTGTATGGAATAATTTTAACGCGCGTTCCGATTAACTCGAAACTCAGTATTTATACTTAACATTGAAAATAAATAAAAACGTATATCAGGGATTTTTTTAAATTTACCCCTAACCGGGTGAAAAGGGGTATTCATTTTTACAGGGGAGGATTTAACTGTGTGGCTTGGTTAACTTAAAGATTGGTCTAAATAAATAATCAATAAGTCAAATAATGGAAACGTCACAATAGACTTTTCAAAAATTATTATCGTGCTATTTTTTATTTCGTTTAATTGTAAAAAGGCTAGCCAAAAGGTTAGAATAACCCAAAATAAATACCCAATATTAACCTAAACTTTTTAAAGATTATTTATGGATCTAAGCAATCATAACATATATAGGGTGGATCTTGAGATGGGGCAATAAGGGTATAATAATTGTAATAACCTTAACCGTTGTCGCTAACAAACATTTTGATCTGCATTCAGATTTTTAAAATAATAGTCTGAAGAACACAACGGCCGCCACATAGCGACCGCCACATAACGGCCGCCATATGATGGTTGCCACATAGCGGCCGCCACATTGCGACCGCCACATTACGGCCGCCACTTTACGACCGCCACTAACGGCCGCAACACAACGGCCGCCACATTGCGACCGCCACATTATGGCCGCCACATAGCGGCCGCCACATTGCGACCGCCACATTACGGCCGCCACTTTACGACCGCCACTAACGGCCGCAACACAACGGCCGCCACATTGCGACCGCCACATTATGGCCGCCACATAGCGGCCGCCACATTGCGACCGCTACATTACGGCCGCCACTTAACGGCCGCCACATAGCGGCCGCAATAAAACGGCCGCCACATAGCGGCCGCCACTTTACGGCCGCCACATAACGGCCGCCACGTAACGGCCGCCACGTAACGGCCGCAATACAACGGCCACCACATAGCGGTCGCAACTTGACGGCCGCCAAATTGCGGCCGCCAAATCGCGGCCGCCACATAACGGCCGCTAGATAACGGCCGCCAAATAACGGCCGCCATATAACGGCCTCCACATAGCGGCCGACACAACCACCGCCACATTATGGCCACAACACAACGGCCGCTACATAGCGGCCGCCTCATTGCGTCCGCCACATTACGCCCGCCACTTTACGGCCGCCAAATTGCGGCTTCCACATAACAGCCGCCACATAACGGCCGCTAGATAACAGCTGCCAAATAACGGCCGCCACATGAAAATGATGGGGGCAGCGGGGTTTGGACTTCACGGAGCCAAAAAACGCTCCTACTACTAAATTACTAGCTATATTTCAAAAATAAAATGTCGCAAATATTTGACAGCTATTTGCGACGTTGCCAACATTCGCATCAACTGACCAATCTTCACATAAAAACAAGATTTACAGACGGGATGCTATGGGTTTTATTTTCGCCTCATTTTTAATTTACTCAAATTATGGTCTCCTTGGTACGTGTGACGCTACTGGTTTCTGAAAATTGTGTTTTCGGTATCTATCGTTCAACTACATTCTGAAAATCAGACAGATTGCTAAAAACTATTGCTGAAAAATATATTATTTTTTGACATATTTAATAATGTTAGGTAAATAGGAAATTTTCTAAAATTAGGATTTTTGAATTTCAAAACAACCAAATCTATCGATTTTATACGATTTTGTTTATAAAACGATGAGGCAAAAATTTTGGTCATGGGCTCGCCAACCTTTAGAATTAACTCTGAGGTTTGAGTACAAGAATGTCTGTGTGTATGTTAACTTTTCACGCCTAAACCACAATCAAATTCCAAATTCGAATTCGATTTCGATCAAATTTGCCAAGGGGATAAACAGCATCCTAGGGTAGGACATAGGCTACTTTTTGTCTCAAAAATAATCCTAAAGGAGGTGATAGGTAATGAAAGTTTTCTCGCCAAACTTCATCCTGCTAGGACAACGGGAAGCACCATATAGGCTTTGTTTTATTTGCGAGTGTCAATATAAATATGCGGTATAATTTCATGGCCGTATTTTTTTATTGCATTTACTTGGAAGTTTGATTTTCTTTACAGCTCCAAGGGACCGTAGAACTAAGTTTTTGATATCTATTTCAATTTGATGCATCCAGGCGTTTCTGAGAAAAAGGGTCTTGACAGACAGCGAAGTTATCCTTTAACGGTTTCAATTTTGCATTTTGAGTACAGATTTATTATCTGCCTGTTACCTTTTAATACCGTAACGGCTGAACGTATTTAGATGAAAGGCAATACGGATAGGCCATAATCTGGCTTAGAACATAGGATACTCTGAATTCCGGTAGCATGTTCCCGTGGAATATTTTGTGACATCCACGCGGGCGAAGCCGCGGGCAAAAGCTAGTATGTATATATAAACTAGCTTTTGCCCGCGGCTTCGCCCGCGTGGATGTCGGAAAATATCCCACGGGAATGTACTACCGGGATTTCATACCTAATAACCGAGGAAAAGGTCATTGACTCCAACTGCTGCGCCCGCGTTGATACGTGTAATTTTGAAACTGTGATATCTTTTAAACTATTAATTTAAATTATATGATGTCAAGGCATATTTTAGTCTAAATTAAATGCTCAATTTAAATAACATAATTTATTGGACAAGGATTGATATACTATCGATCAAAATAGCTTCGGAAATAACAATGAATTTTATCAAATTCTGAAAGATAAAAATGGTTATTGTGGGTTATCCTTAGAAGATAGACATATGCTATGATTTTTTGTTGAACTTTTTAATATATACAATCCTTTAGAACATACATTTTGTTTATCTCTCACGGTTTACGCAGCGGGCGCCAGTAAAGCTCCCAGTCGGCATAATTTTTTTCGACAGCAATAATCATCATATTTCTGTCAATTTACACAAAACCATAATGAATAATACACTAAAACCTTCCTTGTGTATCACTCCGTCCATTGGAGAAAACCGATTGAAAATCCGTTCGGTAGTTTTTGAGAATATCGCGTTCAGACAGATAGACAGACGCAGCGGGGGAACTTTGTTTTATAATATGTTCGGATATAAATATTGTTCGTTTAATGGTATAGAATAATTGATACTGCCCCCTATTACATGGGACTTAAACATAACTATCTAAATGTGGGTGTTAGAGGTACACCACTGCTCAACCCTTCGAAGATTACAGTCGTGATGTTATGTGACTGTATGTGTATTTTGTACGAAATAAATGTTTATTATTTGTTACAGTTAATGGAAAGAGTCCACACTGCGGATTCGTGTACAGTGACGATACAAGATGGCAGGGAGGCGGGACAAACTGTCCGGGTAATATTTATTTATATATTTTAATATAATTAATTGATTCAGGTGTGACCTTGCGGAAATCCATTATAAATACAATAGGCGCGGATATATTTAGTAACCTGTTCCGCTTAGCTATTTCTAAAGAGCCATAAAAAACTCCTGAACGAAATCGACACGTGTTTCACCTCTCAACGAGGTATCCTCAGGATGACGATGGACTTGTTGCGAACTTGAACACGGCGTGTTGCCACACCGAGCGCTGAGTGCAGACTGAGCCTTATCGTCCGTCAAACCCACTTATATAGTGTCGCCGTTATCATTGCGACCGTTATCAGTGCGATAAGGGGCGAACAATCGCAGCAAAGGTGACCTTGGCATACTCGTATTTAATTCGTTCAACAGTGTAACGTTTCCTATATTATTTTTGACAATTTCTAAACTCTCTAGTACTGACATTCTGAAACCTTTATCACATGTGTGTAAAATTTCGAAAGTGTTATTATTATTTAACGAATGACCTGTATCTATTAAGTGTTCGAGTTCGCAACAAGTTCATCGTCATCCTGAGGATGCCTCGTTGAGAGGTGAAACACGTGTCGATTTCCTTCAAGAGTTTTTTATGGCTCTTTAGAAATAGCTAAGCGGAACAGGTTACTAAATATATCCACGTCTAACTTATTTTATATTTTAATATGTAATACAACTAACGACCCGCCCCGCACGATCGCGTGCGCACGTTACGGTATTACGTTTCCGTGAGATAATTTACAACCACCACGCGGGTGAAGCCGTGGTTGAAAGCTGGTTTTAAAATAATAGCTTTAAGGAGCCGTGCACGAAATCGACTGATTTTGATAAATTTTGTTCATTAGTTATGAGAAAGGGAAACAGAATTTAAACAAAATTATTTGTGATTTGAAAAGTCAAATTCTTTGTTTTGTACGTAGACGAAAGGGATTATTCAAATAAATTAAAGATTCGTGGAAAATCACTAAAATTTGCAACAAGTTTTCCAAAAATTGACGCGAGACTGACGTTTGATCGTTTCGGTCTACTTTTGATTTTGAAAATAAAAAAATATCTACATCATTATATGGTCTACTTGTACATAGGGGAACCACTTTTTTCAACTTACAACAACTACAAAATACAGCAGAAAAAAAAATGTTGAAATAACATGTCAGTAATGTATTTTTTCCTATTATTTAGTAAACCATATCAAGATATATAAAAATCACACATTAGTCTTTAGCTATCCTTGAAATAAAATCAAAATTTTATTTTGTGATTATACTATATCTTAAGTAAATCAAAAGCGAAATAAACCATGTTTTCAAGAGCGCAAAAGTGTTGCAACTATTAACAGGTGCTGTGACTGACACGAATGGCTTACCACCAGGAAAACTGTAATTTTATACTTACGTAGACTTAATGTTTCAATTATTTCAAGCTTTCTTACAATAAGTTATTGACGAAAAAGGGTTTTTTTCGTGCACGGAACCTTAAGTAAGGTGGATCCGCAGTTATAGACCGCGAAATTAATTTTTTTTAAACTTTTTGTTGCAATTTGCAAGTCAGTGTCACGTTGTATCTTGATCAAAATATGATTCGCGACTATAACAAAAATGTATTTACAGAATTAGAATCATTAATATCATAAATACTCTGTAAGATAGATTTGGAAAGACGTAAATCTGATTGCGTCGAACGCATAGTATAAAGAGAGGTAGTAAGCTATCTTCATAGAAACGCACCGCGCGCGGCTTGTATGTGTGGGGCCATAGTATCTATGCGTCGCCGCACGCACACTTAACAAAATCTCGACCCGTTTCTCGTGAGAAACCAGCCGCCACATACAAGCCGCGCGCGGTGCGTTTCTATTTAGATAGCTTACTACCTCTCTTTATACTATGTCGAACGTGGCCGGGGGTCGGCTTGCATTTTCTCGTGAGAATATTTTAAGACCATAAGAGTTTAGCATCAGAGGAGCCTGGATTAGGCAGTCAGTTCCATTCAGACTGCGAGATCGACTGAGCGCGACCCCCAGACTCATTACGCCCTAAATAAAGTTCTTATTATGAATGTGCCTATTATTGACGTATCAAACAAGTTTGACATACAAACAATTGTTCCTCTTAATAATATTAGTTTGGAAGTTTAGACTGATACAACTGTTCTCTATTCTAATTACAGCATCTCCACTGCCACATAATGCCGAGGAAAAAAGGAGATTTTATTGAAAACGACCTCATATATTTGGAATTAGCCAAACATGACCAGTAAGTAAAACTGTAAAAAAAAAGTGAAAAATAAAAACTTTTTACAAAAAAAAATATACAACCGACTTCCAAAAAAAATTTTACAAAGTGAAAAATAATTTCGGAAGTCGGTGTCTTTGGTTTAGAATTTTCGTTTTTTGCCACCGACTTCCGTATTTATTTTTCACTTTGTAGTGTTTTTTTTGGAAGTCGGTTGTATTTTTTTTGTTAAAAGTTTTTATTTTTCACTTTTTAGTTGTGGTACCTACCCTACACAAATTCGAATACCACTACCTGCTATGTAAATAACTGTGACAGAAACTTATCATATCATCCACATACTAAGTGGGAAAAAATACGTATTATTGAAGCTAACTCAGAAACTACCCAAGCAAACTTAATAAAATTTATATGGGACCACCTCTGAAGCATGACCTACCAAACAAAAAAAGAATCCTCAAAATCAATTCATAATTGGCGGACTAATCGCGTAACAAACATACAAAAAAAAACATACAGTCTAATTGAGAACCTCCTCCTTTTGGAAGTCGGTTAACAAAAGCACTTCTCTAAAAATTATTACAATTAGTCTATAATGTTCCCACTGCTGGGACACAGGCCTCCCCTCTTCGAGAGGGAGTGGGCTGTAATCCACCACGCGGGCCCAGTGCGGGTTGGTAGATGTCACATGTCTTCGAATTTTTAGTTCTGGGACATGCCGGTTTCCTCACGATGTTTTCCTTCACCGTTTTGAGAGCAGTGGTGATGAAATTATTTACACAAAGTAGCCTGTCTAGGTTCGAGCTTACGACCGTAGCTCTTAAGCCGTTACCACTGGACTACCACAGCTCTCTCTTCTGAAGATAATTTCACTAAATTCTTTTACATTTGAAAAACCATCTGAAAGTCTAGCAGCCTTATTATTTTTTTTAACCACAACTGGGTAGCTCCTGGCCTGCATCTCACCTGATGGTAAGTGATGATCAGGTCGAAGGTGGAAGCGAGCTTCACCCGGAATCCTCAACCACAGAGGAACTGGCTATCTTATCTCTAACTGCCAACACAACAATGCTGTTAACATTGTTGTTATGGCGACAGACTTAGATAAGATGGTGGTAGCTAGCCAGGCGGACTTAGAACAAGCCCTACCACCAACCGAATTATAAAAAGTTTTAATTTCGGTCCTAGCACAAAGTTTCGAGCCCGTTATTGTATTTTGAACTTTATTCATATAGTCTTTGGAACGAAAGACTTGAATCCAGTTTTAGTTCACATTTTTTTATTGAGAATTTTATGTTTTAAATATAGGGCGACCGCGTACCGGCAGAAAAACGTACTGTATTTCTATTTTCTTAATGTCCCTCGGCAAACTTCGTGTTTCGTCAGTTGTCGGATTTCTATCAGTTGCCCTTTGCACTTGGTGCAGACCGGACGCTCTCAATCGACTTGGAAGTATATAGAGTTGTTAATACTCTTTTAACTTAATGTAATTTATTAAAAAAAATGGGAGGAAAGTCGTAGGCATAATAGATATGAAAATAGTTTTACAGCTCTATATAGTTCACACGGAAATCAAAACAAAACAACAATAAAGTACTTAGTTCTGAATTCAAATTATTATACACGATAAATCTAATAATTGATGGACATAGAAATTAGCATTCGTTTGTATTCGGAAATGCGATGAAATCCCGACGGAACTTAGGAAAATAGAAATATACGAGTTGGAAGGCCTCCCACAAGATGGACCGATGACCTTGTGAAAGCCGCAGGAATCCGCTGGATGCAGGATGCACAGAACCGGTCGAAGAGACCGTGGGTTGGGGGAGGCCTATGTCCAGCAGTGGACGTCTTTCGGCTGAAATGATGATGATATAATTTATAAATGTGTCTTTCATAAAAAAACTTATTGCCGTGATGGTTGTAATAAGTAGTACAAAATTAAACCATACCTCTGTGTCTTTTAGGTTCAAATCCGGTCACCCGTCGAAGCCACCTAGAACGCGTGAAGAAATGATTGCGGAGGCTACATTATTAAAATCAGAATACCAAAAAATGGTTGCTGAAGGGGGCAGTAGTTGATAAGTGTATAATGTACAGGTAAACCAGAAAAAGTATGCGCTTCGGTAATCTTCGTGTTTCCGAACTAGCACGAACTTCGCGCCACAGAGTAACTTATAGGTATAGAGAATGGATTGAGCGTTAGCGTCACAAAAGTCACCACTCTCTAGAAAGAGACAGAGTGACTGTGCGGCCAATACCTGTATCTTTTCTGCAAGCTTGTAATAACAAACGCACTGCGCGTTTCTTCGCGTTCCTCATTTAATTATTAGGAAAAACATTAAACAAACAAACAATACAATTAAAAGGTAGGTAATACCTACGCTTGGTCGGACAGACCAACTAGAACTAAACCCGCTAAGTATATCAATATCAGTCACACATTTAAAAAATCTTTACACAGTTTATAGGTACTCCGTTATACTACCTCGGTAAAATCAAGAAAATGTAGTTATAATTAAGAAAAACATAGTCACCAACCGATCGACGCCAACCGTTTTAAATCGAAAAAAAATTGTTTAATTGGTTTTAAACCAGCCTTACATCTATAGACTCGTGAGGAAAGTGTCCTATGACGCATTGATCACTATGCCGATCGGAGAAAGCGTACCTGATAATCAGCTAAACGAAGATTTTTACCTATTTTTCTTCTCGTTTATTTCAATTCGTACGGTTTTAACTTAGCGCTACTTTCTATAGACTACTTTTTTACCTAGTATTCGACGTAGACGTCTTTGGGACTGGTTGCAATCAGTAGTTAAAGGTGTTGTGACGCACGCATACTAACTCGAAATCAATATAGAGCTCGCGCGCGTAAGTTCAACCCGTATAATTTTTATTTTTTGTTTTTCTGCAATTCTATCTTTAACCTTTTTTTACTATGTAATAATATTATAATTTTTTTTAAATTTATTTGAACTTGTTCGGTGCATTTTCTTTTTTATAAATTAAACGGTATCGTGGAAATTTACTACAGTATCTTCTTTATCCTACGTTCGAATTATATGTGGCAAAATAACCTCTTTTTTTTGAGAAAAGAGGTAAATAAAGATAATCTATCGAAGAAAGCTATCAAGACTGAAGAGAAAAGATTTGATTTTTTGTATGTTTATTTTTGTTTGTAATGAATAAACTCAAAAATTACTGACAAAAAAAAAATTTTTTTCAGCAGTAGAATGCATTATTATCACTGAGTAACATAGGTTATAGACCACGCAGGCAAAGCCGCTGGCGGAAGCAAGTTAATAAATATATCGATTACATTTCAAAGATTATACGGATATTTTACAAACATGAAAGTATATACATTAAAGTCAAAACGTCATTTGACCAATCAGAATTTTAGAAAGAGACAACTACTGGCCGCACATTCGCTGTTTCTCTCGTACTTTTCAGTCTGTATTCACTGCACAACTGAATACAGAACGCTCCGTCCATTGTCTATATCTATGGAGTAACCCCCCAAAGACAAAGCTTCTAAGGTCTATTTAAATCCATGTTTCAAATTGATAGTTAATTGATTTATGCGTGTGGCAATCCATTATAAAATACAATAGACTTGGATATATTTAGTAACCTATTCCGCTTAGCTATTTCTAAAGAGCCATAAAAATACCCTAAAAGAAATTAAAAAGTTTTCTCAGGCGATAAGGCTCACTCTGCGTTCATCGCTCGGTGTGGCAACACGCCGTGTTCAGGTTCTTGACAAGTCAATCGTCATCCTGATAATGCCTCGTTGAGAGGTGAAACACGTGTCGATTTCTTTCAGGGTTTTTTATGGCTCTTTAGAAATAGCTAAGCGGAACAAGTTACTAAAAATATCCACGTCTATTGTATTTTCCAATTGATGTTATTTCCCTTTAAACAAATATCACCCTTAAGATAATGTAAACTAAGTTGATTTAAGAATGACTAGTACAGTTAAAAACGTAATTAAATGTTGTAGTTGTAGCGAAAACTGAACCTTATGTGTAGGTGTTAAAGTAACTTTTCCAAAAAATCTTATTTGTTTAGAATAAGTTTTGTACTGCTGCGCTTTCAGAAGTGCAGCTTATTATTGCGCGCTGTATGAAGTTTTCTGTCTGGTCAAAAGTTTTAAAAACTTTTTTTTTTGGAATCGCATAGAGTTATTAAAAAATTAGCAATTATTTACCGGTTATAACAGCTCTATATTATATCTCGTCATGGCGCGTTCGTATTTCCGAAGATAGACGATGATTCCCGAAGCGCATACTTTTATTGGGATATCTGTATATAGGTTTTTGGAAAAAAAATGTACTAAGACCTCATAATTGCATTACTATTATAGACAAAAAAAAGTGTAAATGGTTACTTCACTAAGTTTGAAACTAAGCTATGTAAGGGATCACGCGCACTAGACAGCCACGAATCCACCCAGTCGTGGTTAAGGTTGCAAAATTACGTAATTTTACGGAAAATGCAGGTAAAATACGGGTATTTTACGATAATTTATATAAATTACTGTAAAATTACCAGCGACTTATGAAGTTTTAAATTTTAATTTGTGCTGTCCTCTGCTCTGCCGCTGCACATAGATGATATTATTATAATCCATGACATGGTGAGATTCATATCTTGAATTCTTGACTTGAGAATTAAGTTTTTAGGGATTTTTAGTACGCATGAGTCGCACGAGCCCAGTTTTCTGTTTTTTTTTTAAAGTCCCTGTACGGCTTATATCTCTGGAAAATTTCATTCAAATCCATTTTATTCGTTAATATTGAAGTAGTGACATACACATGATACACACAAACATACTTACTTCCGTATTTGCAGTATTTTAGTGGGTATAACTGAATGAGTACGTTTAATACGTGTTTTACCGAAAATTACCGTAAAATACGTAAAATACCGTAAATTACGTAAAATACTGTAAATTACGTAAAATACTGTAAATTACGTAAAATATCGTAAATTACGTAAAATACCGTAAATAACGTAAAGTTACATTTTTTACCGTATTAAACCAGGGTAATTTTACCGTTTTACATCCCTAGTTGTGGCCGTCTAGTGGTATTGTATGGTGTGCGGCTAGTTGGCCGTTGCGACCAAGTGCGCGATTCGTATCAATTTCTATAGTTTAGCTGGTCGTTGCGACCAATGGTCGTGGTCGTGGCCGTCTAGTACGCGAGGTCCCTAACTGTCAGACTGCTTTTAAAGGAAAAACAGACCTTCACGACTTATAATGTGCAAGCGACATCTGTACATATTATAAATAAATAAAACTAAACTCAACTACGACAAAAACGCCAACTAAAAAGGGTATAAACATCAAACAAAAAAATAATAAAATCTGGAGTCACACGTAATCTGTTCGATTTATGACAGAACGTGTTCACTAGAGGGCGCCATATACAATTTTAATCTGACGTCATAGCCTACCAGCGTACGATCAAGACGCTTCCAACGATACCTCATTTATCAAAATAAGCTTAGTAGTTTGAAGATATTTTATTTATTTATCTTTGAATCAGGCACATTACCCATAATTTATTAGTATAACTTACAACTATGTTAGTATAATTAATTAAGACAAACTTATACAACTACAAACAATAACTTACAGAACACTACATTATCTATTAAGGGCGGATTCGACCAAACTTGTATAAGTCTTATCGTTTTACAACTTTTCGTTTTACCAAATCTAAATCCCGGAATAACTGTCTATCCGAGAGTAAATCGTTATACCGCCAAAATGCACCGAGTAAACAAGTTATCCGAGATTAATATAATGGCGGCCGCTACATTACCAGATGTTTTCGTATGCTTTGTTTTAAATAGTTTATAGTCTGTGGTTCACAGCATGAGAGCATGTTGATCATTTCTTGTAGTTTTGTGATTTGTAACGATATTTTTTTAAAATAACGTAATGTTTACCAAATATTTTCGAGCAGTTTGTCGTTTGACTATTATATTCGTGGGATATCTGTTTTTTATTTTCTACTTTACTGAAATAATTTTACGAACCCACGACCTACGATCAGATATATTATTTATTTAAAATTACCACAAATCTACAACAAAAAATCAAGATCTCTAACAAAACGGATTCGAAAAGCCGCACACACGTGTTAATATTCAGTTGAAACTAATAAAAACCGGCAAAATTATGTGAACATAAAATCTTGCGTTTCGCTTTATAAACAATTGCTTTTCTATTTTAGTTGGCTTACATGTGCATTCATCAACTCAAAGAGTAATAATGGTGCCGATTCCCTTGTTCACAAACTAAACTAAATTTAAGTTCAGTGCATCTTTTTCTTTCTATTTCAATAAGAAAAGGACAGAAGATAAATTTTAGTTTAGTCCTGTCAAATTAATCAGCGCCTGTCACTACTCCATACAAGTTTAGACGTGATTAAAAACTTGCCTACTAAAATTACGTCCATTTACGTCAAGTAGGTACTGATTAATTTGACAGGACTAAACTAAAAATTTATCTTCTGTCCTTTTCGTAATGAAATAGAAAGAAAAAGATGCACTGAACTTAAATTTAGTTTAGTTTGTGAACAAGGGAATCGGCACCAATACCCAGTATTGGATACTCTACGTTTGTGATGGAAAAACGCAAAACGAAGTTATCTGAGAGTAAGATCTATGAGTAAAATTATTCAAGGGTTAGTTACTCTGGTGTAACATGGCTTTTGGTCGAATCTGCCCTAAGCCATCTTCTGGAGACACCTGGCAGCAATACATGTACTGCGCACAGGTGCCCCATCAGGTGGCCTTCAGCATAGTATAAAGAGAGGTAGTAAGCTATCTTCATAGAAACGCACCGCGCGCGGCTTGTATGTGTGCGCGGCTTGTATCTATGCGTCGCCGCACGCAGACTTAACAAAATCTCAACCCGTTTCTCGTGAGAAACCAGCCGAGATTTTGTTAAGTGTGCGTGCGGCGACGCCTAGATACTATGGCTCCACACATACAAGCCGCGCGCGGTGCGTTTCTATGAAGATAGCTTACTACCTCTCTTTATACTATGCCTTCAGTCTTACTAGCAACAATGCTCAGGAGACTGCTGTCGCTGTGTCACATCCGACACAGTAGTGACGCGTATCTTTTACGCATGATCGCAAAGAAGAAGATATGAGGGAGCAGATGAACATACGGTCATACATACCGTCAAAATCATAACCCTCCTATTTGCTTCGCCGTAGTCGGGTAATTAAAGTAATTTTCGTATCTGTGTGTGACCGCGTTCTCATAAACTGCGCAACGGATAATGATACAGTTTTTACATTTAGAGAATTTATTCCGGAACGTTTATGTGTATAACTGCCTCGTCGCAAGCGCTACCATGAGGTCTTGGGTCCGATTCCTGGGTCGGGCAAATTGTTATTGGGTTTTTCCATCTGGAATTTCTCAGTAACAGCCCGGAGTCTGGATTTGTGCCCGGTTGATGGCAATAGGCTCGCCCCCTATTACATGGGACTTAAACATAACTGTGAAATGTGGGTGTACTATTGGTACACCTCTGCCTAACCCTTCGGGGTATACAGGCGTGATGTTATGGTATGTTACATTAATTAAGCATGTAATTATTATTTATTTTCCAATCACATTAAATTAATTTAGCAATAATTATGTAGTTATAAGATTAAAATATTAAAAGTTACCGTTCAAATTAAATTATTAGAGTCTGGCCACACTAAGTCTGGAATGGAATAAATGGGCAACCCCAAAGTTTTAAATATTGTATACTCGTACTTTTACCTCAGTCAGTTATGTCAGTTTCGGGGTTGTAAGTAGATTAATGATTTTGGTACTTTGCCTTTTAATTTTTACATAATAGATTATGTGCTAAAGTGACTATTCTTTACCAGGAATACATCTGAATATAAACAGAATTACCTATCAAAAACAAAAAGACAAAGTATCAAATTATTTTTTTGTAGGACAGCATGGTGTTGCCATCTATAGATTTTCAAATTCCACCGTTTTTTTACTTATGCAGACTTAGCGTAGTTAGACTATATTGTTTGTTAAAATTATAACTGAATAAGCATTAAAGTAGAATTGACGAAAGCAAATGTGATTATAATTACGAGTAAGACCCTATACCTTCCAAATCAATATATTCCATAGAGAACAGTGGTGACCCAGTGGTATGGGCCACGACTTAGACCGATGACACACGGGCGTTGCCGAAGCGTTTCGTTGTCGCAGCGCAGTGAGTGCCACACGAGCACTGCATAGCTTATCCTGACGTCACAGCGTCGGTGTAAGTAAGCGAATTTTTTTTAAATATCGAAGGCTGCAG
The DNA here is from genome assembly GCA_949152395.1 of Agrochola litura. Classification (NCBI taxonomy): domain Eukaryota; kingdom Metazoa; phylum Arthropoda; class Insecta; order Lepidoptera; family Noctuidae; genus Agrochola; species Agrochola litura. Next base: position 10,031,769 of record OX424517.1, on the reverse strand, counting down.
GCCTTCGATATTTAAAAAAAATTCGCTGCGTTCCGTTGTCGCTCCGTCGTCTCACCGCAGCACCCCTCCCCACTTCGTCTCCCTGGCCCCTTGTCCGATGCGCACGTATTCCATCGCCGCATGTTAACGCACCGTGTGTCACGACGCTTAGATTTATATGTAAGCAGCCCCGGATCTAGGGGGGGGCAAGCCGGGGCCCGTGCCCCGGGCGCCAACTTCAGGAAGCGACAAATTCAAGCGTAGCAGACAAGTGCACCACCCAGCACACAGCAACTTTGCAATAAATGAGACGCGCAGCACATCATTTTTTTTTCTTTTTTACAACAGTTTTGGCGCCCCTGTTGAATTGGCGCATTATCGATCGATACAATTTGATTAATATGTTGCTGCCAAAATTTTAATTTCGCGGTGGCTAACTTAGTGCATCCCCATAAAAGATTGGCGGGGGGCGGCAGACGGCAGCATTGCCCCGCCTCAAAAAAATCTAGATCCGGGGCTGTATGTAGGTAGAACTACGGAGCGTCACCGCTCAGGCGTAGCAGCGTCGACGAAACGCATTGGCAATGCCCGTGTGGCATCGCTCTTAGAGTGAGGCCTCATTAGTGCGTTGCGTCGTGTCGTCACAACGGATCAACGCATAGGCCACACCTGCGTTGCGACGATGCACGACGTAGCAACGCAAGAGGGCGACACACGACGTTGTAACTTGTAGTTTGCCACTCTAGCAGTGAAACGCAGTCAGTCGTCGCACTGGAGCTACGAAAGCGCAGCGCATCAAGCGCATCAGCGAGGGGTCGCTTCGTGTCCCGTTCATCGATCCATTGAAACATCGCGTGCGAGGACGCAACGCATAATGTGGGATGGCACAAAAAAAAAAAAACAGTGGCACTCCGGCAGTGCCGACAGAAGTGAAAACTTGAAAAAAAAATCAGCACCGCAGTAATCAACGCGTTGATGTCTTTTTAATCATTAAAAAGAAATCAACGCGTTGATTACCGCGGTGCCGATTTTTTTTCAAGTTGACCATTATGGTCAAAAGCTGGTGTCGTAACAATGTCGCGAAATCCCTTCTCAGAAAACCCAACGCGCCTAAAGAAGTAAAAAAACGACGCAGCGATGACGCTGCGGCGACGTAACGCAACGCACTAATGAGACCTCACTTTTACGTGTCGTAGGTGTGTCATTTATTTCATTACCACTGCTCTCAAAACGGTGAAGGAAAACATCGGCAACCGGTATTTCCTAGAAGAATAAACGTCAAGAATTATTACTATTTAATTATTTGAAGAATTAGGGTGGTCGCACATCTGACGGAAGACGCATGGGGCGTAACTTCGTTAGTATAGTTGACGCACTAACGTATCATCGGTTATGTGTTTAATTTTTTATTATCTACTTGCACGTTCTGGCGTTACGCGACCGACGATACGCGACACATCTTCCATCAAATGTGCGACCAAAGCAAATCAATTGTCAAAGATTTTCTTAACTCGGAAAACTGGTTCCTGCACAGATTTTCTTCCATTCTCGATTCAAAATGTACATCCATTTAATAGTACAGAAGATTTACTCCGCAAAATCATTTAAATAAATAAAACCGGCCAAGTGCATGTCGGACCACGCATAATGTAGGGTTCCGTAGTTGGGATGAATTTATCCCAAGAACAAACTTAACTTTGTAGTTGAAAAAAAAATGTTTCATACAGAATGTATGGGAGAACATGTTTTTACAACCGCAAATCTAAGTTGGTCGATTATTACTCGGTTAACTTGTAAAGCCTACTATGCTGTGATAGTTTTCCTTTTAAATTCGTTATATAAGCTGCTGCCGTGAATTTTTTCACATATCTAAAACCAACCATTTAGCTGCAGGGACACACACTTGACTCTAACAAAAATTTGCACTTTAAAGCTTAATATTTCGATCTCTGAATTAAAAAATGGTTTAACACACTCAAAATGTTTTTGAAAGACCTTTTCAACGATACCTCATACCAAGGGATAAAAAAAAAACATCCCCACTTTACGTGTAGGGGAGGTACCCTAAAAAAATATATTTTTCATAATTTTATTTTACCACTTTGTCGGCATGATTAAAATGTATACCCATGCCAAATTACAACTTTCTAGTACTAACAGTCTTGGAGCTAGACCGCGGACAGACAGACAGACAGACGGACATGCCGAAACTATAAGGGTTCCTTGTTTACTACGGAACCCTAAAAAGCGACTCTTGCTACGACACAATAAAGTGCAATTCAGTACCCTAATTGCGTGATACAACACAATCTGTTTCGATTTGAAACAATACTAATCCATTGCTTCATAAGTTGGAATAAAAAAAAATTGCTCAACAACGTAAATACCGCAATGAATGTTGTTGAACTGTCAAAATGAAACAAATAAGGCATAATTGTTCACGAAAATAAGTTACGCAATTAGGGTACAGGTCGCACAGCGCTAATTACCTACAGTTATATTCATCTAGACGTTGCCTCTCTTTCTATCGCGTAACTCTTATATCTTCTGACTACGTTACGCTTACAGAATTGGCCCGACAAGACGGGCCCGCCGCGTACTTGTAGCTTCATACCTTGAATGCGGAGTGCGTCTTCTGTACTATTCTGTGATAAAACCACAAAAAAAGTGTATTTATATTAACTTGTAGATTTACACTTATTTAAATCGAATGTAGATTGTAAATAAATATTACTTAATGTGTATACAGGGTGGATTTTTGAGATGGGGCAGTAAGGGCAGGTAACTTATCCGTTGGTAGCTACTATTTTCTTTTCATTAGTCAATCTGCCTAGCCTTTTCCCAACTATGTTGGGGTCGGCTTCCAGTCTAACCGGATGCAGCTGAATACCAGTATTTTACATGGAGCGACTGCCTACCTGACCTCCACAACCCAGTAACTGTAATAGGGAATACGAAACCCCTTGGTAAGACTGGTTGTCAGAATTTCGGGCTTCTGACGACCCGTAACGACTGTCAAAGAACCACGAATGACAGCCGGGACCAACAGCTTAACGTGCTTACCGAGGAACGGAGGAGTCTTGGTATGTAAAGATGGTCACCCATTCACGGACCAACCGCGGCAAGCGTAGCTTAACCGGATGGTTCGACCCGTGCGACTTATTACTTAGCCACGAGCTCCTGAATTTTCTTTTCATTTGTGGTAGCTTTAAATTAGTATTTTGCGATTTGTTCCTTTTCTAATACTCCAAGCTCAGTAGGTCCAGAAGAGTCTTTTAATGATTATCCGAAACTGCATTGGAAAAATAAATATAAAACGCAAAAATGTACGTTTTCTGTCTTTTGCATGTTATATAACTTTACAGTTTTTAACACAACTGTTAACACTAGATACTAAATTAAAAGACTATCTGTATAAATAAATACAAAAACAAAAGGCCACTATTAGGCGTCCGCATCGCTGTCATCTGGTAACGTGCCCAGCAAGATGACCATACAATTTTTTTTAAATCAGTAAAAAGTTAAAGACATCCTCCTAAGATTGTTTTCCTGTGGCTACTACGGTTTTGGTGCCTGCCCTTACTGCCCCGTCTCAAAAATCCATTCTGTATTATGTATTTTTGTTAAATAAATTATTTCTTAATAATAGTTATTATTGTGTTTTAATTTGCCAAATAGTTACAGTCAACCGCACGTCATGATAGGACTATAAGGCTGCGCGTATTTGGAGTCAACCGCACGTCAGTGATAGGACTATAAGGTCGCGCGCACTTTGGATGCGTTTTCGTACAAATTTCACTCGTGCGTACATTTCAAGGTGGAATTTTCAAAAACCTTAGTGCTCCCCTACATTATAAAAGGAAGCTGGGTGCAAAATTTCACGGTCCTAATCCTTTGGGCTCTGCGTTGATATGTCAGTTAGTCAGTCAGTCAGTTTCTCCTTTTATAATATATACTAGCTGACCCGGCAAACGTTGTTTTGCCATATAAATGTTTGGGGTGGTCCACCCTTATCACTTAGGGGTATGAAAAATAAATTACGACCGATTCTCAGACCTACCGAATATACATATAAAATTTCATAAAAATCGATCAAGCCGTTTCGGAGGAGTATGGCAAATAACACTGACACGAGAATTTTATATATATAGAAGATATAAATTTATATATGTCGTAGCCAGATCTTAGAATTGATCATTTCATGAAATGGCCAGCTAAAATTGACCATATTGTTCAAACGTCAACGTTTAAGATATGTTAGTCGACGTTTGGCCATATCATTTAAGTAGGGTATCCATGCAAATATTACTGGCATTCATTAACTTTTAGTAATCTGGGCCAATGGATAAATAAAACATTTTTCACTCCTCTTGCTCAAAAAGGCCGTCATTGTAGAGTACCAGAGCGGGGAAAAAATTGCATTTCTTGCTCTAGGGGAAAAAGTAATTTTTTTTTAATTTTTGTCTTTTCCAACGAGCCTTGAAAAACTAAAAAGTCTTTATTCTTTTGTAGAATAATCATGAGTATGGACTCGACTTATTACTTGTTCACAAAAAAAAGAACATTTTATTTTTGAAAATGGAACTAAGTGCGGCTGGCTATCTCTTCGGTAGAATCATAGAGGAAAGTAATATATATGGTAGAATGCGAGCATTGCGTTGCGGCTACAGAAGAAATAAAAAAGGCATTGGCGCGAAATCTTTAGAATTTTTCTCTAATTTAATGCTTAAAACAATTTTATTTAAATCTTCGATTTCTGACATTCGACATATTAATTAATCGAGTCGATCAAAATTGAAAAAAAAAATCGTTTGGCATAATCGTTTTCGCTCACATCATTACAATAAAAAAAAAATGGTCGGCGATTTTTAACACAAATTGAGTAGTGGTAATGAATATTGCGTGTTATTGGACCTGTGTTCGTATATTACGTTAAGATCTGGGCATTTTCTAGTTGTGTATAGTATTTTTAATAATATTTGTCACATTTTAAATCGTATCTACATGTGTATGTGTGATATTTGTGAAAAGTTAAAATGTAAACTCGCACGATTGGCGCGAAACTTCGACTTTGGATATCAAAAACTTAATTACCACTACTTATTTAACTTGAACAATGGATGAACTCGTCAAATAATTAAATGATGTAGTATTCACTGCCCCTGTGGTGGAGTTTGAAATCCCCAATTTTTATTTTTTAGCCTCGACCTCGACTGTCATCAAAATGGCGATGATCGCATTTACAGATTTGAATTTTATAACGGTAAATTAATATTGTATTGGATTATTTTATTTTCTCGCAATCGTAGTGAAAAGTAGAGTGTAACACACGGCGCTAAAACCCATTATAACTCGGTTTCTATTTACTCCCTCGCTAAAGCTCGGGAGTAAAACTACCTCGTTACAATGGGTTATTTTAGCCCCTCGTATAACAATCTACTATTTCACTCCTCTTGCTCAAAAAGGCCGTCATTTTAGAGTACCAGAGCGGGGAAAAAATAGCATTTCTTGCTCTAGGGGAAAAAAGTAATTTCTTTTTAATTTTTGTCTGTTCCAACGAGCCATGAAAAACGAAAAAGTCTTTATTCTTATGTAGAATAATCATGATTATGAACTCGACTTATTACTGGTTCACAAAAAAAAGAAGAACATTTTATTTTTGAAAATGGAACTAAATGTGGCTATCTCTTCAGTAGAATGCGTGCATTGCGTTGCGGCTACAGAAGAAATAAAAAGACATTGGCGCGAAATCTATAGAATTTTTCTCTAATAACGAATTGAATTGGTGACCGTAATATAATTTACAACAGTGAAAATGTCATCATCTAGTGAGAAGATCTTCACAGAGGACTGAAATTAAGTTGCCGGAAAAACATCTCGTTAAATATCCAGAATTGTATAAATTGTACATTTAAATAATACAGTTAAATAAACTATTTAATATTGTATTGGATTATTTTATTTTCTCGCAATCGTAGTGAAAAGTAGAGTGTAACACACGGCGCTAAAACCCATTATAACTCGGTTTCTATTTACTCCCACGCTAAAGCTCGGGAGTAAAACTACCTCGTTACAATGGGTTATTGGGTTATTATGGGTATTTCCCTCGTATAACAATCTACTATTAAATAGCTGTAATTCCAGAAGAAATATAATAATTAATAAGATTTGAATAGGTAAATACTAACCTGTGAAATACGTTCCAAACTCCATGGTTTTTTAAGGTTGCGCTCGTTTTTCGAGTGAATTTCATAAAAGTCACGTAGATTGGTATAATAACGATACTTTACTGCACTTTTATCTTCCATTTGCATATTTATAATTGCTTTTCTAGTCGAATTATCGTCCGCCGCCATGATGCACAACAAAAACAAAGCGACATCAACGCCTCTACCGGTGGATAATCTATTTTACGATATGATCACTAATGTTTGGCCACATCATGAAGTAGTCGTGCGTTTAACTGTTCATATCGTCAAACGAGTATTCAATGATCTGGCCAGACCACATCATGATGTGGCCAGCGGTCGATGTACTATTGCAAATGCAACCATTTCATGAAATGGTCGATCATTTCATGAATGAAGGTTTTCAAAATCACGCTAGAAAGCATATTTTCCAATTCCATTACACCAAGAAAATATTTACGAAATAAGATTTCACAAAAGGTTCCTCCACCAGTAACTTTACAAGGTTTTATCGAGAGGAACGGACAGGTATTCGGCGCAACAAAACAGTTTTCAATGGGCGAACTGCCAAAAGATACGTTAAAACTTATAAGAGGTGTATTGTGAAAAGTTTTGGACATTTATTTCGAACTGGCTTCTGTCCGCGACTTCGTTCACGTGGAAGTCGTAAGACACCACAATATACTACGTAATAACGCACACTTTCATAAAACTTCCCTGTATACTCTGTTTGTAGTTTTTTTCTCAGCAGCCAAAATATACAGAGAATCAGGACAGGCGGGAGCAAGCAACGTACAGTTGTCCGTGTGAGAAGTAGCTTGTCCTGAGGTCGACACCCGTAGCCTTTAGTGTCTGCCCCTGTGACTTGTTGATCATCATCGCAAAGCATACCAACGCTCACAGGGAACTGCAAGCGCTTAAACTGGAAGGGGTAATTGTGGGGAATGAGGTTAAAAACTGATACCTAGCTCATAACAGGTGGCAGCACAATTGTACGTCTTTAAACCGCCATTGTTGTGTTTATCTTTACTTTTGTGTGGATCACAAATTAAACGAAAACTAGATAAATATATATGAGACTTGGAGTGTAGCACTATTAAAAAAAACCGGCCAAGTGCGTGTCGGACTACGCACAATGAAGGGTTCCGTAGTTGAGATGAATTTATTTATCCCAAGAACAAACTTAACATTGTAGTTGAAAAACATGTTTTCCCATACATTCCAACTGCAAATCGTCGCTCGGCATATAATACCGCGAATGTGAAATTTTTTACGTTTTTGTTTTAATTGCAGGATCACTTATTTGAACGTGTAGAATGAAATAAAACAAATCTGATTTTCGTAAAAAATTTCACATTCGCGGTATTAATATAATAATAATCTAACTAATCTAATCTAAATCTAATACCTTTAAACCAGCAATTCTTGTATATACCTATGTATATATAATCTGACTCTCGGAAACGGCTCCAAGAATTTTTATTAAATTTAGTATGCAGGGGGGTTTCAGGAGCGATAAATCGATCTAGCTAGGTATCATTTTTAGAAAACGTCGTTCAAAAAAAAATTATCAACCAGATATTTGTCTTTATTCAAGTAACAAGGACTCATTGCGTTAGTAAACTTATGAACTATGTTAACTTATTTTACGAGGTCACTTAGAAAGTTTTGCGACTAACAGTTTTTGTCTATAGAATACTGGCTGGTTTTGATGTCAATTTAAACGATGACTACTTATTACAAAAAAACATAACATTCCAAATTCGAAATTCCCTCCACATTTTTTTACGAGCAAAATCAAAATACTCTGTCTTACTGAAAACTGGATTTATAACGAGAACATTTTCGCGCGATGATTTTGTACGATTTCAAATGTCGACTTAAACCAGAAGAATCGTTTGAAAGCCCTTCTAAAGCGACTGTTTTTCGCTGGTTTAACGAATTTATGGGTGGTCTAGTAATTTTGGCAGACAAAGAAAGAAGTGGCCGCCCTATGACGGTTGTTACATAACAAAAAGTGCTGGCTGTGAAAAATGTAATTCAAGAGAATAGGCGAATTACATATGAAGAGGTTCAGCATACACTGTGAAATTTGAATCACAGTTTTGCTAGAACAAACGTTGTTCAGACCATGGTCTACTACCATTCTACAGCATCCAATAAAAAAAAAATATATATAATTAGTTTTTGAAAAAACACAAAAATGCAAAGTTTAAAATGTCAAGATATATAGATGTATACTGCCGATTGGATCGGGAAGTGTGCATGAAATTCTACACAGGCATCTTCGGTTATGAAAGATAGTTTCACGCTGGTACCGTAAAATCTAACGCAGGGTCAGAAGGAGGTTCGGGTAGAATGGTGCCGAGACATGATAGCAAAATTGGTAGCAGGCTCGTCTCGGCGCGTTTAAGATATCATTACGGGTGATGAATCTTGGATTTTTTTAATATGATCCAGAAATGAAGCGTCAATCGACCGTGTGGCTGTTGAACCAAAATGAACCAACGCCTACCAAAGTGAAGCGAGCCAGAAGTGCAGGCAAAATGTTGACCGCAAGTTTTTTTTTTTTTCTACCAGGTTATCTGGTGTCAGTACCTACCCTGACGAGATCAAAGAAGCATCAATGCTGAATGGTATGTTACCAAATGTTTGCCAGAAGTTTTTACTACTGCAAGCAGCAAGCGACCGAACACTGGCCTCCGTGGGCTACACTGCTTCACCACGACAACGCGCTGGCTTACTCGGCGCTCAAAATAAGGGACTTTCTGGACAGCACACCAGTCAAATTTATAGGTCATCCTCCTTACAGTCCCGATTTGGCTCCGTGTGACTTTTTCTTGTTCCCCAAAATAAAAAATCAACTCAAAGGAAAACAGTTTTCATCACCTGAAGATGCACTGGGTGCATTTGAGAAGGAGATTGGAGAGGTGTCTGATGCGGATTGGAAAATGTGTTATGAAAATTTGTTTAGACGTATAAAACTGTGTATAGACGCCAATGGAGAGTTCTTTCAAAAGATATAATAAAAAAAATTATAACCTGTAGTATATTTTTTTCTAGTATCACAAAACTTTCTGAGTGAAAATAAATTTAAACTAGATTACGTGGGGTAATCTAGTTTAAATTTATTTCACCTCATGGGAGATAGCACTGCAGTGATTGATGTACATGCAATCCAGACTGCTAGCGATATTGTTGGAGCTGGCCCGTGCTCTGCGTACCAGGGATGCACACCTCATTCGCATCGTTACGTAAAAGCAATTAATATGTGCGTCCGCGAATATTCCCGATGCGCTACAAAAACGGGGCAGCCCCACCAATACCCTGAAAGCGTTGTTGTATTGGACACGAAGGGCGTTGCATGACCTTTGGGTATATCTAGCCCACAGGCTGGACGTGTAAAACGTTGTACAATAAGCTCGAAACAGAGTAATTTTGGCTTTTTAAGTGAGCAGCGTGCAAACCTGCTAGCCAGCATGTTTGCCCTTACCGACAACGCCCTTCGCTCCCGCTCAATATCGAGTCCGTCATTGAGGTCAGGGGTCAATATATGACCAAGATATTTAAACGTAAATACTCTTTGTAGTGGAGTCCCATTGAGTAATACAGGTGGTACATAACCCGGTCTGCCCCCAGCCTCAAAGACTATGATCTCCGACCTATTGGAGTTATACATCAAACCATGTGTTTTGGCATACTGCTCACATTTGGCGACCAATTACTTTCTGAGACCACAGATTGACGCGCTCAGAAGCACCATATCATCTGCATAGCTAATATTATTTACAGAAATACCATCTATATAGCAACCCACTCTGGTGCTGCTGAGCTCGCCAATCCTACCTCACCCCGCATTCCAACCTGTATGGCTTGGAAAAAGTTCCAGCCCATCGTACACTATTGATCTGGTTACCATACCACTATTTAAAGATGTTTGCTCGCAACCTATCCTTCTCCATCTTTCTCCACAATACGTCATAAGCAACCAGATCAGAAACCTTGAATAAATCGATGAACCTAGCATAAATCGGCGTCCCACGCTGTGTATAGTAAGTATGTGATAGTATGCTTAAGGCACAACACTGCACTTTCTGTTGACAAACCACGCCGAAACCCGAATTGGTTGTCATGAACATTTACAGTTTTATTTATTTGTGTATTAAGCAGACGGTCAAACACTTTTGATATTTTGATATTATAGTAGCTAGAGAGATGGGCCTTTTGGATGCCGAGCGACGAAATGTAAGTTTTTACGCACAATATTGAGAGATTTACCATGTTATTTTAAGACCATAGACTTCTTATAGGTTTTCCTGTAATCTATGAGTAAAGAACCATACTATGTATTTTTTTCAAAATTTTTGGTCCAGTAGTTTCGGAGATAAGGGGGGGGGGAATGGTCAATTTTCATTGAATTTATTAAATATCTTTAAAAGTAGTTATTTTAAAATTATATAAAAAATATATTTAAGATCCTCGCAACAAGCCCTTTCATTTGATATGTCACACGGTACTGTTAGCAAAACTTTTTTTTTAAATTTTCTTGTTTGCGCCCCAAAAGTGACACCTATATTCAAAATTAAATTATTTACGTTACACATTCGTGTTTGGGTCACAGAAATACATATGTGTACCAAATTTCAACTTAATCGGTCCATTAGATTCGGAGTAAATTGGCTGTGACAGACGGACAGACAGACAGACAGACAGACAGACAGACAGACAGACAGACCGACAGACAGACACACGAGTGATCCTATAAGGGTTCCGTTTTTTCCTTTTGAGGTACGGAACCCTAAAAACGAGCTAAGGACAGGGGAAGCTTCTACCACTGGTAAAAAAGCAGCTTTAGTGGAAAAGTCAATAAATTATGAACGTTTTATATTTTATAGGTTATTTTGTTTTTTGACATTCAGTTCGTTTTTTGTTAAAGACTGGTGGCGTACGATAGAAATAGCGTGATCAGAGTTGAAAAACAACTCGGGCATGATCTTCCTCACTGAAAAACGTCAGAGATACCACTTCTAGCACTGATCTAATATAGTAATATAAACACACTAATACTTTACTATAATTTACTTAATATCACATCCTTAGTTCTCTTGGGAGCATCACCTATAAACCACTTTCTCCCATAACAGGCTTAAAGGATAGCACATCGTCGCGATGAAATTTCGGATTCCATTTATTTTCGGAGAACTTTGTCCCACAGTTTTCTTCTTATAACATCTTTGGCAAATACATGGGTCGGTATTTTTTCAGTAAACAGCTGCACAACTGGGCTCAATAATTAATTATGCGTAAAAGAAGTCTCTTGTTTACAAAAAATAATTAAAATAATAATTTTTGTGCGTTAAATTGGCCTGTTCACACACCCAAGAATTATTTTGGTGCTGTATTCGATTGATGTTCCCGTACGCCAGACGAATCAGATTTTCAAAAGTGGGAACTACCTTACTAAGAGTCTTATATTTCGAATGAAAAAGAAGAAGAAGAAAAAAGAAGCCTGGGATGTAAATTATGTACCAGGTTCTGCCCGCGACTTTTGTCCGCGTGAAATATCTTGTTCCTCCGATCCAGCGTGTCGCATCGCATCGCCTGCGCACGCTATTACTTCGTTTTTGCTTAGCGGTATCTGATTTTTAATCGTTTTGCTCTGCTCCTAAGGGTCTTTACGTGTTGTCAACCTTCTTCAAGAGTAGGGTTTTCAAATGCGAAATTTTTAGGGTTCTTTACCTAAAAAGGAAAAGCGGAACCCTTTAGTATAACTTCGTTGTCCGTCCGTCAGTCTGTCAAGATCCATTTTCTAAAGAACGCGTGGAGGTTGTAAGTTGAAATTAATATCAAATAGGTACGTAGATCATGGTCTCTTGGAGCTCTAAAAAAATCAAACATCAAAAAAATAATAAAAATTCAAAAAATTCAAAATATTTTATTTCACATAAGCCTAAATGGGCACTTATGAAACGTCAGAAGCTAGATGCACGGTTCTAATTGGTCGTTTCCTATGGAGAAGAGCCGGCAAGAAACACCACGGTTACTCTTTTTAAAAATAATTGGCTTTTACAATACTTTCAAATAACAGTGTTACTAGGTATGGGAGGACAGTGTAGGTCTTTCAATAAGTACCAAGTACTTAACAAAATGGAAAATGGTCAACAGGTCTACAATTCACTAAGCCTATAGCGTTCCCACATTCACAAAATTGAAAAGAATCTATACAAAAGATAAATAAATTTATAAAAGTAAAAACTTATTTTAATAAAACGCAATTATATGATTGCTATTACAACTGTAGCTAATCAATCTGAATAATTCCGTGGCTGGCGTGAATACATTGACATCTCGACTTGTATGTTATTTTTTATTGGCTTAATACGTTCTACGCATTAGGAAGTTACATGAAAAAAATTTACAGCTCAAAATATAAATAACTTTTGGAGCAATCGACTATGGTATTATGTTGACATCTCGCATTTTTACGTGTTTTACTTGATAACAACATGTCAAATTAACGATTCACATGGTTTTGTGAACGAACATTGATATTTTGTTATATCAACTTAACCCCTAAAACAACTAAAACACATACTGTAAACTAATTTACCGATTTACCAGAAGAGGTCAAACCTTTAAAATGGCCGTCCTGAAAAATTGCCATTTTAGACATGTCAACATATTCACGCCAGCCACGGAATTATCATGTCCACAAGTCACCAATAAAGAGTTGTCTTGTCAGCACCGGGCTTGCGGACGGTGAGCAATGAGTAGCTCGCCGTCCGATAAGGACCAGGCCCGGGTCGACGGCGCGTTGTGTTCCACGCACGCCTCAAAGAGATGTCAGCAGAATTGACGGGGTCCACTATAGCCGATGCCTCGGGGTTGCGAAGAAAACAAGTAAAGGAAAAGCTGCGAAAATTGTTGATTTGTAGTCTTATCACATTTTTTTTTGCGATTACAAACTTACATTTGCAGTTGGAGAATTGACCGTGACATCGATGTATGGGAAGCATGTTTTTCAACTACAAACTTAAGTTTTTTTTGGGATATATTCTTCCCAACTACGGAACCCTTCTTTTTGCGTGGTCCGACACTCACTTGGCCGGTTTTTCAAATCCGACTGGTATCCCGCGTCCTAATAGAAAGCGACTACGCGACCATAGCAAATTCCAGATGGAATAACCCAATAACACTTGACTCGACTCGGGAATCGAACCGAGGGCCTCATGCTCACCAGTAGCGCTAGCGACCACTAGACCAACGAGGTACCATAACATAATGCTTTGATCATGTCTATACCACACTGTCTCAAAAAGAAAGTCTTTGACCAGTGCGTGTTGCCAGTGATGACCTATGGTACTGAAACGTGGTCGCTCACAATGGGCCTTATCAGAAGGCTAAAACTCACCCAAAGGGCAATGGAGAGGGCTATGCTTGGAGTTTCCCTACGTGATCGAATCAGAAATGAAGAGATCCGCAGGAGAACTAAGGTAACCGACATAGCCCAAGGAATTGCCAAACTTAAGTGGCAATGGGCTGGGCACATTGCTCGCAGAACGGATGGCCGATGGGGCCGAAAGGTTCTGGAGTGGCGACCGCATATCGGAAGACGTAGCGTTGAAAGGCCACCCACAAGATGGACCGATGACTTTGTGAAGGCCGCAGGAATCTGCTGGATGCGGGAAGCACAGAATCGATCGAAGTGGCGGTGCTTGGGGGGGTTTGTGTTCAGCCGTAAACATCATGTCAATATAATATCACGCCTGTATTTCCCGAAGGGTTTGGCAGAGGTGCGCCTACATTTCGCCAGTTAATGATAGATCGCCCGATGACTTGTCTTGCTGGAAGCTCTTCCGGAAGGACGGGTTTGTGTCCTGCCGGAAGACTTCAGTGAGTCCTGCTAGCAGTACGCAGTTTGTATGAAAATTTGTCTGGCCCTTCCAGCAGTACGGTGACCTTGACTTTGAACTTTGGCTAGCGCATATTAAATTAAAACTCATTTGATTAATAAGTACTTTCATATTTTTTATGATAATAAAATAGATGTATTCGTACTCGATAAATTCTAATGTAATCTAACTAGCGTGTATTGTCCCACTGCAGGGCAAAGGCCTCCCTCTCCCTTTTCCACACAACTCTGTCCATTGCTAGTGTCGGCCAGTCCTTTCGGTAGGAGTCAAGCTCGTCCCGCCATCTTCGTCTCGGCCTGTCGCGATGTCGTCGTACGTTTAGTGGGACCCAATCAGTAGTTATTTTAGCCCATTTGTCATCTGACATGCGATAGACATGTCCGGCCCAGTCCCACTTAAGCTTAGCGGCTTTCTGGGTAACGTCCGTGACCTTGGTTTTGGCACGCAGTGTTGTGTTCCTTATACGGTCCGAAATTCGAACCCCCAGTATACTACGTTCCATGGCTCGCTGGCAAACCTCGAGCTTGGACCCCGGTTGAAGTGTCAAAGACCAGGTTTGAGCACCATATGTGAGAATGGGGAGAATGCATATGTCCATAATTCTCCGTTTGAGACATAATGGTAGATCTCCTTTTAGAAGATCTTTCATTGACCAATAGCTCCTCCAGGCGCTTAAATTACTCATTATTATTATTGGAACGCATTTATCTAATACTTATTAAGTATTTATAAGAAAGACCTATTTAGGAACTATACCTAAATCTGTCACTTTGGTTTAATTGTACCTGTATGTTTAAAATTAATAAAAAAGGAGCGAGTGACGATGTACCTACTCACGAAATAATCAAAATCAGGAAGTAAAAAAAAATTGTCGACGCCGTAATACCGAAATGTTGACACGCGTTTTCTGTACCCGGGCGTCGAAAGAAGTCGCGCGAGTGCGAGCGCCCTACTCCCATGCGCCATCGCGTGCTGATGGAAGATTAGTTGTGTTTAGAAACCGTTTCTTGTACAATGTGAAGAAACAAAAGTAGTCTATATACCATTACGGTACTGTGACCGAAAAAAGTTGCGTCCTTCCGGAACTACTTAAAGTCCTGCTGGCAGGACTCCGGGTGATTAATGATTATTACCTACTTAGTACTTACTTATCTTTCGCGTCAGGTGCTTCAGTAAGAGAGCGGGTTGAAAATTTCGTTACACACGGAATCGAGTTTGAAGAGGTCGTGTTACAGCCGCTATCCGATTACTGAGCACCCTTCAACTAGTGATGTGATGGTTGCGAATATCCGAAATATCCGTGGAAGAAATACCCGATAAAATATTCATTAAAATTGAACAAAAGAAGAATTGTACACCTCTGCAACAAGGCGTGATGCAGAGGTGTACAATTCTTATTTTGCACAATACCTATGGTACACCAAAATTTCGCCAGTTAAGTCCCATGTAATAGGTTCATGGAGGAGACCTATTACCATCAACTGGGCACAAATCCAGACTCCGGGCTGCTACTGAGAAATTCCAGATAGAGAAACCCAAATAACAATTTTACCGACCCGGGAATCGAACCCAAGACCTTATGCTCAGCAGTAGGGCTTGCGACCACTAGACCAACGAGGCAATAAGACAAAATAAATTATTTGCTTTAAGATCCTGCCACACGATGCGCTGCCGCCGCACTGCCGCCGCCGCGCCGCCGCCCGCATCGCAAGGATTTCGGTCATTGGCGGTCACACGGGCGCTGCGGCACCGTAATGTGGTTACGCCGCAGCGGTGCCGCGCCACAAAGCGCGTAAATTGTCATCTGTCAAACGTCTGTGTTTTTGACAACGCACAATCAACTGAGCGATTCCAAAAAATTAAACCTTCCAAAACCTTTAAAGTAAAAATACTTGCATAGAACATTGATCCGTAACGTAATATAAATAAAGAGCACAATCGCGTTTACATAAATGAGGTGTCGGTAACGGTGTCGCGAGCTCAATTGTTTTTTTTCATCTTAAAAATGCCCAACGCGCCTAAAGAAGTTTTCACATCAAAAATAGATTCCTCATGCCCAGGTATCCGAAAATACCCCATGTTATGTTCCGCGATTCTTGATAGTTTTCCAGTTTACCTTAAAACCACTAGGCCATCACGCTGAAAGCCTATTACGAAGCCAAAATTCGTCACCATACGATTACAAGCTGATATTACTGATTGATGATATTAATGAAGATAACGTAACGTGTATAACCACAGATGAATATTATACAGATGGGTCACTCCGCATTTTAGATATGAAGCTACAAGTAGGTACACGGCGGGCTCGACTTGTCGAATTCAGTGGGCGTAACGTAGTCAGAAGATATAAGAGTTACGCGAAAGAAAGAGAGGTAACTTCTAGGTGAATATAACTGTTGGTAAATTAGCGTAGTGCGACCTTTTTTTTTTGGGTGGTAAATTATCAAATATCTTCTCCCGCTCTGGGCTCAGACTCTTACTGACTAAAACCCTCCCGTGTTCCTTGAGTTGCTTGTATGTTGCCAAGGGCCACGGTAACTCTTTCGGACAAACCCGCAACCCCGGCGGACATCGGCCCTAGCGGACCCCTTCATTTGTGCTGACATCTCTTTGAGGCGCGCGTGGAACACAAGCAACGCGCCATCGACTCGGGCCTGGTCCTTATCGGACGGCGAGCTACCCATTGTTCACCGTCCGCAAGCCCGCGCCTTCGGTGGCCGGGAATCGGCTTGCGATTCCCGATGTTTAGGGCGTCTCCTGCAGCGGTTAGGGGCGTGAGGGCGCGAGACTTGCCTCTCCCTCACGCGTTCCGCCTCTTCCTTTGCGAGCATTACTGCTTCGAAGAAAGAGGTGACGGCCTCCCATGCCCTCTCGCTCTGTACCATGGCCTGGACCAGGGCCGGACGCGAGAGATCACCGAGCGTTGTGCGACTTGAATTGCACTTTATTGTGTTGTAGCAAGAGTCGCTTTTTATTTAAATGATTTTGCGGAGTGTCCCATCTGTACTAACCTTACCTATTTGTACCAAATAGTCGACACGCAAACCTCGTGTATCATTAGCTAAGTCATTTGTCAATAACATCAATATCGTTACGATATTTTCGACACTTATAGATTATTCAAAGGTAGTTTATAACCTATGTAACTAAGGAATTATTATCGAAATTACTAGGAAGAGGTTACGGTGTGTTTTCCATAAATGATTGAATGAGAAAAGGTATTTACATGGCAATTGTGAGTGGAAACGCCGGGAGAAGACGCCTTAGAAAGACAAATATTGACCTTATTGGTAATATTCTTCAGAAGTAAAAAGTAATGGTTGAATGAGCATTATGTATGTGTAGTAGTAAGGTGTAGTTTAGCTACTCTAGTTTTTTTTTTGCAAAATTATGTAGACTACTCCATTTTGGGTTCGTTTAAAACTATTTGTTATCAATTCATTAGCTACATTTAACATTTCGACAGTGGACATTTTAAATGGCATCTCGGCAATACAGCCTCTAATAATTCCTATTTTATCCTCGTAAAAATATTATTGAATAGGCTAATATAATGACGGATATAATATAATGATTGTAAACCTCAAATACTTAATTCCTATTTTAGGATCCTAAAAATACTAAATGGTCAAGTAATTGCGACCAACTTGAATGTAGCGCTCGGCGGCCGCTTCCGAGGCACCGCTCGCTTCGCTCGCTCGGCTCGCGCGCGGTTTGTCGCAGTTCTAACTTAACCTAACCCATTTGTGGTTTCCTAGAAAAGCGGTGACCGCTCACGTAGCGTCCGCAATTTACGGGCGAATGACGTCACTGAAACGTTGATTATGAAAGTAAGTTGGTGTGGTTTCCTAGAGAACGTTGTTGACACTGTAACGCAATCCCCGCCCCCCAACGAATCTAACGATTTAAATCTTTGCCGCTGTCATCATTTTCATGACTGCCGCCACTGCGGCCGTAGAGTGAGGCCACCGCTTTTGTCGAGTGCGGCAACCAACTGTGAGAAAAGGCCAGAAAGTTAAGAAGAGGAATAATTATTTTTTTAAAAGTGCATCAGAACATTCGAGAATCACTTAAATATTTCCCATTTTAAAAGTCGCAAAGAACATTCAAAATACAATGTCCCTTACGACATTTGAAATTTACACCGTCGCGTCGATTTGAAAAAGAAAATTTCTACTTAAGTGATTTTCACTTACAGATGTCTTTTACCTCATTACCTACTTGAAGGTTGATTCCATGAACTTACAATATGCCTTCGTTCGTAATTATTAGTAATTTGCAGATGACGTCACATCAAGCGTACGTAGTATTAATCATGTATGTCGGTAAGTTATTAAACGAGGTATAGAGATTATTCCACGAATCAGTTTGTTGTACCTACCTAACACAATAAAGCTGAAGAGTTTGTTTGTATGAACGCGCGTATCTCTGGAACTACCAGTTGGATTTGAGGAAGGTTTCCAATTCTTGAGAAAGGTTAATAGTCTAGAGTCTGGTTACACTTACTCGGCATAAGTAAAAAAATGGTAGAATTTGAAAATCTATAGACGGCAACACCGTTTGTATAGTGTACAGACGCCAGCACATCAAGCTACCCGAAACTGTCAAATTTTCCCAATCAATTTTGAACCTTATTATTCGGCGATAAAGTTAAAAATCTATTAAATAAATTTGACAGATTGTAGTAGCCTGATGTGCTGACGTCTGTACTACGAAAAAAGAATTTGATACTTTGTTTGTCTTTTTGGTTTTGATAGGTTATTTTGTTTATATTCTGATTCTTTCCTGGTAAAGAAGAGTCACTTTAGCACGATGCAGTGTGGATTTGATACAATTTTGTCATCACATGGAGGTAGAGCATAGGTTCGACTTAATCTATTAGGTACACATATTTTATTATGCAAAAATCAAAAGGCACAATATCTAAATCTAAATCTACTTTTTTTTTTTTTTTTTTTGGGTGGGAAATTATCAAATAACTTCTCCCGCTCTGGGTGGAGTGGGAGGGCGTGTCAGACTCTTACTGACTAAAACCCACCCGTGTTCCTTCGGTTGCCCTGTTGCCGGGGGCCACGATTTCTCTATCGGTTTTCTTCGAACCCCCGGCAGGCATTGGCCCTAGCGGGCCCCGTAAATCTAGATCTACTGACACGTCAAGTTTTCGATATCTTGTAAACATTGTCGTTTTTGGCTACGGACGACATCGTGCTGTTCCTTCACATCTTGGAATTTACATATAATATTTATATAATAACTCCCGTACTCTACTTTTAATAGTATTTTTCTACTTTCAGCGTAAGTAATCTGACAGCTCAAGTACCACGAAAGTACCACGAAAAGTATACCATATTTGAAACTTTTTGGGGTTGTCCATTTATTCCATTGCAGAGTTGGCGTGGCCAGACTCTATTTAATATCACGCTATGACCATTAGGAGCAAAGAAAGAGATATGAGAAAAACGCTAAGCGAAAACAAAGTAATAGGCGAGCGGGCGATGCGACGCGATGCGGTGAGTCGGGGGTACGAGTAATTTCATGCGGATGAAGTCGCGGACAGAAGCTAATGTCCCTCGGCAAACTTCGTGTTTCGTCAGTCGTCAGATTTCTATCAGTTGCGAGTTTTAATTTCGGTCCTAGCACAAACTTTCGAGCCCGTTATTGTATTTTGAACTTTATTCATATAGTCTTTGGAACGAAAGACTTGAATCCAGTTTTAGTTCACATTTTTTATTGAGAATTTTATTTTCAAAATATAGGGCGACCGCGTATCGGAAGAAAAACGTACTGTATTTCTATTTTCTTAATGTCCCTCGGCAAACTTCGTGTTTCGTCAGTTGTCGGATTTCTATCAGTTGCCCTTTGCACTTGGTGCAGACCGGACGCTCTCAATCGACTTGGAAGTATATAGAGTTGTTAATACTCTTTTAACTTAATGTAATTTATTTAACATATTTATATTTATGTAACATATTTATATTTATAATAATAATAAATCATTTATTTACGTAAAACTTGGTAAATAATGCTACAAACATGGCATTTTATGGTATAGGTTCATTGATTGCGATAATAACTAATGTAGGTATATAACTGCAACAGTGAAATCAATATGATGCCGAAATAGTATCCAAAATGTTTACAGAAAATATTTTTTCGGATAAATATATCCGAAAATATAGCACACCCCATCACTACCCGGATAGTTGAAAGTAGTTGAATAGTTCCGAGCGCGAGCGGCTCCGCTTTGTGACTTCGGAAACAGGGCTTGAAATATTTATAACCTTTCAAAGGGTGTTCAGACTATAAAACATTCGGTAACTACGGAAACTTTGAAAATGGAATCTATTTTCCGTTCATGTTAAAGAATGACTAGGGTTGGGACGTAAACTCGGTGATGCGGTTACTGGAGCGTGGGATACCTGCATTTGAATTTTTGTCGCCATTCTGGAATTAAAATCCTAATTTTTTTTTATGCTTTCACGCTAAAGCGGCTGAACGGATTTGGATAAAATTTGGCACATGGGTAAACCATGACCAGGGTTAGATCAAAGGATACTTTTTATCTCGGTAGTACGTTCCCGTGGAATAATTTCGGACCTCCACGAGGGCGAAGTCGCGGACAAAATTTAGTAGTAAATAACCCACAAAATAAGCCATAATGTCGAAGTGGCAATGGGTCGGCCACATCCTTACATATAAAACAAAGTCCCCTGCTGCATCTGTCTGTCTGTCTGTTTTCACCCATAGACGGAATGATTCATGAGGAAGGTTTTGGTGTATAATTTAATTGTTATTTTCGAAGCTATTTTGACCGGTATTATATTAATCCTTATCCAATAAAATATGTTGTTTAAATTGGGCTTTTAATTTTGATTAAAATATGCCTTGACATCATATCATTTAAATAAATAGTTTAAAAGATATCACAGATTCAAAATTACGCGTAACTACATAATTATGGTTGACGACAACGCGGGCGCGGCGGTAGGAGTCAATGACCTTTTCTCGGCTATTAGGTATGTAATCCCGGTAATACGTTCCCGTGGGATATATTTCGACATCCACACGGGCGAAGCCGCGGGCAAAAGCAAGTTGGATGTAAATACGAAAAACCGATAACTGTTGGGGAAGATGTGTTTTTAAGTGGAGACTATGAATCAGAAAACATATGGTCTGCGCCCTCAGGCTAGGTAGATCGATGATCTTCGCAGAGACAGGATAGCTGGTAGCAGCTGGATAGGAATAACTGAGGATCGAATTAAAAGGCATGCGATTGAGAAGTGGACGTCCATTTATTACGGAAGGCAAATTTGGTGAGATGTCGTGAGATTTGACTCGATCCCCTCCCCCCCGGTAATCTCACGTGTAATTTTTCAAAATGCGTATTTCTAATGTAAATACGTTTTAAATCTGTGCGTGATTGCTGTGCACGCCATAATGTGCATCCAAAAAACGTACTGTACCGCCTGCGACGACACGCGCGGCACACGACTACGACATCAGCGGGGGTGCGGTGCGCGGGGCGACATCGGCGCGCGACGGAGCCCGCGCCGCGATAGTTAGTTCAATTTTAGTGTCTAACACAGCGCGCATAAATGTACGCGTCTCCATAACTTAAATTAATGTAAATGCATTACTAAGTAAAATATATACATAGTAAGAAGAGGAAGCCCTTTCATTCCCCTTCATGTGGCGACCGTGAACAAATCTGCTGTAAAGAAAAACCCGAATTGCTGTCGTCGACCAGAAGGATCAAGGATTTCATGTACCTAATATGATCAAGATGGCGGCGGCGCGCGGCGTATAATATCAGCCAGCAGTTATAGAATGGAAGTGAGCCCGTTCCGTTCCTTATTCGCTCCTATATTCCCTATTTCCCAGCTTTTGTTTGCGTGTAAATGCGGCGCTAATTTGAAGCTGTGGGGTGAAGTGCCTAGCTGCGTGTTTTAATGATTATTGGCTTTAGGTTTGCTATCGTTTTTTTTCTATGCACTAAGTGTGAGCACGCGGCATTAATAAATATTCGCAATAATATTTTGATGCTAGCATTGATATACCTAAATTATAAGTCAATTCATGCTAGATAATAATAATTGTTGTAAGTTTGCTTCCTAGGGAAAAGTAAATACTCGTAATATTTTATTAGTTGTGAACAGTTCTTTCCCCACGACCCGCCATATTTGCACAATACACAACACAGAAAAAGAAGTTAAAAAAATACAAACAAGTTCTACTTCTCAATGCACAATTCAATAATTATCTAATATAATCTCAAGTTCTCAACTCTCAAAAACAGTACTCGCTAACGCAAAGATAGTTGGTTCTTGATACGTCAGTAGAGTACAACCAAAAATGTCAAATCAATGCACAGACAATGCACAGATTATAAAGTAACTAGTCGGGATTTAGGGATGTAATCGATAAACAAAAATCTTAAGGGTATGAAAATCGGTTTGTGTCAATTAGCAATAAGCCAAACTAAATCGATTTAGTGTACTTAATTGTTTGATTTTACTTCATTGTTGCTGATAATCAAAGTAATCAAAGCAAAAACATATAATTCGTGAAATGTTTTTCAAGCAAACATTACATAATTATTTATTACACAAAAAAAACTCAACAACGATTCATCAAAAATCAATTCTATTGCATTCTACATCTCTAAGACTGGCTATGAACAGCCAATTTACCATAGATAAAATAATGATAATCATACAATTAGATTCCATTATATTCTAGTTTTTTTTTAATAATGTAGAATCGGCAAAGTATTCTTTTTTACAGTGATCATGACGCTTTCAAAAATCAAGAGTTAAAAAACGAAGGACGCCAACGGTTGTCATAAAATGTTACGCTTGCAAACAAGGCATTTCGTAACATCTAATTTGTTGACAAGTCGACAGACAAGGGGCTGTTCATGTGAAACGGAACGTCAGTTATAGGGAGTAAAACAGTATCCATACTTTTAATCTCAAAAGTAAATTCCCTTTTCACAAATCAAATCCCCGACGTGTAATATCGTAAAAAATTATGAAAGTAATTACTATAAAATTTTGGTCTTGATGCGCGAGACTTTTTGGTACCACTTTTGGTCATTGTCCTTTACACCGTCGCGTCGATTTGAAAAAGAACATTTCTAATTAATTTTTGTCGCCATTCTGGAATTAAAATCCTAATTTTTTTTTAAGCTTTCACGCTAAAGCGGCTGAACGGATTTGGATGAAATTTGGCACATGGGTAAACCATGACCAGGGTTAGAACAAAGGATACTTTTTATCTCGGTAGTACGTTCCCGTAGAATAATTTCGGACCTCCACGAGGGCGAAGTCGCGGACAAAAGTTAGTAGTAAATAACCCACAAAATAAGCCATAATGTCGAAGTGGCAATGGGTCGGCCACATACTTACATATAAAACAAAGTCCCCTGCTGCATCTGTCTGTCTGTCTGTTTTCACCCATAGACGGAATGATTCATGAGGAAGGTTTTGGTGTATAATTTAATTGTTATTTTCGAAGCTATTTTGACCGGTATTATATTAATCCTTATCCAATAAAATGTGTTGTTTAAATTGGGCTTTCAATTAAGATTAAAATATGCTGTGACATCATATCGTTTAAATAAATAGTTTAAAAGATATCACAGATTCAAAATTACGCGTAACTACATAATTATGGTTGAAGACAACGCGGGCGCAGCGGTAGGAGTCAATGACCTTTCCTCGGCTATTAGGTATGTAATCCCGGTAACCACAGTATTGGTTGGAGATTGTAGCCACCACTCATCACACCACGTTTTTAGACATCCTGATACCAAGAAACATGGATCACAGCAGTTCTCAAAAGAACTTTTGAACATAGCACGTTTTGACAATCTGTACAAGAAACAGGGAAACTGTTGGAGGAAGTACAGGACAGGAACTGCCGACGCCACACGCCACCATCGTACTCCGGGCTTCGCCCCTGTCTTCTGCCGCACGCGCACGCACTACACTCACACCATCACTGGACAACGCCGCCTCGATGAATGCCGGGTGCACAATGCGTGTCACCAGTGTTGCCAACTCCAAAAGTTCAAATTATCGAGATCCGACGTCGAAATTATCGTTTTTTGGGCAAAATTATCGTACAAAAGAAAAAACCAAAGAAAAACACACCTTGAACGTTAATTCAAATTGCTATCAAAAGACATTGAATAATTCTATAAGAAAGTTAAGGGGAAGTATATGCTAAGTTTTATCACTAATGGCGCTAGCAGCATAAACCGTAAACATTTTTGTCATAGTATAAGATGATATTTTTGTGTTTTCACTGAAAAATTTAATAAAATAACTCGGAAGGGAAAGAAAGATATACTTACTTGTTGATGTTGATTTTGACAGTTAACATTGATTTTTTTTGGTTATTTATCTGCGTTTAATTTTGTCTGGCAAATACGTTTTGTTAATGGAACTCGTTTTTTCAGCAAATCGCAAAATTATCGTACATTAGACATTCACTATCGTACATCGTACCATTAGCCAAATTATCGTACGCCCCCATAATTATCGTACGGGTTGGCAACACTGCGTGTCACCTATATTTATAACCGCGGTGTCGAAGAGCGGCGAAAGGCGCGCGCGCGTCTATGGCGACACCGTGCGGATTAAACGGACAACAGTGCGCTGTGATCCGATTGGTCAAAACGTTTGTAAATATATGTAGTCTTACTAGTTAGTTTATAGTTGTAAATAGTATATAAGCAGGAACAATATTTAAATAAAGATAATTCTTCATTATTCATTACAATCTGGAGTCCTAGTATTATTTCTTTTCAACCTACGACACTCCTCCAAAAGATCTACTGTAAATTAAGGTAACCTATTAGTTTTTTTATGGTAAATATAAGAATACTGATTGAATTGTGATATTACGTGGGGAATAGGAGATGTGATGGTATTGGTGTAGAATATTGAATTTGATGTTGGCAAAGAAATATAAATGACTGACAAATATCTTGGTGTTCATATTATTGTCCTTATCCCTGAAATATTGTAAATATGTAGGTTTATTAAACAGTTTTAGATTATGATATTGGGGTAACGACTTTAAGATTTATTTGGGGATTATTATCTATTTTGAGGTTAAATAATTATATTCGGTATTAAATTAGCATTTTAGAGCAAGGTTAAATAGCTTCTTATTACAGTTCCCGTGGGATATTTTTCGACATCCACACGGGCGAAGCCACGGGCAAAAGCTAACGTGTTTTTAAGTGGAGACTATGAATCGAAAAACATATACCTATTATTATAGTCGGCGCCCGCAGGCTAGGTACACCGATGATCTTCGCAGAGACAGGATAGCTGGTAGCAGCTGGATAGGAATAACTGAGGACCGAGTTAAAAGGCATGAGATTGGGAAGGGGCGTCCGAATTGTTTTCTGTCCGTCGTCATTGAGGAAGATTTTTGGTAGCAGGACGTGGTGTTCCGTCGCTTCCGCGGACAAGTACTACAGGACAGCACAAGAACGAGCTAGTGAAGTGCTACATAGTTTTAAGCTATTTATTAACACAAGTTTTGTTTTAAATATTAACATATGTATCTTTAGGTTAAGGTATTTGTCTATGGGCCTGTGACGCCTGAAATAAATGGTATTATTATTGTTATTTTTAAATGTCTTTAACATATCTATCTCGGGACCTTGGGGTCCCGGACCTTTGGAAGGCGTACGAGGGGCCGAAGCCAACTCGCAGAGGCCCCTTAGACATTTTTAAGTATTGAGGCACCAACCGACGACTATCCCTGTTTGCACTACGCAAGGGCACCCAAGGACAACCCCCGGTTGGTGTAGGACTATTGCAGGATATGGTAACAAAGATATTTTGACTATGGGTTTGGGTGGTTAAAGTGGACTGGTTACCTGGAACTATGGAAGGACTATGGCCCCTGCCTGATCAATGTTTATATGTACACGGATAAAATGGCAGGGGGTGACTTGCACACTCAATAATGGGCCCCCGAAAATGGTCGCTAGCACAAAGTGTCGAAGCCACAAGGCGGCAACATGTCCTGAGGTGCTTATGAGGAGTGGAATTCCACGGCTATCAGGACAATCCCGGAAGTACGGTCAAGATCCCTACCAGCATCTTACTGGAATACTTCCTTCCTCGGAGCATGTTTGCTCTTGCGAATCTCCACTCAAGCCAGCCAATAAAGGCAAGAATGAGGTGGGAGCTCTGTTCCTCGTCAGTGTTCACTCTAGCCGGCCAATAAAGGCAAGCCAGAGGTGAGGAATAAGACTTCTCCCGGAAGATAGGGTCCGTGGGGTCGCTACTGCCCAACAGCTCGCCACATGCTGCCCTGCGGGTTTTTGTATCTCTCTTGGTCTGGCTCCTCATTCCAGACCTGTTCCGGCAAAGTAAACTCTACTGGCTCAGGCCTAGAGTTCGGAGCACGCAAGTCCCACCACGACGTCAACGTAGAGATACGGCGGTGGGATTATTATTATTTTTACATACATTTAAATATCTCGGGACCTTAGGGTCCCGGTCTTTTGGAAGGCGTACGAGGGGCCGAAGCCAACTCGCAGAGGCCCTTTAGACAATTTTATATGGAATGAGGCACCAACCGACGATTATTCCAGTATGCACTATGCAAGTGCACCCAAGGACAACCCCCGGTTGGTGCAGGACTATTGCAGAATCGGGAAACAAATCTATTGGACTATGGGTTTGGGTGGCTTAAGTTGATTGGTGACCTGGGACTATGGAAGGACTATGGCCCCTGCCTAATCAATGTTTTATATGTACACGGATAAAATGGCAGGGAGTGACTTGCACACTCAATAATGGGCCCCCGAAAACGGTCGCTAGCACAAAGTGTCGTAGCAACAAGGGGCAACATGTCCTGAGGTGCTAATGAGGAGTGGAGAGGTATTCTACGGCTATCAGGACAATCCCGGAAGTACGGTCAAGATCCCTACCAGCATCTTACTGGAATACTTCCTTCCTCCGAGCACGTTTGCTCTTGCGAATCTCCACTCAAGCCGGCCAATAAAGGCGAGAATGAGGTGGGAGCTCTGTTCCTCGTCAGTGCTTACTCCAGCCGGCCAATAAAGGCAAGCCAGAGGTGAGGAACAAGATTTCTCCGGGGAGATAGGGTCCGTGGGGTCGCTACTGGCCAACAGCTCGCCACATGCTGCCCTGCGGGTTTTTGTATCTCTCTTGGTCTGGCTCCTCATGCTAGACCTGTTCCGGCAAAGTAAACTACCGGCACAGACCCAGAATTTGGAGCGCGCAAGCCCCACCACGACGTCAACGTAGAGATACGGCGGTGGGGTTATTATTATTATTATCTATATCTACAAATCTCGGGACCATGAGTCCCGGTCCTTTGGAAGGCGTACGAGGGGCCGAAGCCAACTCGCAGAGGCCCCTTAAACATTTTTAAGTGTTATTTACGTGAGGCAATTTTGATGAGATGTCGTGAGATTTGGCTCGACCCCCTTCTCCCCCGTAATCTCAAGTGAAATTTTTCAAAATGCGTATTTCTAGTGTAAATACGTTTTAATCAGTGCTTGATTGCGTTGGATTTATTTAAATATAAACATTTGCTTTATTGATTTTTACAATATTCATTTTTAATATAAGTGATAAGTGTTACTGGGTTTTTCCATCTGGAATTTCTCAGTAGCAGCCCGGAGTCTGGATTTGTGCCCGGTTGATGGCAATAGGCTTGCCCCCTATTACATGGGACTTAAACATAACTGGCGAAATGTGGGTGTACTATAGGTACACCTCTGCCTAACCCTTCGGGGATTACAGGCGTGATGTTATGTTTTGTAATTTTTAATAATACTTAATGACTCAGTTTTCCGTAAATTTTACACAGATTCTTGTGGAAAATAAAATTACGTGATATTTGCCGAGACCCTCCCCTCTCCCTCAAGTGGGATTGGGTGAGATTCAGCTCGACACCCTCCCCCCTAAACGCCTCACGTAATTAATGGACGCTCCCGAAGGCTAGCAATGGACAGATCGCACAGAATCTAGGTTTACGTCGTGAGGCAGTCTATCCTGTACCCTAATTGCGTAATACAACACAATCACAATCTGTTTCGATTTGAAACAGATTGCTAATCCATTGCTTTATAAGTTGGAAAAAAAATCTGCTCAACAACGTAAATAACGCAATGAATGTTGTTGAACTGTCAAAATGAAACAAATTAGGCATAATTGATTTCGAAAATAAGTTACGCAATTAGTTAAGGTACTGGTTTAGATTTGTTAGAGCTGGTAGTGGCAATCATGTCATTTAGTTTAAATAGGTCTTGATGTTTATTATATTGTTTATCTTTTTCAAAGATTCTTTTCTTTTAGATTTTGTGAATGTGAGAACGTTGTAGGCTGCAGATTTGTACTGTAGGTTTGTAGATGATTTTCTATTTTGCTAAATACCTGGTACTTTTTGATAGGCCTACACTGTCCTCTCATACCTATTAACACTGTAATTTGAAAACATTGTGAAAAACATTTATTTTTAAAAGAGTAAGCGTGGAGTTTCTTGCCGGCTCTTCTCCATAGAAAACGACCAATTGGAACCGTGCACCTAGCTTCTGACGTTTCATAAGTGCCCTTGTAGGTTTATGTGAAATAAATTGTTTTGAATTGAATTGAATTGAGTTGCTTTGATACACATTAGACCACCATTCTCTGCCTAGCCTTTTCTCAACTAAGTTGGGGTCGGCTGCCAGTCGGCTGGAGTTTCTTGCCCGTTTTTCTCCATAGGTACCTACTACGCTTTGGAATGGGCAACTAGCTTCATCTTTCTGACTGACCGACCCCTTCCTTGACAATGCAAAAGTGCCAGTAATTGGTTTATTTGAAATAAATGCTTTGAGTTTGAGTCTAACTCTAATGGGAGCTCCTGAATATCAGTATTTTACATGGAGCGACTGTCTATCTGACCTCCTTAACCCAGTTACCGGGTAACATGATACTCCTTGGTAAGACTGGTTGTCAGACTTTCGGGCTTCTGACTACCCGTATCGATTGTCAAAAATCTGCAATTGACAGCCGAGACCAACGGTTTTGAACGTGCTTTCCAAGGTACGGAGGGGTCTCGATATAAAATGAATAGTCACCCATCCACGGACCAACCTTGGCAAGCGTAGCTTAACTTCTGATCGACCCGTGCAGATGTAATTTAGCCACAAGTTTGAAACACACTTAGATAATATTGCCCCTTGTAGTTACGTCACTATGTGCTGGTGACAGTTTCTGAGGGCCCATTAAGGCTCGTGCAGACCAGCGCGACAAGCAACACGACACAAAGGCACCGTTCGTCGCGCGACGAGCGGTGTCTTTGTGTCGCGCGACAAGTCGCGCTGGTCTGCACAAGCCTTTATTGAGTGTGCAAGTCACCCCTTGCCATTTTATCCGTGTATATCATAACATTGATCAGGCAGGGGACATAGTCCTTCCATAGTTCTAGGTAACGAATGCACTATAGCCACCCAAACCCATGGCCCAATATGTTATCTTTCCATGTTCTGCAATAGTCTTGCAGCAACCGGAGGTTGTCTTTGGGTGCACTTGCATAGTGCATACAGGGATAATCATCGGTTGGTGCCTCAAAACTTAAAAATATCTAAGGGGCCTCTGCGAGTTCGTTTCGGCCCCTTGTACGCTTTCCAAAGGTCCGAGCCATGTTATGTTATGGGGTTTGGTTTCCGCACTTAGTCCGTCAGGTGGACCATTGTGCGTGGGCCATGGCGGTCGTTTGGTGGTTATTCCAACCAGCCCACCTCCCTCCAGAAGTTAATTAAAACTCCTGGTTTGTCCGAGCCATGTCGAAGACATTTAAATAATAATTTGAAAAATAAAGTCATGATAGAGTTCAGGATAGATTTTTACTTTTATAAAAATCCAGCCTGATCTATAAAGATTGAATAAATATAATGTCAGGCCATTGGTGTGAAATTCTCCAACAATTTAGGTGCCAGCCTATCAATAAAATGTCGTGACAAAATATTTCAAGTTCAAGAGGGCCTTGTCACGTTCCTGAAGGCATAAATTAGGCTCTGAGGTCAATTTATAGACATTTAGTATCCAAATCTCATTTTCAGGCAGTGTTTGTATTCATAAATTCTAGGTTTACCGACGCTCCCCTATCTAGGGAGGATAAACAGAGTTTTACTACTAACATACTATTACTGGGCTGTAGACTTGTGGACCATTTTCTATTTTAACACGATTTTATTAGGTCGACCTGTATGTAACTATGTAATGGAATTTAAGGTAACTAATTTAACAATCTTTCAAGGGTTGTAGCGTAGTGAAAATTGGCAGCTGTATGTAGTTTTGATGACAATACAATAATATGGTACTGTCGAACTGATCTGATGATGGAGCCAGAAGATATGAACTGGAACTTCATGATGGAAAATCGTATCATTGCTGTTTTGGATATCTTAGAAAAGTCTTGTAATGAACTTTGACCACGATTAGGTTTCAAGGTCTGATGATGAAGCCGGAAGATAGGCACTGGCATTCCATGATGGAATATCGTATCATAGTCGTGTTTGCACTTGTGAGAAAGGCCACGTAATGGACTTTGAACACAATCAGTTTTTTTTTACGTGCATTTATAAAAGCGTGTTTTTCTAGTGTTTTTTAAACTATTAATGAATAGTTTTGGCCTATCAACAAGTACCAGGTACTTAGTAATTACTAAGTACCTGGTACTTGTTGATAGGCCTACATTGTCCTCTCATACTTATTAACACTGTAATTTGAAAACATTATAGAAACCATCTATTTTTAAAAGAGTAACCGTGGAGTTTCTTGCCGGCTCTTCTCCATAGGAAGCGACCAGTTGGAACCGTGCACCTAGCTTCTGACGTTTCATAAGTGCCCTTGTAGGTTTATGTGAAATAAAATATTTAGAATTTTGTTTTTTTTTTTAA
The DNA here is from genome assembly GCA_949152395.1 of Agrochola litura. NCBI lineage: Eukaryota > Metazoa > Arthropoda > Insecta > Lepidoptera > Noctuidae > Agrochola > Agrochola litura. Next base: position 10,000,741 of record OX424517.1, on the reverse strand, counting down.
ATTACGCTTGTGTTCCTCGAAGATGTATCAGAAAGGTCCTGTGTGGTCATATTTAAGACGCCAATATATGCCAGCGGCCTTGAGTGTTAACTTGCGTGTTCTGTACTGAGCTCACGCAACGCGTCGTCGTCCAGCCAGCAATAAGACTCGCCCATCAAGGAACGCTGTCCCAAATTAGACGCATTTTATTATACATAACTCAAAAGAGGCCTATGTCCAGCAGTGGACGTCTTTCGGCTGAAATGATGATGATGAAATGATGATTACAGACAGTCTTCATAATCAGCCTATAATGTTCCCGCTGCTGTGAGAGGAAGTGGGCCGTAATCCACCACGCGGGCCCAGTGTGGGTTGGTAGATGTCACATGTCTTCGAATTTTTGGTTCTAGGACATGCCGGTTTCCTCACGATGTCTTCTTCACCGTTTTGAGAGCATGACATAACATCACACCTTGTTTCCCTGAAGGGTTGGGCAGAGGTGTCTCTGTAGCAGGTACACCCACATTTCGCCAGTTATGTTTAAGTCCCATGTTATAGGGGGCGAGCCTATTGCCATCAACCGGGCACAAATCCAGACTCCGGTCTGCTACTGAGAAATTTCAGATAGAAAAACCCAATAACACTTTGCCCGACCCGTTTTGAGAGCAGTGGTGATGATATAAGTTACACAATGTAATGAGCCTGCCTGGGTTCGAACCCACGACCTGTGATCGTGGGTTCGAACTCGTAAGTCACACACACACACACTCACACACACACACCACACACTACACACCACACACACACTTTCTGTTACACACTAGGCCACCACTACCAGTCTTCAGAAATACCTACAATTACAATAAATGCCAATACATACGTGTAACTGTAACCTTTAGGTACCCAAGGGAATCGATATTATAGTTTGTTCCTGAATAATTGAGAAGCCAATCAAGTAATCATATCGGGGCAAGTTTAGGTTGACTGCTACAGGGCAAAGTTGGAGCGTGTTCTTTTGTGAGTTAATCAATAAATTAATAGTTTATTTTGTAACTCGCTTTTGTCCGCCGCTTCGGCCGTGTGGAGGTCGGAAATTAGCCCACGGGAACGTACTAAAGGGATAAAAAGTATCCTATGGATTAATTCAGGTTATAAACTATCTGTGTGCCAAATATCATCCAAATCCGTTCAGCTGTTTTTGCGTGATTGAGTAACAAACATCCAAACATACAAACTTTCACATTTATAATTTAAAAAAGTAAGATATAACTAGGAAGTAGGATTAACAGTTGCCCAGTTTATAGAGCCCTCTGATATGTCAGTCGCTGACCCCGCACTTTACTTAAAGTATTTTAAAAATAGCCTTTAAAACCTTCCTCAAGAATTAGACTATCAAATGCAAAACGATTTTAACCAAACCGACTAGGAGTTCCCGAGTTCAACTCTATTAGTATTAATATAGATGTAGATTGGTATTACAGCAGAAAAAAACACCTTAAAACTATAAATAACAGAAAACAATGCTTTAAAAAAAATTCTATTAGGATTTTTTCAGCAGCAGCGAGAGTTCTGAAGTTGGTCATGACACCCCCGTGCCTCGGAAAGCATGTAGGTAAAGCCGTTGCTCCTGCGCCTGATCTCTCCTCGGTCGTGTCGGATTGCCGTCCCACTGGACTACAAGAGCGAAGATAGACCTAGATAACGCAAGTATCACGATCTGTATGAAAACCAAGCGTGCCATTTTTTGACTACCTACTATGACGTCACAAGCACTAGAAAACGTTTATTTTATTGTTTCTCCTCGCATTTGTACAGTTTTTACAATTTATAACAGCGTAAATAACCATTTTCAATTTTTTAACTGACTTCCAACAAGCGTGGCACCGATGCAGACTGAGCGCGAAAGTGGCAGCTTACGATTATTGTACGTAAGCTGGGCACGAAAATGGCACGCGAAGTAGTTGCTCTTTCGTTATCTGTGGTGCATACATTTGTGCATTATAATATTATTTATTTATTTATTCAATACTTCAAGCACACAAATATACAGAGGCAGACTTAATGCCATAGGCATTTTCTATCAGTCAACCTTTGGGTGATGCAGAAACGAACAGTGGTAGGTGCAATAGCGAGAATTGAGGAATAAATATTTATTTAAATATAAAGCTAATAATACGAGGGCGATACTGAAAATGTTTAGTACTGGCCACTTGTACACGATATAATAAAAAAAATAGTTCAAATTTTGAAAATTGAACTCTGCCAATATTAGGTATTTTATTCATTTGTCATTTTGTTTACGATTTGGCGGCAAATTGAAAATTGTCTGTGTCACGTCAGCATGAATTTAACGCGAGAAAATTTTCGTACAATGATTTTTTATGACTTTCGATGTCATTTAAGTCAACAAGAAAGTTATTATAGACTTCGATTGGCCTTTCACGATGAAGCCCCGTCTCGTGCCACTGTTTAAAACTGGTTTAATGAGTTTAAACGTGGTCGCACTAATCTCACCGATGATTTGCGTGAGGGACGCCTTCTACGGCGACGACTGAAGATAACATCAGTGTTGTGCGGCGTATGACAGAGACAAAAGAGTGACTTATCAGCAGATTCGGACAAGCTTAGGCATCGGTATGAGTCAAGTGCACAAAATCCTACATGAACATTTAGCGGTCAGGAAGCTTTGTGCCCGGTGGATACCTCATGATTTGACAGAGGCCCAAAAACTCCGTCGTGTTGATTGGTGTCTTGAAATGGTTCAAAGATTTAACGGAGGTGACTCAAATGCTGTGTTCGACATACTTACTGGTGACGAAAGCTGGATTTATTGTTATGATCCTGAAACTAAGAAACAGTCTGCTGTCTGGGTGTTTCCTTCCGAGGAGTTTCCAACTAAAGTGAAGAGAGTTCGAAGCGTGGGAAAAAAGATGATGGCCTCGTTCTTCGGAAGGACAGGTCATTACGCAACAATTGTTTTAGAGGATCGAAAAACAGTTACTGCAGAGTGGTACACTAACAATTGTTTGCCACTTGTCTTGGAAAAAGTTCGGGAGAAACGACCTCGCAGTAGGATCCTCCTTCACCACGACAATGCCTCGTCGCACACCGCCAAGCAAACAATCAACTACTTGATGACGTTAGACGTGGAATTACTGGGTCACCCGCTCTATAGCCCCGACCTCGCACCTTGCGATTTTTATTTATTTCCGAAAATAAAAGAAAAACTTCGAGGAAAACGTTTTATGGACGCCGAGGAAGCAGTGGCTGCGTTTCAAAATGCCGTCGATACCCCTAAGGACGAGTAGGTAAAGTGCTTTTCTCAGTGGTTCCATCGGATGCAGCGATGTATTTATGTAAATGGACACTATTTTGAAAAGATATAATAAAACGAATAACTTGCTAGTTTGTTCAGTTTTTGATTTTCTAATTATTTTGAAATAATGTGTATAATTCTTGAAACCCCTTACCGATGATTTATCACCGAAAATGAGGGTTAATTTTATCAAAACCAGAGGGCATTGAAATACACTAATTCCTTGCACATAATAGAGCTTAAATTTTGAATTAATATTAATATTAATATTTCATTTATTGCGGATCACACATAAAGGTACATACAATCCATATAGTATTAGTAACAAAGACTTAGAAACTATGTTAGTAAAACTTACAAACTAACCTAACAACAACTAATACCTACGTGGCTCAACACATGTTGGCACGTGCCTCCGCATCCAGTGCCTAATAAAGGGGTTGTCCACCTTGTCGACCAATGTTTTTAGGATGCTGTTGGAGCCTCCGCGCAACCTACCCATTATTGACGCCGCCCGCTTTCTCATTAAGGCATGAAAATCGTCAACACGGGCTTCCGCGAACATCTGCGAAGCGCTGCAGAAGCGTGGAAGCCCCATCAACATCCTAAACCCATTATTATATTGAGCGCGTAGGCCCTCTGCGTATACTTCACCCACAAGCTGCACGTGTAGAAGGTTTGGCAGTAGGCCTTAAAAAGATACACCTTCACATCCCTACTACAACGTGCAAACCTGCGGGCTAACATATTGCACCGAACCGCCAACGCCCTACGCTTCCTGTCCAAATCTGCATCATCAGATAAGTCCTCCGTAACCAAATGTCCTAGGTACTTAACCTGAGCAACACGCTGTAAAGGTGTTCCGCTTATAGTCACTGGAGGAACGTTAGCTAACGATGCATGTTTGCACTTAAAAATCACCATTTGCGATTTCTTGACGTTGTATGTAAGCCCATGCGTCGCCGCATAAGACTCACATACAACAAGCAATTTGCGGAGTGCACTGATTGATGGGCTCAGCAGCACCATGTCGTCTGCATAGCTCAGATTGTTAACCATTACACTATCTTTGAACAACCGACATTGGTTCCGCTGAGCCCATCAATCAGGTCATTCATGTACAGGTTAAACAGAGTCGGCGATGTCAACCCACCCTGTCTAACACCACACTGCAACAAATACGGCTCAGAAGACACATCACGGCACGAATCACGGCAGTCATTTTGAACATGAAAATAAATAATTTCAATTCAAATGTTGTTTAGATTAGTTTATCTAAAATTTAAAAAAAATCTCTCAAACTGGTTTGTAGGTCCTAATTTCACAAATTAGTCACATAGTTTATTCAAGCTTGTCTAAATTATAAGATGCCATTGGTGCCGATTCTCTTGTACACCAAACTAAACTAACTAAACTAAGTATCACTAAAATTCCTTACTTTTGACTATGAGAATCTCGAAGCTATTCTGCTTAGTAAATTCTCTAAATTTAAAAATAATTTTGACACATTTAAATCGAATTTGACAATCGCGACTCCATACGTGATACATAACCACGTGAATCTTTTTAGAGCCAGAGGCGCGCAGGGGGGGCAGCCTCGTGTTTTATATAATTTTTCACTTTTTATATGGAAAATAAGAAAAAAATATTACCTACATGTAGAGTGTGAGGGCTTTAAAGGTTTTATAAAAGGGGGTCGAAATTTTCACTATTTTTGCGATTGGACACACCGTTTTCGAGATATAAGAAAAAAAACAGTACTGTTTTTGCATCTGAAGTCGAGGTGTTGGTGTGAATTTAAAGTTCATGACAATTTCATTCCACACGTTTTTAGTCGTGATTAAAAATAGTCAGATTTAGTTAGAAAATCTAAATTTTAGGTGAAAAACATCAAATTCAGAATAGCAAAATTGCCATTTTCACAAAATTAATATCGCAGTACCATTTTAGTGCTGTCAAACTAAAATATAGTTAAGTTGTGTCATTTTAGTCTATTTCAGAATGGGAAATCGTCGTTTGACAGGAATAAACTAAATTCTGGTGATTTTTGTCTTGTTTAGAAGCATTTGTGACAAGAGAATAAGGCACCATGGTTTGTGAAAACAAAATAAATAATTTGAATTTGACATTGGATGATGACCTACTTAGCTAGTCTCCTTTGAAATTAACTGCTCGCTGTGGCCCGGACGATATTATCGATTATAATGTAAAAACTTTTCATCTAAAACCGTTGTCGAAACAAACAAATGCGTATCCCAAAGTGTTACCGACCGTACCTAATGTTAAACTATGTATGATCGTCAAACTTTTCGAATTAATTGAAGAGTAAACGCTGGTAGAACAGTTTGAAACTTTTAATTGAAAGTACGTAGGTAACGTATGTATTGGAACTCGGGACTATCTCTGTTAGTAGGTATTGGAGTTTTTGATAGGCAGTCATTATTAATCTATTTTTGAAGTTTTCACTTCAAAAATAGATTATTGATTAGGCGCGTTGGGCACTTTTGAGATGGGAAAAAACAATTGAACGCAACATCGTTACAGACACCTCATTTTTAGGGTTCCGTAGTAAACAAGGAACCTTTATAGTTTCGTCATGTCCGTCTGTCTGCCTGTCTGTCTGTCCGCGGTCTAGCTCCGAGATCCTTAGTACTAGAAAGTTGTAATTTGGTATAGGTATACATATTAATTACGTCGAAAAAGTAGTAAAACAAAATTATGAAAAGCTTTTATTTTTAGGGTATCTCTCCTACACGTAAAGTGGTGATGTTTTTTTTTTTAACCCATTTTGTGGGGTATCATTGGAAAGGTCCTTTAAAAACATTATGAGTTTGTTTGGATTCACAGATCCGTTTGCGAAATATAAGCTTTAAAGTGCTAATTTTTGTTAGAGTCAAGTGTCCCCCCCCACTGCCAGCTAAATGGTTGGTTTTGGATGTGTGAAAAAAATCACAGCAGTAGTTTATATAACGAAATTAAAAGGAAAACTATCACAGCTAAGCAGGCTCTACAAGTTAACGAGTAATAATCGACCAATTTAACTTTGCAGTTGCAAACACATTTTTCCCATACATTCCGTATGGGAGAACATATTTTTCAACTACAACTACCGGCTCGCTACCTGTCTGCGTCTAGGTGCTCCTTGTGTGGCTTCGCATAGCTGCCAATGCGGTGAAAGTGTTGACTGTCTCGGACACCATGGCCTATCCTGCAGTAAGAGCGCAGGCCGGATAGCATGGTACGCCAGCATCAATGACATCATCCGTCGTGCTCTTGTCACCGCTGGAGTGCCAGCCGTTTTAGAACCCAATGGCTTGGCACGCGACGATGAGAAGCGACCAGACGGAATGACCATAATGCCTTGGAAGGTAGGTAGGCCTTTGGTGTGCGATGCAACGTGTGTCGACACCCTTGCGCCATCCCATCTTCCTAGCACGGCGGGCTGTGCTGGGGCTGCTGCTGCAAGTGCGGAAAACCTCAAACGGCGCAAATACTTCAATATTATTGGGACTTATATGTTTGAGCCGTTTGGGGTTGAAACACTAGGGCCATGGGGTCCGAGTGCCCACTTAGTTTTTCAAGACATCGCCAAGCGGCTGGTCAACTCTTTACGTGACTAGAAGGCTGGCCTATTCTTTGGCCAAAGAATCAGCATTGCCATACAACGTGGCAATGCTGCCAGCCTTTTGGGCACTTTTCCTATTGACAGCGAAGCGGACGAATTTTTTGATGCTCTATGATTATTCCTCCCCCCTTTTTTATATACTTGTACATATAATTATATAAAGTCTGATAGTTTTTAAATGATGTAAATACGTGTGTAAATAAAATAAACAAGTATTTAATAAAAAAAAAAATATGTGAAAGAGTGTACGTACACCTTTAAGGTAGATTTTAAGGAACTGATCATTTATTAAAATTTTAAAATAAATGTATTTAAGCAAATAGATGAAAATTAATCATTCCCAACTTATCTCCGAAACTACTGAGCCTAAAATTTTGAAAAAATTACTGAGAATGGAAGAACCATTCTCTGTAATTTTTTCAAAATTTTAAATTAATCGTTCCCCCCTTATCTCCGAAACCACTGAGCCTAACATTTTGAAAAAAATTCAGAGAATGGTTCTTCCCTCATAGATTACAGGAAAACCTTTAAAAAGTCTAATGAAAGGCGACTAACAAAATGTATTTACAAGGCTGATGTAAAGGAAAAGGCCGGGCGGGGACGCCTTAGGAGGACATATACTGACCTTATTCTTGATGTTCTTCAGAAAGGCCAGGTGCGTAGTACTCGCAACCGGCGTGCGTGTATGACCAGGGGGCCTAACACCAGCTTAAAACCAGTATTATTTTAATATTACTTCAGTGGTAGAAAGAGATGGAGCTATACGTCCTGTAGAGCTTCATCTCTTCACACTGAAGTAATATTAAAATAATACTGCTTTATGAGCTTGTGGTAGGTCCACTGATGTGTGAACGTAAACGAGGCAAAAGGAGTATGTAAGGATCGTAGCAGATGGCGTTCTGTAGTTTCTGCCTACCCCCATGGGAAGAAGGCGTGAGTTTATGTATATATGTGTAAGTCTAAAAATAACAAGGTAAATCTCTCAATATTGTCCGTACAAACTTACATTTGCAGTTGGAATGTATGGGAGAATATGTATTTCAACTACAAAGTTTGTATTTGGGATAAATTCATCCCAACTACGGAACCCTTCACTGTGCTTAGTCATACGCACTTGGCCGGTTTTTTTTTATATATGGCCACCGATTTCTCCGTCATTTGTGGGCCGATTTTGAAAATTATTTTTTTATTTGAAATGCTCTCAAATTGGTCCCATATTAATTTTATTAACTTTGCTTGGGTCGTTTTTGAGTTAGCTACAAAATACGTATTTTTTTCCACTTAGTATGTAGATGATATGATAAGTTCCTGTCACTGGCAGGTAGTGGTATTCGAATGTGTGAGGGGTAGGTACCACAACTAAAAAGTGAAAAATAAAAACTTTTTACAAAAAAAAAAACAACCGATTTCCAAACAAAAACACTACAAAGTGAAAAATGACTTTAATTTCGGAAGTCGGTGGCAAAAAACAAAAATACAAAACCCAAGACACCGACTTCCGAAATTAAAGTTATTTTTCACTTTGTAGTGTTTTTTTTTGGAAGTTGTTTTTAGTACATGTAAACATAATTATAACACTTTTTCACTTATAGTACGCTAAAAGTTATTAATCCAATTCTTAAATGAAACAGAAACAAATATACAAGATTTTTAAATATTCACTACATTTAGCCTTTGACACGACACATTAAAGAAATACTTATGTATTTGATTTTTAAAAGAAGGAAGTGCATTTAACATTATTCTCGGAACATTACGTGCCTGTCAACTGCAGTTTCAAGAATTTTCATTACGCAATAGTTCTTTTTATGACCGGTTGAATAAGGAACGGGATTGAGATTCTTGTGTAGAAAAAAAGGGGCTTATTCTTTTATTAATATTCAACTTTACCATAATGGTTTGAACGTTCAACTGCCGCGGTCAAAGACGTCACACTCATTTAAAAATAATCAATTGTTAACTTTCATTTACAAGTAAGTAAACGCTGTCAGTCACAAGACATGAATAACAGACTAACTGCGCTAAGTGGTTTCACCCGCATAAGTCTCAATCCCGTGGAAATATCGGGATAAAAAGTATTCTATATCCTAATCCAGGTCATGGGCTACCCATGTGCCAAATTTCATCCAAATCAGTTCAGCCGTTTTAGCGTGAGAGCGTAACAAACAAACAAACTCACTTTTGCATTTATAATGTTGGTTAGGATTAAGAACAAAGCTAATGGTTGTTAGAAGGCTTACTGTGAATTTTTCAAACATACACCGTGAAACTTGAATCACAGTTTTGCTAGAACAAACGTTGTTCAGACCATGGTCTACTACCATTCTACAGCTTTCAAGAAAAAAAAAAATCATACCTACCTGGTTTTTGAAAAAACACAAAAAGACAAAGTTTAAAATGTCAAGATCATCTACAGCTTACTAATTTTCGTTTATGGAAGTAAATTTCCCTGTAGACAGTGTTGTGTCCCGTGCGTGGTGTCTGTGTTGTAGGGAGTAACGATAATCTTGACATTTTAAACTTTGTCTTTTTTGTGTTTTTTCAAAAACCAATTATGTTTTTTTTTTATTGGTTGCTGTAGAATGATAGTAGACCATGGTCTGAACAACGTTTGTTCTAGCAAAACTGTGATTCAAATTTCACGGTGTATTTTAAAATAAATAGTTAAATAGTTATTTAAGAAAATAGATGAAAATTGACCATTCCGCCCTTATCTCCGAAACTGCTGAGCCTAAAATTTAAAAAAAATAATCAAATAAATTAAATACCTATTAAAGAAAAATCTATAAAAAGTCTGTGGTTTTAAAATAACATGGCTAATCTCTCAATATTGTGCGTACAAACTTATATTATTTGCAGTTGGAATGTATGGGAGAACATGTTTTTCAACTACAATGTTAAGTTTGTTCTTAGGATAAATTCATCCCAACTACGGAACCCTTCATTGTGCGCACTTGGCTGGTTTTTTAACCGACTTCCAAAAAGGAGGAGGTTATATGTTCGACGCGTATGTTTGTGTTTTTTTTTTTTTTTTTTTATGTATGTCCACCGATTTCTCCGTCATTTGTGGACCGATTTTAAAAATTATTTTTTTGTTTGAAAGGGTATGCTCCCAAATTGGTCCCATATAAATTTTATTAACTTTGCTTGGGTACTTTTTGAGTTAGCTACAAAATACGTATTTTTTTTCCCACTTAGTATGTAGATGATATGATAAGTTTTTGACACTGGTAGCAGGTAGTGGTATTCGAATGTGTGTAGGGTAGGTACCACAACTAAAAAGTGAAAAATAAAAACTTTTTACAAAAAAAAAACAACCGACTTCCAAAAAAAAACACTACAAAGTGAAAAATAACTTTAATTTCGGAAGTCGGTGGCAAAAAAACGAAAACACAAATCCCAAGACACCGACTTCCGAAATTAAAGTTATTTTTCACTTTGTAGCGTTTTTTTTTGGCAGTCGGTTGTTTTTTTTTTGTAAAAAGTTTTCTAATAGGTAATTGTCAGTAGCAACCCCAAATCTGGCTATGGTAATAGGCTTGACAACAATGACAACTATAATTTTAGACATAACATACCTAATATTGATATAAAGTGGTGCATAAAGTGGTCTGGTAAGTGGTGTATAAAGTGGGTGTAAGTAGTGGGTGTGGTGTCAATTCTATATTTGTAAATTTTGACGTTTAGAAGTGCGTTTTTGTGCCTAATTGAAATAAATTATTTGACTTTGACTTTGGTGTTCTATATAGCTTTACCTACCTCTTCAGAAAATACAGGCTATGACATACATAATCAGCCTTTAATTTTCCCACTGCTGGGACACAGGCCTCCTCTCTGTGAGAGGGAGTGGGCCGTAATCCACCACGCGGGCCCAGTACGGGTTGGTAGATGTCACATGTCTTCGAATTTTTGGTTCTAGGACATGCCGGTTTACTCACGATTTTTTTTATTTACCGTGTGTCACATTAAAATACTACTACATTCCGACCTCTACTTTTAAAGAAACATTTGTAAATTCATATTATTTGTAGTTGGTATTCAAGAAAAGTTATACAAGACTTTTGAAAGGCTGTCAGATGCAATATTCTAGATATTTCCATGGCACAATTTTGCTATCAACATGAATAATATTAAGAAAATATTCTGATATTATTACATGGGACTTAAACATAACTGGCGAAATGTGGGTGTACCTGCTACAGGGACACCTCTGCCCAACCCTTCGGGGAAACAAGGCGTGATGTTTTGTTATATGTTATATTCTGATAGTTTGCCAAAGTATATTGGACTAGCTTTTATTATTGACTTTGCTTGAGTTTTTAATGTATTGCCATCAACCGGGCACAAATTCAGACTCCGGGCTGCTACTGAGAAATTCCAGATGGAAAATCCTAATAACAATTTGCCTGATTCGGGAATTGAACCCAGGAGCTCATGCTCAGCAGTAGTGCTTGTGATCAATAGACCACCGAGGCAGTCATCGATCGATTTTTATTACCGGAACCTGAATTGCGTAACATAATTACTAACAACACTTCTCCTAACACAAGCAATTCCTTAATTATAAGGTGATCTCCAATAACATTGTATCTTAATGCCTTTTGTAATTAAAATAAACATTTTTTTTGAAGTGAAAACTTCTTCAGGCGCGTTGGGCATTTTTGAGATGGGACTAAACCACTGATTTCGCGACACTGTAACGACACCTCGTTATTGTAATCGCGATTGTGCTCTTTATTTATATTACGTTACGGATCAATGTTGTATGCAAGTATTTTACATAAAGATTTTGTAAACGCGATTGTGCTCTTTATTTATATGTCATTACGGATCAATGTTCTATGCAAGTATTTTTACTTTAAAGGTTTTGTAAACGTGATTGTGCTCTTTATTTATATTAAGTTACGGATCAATGTTCTATGCAAGTATTTTTATTTTAAAGGTTTTTTAAACGCGATTGTGCTCTTTATTAAGATAAGGTTACGGACCAATGTTCTATACAAGTATTTTTCTTCTACCAAGGCGATCTTTTTCAGGTTTTTCACCGTAATTTTTTTTATAATTACTATCATAATCCGAAGGGTTTTGAAGAAAATTAATAACCCAATGCTACATAATATGTTTTAATAATTCGTCGGCTGTGCTACATAAATAACGGAATGATTACTGTTGTTTTGTCAAAAGAAAAGTAATTGCCTCTGTAAGTGTGTTAGCCAATTAGGCTACGGGTTTTCTGGCACAGTTTTACAAAAGGTACAAATGGAACGCATTTGTCAACGTCTTGCTACGCGTTTAGCTACGTCGTAGCTCGCAGTGTGCTACGGCGTAGCTCTCGTAGCATCTAGCATACATGATCTCCAATTGATTTAATATTATAATTCAATTACTGTATTCAGGCATATAGGCACATGGGAGGCCGTCACCTCCTTCTGCGTAGCAGTAATGCTCGCGAAGGAGGAGGCGGAACGCGTGAGGGAGAGGCAAATTTCGCGCCCTCGCGTCCCTAACCGCCACAGGAGGAGACGCCCTGGGCGTCGGGAATCACAGGCAGATTTCTGGCCACCACAGGCACGGGCTTGCGGACGGTGAGCAATGGGTAGCTCGCCGTCCGATAAGGACCAAGCCCGGGTCGACGGCGCGTTGTGTTCCACGCGCGCCTCAAAGACATGTCAGCAGAATTGACGGGGTCCGCTAGGGCCAATGCCTGCCGGGGCTGCAAATATGGGCCGAAAGGGACATCGTGGCCCCCGGCAACAGGGCAACCTTAGGAACACGGATGTGTTTTAGTCAGTAAGAGTCTGACACGCCCAGAGCGGGAGAAGTTATTTGATAACTACACACCCAAAAAAAAAGGCATATAGGCACAAATAAATAAATATACACTCAAACCTGGGTAAGTGAGAACTGGGTAAGCGAGAAAACTCTATAAATGAGAGTAATTTCCAGGTCCCGTCATTTTAACCCTCTTAAGCCTCTATAAGTGTCAAACAGAAACCTCTATAAGAAAAAGAAGATTTTCATACGTGGACCTCTATAACTGAGACTGCTACTTGACTATACCTCTATAAGCGACAGTCGAGCGTAATTTTACATCTGCTATTAAATTTTAATACTAATATAAATTATAATTAATATATTATTAGTATATATTTTTTTTTAATACTAAATTTTGTGGAACCAACGTGGTTTTTTTCCTCTCAATCTTTCCTAACTAGCTTCAATCTCTATAAGTGAGAAAAGCCACACCTGTGCCTTTATAAGCTAGACATTCGAGTTAGTGAGAAATTTCTATAAGCGATTAAGAGATCGCTGTCCCTTGAACTTTTGCTTATCCAGGTTCGACTGTAATTAATTTTGAGCTTATTTTGAATTTATCATTTATTATTTCAGTTTTCAGTGAAACTATTAATTTGTTCTCAATACTCAATACTCAATCTTTATTGCATTCCATACGTATTACATAGATGGTATAACAAAGTAAAAGATCAATATGGACCCTGTCGGGCACAGCAAAATTAGGAGAGAGGAAGAGGGCTAAGTAGCAATTCAATATTATTATAAATTATTAGATGTGTTTAATTGGGTGTATAATTATGTATATATTGTATATTATTAGGTTTGTGTATATAAGTATAGTATATTAGGGATTTTAATTTTATTTATTGCATAAGAATAATATAGGTAATTATTATTTAAATTCTTAAAAGTATTTTCATTATTATTAAATCATGTTATTATTTATGTATTTATATTTGATTTCCTATATTCCTTATTATATTATATTTCATAATGTTTGGTGTATGAGAGAAAGAATAATTTTATTTTGCACTCGATTTGTCATCTAAAAACTCCTTTACTGAGTAGTGCTGAGCATGAGGTCCTGGGTTCGATTCCCGGGTCGGGCAAAGTGTTATTGGGTTTTTCTATCTGAAATTTCTCAGTAGCAGCTCGGAGTCTGGATTTGTGCCCGGTTGATGGCAATAGGCTCGCCCCCTATTACATGGGACTTAAACATAACTGGCGAAATGTGGGTGTACCTGCTACAGGGACACCTCTGCCCAACCCTTCGGGGAAACAAGGCGTGATGTTATGTATGTATGTATGACTTGGATTCCAGAAATTGTTTCAATTTATTAGTAAATATATTTGTTTTGCTTACTTCTCTAATGTCATTTGGCAATTTATTATGCATCATCTCACCTCAATCTTCCATTCCATATAAATTAACATAAACCTTATGTATCCATTTAGTATCAACACAGTTCCATATCACGAACCGTATACACCCAGCTAATAAGTTTAAAAGCCGACAGCGACAGATTATCTTCAAAGAGCACATTACTGACAGCTCACTAGGTAAATTCGCAGTTAGTTACTCCCAGTTAACTGCTTGTTACTCTCATGTCACTCCTTTTAAGTAATTTTAGATAATTACTTAATCTGTTGGGTAGTGAGTGTATAAATAAATGATGTAATGTTTTAGTATTTTCTAAACATCACTTCGAAATTCGAAGAGTGTCTCGTTGTGAATCCGCGATGACTTACTTTAAAAAACACTACAAAGTGAAAAATAACTTTAATTTCGGAAGTCGGTGTCTTGGGTTTTGTGTTTTCGTTTTTTGCCACCGACTTCCGAAATTAAAGTTATTTTTCACTTTGTAGTGTTTTTTTTTTTTGGAAGTCGGTATTTTTTTTTTTTGTAAAAAGTTTTTATTTTTCATTTTTTAGTTGTGGTACCTACCCCACACACATTCGAATACCACTACCTACTACTAGTAAAATTTATATGGGACCAATTTGGGAGCATACCCTTTCAAACAAAAAAGAATTTTCAAAATCGGTCCACAAATGACGGAGAAATCGGTGGACATACATAAAAAAAAAAACAATCATACGCGTCGAACATATAACCTCCTCCTTTTTGGAAGTCGGTTAAAAACAAACAAATGAGTTCGCTTTCGAATTGTGTGTGGTCACTTGAGTGAGGTTCCAAGTGAACTTTACAGAATAGTATTATACTGCAGCTACTTAAATAAAAACTTCACGAAACGTCCAGCAAAATAATTATATTTAACCAATACAGTAAAATATACTGTTGAAAAGATAACAAAAATATGAATGCAAAAATTAATTCACTGCCATTTACATAGCAACATCACGCTGGCATCCCCGAAAGATTCCGATTCCGTGATCCTTCACGGAAAAACAGATGCTCCTGAACTGCATGATGAACTGTCCCATCTTTTTGCTCCGATAATCTATAACCGTGGCATAGATTGTTCGCCGTGCCTCGGAGTCGAACTGTCGCTCAAGCCCAGTCTCCCGTCCCTCGCACACTCTCTGCGCTCAACGCTCTCTTGGCCGCTACGCCTGACTGTAATGTGTTCGCGGATGAATGGAAGAAGATCTTGTCAGTATGTCTGGAGTAATGTGAGATGAGTGTATGACTGTCGAGTAGTTGTATACTTTTGTTTACTGTACCTTAATAATCTTTTGTCTTTAAGTTTGAACACTGGGTCGGGTAGTGTTGTAGGTTTTCCAAAGTTCACGCCTCCTGTATCATTGGATAATGACAATAAAAGATTTATTTATTTAACATAAAACGGCCAAGGCCAATTACATTAGTTAAGACCCCACTTGATCAACGATTCAGTCTTTCACGCCTACAAAATAACCTGTACGGTGAACGTACATGGGTTTTAAAATATATTTATTACAATAAGTTAGCCAGTAGGCTCGCGTATTTGCACTTTGAACGCGACCTACATTTGGCAGCGCATTGACACTGACATATTGCATTGTTCTATGCATTTTATGTATATTACATCTTTAGTGTTCAATTAGACGTGGTTTGAGTCGGACAACTTGCATTTTTATTTAGATTCATCCCGTTGAGCATTCACTGACATTTTCTGCATTTAAGTTTAAATTTGACATTTTACATTTGCATTGACATTACTTGTGTTAGGGAAGCACCCTACATAGTTTTTTGGTCCTTCGTAACTATTGCAAGTACCATACAGTCCGATACGTCGGTCGATAAGTCGCCGCGCGGGATCTGTGTCGTGTCGTGTCATACCGTGCCACGTGTGTTGCCGTGCAGGAGCATTCGGGGAGGTGGCAGCGATCCAGGTTCCAGAGCGTCACATTGCATTGCATTGCATACAGGGAGAGTTCCTGAATTTCAAGTAAGATCGTTCATTATTTATCTTACGGCTTTATAATGGAGGGTTTAATCGTGCGTCAAGCTGAGATCCTCGAGGAAGTGAAGAGAATCCATTCTAATTTTAAGAAGGATTCAGCGAGCAGGAAGACCACCGATTACATTCGTAAAAGGCTAGCGAGGTTAGATATACTATGGGCGGAATGTGAAGAGAAGAACCGGGAGCTGAGTGCAGTAGAGGAGAAAGATCATCAATATTTCACCGGTAACATTTATGAGGTCATTAAAAGCTGGTACCATGGAACGCGTCAGGAGATTGCAGCGTTCGAGATGAAGACTCTTGCTGGACCCAGTAACGCCGGCCATAGTAAGTTAAACGTTGAGTTTGACAAAACCATGTTCGAGACATCTGTAGGAGCAGAGGACAAGCTACTCGAGTTACAGCAGTTGCAACAAGCTAACTTCCGTGCATTCACTAGGTTAGTAAATCGAAGCCTACACGAGGTTAAGGAGAAATGGGAAATTGAGGATATGCTTAAGACTGTAGAGTTTCGGTGGACTGCGATTGACAAATTACATTTACAAATTGATGGCATATTAGAGGGGAATTCACAGGACTACTATGACGAGTTCTGTCGTCACGAAAAGGCATTTACAAATATGAAACGGGCGTTGAACACGAAATTAAACGCTTCTCTACATCAACAGCAAACATTGCCTAAAATTGACATACCTATCTTTAACGGCAACTATACTTTATGGCCTACTTTTATGGATCTCTACGTAGAAGCGATTCATAATAATTCGGCGATCGCAAAAACACAAAAAATGCAACATCTAAAGGGTAGACTTCGCGGTGAAGCGGAAAAGCTCGTGCAGCATTTACACATTGCACCCGAAAATTATGACACGTGTTGGGAAATTTTGAACCATAGATATAATAATAAGTTTCTGTTATTTACCAGAAATTTCCAGGTATTTATGCGTCAACCTAATTTGCAAAAACAATCTGCATTCGACCTCAAGCGGTTATATGACACTAGCAACGAAACCATAAACGCCATACACAACTTGGGCGTTGATACAAGCTCATGGGATCCGATTCTAGTTTACGTGTTATGCGAAAAATTAGACTCCGAAACGTATACGGAATACATGCAGTCCAGGTCGGATCCGCGCGAGATACCAACATACAATCATTTTATGGATTTCGTCGAAAACAAGTTTATGGCATTAGAACCATTGCACAGGAAAAAGCCAGAAAATTATGATAAACCTGCATCAAAACCACAAGAAGTCGTCGTCGTCGTCTTTTAAGACGCAACATCTGTTCGGCAATAATCCCAAGTCATCAAATTCACAACCCAATAAAGGTTCGGCAAACTATTCTCGCAATTTTCATGCGTCAAACGCTGGACAATACAGCAAGACTATTTGTCCATTGTGCAATACGAATCATGCATTATTTCAATGTTCTAAATTCGCTGACATGCTGAGTCCGGAAAAAATAGCATTTATAGAAAACAATCAAATATGCAAAAATTGTTTGTATGTGCATACTAAGGGTTACTGTGCGTCGCAGAAAAGATGCAGAGATTGCAACGAACAACATAACACACTTCTGCACAGCGATATTGTAAAGTCAGCGCAAACGCCCTCAGCAACACAAACAGCACCTAAACCGTCGTCATCGACTTCATCTAGGTCAAATAAAAATATGCAAAACAACTTCGCGTCAAATAATAATGATGAAATATTATTACCAACAGCATTACTGCAAGTAGCCACAGCTGGAGGTGACTACATTACACTAAGGGCTCTAGTTGATCAAGGCTCACAAATTACGTTGATCACGGAGAATGCAGCTCAAAGATTGGGCATAAAGCGTCAACAGCTGAATGCAAACATAAGTGGCATCGGTACTTTATCCAACAGGAGTAAAGGAAAGGTCCATCTATCCTGCAAGTCCTTATATAACGATTTCCAGTTTACAACGGAAGCGTTAATCATGACACGGGTAGTAAACAGTCTGCCTAACGTTACATTTGCAAAGAAACCTTGGGCTCATGTGACAGACATCACACTAGCCGACCCAGATTACAACTTATCTAGGCCCATTGACATACTTCTGGATGCACACGTATTTTCCGAAATACTCATGAATGGCTTAGTCAAAGGGGAGGTTAATGAACCCATGGCTCAACAAACACGGTTGGGGTGGATATTGTCAGGCAATGTCACCAAAACATTTAATTGCAACGTCGTAGTTAATGAAGTTAACGACTTGACAAAATACTGGGAAATTGAAGACATCAATGGAGATGCATGCAATTCTATGACGTCAGAGGAACGATATTGTGAGGAGCTCTACACTGCAACAACCAAGCGATTAGGTGATGGCAGATATGCAGTTCGTTTGCCAATGAAGCCTAATTTTAATCAGCTGCTGGGCAAGTCAAAGCCACGAGCGGTAGCACAGTTTATGCAATTAGAAAGGAGATTAGGCAGGGATGACAAATTATCAGATAGTTACATCAAATTTATGCAAGAGTACCTGGAAATGGGACATATGAAGGAGAGCAAACCTGACGTATCATGGAGTCCTAAAACAGGACTCAGTGACATCAAAATTGAGGGTGGTCTTTAATGCCTCCCAGAAAACTGACACAGGTTACAGCCTGAATGACTTGATGGAGTGTGGCCCTAAGCTACATCAAGACCTATTGACATTATTATTAGGATGGCGGCTATACAAGTACGTCTTTACTGCAGATTGTGAGAAGATGTACCGCATGATCCTTGTCCATGAAGAAGACCAACGCTTGCAAAAGATCCTGTGGAGAGAATCCAACCAAGGTCCTTTAAAGGAGTTCCAGTTATGCACAGTGACGTATGGAACCAAGGCAGCACCGTTTCTAGCTCTTCGAACGCTGAAACAGCTTGCAGAGGATGATGCACAGAAATATCCGTTAGCAGCGGATGTCATCGCTAACGAAATGTACGTTGATGATGTCCTAAGTGGCAGCAACTCCGTCGAACGAGCACAAGAAATTCAAAAGCAACTCATTGACATGCTGAGTGGAGCTGGCCTTACACTACGGAAGTGGTCAAGCAACGACCAGACCTTGATTGAAAGCTTATTTTCTTCAGATCTTAACCAAACGACAATGCATTTTACAAACGATGGCATGACAAAAGCCCTGGGGGTCCAGTGGAATCCTACAACTGACACATTTTCATTTACAAACAAAATACAATTTGACAATAAAAACCAATTGACAAAAAGGAAGCTACTATCGGAAATCTCGAAAATTTTCGACCCGCTGGGCTGGCTGACACCTTTGACAGTAAAAGCAAAACTGCTGTTCCAAAGCGTCTGGCTATCGGGATGCGAGTGGGATGAAACCTTACCTGACAGCGTGCAAGAGGAATGGAAGCAGTTTACTAGCGACTTACACAACATAACCGAATACCAAATACCAAGGTGGCTGGGAGATATTACTAAACCATTCCAAGTACATGGGTTCTGCGATGCATCCGAAAAGGCCTACGCATGCGCTATATACCTGCTGACAACAAATGACAAAAACGAGCCTACGATTAGACTTATCGCTGCAAAGTCGAGGTTATCGCCAATCAACAAAAAATTGACACTACCGCGACTCGAATTATGTGGAGCGCTACTACTTTCACGGCTCATGAAAAAGGTCCTGACAGCCTTTAAATGGGACAATGTGTACAAAAATACATACGCCTGGACGGACTCTATGATTGTATTAGGCTGGCTGCACGGGGACGTCACAAAATGGAAGTCGTTCGTCAGCAACAGAGTACAGCAAGTGCATGACGTAATCCCAAAACAGCACTGGAGTTATGTCAAGTCCGAGGAAAATGCTGCAGACTGCGCGTCACGCGGAATCAGTTGTTCCCAACTATTGCAACATCCTTTGTGGTGGCAAGGCCCCTACTGGATGAAAAATTACAGTGAAGATACCTTTGACAAAATTACAATTACACCGACAACATGCGAATCAAAACAAAAACAAATGCAAACGTATGTTGTGAAATGTGAACCGTCTTCAATAGTAATTGAGTTATTAGACAGACACAGCGATTTGACTCGTATTACAAGGGTCATTGCTTGGATGAAACGTTTCATTAACAGCTGTTCGAACACCGACACTCATCGTACTACTACTTACTTGACGTCTACGGAACTAAAAAGCGCTGAAAACCTAATAATGAAACATATTCAACTGCATGCTTTCAATGACGAGATTATGAGATTGAAGGAAAACAAAGGTTTGAGCACAAAAAGTAACCTTTTGAGTTTAAATCCATTCCTTGACAAAAATGACATTCTGCGAGTGGGTGGAAGGTTACGTAACTCAAGCCTACCCGAAGACACTAAACATCCAATTCTACTACCACATGACAACAAACTGACAGAGTTATTAATTTGGCAAGCTCACAGAAGAACATTACACGGAGGTCCTAAGTTAACCCTGACACATCTTCGACAAAGAGTTTGGATCGTAGGAGGACATCGCGCCGTCAAAAAGGTCTTACACAAATGCGTAACATGTCGCCGATTTAATGCTAAACAAACAAACCAGATTATGGCGGACCTACCAGAGCCGAGAGTGACAGTATCTCGCCCTTTTACACATACAGGTGTCGATTTTACTGGACACATTGAGATCCAGGCAAGTAAAGGCCGAGGCGTCAGAACATTGCTGGCGTACGTTGCAGTATTTGTTTGTCTAGCAACAAAAGCCATCCATCTAGAACTGGTTTCAGAACTATCCAGTACAGCATTCCTATCGGCTTTCAAGCGCTTCTGCGCACGTCGAGGTACACCACGGGACATGTACAGCGACAACGGCACGAACTTTGTGGGTGCAAATCGGATCCTATTGCAACAATACAAATGCATTGTAGAAAACATTGACAACTTCTTCTTGGGGAAAATATCAGAGATGGGAGTTCAATGGCACTTCAATGCCCCGGTCTGGCCAAGCGCAGGCGGACTGTGGGAAGCAGCTGTGAAGAGCATGAAATATCATCTCAAACGGGTCATTGGAGACCAACGTCTGACATACGAAGAATTTACCACTCTGCTATGTCAGATAGAAGCTTGCTTGAACTCACGACCACTATGCACTGTTTCAGAGAACGCCGAAGAGATTAACTGTTTAACTCCAGGACATTTCTTAACCGGCACATCACTCATGACAATTCCAGAACCCGACATGGACAATACGTACCGTTTAAACACGAGATGGCAAATTGTACAACAACTTAGCAAGGATTTCTGGAAGAAGTGGTCGCAAGAGTACCTCCAACAACTACAAGCAAGACTAAAGTGGAAACGACAGAATACTGACATAAAGAAAAATGACATTGTATGCATTAAAGATGAAAGGTTACCTGCAGGAAAATGGGCACTGGGTCGTGTAGCGGATTTACACCCTGGAAAAGACGGCCACACTAGAGTTGTGACATTACAAACTGCAAAAGGCGAAACTAAACGACCTATTACAAAACTGGTACCACTAGTGGAGGCTGAGGAAAAAACCAACACTGCCACTGACAAACTACCCAAAAACAGGCGAAACCGAGCTAAAGGGCTTACCTGGAACAGCTTGGTGTGTTATATGCTGATGCTAGTTATGACATTAATAACACCCACTGTTCAGCAAGATATGAAATTTGCTCAACTGACAAAAAATCAAACAGTTTTCTTTGACAAGATTGCAGATCTACAAGAAATTAGAGATGAATGGAAACTGGTATTCTATTACAATATGACAAATTATTGGCGCAACGTGGACACTCTGCAAGCATTCGTATCGCATATAAAGCAAGCTCGTTGCGAAGAGTGGTTGATGCAATTTCATGTTCTGATTAACCAACTTGAACAAAGCACGAGTGAACTAAATTATTACAACGAATTACTGAGGTCCCAGCGGATAATTCAACACAGGGTCAAAAGAGGAATGATCGACGGAGTAGGGTATGTTGCAAATTCGTTATTTGGAGTGTTAGATCAACATTTTGCAGAAAAATATGAACAGGATATCGACACAATCCAACACAATGAAAATCACCTATTCCAACTGCTTAAAAACCAGACAAGTGTTCTGGAAACCGAGAACAACATTGTACAGCGTAACGAAGCAACAATGGTGAAGCAGTTCACTTTTATCAACGATCACCTCACGTCCCTAGAAAACAAGACGCTCAAAGATAAACTTGAGAGTTCAAATGCATTCTACATCATTACATCGGCCATAGCTGCAGACAGAATGGCCCAAAACTTAAAAGATATCCAAGAATCACTCATCAACACACTGACAAATATGTACCAAGGACATATGGACGTACATCTATTATCACCAACCCAAATGCAAAGCGAACTAGATAGAGTAGCTCGACTACTACCTCGCGATTCTACACTACCTGAAGTTCGTAATGACATAAGAGACATCTACAGGCTGTTCAGAATACATGCACGCATAACACAACACTACCTGTTGATGGAAATA
Organism: Agrochola litura; assembly: GCA_949152395.1. NCBI lineage: Eukaryota > Metazoa > Arthropoda > Insecta > Lepidoptera > Noctuidae > Agrochola > Agrochola litura. The sequence goes on along the minus strand of OX424517.1, from coordinate 9,978,110 downwards.
AAAGTACCGATCTTGAGTGATGCCCTATACGAACTTAACAGACTTATCAGCATTCCTCAACGTATTGACATAAATCGGGTAATGTACGTTATTCCCAACTCTGCATTAATAGCATTTAATGCCAACCAATACTCATTTATACCCCTAGAACAATATGACATTAACGAATGCCAAAAATTACATGACCAAACTCTACTGTGCAAACTAAATCACCCTATATACAACACCGGTGATCGTCACAAATCTATTTGCGATGTACAGCTGATTCGAGACAACGAAGAACACAGCGTTTATTGCCATACGGAAATAAAATTATGCGCCGACAAATGGGTCAAATTACATAAACAAAACACCTGGTTTTATTATTGTTGTGACACGTGCGAAGTACAATTAGTGTGCGGCACTCAAATGACATCGGAGACGATACGTCACTCGGGTCTGATAACGCTGAAACAAGGATGCAACTTGCAAGGCGACTCATTCACACTGCACGCATATATGGAACATACAAGTGACATTTTAGTCAATGTACCATATGCGATGATCGTGCCCACGATCTCTCCAATCAACAACATAATCAATACCTCGATTCGTAACTCAACGTTGCATATTGAAACGCACGAAGAGACGTTCAAGAAGATTGACACGCAACTACGCTCTATAGAAGCACAGTCTAAGCTAGATACCTTATCCTCTCACGACGTTCATCACTACATTGCAATTTATGTGGTTGTTGCGATTAGCATTGCACTGTTTGTAACATCGGTGTACTTTTGGCGAAAGATAGCAACCCAAAGACAGGGGGAGGGTCCGCAAGACGCGAGAAGTAGAAGCAGACGAGAAGAAGATCATGACATCGAGGACAGGAACAGCAAGATCGACAAACGGGACTCAAAATTGAATAAAGTGTCGTGTGCTAACCCTACCTCAAGTGAAGTGAAATTTGACACTGAAAAACATAGTGATGTGTGCTAATTTATTATTATGGTGACATTCTATTTATAGACTTTAGTTATATTTCTTCATAGTAGTCGTAGATCAATCATATTTACATTGGAGTCCTTCATTTTTACATTGTTTTTTACATTCTTATTTTAGTTTTTTTACATATTTGGGATTGTTATTTAATTATTCTCTTTCTGTGTTGTGGCAATATGTACGGTGAACGTACATGGGTTTTAAAATATATTTATTACAATAAGTTAGCCAGTAGGCTCGCGTATTTGCACTTTGAACGCGACCTACATTTGGCAGCGCATTGACACTGACATATTGCATTGTTCTATGCATTTTATGTATATTACATCTTTAGTGTTCAATTAGACGTGGTTTGAGTCGGACAACTTGCATTTTTATTTAGATTCATCCCGTTGAGCATTCACTGACATTTTCTGCATTTAAGTTTAAATTTGACATTTTACATTTGCATTGACATTACTTGTGTTAGGGAAGCACCCTACATAACCTACAACCGGTTACAGTATTTCGCTCAGACTGACGCTAAAGACAGTGTGCACACGTCACTTCTTTTATTTATTTTTAAATAATTTCTTAGTCCGATCTCTGAAGTGCATAGATAAATTATGTAGTTGCTATTCTCTAAGCATTATCACTTCGAAATTCAAACGGTATCTCGTTGTGAATCCGCGATGATTTATTTTAAAAACAAATGAGTTCTCTTTCGAATTGTGTGCGCTCACTTGAGTGAGGTTCTATGTGAACTTTATAGAATAGCACTACTGCAATTTAAATCGACGACGGTTTGAAAAACTTTGAGGATATAAATACCTATTTATGCAGTTTAATTGATTGTTAGAGCAATAATTAGTTAGCTGCCTCGTTGGTCTAGTGGTCGCAAGCGCCACTGCTGAGCATGAGGTCCTGGGTTCAATTCCCGGGTCGGGCAAAGTGTTATTGGGTTTTTCTATCTGGAATTTCTCAGTAGCAGCCTGTTATGTGTAGTTATGTAATTAGTCAATAAATACAAATACTGTTTTAAGACAGTGCAACAATTTCAATGATCATTTTATTAACAGTAATTTACTAGCAAGCAGAGCATCCAGCACGTCAGCCAGTGAACCCGAACCTATTGTACTCATCCCCTTTAACTAGCTACGCAGGTGGCTACAGGAGTTTACCTACACACAAGCGGAGAACTGGTGGACCTTGACACCGGGCTGCTGGCAGTCCAGGGAAGCTATGCCATCCTTAGATAGCAGGATAGCAGGAACAGCCTGCGTCTGATGACGGGGACTATCATGGGACACTGTTCGCTAAAAAAGCACTTCCACACAATAGACATAATGGACAGTCCTCTGTGCAGAGCGTGCATGGAGGTTGAGAAAACCATTGCGCATGTGCTCTTTGAATGCTCGTTGTCACCCAGATCTCTCACAGATGTTCTGAACAGACCAGGAGACCTACTCAACTTCTGGAGGAAGGTGAGCTGGTTGGAATAACCACCGACGGCCACCATGGCCGACGCACAATGCTGTATCTTCAGTGGAAAGTGATATATCTTGACCTATAACAGTTTTAATATTCTTACACTAAGTTTAACAGTAAAAAAAATACAAGTTTTTGGTCTAATTGGTACCCCTGTAAGATTAAAATTGAGCAAGCTTATTTTGGTGTAAAGTGCTCTAACTAAGCATTTTTTACATTTATTAATGTGTAATAAAATACATTTTAAATAATATTAATGTGAACTGAACAAATATTTGAAGTACCTGTTTTTTTTTCTTTTTGGTGGGAAATCAAATAACTTCAAATAACTTCTCCCGCTCTGGGTGGAGCGGGCGCGTGTCAGACTTTTACTGACTAAAACCCACCCGTGTTCTTTCGGTTGCCCTGTTGCCGGGGGCCACGATTTCCCTATCGGTTTTCTTCGAACCCCCGGCAGGCATTGGCCCTAGCGGACCCCGTCAATTCTGCTGACATCTCTTTGAGGCGCGCATGGAACACAACGCGCCGTCGACCCGGGCTTGGTCCTTATCGGACGGCGAGCTACCCATTGCTCACCGTCCGCAAGCCCGCGCCTATGGTGGCCGGAAATCGGCTCGCGATTCCCGCCCTGGGCGTCTTCTCCTGCGGCGGTTAGGGGCGTGAGGGCGCGAAATTTGCCTCATATTTCAAGTACCTTAATGTATATTAATACAAATGTATGTGACTCTTATCACGCGATCTATATGAATTAGTACAAACTGATATATTTAGGTACACATAATCATCCAACACCAACCAATAAATAATGTGTAAAATGGTTCAAGTCATTTTAAATTAATTTACACATAAAACAACTTTAATATAATTATGTTGTGTTAGGTGATACAACTGGATTTCTTTTTAAATTATAAAAAACTGTTCAAATGAATCTGTTTTTTCTTACACTAAATCGTGCTCTAAGATATTGTTTAGCAATGTCAGTAATCAGTACTCATTTTAGTAAAGTAGACAAAGAGTCAGATTTTTTTAAAACTTTAACATTACATACATCATACATAACATCACGCCTTGTTTCCCCGAAGGGTTAGGCAGAGGTGTCCCTGTAGCAGGTACACCCACATTTCGCCAGTTATGTTTAAGTCCCATGTAATAGGGGGCGAGCCTATTGCCATCAACCGGGCACAAATTCAGACTCCGAGCTGCTACTGAGAAATTTCAGATAGAAAACCGAGATGCCGATGCATTCCACCGGCTTTTATGACAAATCTTTTAAGGTTCAAGCAGTACGGTTATGGAATGCCTTGCCCGTGTCGATAAGGCGTGCTCAATCTTTGTCTACTTTAAAACAAAAAAAAAACTGGTGAAAACCACTTCCTCTCTCCTTAAACATCATCATTACATATAGTTCCTTGCTCTTGTTTCATGTTTATAATTTTATGTATATCTGTTATTTATCTAATATATATATATATATACATAGGTAAATAATTATATGCTTTATGTATCTGTGTATCTGTTGTATACGTACCACTGACTACCTGCAGTATTGTCTCACTTTTTCCATTTAAATCAATCCAAAAGTTGTTTGTAAAATATCGCTTTTAGCGATAATACCGCCCATTGTGTCACCCAATATAAAATTTCTAAATTTATGTCTGTAATTTTTATGCTGTACATAATAAAGAATATTCTATCTATCTATAACATTATTTCTTTGTAAGTCTCATGTAATAGAGAACGAGAATTTTGTGATGTCAAGATCCAAAGTTCAAACCAGAATAACTTACGATTCAGTATACATTTCCACATACAAAATAAACTACAACTGGCTATAGTATTTAGCTCAAACTGACTCTAAAGACAGGGTAATAGGCCACTTTTTGTGCAAGTGCTCACCGCCTGCATTCGTGTTCAGTAACCATTAGGCTACTAAGTAATTCATTAATCGAGTGTACACTGTATAAACAGAAGAACATAAGGTGTATAGGCATAGAATATGTAACTATCCCTAAGTTTGCCTGCATCATAGAATAGCACAGAAGTCGCACTCCGCATTACAATATAATAATTTATTAGATTATAACAGGTTTGGTGGCTAAGTAATAACAGCCGCACGGGTCGTTCAATCAGGTTAAGCTACGCTTGCCGCGGTTGGTCCGTGAATGGGTGACCATCTTTACATACCGAGACCCCTCCGTGCCTCGAAAAGCACGTTAAGCCGTTGGTCCCGGCTGTTATTTATAGATCTTTGACAGTCGTTACGGCTAGTTAGAAGCCCAAAAGTCTGACAACCAGTCTTACCAAGGGGTATCGTGCTACCTAGTAACTAGGTTGTGGAGGTCAGATAGGCAGTCGCTCCATGTAAAAGACTGGAAGCCAACCCCAACATAGTTGGGAAAAGGCTAGCCAGATGATTATGAAAGGTTTTGTAGTTCATGAGGGACTTACAAAGTATGCATTATTAATTACATGGTGTAGGTACAATTAATTGTTCGGTGAATCGCTGCTCTCCTAGCTAGATCATCGAATAATCTGTATTTAGGAGACAGTTTTGAATCCCAATTTGAGTATCACAAAAATCATGTTTTTATGCTTTTTGGAGATCAGTATCAAAACACAAAATCTTACATTTAAAATTAAATAAAACAAATTAGAACGAGTGAGTGAGTGAGTGTAGATGTGCTGAGTAAAGTGAGTGCGTGTGTGTGAGTAATCTGTATTTAGGAGACACTTTCGACTATCAATTTGAGTATCACAGAAATCATGTTTTTGTGCTTTTTGGAGATCAGTATAAAACACAAAAGATAAAATTTTAAAATTAAAATTAAATAAAACAAATTAGAATGAGGAGTGTAAATGTGTTGAGTCGAGTGAGTGCGTGTATGAGTGTGTGAGGGTGAGTGTGTATGTGTGTGCATTTGAATAATAGGAAATTAGGTAAACTTTATGTAAGTGACAATAAATACTTTTCAGTCTCGTCGTAGGTTTTATTCAGGAGAAATGCACGAAGGGCTAGCTTGCATTTGCTGTGTGGTAAATTATAGATATATAAAAACGCGTTCATTTTATTATACGAGTTTGCATTTTAGGTATGAAGCCACAAGTACGCGGTGGGCCCGTCTTGTCGGGCCAATTCAGTGAGCGTAACGTAGTCGGAAGATATACGAGTTACGCGATAGAAAGAGAGGCAACTTCTAAGTGAATATAACTGTAGGTAATTAGCGCTGTGCGACCTGAATTGCACTTCATTAAGTCGTCAAAAGTCGTGTTTTAGGGTTCCGTAGTAAACAAGGAATCATTATAGTTTCGCTATTTCCGTCTGTCTGTCTGTCCGCGGTCTAGCTCCGAGACTTTTAGTACTAGAAAGCCATAATTTGGCATGGATATACATATTAATTACGCCGGCAAAGTGGTGAAATAAAAATACGATACGATAAAACACGTAAAGTGGGGATGCTTTTTTTTTCTATCCTTTTTTGTGGGATATCGTTGGAAAAGTCCTTTAAAAACATTGTGAGTGTGTGAAAACCATTTTTGGATTTAGGGATCCGTTTGAGATATATTAAGCTTTAAAGTGCAAAGGAGACGGAAACGATTAGTTACACTTTTGGGCCTGAATGTAACGGGATGAAAATGGTGTGAATTTATAGATTCAAACATATATTTCTGTATATGCAGTAACTAGTTGCTATCCCACAATTCATACAGCGATCCATAGTTTCAACAATATCCAATCCACAAAGCGGCGGTAAAATCCAAAATAACAATTCTTAATTCGTTAACTTGTAGAGCCTACTTAGCTGTGATAGTTTTCCTTTTAATTTCGTTATATAAACTACTGCTGTGATTTTTTTCACACATTCAAAACCAACCATTTAGCTGGCAGGGCTGGCTGACACTTGACTCTAACAAAATTTAGCACTTTAAAGGTACCCTAAAAAAAATGTTTTTCATGATTTTGTTTTACTACTTTGTCGGCGTAATTAATATGTATACCTATGCCAAATTACAGTTTTCTAGTACTAAGGGTCTCGGAGCTAGACCGCGGACAGACAGACAGACAGACGGACATGATGAAACTATAAGGGTTCCTTGTTTACTACGGAACCCTAAAAACTCAACTAATAAAAAGGTATAAACAAGACATCACAGACAGACAAATAAAAAATCCAGAGTCACACGTGTTATGGCATAAATCGAACAGATTACGTGTGACTTCGGATTTATTGTGTTTTAGTTTTTTTATCTGTTATTTTTGGGTTATAATATATCGACCCTTGATTCGAAGAAAATTACGAGATTTTTCAATCCTGGTACCTGTCAAAGTAACTACATCGATGTAAGTAAACATTTTTATTTTTTTATTATAAAAAAAAAGTTATCCAATATTATAGTATTGTAACTTTTTACAATTAGACTCCAATTAATGAAAGTGTTATCGAAAGAAAAACGTATTTAGAGTTACACTTAAAAAATCACAGTAGTTTTCAAGCGCCTACCAAGAATCTCAGTGAAACCGAAACGTATATCAACTTACAATGTTCTTTCACCAACTGAATCACGCTTGTGGAAACTTAGTTACGTTATTATTTCACCGAGATATTGTCACAACAGATAGAAAAGTACGTTTTCTTTTCACTTAAAAAAAACTAGGATGTCTTAGGTACCAATTGTTACGTTACTCTTCGTACAAGAAACAACGTACTAAAAGCAGCTTATAATATTGTGTGCGAAGTTACAACGCTCTTTCACAGATATTTTGTACTTTTCACTATCGTAACTCTCACAAAAATCTTTGTTAGGCTAGTTACCGAAAAAAGAATTATGCCGATAGATGAGGATTGAAAAATTTATGTTTCTGTTTTTTTTAAACCTGAAGGTCTAACAGGTACCCCTTTTGTCACGATTCAAAGTGCACGAAAACGTTTTTTGGCTCTCCTGTAAACCCTCATTTTCGAGTTACAATTTTTTTCGAATCGCAGGTCGATATATATTTTTGAAATGTGCTAATTAAGTGCACAAACGTGTGAACGTTTGTTATTTGAAACTCACCTCGGCAAAAAAAAAGTGGCACTCCGGGAGTGCCAACAGAAGTGAAAACTTGAACAAGATCGCCTTGGTGGAAGAAAAATACTTGTATAGAACATTGGTCCGTAATCCTTTCTCAATAAAGAGCACAATCGCAAAGTTTACAAAATCTTTATAGTAAAATACTTGTATAGAACATTGGTCCGTAATGTAATATAAATAAAGAGCACAATCGCGTAAACAAAACCGTTAAAGTAAAAATATTTGCATAGAATATTGATCCGTAACATAATATTAATAAAGAGCACAATCGCGTTTACAAAAATGAAGTGTCGTTACAGTGTCGCGAAATCAATGGTTTAGTCCCATCTCAAAAAAGCCCAACGCGCCTAAAAAAGTTTTCGCTTCAATAAAGTTCATGAGTTTATGTCCTCTAGAGAGCGCCATATTTAAATTATTTAATTTGACGTCACATAGCATTAAAACCAGTGGACGATCAAGACGCTTCCAACGACAACAGATGAACATACATACATACCGGTTAAAATCATAACCCTCCTTTTTGCTTCGCCGTAGTCGGGTAAAAAGTCGGCACCGTTTACAGACAAAAACATAACGACTGTAAAAATAGAAGAAAAACATCAATTGTATTTATTGGCACGAAGAGTACATTAAGCAATAAAATTACATAAGAAAATGTTACTTGTGCCAAGTGTCATTTGTTCAGTAAATTATGATCTTCTAGTATGACTTGAATATTATACATGCCTCCTATTATATAAGTAAGATTTAAGACGCTGAAATGAGCTAAAGCACGGTCACTTTCGGACTGCGTAGAAAAAAAAGAAGCGCGATGACTAAAAGTGCGACAAAATTTCACAAATATGAAGCTAATGGTGCCGATTCCCTTGTTCACAAACTAAACTAAATTTAAGTTTAGTGCATCTTTTTCTTTCTATTTCATTAAGAAAAGGACAGAAGATAAATTTTAGTTTATTCCTGTCAAATTAATCAGCGCCTGTCACTACTCCATACAAGTTTAGACGTGATTAAAAACTTGCCTACTAAAATTACGTCAATTTACGTCAAGCGCTGATTAATTTGACAGGACTAAACTAAAATTTATCTTCTGTCCTTTTCTTAATGAAATAGAAAGAAAAAGATGCACTGAACTTAAATTTAGTTTAGTTTGTGAACAAGGGAATCGGCACCATTATCTATTTACTCAAAAATGAGTTGAGTAATCGAAAATAAAAAACAACCAAGTGCTGCATTCAAATAAGACGTTCTTATTATTAATTAAATACTAACGTACGTTGATATTTTAAACAGATATTTTGGATCGGAACTCAAGGTAAAAGGTTAGTTTTTCGTTCATTTGTATCGAGATTTTTGAAGTGAAAACTTCTTTAGGCGCGTTGAGCATTTTTAAGATGGGACTAAACCGTTGATTTCGCGACACCATGACGACACCTCATTTTGTAAACGGGATTGTGCTCTTTATTTATATTAAGTTACGGATCAATATTCTATGCAAGTATTTTTACTTTAAAGGTTTTGTATACGCAATTATGCTCTTTATTTAAACTACGTTACGGATCAATGTTCTATGCAAGTATTTTTACTTTAAAGATTTTGGAAGTATTTTTTTTGTAAATTCGATCGTGCTCTTTATTTACATAAGGTTCCGGACCAATGTTCTATACAAGTATTTTTCTTCCACTAAGGCAATCTTGTTCAAGTTTTCACTTCTGTCGGCACTCCCGGAGTGCCACCACTTTTTTTTTCAAATTTTGGTGACAACCAAGTTCTGAGAAATATGTTTAAGATTAACATATATTTTTTCCGCTACCACAAAACTACATAGATTTGGCAAACATTTTTTTAAAGACAGTCCTTCTTTTATGATTTGCCTCTTGTCAGCGCCTTAAACATAACTGGTAAAATATGGGTGTACTTATTAACATCTCTGCCTACTTTTCAGAAAACATAACATAATCAGACTATAATGTTCCCACTGCTGGGACACAGGTCTCCTCTCCTCGAAAGGGCGTGGGCAGCGCCGCCGCCGGCCCAAGAATTCCTGGCGCCCTAGGCAAAAGGCTGGACGGCGCCTTTTTAAGAAAATTTGAGACATAATAAAACAATGTTCTTTCTTTTTCGTGTGGTTAGCAGAGTTTTAGAGCCACCCATGGGCCTTAGTCGAGAAATATATCTCAGGCATGCCGGTTTCTTCACGATGTTTTCCTTCACCGTGTTTTAAGCAAGTGATAATTATATAATACGCACATGAATCCGAAAAGTCAGAGGAGCGTGCCTTGGGATTGAACTCGAGTTTTATTCAAGTCATAGGGACTTGAATGACAATTCAAAAGTGCCTGTAAATGGTTAAATTGAAATAAATTGTTTGAGTTTGAACAAAACAATAATGTAAATAGATTACCTAGGTGTGTAATTTATATAAAAAAATTAGAGTTCTTATTTTATACGTAACTAGCTTTTGCCCGCGGCTTCGCCCGCGTGGATGTCGCAAAATATCCCACGGGAACACACTACCGGAATTCAGAGTATCCTATGTTCTAAGCCAGATTATGGCCTATCCGTATGCCTTTCATCTAAATACGTTCAGCCGTTACGGTATTAAAAGATATCAGGCAGATAATAAATCTGTATTCAAAATGCAAAATTGAAACCGTTAAAGGATAACTTCGTTGTCTGTTAAGACCCTTTTTCTCAGAAACGCCTGGAGGCATCAAGTTGAAATAGATATCGAAAACTTAGATCTACGGTCCCTTGGAGCTGTAAAGAAAATCAAACTTCCAAGTCAATGCAATAAAAAAATACGGCCATTAAATTATACCGCATATTTATATTGACACTTGCAAATAAAACAAAGCTGGTACTTCCCGTTGTCCTAGCAGCATGAAGTTTGGCGAGAAAACTTTCATTACCTATATATCACCTCCTTTAGGATTATTTTTGAGTCAAAAAGTAGCCTATGTCCTTCCCTAGGATGCTGTTTATCCCCTTGGCAAATTTGATCGAAATCGAATTCTTTGAAATTTGATTGTGGTTTAGGCGTGAAAAGTTAACATACAGACAGACATTCTTGTACTCAAACCTCAGTTGGTTCGATATAGTTTTTGGAAAAGTTTTTGTGAAAATTGGCAATTTTTAAGAAATCTGTGAATGCAGATCAACATGTTTCAAAAAGTTAAGGACAGTCTCGTTAGGCCCTAGTTACGAGTAGATTCTGTACCGTTTCGGTACTGCTTATGTTTCCTCACTGGTTGGTAAACCGAAACGATACCGCACGCGCCCACTGCTTTCATTTAGAATTCCAAATTCAATTGGTTGGCGAGCCCATGACCAAAATTTTTGCCTCATCGTTTTACGAACAAAATCGTATAAAATCGATAGATTTGGTTATTCAGAAATACAAAAAATCCTAATTTTTGAAAATTCCGCGTTAGGTACTTCTGACCTGACCGCATTATTAAATTTATGTCAAAAAAATATATTTTCAACAGTTCGGTAACAACCAACTGTTTTATAGCAATATGTCTGATTTTCAGAATGTAGTTGAACGATAGATTTTAGATACCGAAAATTGTGTTTTCGGTATCTAAAATCTATCGTCGCAATGTGGCGGCCGCTATATGGCGGCCGCTTTGTTGCAGCCATTATGTGGCGGCCGTTATTTGGCGGCCGTCATCTAGCGGCTATTATGAGGCGGCCGCTATGTGGCGTCCGCTATGTGGCAACCGCTTTGTGGCGGCCGCTATGTGGCGGCTGTTATATGGCGGCCGTTATTTGGCGGCCGTCATATAGCGGCCGTCATCTAGCGGCCGTTATGTGGCAGCCGCTATGTGGCGGCCGCTTTGTTGCGGCCGTTATATGGCGGCCGTTATTTGGCGGCCGTCATCTAGCGGCCATCATCTAACGGCCGTTATGTGGCAACCGCTATGTGGCGGCCGCTATGTGGCGGCCGCTATGTGGCGGCTGTTATATGGCGGCCGTTATTTGGTGGCCGTCATCTAGCGGCCGCTATGTGGCGGCCGCCATGTGGCGGCCAAACACCAAACAAACCGAGCAGAAAATTTTGCCCCCACTGGGAATTGAACCTTGGACCTCTAGGTCTGAGACATTTGTGGTATTACCTCTAGACCACAGAGGCGGTTAACAGCTTTTACGTAGACAGTGATATTTATTAAATTAGAAACCTCAAAAAAGCTCCGATTTGTATATAAAACAATAATAATAATAAACACACTAAAAAAAAAAAACAATCTGCCTAGCTTTTTCCCAACTATGTTGGGGTCGGCTTCCAGTCTAACCAGATGCAGCTGAATACCAGTATTTTACATGGAGCGACTGCCTATCTGACCTCCACAACCCATTAACTAGGTAATACCCCTTGGTAAGCCTGGTTGTTAGACTTTCGGGCTTCTGACGACCGGTTACGACTGTCAAAGATCCACGAATGACAGCCTCGGACCAACGGCTTAACGTGCTTTCCGAGGCACGGAGGAGTCTCGGTATGTAGAAATGGTCATCCATCCCGGCAAGCGTAGCTTAACCTGATGGATCGACACTTGCGGCTGTTAGTAGTTAGCCACGAGCTCCCCCGCGCGTCTGTGAGTTAGTATAAATACTATAAAATATTTCCCTAATTACCAGTTTGGGCAAATAGATCTACTGCGATCGCAGTACCTATGTTGTTATTAGCGGACAGGAGGACGCCACTGCCTATCCTCTTGACAAAACTCCTTTATAGTCACTTTATAACTCTTATTCAAGATTCAAAAGAAAATGTAGTGACAAAAATTTAAAACGGTTTGGGCATGTTGAGAGGATGAATGAAAGGCGACTAACAAATGTATTTACAAGGCAGATGCAGTTCCGTCTTTACCATAAGGGCACAGGGTGCCCGTACTCAGGGCCCCGACCTCACGGGGGCCCCATAAGCCCGGTTAAACGCTTGCACTCAAAAGTGTTATTTTCTTCTATTTTTAGGTACATACAAATATAATAGTTCCGTCAACATTTCTAAATTAAATATTAATCGGCCACTATATAACATTTTTAAACTTTTATTTTTATGATAAATATTTTAGTTTTCTTTCACAGTTAATATTTAATCAACAATATATTCTCAAAGAATTTGCAGAAGATATTAATGCTTATGAGCTTATACACAGACTACAATTATATTGAGCTCAAATCAGAATGTTTTCTTCAAAGGAATCAACCGATTTGAGTATACTCAACCTTACAAAATCCGATAAGTTAGAAGAAACTTTTCCAAATGTTGAAGTCGCTACAAGAATATCCCTTTACTTGATTGTAGTGGAGAGCGCTCATTTTCACAACTAAAGAAAATTTACAATGAATTATGAATGACATTGTTACAAGAACGACTAACTAATTTGTCAAATAAGTGCTTAAAACGTGACATCCTTGAAAAAATAGACTGAGGATATAATAGAAGATTTTTTAGAACAGAATTCCCGAATGAAACCACTATCGTAAATTCGAAACCTTGAGTTGGTTTCGAATTAACGGTTGCATTATTAATTTACGGTTGCAGTTTAATGTTGCAGTATTTTTTATTTATTATAATATTTGATTTGTACCAATTATCCAAAGTAAATATAAAAAAAAAATGCAAAAAAATGTTTTTTTGTCACTGACTTTTTTTATATTCCAAGGGGGCCCCAAATTCTTGTGTACCCAGGGGCCCCCTTGGGCAGATGTGACTGGAAACGCCGGGAGGGGCGCCCTAGGAGCACATAATTACTGACCTTATTGGTGATGTTCTTCAGAAAGGCCAGGTGCGTAGTACTCGCAACCGGCGTGCGTGTATGACCAGATGTATGAACGTAAACGAGGCAAAAGGAGTATGTCAGGATCGTAGCAGGTGGCGTTCTGCTTACCCCCATGGGAAAAAGGTGTGAGTTTATGTATAAATGTATGTAAAGCACAAAAACGGTATTTGTTAAGTATTTTCTGTATTAACTTTTCGAGCATTATATGTTCACTTTTGCAGTCCTCAACACAACCTATAGATATAAAATAATCAATTTAAAGATTATTAATAGGCAATAGGCTCGCCCCTATTACATGGGACTTAAACATAACTGGCGAAATGTGGGTGTACCTACTACAGGTACACCTCTGCCCAACCCTTCGGGGAAACAAGGCGTCATGTTATGTTATGTGTGTTAAAGATTATTTCTCAACATAATTCACAAAACTCTCCTCTCTAACCTAAATAATAGAAAATTCAAACTTATAATACATATTCCTGAAACCCTTTTTCATGAATTTTCCTTTGTTACATATCCTTGTCCATTGTTTTCAGTTTGTCGTCAGCCGTCGTTGCGTGCGGACGTAATACTCGTCTCGAATTTTGCGGGATTTTCGAAAAGTTTCAAAGTGTAAAGTGAAGTGGAACAGTGTGTGCAGTGTTTGAAAGTGTTTTAGTGTCAATTTTGTGTGTTTTTCGTGATTGGAAATGGATGATTTTTGAGTTTCTGCTGCTGGATATAAGGTGAGTTTGTTTTTTTGTTATATTTCGATCAGTGATTGCATTCGAGTATTTTCGTGGTATTATCGTTTACGTACGGTTGGATTTGTATTTAAAATGTAACGTTTATTTACGATGAACTTTCGGTATAAATTTAAATGGTTTTCGTTTTAATGAATTTTTATTACAGTGTTGGATGCAGAATGAAAATTAAAACCATTTTTGCTGGAATTTAAAATTTATTATTGCTTTTAGATAATCAAGATTATATTGATAGAGATAAATTAACATAGGTTTATTAAAACGTGCAGGACTATTTATAGGGCGTTTGAAGCATGGGCCGACACAATTTTTTGAGGTGATTTGCTAGGTTTCATCCAAAAACCCCATGACCTAAGTGTCACGATAATTGAGAAATGGTATTTTTAAGTCTTTTAAATCGTCATTACTTTTTTGTTTATTATTGTTATAGAATAAAGTAACTTTTTATTATAGTACGCAATGTATTTGTAAATCTAAATAAATTACATTTTGTTACAATTGATTTGTGCAAAATGACTTATGTGATTCCAAAGTCTTAAAATTGTATAAATATATAAAAAAAAAAATTAAAGGCTATTTTGAACTTAACTTTATTTTAAAAAGTTTTCTAGTTTTTACCATTTAAAACGGTATGCTAAATGTCATCGAAATAACTCATTATGTAGTCAAAATTAGAGATACTAGTTGTCAGGATTGGGATAAAAGAAAAAACTGATGAGATATGATAGAAGGTTAAAATAAAAATAAAATCTGTTTCAAAATTTGTTCAAAATGTCCTCCTCTACTCCGTATACGGGCACGACACCTATTTCGACTTTCGATGGTTGTTGTAAGGAGTCGCATTTCTGCTTGCATCGTTTCGAAGGCGGCGCTAATTTTTTCAAGTAAAATTTATCTTGTGGGGCCACCTTCGTTGCGTAAACTAATTCCTTGCACGTCCCCAGACGTAGAAATCCAGGGGTGTCAGGTCTGGGGATCGTGCTGGCCAAGGAATAGGGCTGTCTCTGCCAATCCACGAGCTTAGGAAAACAATTATCTAGATGCTCTCGTACTGATTGCTGGTAAAGTGCAAGATTGCCGTCATTTTGAAAAATTAAATCGGCAGACCTTCTTTTAATCTTCGTAATACTAGATAATAATAGAATAATAGAGTCAAGTCAAAAGCCAGTCTCTTTTAAAGTCCAGGCATAATCTCGGTCAGATAAATAGATAAATACAGTACCCTAATTGCGTAACTTATTTTCGTAAACAATTATGCCTAATTTTATTCATTTTGACAGTTCAACAACATTCATCGAGTTATTTACGTTGTTGAGCAGATTTCTTTTTTCAAATTTTGAAGCTATGGATTAGCAATCTGTTTCAAATCGAAACAGATTGTGATTGTGTAGTGTTACGCAATTAGGGTACTGGTCTTAAAGCTTTTTGTACACGTTAAGTTTTTGTGAATGGATTTCAGGGCAGCCAGAAATTTTGGGAAAGGCATTTTCTTTCTCTCTAAGGAACATAAACATTCAGGGAAAAATAAACGTGCTCCTTTTGTTTTCAAAAGAAACTCCGGTCAAAGCCAAAGTCATTTATTTGATTTATAATTATAATTTCAGCCGAAAGACGTCCACAGCTGGACACAGACCTCCCCCAAGCACCAAGATTTATTTGTTAAAAATGCGGTAATACCAAACGTAGTTAAATATATACAAAAAATCAATCTGCCTAGCCTTTTCCCAACTATGTTGGGGTCGGCTTCCAGTCTGACCAGATGGAGCTGAATATCAGTATTTTACATGGAACGATTGCCTATATGACCTCCACAACCCAGTTACTGGATAATACAATACCCTTGGTAAGACTGGTTGTTAGACTTTCGGGCTCCTGTAACGACTGTCAAAGATCCACGAATGACAGCTGGGACCAACGGCTTAACGTGCTTTCCGAGGTACGGAAGAGTCTTACTAGCTTCTAAAAATACATACATAGCCTGTTAAAATCATTACCCTCCTCTTGCTTTGCCGTAGTCGAGTAATAAATGTTCTTGTGCAATGACACATTTCTCCAAATTTTAATAAATAAGTAATTATTAATTTTGGTTTCAGGATTAGAACCCGAATCTTTTTAATAGAAATATTAACAACCTTTTAGGCAATATCGCACCGATCGATATCATTGTTGATAAGGATAAAACCCTGTTACACAATTTTATCTAGCCAAACATGAACAGGAAATAACCATTTTCCTTTATTTGAACCAATTTAATTAGTAAAAAAACCAATCATTTCCGTTCTTATATTTAATCTTAGTTATCTTTTGAAAAAAAAAAAAATTAAATACCTACCTAAATTTTAACCCAAATAATTGTGTACTAAATTGTTAGTTAAAATTTTCTTGGCATCATCATTATCATGTACCAAGCTTTGTCCCAACTATGTTGAGGTCAGTTTCCTGTCGAAGCCAACGTTCGCACGGACTTAATAAAATCGCGGCAGGATTTTATCGCGCACTGGATTTTCAACTCTCGGTGTTAAGCCGAGCGTTGAAAATCCAACACGCTGGGACGCACTCTCGTCCTAGCGCGTTGAAAAAATACACTGTTGGATTTTCAACTCTCAGCGCTAAGCAGAGCGTTGAAAATAAAGTGCATGAAAGAAATCGCCGCGATTTTATTACGTCCGTGCGCACGTCGGCTTACTGGATGCAGCTGAATGCCAGTATTTTACATGGAGTGACTGCCTATCTGACTTACACAACACAGTTACTGGGTAACACGGTACCACTTGGTAAGATTGGTAGTCAGAAAACGTAAAATAATACCAGCCTATTCTTGTCCTACTCCAGGACAAAGGCTTCTTCTTAAGCAGAGAAGGCAGGTTGGCTATTGAAAAATTATGTTGACACAACAACATAACTAGACAAAAAAAATTAAAAAAATTGGGGCACTCCAAGAGTGCCGACAGAAGTGAAAACTTAACAAGATCGCCTTGGTGGAAGAAAAATACTTGTATAGAACATTGGTCCGTAACCTTATCTAAATAAAGAGCACAATCGCGTTCACAAAAAAAAATACTTCCAAAAACCTTTAAAGTAAAAATACTTTCATAGAACATTGATCCGTAACGTAATACAACGTATACGTTGTTTTCTCCTCTACCTATCGTTATTTCTCCTGACAAAGTTTATTCGGTTTATATGTATGTATTTATGTATCTATGTATTTATGTATCTATGTATTAGTATGTATTCATTTTCAAGTTATCTGTCATTTATGTTGCACCTGCCATGTTTTGTCTCTGCATCACCCTAAAGTTGACTGGTAGAAAATGCCTCAGGCATTAAGTCCGCCTTTGTACAGTATTTTTTTTACTTGTGCATAAAGTTTTAATAAATAAATAAATACAAACAGAGAGCACAATTGCGTTTACGAAAATGAGTTAAAGTAAAAATACTTGCATAGAACATTGATCCGTAACGTAATATAAATAAAGAGCACAATCGAGTTTACAAAAATGTGGTGGCGGTGACGGTGTTGCGAGTTCAATTGTTTTTCCCCATCTCAAAAATGCCCAACGCGTCTAAAAAAGTTTTCACTTCAAAAATGGTAAATTTTCTATGCTTCTTAAGCAGCGGAGTAATTGCGTAACACACAATGACAATTGATCGTAATGGGTATCATTTTGACAGTTTACCCATGTTCATTGCAGACAAGTTTTTCAAACCTATGATATAATGGATTAGCAATATCCTTCAAAACTCTCGGATTGTCATTGAAAATTTGTTACGCAATGCCGCTGGTTACATAACATTGTAGACTAAATTGTATTCATTCTTTCATTTTCATGTGGATAAAGACTAACTTGGTTTCATAGCTTTTATACCGCCCATGGGCCCCAGACTTGGGTTCACATGCCGTCGAGAAATATCCCTCAGGCACGCCGGTTTCCTCACGATGTTTTCCTTCACCGTTTTTGAAGCAAGTGATATTTATACAATACGCACTTGAATCCGAAAAGTCAGAGGTGCGTGCCTTCAGTTCGAACTCGAGACCTATGACTTGGCAATCCGACGGTCACACCACTAGGCTATGACTGCTGTTGTAATGAAAACAGCATGAGCAAATTACGAAGGTGACAGCCGGAGGACTTTAAAGAAAACCGCAATTATCTATTTAGGGGTATGAGGAACAGGGTGTAAAGTTCACTCATCCACCATAGAAAAGGGAGGATCCTCCGACCAGACGGGTGTTGTGTCTGGCGGGCAACTGCCCATCAGTTTGAAGTTGAAATCTTGTATCTATGTCGATCGCTCGGTAAACTCTAACTGCGCGATGCAGGATTTGTATGACGTCATGTCTATGATGCGTAGTTTTGTATGTGGCGGTGTAACCGCTACATCTATACATATAAAATGCTATGTCCTGAATGACTGACTGACGGATCAACGCACAGCCTAAACCGCTGATCATAGAGACCTGAAACTTGGAGGGTGTGTTCTTTGTATGACGTAAGCATCCGATAAGGAAGGATTTTCCTAAATTCTACCCCTAAGGGGGTGAAAAAGGGGGGCAAAGTTTGTATGGGACAACGTGATTCCTTGGTCCAATCTGCTTCAAATTTTGCATAAAAGTACTAGGCTTGCATGAATTCAAGATAGTATTTCAATCATTATGTTATGGTAGTGCGTTTCCATGATTATGTTATGGTAGTGCGTTTCCATGGGATACTTTCCGACTTCCACGCGAGCTAAGCCGTGGCAAAAAGCTAGTTTTAAATAAGGTTTTCATTATGTAAAAATTACAATATAAACTTATGCTAATTTCAAGGTCTAGATTCGGACGATGCTAGTACCGAAGTAACGAAAATTAATCATCTCTAATATTACTTCTCTATCGATTCTAAGCGTGGATACAGTATCAGCAGATCTGGAAGTAGGTGAGCGTTCGACGACACGAGGCGTCGATTCGTTGGTTCAGCAAAATGATGTGTTGCGATTTTGAGAAACATCCGATTGATGTAATTAGGTTATCATTTCGCTATTCGGCTGATTTGGTGTAGGC
Organism: Agrochola litura; assembly: GCA_949152395.1. NCBI lineage: Eukaryota > Metazoa > Arthropoda > Insecta > Lepidoptera > Noctuidae > Agrochola > Agrochola litura. The sequence continues at coordinate 9,959,019 of OX424517.1, read as the reverse complement.
AGGGCACGTAACAAACACAACCAGGTTACAACAGAATCTGTGTTACGTCTACACGTTGATGACGTAATATATATTCTGCTGTTGTATTGTACGTATTATCCCTGCACACAATGGTTCTTATTGGGCCAGGTTCATCGGCCATTCTTCTGTGACTGACTTTGGGAAAGCTTGACGGATTAATTCGTTTAAGGGAATCGAGTGGCACTTAAGTACAGTATTTCTATTTTCAACCAACTTCGGCAAACTTCGTGTTTGTGCTGTTGATGTGGGTAGGAACTCGTACCACGAATGATTTAAAGTTGATGTTGTGGCGCGATTCCAACCTTTGAACCCTCAGAGTCCAGTTGGTCTTCACTTTGAAATACTGCACGACTTCTTCAGTTGTAGTGGAGTGATGCAGACGCGAAAGGTACAGCTGCGTCGTAAGCACAGCAGGGCGCAGCAGCATATTATATAGGTGATGAGGTTCTGCCTGGCTTATCGGCGTAATTTTGCCGGTCTTCTAGAGACTGTACTTTGGAGAGTATGCGCAGAAGCTCTATGACCGGATCCCACCTCCTCCCTCTTAACACCGAACTACCAGACGTGCTACAGGGTACCATCCGCACTTGGTCGATATACTGACTAGTCGAACGCAGCGCTGTCAAAAGTATGGAACCACAAATATAGATAGACCTAGATAACGCAAGTATCACGATCTGTATGAAAACCAAGCGTGCCATTTTTTGACTACCTACTATGACGTCACAAGCACTAGGAAACGTTTCTTTTATTTTTTCTCCTCGCATTTTCACAGTTTTTACAATTTACAACAGCGTAATGAACCATTTTCAATTTTTTTACTGACTTCCGACAAGCGTGGCACCGATGCAGACTGAGCGCGAAAGTGGCAGCTTACGATTATTGTACGTAAGCTAGGCACGAAAATGGCACGCGAAGTAGTTGCTCTTGCGTTATCTAGGTATATCTATATCTGTGTGTGGAACTCTCTGCCAGGGTATGTGTTCCCTTCCACTTATAACCCGTCAACCTTCAATGCAAGAGTGAACAGGCATCTTCTGGGCATCCACCGCTTTCCATCAGGCGAGATCGAGGTCAAGAGCAAACCCAAACGCATAAAAAAAATATGGCCCCTACGCTCAGATTTCTAATTCCTACAGCACTTTGATCTGAATTATGAATGAGAAATACAAATGTAGCAAAAACTTCCAACATTGTTCTGTATTTAGGAGTTCCTGTTTTTGTTGGTATAATTTTTGTGCTAAAAGTGTAAAAATATTGAGGCTAAATTATGCAAAAGACACGCTTGGTATGCGAGATTCACCCCAACGTTTTTGGGTCACACAAACAACTATGTACTCTCGTATGTAGGTGGGTATGTTACCTACATTTTTATTTTATTTTAAAGGACTCCTTTTTCTTGGCAGAAATTTCCTTGGGATTTTAGGGTTCCAATGTGTGCCAACGAAACTCTATTAGGGTCTGTTGTCTATCTGTCCCTCTGCCACAGGGCTGTATCTTTTGAACAGTTAAAGGTAGATACTTGAAATTTACAGTCTGTACGCACGGCTACAAATCAAGCTATACATTTCCAGTATAAGCTTATCTTGCATTGTAAAGAATTTCCGTACAATGAGAAGTTAGCTTATACTGGAAATGTATAGCTTGATATGTAGCCGTGTGTACTACTATAGCCGCATCATTACTTCAGCCGAAAGACGTCCACTGCTGGACATAGGCCTTCCACAAGCACCGTGTTCTGTGCTACCCGCATCCGGCAGGAAGCACAGATACATTCCATAGCCGTTATAAGAGCTCAACTGTCATCAATGAGACACGATATAATTTTAATTGTTATCGATCTCCAGGAGAGCTCGTTACAGTCAAGGGGTCCACAAATTAAACAAAGTTACAAATGAAAGGGTTATAAAATTAAAGTATAAAAAAGAAGTACCTTTTTTTTTCATATTCGCAGCCCCGGCAGGCATTGGCCCTAGCAGACCCCGTCAATTCTGCTGACATCTCTTTGAGACGCGTGTGGAACACAACGCGCCGTCGACCCGGGCTTGGTCCTTATCGGACGGCGAGCTACCCATTGCTCACCGTCCGCAAGCCTGTGCCTAAAAAGTAAAGAAGTACCTATAGTGTTAAATAATGTATGGTGGTACGGAACCCTACGTGTGCGAGTCCAACCCGCACATGGACGATTTTGGCAGAAATTTCTTTGAGCTTTTTATATTTCTTTACTTCATATTTCGTAAATATTTACTTACTTTTCTTTGTTTTTTGTGTCTGTGTTGTTTTCGTAAGTCAAAGGATTCTAAGATTAATCTAAAAGTAGGCTAGCAATGTATCAATCAATCTGCCTAGCCTTTTCCCAAATATATTGGGGTCGGCTTCCAGTCTAACCGGATGCAACTGAATACCAGTATTTTACATGGAGCGACTGCCTATCTGACCTCCACAACCCAGTGACTGGTTGTCAGACTCGCGGGCTTCTGACGACTCGTAACGACTGTCAAAGATCCACGAATGACAGCCGGGACCAACAGCTTAACGTGCTTTCCGGGGCACGGGGGGGTATGTAAAGATCCACAAACCAACAAACCAACCCCGGCAAGTGTAGCTTAACCGGATGAATCGACCCGTGCGGCTGTTATTACTTAGCCACGAGCTCCTCGAGGCCAGCAATGTATGTTGAAGAAAAACTTTCATTGTTGTTTCAAACTGACAACAGAGCTTTACATTGCTGTCTTTTATAAAGTTAAGAAAAGACTTAGAAAATCCTACAAAATCTCTCAAAAGTAGTTCCTCCTATTTAAAAAAAAACACTTGGTTACAGTACACTGAAACTTTACCAAATAAATAAATTAATAGTTTAAAAAAACACTAGAAAAACACGCTTTTATAAATGCACTTACGTGGCCTCTTCTCACAAGTGCAAACACGACTATGATACGATATTCCATCATGGAATGCCGTGCCTATCTTCCGGCTTCATCATCAGACCTTGAAACCTAATCGTGGTCAAAGTTCATTACAAGACTTTTCTAATAAATCCAAAACAGCTATGATACGATTTTCCATCATGAAGTTCTAGTTCATATCTTCCGGCTCCATCATCAGATCAGTTCGACAGTACCATATTATTGTATTGTCATCAGAACTACATACAGCTGCCAATTTTCATTACGCTACGACTCTTGGAAGATGGTTAAATTAGTTACCTTAGATTCCATTACATAGTTACATACAGGTCGACCTAATAAAAGCGTGTTAGTAAAAAAATATGAATTTTTACCAAAATCTTTATTTTTAACCACCAAAACATGTACTGAAGTAGTACAAGCCAATCAAAATCCTATTTATAGCTCCGTTGAATAGCTGCATTCCATGAAAACTTGAATTATCTGGATGCCAGATGTCCGGTTCGTTGGTAAACCGGACACGGACATAACACTAAAGAATAGTTCGGATGAAAATCGGACGGCTGTGAAGTTTGACAAAGTGTTTTTGGTTATGCAAAATAAACTTTTCGGACGTCGCGTTTCACACCGATTCTAAGAAACAGTCTGACATAACATAACGCTTGTCTTTCCCCGAAGGGATAGGTTGAAGTGTATTACAAAAAAAAAAATACAAAAAAATACAAAATGGTTTATTGCTTCAACAAGTTTACATCTAGAATATTTGTGTTTGGAGCTCCCCTGTAAGCAAGTAATGCCTGTGTTGGGGAGCCCCGCTCTTCCATAGCTAAGCAATACAAAATATGAACTAGGTATTTACAGCTAGGTATTACTTATCTTATTTGTGTGTGTGTGTGTGTGTGTGCGCGAGGGTGAGTTTATGTGTGTGTTGTGCATTTGGTGTTTATAGATACCCACCCATATTTCGCCAGTTATGTATAATTATGTTAAATTTAAGAGAGGGCAAGCCAATTGCATTACTACTTCTACTATTACTATTGTTATTGGGCACGAATCCAGACTCTGGGTTTCTAAGGAAAAAACTCAATTATAATGAAAAATAAAAAAATACTCTCAACAGTTAAGGTTGCACTAGTCGACAGCTCGAACTCGTTGGTGGCGTGGCTAATGTGCATGCTATTTAGTATAGTTATTTATTTATTTAGTTTTATTATTAAGTATTTATTTATCTAGTTTTTATTTATATATTTATTTAGTGAAATAGACGATGATTTATAACGAAAACGAGCGCATAACATTTCATGAACAGACCTTTGGGCGTATAGATATTATGGAATAACTATTAAATGTATCTACTCAAAATAAAATTATTTGAACTTTTGAATAAATTATCTATTCTTTTACGGTTTTTATTTTGCCATTTTCACACTACAAAGGTTATTTACACTCAAAAATGAATTAATTTTTTTGTTGAAATATGGAAGTTTCGACGCTCATAACTTCCAAACCAATACATTTTTCACAATTCTGCTTACATACAGGGCTAGATAAGGACAAGAAAAATTTACAGAATTTTTAGTTTTGAACATACATCGTCAAACATATGAGTAATCACCGTACCACGTTTGTATGGAATGACCGACTATTGTATACCCTTAAGCAAACTTGTCCTTTATTCAAAGCAATTAAAATATCAAATTAAAACTTTTATTATTTACACACACGTATTTACATTATTTAAAAACTATCAAACTTAATATAATTATATGTACAAGTATATAAAAAAGGGGGGAGGAATAATCATAGAGCATCAAAAAATTCGTCCGCATCGCTGTCAATAGGAAAAGTGCCCAAAAGGCTGGCAGCATTGCCACGTTGAATGGCAATGCTGATTCTTTGACCAAAGAATAGGCCAGCCCTCTGGTCACGTGAAGAGTCGACCAGCCGCTTGGCGATGTCTTGAAAAACAAGGTGGGCACTCGGACCCCATGGCCCTAGTGTTTCAACCCCAAACGGCTCAAACATATAAGTCTCAATAAGATTGGAGTATTTGCGCCGTTTGAGGTTTTCCGCACCTGCAGCAGCAGCCCCAGCACAGCCCGCCGTGCACTCCGGTTTTTGAAAAACACAAAAAGACAAAGTTTAAAATGTCAAGATTATCTACTGCTTACTAAATTTCGTTAATGGAGGTACATTTCCCTGTAGACAATGCTGTGTCCCATGCGTGGTGTCTGTGTTGTAGGGAGTAACGATAATCTTGACATTTTAAACTTTGTTTTTTTTTGTGTTTTTTCAAAAACCAATTATGTTTTTTTTTTTATTGGATGCTGTAGTATGGTAGTAGACCATGGTCTGAACAACGTTTGTTCTAGCAAAACTGTGATTCAAATTTCACGGTGTATAATCTGTTCTGCTTAGCTATTTCTAAAGAGCCATAGCAAACCCTGAAAGAACTCGACACGTGTTTCACCTCTCAACGAGGCATCCTCATGATGACAATTGACTTGTCGCGAATCCGAACGCGGCGTGTTGCCACACCGAGCGCTGAACGAAGAACGCTGAGCTTCTGTTATTGGTTCTACTGCTAATATGGTCGGCCCACTGCCACTTCAGCTTGCTTATTCTGTGAGCTATGTCAACAATTTTGGTTTCCTGCCGGATTACCTCATTTCGGATTCTAACCCACAGAGATATTCCAAGCATTGCTCCGACCTAGAATTTATGGGCCAGCCGTACTGTTATTAGTGTTCACGTTCCCGTTCGTCGCAACATGTAATAATTACTATCAGCTCGTCGATTAAAACCTCACGATAACTTATCTGACATTCGATTCGCTTGGACAACGATAATTTTAATTTAAAATGGCCGTATAAGAGCGCTAACACACTGGGGCGACATGGCGACGTCGCTGGCTAACGTAGTTTTGCTACCTCTGGCTAAATGAGGTTGCCAAGTAAGTAGCCAGTAACACGCGGGCGTCTGTCCTGGCGATCAGTTGGTCACTGAGTGAGAGACGCGTAACTTACTTGTATACATATGCGACTTGGCTACGCGTCGCCAGGTTGCCAGAGTATCCAGTCTCCGTGTAGGGGCCCAGTCTGTAGCCAGGTGAGTTAACTGTCATACATTTCAATACAATCATTTGGATACGTAAGTAATTCGTATTGAAATGTGTGGAGAGCATGATCTTGTCCCAAATCGAACGCACGCTCCACTCTGCTCCAAGATCTAGACTTCCTCAAAGCCCTCTCTAAAGGTACCATTCCGTAACCGACCGCAGGAGGCAACTGCAGGCGATGTGTCACCGTGACACGACTGGTTACTATGAATTTCTATGAAATAACTTATGTAGCTAGCGACACGTCGTTGGCAGCTACGGGCGAGTGACAGGTGACACGTGCAACCCGACCGCAGAGCAGTAGTGCCGCCAACGCTCGAGCGATAGTCACGTTTTTCTATCTTCTATCTACTGACTGGAATTGGAAGTTGCCGCTTGCGGTCGGGTTCGGAATCATGACTGCAGCGACATGACGCCGCGACGTGTTGTCGCGACATGACGCCGTGACACGTCATTAGCAGTTGCCTCCTGCGGTCGGGTACGGAATGGTACCTTTAGTTAGTTTCCATCATTCACGTAATATCTGTTTCGTTTGTAAAACTCGTCCTTTGTCTTATTAATTGATTTGTACCTGAATATATATATATACTAGCTTTTGCTCGCGGCTTCACCCGCGTGGATGTCGGAAAATATCCCACGGGAACGTACTACCGAGATTTCATACCTCATAACAGAGGAAAACGTCATTTACTCCTACCGCTTCGCCCGCGTTGCTCCGCGTAATTTTGAAACTGTGATATCTTTTAAACTATTCAATTAAATTGTATGATTTAAGGCATATTTTAATCTAAATTAAATGCCCAATTTAAGTAATACATGTTTTTGGATAAGGATTAATATTATACCGGTCAAAAAAGCTTCGGAAATAACAATTAAATTTTTATCAAATTCTGAAAGATAAAAATGGTTATTGTGGGTCATCCTTAGAAGATAAACATATGCCATCGCAGACTTTTTTGTTGAACTTTTTAAGATAAACAATACCTTAGAACATAAATTTGATGTATTTTTTCCGATTAACGCAGCGCACGCCAGTAAAGCTCCCAGCCGGCATGATTTTTTCCGACTTCTTCAACAATAATCGTCATATTTCAGCCAATTTACACAAAACCTTAATTAATTATGCACTAAAATCTTTCGCATGAATAATTCCGTCCATTGGTGAAAACCGTTTGAAAATCCGTTCGGTAGTTTTTGAGTTTATCGCGTTCAGACAGACAGATAGACGCGGCAGGGGACTTTGTTTTATAATATGTAAGGATTAAGGAAGTGCCGTGGTAGGCAGAAATACATTCAGTTCAATTCCAAAGCCATTTTATAGTATCTACTCCGTAACACTTCATTGGTGTCGCGCGCTACTTAGCCGGCGACATTGCCATAGCGTTCCTGTGTGTTAGCGCTCTTACAGTTAAACATAATACTTTAATGAGCTTTATCGATTGGCAATACTACACTATATTAATACCAGCCTATTATTGTCCTGTGCAAAGCAAAGGCTCTTCTCTTACAGAGAAGGCACGAGCATTGATCACTACGCTTGCTCGAGACGTTGGCGATTTTAGACTTAGATTAACTACTAGCTTCTGCCCGCGACTTCGTGCGCGTGGAAGTCGATAAAATATATTCAAATAATTTATTTCGGAAAAAATATCCATATTGTGTTACTAAAATCGAAAAACAAAATTACAATAAAACCAAAAAAAAAAACAAAAACAAAACTACAATTAAAACCAAAATTAAACACATAACATAACATAACATCACGCCTTGTTTCCCCGAAGGATTGGGCAAAGGTGTCCCTGTAGCAGGTACACCCACATTTCGCCAGTTATGTTTAAGTCCCATGTAATAGGGGGCGAGCCTATTGCCATCCACCGGGCACAAATCCAGACTCCGAGCTGCTACTGAGAAATTTCAGATAGAAAAACCCAATAACACTACCCGACCCGGGAATCGAACCCAGGACCTCATGCTCAGCAGTAGCGCTTGCGACCACTAGACCAACGAGGCAGTTACCAAAATTAAATTAAATTATAATCAAAATTAAATCAAATCAGAATTAAAATAACATTAAATTACAGTCAAAACAAAATTAAAACAACATCAAATCAGACTTTAAATAACATTGAACTAAAATTTAATCAAAATCAAATTATAAATATACTCGTAGCTTATGATTTTGTATATATTTACAAAAACCCTTTTTAAATTCATCTTACTAACATAGTACAAATCTAACACATAAAAAAAAAACAAAACTGTTATTTATTTTAGAGCTTTATTTTTATTTTGATGTACGGTCAGGGAAATTAATTGTTGAGTTAATTGACACCCTACGTCAACTTGCTGTGCGCTTTGAATGATAAATAAAATAAAATAAATTTCATTTATTTCAGGTACACACAGCTACACATCAAGCTATACATTTCCAGAATAAGCTGACCTCGCATTGTACGGAAATCTTATACAATGCGAGATCAGCATAAACTGGAAATGTATAGCTTGATGTGTAGTCGTGTGTACCACATAACCCATAATAGAAAACATCTTTAAATTATTCAATAATACATACAAAATCACACATAAATAAATACAATATAAATATAACATCAACACACAAATGAGATACATCAAATCAATAAAATTTCAAATTCAATATACGGGCAATACGACGATATACGGGCAATTTTATGTTGGTTGCGAATTTACTTAGAAAAAACAGTGGCACTCCGGGAGTGCCGATAGAAGTGAAAACTTGAACAAGATCGCCTTGGTGGAAGAAAAATACTTGTATAGAACATTGGTCCGTAACCTTATCTAAATAAAGAGCACAATCGCGTTCACAAAAAAAAAACTTCCAAAATCTTTAAAGTAAAAATACTTACATAGAACATTGATCCGTAACGTAATATAAATAAGGAGCACAATCGCGTTTACAAAAAACGTGGTGGCGGTGACGGTGTCGCGAGTTCAATTGTTTTTTCCCAACTCAAAAATTCCCAACGCGCCTAAAGAAGTTTTCATTGCAAAAAATAATTTTCATGACATTACAAGAAAAAAAACAGCAGGATTTTTTCTGTAAAATACTCTTTTTATAATTTTCTTCGTCACGCCATGCTTTGCTTAGTAAAACCATTTAAACAAAACATTACAAGTTACAACTCTTTTTATTACCTCCATACATTCATAAAAAGACAAAACCATACTGGGAACAATAAAAGAGCTACGCGGCTACGCCGTAGCTGTCACGCTACGCCGGCTACAATGTCGTAGCAGACATGTTTCTCTTCCGCTACGCCGCACCTGACAATTTACATGAAATGACTTGCAAGAAAATGTATTGAATCGATACACATACAATGTAATTTTAGGTCTTGTATATGCCTTTTCTAGGTCAATTTTACCCTTTATTTTAATTACTTTTTTTGTGTTTTACTTTTTACCCGACTACGGCGAAGCAAAAAGGAGGGTTATGATTTTTGAAGGTTATGTGACTTGGCGCGTCGGTTCGTGGATGGGTGACCATCCGTTACAAATCGAGACCCCTCCGTGCCCCTCCATGCCTCGGACAGCACGTGAAGAGGGTTTATCTTAAAAGTTGGCAACGTCGTAAATTGCTGTCAAATATTTACCTGTTTTGATTAATTTAGCAATATTACTGTATGGAATTAAGAAAAATGGCTAACTAGGGAACTAAAATATTAATTACGAAATGCAATAATTAATATCGTAATACCGAATATTTAGTTTTAAATTTTACAACATCAAATTGATTGAAATCAAATGATCCTTGGCATGGAATTTGTAAGTACCAACTATCATGGCAGCATGGAACTATTATTAAATGAGCATTCTCTATTTTCACCAGAGCAGAACTCGGTCGCCCAGGTACTGTGTGTGAAATACGATACAGAATGTGAAATATCGTTTTGTCTCATTTTTTCTAATAAAATAAACGTATGTGATAAAAGAGACAACAATATTTAAGTTGTTGCTCGTTATGGCAACATTACGTAGTGACAGTTGAGGTAAGTGCCGCCGTATCAGCCATCATAAGCGACGAGTTTCGTGGTATTTTGCTCGCAAATGGTTGATAAAAACATGCCAGTGTGTTTGTTATATTGTAAAGTTCTTGATTGACACAACCCTAGCAATGACAGTCATTTTATGAGACATTATGACTTGACAAGTTTTTCAGTAGCAGCTCGGAGTCTGGATTTGTGCCCGGTTGATGGCAATAGGCTCGCCCCCTATTACATGGGACTTAAACATAACTGGCGAAATGTGGGTGTACCTGCTACAGGGAACCTCTGCCCAACCCTTCGGGGAAACAAGGCGTGATGTTATGTATGTATTATGACTTGTAGGTATACACCTTTTTTTTGTAGTTATTTCCAGTCCATACACAATATGTAAAAAAAAACCGGCTAAGTGCGTGTCGGACTACGCACAATGAAGGGTTCCGTAGTTATGATGAATTTATTTATTCCATGGACAAATTTAACATTCTGGTTGAAAAACATGATCTCCCAAACATTCCAACTGCAAATGTAAGTTTGTACGCACAATATTGAGAGATTTACTATGTTATTTTAAGATCATAGACTTCTTATAAGTTTTCCTGTAATCTATGAGTAAAGAGCCATATACTATGTATTTTTTTCAAAATTTTAGGTCCTAATGGTAAATTTTCATCGAATTTCTTAAATATCTTTAAGGTTTGTCAGACTTCATAAATTCTGACTTCCATAATTACTGTCCTAAATAATTCGTACCTCATTTTTGTTCAACCTAAAGAATGGTAACCTATCCACGGGCTGACTGAGCAAGCGCTATTAAATCTCACAGATTGATAGATTTCCGATAGATCCACAAAAATCCCTGTAGTACAGAAATATGACTTTTTTTTTGGGAGGGAAATTATCAAATAACTTCTCCCGCTCCGCCCAGAGCGGGGATTTTTGTCGTGTCAGACTCTTACTGACTAAAACCCACCCGTGTTCCTTCAGTTGCCATGTTGCCGGGGGCCACGATTTCCCTTTCGGCCTTATTCGCAACCCCGGCAGGCATTGGCCCTAGCGGACCTCGTCAATTTGGCTGACATTTCTTTGAGGCACGCGTGGAATATAACGCGCCGTAAACCCGGGCCTGCCCAGCGCTGGATTGCGACAATCGCACTCTCCACGCCGCCATGAGATCCCGCCGGAGCTTTGTCCGCTGTGCCGTGATTTCTCGCGGGAGTTAAGCCCCGCAGTTTCGCCTTCTCGCGCCACTCCCAGATGTGCGCCTCCAGATCCCATGGCGACTGAAATATGCCTGTAGTGCTATTCTGTAAAGTTCATTTGGAACCTCACTCAAGTGAGCGCACACAATTCGAAAGCGAACTCAATTGTTGTTAAAGTAAATCATCGCGGATTCACAACGAGACAACGTTAGAATTTCGAAGTGATATTGAGAGAACAACAGTTTTGTATCTTGATCAAGGAAAGGAAATTTTTATTTCAAGTTACCCTTTCAATTTTTTTGTAACATGTTGAAAATTTATTTACATTTTATTTACTTAAATTCTTTATAAAAACGCTTTCTTGTTTATCAAAGCATTTTTTTCTTTGTTCATTCTTTATCACTGTAGGCGAAAATATTTTGAACTTCAGCATGACTTAGGCATTTGGTGGTGTAGATAAAAATTAAATTTACTGAAATTAAGTTCCATTTCTAACCGGTTTCAAAACAAGAGGAGGTGGTGATTTCTATGAGTTTTTTATTATTTCTTTAACATTCTTTGATGCCACATTTTAAATTGTTATTAAATTGCACGTTATTAAATCCGCGTAACTAAAGTTCCCACTCTTGTGTTGCTGAGCCCAACTATAAGCTCATTCACGTACAGGTTGAAAACTAGCAAGACTATTTGATTTGTCAACTCGAATGCAATATAGAAGCCAGCATGGAATTCAATTTAAAGGTTGTAGTGGCAGTTCAGACTTGTTCAAAATAACTCACTGTAGGGGTGTTTTTAACCGACTTCCAAAAGGAGGAGGTTCTCAATTCGTCTGGATGTTTTTTTTTTTTTTTTTTTGTATGTTTGTTACGCGATTACTCCGCCAATTATGAATAGATTTTGATGATTCTTTTTTTGTTTGGTAGATCATACTTCAGAGGTGGTCCCATATAAATTTTATTAACTTTGCTTGGGTAGTTTTTGAGTTAGCTTCAATTATACGTATTTTTTCCCCACTTAGTATGTAGATGATATGATAACTTCCTGTCACTGTTATTTACATAGCAGGTAGTGGTATTCGAATTTGTGTGGGTTAGGTACCACAACTAAAAAGTGAAAAATAAAAACTTTTTCCAAAAAAAAAAAACAACCGACTTCCAAAAAAACACTACAAAGTCAAAAATAATTTAATTTCGGAAGTCGGTGGCAAAAAACGAAAATTCAAAACCAAAGACACCGACTTCCGAAATTAAAGTTATTTTTGACTTTGTAGTGTTTTTTTGGAAGTCGGTTGTTTTTTTTTTTGGAAAAAGTTTTTATTACACTAACGCGATTGAGGTTGCATCGATTCTATTCATCAACGTCGATAGTTTTTTATAGACTCGCTTTTGACTACTTTCTTATCTTATGGTAAGCAATTATGAGTGCAGGGAATACAACTGCAGCTTTTGCAAATCACTAGATATCGATATACACGGTGAAATGAAATGAAATTGTTTATTCTGTAAATAGGATATCGAAATCACTTTTACACGTCATATAAAAAAATATTAAAAATAAGCTATATGAGTTCGGCGTTTCCTATCTGACTACTCTGAGAAGAAAGGCCGAAACAAACTCAGAGGTCGCAGTCTCTTTTGAAGTCCAGACATAATCTTGGTCAGGCCATATGAGGACCATGTAGATAAGTGTCTGAAAAGGTCTTTTGAGGAAAGAACCACACAGATTTGAGTGGACCTGTCCAGTCAGTGCAAGCATTTGTCAGTAATCGTGGAGCTCAACTCGACGAACAATACCAAAGAAAGGACATTTGGGTAGGCCGCATAAACTACTCAAACTGCCAGACCATCACTAAAACTAGCAGAGAAATAAAAACAATATCCACATAGTCCTCACTCTGATTCAATTAATAAGTTCAGACATAAACGACAGACTCGTCGACAAAATTCGTAAAACGGTCACAGCCGAACTGAGTGCGCTTTCAAAATCACCAATAGTTATTAGTGCTTTAGGTGAAAATGATCTTTACGCAAACGTAATAACTTGTAGAGTCATATAACCAAATACATTCGTAAAATTCATGCGTAGATTTTGTCGATACTACATCTAAGTTGTGTCGTACTGTACAGGGTTATAACGATGATGTTGCATAAATTCACCAACAATGAGTAATTTTGATACTTCAATTGAGTTCAATTGAAGTATCAAAATTACTCATTGTTACTCTCATTTCTTTGATCTTCCTCTATCCTTATCTAGCCATCCACATTCATACTTAAACCTTTCCCTACGACAGTTCAGCGCTGATTCTTGACAGAGATTAAAAACACATTGAGCAGCCAGCGATCAACTTATGATCGATTTTCGAGCAATAGTCATCTATAACCGACTTCCAAAAAGGAGGAGGTTATATGTTCGTCGTGTATGTTTTTTTTTTTTTTTGTGTATGTCCACCGATTTCTCCGTCAATTGTGGAATTGAATGCTTTCAAATTGGTCCCATATAAATTTTATTAACTTTGCTTGGGTAGTTATTGAGTTAGCTGCAAAATACGTATTTTTTTCCCACTTAGTATGTAGATGATACGATAAGGTCCTGTCACTGGTAGCAGGTAGTGGGTATTCGAATGTGTGTGGGGTAGGTACCACAACTAAAAAGAGAAAAATAAAAACTTTTTCCAAAAAAAAACACTACAAAGTGAAAAATAACTTTAATTTCGGAAGTCGATGGCAAAAAACGAAAATACAAAACCCAAGACACCGACTTCCGAAATTAAAGTTATTTTTAACTTTGTAGTGTTTTTTTTGGAAGTCGGTTGTTTTTTTTTGTAAAAAGTTTTTTAAGTGTTAATATCGAACGAACAACGTTTCAAATGTCATTTGGTATTTCTATGATTGATCTATTCTTCAAAAAAAGTCTTCGCAATAGCTCTTGGTCCCCATAATTGATGTCGACATATTTGATCGGGTTTTCACAGTGTAATAGCATAAGGGGCTTGTGGCTAAGTAATAACAGCCGTACGGGTCGATCAATCAGATTAAGCAACGCTTGCCACGGTTGGTCCGTGGATGGGTGATCATCTTTACATACCAAGACCCCTCCGTGCCTCGGAGAGCACGTACAGTCGTTGGTCCCGGTTGTCATTGACAGTTGATATGGGTCGTCAGAAGACCGAAAGTCTGACAACCAATCTTACCAACGGGTATCGTGTTACCCAGTAACAGGGTTGTGGAGGTAAGATAGGCAGGTAGAGGTCTGCCTGGCTTGGGAGGAGCATCGCCGTGTACTCGTGGAGGCGATCGGCGGCGGTGATCTCTCGCTTCTGGCCCTGGTTCAGGCCATGGTACGGAGCGAGAGGAAATGGCAGACCGTCACCTGCTTCTGCGAAGCGGTAATGCTCGCGAAGGAGGAGGCGGAACGCGTGAGGGAGAGGCAAATTTCGCGCCCTCACGCCCCTAACCGCCGCAGGAGGAGACGCCCTGGTCCGATTTCCGGCCACCATAGGCGAGGGCTTGCGGACGGTGAGCAATGGGTAGCTTACCGTCCGATAAGGACCAGGCCCGGGTCAACGGCGCCTTGTGTTCCACGCGCGCCTCAAAGAGATGTCAGCCGAATTGACGGGGTCCGCTAGGGCCAATGCCTGCCGGGGCTGCGAATAAGGGCCGAAAGGGACATCGTGGCTCCCGGCAACAGGGCAACCGAAGGGTTTAGTCAGTAAGAGTCTGACACGCCCTCCCGCTCCACCCAGAGCGGGAGAAGTTATTTGATAATTTCCCACCCAAAAAAAAAAAAAGATAGGCAGTCGCTCCATGTAAAATACTCGTATTTAGCTGCACCCAGTTAGACTGGAAGCTTACCGACGATAACAGGGTAATAGCATAAATTGATCTATAACATAATATCATGCTATAATCCCCAAAGGGTTAGGTAGACGTGTACCTAATAGTTCACCCACATTTTGCCAGTTACGTTTAAGTTCCATGTAATAGGGGGCGAGCCTATTAAACATGCAGTCTGTGGGTCAACTACACGCAGAGTGCATTCAGCGACTTGTGCGTACAATACAATAATGCTTTCAGGGTGTTGATGGGGCTGCCGCGCTGCTGCAGTGCTCAAACTCAAAGCATTTATTTCAAATAAACCAATTAAAGGCACTTTTGAATTGTCAAGGGGTCGGGCAGTCAGAAAGATGAAGCTAGTTGCCCATTCCAAAGCGTAGTAGGTACCTATGGAGACGAACGGGCAAGAAACTCCACGGACACTCTTATAAATCAAAATATGTTTACAAAATATTGGTTACATCATTCAGGTTGAAATTATACATGTGAGAACGATGCAGTTACGTTAAAAGCGTCCGTAATAAAAAATAAAACGAATAAAAAATTACATTAAAATAAGCCGTGGCAGCTAAGAGATGACCAGTCCTTACTGACAGCGCCCGTTCACGAACATAACGCATGGAGTAGCACCATTCAGCTCAACCATTTTGAAGGGATGCTTCCGGCATGTTCGCAGAGGCGAGAATAGATGGCTTTCACGCCATCATGCGCAAGCGTTGCGCTTCCATTATGCGCAGGGTACGCGCCAGCTCCAACAGCATCCTGAAAACTATAGCTGATAGGTGGGACAGCCCCATACTGGGACATTGGATCCTCCTACATGCCACTGTGGCGTATTAATGATTAGTTTGTGTAGTTTTTCTGGTAGATGTAAATAGTAACACTAGTCCATTTGGTTAGTATACACAAGACTCAGAAATCTTGTGTATACTAACCAAATGGACTATATTTATAGGTCTGAAATAAAAGATTTTAATTTAATGTAATCCGGGCACAAATACAGACTCCAGGCTGCTACTGAGCGCCCTGGGCGTCGGGAATCACAGGCCGATTCTCGGCCACCGTAGGCGCGGGCTTGCGGACGGTGAGCAATGGGTAGCTCGCCGTCCGATAAGGACCAGGCCTGGGTCGACGGCGCGTTGTTTTCCACGCACGCCTCAAAGAGATGTCAGCAGAACTGAAGGGGTCCGCTAGGGCCAATGCCTGCCGGGGCTGCGAATATGGGCCGAAAGGGAAATCGTGGCCTCCCGGCAACGTGGCAACTGAAGGAACACGGGTGGGTTTTAGTCAGTAAGAGTCTGACACGCCCTCCCGCTCCAACCAGAGCGGGAGAAGTTATTTGATAATTTCCCACCCAAAAAAAAAAAAAAGGCTGCTACTGAGAAATTCCTGATAGAAAAATCCAGTAACAGTTTGGCCGACCCCCCGTGCTCAGCAGTAACAAAAATAATAATACCTAATCATTTTATTTAACTGCCTCGTTGGTCTAGTGGTCGCAAGCGCTACTGCTGAGCATGAGGTCCTGGGTTCGATTCCCGGGTCGGGCAAAGTGTTATTGGGTTTTTCTGTCTGAAATTTCTCAGTA
Source organism: Agrochola litura (assembly GCA_949152395.1). NCBI lineage: Eukaryota > Metazoa > Arthropoda > Insecta > Lepidoptera > Noctuidae > Agrochola > Agrochola litura. The sequence continues at coordinate 9,942,329 of OX424517.1, read as the reverse complement.
GCAGCTCTGAGTCTGGATTTGTGCCCGGTTGATGGCAATAGGCTCGCCCCCTATTACATGGGACTTAAACATAACTGGCGAAATGTGGGTGTACCTGCTACAGGGACACCTCTGCCCAACCCTTCGGGGAAACAAGGCGTGATGTTATGTAATCATTTTATTTCAGAAGAAAATTTCCATAATTTGTTAGTAAAGATTAACCTTAATAACTATGTTAGTAAACATGCAGGTTGGACAAATAATGGACGAGCGGGCAGTCAAATTTCCCCGCAATGACATTCAGGAGACTGTTGGAACTGCCTCGGACGCTTGCGACCACTAGACCGTCTAGACGACCGTCACTAGACGAGGCAGTCTGATCGAAATTGATCTATGTTGAATAAAATTCGACGGTGAAAAATACATTTGATCGACACTGATCGCGTTCGTGTAATACCGCTCTAAGGAAAAGGGTGTTGTAACGTTATTTATGTGTTACCTGCCAAAGATTCTTGCTATTTGAAAAATGGCGTTCCGGGTAAATTAACTTGGAGCTGAAAATGTACGTATTTTTATAGAATATAATAGTTCTTTATTTGCACAGAAAGTAGGTACTAGTTACAGATGTTAAGTTTAAAATGATCCTTATACTAACTTAACAATCTTAATGCAGATATAGATAGATAGATAAATCACACAAAAGACAACACAACATACAATAGCACGATAAAATAATAACTAATTAGCTATTAGGAAATAGCCGCAAGGTGACAATGGTGCCGATTCCCTTGTTCACAAACTAAACTAAATTTAAGTTCAGTGCATCTTTTTCTTTCTATTTCATTAAGAAAAGGACAGAAGATACATTTTAGTTTAGTCCTGTCAAATTAATCAGCGCTTGACGTAATTTTAGTTGGCAAGTTTTTAATCACGTCTAAACTTGTACCTATGGAGTATGACAGGCGCTGATTAATTTGACAGGACTAAACTAAAATTTATCTCCTGTCCTTTTCTTAATGAAATAGAAAGAAAAAGATGCACTGAACTTAAATTTAGTTTAGTTTGTGAACAAGAGAATCGGCACCATTATACAAGCAAAATAAAAATAAAAGAAAGAAAACAAGACATTGTGGTGACACTATTGGCTATGACACAATGTAAAAAAATAATGGATCAATGAATAATTAATGAATCTAACGAAATGTAAAAATTAAGTTTAATAAACTGGTAACTCGACTACGGAAAAATAAATGTGATCTAAAAAAGTACCTACGAAACAAGCAAATGTTTCTGACAGAAATTAATACATAGGTACAAAAATGGTCAAGATAAAGCCGTCGTCACATGCCATTATAATTTTGAAGGTGTTCCTGGCACATGGTAAACAGGCAGGTAATATTGAATTAAGGGATTTTTTATAGCCTATGTCTCCTGGACCATTATTACGAATCTATTGATACCTCATTCATCAAAATCGGTTCAGTAGTTTAGGCGCTACGGTGGATCACATGTAAATACAAACATACAGTATTTCTATTTTCTTAATGAACTTCGGGAATCATCGCATTTCCGAATACAAACGAATGCTAATTTCCATGTCCATCAATTATTAGATTTATCTTGTATAATAATTTGAATTAAGAACTAAGTACTTTATTGCTGTTTTGTTTTGATTTCCGTGTGAACTATATAGAGCTGTGAAACTATTTTCATGCCTGCGACTTTAGCATTTTTAAAATAAATTACATTAAGTTTAAAGAGTAATAACAATTCTATAATACTTCCAAGTTGATTGAGAGTGTCCGGTCCGCACCAAGTGCAAAGGGAAACTGATAGAAATCCGACGACTGACGAAACACGAGGTTTGCCGAGGGACATTAAGAAAATAGTTAATAGTAGTAGTATTAGTGTATAGTTAGTTAGTCATTAATAAATAGAGCAGAGTCATCTCAACACCTCTCTCCCTTGAATTTGTATATATGTATATCTAATATATAAAATTCTCGTGTCACAGTTTTCGTTGCCATACTCCTCCGAAACGGCTTGACCGATTTTGATGAAATTTTTTGTGCTTATCCGGTATCTATGAGAATCGGCCAACATCAATTTTTTTTTTTTTTTTTTTTTTTTTCTATTTTAAGTGATAAGGGTGGTCCACCCTAAACATGTATATGGCAAAACAACGTTTGCTGGGTCAGCTAGTATATTATAGATATATATTATGTTAAATGTATGTATGTGTATTATAAGTTTTAACCTATTTATGTACTGTTGTTCCTACATTTTATTTCTAATGATATATTTTTAATAATTTTTTTCTTTGTTTCTCTCAAACAGAGCACCTGCCATCTAATCTCTTCACCACCCTTGGTTGACTGGTAGAGAATGCCTATGGCATTAAGTCCGCCTTTGTACCTTTTTGTGTGTGAATTAAATAAATAGTTGTACTGTACATTTATACATAGACTGTTAAAATCATAACCCTTCCTTTTGGCATTACCATAGTCGGGTAAAAAATACTGCACCACCATTTTTTATCACAAACCATTATAATCGGCATTAAACAAGGCAGGTCAAAAAATAAACAAGGCAGGTAAAAAAAAGTTTTTATTTTTCACTTTTTAGTTGTGGTACCTACCCCACACACATTAGAATACCACTACCTGCTACCAGTGACAGGAACTTATCATATTATCTACATACTAAGTGGGAAAAAAATACGTATTTTGTAGCTAACTCAAAAACTACCCAAGCATAGTTAATAAAATTTATATGGGACCAATTTGGGAGCATACTCTTTCAAACAAAAAAAGAATTTTCAAAATCGGTCCACAAATGACGGAGAAATCGGTGGACATACATGCGACGAACATATAACCTCCTCCTTTTTGGAAGTCGGTTAAAAATTGGCGCTCTCTACTGCAGCCATTTTGTTTCAATCTCTCTGCAACCCCGTACGTGCGTGCTTCCCTTATCAGTTAATCCGTAGAGCTACTGATTTAAACACAGCACGTAAACGGCTTGGCACTGTACTGCTACCAAATAGATAGGTACAGAAGGTTAGCTCTTATACAATGAGCAAAAAAACACTACAAAGTGAAAAATAACTTTAATTTCGGAAGTCGGTGTCTTTCTTTGGTTTTGAATTTTCGTTTTTTGTCACCGACTTCCGAAATTAAAGTTATTTTTCACTTTGTAGTGTTTTTTTTTTGTTAAAAGTTTTTATTTTTCACTTTTTTGTTGTGGCTTTTTAGTTGGGCTACCCCACACAAATTCGAAAATCACTATCTGCTATGTAAATAACAGTGACAGGAACTTATCATATCATCCACATACTAAGTGGGAAAAAGTATGTATTACTGAAGCTAACTCAAAAACTATCGAAGCAAAGTTGATAAAATTTATATGGGATCACCTCGACAGCATACCCTTTCAAACAAAAAAATATTTTCAAAATCGGTCCACAATTGACGGAGAAATCGGTGGACATAGATAAAAAAAAAAAGAAAAAAAAAAAACAAACATACGCGACGACCATATAACCTCCTTTTTGGAAGTCGGTTAAAAAAACTAAAACCACACTCTAAAAAGTATGAAACAAGGAAATATTTCAGACAGATATCAAGACATAGGTAAAAAAATGGTCAAGGTGAAGCCGTGGTCGCATGCGTACACACACAAAATTATAATGGCATGCGACCATGTTGTTCTTGTTTCATACTTTTTAGAGCATGATTTTTTAGTAGTCGGTTTTTAGTTTTTGAACTTAATTTTTTATTTAAATTATTTTGGGGTTATAATTTCGTGATAAAGTATTTGCATTGTTTGGGTTTTATTGTATAATAGGTATTAATTTTACAGCCGCGCTACTTTTGCTTGTTTTTAACAATTTAAACATACTTATTTAATTAGACAATTTGAAATATGTAGAAAGTAATGTGTTCGTCAAGCTCTTTCATTTGATAACCAACATGGCACAATTATTTTTATAATTTTTTATGTTCTCTGGAGGGCGCCATATTGCATTTAATGTAACGTCATATAGCCTATAACCAGCGGAAGATCAAGACGCTTCCAACGATACCTTATTTGTCAAATTTGGATGTGTAGTTTAAAAGTTAGGAGGTAACAGATGAACATACATACAAACACACATGCATACGTACCGGTCAATATCATAACCCTTCTTTTTGCTTTGCCGTAGTCGGGTAAAAACGCACGCAAACATAGGCATGCTTCACATAAAGCGAGTGCAAGAGCGCACTACAACTAACTTTTATTATTGAGCTGACCTTCTGTGCTAAAGTTTAACGTTGTTTTAAATTCTGTTCACCTGCAGGAGAAGTTCGTTATGTAATATTTTTGTTTCGTGGATTGAATGTTTTTTGTAAACTGTCATAAAATTGTTTTAAAATATGACAGGTAAAGAAGGGAAGTAGTTTAAGACTACTTATAAAAATTCAGAACTTTTACTATGGGATCAACAATGAAATAAGAAGAAAAGTCAACTGTTTCATACAAAAGTGCATTAGTAACATTAAAGAATCAGCCTTAACCATCTTTCTAGCTGGCTAGTTCTATATTTAATATGAGCAATTTTTTAATAATAGTGCTAACTAAAGTCCCAGTCACGAGAAGCTATAAATTTTGTCAACATACATTCAGGGGTTTCGCAAACTTTGGATCAAAAAACTTTTTACAAAAAAAAAACAACCGACTTCCAAAAAAAGCACTACAAAGTGAAAAATAACTTTCATTTCGGAAGTCGGTGTCTTTGGTTTTGAATTTTCGTTTTTTGCCACCGACTTCCGAAATTAAAGTTATTTTTCACTTTGTAGTGCTTTTTTTTTGGAAGTCGGTTGTTTTTTTTTTGTAAAAAGTTTTTATTTTTCACTTTTTAGTTGTGGTATTTAGCCCACACAAATTCGAATACCACTACCTGCTATGTAAATAACAGTGAGAGGAACTTAACATATCATCCACATACTGTGGGAAAAAATACGTATTTTTGAAGCTAACTCAAAAACTACCCAATCAAACTTATTAAAATTAATATGGGACCACCTCTGAAGTATTACCTACCAAACAAAAAATAATCATTAAAATCAATTCATAATTGGCCGAGTTATCACATAACAAACATACAAAAAAAATAAAAAACATACAGTTGAATTGCGAACCTCCTCCTTTTGGAAGTCGGTAAATAAAACAGTTTTGTAATGATTTTTATTCATTTTAATTACGATAACACACACATCTACTTATTGTCGTCAGATGATTCCAAGTATTCCGAGACGCATTCGAAACTCGAATGACAGCATTGACAGCGTCAGCGTCAACTTACTTCAAAATGGCGGCCCAAATGTTTACGTTCCATGAGTCAAACGTGTTCCAGTACCACAAAATATTATACGACAGCGCTTTTTATCACTAAAATATAACCCGACCAAGTGAAATTGCTCGTTAGTTTCGTATTACACGTATGTTACTTTGAGTTGATTGAATTTGGGATTATTTGTAATATAATTCCTGTTCTCCGCCAATTCTGTTCAAGTCCAATGTAATAGTGGGTCTTATTGCAACTAACCCTGTTCAAATCCAAACCAATTCATCATCTGCCTAGCCTTTTCTCAACTATGTTGGGGTCGGCTTCCAGTCTAACCGGATGCAGCTGAATACCAGTATTTTATATGGAGCGACTGCCTATCTGACCTCCACAACCTAGTTACTAGGTAACACGATACCCCTTGGTAAGACTCGGTTGTCAGACTGTTTGGGCTTCTAACTACCCGTAACGACTGTCAAAGATCTACAAATGACAGTCGGGACCAATGGCTTAATGTGCTTTCCGAGGCACGGAGGGGTCTTGGTATGTAAAGATGGTCACCTATCCACAGACGAACTTTGTTTTTTTTTTTCTATTTTAATTTGGGAAGTAACAAATCACACTGTTATGGATTACATTTGGGCCATAAACCTGAACAGACTCTTCGCATCATCACCATTTGGTTGAGATAGAATTTTATTAAATGTGCCTAAATCAAGTCGGTTTAACCTCAAGGCCCCAAACACATCATTTCTATCAGACTCATATCGAACACAGTCCATCAATAAGTGATGTAAGTCTTCCAAAACTCCACACTCCACACAATTAGGCGAGTTAATTTTTTTCATCATGAATGCAAACTTATTACATGGAATGTGTCCAGATCTGAGTCTATGAGCTGTAACAACCAATTTCCTACTTAAATTACAATTAATACTCGTAAACCAGGGGACACGAAAAGGCTGACCCTGCATGGTTTTATACCAGATTCCTTTTTCCAATGACCGTTTATCAAAATACTCCTTCCAGTTACTGTAACACTTATTTTTAAATTTAGGTAGAACCTCTGCATAATCTAACGTTATATTAGTTTCCTTTCCATTTTTAGCTCCATATTTTGCCAGCATGTCAGCCCTTTCATTGCCCTGTATCCCAATATGCGACGGAACCCATTGCAGTCTTAATTTAACACCCTTTACAATTAATAAATCGATCTTAGATAAAATATCATAAGTTATCGAAACACCTCTTTGGCCAGAGGCGCATCGAGCTAAATGTTGTAAAGAACTTTTGCTGTCTGTGCAAATAACAATATTATTCAAACTCAAACTCAAAGCATTTATTTCAATTAAACCATTTACAGGCACTTTTGAATCGTCAAAGAATCGGTCAGTTAGTCAGAAAGTTGAAGCTAGTTGCCCATTCCAAAACGTAGATCTCTATGGAGAAGAACGGGCAAGAAACTCCAAGGCCACTCTTTTAAATATAGATATTACAAAATTCTGGGTACATTATTCTTGTTGCTTCTATATGTGAGAACAATGTACAAAAAATAATCAAAGCAGTTGAAAATATCTGATTAAAAATAAGCCCTGGCAGATAAGAGATGACCAGTCTCAACTGACGGCGCCCGTTCACGAACATGACGCTATTATGTTGACTACTATTGCAATAACACAATGCTTCAAAGATCGCAATAAGCTCCAACGTCATAATGGACGCATTCTTATCTATTTTAAAACAGTTAATTTCACGACTCATTGGTTTACTAGGTACATAGAAGGCTGCTCCACGGCCTTCTACACTCTTCGACCCATCCACAGACCAACTGCGGCAAGCGTAGTTTAACCTGATCGATCGACCCGTGCGGCTGTTGTTACTTAGCCACAAGCCCCTCTCAAATCCAAACTAATTGCTCCCACAAAAAATCTAGTAGTACATGTGTAACAGCGCAGGCAGCGAGTACTACTCGCTATGAACACGTGACTACAGATTCTTATCACGTCTTAGCACCACGTGTAACGCTAACATGTCTCGAATTCCCCGAAAATTGTCTTGAAAGCGTCGAGTGACACCTGTGTTTTATTCAAACATTTTGGCATTTACCATTCAATTTGTATGAAATTAGGGCTTTGTGGGAAGGGATATAACCTACTTAACCTTTATGGTAAGCACGTCTTTGTCACCGTTTGGCAGTGTTGGTCTAGTGGTTGTAAGTGAGACTGCTAAACGCAGTCCTGATTTCAATCTCCGTGTCGGGCAAAGTATAAAGGATGATTTCCACCAAACGGCTCGCATTACATCGGATCGAAATTTTAAAATCTTTAAAAGATATTAAATCGTGTACACAGTATTTATAATCTATATTACCAAGCCACGCACAGCAGCTTGACCGCAGGCGTCTTCCGCGACACGCGATCGCAGCCTAAATGCTGTGACGTGCGATCGGTTCCGTTTGCCGGTTGTCGTATCCCATCGGATCCTAGTCACTGTTCCTAACACGATATAAAGCTTATATTTTTTAGTTTTTCTTTGAGTGGAGTTGGCGTTGATTGTTTTGGTATGCAATGGCCATTAATAATGCCAATTTCTTCCATTTTTCCTCATACTTCAAGCCTTCAAGCAAAACTAAATAGCTAGCATAACATACATAATCAGCCTATAATGTTCCTACTGCTGGGACACAGGCCTCCTCTCTGCGAGGAGTGGGTTGTAATCGACCACGCAGACCCAGTGCGGGTTGGTAGATGTCACAGGGTTTCGAATTTTTGGTTCTCGGACGTGCCGGTTTCCTCACGATGTTTTCCTTCACCGTTTTGAGGGCAGTGGTGATGAAATTATTTACACAAAGTAAAGCGGCTGCCTGGGCCACCACTGCTCTCCAAAACGCTGCGGTCAAAACTAAATTTCTAACCTCCTCCATCTCCTGGAAATGTCTTGTCTATTAGATCTAGGAGCAAAGTACCTGAGGCATTACGTGACCCGACAATCTATCAAGTTTGACAAGGGACTTCACAAGATGGACCGGGTCAGTAACCTCGGCAATGGTAAAGGTCATTGACGCTAAAAAGGTCAGCCAATTGAGGATACATGCTAAATAGGAAAGATACACAACTTTAGTTATCAATTAAAATACCTTCTTTGAGTAGTGGCTGTCTGTCTGTCTGTCTGTTCCAAAGGTATTTGATTAAAAAACGTTTTTACAAAAAATACATCCAAACTACAAAGTGAAAAATAACTTTAATTTCGGAAGTCGGTGTTTTTGGATCAGTATTTTAGTTTTTTGACACCGACTTCCAAAATTAAAGTTATTTTTCACTTTGCAGTTTGGAAGTCGGTTGTATTTTTTGTAAAAAAAGTTTTTTTTTTCACTTTTTAGTAGGTTGGTTTGTAATTTATCTAAGTTACAATAGCCTAATATTAACTGCTCATCAAAAATATCCAAATCGCTATAGATGTGCCTAGATAATATTTGAAGAGTTCCCTCGATTTCACCAAGATCCCGTCATCAGATCGTGACCAAATGACAATGGGACCAACTTGAAATTATACCCTATCAAACAAAAAAATTTTTTCAAATCGATCCAGCCGTCTTTGAGTAATAAAAAAAAAATCCGACGAACTGAGAACCTCCTCCTTTTTTTGAAGTTGGTTAAAAAGGTAAACAAATGGATCAGATAGCATGCCAATCAGTAGTACCACTTACAATTATGTTTTGATTTGATTGTGTGAATACTTTAAATATAAATTTAAAATCACCTTTAAAGATGTTTTTCGTGACAATTGACGTTAATTTTAAATAATCTCAATTTACGTCGATGATTTTTCAATTACTATTCATTTTAATAATAATTGTTGGAAAAAATGCTGAGATTTAAAAGACATTATTAAAAATGGCCTATGAAAACCTTTACAATATTTTTTTTTTTTTATTATTTACGTTACCCTTATCACAATAGAACGGACACTTCTTATTTTCGAAAACATTTAAAAAAGTAATTCACTTCAGTCTTATTCCCCAGCGTCATTATTTTTTGCTTCAATTTGACATTTTGAAAAGGCTCTCTCAGCGCTTGATCTATGAATAAGGTCTTTAGTTACAAACAGAATAAAGCGATTTATACCGCTGTGTGAAATGAGCAACATCGACACTGACAGTCGATGAATTGACAGATGACAAAATGACATTTGATAGTAATGACAGTGTCAATTTTGTCACTCAGAGTACATTTTTAGATTATCTACTAACTAAAAATATATTAGTATAAAGAAAGAATGGTTCTGACTACATTAATAGTACATAAATATGTAATGAAACGTTTTAAGATAAAATCCAATGTATTTTCACTAATAAACGCTAATATAAGTTGAATATGTTTCTATTGGTCTAATATAACCCCAAAATCTGAAAGTGTTTTTGATTTTTACAATTCTCAGCAGTGTCCGTGATTTTAATTTAGATTCAATCGAATAAATGCATTATTTAGAACACAGAAAGTAAATTCACGTCTCTGTTAGTTCTTAGGCGAACGATGTATTGACGCCGAACAATGTCCTTTGAAACTTTCTAAAAACAGATGAATGTGTTACTATGTCCATTTAGTGAGTGATTGCATAAGAATTTAACATGAGCAGGGTTTGTTTACACATTCATCCGATAATTTTGAAACAGATCATACATATAGACGTTCGGCGCATCCTGTGCAATTCCGTTCCAATCTTCCTGTCATGCAGGCAATATTTTACCAACGAAATGAGCAATACGAGAATAGCTTGTGACGTCATGAGAGAAAAACGGATATAAAGTGAGTTTACTTAAAAAAACAGCAATTGGCAAAATTATTTTGATTTTTATGTATTTATTTCGTGCTTTTATGATTTAATTAATTTAAAGATTTTAATGAATTTTTATTTTTATTTGTAATATATTGATAATTTTAAACATTTTAGTAATTTAGAGTCTGATATTTTAATCTTAGTAATAATAGTATGATTGTGGTGTTTATTTGAATACTAACATAATTCTTAAGTATTTCTACTAACAAAAATATGGATCATTGTGTCTAAATTAAATAAATAAATAAAATAAAAAATAAACGGTTGAGCGAGTGCTGACTAAAGAACACGTGAATGAAGTGTCTTCCCCTTAACTTAAAGTGAAAAAGAAAGACGTTATTGGATGATTTCTTAATTTTATAGTTACTTAGCAGTTTAAGTTATGTTTAAATTACTTATTAGCGAATAGGCTGGACTGTAATGCGAGTATCACTAACCGCGATACACTATAAAAGGAAAAAAAACAGTGGCAATCCGGGAGTGCCGATAGGAGTGAGAACTTGAACAAGATCGCTTTGGTGGAAGAAAAATACTTGTATAGAACATTGGTCCGTAACCTTATCTAAATAAAGAGTACTATCGCGTTTACAAAAAAAAAAAAAAAACTTCCAAAACCTTTGAAGTAGTCCCCCGCCACGTTTGTCTGTCTGTCTGTCAAACGGTATTCACCAATAGACGGAGTGATTAATGCGGAAAGTTTTAGTGTATAATTCATTATGGTTTTGTGTAAATTGGCTGAAATATGACGATTATTGTTGAAGAAGTCGGAAAAAATCATGCTGACTGGGAGCTTTACTGGCGTGCGCTGCGTTAACCGGAAAAGATACATAAAATTTATGTTCTACGGTATTGTTTATCTTAAAAATTTCAACAAAATGTCTGCAATGGTATATGTCTATCTTCTAAGGATGACCCACAATAATCATTTTTACCTTTCAGAATTTGATAAAATTTTTATTGTTATTTCCGAAGCTTTTTTGACCGGTATAGTATTAATCCTTATCCAAAAAAATATGTTATTTAAATTGGGCATTTAATTTAAATTAAAATATGTCTTTTAAATAAATAATTTAAATGAATAGTTTCAAAGATATCACAGTTTCAAAATTACGCGGAGCAACGCGGTCGCAGCGGTAGGAGTCAATGACTTTTTCCTCTGTTATTAGGTATGAAATCTCGGTAGTACGTTCCCGTGGGATATTTTCCGACATCCACGTGGGAAAAGCCGCGGGCAAAAGCTAGTGTAATATAAATAAAGGTACGGTAACGGTGTCGCGAGTTCAATTGTTTTTTCCCATCTCAAAAATGCCCAACGCGCCTAAAGAATTTCATTTCAATTCATTTTAAAAAAATAGAAAAAAAAAATGCCTAACTGTATCGTTGTAACAGAGTATAAATGTATCATTATTCAGTAAAGTTCACTTGGAACCTCACTCAAGTGAGCGCACAAAATTCGAAACCGAACTCATTTGTTTTCAACCGACTTCCGATTTTGAAAATTCTTTTTTTGTTTGAAAGGGTATGCTCCCGAATTGGTCCCATATAAATTTTATTAACTTTGCTTGGGTAGTTTTTGAGTTAGCTACAAAATACGTATTTTTTTTCCCACTTAGTATGTAGATGATATGATAAGTTTCTGACACTGGTAGTAGGTAGTAGTATTCAAATGTGTGTGGGGTAGGTACCACAACTAAAAAGTGAAAAATAAAAACTTTTTACAAAAAAAAAAACTACCGACTTCCAAAAAACACTACAAAGTGAAAAATAATTTTAATTTCGGAAGTCGGTGACAAAAAACGAAAATTCAAAACCAAAGACACCGACTTCCGAAATTAAAATTATTTTTCACTTTGTAGTGTTTTTTGGAAGTCGGTTGTTTTTTTTTTTGTAAAAAGTTTTTAAAGTAAATCATCGCGGATTCACAACGAGACACCGTTCGAATTTCGAAGTAATGTTTAGAGAATCACTTTAGCAAACTTTCGTAGGCTGTTGAGGAATTCTAAGTATCTTCAACAATACGGAGGAATCACGTAAAACATGAAGACTAAAACATATTGGCTTTGCTAATGACCACTCAAGTAATTAATGTTTATTGCTCATTATGGTAAGTGACGGCGGGTGGTGATAACCAAATGGCTAGGGTGTGTGACTGGTGAAAGAGAGATCGTGAGTTGGAATCTGACCTGATGCATTATTAACGTAAATTGATTAGTGTAGTTGAAGGCATTAAGAGGCCTGCGAACACGGCTCGCAACTACAAATTGAGATGTTTGCAAAATTCAATTCCAAGCACGTTGCGCTAGTGTGAGTGCCTGTCGGAACGATATACACCCACAGTGAGCAATACTACCACGCACACATTGAAAATTATTGCTTGACGCGATAGCACTACTAGCTTTCGAAAATTTATGATAAATTTGGATGTGATCCGTTATACCAAAAATTATGAATGAAAACTTAATATTTTTCCATTTTTTTTTCGATAATTTGTAACTTGATAATATGAGTTATGCTTCTGCAGAAACATTATTAGAAATATTGTTTTTTAAAATACAGAAAAAAACAATATAAAGACATGCCATTTACGCTGTAAAAATGTGCGAAATTAAATTCGTTTAAACTTCATTTTAGAAAAGTTTTTTGAAAAAAAAAAGACGTAGGAGCCTAGATAAACACTGTCTAAATCCGAATAACAACATAATATGGTGGAAATATGCCCATATTGCAAATGATTTAGGTATTACGTTTGAATGGACAATTCATGCGTCGCCGCGTTCTTAACTGGAATATTAGTAGTTATATAAAAGGCACATTTTGGTAAAAAAATACCTAGTTGGAAAATGCTGAAATAAACAAAAGACTGGCTGTCTTCTTTAAACTCTCGATACTATACAAAATCAAGACAAATTGTTCGTGCTTGGGATATTGGAAGCCGTTCGTTTAAGATTTGGTTCGAAGTTCAACGTACGAGAAAAGATTACGTGTTAGGCATATCCTTCATAAACAAATAGGTATTGTAGAGGGTCTAGACCTTAGACTCAAAACCCAGGAGAGGATATTGAAATTAATTTTAAACCTCTTTTACGCAAGCGCGAAGCATTTCGCTGGTGCAGCGAGTGCGGGGGAGCGCCAACAGCATGCTGGCCGCGCTCGCGGGAAGGCTTGACTGTGTCATCATGAGTCACTGTTGTGAGCGGCACGTGGCACCCTTGGGAGTATACAATTTATATTTCCAAGCGTGTTACGTGTCACTTTCTTTTTAAATTGAAACGACATTTATTGTCCTTAACTGTAATTTATGACGAAGAATTTTTTGTAATCTTATTTGTATTTTATTTTTAATTTTGACTTTAATCTTATTTTTATTGAATTTAAATTTATTCAATTCTATTTTAATTTTATTTGTAAATGTGTATGCCTATTCTTAATATAAGTCTATGTTACTCGAATTAAATGATTTGAATTTTACGTTTGACTGCGTCGTTGGTGTAGCGTTCGTCGAGTAAGCGCGACTATTGAGTAATGGGTCCTGGGTTTAGTCCACGCGTAACATGACTACCATAGACGGGTTTTGTCCTCGGAAGAATAGACAAAATGACAAATTGTGGTTGTGAATCTGTCATTAGGGTTCCGTACCAAAATGGTAAAAAGGAACCCTTATGGGATGTGACTCAGTCTGTCTGTCCGTCTGTCTGTCATAACATGGACTCATCATGAAAGAGCAAGAGAAAGGGAGAGAGGGGGTGAGGGAGTATCATATGAAAGAGCGCTATTTGCACATTCTAAATCATTTTTCTTTTATTTTTTAGGCCGCATAGTTTTCGATTACGACGAAAAATTAAAAAAAAAATACTGTTCCACCCTTATTTCCGAAGTTTGCATAGAGAAATATCTGAAATTATTATATGCGATAGAAGTTTATGTAAAGATTACAGAAAAAATAAAACACATAACATAACATCACGCCTTGTTTCCCCGAAGGGTTGGGCAGAGGTGTCCTTGTAGCAGGTACACCCACATTTCGCCAGTTATGTTTAAGTCCCATGTAATAGGGGGCGAGCCTATTGCCATCAACCGGGCACAAATCCAGACTCCGAGCTGCTACTGAGAAATTTCAGATAGAAAAACCTAATAACACTTTGCCCGACCCGGGAATCGAACCCAGGACCTCATGCTCAGCAGTAGCGCTTGCGCCCACCACTAGACCAACGAGGCAGTCAAAAAATAAAACGATGTCCTAAATAGCACACTTTTTAGAGAGAGATGGCGCTGATCTAAAACTGCAATAATTTACACCGCAGTGTGCAGTGTTAAAATTCTCTGACAAATATAGGCCTCGCCGATGAAAATTTTAAATGATATGGAACTAAATATATCTACGTCTATTGTATTTTATACTGGATTTCCGCAAGTTCACGCCTGAATTAATTAACCATGCACAATTAAGTTAAATACTAAGCAAACAAAGTTAAAAAAATAATAATTAGGTAAAATTTGGAATATAAAATTATTTTTTAAAGGACATTAAACAATTTAGAAAATGTAACATTTATAGATACTTAAATTAAGTCTAATAAACACTTATTATATTTGAACAGAGACTCGCAGATGTCTAAGTTCGTAGTTTTAGCTAACATGTTATTTAACTACAAAGTTTTGGCACAGCGGCGTAATATAAGAAAAAAAAAAGAAAGAAAATTCGTTAATATAATAATCATTTTATTATTAGGTAACAAAGGCCCGTAAATAGAATATACAAAATAATCTTATACAATAATAAACTAGTACATATTATTAACCTTATATAACTATGACTATACACGTAATGTTGACGGCGTCGTGTATCGCTGCGTGGTGTCGCGTAACCGTCCTCGGAAACGTCGATATACGACACCTTTTGGACAAAAGTCCTCTTTCAGGCAAGTCTGTAGATGGTGGGTAGGAAATAACTGAGGTTAGTTTTTGAGCCAGGAATGTAAAATATATTAACTCATAAAATCCTAGAACAATGCTCAGTCATAAATCAAGATTACAAACTGTCTGATTTGATATTAATCTCGACTTTAATCAAGTTTTGAAGCTAGATTGATGGCGAAGAATTCGTTCTAGATAACCGACCTTAAGTTTTTAAAACACATAAAAAATTACACTAACCTAACTGATATTAATCTATTAATCTGTGGGTCAGGTATACGCTGAGGGCATACAACGCCCTGCGTGTCCAGTATAACAATGTATTCAGGATGCTGTTGGGTCTACCACGCTTTTGTAGCGCTTCCGAGATGTTCACCGAGGCCAGGGTTGATGGTTTTCATGCCGTTATGCAGAAACGGTGCGCTTCTATTCTCGGTAGAATACGTGCTAGCCCCCACAGCATCCTGAGTGTATTGTGTGATAGGTGGAACTGCCCAATGCTGGATCGATGGATACGGCTGCACACGTAGGTGTTAGGCGTTTAAATTTTTAAGCTATTGCATAGCTTTTATCGCGGGCTTTGAGCGCGGCGACCGAATCAAGAAATTCCGTAACGATAATAAAACCTAACACCCCCACTCCGCCTACCATGTAATGACGGATGATGACATAAAACAAAAATTTCGTTCCCATGACAACGTGATGTTGTCATGGGAACGTTATTGTTGTTTTATGTTATCATCCGTCATCATCCCAAGTGTAGCGTTGACAAATAGGAAGTATGGAGGTTACAAATGCTATGCAATAGCTTTACCGCGGCAGTCCCCGAGTGCCGTTTTTTTTGTATATAGTGTGGTTTTTACTAACATTAGGTTAAAACCTTTACTAACAACTTCTGTCTGAAATAAAATAAACACATAAAAACATATTATACTAGCAAATTGAGTCCATTATACAAACTAGCTTGTTGGTCTAGTGGGGTCTTGTTTAATTTCTGGGTTTGGAAAAAGTATTATAAGGGTTTTTTGTTACCAGATACTCAGTAACAGTCCGACAATAGACTCGCCTATTATTACATAGAACTTAAACGTAACTGACAAAATGTATGGGGTAGTTCAAATGAACTCCAAAACCCATTGTTCTCATAATTATAATGCTCACAAAATTCTTGGAGCGCAGTGGAATCAATGATTCCACTGCGCTCCAAGAATTTTCAGTAATTAAATATTTCAAACCTTTAGTTCCTCCGCGCTCCAAGAAATTTTGAGTTGAGTTAGTAAAAAAAAAAAAATTTGCATTAGATATCATAAAAAAAGAAAAAATAATGCATTTCAAATATGTTTATTCAGTCATAATCACAACGTCACACTAACAATGTTTTTTTCTTAAAAACGAAGTAAAAACCACTAAAAAAATTAAAGCTTCAAATTAGAAAGTTTTTAAAACTAGGATACAAATCACAACACAACATAATAAAAATATTAAAATATTGTTTTTATTTAAACAATATTTTAATATTTATCATTTGACTTAAATTGTATTTATCTGTGCTATAATTGAGTCGAAATCTGTGTCTCTCTTAATTGTTTTTTTTTTTTTTTTTAGTTGGGCATCTTGTTGTTGACCTCTGAGACAATGACTACTTAACCGGGCTTTCCTGTGGGTGCCTTAAGCTACTACACTTAAAACTTCCAGCCAGGGTTTATTCAACTATGCTAATTAAAACTAGGTGAACGCTCGCTAAGGGCACCCTCTGTGGGGTACGAACCTAGGCTTAGGGCGTCAACCGGAGGGAACTTGATTGATTGCGGCTTTCGGTTGTTTCGTTGACGATACTTTTGCTTATACAAAGCTTCTTCTATAAGAGCTCCAATAATCGAGGTTTCTTTGGTAACTCGTTATTGAGCCTAAAATGCCATGATTCTACTAAGTTGTTTGTTAAGTGTCTTTCTCCCGAACAATTCCAAATTTCTGTATGTTTTCCATTGATCAAAAAAGTCATAATTAAACTTTTTTCTATCTGTGTATAACAAACCATTTTTAATTTATATTGGAGCGCTGTGTTATTATTTTGGTACTTTTGTAATATTTGAAATAATATAGGTAATAAATACTTGGAGCGCAGGGGAATACCTACTCGCGCACATTTGGGAGAGGCGCGAGTAGGCAAATAGCCGGGGCTTAACTCCGATGCCGCAACGCGCACTTTTGGGAGAGGCGCGAGGAGGCAAAACGCCGGGGCTTAACTCCGATGCCGCAAGAAATCGCGGCACAGCGGACAGAGCTCTGGCGGGATCTCATGGCGTCATGGAGAGTGCGATTGTCGCAACCCAGCGCTGGGCACGCCACAATTGCGGCGATAAGACCCCTCTTTGAGGAGTGGCTTGAGAGGCGCCACGGCGGCGTCCTCACTTTCCGCCTGACGCAGGTCCTCACCGGACACGGCGGTTTCGGGAGGTTCCTGTTCAGGATAAGGCGGGAAGAAACGCCCGGGTGTCACCATTGTATGGATCACCCGGCGGACACGGTGGAGGTTTGCCCAGCTTTGGCGGAGCATCGCCGTGTCCTCGAGAAGGCGATCGGCGGCGGTGATCTCTCGCGTCCGGCCCTGGTTCAGGCCATGGTACGGAGCGAGAGGAAATGGCAGGCCGTCACCTCCTTCTGCGAAGCGGTAATGCTCGCGAAGGAGGAGGCGGAACGTGTGAGGGAGAGGCAAATTTCGCGTCCTCACGCCCCTAATCGCCGCAGGAGGAGACGCCCCGGGCGGGAATCGCGAGCTGATTTCCGGCCACCGTAGGCACGGGCGGTGAGCAATGGGTAGCTCACCGTCCGATAAGGACCAGGCCCGAAATTAATAAATAAAACCTTGTTAATTAATTTGATAAAATATTAGCAGTGCTCGTGGCTAAGTAATAACAGCCGCACGGGTCAATCCACCAAGTTAAGCTACGCTTGCCGGGGTTGGTCTGTGAATGGGTGACCATTTCTACATACAAAGACTCCTCCGTGCCTTGGAAAGAACGTAAAAGTTGAACTAGTCGCGGGCTCGAACTCATTGGTGGGCTTGGTCAAAAAGCACGCTATCTCACCTGGCATCGTGTCCGACAGAGATAGTATCAGTGATGAGCAGTTAGACGCTGGTCTACATACACAAACTCTAGTTCGCACGCACACAAACACCGTTCAGAACGATTTTAGTAAAACGAGCGCGTAAAAAATTACGAAAAGTCCATTGGAAGGTGGAGTTTTATGAAAAAACTACTGTATAAATCAAATACGAATAAAGTTTATTATAATCTTCGACAATTGAGCTTTGTCGTAACGAGCTTTGTTTTGGAGATTTTATATTTCTTTTATTACTTATTTACTCCCAAAGTTGCGTTAAAATTAGCAGGAAAAACGAATCTTTGTTGGCTCATAACTTTTTAATTGATTTTTTTTTACTATTCTGCTTCTGTACAGTCAAAATTAATAATAAGACAAAACGATTTCATGTTTTACTTTGGATGTACAATGTGTAACAGTGGAGTAAAATCTCCCCGAAATTTGTATGGAAAAAGTATCGGCTAGTTGCGCCTTAAGCCGTTGGTCCCGGCTGTCATTCGTGGATCTTTGATAGTCGTTACGGGTCGTCAGAAGCCCGAAAGTCTGACAACCAGTCTTACCAAGGGGTATCGTATTACCCAGTTACTGGGTTGTGGAGTTCAGATAGGCAATAGCTCCATGTAAAATACTGGTATTTAGCTGCATCCGGTTAGACTGGAAGCCGACCCCAACATAGTTGGGAAAAGGCTAGGCAGATAGATGATGACTACTATTCTCTTCATAAAAAATTGTAAATGTTTTATAATATTAAGTCAAAATACGGTCGCAGTTATTAAAAAAAACATTCCTGTAACCAATTTCCTTGAAATATCCGGAAAACGTCAGAGAAAAATTAATTTTGTAATTTTATTTATTTTGTAAAATATGAAATGGGTCTCGAAAAATATAACGTCGCTGTTATAAAAGGAACTGTCAAAAGTAGGGCACTCGTGTCGTAGACGTTGGCACGAAAATATAACACCTAAATACAAATATAAAAGTTTCTCTTTTAAAGAAAACTGCTGCAAAAATAATACTTAAATATTTTTATTTATGTTTTTTTCTGACAGGTTTTTTATTAGTTAAGTTTATGTTGATTTAGTCTGTTCTTTTACGAAGCCCAGAACTTTGGACATTAAGTAAAAGATTGGCAAAAGATTTTGCTGGGCCTTGTCCATGTTATAACTGAGAAGGGAAGAGGATAAAAGTTAAGAAACGTGCAGCAGGGGGAGGGGGGAGAGAGGGGTAGTTATTAAACTCCCACTCTTCCACCGTCGGAGATGCAGTTATTTTTTAAACGCGTTTTTACTAATTACATAAATCTCATAGAAACTGTTGATAAATGAAATGTTGAGGTGGAAGGAAGGAGAGAGAACTAAGTCGAGATGTGTCGGGACTTGGCACCCCGATTCAGACAAGTTTTAACGACTCTAACCTGTCTGAGCCGGGGTGCCCCAAGTCTCAAGCTCGATGGGTTCGCTCTTCGCGAAGCGTTCCTTAGAAGACATTGAAGCTTCTCACGCGCGGTCCATAAAGTACAGTGGAGCCAATATTTACGTTCCTAACCTAAAAAATAATATTTTAGTTTTTTTAAATGCGTCTCTGGATAAAAAAAAATGTTGTGGTGGGTTCAAGAGACTCTCTAGAACCCCCAAATAGCCTCACATTCATTCTAGCAAGGCGGCACGTGTCTAAACCCAACACGGGAAGAGTATTATTGATCACCATGCTTGCTCACTGTTGCTGGCGTTTCCAGATCATTGTAAATCCTGGTTTCCTGACTAGGTTTTTCTTAAATCGCAAGTGCAGTGGTAGGTAAATTTTATGTCAAAGATTAACTTAGAAATTAACTGCGTTGTTGTTCTAGTAGTCGCAAATCCAATGGGTTTTTGATTTGATCTCTGAGTTGCGGAAAGTTATATTATTTATGTGTTTCAATTAGGTAATTTTCATAACAGGCATTCTATGCCTTTTTCTTCCCGAAAAATGATGACGGACTCGTTCCGAAATGCATGCAGTTTATCAATAGCTGTACAGAAAATCTAGATGTAAAGTTAAAGAGGCTCCCTAAACTGTATGTAATTTACATTAAAATTCTGAAACAGTCACGTATACATTCAAAATGAAACTTTAGTATTTGATTTATTGGATCTTTTCTTTCCATGTACAAGACAGTTAAAGTATAACTATTTTCTTAATGTTCCTCGGCAAACTTCGTGTTTCGCCAGTCGTCAGATTTTTATCAGTTGCCCTTTGCACTTTGTGCGGATCGGACGCTCGCAATCGACTTGGAAGTATATAGAGGGGTTAATAGTCTTTTAACTTAATGTAATTTATTTAAAAAATGGGAGGAAAGGTGCTAAAGTCACAGTACGAAAACAGTTTTAAAGCTCTATGTAGTTCACATGGAAATCAAAACAAAACAACAATAAAGTGCTTAGTTCTGAATTCAAATTATTATACACGATAAATCTAATAATTGATGGAAAAGGAAATTAGCTTTCCTTTTTATTCGGAAATGCGATGATTCCCGAGGGACATTAAGAAAATAGCCAGACTGTACGTAATTGTAAAATTTTCGCTCGATAAATTTTTTATTCGAATACTATGTCTAAGATTATTTAAAATCAAGATTACTCGACATTTTTGTCTAAAAGATATTTTTTCTCTAGATTATTACTGTAGTTAAAAAAGAAATAATAATTGAGACTTACACGATTTAGTTCCGTGCTCGAACACGACCAAAGAGCGCACGTGATATTCAACTTTATTACTGATGCATTAGCGTTTAGCACACAGTTGGAGTGGCGGGGTGCATGGGGGCGGAGCTTGCATGGAAATTGTCTTTAGAGTGTCTGGTCTTAAGAATATAACTGAGAATATACATAGTTAAAAGAAATTAATTAAATCACATTGCTATTTACTGCTCTCGAATGAGTACTTAACCACAAAACCCTTCAAACCACAGCCAATGTATCTCATTGACTGTGTGTGATTTGTGGTACAAAATAATCTCGAGAAGAGCCACAATATCCTGCAGACGTCTGAATTAGGGATAGGCGCGGCGCGGATGTCATGAGAGCGTAATAAAAGACGTTCGCTACTTCTAATGTTTGTGCTGGGATATCGCGGGCGTATTGAATACCGTAGTGTATAAACTAAGAGTATTTGAGTTCGTAAGCTCATACTTGTATTTAAGCAGCTGCGACATATTGCGGATCCAAAAATAATTAAGCAAGTTTACTTTGCTCTATGTCAGTCAATTTTGACATACTGCATTACCTCATGGGGTGGAGCAGGTAAAACTTTATTAATACAAGTCGAAAGAGCTCAAAGAGCGATTCTCAAGGTGTCTACGTGCCGCCCTTTCCTTTTTCCCACTAACCAGCTCTATAAAAATTGTGAAGTACTAACAGTCAGGCAGTTATTCATAATGAGCATTGTACTAAAACAACACGCAGCCCTCCGCTTCAGCACTGAACTTATTAAAAAGAAACGGAAAGATATAGTTTGTCCCACAAAAAGCACAAAACATGCTTTTACAGCCAAATTTTTTGTTTTTCTGGGACCACTACTCTATAACAGACTTAATGCAAAAGCAAAAATTTATTCCCAAAATTTTGTAAATTGCAAGAAAACTCTGAAGGAAACATTACAAAATTTGTCCTATGAAGATACAGAGAAGTTATTAGTTGTACTTAAATAAATATTAATTGCACTTTTTATTATGATTAGTTAGCTTAAATTAATATATTAAGATTTTAGCAGGTAAGATTTTTATACTGTTTACACCTCTTTTACATACCTATTAGTTGACTAATTTACCTTTTGTATATGATGTGATTACTGTGATTATTTAGATATAATGTTTTACCTTTTCTCGCCTGAAACACAGGATGTCCTAGTTCAGGCATGTAACACTTGTGAACTATTACATAGAATTACGAAAAATGTTTTTACTGTACTACATTATTTTTTGAATAAACTTTATTTATTATTATTATTATTTATTTAAAAAAAAAAACAATTACAGGCACTTTTGAATTGTCAAGGAGTCGGTCAGTTAGAAATATGAAGCTAGTTGCCCATTTCAAAGCGTAGTAGGTTTCTATGGAGAAGAACGGGCACTCTTTTAAAATCAAAATATTGGTAACATCAATCATGTTGAAATTTTACATGTGAAAACAATGTAGAAAGACGTGCACGTTAAAAGCGTCCGTAATAAAAATATAAAAACTATTATAAAATTAAAATAAGCCATGGCCGCTAAGTGATGACCAGTCCCAACTGACGGCACCCATTCACGAACATGACGCGCGGATTAGCGTCATTCAGCTCAACCATTTTGAAGGAAACGTAAAAAAAAAAATGTATTTTATAAAAATTATAAAAAACAATTTTAATAGTATATATAAATAATAATAGTGTATTAATTGTATAGTATAATTTATTTTTTAATATAAATGTACTTTCTTTCTTTATTTCTTTCATTAGCGAGACATTTGAGTGAGCATGACATACTCTCAACCGCCAGGGCACATTCAAGTCAATGAAAGACGTAATACCTAGTAAATGGTAGTTTTGTAGAAGGTGGTCTGCAATTAAGATTTGAAATATCTATAGCACTATTCTCTAAACACCTTCCACCTTCCTTTTACCTTCGGCCTGGTCATCACTTACCATCAGATGAGATACAGGCCAAGACCTTCCACATTGTGGTAAAAAAAACATAACTTCGAAATTCGAACGGTGTCTCGTTGTGAATCCGCGATGATTTACTTTCAAAACAAAAAAGTTCGTTTTCGAATTGTGTGCGCTCACTTGAGTGAGGTTCCAAGTGAACTTTACAGAATAACACTACTGGACGAGCAATATTTGTATATTTGTACTCACGTTCTCGAAATCGGCTCTAATGATTTGGATGTAAGTTGCAATATAGGAGTTTACGGGGGCGAAAAATCGATCTAGCTGGGTCTCATATCTGAGAAAATTTGTTTTCTCCGTATTTTCACCCAGAGCAGTCGTGGCCCAGTGGTAACGGCCGACTTACGAGTTGTAGGTCGTAGGTTCGAACCCAGACAGGCGCTTTACTTTGTGTAAATTATTTCATCACCACTGCTCTCAAAACGGTGAAGGAAAACATCGTGAGGAAACCGGCATGTCCTAGAACCGAAAATTCGAAGACATGTGACATCTACCAACCCGCACTGGGCCCGCGTTGTGGATTACGGCCCACTCCCTCTCACAGAGAGGAGGCCTGTGTCCCAGCAGTGGGAACATTTATAGGCTGATGATGATGATGTATTTTCACGCGAGCAGAGCTCGGTCGCCCAAAGTTTAGAACGAGATTTGGCGCAGCCGTGAGGCACACACTATTGTTGTTAAAACATTATTTTCACTATGTTATTTGTGTTTTGTGTTTTACGAACTGTGTCCAAATAAATTTTTTTTTTCTTTCTTTCTTTATAAAAACGCTTTTTACGATTTGTTTACCTTTATTAAACTACATCAATCTATGGAGTATAACTAACTTATGTTCTTTCATAGCCATTTCTCGGAATTAAAAATCCATAACTAACCAGTGCCGCTAAGATTAATAAGAACAGACGTGTCGTCTAACTTTATAGAAATAATTGAACTAAGGAAGTCCAAGATACGAGTATTTAACTATTCACGGCTTAGTAACTAGCTTTAGTCCGCGGCTTCACCCGCTTGGTGGTTGGCAATAGTCCCACGGGAACGTACTATCAGATAAATAGTATTATAATTATGTCCTAACCCAGGTCATGGTCTATCCGTGTGCTAAATTCGTCGCCAGTAATAGACAGACAGACTGAGGTACTTTCGCACTTATACTAGTAAGTATAGTATACGCAGGTCCTCACCGGACACGGCTGCTTCGGGAGGTTCCTGTTTAGGATAAGGCGGGAGGAAACACCCGGGTGTCACCATTGTGTGGATCGGCCTGAGGACACGGTGGAGCATACGGTGGAGGTCTGCCCGGCTTGGGCGGAGCAACGCCGTGTCCTCGTAGAGGCGATCGGCGGCGGTGATCTCTCGCGTCCGGTCATGGTTCAGGCCATGGTACGGAGCGAGAGGAAATGGCAGGCCGTCAGCTCCTTCTGCGGCGCGGTAATGCTCGCGAAGGAGGAGGCGGAACGCGTGAGGGAGAGGCAAATTTCGCGCCCTCACGCCCCCAACCGCCGCAGGAGGAGACGCCCGGGGTGGGAATCGCGAGCCGATTTCCGGCCACCGTAGGCGCGGGCTTGCGGACGGTGAGCAATGGGTAGCTCGCCATCCGATAATAAGGACCAAGCCCGGGTCGACGGCGCGTTGTGTTCCACGCGCGCCTTAAAGAGATGTTAGCAGAATTGACGGGGTCCGTTAGGGCCAATGCCTGCCGGGGGTTCGAAGAAAACCGATAGGGAAATCGTGGCCCCCGGCAACAGGGCAACCGAAGGAACATGGGTGGGTTTTAGTCAGTAAGAGTTTAACACGCCCTCCCGCTCCACCCAGAGCGGGAGAAGTTATTTGATAATTTCCCACCCAAAAAAAAAAAAAAGTATAGTATATTAGTGTCAAATGCCCACCCACCCACTCTCATGAAGATCGGAGACGCTACGCTCGAAGTTGTGGACGAGTATGTTAACCTAGAACAAACTGTCCAGCTAGGTAGATCCAACTTTGAGAAAGATGTCAATCGTCGAATCCGACTCGGCTGGGTAGCTTTCGGGAAGCTACGCAACATCTTCTCGTCCCACATACCGCAGTATTTCAAGACGAAAGTCTTTGACCAGTGCGTATTGCCTAAGGCACTGAAACGTAGTCGCTCACAATGGCCCTTATCAGAAGGCTAAAAGTCACCCTAAGGACAATGGAGAGGGCTATGCTTGGAGTTTCCCTACGTGATCGAATCAGAAATGAAGAGATCCGTAGGATAACCAAGGTAATCGACATAGCCCGAAGAATTGCCAAACTTAAGTGGCAATGTACCCTGCCTATTTGCCTGAACATTTCGGCCCCATCGGCCATCTGGAGTTGTGACCACGTACCGGAAGACAGCATTGGAAGGCCTCCCACAAGATGGACAGATGACGAAGGTTGTGAAGGTTGCAAGAATCCGCTGGATGCGGGAAGCACAGAATCGGTCAAAGTGGCGGTGCTTGGGGGAGGCCTATGTCCAGCAGTGGACGTCTTTCGGCTGAAATGATGATGATCATCATATATTTGTATGGAAATCATCATCACGAAAGAAACAAAAGCAAATCTACAAATCCACAGACAAAAAGCTAATTACAAACTGCAATCCTTTCTAAACAAAAGAGCTACACTCTGTATTAGCTTACCTGATCAAAAAACTGCAGAAAAACGTTCAGGTTTTTCTAAACTGGGTCAAGTTTGTTACTTAATCCCTGTACTTACTAACTTGAGTGGGTTCACTTAATCCTTTCTCTAAGTTTCTCGTTAAATTGTAAACATACACTCTTGTTTTAGTTTTTCTTTTTTTAGGGTTCATTATCAAATAACTTCTCCCACTCTGGGCGGAGCGGGAGGGCATGTCAGACACTTACTGACTAAAACCCACCCATGTTCCTTCCGTTGCCTGTATGTTGCCGGGCCACGGTAACCCTTTCGGACTTTCCCGTAATACCTGCAGGCATCGGCCCTAGCGGACCCCGTCAGTTCTGCTGACATCTCTTTGAGGCGCGCGTGGAAGACAACGCGCCGTCGACCCGGGTCTGGTCCTTATCGGACTGCGAGCTACCCATTGCTCACCGTCCGCAAGCCCGCGCCTACGGTGGCTGAGAATCGGCTTGCGATTCCCGACGCCCAGGGAAAAAAAACGGAATCTATAAAGGATCACTTCGTTGTCCGTGTCAGTCTGTCAAGACCCTTTTTCTAAGGAACGCGTAGAGGTATCAAGTTGAAATTAATATCAAATACGTAGATCTATGATCCCCTCTAAAAAAATCAACGCATTATAAAGATACGGCCATTTATATGACATATTTTGATACTCGCAAATAAATCAAAACCTACAGGGTACTTCCCGTTGACCTAGAATCATGAAATTTGGCACGAAGCAAGGTCTTAAAGCAAAGAGTAAAGGAAAAAGTTCAAAAATAGTTAATTTGTGTAATAAATTGAGCGGGCGCGGATCCCCCGAAACAGCCATCGCTGAGCATAATGCTGCGATCTTATGCGAGACAGAGCCCCAGCGCTGGCTGTCTAAGAACCGACCGCGTCAAGCATAGGTAGCCATTCAACAACATAAAAAAACTCTTTATCAGACGTCTGCTTCCTGGTTTTTAATGATGATACGCTTCGGTGAAACACACAGCCGTTGTATTATTATTCGGCAACCACCAAACTACCAATTGTAGGCAAAATTTGTCTGCGAAGTAAACAAAAACAAGTTTAATATTATTACGACAGCGTCTAGTGGGGTGGGTTGCTGAATAACTTTTGGTGGGAGAAAGTTTGTTAGAGGAAATCATAAGTCAGACTTGTCCTAGTAGGTTTTTGCTGTTGGTTTAAATACAAGAGCTTAATGTTATAATTCGATGCTGGGGGTGCTCGGTCTTGTGTTTTTGATGTGTAACGTTTTCCTCTTGCTTTCCTGCAATCTGTGCTCAGAACATAAAAATCTGTGGGAGTCATTTCGTGAAAAGGAACGGAAGTGTGTAACAGGATGCCGGGGAAACGCGCTATTTGATTTGACCAATGAGCGCGCGCGGTGCTAGAGTTGGACATCAGAAACAACCTTGACGAGGCCCCGCAGCTTTAATCTTGCTTATTACCAAGTTGAGATGTCAGAAGTTACACATTGTAAGCGACTACTGCAAGGTTAGCTCTTTTTTTTTTTTCTGTGGCACGTACTTTTTTTAACCGCCTTCCAAAAAGGAGGAGGTTATATGTTCGACGCGTATCTGATTTTTTTTTTTATGTATGTCCACCGATTTCTCCGTCATTTGTAGACCGATTTTGAAAATTATTTTTTTGTTTGAAAGAGTAGGCTCCCAAATTGGTCCCATATAAATTTTATTAACTTTGCTTGGGTAGTTTTTGAGTTAGCTACAAAATACGTATTTTTTTCCCACTTAGTATGTAGATGATATGATAAGTTCGTGTCACTGGTAGCAGGTAGTGGTATTCGAATATGTGTGAGGTAGGTACAGTACCGACCAAAAGTCCATAAGCAATCTCACAAAGCAATAGACTGACGCTTCGGTTTGACTTACGACCTTCTTCTATAAGTTGTTACAATACTGTAGACACGCACATTACACACACACACTCACTTTGTCTGCAACCAATGACTAGTTCGATAATAATCATTCGTTTTTAGTTTCATTCGTCTTGTTCACATAAATATTAAAGTTTAGCAGGTAGACCACAAAAAACTAAGTAAATTATTTCGATTTCTGTGGGGTAGATGCAGTTTGTTACAAGTATTCAATTAATAGAACTTTGTTGGTTCGTGCCGTGTTATTATTGGTGACGAGCATTTAGCGCAGTGTTGTGGTTATTACTTATTATCAAAAAGCAGGCATAAAATATATTGAAGAGATCAGATCAGATCAGAGAATATTATTGCGCTGCGTAAAAGTGAAGTGAATATCTAATAAAACCGGACTAAGTGTGAGTGTTATCATTTATATATTTCATATTTTACTAAACATAAATCCTAATCAAGGGTATTGTTGATAGAACAGAGGTATTGTTGAGACAGAAGATGCCTTTAAAGTTTTAAATTCATTGTGAGGTTTAATTCGAATAGTGAATAATAAATAATTAGGTATTATGTGTAATAAAAACAATGTTTTTCTTTGTTCTAGAGAAATACTGTGACGGTTAAGAGATATGAGGAAGGGGCTTATTATCGAGTAGCAGCGACGTCAAATGGTGAATGAAACAAATGGTTTCATACCAACGAGATATTTTGCTGAATTATTAAAAACACGTCATTATGAACCGTTCGCCGTGCACTCTGAAGGCTTGCATCACTGAAGACCTGCTAGAAAACCGTTTTTGACCTTAAAATATTGACCGTACCAACTTAATAAACAACAGATTCGTTATTGCATGAATTTATGGTAACGAATTTTTTAAGCACGTTTCAATAGTTTGTCGTATTTCTTGCAGATATACCGAAATTGTTTAATATTATTTTAGTAATAGTATTATTTTAGGATTAAAATTTGAGGTTTAGTTTCAATCTTCTTTTCGTAAAGAAAATGAATACTTAAGCTATAACCTCAATACCAACCAATATTTACTAAAGCCAAATAAAGTTTAAAATAATTAATATGAACAACTGCCTTTAACCTTAAAATCAACAATTTTGTCAGTAGATTTTTTTACATTTTAAGTAGTCTAATATTCTTATTTATTGCTTAATTACTTAGACCATGATCAAAGCTTTATATTTATGGTGCAAAAAAATCCATTTAAAATTTAAAACATTTCAAAATTTAAATATGTCAAAATAATACAAATTGCTTCTAAGTTTCTAGACATCTATTTCACATATTATTCAGGTGAAGTAATGATAAATAATTGTAGCAGTTTGATAACTATACTGTAAAATAAACATAACGAATAAATATTATTTATTTTTTATTATAACATATCACGCATTTTTTATTCTAAACCCTTTATTGCAATAACAACATTAATAAATAGGCAGGATATTTAAAAATATTATTATTGCAAACAAAAATAATAATATTTGCAAAAACAGCGCTGTGATTTACGAGATTAGAACCTTAGCCATCTTGAATCTAAGACCAACGCTTAACGCCTTCTGCTATCTGCACATATAATTTACTTTCGAATTTTAGCAATGGGATACACTGGCCAAGGTCACGCGTACGAGTATGATGCGTGCTAACAAAAGTTATGGAAATATAAGTGCGGCGCCCGCGAACGGTGACGATACGATAGTGTGTAGTTCAAAACTGCGTTCTCTGTGGTGTGTGTACGGCACTCACACCACAGACGTCTGACTGTTTACACATACAAATGTACGGACTATACCGCGTGTTCACAGCAATACGACTCTTAGCGTGCTCATGCACTTTTGAGCGCTTACTGTACCACAACTAAAAAGTGAAAAATAAAAACTTTTTACAAAAAAAAACCAACCGACTCCTAAAAAAAAAACACTACAAAGTAAAAATAACTTTAATTTCGGAAGTCGGTGGCAAAAAACGAAAACACAAAACCCAAGACACCGACTTCCGAAATTAAAGTTATTTTTCACTTTGTAGTGTTTTTTTTTTTGGAAGTCTGTTGTTTTTTTTTTGTAAAAAGTTTATTTTTTTTCTGTGGCACTTACTTTCTTGTGACATTGTATCCTTCAAGTTTTATGAAGATTATGCTATTTCTCACACAGAACCGCCCCCAATGAAAATTCGATTAATCATCATCATCTACCCAGCCTTTTCCCAACTATCTTGGGGTCGACTTCCAATCTAACCGGATGCTGCTGAATACCAGTATTTTACATGGAGCGACTGCCTATCTGACCTCCACCACCTAGTTACTAGGAAGACTTTTTGTCAGACTTTTGGGCTTCTAACTACCCGTAACGACTGTCAAAGATCTACAAATGACAGCCGGGACCAATAGTTTAACGTGCTTTCCGAGGCACGAGGAGTCTTGGTATGTAAAGATGGTCACCCATCCACGGACCAATCGCGGCAAGCGTAGCTTAACCTGATGGATCGACCCGTGCAGCTGTTATTAGCCACAAGCACCTCTAGTAAAAACACGACTAAAAGGAAGATAAATGATTTTGTTGATGTCCCAGCCAAATTGCTCAGTGCCCTTTAGGTATATGTCCTTATAGTTAAGATTAAAAATAAATACAGAAACAAAATAAAAAGGTGGAAGGTAAAAAAATGTTAACGGAAAGCGGCCGGAACCGCAGCACACCACTAGTGTCAAGAATACCAAAATACTTAAGGGGGAAGCGTCAGGGTAGCCCGCGAAATTCAAATTTTCTTACGTTTTTTGCATTTTGCAGGTCAGTGTCAGTTTTTATGTTGATTAAAATGTGATTCGCGGTCGTAACAAACATGGCTTTACTCAATTATAATCATTCCAATCAGCAATAGTGATTAAGAAGAAGATAAAGGTGTCAAATGTTTCATGAAAACATGACATTTGACACCTTTGCTAACTTATAGAGTTGTATTGCTGATTGGAATGATTATAATTGAGTAAAGCCATATCTGTTACGACCGCGAATCATATTTTAATCAACATAAATCCTGACACTGACCTGCAAAATGCAAGAAACGTAAGAAAATTTGAATTTCGCGGGCTACCCTGACGCTTCACCCTTAAGGCGACGATAACCGACTTTTAATGATTTAATACTGAAGATCACGTTTAAACGAGTAGTGTTAATGATTTGGAAAAAATGTATGTTAAATAAGAGCATTTATTAATAACTTAATGTATGATTATTTTAGATTATGTTTATATTACATCGTGAAATTAATTTGTAAAGTTATGTCTAACGCGGATAAAAAACTGAGAATCACGCAAAATCTATCGTATTTTTTTTAAACCTTCACTGTTTCAAAGATAATTTAATTACTGTTTTTTTAGTATTCGTATTTTATTAAAATACTTTTTGATTTATGTATAACAAGTTAATAATGCGTCTAATTTTGCACAGAAAAAATAAAGAAAACACTTTTATTTGCGGTAAACATGACGCAGAAAAAATTGTTTGAAATACAAAAATGAGATAAAGTACGCTGTACCAGTACAGCGTACTTAAAGAAAAATAATTTATTAAAAATAAAATGTGATGGAAAATACCAAATAGATATAAAAAGATAAAAAAAAGAAATGGACATACTATATTCTATGTTACGAGAATATCATCCTCAAAAAACGTTTTACGTTTCATATAATGGCAACATTTCGACGCGTTCCTTGATGGGCGAGTCATTACTGGCTGGACATACGACGCGTTTCGTGAGCTCAGTACAGAAAACGCAAGCTAACCACTCAAGGTCACTGGCATTATGCGTCTTAATAACTCGACTAGCTTAATAACACAGGCAGTAAATCCAAAGGGATTTTCTTGACATCAATCTTCATATAAATCGCGTAAACAATATAAAATTATTATGGAATAGGATGTTATTGAAACAGTGTGCTTTGTTACATAATTCAGAATTTTAATAAAATTATTGCTTCGGATATTCCGTTTAGGTGTTCAATAAAATCAATTCTTATTTATTGTAATATTTTTATTGATTGAATCTTGCATAGACCTCGTAATTAAACTACAAAAAAAAACAGTGGCACTCCGGGAGTGCCGACAGAAGTGAAAATTTTAACAATTTTATTGTGCAGTAAATACTTTTCTTTTTTGAAGTCGGTAAAAAAAAGGAAAATATCAATCATGTCGTTGTCATGTCTCAATGTTTGGAATATCATTAATCCCAAAGAAAAAGTATCGCGCGTTGATGTCTTTTTAATGGTCAAAAGTTGGTGTCGGTAACAGTGTCGCGAGTTCAATTGTTTTTTCCCTCTCAAAAATGCCCAAAGAGCCTAAAGAAGTTTTCATTTCAAATTAAATGCAACCTCTAAACACTGTTTATAAAAGACAGTGCACCTTTTTTTGTTTTTCTTCTAGTTATGGTAAGCCACAATTAAGTCGCACCGTGTAAATCTCATGAATTTTTTTGTATGCCACAGGCAAGAATCTTGCATCGTGTAAATGGGGCTTTATTCTCTTAGCATCACTTCGAAATTCGAACGATGCAGGCAATGCGATGTCTCGTTGTGAATCCGCGATGATTTTGAGTTGAGGAAGGTTCTAAATTACTTTACAGATTAGCAGTATGAGACGGGATTACTTTCCGGGCTCAACTATTACAGCGGTATAAAAACATCTGTCTTCTTATCGTTATCCGGGCTATTACCTACCTCTGTATGGTCCATTTCACAGCCGATCATAGGCACTTTATTAGATATACGTAATCGTTTAAGGATATTGGCACGATCCTCTTGTTCGGAAGGTGATTGTCACGCCCCCTATATGTTAGCTAAACGACCTACCCATTCCGGTCAAATAAATTGTTGATAAGTTTTATCTCTTTCTTAGAATATAAAAAATTACTCTTAAGTTCTGAGTTGAGCTACACGATTACTGACAAATTTTTGTGGACAAATCTCAAATCTGTGTGGTTCTTTTCTCAAAAGACCATTTCAGACACTAATCTATATGGTCCTCATATGGCCTAAGCAAGATTATGTCTGGACTTTAAAAGAGACTTTGACCCTTGAGTTTCTTCGCCAATTTTTTTCAGGGATATTCAGATAGGAAATGTCGACTTCATCTCCAGCTTCCTTAATTCTTTTTTTTTTAATATGACGTGTAAAAGTGATTCTGATACCCAGAATAAACAATTTCATTTACATAGTTTGGTTACGAGTTTGGCACCTTCAGTAAAGTCCATCAGTTTCTGTAACGTGCAGATAAGAGGACACGCTGGACACGGGCAGCTAATAAAAAAACCATAATGGAAAAATTTTATAAGAGGCACCGGTAATCGAAAAGTTGTGCGGAAATCGGTTGTTATGGTATGGGCATGTGATGCGGAGGAATGAGGAAAATGTCGTGAGGAAAGTTTTGAGTATGAATGTGGATGACTATAAGAGTAGGGGAAGACCAAAGAAACGATGGATGGACTGTGTGGAAGATGATATGGATAGAAAGGGAGTAATTACTGAGATGACGACTAATAGAGAAGTATGGAGGAAGGGGACATGTTGCACTGACCATAAATAAACTGGGATAAGGGCAAGAGAATAGATAGATAGATAAAACATTTTTTTTTATCTATCTTTGCATTGTATAAACTCAATCTCCATTGTATTATACAGGGTGTTTGGCAGAACGTTGAACATACGAAAATGGTGGATAGGTGGGGTCATCTGGTACTTACTCAGCCCTAATTTATTTGGCCCTGGCCCCCTGGTTTTTTTTTTAATGCAAGTTGAAATTACATCTTTCTGTAAGTTTGAGGACTCATAACTTTTTTCTAGCAAACATCTAAATAAAGCAATTATTTTAAAAGAATCTGCCAACATTAAAGAATAAATAAACAAAAACATTGCCTGTTTTACCCATTTTTAATAAACGTTTTTAATAAAAGTTTCACCACTTTCTTAACTAAAAAAATATCCAGGACAACTACTAGAACTAAACTAGAAGAAAGCAAAAAAAAAAAAAAAAATCCAGGGGGCCAGGGCCAAATAAATTAGGGCTGAGTAAGTAGCAGATTACCCCACCTATCCACCATTTTCGTATGTTCAACGTTCTGCCAAACACCCTGTATAATTGCATAGCACAGGTGTGAGCACTATGTACTAAAGAGTTACCATTTACCGGGTAATATGTCTTGCATTGACTTGAATGTGCTCTGGCGGCTGTGAGTATGTCATGCTCACTCAAATGTTCCGCTGATGGTGGCGCGTGTGTTGGATCATTTAGCTCCCTTCAAAATGGTTGAGCTGAATGGTGCTAATCCATGCGTCATGTTCGTGAACGGGCGCCGTCAGTTGGGACTGGTCATCTCTTAGCTGCCAGGGCTTATTTTTATTTTATTTTAATTTTTTTAATTATTTTTTGTTTTATCTTTTTATTACGGACGCTTCTCACGTGCACGTCTTTCTACATTGTTCTCACATGTATAATTTCAACATGAATGATGTAACCAATATTTTGTAACAATGTTTTATTTAAAAGAGTGTCACGAAACAAGAAACTCCACTTCTTGCCCGTTCTTCTCCATAGGTACCTACTACGCTTTGGAATGGGCAACTAGCTTCATACCTATTTCTGACTGACCGATTCCTTGACAATTCAAAAGCGCCTGTAAATGGTTTAATTGAAATAAATGCTTTGAGTTTGCGTTTTTGAGTTTGAGTTTAGTGCACACAAAAGACACACATAAACACAATTAAATGATAACAAATTTCATGGATATAAATAA
The DNA here is from genome assembly GCA_949152395.1 of Agrochola litura. Taxonomy (NCBI): domain Eukaryota; kingdom Metazoa; phylum Arthropoda; class Insecta; order Lepidoptera; family Noctuidae; genus Agrochola; species Agrochola litura. The sequence goes on along the minus strand of OX424517.1, from coordinate 9,908,162 downwards.
AAACAAGATGTCAATTTACAAAAAAGAAAAAACATACGTATAGAAATGGAGTGACATTATGACATACTTCGAAAGAATCAAATATATAAGGTGCGGTGTGCGTCTCAAGGTTGCACCAAATGGGAGTCCAGCATGTGTCAGGCTATTAAATATACCTGACGCTGATATTCTGCTGGATCCCTGCAGTGACATACGGACGTCGAGCAGACGAGATAAATTGGTGTTGTGATTGTGACAAAGTGTTATGCGTGGAGTACAATTATGTAAGTACTTATAAATACCCACAATTTAAATTATGTACCTATCTACAACAAAGTTCTGCATTGGGAAACGTTCTTGTTCGTTAATGTATCGATCGTGTGAATGATGAAATGATGACGGAAAAACTAATTAACACTGGTTGACTTAGAAATTGAACACAGGACCTGCTCAGCAGCTGCGCTTGGGACCACTAAATCAACGACGCAGTCTTCAACAGTTTAAGTTTATTGAAATGTAGACTGTCTCGTTGGATGAGGCCCTTTTTTTTTTTTTTTTTTGGGTTGGAAATTATCAAATAACTTCTCCCGCTCTGGGTGGAGCGGGAGGGCGTGTCAGACTCTTACTGACTAAAACCCACCCGTGTTCCTTCGGTTGCCCTGTTGCCGGGGGCCACGATTTCCCTATCGGTTTTCTTCGAACCCCCGGCAGGCATTGGCCCTAACGGACCCCGTCAATTCTGCTGACATCTCTTTGAGGCGCGCGTGGAACACAACGCGCCGTCGACCCGGGCTTGGTCCTTATCGGACGGCGAGCTACCCATTGCTCACCGTCCGCAAGCCCGCGCCTACGGCGGCCGGAAATCGGCTCGCGATTCCCGCCCCGGGCGTCTCCTCCTGCGGCGGTTAGGGGCGTGAGGGCGCGAAATTTGCCTCTCCCTCACGCGTTCCGCCTCCTCCTTCGCGAGCATTACCGCGTTGCAGAAGGAGGTGACGGCCTGCCATTTCCTCTCGCTCCGTACCATGGCCTGAACCAGGGCCGGACGCGAGAGATCACCGCCGCCGATCGCCTCTACGAGGACACGGCGTTGCTCCGCCCAAGCCGGGCAGACCTCCACCGTATGCTCCACCGTGTCCTCAGGCCGATCCACACAATGGTGACACCCGGATGTTTCCTCCCGCCTTATCCTAAACAGGAACCTCCCGAAGCAGCCGTGTCCGGTGAGGACCTGCGTCAGGCGGAAGGTGAGGACGCCGTGGCGTCTCTCAAGCCACTCCTTAGAGAGGGGTCTTATCGCCGCAATTGTGGCGTGCCCAGCACGGGGTTGCGACAATCGCACTCTCCATGACGCCATGAGATCCCGCCGGAGCTCTGTCCGTTGTGCCGCGATTTCTTGCGGCATCGGAGTTAAGCCCCGGCGTTTCGCCTCCTCGCGCCACTCCCAGATGTGCGCGAGGACCTTTGCCTCCAGATCCAATGGCGGTGATCCGGCAAGGAGGCTCGCCGCCTCGCAGGAGACCGTGCGGTATCCTCGGGCCAGCCGAATGGCCATGACCCTCTGGGACGCGTTCAACCGGCGGGCTGGCCGCAGCCTCAATGAACGCGCCCACACCGGCGCCCCGTAGAGGCCCTGGGTTCGATTCCCGAGTCGGGCAAAGTGTTATTAGGTTTTTCCATCTAGAATTTCTCAGTAGGCGCCCGGAGTCTGGATTTGAGCCCGTTTGATGGCAATAAGCTCGGGATATGGGACTTTTAAAACATAACTGGCGAAATGTGGGTGTGCTAAAGATACGCCTTTGCCTTTCCTTTCGGGAAAAACAAGGCGTGATGGTACATATGTTACGGGTTAAAACTTTTTACAAAAAAAAAAAAACTTTTACTAACGTATTATTGAAGCTAACTCAAAAACTATCGAAGCAAAGTTAATAAAATGGAAATGGGACCGTTTTGAGAGCATACCCTTTCAAACAAAAGAAAAGAATTTTCAAAATCGTTCACAATAATAATTGACGTAGAAATCGGTGGACATACATAAAAAAAAGAAAGCAAAAAAAAACAAACTTACGTGACGAACATATAACCTCCTCCTTTTTGGAAGTCGGTTAAAAACTGTTAAATAGGCAGATACTACAGAACACCACCTGCTACGACCCTTTATTACTCCTTTTTTAATCGAATTCAAAAAGAAGGAGGTTGTCAATTCGACTGTATGTTTTTTTTTTATGTTTTTTTGAACCAAACTTCGGCATTCGGCCGAAATTCGGTTCAGATGCCGAATATTCGGCACAAGAACAATAATACCTACTAGCACTATTTTGATTGAAATTTAATAGAATTAGAATAGCATTACTGTCAAATAAAATTAGGTATGTCATTTATTTTAGTTAGGAACATTGTAAATGTAAACCTTAAATTAAATCAGTTCTTCGTATTAGTCTTGAAAATCTGTTCTTATTAGGCGACGCGGTGGAAGCGCGGTGTGCGGGCGGGGTACATCTAGCAATAATTGAAGTAAATGCGTAAACAAGTCATGACGTGCCGCTCTCGAGAAAGCTAACGAAATTGAACCGAAGTTCGGCTGAACTTTTAATTTTAACCGAATATTCGGCCGAAGTTCGGATTCGGTTCAAACCACATTCGGCCCATCTCTAATAATGTTATAATAACTTCCTGTCACTGTTATTTATATAGCGGGTAGTGGTATTCGAATTTGTGTAGAGTTGGTACCACAATTAAAATGTGACAAAAAAAAACCGACTTCCAAAAAATACTACAGAGTGAAAAATAACTTTACTTTCGGAAGTCAGTGGCAAAAAACGAAAATTCAAAACCGAAAACTCCGACTTCCGAAATTAAAGTTATATTTCACTTTGTAGTGTTTTTTTTTGGAAGACGGTTATAATTTTTTGTCTTCGTCCACGTTTATACACGCACGCCATTTGTGAGTACTACGCACCTGACCTTTCTGAAGAACATCACCAATAAGGTCAATGTATGTCTTTCAAGCTAAGGTGACCTCTTCTGGCGTTTCACCTGTTCTAATTAACCAAAGTTGTTAAGATGCAATAATTAATTCAGTAAACCCTGCTTTTCCGTCATATTATCTGTGAGGTCAGATCAGGGGGATCTGTTAGAAACTTGTTCGTAGTTAAGTTGCCCTTGTTATTGACGTTATCTTAAAGGTCGGTGGGTTAGGGAAGTTTGGCGAAACATTGGCGATGGCAGATATGGTTTAATGTTTTGATAGTATTTTGATTTCATCAAGGAAGTTAATTTCAAAGGTAGATTTATGGCCATTTTTAACCGACTTCCAAAAGGAGGAGGTTCTCAATTCATCGGTATGTTTTTTTTTTTTTTGTATGTTTGTTACGCGATTACTCCGCCAATTATGAATAGATTTTGATGATTCTTTTTTTGTTTGGTAGATCATACTTCAGAGGTGGTCCCATATAAATTTTTATTAAGTTTGCTTGGGTAGTTTTTGAGTTAGCTTCAATTATACGTATTTTTTCCAATTTTTTAGTATGTAGATGATATTATGATAACTTCTTGTCACTGTTATCCACATAGCAGGTAGTGGTATTCGAATTTGTGTGGGGTAGATTACCACAACTAAAAAGAAGTGAAAAATAAAAACTTTTTACAAAAAAAAAACAACCGACTTAAAAAAAAAAACACCACAAAGTAAAAAATAACTTTAATTTCGGAAGTCGGTGACAAAGAACGAAAATTCAAAACCAAAGACACCGACTTCCGAAATTAAAGTTATTTTTTACTTTGTAGTGTTTTTTTTTTGAAGTCGGTTGGTTTTTTTTTGTAAAAAGTTTTTTGGTTTATAAGGTAGGTAAACCAGGCAAACAGGCTAGGTAGGCTGGTATTCAGCTGCATCCAGTTAGACTGGAAGCCGACCCCAACATAGTTGGGAAAAGGCTAGGCAGATGTTGATGAAGGACGATTGCGTTTAAGTACATTATAAGTTGTTGAGCTAAAAACTACCGACTTCCAAAAAAAACACTACAAAGTGAAAAATAACTTTAATTTCGGAAGTCGGTGTCTTGGGTTTTGTGTATTCGTTTTTTGCCACCGACTTCCGAAATTAAAGTTATTTTTCACTTTGTAGTGTTTTTTTTGGAAGTCGGTAGTTTTTTTTTTGTAAAAAGTTTTTATTTTTCACTTTTTAGCTGTGGTACCTACCCCACACACATTCGAATACCACTACCTACTACCCGTGTCAGGAACTTATCATATCATCTACATACTAAGTGCGAAAAAAATACGTATTTTGTAGCTACCCAAGCAAAGTTAATAAAATTTATATGGGACCAATTTGGGAGCATACCCATTCCAACAAAAAAAGAATTTTCAAAATCGGTCCACAAATGACGGAGAAATCGGTGGACATACGTAAAAAAAAAAAAAAACAATCCTCCTTTTTGGAAGTCGGTTAATAAATTAAACCGGTGTTGACAGTCTCTCTCCAAAACTCGATGCCATTGTGGTTATACGAGTTATAAATATGAAACCGAGGTAAGCTTGTAATACTAGTAGGTATTGTTTATTCTTTAAATAGGATTTCGGAATCACTTTACAGAACATATTAAAAAACATATACAAGGTGGAGACGACATTACGACCATAAACTTAACTACGTATATACAATGACGTTCTTAGTCCGCATACGAAAATTCAATCAAATATATCCAATAGTTTAGTTACTATAGCTAGTCAAAGTCGGCACATTACTACTATTTAGTTCGAAAAAATAACTTTTTTATTTCAATGCTAGGATCTATGGTATGGTTCCAAAATACTCTTATGTATTAGTTTTGCCAGTGTTTTCATTTATTGTCGTATTGTTGTCTCCACATTGAATAAGCTAGATGGAGTTGACATTTCCTATCTGACTATTGGAAGCCAAGTCGGAGGACTGGGCGGCTTTAAAACTCTGACACCAGGTTAGTCACTAACCACACGATAAGAAGAAGAAGAGCTGACTATCCCTGAGACGAAATGGCGAAACAAACTCACGGGTCAAAGTCTCTTTTAAAGTCCAGACATAATTTTGGTCAGGCCATATGAGGACCATGTAGATTAATTAGTGTCTGAGATTTTAATGATCTTTTCAGGAAGGAACTTCACATATTTGAGTGGACCTGTCCAGACAGTGCAAGCATTTGTCAGTAATCGTGTAGCTCAACTGAAAACTAAGGAGTTCAACAACTCGATAAACAATACCAAAGAAAGGACATTTGGGTAGGCCGCATAAAGTACCCAAATTGTCAGATCATCATTAAAACTAACTAAGAAAGAAAAAAAATGATCCACATAGTCTTGAAATATTTATTATATTACTCAAACTCTTTATTGCATTCATGTGTACTTTTAAGTAAGTAAGTTCCAACATGAAACCCGGTTAAAGCACGGCAACATAATATAGGTAATAAATTGGACAAAATATTCATCCAGTCAGAAGGTACATGTACTGGATTGCAAGTTTATTAAACAAATATAATTATTTTCGAAGATAGTACTAGTAATTTGGTTTATGTACCTAGTTATTTTAATTAAGATTATGAGGTTATTAAATTGTTTTATTTTTGTATTTAAATTTTTATATTTCATTAATTTGTATTAATTGTTATTTATATTTTTTACTATTATATAAACATTTTATTAATTTGTTTTGTTGTGTGTGTACTTTAATTAATGTGAATGTGAGTCGCAATAATTGATGTAATAATTATATTACTTTAATTATTGTGACTCACATTCACATCAAATCCACGACCTCGTACTCGCAATTTCGTAATCTAGCCGATGAGAAAAGTATGAGGCACTTAATTAGCTTACAGTTTCTAAAAATGGTTATATTTCATACCCCTTTCCATACTAACATAAGGAAGCCTTTGTGGAGCCTCCCGAGAAAAACGGTATGTCTGACCCCTGCCAACTTAAGCTTTAAAGTGCTTCTCTTTCTGCCATATAGGTACCCAAGAAATCCTCATCACCATGACCTCTTCTCTATTGATTTTAACAATAGCTTGCATCACCAAAATAAATTTCGTTATCAATGATAAGAACTTTCATAAAAGCGTGTTGCACTTACTTAATGAACGTTATCAGGCGTATCTTATCAGCTATACAGTAGGTATGCTCGGGTATTATCAGAACCTTACCCAACTGGAGGTTCGATTTTTTGCACGAAACTATGGTGTGTAAGTTACTAGATTTTACCTGAGAATTTGTGGTATTATTCTCTAAACGTCACTTCGAAATTTAAACGATGTCTTGTTTTGAAATCCCGATCACTCATTCAGACATAGATTCATTTGTTTTTAAAGTACATCACTTTAAAAACAAATGAGTTCGGTTTCGAATTGTGTGCGCTCACTTGAGTGAGGTTCCAAAGTGAACTTTACAGAATATGCACTTCTTGCGTACTTGGGAGGTAAAATAATCTAGTAAGAGGTTTGAAGGGACGTTTTTTAAACACAAGATTATTGGATTTATGCCTACATAGGACATAAACATAACAGGCAAAATGTTTTATACTATACTAGCTTCAGCCAGCGCCTTCACCCGCGTGATATCTTTATAAATGATAGCCTATGTTTCTCAATGATAATATAGCAATCTACTAATGAAAGAATTTTTTAAATCGGTCCAGTAGTTTTTGAGTTTATTAATACAAATCTTTTCTCTAAAAAATATTAGTGTAGACTTCTGTCTAATCCGTGGGGAATACAGCCGTAATATTTACAACTTTTATCGATTCCTCGCGCCATAATTTGCCGAACCTACCTCCGAAGTGCTTTGACACTAATTGCTAGATCGATTAACGGGCTGTCATGTTAGAATTCAATTATCTAGATAATTGACATGAGTGGGTGACCTCGCGGAACTAAATTCACGAAGTGGACTAAAGTACAAACATGCTTAGAAAGATTTTACATAACATCACGTCTGTATACTCTGAAGGGGTAAGCAGATGTGTAGGGTTTCCCAAAGTGTGCGCAGCGGGGCGTTTTGGTGCCGTGAAGCGCTCCGAGTCTCACTAAACTCTCTTGCGACCAAGCTTCAAGTGTTCCGATTTGGCTGAGTTTTGGATATCAAACCAAAATAAATATCCAACTTTAAATTCACAAGCTTTAAGAATTCTTATTCCCTCTGCAATATCTTATTTATGTGAAACCGGATTTTAAGCTTTAGCTGTAATAAAGGGTAAATATCGCTCCAAGATCAATGTGGAAAAAGAAATTAAAATAATGATGTCAAAGAATATCGTTTTGAAAAAAAATGAGTGGATCACCAAGCTCACATTGACTAAGTTGCCATTATATTTTGTTTCCTATTTTGCGTCAATACTTATTAAATGAATTCTTGCGTGTCAATATAAATATGAAAACTCTGCCTTGTAATGTGGATGCTTTTTGTTTTGTTTTGTTTCTAATCATTGACTAGCTAAGGCGCGAATTAAAAAAGGTTTGGGAACCCTTGGTGTAATGCCTACACTTATTTTGCCAGTTATGTTTAAGTTCCATGTTATAGGAGGCTATTACATGATTATGTGTCTAGGAATATAGATCTATAAGTCATAGATAATGTCAACGTAATAAAAGACATTTGATTCATTTCACATTTGTGAGCTTATACATTTTTTAACCAACTTCCAAAAGGAGGAGGTTCTCAATTCGAATGTATGTTTTTTTTTTTTTTTTTCTTTGTTTGTTACGCGATTACTCCGCCAATTATGAATTGATTTTGATGATTATTTTTTGTTTGGTAGATCATACTTCAGAGGTGGTCCCATATAAATTTTATTAACTTTACTTGGGTAGTTTTTGAGTTAGCTTCAATAACACGTATTTTTCCCTCTTAGTATGTGGATGATAAGATAACTTCCTGTCACTGTTATTTACATAGCAGGTAGTGGTATTCGAATTTGTGTCGGGTAGGTACCACAACACTAAAAAGTGAAAAATAAAACTTTTTACAAAAAAAAAAACAACATTTTCAAGAGAAAAGATTTCATTTTTTGTAAGTTGTTTGTTACGCTTTCACGGCTAAACGGCTGAAACGATTTTTATGAAATTTGGTATGGGGATATTTAGAACCCTGTGGAAGGACATAGGGTACTTTTTACTAACAATACGCGGGTGCAGCTGTGGGCGGAAACTGGTTTATGATAAAATATTTGATCCCACAATATGATCCCCGTTGGTCTCATGGTCGCGACTGCTGAGCGTGGGGTCCTTTTTTTTTTTTTTTTTTGTGTGTGGTATGATCAAATAACTTCTCCCGCTCTGGGCGGAGCGGGAGGGCGTGTCAGACTCTTACTGACTAAAACCCACCCGTGTTCCTTCGGTTGCCCTGTTGCCGGGGGCCACGATGTCCCTATCAGTTTTCTTCGAACCCCCGGCAGCTCGGCCTGCCTAGCGGACCCCGTCTATTCTGCTGACATCTCTTTGAGGCGCGCGTGGAACACAACGCGCCGTCGACCCGGGCTTGGTCCTTATCGGACGGCGAGCTATCCATTGCTCACCGTCCGCAAGCCCGCGCCTACGGTGGCCGGAAATCGGCTCGCGATTCCCGCCCCGGGCGTCTCCTCCTGCGGCGGTTAGGGGCGTGAGGGCGCGAAATTTGCCTCTCCCTCACGCGTTCCGCCTCCTCCTTCGCGAGCATTACCGCTTCGCAGAAGGAGGTGACGGCCTGCCATTTCCTCTCGCTCTTTACCATGACCTGAACCAGGGCCGGACGCGAGAGATCACCGCCGCCGATCGCCTCTACGAGGACACGGCGTTGCTCCGCCTAAGCCGGGCAGACCTCTACCGTAAGCTCCACTGTGTCCTCAGGCCGATCCACACAATGGTGACACCCGGGTGTTTCCTCCCGCTTTATCCTGAACAGGGACCAGGAAAGGACGCCGTAGCACCTCTCTAGCTTCTCCTCAAACAGGGGTCTTATCGCCGCAATTGTGGCATGCCCAGCGCGGGGTTGCGACAATCGCACTCTCCATGACGCCATGAGATCCCGCCGGAGCTCTGTCAGCTGTGCCTCGATTTCTTGCGGCATCGGAGTTAAGCCCCAGCGTTTCGCCTCCTCGTGCCACTCCCAGATGTGCGCGAGGACCTTTGCCTCCAGATCCCATGGCGGTAATTCGGCAAGGAGGCTCGCCGCCTCGCAGGAGACCGTGCGGTATCCTCGGGCTAGCCGGATGGCCATGACCCTCTGGGACGCGTTCAACCGGCGGGCTGGCCGCAGCCTCAATGAACGCGCCCACACCGGTGCCCGCATAGAGCCTCCGGCAGGAGGCGTTTGGATCCCCTTGATTGGGCAGCAGCCGCTTCAATGCAGCCCCGGCCCGCTCCAGTCTGGGAGCCAAACGTCGAAGTGTTCTACGATTTGTGAGTGCTAAGTGCATGAAAATAGGATTCAAAATAATTTCCGTTTACAAAAATCCCTTACCTTGCCATGGCGCAACGTACAGCCAAGTGAGCGCCGGCTCCCTAAATTGTATGTTAATTTGCATTAATATTCTGAAAAAGTTACGCATACAATCAAAATGGAACTTTAGAATATGATTTATTGGATTTTTTTCTTTCCAAATATAAGACAGTTACATAATTGGAACATTTTCGCTTGATTAATTTTTTATTCTAAAATCATGTCTTTTTTATTTAAACTCTGTTTTTTTTTTATATAATAATTATTAACAGTAAAAAAATATAGTTTATTATCCAAATATAAGATACTTTTTCTCTAGTTCAATTATTACTTTACTTATAAACGAAATAAGAATTGAGACTTACGACATTTAGTTCCGTGCTCGAACACGGCCAAAGAGCGCACGCGATATTCAACTTTATTACTGAAGTGTTAGCGTTCAGCACATAGTGGAGTGGTGGGGTGCATGGGGGCGGAGTTTGCATGGAAATTGTCTTAAGAGCGCCTGGTCTTAATAATAACATTACAGTGGGAGAATTTACAGTATTCTTTTACCAAAAATATTAATCCACTTGGCAACTCGAAGCGTTAAAAATTATCTTCACCGACACTTTGTAGCAATTTATTCAAAGAAAGTTGTTCTGCTTCAGAAACATGATACTAATGAAAATCTTTATTGTTTTACCACGATAACTTGTAAGATTCTTTGAACAATTTGCCAAGTTATGAAAGCACTTTAGATACTTAAGTAAAGACAGGTACTTTAATACTTAATATTTAGTCTGAAAAAACCGGTGTCGTAAAATAGTGCGTGTCGAACCACGCGCAATGAAGGGTTCCGTAGTTGGGATGAATTTAACTCAAAAACAAACTTAACTTTGTAGTTGAACGGTCAATTCTCCAACTGCAAATTAACGTTTGTAATTGCAACAATATTTTTTTAAATGATAAACTACAAATTAACAATTTTCGGAATTTTCCTTTACTTGTGCTGTGACCCCTTGCTTCTTGCCAAATTTCATGATTCTAGGTCCACAGGAAGAACCTTGTAGGTACCCTGATTTATTTACGAGTACTAAAATATAATAAATAATTATATTAACTTCAACTGGATACCTACATGCGTTCCTGAGAGAAAAGGTCTTGACAGACTGACCGACAGACAGACAGACAACGAAGTAATCAGAATAGTAGTAATAAGGGTTCCATTTTTTCTTTTTGAGGTACGTAACCCTAAAAAATTAATGAACCCACAGCAGCAGGCCAAGTCCCGTAATTAAAAACGTTCAAAATCTCAGCAACAACAAACGTCAAACATTTTCAAAAATTTGAGGTATTTTCGATAGATTGAGACTGAGATTACAAAGCGAAAGTTCTTAAAAATAACACCTTTGTTACCCCTCAGATTTGAAATGTCAAGAAAACAATACCCGAGTCCGACTTTATTTAAAAACCGGGCAAGTGGAGAGTCTAAGAAAAATAACTTTCTTTAAAAAAACAAATGTTCCTTTAATTTTTAACTTTATTTTATTTTTATTATTCGTTGTTATAGCGGCAATAGAAATACCTACCTACATAATCTGTGAATATATCAACTGTCTACCTTTTACGGTTCTTAAGATACAGCCCGCTGAAAGATAACGAATGGACGGACGGACGGACAGCGGAGGCTTTTTTTTTTTTTTTTGGGTGGGATATTATCAAATAACTTCTCCCGCTCTGGGCGGAGCGGGAGGGCGTGTCAGACTCTTACTGACTAAAACCCACCCGTGTTCCTTCGGTTGCCCTGTTGCCGGGGGCCACGATTTCCCTGTCGGTTTTCTTCGAACCCCCGGGCAGGCATTGGCGCTAACGGACCCCGTCAATTCTGCTGACATCTCTTTGAGGCGCGCGTGGAACACAACGCGCCGTCGACCCGGGCTTGGTCCTTATCGGACGGCGAGCTACCCATTGCTCACCGTCCGCAAGCCCGCGCCTACGGTGGCCGGAAATCGGCTCGCGATTCCCGCCCCGGGCGTCTCCTCCTGCGGCGGTTAGGGGCGTGAGGGCGCGAAATTTGGCTCTCCCTCACGCGTTCCGCCTCCTCCTTCGCGAGCATTACCGCTTCGCAGAAGGAGGTGACGGCCTGCCATTTCCTCTCGCTCCATACCATGGCCTGAACCAGGGCCGGACGCGAGAGATCACCGCCGCCGATCGCCTCTAAGAGGACACGGCGTTGCTCCGCCCAAGCCGGGCAGACCTCCACCGTATGCTCCACCGTGTCCTCAGGCCAATCCACACAATGGTGACACCCGGGTGTTTCCTCCCGCCTTATCCTGAACAGGAACCTCCCGAAGCAGCCATGTCCGGTGAGGACCTGCGTCAGGCGGAAGGTGAGGACGCCGTGGTGCCTCTCAAGCCACTCCTCAAAGAGGGGTCTTATCGCCGCAATTGTGGCGTGCCCAGCGCGGGGTTGCGACAATCGCACCCTCCATGACGCCATGAGATCCCGCCGGAGCTCTGTCCGCTGTGCCGCGATTTCTTGCGGCATCGGAGTTAAGCCCCGGCGTTTCGCCTCCTCGCGCCACTCCCAGATGTGCGCGAGGACCTTTGCCTCCAGATCCCATGGCGGTAATCCGCCAAGGAGGCTCGCCGCCTCGCAGGAGACCGTGCGGTATCCTCGGGCCAGCCGAATGGCCATGACCCTCTGGGACGCGTTCAACCGGCGGGCTGGCCGCAGCCTCAATGAACGCGCCCACACCGGCGCCCTGTAGAGGGCCATGGACCGCACGATCCCCGCGTAGAGCCTCCGGCAGGAGGCGTTTGGATCCCCTGGACAGCGGAGGCTTAGTAATAGCGTTCCGTTTGGCACCCTTCGGGTACGCAACCCTAAAATGTGACTATGCAGTTTCTTGTCCATCCTTCTCCATAGAAAACTAAGCTTTGGAACAAGCAACTAGCTTCAACTTTCTGTCTTACTGACTCCTTGACAATTCAAAAGGGCTTGTAAATTGTATAATAAATAATTTAAATAACTGCTTTGTGTTTTTTAATTATTAGATTTCTCTAGCATAAATCTTTCCCAGCATAAAATAACTTAACATTCAATTAATTTTCTGTAAAAAAAAAAGTGACCAACCATTTTCGCCAAATGTTACCAATTAAAAAAATCGTTACGTCAAAAACTTTTTAACTGGCACCCCAAGACGAGCAAAGTTTGTGGTCCACAATTTTCGTTTGTGGCAACTTTGCACATCGTCTATCTCGTCTCCGAGGTCGTTCGAATTACTTATTATGGATGTTCAAACTTGGAACGCATTTTAATCAATGGGGCGAATTATTTAGATTTCGATTGTAGGTACTTCCAAAGCTTGTTTTTATAATGAACAAAATAATCAATTAGTAAGAAATTTCTTGCCAGTTCTTCTCCATAGGAACCTACCACGCTTTGGAATGGGCAACTAGCTTCATAATTTTGACTGACCGACCCCTTGTTGAAATAAATGCTTTGAGAAATTCTTAAGATGTCTACTATAAGCGGTCTTTTCAAACTTTTTCGAATTTTTTTGCCTAAGTGGGCAACAAAGAAATTGTCTTTGAGCATCTCAATAAGTGAGTGTTTATAGTTTCATGGAAAAAGTCGATAGTGTTTTTCCTGAGTTAATTATTATTTTGGCGTAACTTTGCATGTAATGTTAGTTATTTACTATAACTTTCAAGTTCTAGATATGTCAATATTTTATGTTTGATTTTCTAAATAGGATATTAATGTCGCAAAGATAATCAATCTGCCTAGTTTTTTTCCATGTTGGGGTCGGCTTCCAATCTAACCGAATGCAGCTGAATACCAGTATTTTACATGAAGCGACTGCCTATCTGACCCAGTAACTGGATAAAACGATACCCCTTGGTAAAGACTGGTTATCAGACATTCCGGCTTCTGACGACCCGTAACGACTGTCAAAGATCCACCAATAACTGCCGAGACCAAAGCACGGAGGAGTCTCCGTATGTAAAGATGGTCTCCCATCAACTGGCCAACCCCGGCAAGCGAAGCTTAACCTAATAGATCGATCCGTGCGGCTGTTATTACTTATATCGCAAAGTGTGACAACGAAACACTAATTAAAAACACTTTTGCATCTTCCTTACAGAAGCAATTTTTTATAAGTAATTTTTATTTAATGTGCAATACAACAGGAGCTATAATTTGCTAACTGATAGCGTGACGGTTGACAGGGAAGAATGAAAGAAGAAAACGTGTGCGCCAACCCCACGTACCATGGGACAAGGGCAGGAAGATGATGAGGAAGGTGATGATGGGATAATAGGGATGATGGCTGGGTAATTTATAACGAAAAATTTAATCTTATTTGTTTTTTTTTAATTTGAGTTTAAATTTTATACTATTTTATTACAATTTTATTTGCAAATGTGTATGTTTGTAATTCAATTTTCTGAATACTAATTTAAAAAAAAAAAAACTATTTAGTCCGTCAGTCAGTAAATAAACAAAAAAAAAATTTGACACGTGTTTTTTGCTTTATCATAATAATAAAAAAAAAAACAGAAAAAACGCATTAAAGTTGGGGAGTGGGGGCTCGCTACGTCATAACTAAGTATAAAATCAACATACTCGTGATGTCATGCCACATTTTAGCTCAATGTATCGCCGTATTCTTTTGATTACGTAAAAAAAAAATACCTATCCAATATTTTTTTATAATCTACATGAAGCACATTTTTTTTTTTTTATTGCATCTCTATTGTATTAGCATAGCGATTTTTTTAAATTTTATTAATGTTATTAGTAGTTCCCCTTTCATGTTTACATACCAAGACCTCTCAGTGCCTCGGAAAGCACGTTAAGACGTTGGTCCCGGCTGTCATGTGTAGATCTTTGACAGTTGTTACGGGGAGTTAGAAGCCCAAAAGTCTGACAATCAGTCTTACCAAGGGGTATCGTGTTACCTAGTAACTAGGTTGTGGAGGTCAGGTAAGCAGTCGCTCCATGTAAAATACTGGTATTCAGCTGCATCTGGTTAGACTGAAAGCTGACCCCAACATAGTTGGGAAAAGGCTAGGCAGATGATGAGTAGTTTCCCTTTTTAACCGACTTCCAAAAGGAGGAGGTTCTCAATTCGTCTGTTTTTTTTTTTTTTTTTGTATGTTTGTTACGCGATTACTCCGCCAAAAAAAGTGAAAAATAAAAACTTTTTACAAAAAAAAAACAACCGACTTCAAAAAAAAAACACTACAAAGTTTTTTGTAAAGTTTTTATTATGGTTAAAATATATCGGACGAAGTTAGTAAAGTAACCTATACATTATTTATTTACATGTGTAACAGACATAGAACAAAGGTTCCCTTTTTAGAAACAAAACTGTTTTTACCCTCATTAACAATTGTTTCCTACCTACATTTCCGGTAACCCTACTAAGGTAGCAAAGAATGGCAGTTGTTTCGTGTAAAATACTGCTAGTAACCCGCTTTTGGTTACAGGGGAATCGACCCAAACGTATAAGTTAGAAGGAGAAAAGGGGTTATGTAGGTTTTAATAGACTAAAAGCGTATTATTTGCATAGGATCTGCATAGGTCGATGGCAAAACAAATAATACAACAACTATTGCTTTCATTTAATTAAGTGAAACAATACTTTTTTCACTCCTCTTGCTCAAAAAGTCCGTCATTGTAGCGTACCAGAGCGGGGGAAAAATAGCATATCTTGCTCTAGGGGAAAAGTGCCTCGGAAAGCACGTTAAGCCGTTGGTCCCGGCTGTCATTCGTGGATGTCTGACAACCAGTCTTACCAAGGGTTATCGTATTACCCAGTTACCGGGTTGTGGAGGTCAGACAGGCAGTCGCTCCATGTAAAATACGGTATTCAGCTGCATCCGGTTAGACTAGAAGCCGACCCCAACATAGTTGGGAAAAGGCTAGGGCAGATTGATTTTTTGCTTTAGGGGAAAAGTAATTTTTATCTGTAACTGACGAGCCTACAAAAACGAAAAAGTTTTTATTCTATGTAAAACTAGATTTTTCTACCCGGATAAAAAGTTTTCTTCAAAATTTAGATTGAACAAATTGTATATTTTTTAAATAAAATAAACTATTTAATATTGTATTGGATTATTTTATTTTCTCGCAATCGTAGTGAAAAGTAGAGTGTACCAGACGGCGCTAAAATCTATTTACTCTCGCTGAAGCTCGGGAGTAAAACTACCTCGATAAAATGGGTTACTTTAGTCCTTCATATAAAAATCTACTATTGATTTCTGTTTCTCTTCAATGAAAACAAAACAATGGAACAGTGAGGTATTCTACTTACAGCACCGATTTGAATGGCACTTGACTCTTTTCCATAGGAAACGACCAGTTGGAACCATGCATCTAGCTTCTGACGTTTCATAAGTGCCCATGTAGATTTATGTGAAATAAATTATTTTGAATTGAATTGACTCATTCTATACGACATATTCCAGTTAGGGCACCGAAAAATATTTGGTCAGGGTTCATACACGAAACGTTTGTTTACTTAAAATTGACAAAAACTAACCATTTTTGTTAATTTATTTAACTATTGAATTTCACGTGGTTTCAACTCAAAAACATTTTAAGACTAGGCACTCCAAACACAATTTCCACGCAAACTCCGCCCCCATGCACCCCACCACTCCACTATGTACTAGACGCTAACACATCAGTAATAAAGTTGAATATCGCGTGCGCTCTTTGGCCGTGTTCGAGCACGGAACTAAATGTCGTAAGTCTCAATTCTTATTTCGTTCATAACTAAAGTAATATAGAATTGATCTAGAGAAAAAATATCTAATGTTGGATAATAAACTATATTTTCTTACTGTCAATACTTATTTTAGACATAAAAGCCGAGTAATCTTGTTTTTGTTTGAAATAATCTTTAAAAAAGACATGATTTTCAAATAAAAAATGAATCGAGCAAAAATGTTCCAATTACGTAACTGTCTTATATTCGGAAAAAAAGATCCAATAAAGTTCCATTTTGATTGAATGCGTGACTTTTTCAAAATATTAATGCAAATTAAAATACAATTTAGGGAGCCTCCTCTTAAGTTCGATTGCCTTTGACGCCGTACTTTGTTTTATTTATTTTATAAGTTCACTTGATATAACATGAACTTATTCATTGTACTAAGTTTAGGTACCAGTACCCTAATTACGTAACATATTTTCGTAAACGCTTATCTGTTTCATTTTGACAGTTACACAACATTCATTGCGTTATTTACGTTGTTGAGCAGATTTTTTTTCCAACTTATGAAGCAATGGATTAGCAATCTGTTTCAAAACAATTTAGATTGTGATTGAACGTGTTTTACGCAATTAGGGTACGGCATCGTGCAATTTCCTCACAAATCCGTGATTCAAATGTTCAGAGAGAATTTCTTGGTGCAATTTGTAGAAATTGAAGAAATTTTTGATTAAGTACTTTAAATTACAGTCAATAAAATTAATTGTTAAGTAAACTGACACCTTATGTCAATTTGCCGTGTTTACCATTCCATAGAACTGTCAAAGAATGACAGATGTGATTTGAATACAGGCATAGACAAGTTGATAGTCAATTTGCTCAGGATTTTCCCTGACTTTACCTATAGATACCGTTCACTTTTACATTTCTCGTTTGAAAGAATCTAGAGCTCAGTATTATGGAAAAGAAGAGTCATAATTCGGTAAGTTAGATCTTCGTTTCTTGGCAAAATCACGTATGATAAGAAATTGATGACTAATGGAATTGGAATTTCATTTAACTTTGTGGGAGTTCTGGCAAATATTTTTCGGATTAACAACGCTGAAGTACCATTTTTAACCGAATTCATGAAAAGGAAGAGGTTAGATATACGGTGAGATTTTTCTTTAAATAAAAAACAGTGGCACTCCGGGAGTGCCGACAGAAGTGAAAACTTGAACAAGATCGCCTTGCTGGAAGAAAGTTACTTGCATAGAACATTGATCCATAACGTAATACAAATAAAGACCACAATAGCGTTTCCAAAAATGAGGTTTCGGTAACAGTGTCGCGAGTTTAATTGTTTTTTCCCATCTCAAAAATGCCCAACGCGCCTAAAGAAGTTTTCACTAAAAATTTTTTTGATAATTTTTATCATTAAATTAATGCTTAGTTTCAATAATAGATTTGCTGACTCAGCTTCTTTACCTCGTAACGTACGTTATAATTAGTATTATATAATTATCGCATTTTAAGCTCATAGATGTCAGTTTAAAAATAAGCTTTGTTTTCAATGAAAAGTGCTGTAGAACAATTATGTAAAGTTCACTTGGAAACTCACTCAAGTGAGCGCACACAATTCGAAAGCGAACTCATTTGTTTTTAAAGTAAATCATCGCAAAAAAACTTTTGGATTCAAAACAAACGAGACAGCGTTCGAATTTCGAACTGATGTTTAGAGAATTTTTATGCAGAATAAATTAAGCGGCGTCATTATAAACATTATTATTTATTTTCTTTCTTCTGGTAAAATAATAGTAGGTAGGTAGGTTTTTCGACATTCACTTTCAACCAACAAAGGTATTATTTACAAAAGAAAAGCATACTTCAATTATATTTAATTATAATACATTACTTTCAGTTTCTCTATGCTATTATTTCCCATTAATTAATTAATTACAGGCTGAATATTTCACGGTATAATTAAATCACCCCTCGGAATACTTCGCGAGTTGAATAAATCACAAAGATGTATGTTGATTAAAACTCGTGTTGAATAATAAATGGGTAAAAAGTAAGGCTAGAAAAGATTCCAAAATCGATAAGAACGAAGCATCAAATAGTTATAAAATAGGTGTAAATTGCCAAGCCCAAGATTATGATCCATGCGTCATGTTCGTGAACGGGCGCAGTCAGTTGGGACTGGTCATCTCTTAACAGCCATGACTTATGTAAATTTTCGAATTGCTTTTTGTTTTTATCTTTTTGTTACGGACGCTTTTAACGTGCACGTCTTTCTACATTGTTCTCACATGTATAATTTCAACACGAATGATGTAACCAATATTTTGTAACATTTTTTTGTTTTAAAAGGTGTCCGTGGAGTTTGTTGTCCGTTCTTCTACATAGGAACCTACTACGCTTTAGAATGGGCAACTAGCTTCATATTTCTAACTGACCGACTCCTTGACAAAATGGTTTAAATGGTAAATGGTTTAAAATAAATGTTTTGAGTTTTAGTTTTAAGGAGATACAAAAAATCAGTAAGTTTTAATGATAAACGGATATATCATATCCGTTTATCATTAAAACTTACTGATTTTTTGTACGTTTTCCTTTTAATACCAGTACCCTTATTGCGTAACTTATTTTCGACAACAATTTTGCCTAATTTGTTTCATTTTGACAGTTCAACAACATTCATTGCGTTATTTACGTTGTTGCGCAGATTTGTTGTCCAACTTATGAAGCAATGGATTAGCAATCTCTTTCAAATCGAAACAAATTGTGATTGTGTTGTATTACGCAATTAACCTACTGGTAAATTATTTACTGACACACAAGGAAAGTGGTTGCTATTGCAACTGTCGAATGATTCTCTGGTACTGGATCCAATTCCGAGGGCTAGTGAACTATTAAAGGTTCGTTATATTATTTTAAAAATAAAACGCTTTAAAATGACAAAAAGGTTGACAGCAGCAACCTCCTGTAGTCCTCTCTGCTGGATAGCTGCACGTTTATGGTAACAATGTGACTTTGACAGCACCTTTATGACATACCTACAATTAGTGCTCAGGAACATGACGCTGTCGCCGCGCTGCCACAGCGCTGCCGCACTATGGATCGAAAACAGGCTCTCGAAGACATAGGAGCTTAAATTTTAAAGTGTTAGTTTTGCTTGAAATGGCTTCTAATAGCCAATATCATGCAAAAGTATATCATAGGATACAATCTAGTCGGCAAAGTGGCAGCTTGTATTTTTTTGCAAAAAAAAAATGCATGGAGCTAAAGCTTATTTCTCCGAAACGGATCTTTGCACACGGTGATGTAACTATTTATTTATGATTTTTTGACATACTTGATTTTTTCAAATTTATTGCGATTAAAAAAAAAAGCCATACAATATATATATAATATACAAATATGCGAATTATAGCTATTCTCTCCGTTCCGGAGCTTTAGCTCCATGCATTAAAAAAAAAATAAGTTGCCACTCGGCCTACTAGATTGTATCTTATGATATGTATTTATGCATAATGTTGGCTATTAGAAGCCAATTCAAGCATGAAACCGATACTTTAAAATTTAAGCTCCTATGTCTTCGAGAGCCTGTTTTCGATCCACTGTGCGCTACTCGCGCCTCTAAGCTGTGTATATGTAACGTTGCCAGACCGCCTGCCGCACCGCGGATTGTAGAGTGATATGGCAAAATCAAGCGGCGACGGCGCGGCGGCGGCTCGGCTGCGGCGGTTCAGTCTACATGGTTACGAGAAGCGGTGTCGGCGCGGCTGCGGTGCCGTCTACACGAGCTCCAAGCTGACGTCCGCACGGACGTAATAAAATCACGGCAGGATTTTATCACGCACTGGATTTTCAACTCTCGATGTTGAGCCGAGCGTTGAGAATCCAACGCGCTGGGACGCACTCTCGTCCCAGCGCGTTGGAAAAACACACTGTTGGATTTTCAACCTTCGGCGCTAAGTAGAGCGTTGAAAATCCAGTTCATGAAAAAAAAAATCGCCGCGAGCTTATTACGTCGGTGCGAACGTGGAGTTTCATGATTCATGTATTACTATTACTACAGACTTACGGGTGGCTGTATCGATAAAATGCGATCACCAATTTGTGATTAATGATTCAGGGAATAAATAGTTTTCTACGTCTCCTTTTACCGGCCTTTGAAGAGGGTCACTTTCAGCCGACAGTGTTAAGAATCAAATATAAAACCACGCTAGTCTACGTATGAATAACTAAGAAGCCTTCAGCACTATTTCTTACTCTTTGGAAATAGATTTGGGATTTTCACGACACTTTCAGACTTCTACTTGAATATATTATAGGTACCTTTCACTCCGGACCCTCTCTGGGGAGACCTAATAAAAAATTTGACACTTCTGCGATTCGGACGAAATTGTTTTTTTATTTGAGTTCCATAGGGATAGTTTTTAGTTACGTCATGTTCCATCCGTCTATACATTTCAAGCATATATTATTTAAAATTCATTTATAAAACAAATCAGCATCAGTAGTGCTATTCTGTAAAGTTCACTTGGAACCTCACTCAAGTGAGCGCACACAATTCGAAAGCAAACTCATTTGTTTTTATTTTAAAAACAAATGTTTTTATTATTATGATTTTATTTTAAAAACAAATGAGTGTAGTTTCGTTTGTTTCGAATTTCAATGTGATGTTTAAAAAAAGAATTGCAATGCAAAGCAAGTATCGTTAGTAATGGTCTTATTATTCCGAAAATGTCTTTGTTATAATGCTTGGAACAACAAAGCTAGCCTTGATAGATCACGTAACACATTTCTTCAGAGGTAAACCGCTTAGAAATGGACAGACAGCCTTCCGTTCAACTGGCTATCAAACGCCTAACGTAGTGGAAGAATACGACTGAACGATCAAAAGTAACATCCACACATCTACAGTATAACTATTTTCTTAATGTCCCTCGGCAAACTTCGTGTTTCGTCAGTCGTCAGATTTCTATCAGTTGCCCTTTGCACTTGGTGCAGACCGGACGCTCTTAATAGACTTGGAAGTATATAGAGTTGTTTATACTCTTTTAACTTAATTTAATTTATTTAAAAAATGGGAGGGAAGCTGCTAAAGTCTTAGGCCCGAAAATAGTTTTACAGTTCTATATAGTTCACATGGAAATCAAAACAAAACAACGATAAAGTACTTAGTTCTGAATTCAAATCATTATACACGATAACTTATTGATGGACATGGAAATTAGCATTCGTTTGTATTCAGAATTACGATGATCCCTGAGGGACATTAAGAAAATAGTCAGGCTGTACCTACTTTAAAAATACTTTAGTAGATCTATCATTCTCGAGAAATTGTGTCGGTAACATCTGTTACATGAAGAAATGTGTGATCATTGTATTCGGTTCAATAACATAACCTCACGCCTGTATTCCCCGCAGGGGTGGGCAGAGTTGAAAATATAGTAACAGCCACATTTTGGTCAGTTATGTTTAAGTCCCATGTAATAGGACATGCCGGTTTCCTCACGATGTTTTCCTTAACCGTTTCGAGAGCAGTGGTCATGAAATAATTTACACAATGTAAAGAGGTGGCTATCGTAGGTGGATATCATAATTATCATTCTTTAAAATATTACGTATTACCTTATTAATGTGCTAGGAGTTCTGTCTACCCTATAAGCGGATACACTATGATAATTAACACAAAAAAGTAGTCCCAAATATAATGAATAAAATCAACATCTATCTAATCTAACTCATTTGTTATCAGTAGGATTTTGTCATATCTCTGACGTCAGTAGACGGATAGGCTTGACTGATTGAAAAGCGGGCAATGCCTGGTTACAGTAGTGCTTTTCTATAAAGTTCACTTGGAACCTCACTTTAGTGAGCGCACACAATTCGAAAGTGAACTCATTTGTTTTTAAAAGTAAATCATCGCGGATTCACAACGAGACACCGTTCGAATTTCGAAGTGATGTTCGATTTCTTATCTCACTCCATTTTCAATCAAAATTATGGAAACAAAAGAGATAAACATGTTTACCTCAACATTTTGACAGCTTTGTCAAAAACATTAAATCGCTTGATAGCCTTATAACGTTTATTTTGGTGACTAAAACAAACATTATGACGTCATGTCTATCTAGATATTCCTTTGTGCTAAATCTCTTTGTTTGGAGGTCAAAGGTAGTCAGAAAAAAATGAAATGTGAAGATAATAGTGTGTGCGGGTTTCATCTGCGAGTGGGTTTATCGCAAGCCGTATTTGTGAACTTTCTTTAAGAACCGGCTGGCCGCCAGGCCGAACTCGTTGGTGGCGTGGCTTTATATGCATGCTATTTAGTAAAGTTATTTATTAATTTACAATTTATTGAACTATTTTTTATTGATTTATTTACATATTTATTTAGTGAAATGCACGATGATTTATAACGAAAACGCGTGCGTCAAATTTCATGGACAGACCTTTGGGCGTTTAGATATTATGGAAAAACGACTGGATGTATCTACTCAAAATAAAATTGTTTGAACTTTTGAATAAATTATCTATGCCTGTATGATTTTTGTTTTCCATTTTCATTCTCCATAAGTTATTTATTTACGCCCAAAGATGAGTTAAAATTTGTGTTGAAATATGGAAGTTTCGATGCTCATAACTTCCAAACCAATATTTTTTTTCGATTTGTTCCCATACTTACAGGCCTAAATAATGACGAGAAAAATTGTTATAATTTTAAATTTTGAACGTACACCGTCAAATATACGAGTAATTACCAAACTACGTTTGTATGGAAAAATGACCTTAAGGGCCAATATTGGTGCCGATTCCCTTGTTCACAAACTAAACTAAATTTAAGTTCAGTGCATCTTTTTCTTTCTATTTAATTAAGAAAAGGACAGAAGATAAATTTTAGTTTAGTCGTGTCAAATTAATCAGCTCTTGACGTAAATTGACGTAATTTTAGTAGGCAAGTTTTTAATCACGTCTAAACTTGTATGTGTAAAACTTGTAGTGACAGACTACAAGTTTTAAAACATTTTTTGTAAAACTTGTAGTGACAGACTACAAGTTTTACACATACAAGTTTAGACGTGATTAAAAACTTGCCTACTAAAATTACGTCAATTTACGTCAAGAGCTGATTAATTTGACAGGACTAAACTAAAATTTATCTTCTGTCCTTTTCTGAGCAGTGGTGGCCCAGTGGTAACGGCCGCGACTTACGAGTTGTAGGTCGTAGGTTCGAACCCAGACAGGCGCTTTACTTTGTGTAAATTATTTCATCACCACTGCTCTCAAAACGGTGAAGTAAAACATCGTGAGGAAACCGGCATGTCCTAGAACCGAAAATTCAAATACATGTGACATCTACCAACCCGCACTGGGCCCGCGTGGTGGATTACGGCCCACTCCCTCTCACAGAGAGGAGGCCTGTGTCCCAGCAGTGGGAACATTTATAGGCCGATGATGATGAAACTAAAATGTATTATCTGTCCTTTTCTTAATGACATAAAAAGAAAAGGATGCACTGAACTTAAATTTAGTTTAGTTTGTGAACAAGGGAATCGGCACCACTACCTAAAATTGCTTGGCACGATCCTCCGTTATATTGAAAATACTGCAATATTAATTATGAAATAAATTTATGTTAAAGTTGAGGATTAATGTTAAGTACTATGTTTGACTAAAATATGATTCCATCAAATTTTCTCGATAGAATTTTTTTCCAAAGTTACCTCCAAACCGAACAATAAACTGCTGGTATTAAACAAATACTTCAAATTAGATCATGAAACTTTGCATTAACTATAAAGCAGTGACATGTTTTTTTTTCCCATTACTTCGCCGTAAAAAGCAATTACCTAAACTATTGGCGCCTTGGAGCCACCAGCGTCCCACTGTGTCTCGCTCTCACTCAGTCCTCAGAATTTGAGCTGAGGTAGTATCGACTCTTAAGGGGGCCCTTCCCGATCCGTCTATCGTCAACGCGAGCATGGTCGAAAAGCTTGTTGTTTCATCCAGCGCAAGTGAGAACCGCTAACAAGCAAGTGAGAACGCGATAACATTGTACGAAAAATAACTGGTTTCAGGAAATACGTGTTTTTGAATACGCCTTACAAGTTTGTAAAATATTTTTTTGTAATTTAGAATCTCCATTACATGGGCGAGGTTTCTATAAAGATGTTTTCTTTACTTTTACAATTTATAAGTACATTATGAACGGTTAAAGTTGAGGTAAAATTTGTGCAAAAAAGCAGATTTTTGGAGGCTTACATTGAATTTGTTTCGCCAAATTTTTATTTTTTTATTTCGTAGAAACCTAGATATAGTGCACAAGATACCCATTAGTTTAAAAGAATTAAAGAAAAATGTGTTACAACGCCATAATCACGTACGAGCGTTTGTATGAAAAGTATGACGGGTTGGCCACTCTTAAGGGATCATATTCGAGTCGGATTAATCGAGAATGGAAGAAGTATGATAAATGATGGCTAATTTGGCGCAGTTCTAATGGTATACAAAAATAGCTCAAGTCATGGTTTGAAGATTAGGTGCTCAATAAGGTAGCGGGGTTTAGTCCCATCTCAGCACCCATGAATTTTGTTTATCATGCCCATGAAAAATTCACACACAATTAAGGTAATTAATTCAATTTAGGTACTCATCGAAAAATGGAAATACAGTATCGGCGAAAATAATTATATACAGGCTAACTTGTAATTTGACGTATTCCTTCTAGAACGTGATAGTGTGATCCATTTGCAACAATTAAGCACCCTATACAGCCAAGGCGTAAATTCATGGGATTCGAGAAAACCCAATTTTATGTTTTATTGAAAAAAAAAAAAGAATTCGTCACTAAATATCACTTTTCTCTAAACTCTCAAATTGAATGGCCTTCGTTGCAATTCCATTGGGTACCTAATGTTTTAGTAAACCTTTCGATGTAACCAAATTTTCTAAAACATCAAACAGTTAAAAAATAAAGGAAGAAGTTTATTAACTATTTTCAAAAATCATCTACGTACTTGAACTTTGACACCAGTTATCTTAAAATTTTATATGGCACTAGCTGACCCAGCAAACGTTGTTTTGCCATATACATGTTTAGGGTGGACCACCCTTATCACTTAAAATAGAAAAAAAAAAAAAAAAAAATTGATGTTGGCCAATTCTCATAGATACCGGATAAGCACAAAAAATTTCATCAAAATCGGTCAAGCCGTTTCGGAGGAGTATGGCAACGAAAACTGTGACACGAGAATTTTATATATTAGATAAGCGCACAAATTACGGGGAAGGTATATAAATAAAATAAAAAAGCCTTTTATTTCATGCATTAGAAAGAAGATAAAATTACAATTTTTAACATTTTTTTTTTAAATTATTATTTTTCTACAAGTATTATGAATGTAATACACAGTAGTTTTTGCTATCATTCCATAATTGTTTATTAGTGTTTTCCTATGGTAATTAAAATTAAATTATAATAATAACAGTTATAGTTATAATAGTTAGAAAAAAAGTATATATTAAATTACATTGTAAATATTTATAAAAAAATCGTTGAATTATTAATTAAAATTAAATGTTAATAAAAAATAGCATGCATGAACCCCTCAAGTAGTGAGGGTAAAGGCCTCCTCCAGAGAACACCAGCGGTCTCGGTCTTTGGCTTCTGTCAGCCAATTTTGCCTGCGACTCGTGTGATGTCGTCCGCCCATCTAGTTATAGGTCTTCCTCTTTTTACGGGGAAGGTATCTTCATTTAATTAGCTATCTAACGAGGTACAAAAATAAAAAAAAAAAATATTTAGAGGTGCCAATGAAAATGTCGATAATGCTGGCAAAGGTCGAATTTGGAAATTGTTGAAATATAAAAAAAATAGTGTGATAATCGAATAATTAACTGGTTTATGCTATCCCACTACTTTCTAACCTCCCAGCAATCCTCCCGAGAAAGATAGCTAATTACGTAGTAAAAATATTAGCGGTTGTGAGGCTGACTGCCCCCCATACAGCGCTGGACGAACGTCTAATCAAGGCACTTTTAGAAAAAGAAAGAAAGAAGGAAAGAAAAGAAAGAAAACTTGTTTATTCTGCACTTTCAATTTCTATGTTAATTAATGTAATTGGTGTTACCGTTTAATTAACAATAAACAATAAATAAAAGAAGGAAAGAAAAAAAAGAAAATTTGTTTATTCTGCACAAATAATGTATATATATGTGTGTATTTTTTCTTTTGTAGCACCATATTTTGAAGTTCTACTTGGTACATTCTGTTCTTATATTTTTTTCGCCGTAATATGACAGCTGACTATAGTTTTTTTTTAAATAACCCTTCGCTAGCTCCCCAAGGACACAAGTGTTATCGTAGCGTAAACTGAAGGTTATGTAGTCGCGTGGAGTTTACTTGTATGCCATGTAGATCGATAGAGATAGGAAAATAATTTGTGTTTTTTGTTGAGTGACGATTTTTTTTACCTGACTGCGAAAGAATTAATTTGTGGAAAATGCCACAATCTTTTTGCTTTTGCTATTATAATAAGTACCTTCTCGACCGAGCTCTGCTCTGGTGAAAACAGAGAATGCTCATTCAATGGTATATACGATAGTTCATACAAATTCCATGCTGCCATCATAGTAGGTACTTATTCCATGCTGCACTGTCATTATTTTAAGGTTGCAATCTTGTGCTAAACTTTGGGCGACTGAGCTCTGCTCAAAAGAAAAAACGGGGAAAATGAAATTTCCCAGATATGAGACCTAGCTATATCGATTTTTCGCCCCTGTAAACCCCTATGTATTGCAACTTTAATTGAAATCGTTAGAGCCGTTTTCGAGAACGTGATTACAAATATAATTATACAGGAAAAAATTATAACCAGTGCGCAATGATTATCCTATACTATTAAACGAGCAATATTTGTATTTATATACTTGATAATCATTGCACGCATAGTTTTGTTTTTCCTGCATTGGTTGGGGTGCAAACAAAATACATTTTAAAATATTTTGCTTTTCCCAAAAATCGCCATTTTTTGTTTCTTGCTGTTGATATAAGGTTTACAGTAAATAATAATCACTCTTATAAACTAAAACATTGGGTAGAAGGAGGTCGGTATGATAGGATTTTCTGCGTGCTCAGTAATCCTTTCAATACAATAGTTTCGGAACAATGTCTCCTACAGAGCCGAAAAACAAGCCTTCACAAAATATCAATGTATCTAGTAGAAATATCAACATAAATTCGGAAAAAGAAAGCTGAAATAATATCCATATTTTCAGCACTTTATGTTATGTAACTTCATCCAGGTCGAAAATATAAAGACGTGTTTACTGCCGAATTTTTCTCGACGTGTTGAGAAAATGTTACCTTTTTGTGCACTGAAAGGGTTCCGGCTTTCGGGAGCTGGTTTGGTAAATCCGATTAAATATACGTGAGAAGGAAAGGCTGTATGTACTTGCTATAAACGATTTTGAGATTATATTAACACATATACACCGGTTGCCCGAGGATTATGTAAAGCAAAACATAACAATGTGAACATTATGAATACAACAACAGTTTTGATTTGTTAAAACAATCACAACAGCTCTCAAAACAGTGAAGGAAAACTTCGAGAGGAATTCAAAAGATTCAAAATTTAAAAGTCATTTATTCAAACTAGGCTGAGAATCAGTATTATTCGAATGCCAAAAATTACATGAGACAGTGCCCCAAAAACGCCCACCCTTCACCACTTCCTAGTGCCTTTAGCTGGGAAAAAGAAGTGGCGCAACAAACTCCCCAGCAGCACAGCTGTCTGCTCAGTTGCAAGTCCTAGAAACAAAAGTTCGAAGACATGTGACATCCACCAACACACAATGTGCTCGTTTTGTGAATTCTAGCCCATTCCCTCTCACAGAGGCCTGTGTCCCAAACTCTCAGCAGTGGGACCGTTATAGGCTGATTATGATGAATCACAATATTAGATTTGAAAGAGACACTCTTAGATAAATGATTGGTCTCGCTGTGAGACCAATCATTAATCTAAGGATACACTAATCAATTTGTAAATTGTGTTTGGTCTCTGGCCCTGACATCAAGCAGTAGACAAAATATTAGAAACTTTTTTTTAGTTTTGAATTTTGAATACGAGGCTTTTGGCTAATTTGTAAATGTGTAACTTAAAGTATTTTATTTTTGTAATGTGCGTTTAGTTTGTGCAGAATAAACAAATTTTCTTTACTTTCTTTCTTTTCTTTCTTTATCTCTTTTTTTCTTTTTCTTTCTTTCTTTTACTTCTTTTTAGGGTTCCGTACCTCAAAAGGAAAAACGGAACTCTTTATTGGCAGACGCCAATGGAGAGTTCTTTGAAATTATACACAGTTTTATACGTCTAAACCAATTTTCGTAACACATTTTCCAGTCCGCATCAGACACCTCTCCAATCTCCTTCTGAAATGCAGCCAGTGCATCTTCAGGTGATGAAAACTGTTTTCCTTTGAGTTGATTTTTTATTTTGAGGAACAAGAAAAAGTCGCACGGAGCCAAATCGGGACTGTAAGGAGGATTACCTATAAATAAGATCGGTGTGCTGTCCAGAAAGTCCCTTGTTTTGAGCGCCGAGTGAACCAGCGCGTTATCGTGGTGAAGCAGTAGCCCACGAAGGCCAGTGTTCAGTCGGTGCTGCTTGCAGTAGTAAAAACTTCTGGCAAACATTTGCTAACATACCATTCAGCATTGATGCTCCTTTGATCTCGTCAGGGTACTGACACCTGATAACCCGGCAAAGAAAAACAACTTGTGATCAAAATTTTGCCTGCACTTCTGGCTTGCTTCACTTTGGTAGGCTTGGTTCATATTGAAACAGCCACACGGTCGACTGACGCTTAATTTCTGGATCATATTGATAAAGTCAAGATTTATCAACCGTAATTATATCTTAAATGCGCCGAGACGAGCCTGCTACAAATTTAGCTATCATGTCTTGGTACCATTCTACCCGAACCTCCTTCTGAGTCTGCGTTAGATTTTGCGGTACCAGCGTGAAACTATCTTCCATAACCGAAGATGCCTGTGTAGAATTTCATGCACACTTCCCGATCTAATCGGCAGTATATGCTGAACCTCTTCATGTGTAATTCGCCTATTCTCTTGAATTAAATTTTTCACAGCCAGCACGTTTTGTTATGTAACAACCGTCATAGGGCGGCTACTTCTTTCTTTGTCCGCCAAAATTACTCGACCACCCATAAATTCGTTGAACCAGCGGAAAACAGTCGCGTTAAAAGGGCTTTTTTCTATGAACACCATTTGAAGTCTTTCAAACGATTCTTCTGGTTTCAGTCGACATTTGAAATCGTACAAAATCATCGCGCGAAAATGTTTTCGTTGTAAATCCAGTTTTCAGTAAGACAGAGTATTTTGATTTTGCTCGTAAAAAAATGTGGAGGGAATTTCCAATTTGGAATGTTATGTTTTTTTGTAATAAATAGTCATAGTTTTAATTGACATCAGAACCAGCCAGTAGACAAAAACTGTTAGTCGCAAAACTTTCTGAGTGACCTGGTAAAATAAGCTAACATAGTTCATAAGTTTACTAACACAATAGTACTCATTGTGTTAGTAAACTTATGAACTATGTTAGCTTATTTTACCAGGTTACTAGAATAAAGACAATATCTGGATGACCATTTTTTTTTTCAACGACGTTTTCTAAATATGGAACCTAGCTAGATCGATTTATCGCTCCCGAAACCCCCTGCATACTAAATTTAATAAAAATTCTTGGAGCCGTTTCCGAGATTCAGTGTATACTCGTACATAAATATAAAAGAATTTCTCGTTTAAAGGTATTAGATTTTTATTATATTAAAACGGCGAATGTGAATTTTTTAACGAAAATCAGATTTTTGTTTTATTTCATTCTACATATTCAAATAAGTGATCCTGCAATTTAAAAAAAAAACGTAAAAATGTCACATTCGCGGTATTGGATGCCGAGTGACGATTTGCAGTTGGAATGTATGGGAGAACATGTTTTTCAACTACAATGTTAAGTTTGTTCTTGGGATAAATAAATTCATCTCAACTACGGAATCCTTCATTGTGCGTAGTCCGACGTGCACTTGGCCGGTTTTTTTTCTTAATCAGGCACTTAGGAATCCTTTCAAAACTTAGGGTTATTTATATTTTTTAAACCATGTACTACCTCGTTGGTCTAGTGATCGCAAGCGCTACTGCTGACCATGAGATCCTGGGTTCGATTCTCAGGTCGGGCAAAGTGTAATTGTGTTTATGCATCAGGAATTTCTCAGTAGCAGCCCGGAGTCTGGATTTGTGCCCGGTTGATGGCAATAGGCTCGCCCCGTATTACATGGGACTTAAACATAACTGGCGAAATGTTGGTACGACAGGAAACCTCTGCCTAAACCTTCGGGGATTACAGAAATGATAGTACTATAAATGAAGTAACTAAAGCCCGTTTTCTCGGTTTAATTATAGACAGCAAACTAAATTGGAAAGAACACATTGAAAAACTATGTAAAAGAATCAGTAGTCAATCTTATGCTTTGTACCAACTTGCTCCAATCGTCAACACTGATGTGTTACTCTCGGCGTATTATGGCCTTGTTGAATCTGTCCTCAGATATGGCATTATTTTTTGGGGCAACTCAACAAATAAAGATATGGCATTTATAATGCAAAAGCGATGCCTACGTGCCATGTTTGGTATCCAAAGTACGGAAAGCTGTAAGCCACTCTTTACTAAGCATAAAATACTCACACTTCCGTCACTGTATATTTTGGAAATAGCCCTATTTGTGAGAAATAACCCCCATTTGTTTCCTCGAATATCAGACATTATAAAACGTAATCGCCGGGATAATAGTGAAATTCGTGTTCAGCCAGCTAAGACAGCGCTACTGTATAAAAGCGTTGTATGCAGAGCGCCAATAATTTACAATAATATCCCTAAATGTGTTAAGAAATTAAATATAGACCAGTTTAAGAAAACATTTAAAAAAATACTGACAGAAAAAGCTTATTATAATATTAATGAATTTTTAAATGATAAATCGCTCTGAAGATACTGACTGAATCTAATCTATTTATTTTTAATGATGACTATTGACGTTATTTAATTTAATATTATTGTTAATTATTGATTTATTTATATTATTGTTCATTGTACCTATCTTAATTTTAAAATCCTATTGTCTTTCGACCAAATTTGTACACCAGCCATGGTCAAACATGTTGAGCCAAAAAATACTTTGTTACACCTATAATAAGCATCATACCATGTATATTATCTACACATGTTTTTGCAAATAAACGAATCTGAATCTGAATCTGAATCTGATGTATTACTATGTATAACTTTATACCAAGCCCATCACTACTTGTTAAAACATTTTGTGCCTCCAGGGACACAAAATTTGAAGCCGCGGCTGACCTTGGAATTTATCAAAACAGTGTCGCATAATTCATTAATTTCAAGGTCATTTTGTCGTTCACTATGTTTGTGGAAAAATAATGGAGCATGTAATTTTTCTTTAACGTTGACATTGGTAATTTATATGACTTTCTTGTTGATGTTATGAATATTTTTTATGTTTACTTTTCACGTCCTACTATGTATTTTTTTAAGCAAATATGGTTAGTATTCGTGTAATAAACACGAGTTATTAAAACATCATGCATGGTTTAGTAGCTCAAAGCGTGGCCGCTGGCACACGTGGCTGACATTGGTAAAAACCAGTCTTAAAATAAAACAGTTTTGGCATTGTAGCTGAATGATTGACTACTTTGCTGCTAGTCGTGGATTTAATTCTCGTTCGTTACAAAAATGTGTAATAATAAAAAACTTTTTACAAAAAAAAAACAACCGACTTCCAAAAAAAAACACTACAAAGTGAAAAATAACTTTAATTTCGGATGTCGGTGTCTTGTGTTTTGTGTTTTCGTTTTTTGCCACTGACTTCCGAAATTAAAGTGAATTCACTTTGTAGTGTTTTTTTTTGGAAGTTATTTTTCACTTTTTAGTTGTGGTACCTACCCCACACACATTCGAATACCACTACCTGCTCACCAGTGATAGGAACTTATCATATCATCTACATACTAAGTGGGAAAAAAATACGTATTTTGTAGCTAACTCAAAAACCACCCAAGCAAAGTTAATAAAATTTATATGGGACCAATTTGGGAGCATACCCTTTCAAACAAAAAAAGAATTTTCAAAATCGGTCCACAAATGACGGAGAAATCTATGGACATACATAAAAAAAAAAAAAAAAAAAAAAAAAAAAAAAAAAAAAAAAAAACTCCTCCTTTTTGGAAGTTGGTTAAAAAGAGAGAACTACCAATAATTTCAATAAATAGCTATTGTTTTTTGACGATAGGCGATCTAACTATTACATAATCATAACCCTTATTACATAATATAAAATGGAGTTCGTTCTTCAATTCGTGCTCCTCAAGATCTACGGCAAATACTAGAAAGTGTAGGAATGTAGAAAATTGTCTGAGTACCGCAAAGTTCCGCAAGAATTCCGTTCTCAATAGTTTTCGAGTATTACGTACTGTGGTAACCATCTTCTTTGTCAAATAAAGAACATTTCTCAGTTTTTTTTTTTTTGACCTCTCATCAAATACAATGTGGCGCTTTAATGATGACATTAATTTAATACACGTATACGGATTAGCATTTTGTTTTAATGAAGATATTTTAATTTCATTAAACGTTATTATTAATTGATTTATTTACAATTTTCTAAAATAGCATCTTCGTGCAACCTGGTGCTACTTAACAACTGTAGCGCAGAGGTCATTTACCGAGGTCACGGATCATAACATCGCATCAATGAAAATAAAACGAAAAACTTGCAAAAAGAAGGCGAATTGAAGGAAAGAGAGAGTCCTATGTCGGCGAGCGTTTGAAAATTAAAAATTAACGAATTATTTTTTCTTATTATATTTTTAACCGACTTCCAAAAAGGAGGAGGTTATATGTTCGACGCGTATGTTTGTTTTTTTTTTATGTATGTCCGCGGATTTCTCCGTCAATTGTGGACCGATTTTGAAAATTCTTCTTTTGTTTGAAAGGGTCCCATATAAATTTTATTAACTTAGCTTCAATAGTTTTTGAGTTAGCTTCAATAATACGTACTTTTTCCCACTTAGTATGTGGATGATATGATAAGTTCCTGACACTGTTATTTACATAGCAGGTAGTGGTTTTCGAATTCGTGTGGGGTAGGTACCTCAACAAAAAAGTGAAAAATAAAAAACTTT
Organism: Agrochola litura; assembly: GCA_949152395.1. NCBI lineage: Eukaryota > Metazoa > Arthropoda > Insecta > Lepidoptera > Noctuidae > Agrochola > Agrochola litura. The sequence goes on along the minus strand of OX424517.1, from coordinate 9,874,760 downwards.
TTACAAAAAAAAAAACAACCGACTTCCAAAAAACACTACAAAGTGAAAAATAACTTCGGAAGTCGGTGACAAAAAACGAAAAATCAAAACCAAAGAAAGACACCGACTTCCGAAATTAAAGTTATTTTTCACTTTGTAGTGTTTTTTGGAAGTCGGTTGTTTTTTTTTTTGTAAAAAGTTTTTATGAATACTGGCCACTAGCCCTACCTGTGTGATAAATTAATGTCGATATTGAAGCGACACTTTATACACGTTATTCTTTATTTCTCGCCCTAGTCTATTGTTCTAGCGCGACCTGCTGAATGAGGAATCCACGGTCAATCCACGGTTCGAGGATCAGCAATCAGCATTTTGTTTTTTGTTGTCATTTGCCAATGTCGTAATGGTAATTACGCAATATTGTCTTTGGTCCGTGGCCTTGACATCAAACAATGAACAACATTGTCAAACTTTTATTGGTTGATTAAGAGGCTTTTGGCTACTTTTGTATGTGTGTATTTTATATTAAAAAAAAATTAATGTGCTTTTTGTATGTGCGAATTAACAAGTTTTCTTTCTTTCTAGTTATATGTAGTCACAATATAAGCAGTGGCGTCACCCAGTCTGCTTATACATTACAACGGTAAACAATCTGTCTTCCATTATTGTTAATAACAGCAATTTTTTTTTAATCGTTCATTGCTCATGTTTAGTGATGTCATCATTTCGAAATTCCAACGGTGTCTCGTTGTGAATCCGCGATGATTTATTTAACAAAAAAAAAAAACTACTGAATTCCAAAAAAAACACTACAAAGTGAAAAATAACTTTAATTTCGGAAGGCGGTGTCTTGGGTTTTGTGTTTTCGTTTTTTGCCACCGACTTCCGAAATTAAAGTTATTTTTCACTTTGTAGTGTTTTTTTTGGAAGTCGGTAGTTTTTTTTTGTAAAAAGTTTTTATTTTTCACTTTTTAGTTGTGGTACCTACCCTACACACATTCGAATACCACTACCTACTACCAGTGTCAGGAACTTATCATATCATCTACATATTAAGTGGGAAAAAAAATACGTATTTTGTAGCTAACTCAAAAACTACCCAAGCAAAGTTAATAAAATTTATATGGGACCAATTTGGGAGCATACCCTTTCATACAAAAAAAGAATTTGAGTTCGCTTTCGAATTTTGTGCGCTCACTTGAGTGAGGTTCCAAGTGAACTTTACACAATAGTATTACTGAAATGGACTTTTACGGGTTACTTTATGCTGTAGAGTAATTTGGCAAATGTTAATGAAGAGACAATGTTTGAGTTTTATTTTGTAAAATAACCTTCCCTGGTTTTTTCTGGATCGCAAATGAGTTGAAGTAGTCCACTTAGAGCAGGTGTCCGAATAGCACCTGCGACTCAGCAGCCTACTGCTGGGATGTATTTGTTTTACAGGACGTTATCTTACCAATTCTCTTGAGTTTATCAAGTGTGTTTTTGTAAAGAGATGCTATTGGTCCCATAATGTTAATAAAAACTACGGCCCTTTATTACTCCTCATTTCCCAGGTGAGAAAGCTCAAGACTGTCTACGGTACTTTTTCTGTTGGCATTTTTCCGTCTTGTAAGTTTTACTAACAAATAAATTCATGATGAATGACACTGAGTCATAAATTGTATAGATTGTAGTCTAGCCATCTGTGACCCACCCGACAGGAATATTGAAAATTAGTTGTGGTAAGCAACTTGGTGGAAAATTGTGAGATGAATTTTAAGCAGCATAATTTTCTAGTTTGTATTTTAAGTACCTACTTGATGGATAAATTCTAACTTACGAGTACCGTCTCCCCTAGTAGCTAAATAACGTAATTTTCTTCTTGTTAAAACATTTTTATTTTCCCTTTTTTAATTAAAAAAAAAGGTTTTTGTTTCCCTTTTGTGCTTCGTATTTCAGGAGTCAATGATTGGCATATAATTTGTCGTTCAGAACAAATTGTACTTTTTTACAATTTGAAAGAAAAACCTTTCTATTGAGTTTCTAATTACAAAACCTATACAAGATTTTAAAAATATTAAGGTTTAATTTTTGTACGTTAAATGAGTTAATTTGTCAAAATGTTCATACAAAAAAGCCTAAGCTAATAACAACTTAATTATGTAGATTTATTTTGTATAAAAGTTTACGTCATCTTTAATTATTAAGCTGATAAACAATATTAAGTCTAGATTTCATCACGCCATGTTAAAAAAAAAACATTTCAGTTTAGTCACATACAGGATGTTCATTTCGCTCCTATCCTCAGAAATCAGAACGTATGGTCACGGTAGAAACACGGGTCATCCCCTTTCGACCTGAATTCTGAGCCCGTTCTATAATACAGCAATATGTTACTTTATTATATTATTATGAAGGTCTTATTTCTTGCTGAGAGAAAGAAAATAGGAAATTATTATACGAGTAAGTAAGTAATCATTTATTTATCAAAAACGTAGCCTAGGTAGGTTTAAGACCCCTTTTTTTTTTGGGTGGGAAATTATCAAATAACTTCTCCCGCTCTGGGTGGAGCGGGAGGGCGTGTCAGACTCATACTGACTAAAACCCACCCGTGTTCCTTCGGTTGCCCTGTTGCCGGGGGCCACGATTTCCCTTTCGGCCCATATTCGCAGCCCCGGCAGGCATCGGCCCTAGCGGATCCCGAAATGAGTAAGACCCTTGCCCTTCAAACTAGCAATATCCTGTATCTTGAAGGACAGTCTTCTTTAGTGGGTCGAAGCGCTTCACAAAATATTTATAATTGCGTAATAATTCTGATGTTAACATATTTATTGTTGGTTAATTATGTGTGAGTGTGTTGCAATGGGGTTAAACTTGTCGGTTGGTGTGTGTGTGAGTGTGGTATACTCTAGGACTCAGAGTAAATCTGGAATTTTTTCCCGACCACGGCAAAGCCAAACGAGGATTATGATTTTAAAAGCCAATGTATGTTCATCTTTTTCCTCATTACTCCTAAACTCTTCGTCGTATTTTGACAAACAAGGTATGGTTGGAAGCGTCACGTTGTTCCGCGGGTTATTCTATTATATTTATTTTTGTGAAATTTACCATCTTGCTTGTATTTCTGAAGGGGTAGGCAGAGGTGTGTATTTAAGTCCCATGTAATAAGGGGTCATTCTATTGCCACTAACTGTCATCAAAATTCTGACTATCGGCTAGTTTTTTGCCAGTGTCAGCATCTGGGTCTCTTTACTTGTCACAGTGATGCCATAGAGTAACACAGGCACTAAAGGCATAGACAATAAGAAACTGATGTTACGTCGGGTGCTGACACACGGATTACAATAATTTTATTAATACTCGTACATATTTTATTTTTAAATGTTATCTCACTTATCTATTTTTTTAATTTATTTTCTTTATTTCTGTTTCTATCAGTGACGTCACTGCGGGCCCTATCAGAATACTAGCGCTGTGACATTTATTTTTAAATGTCACAGCATAATGCTGAGATAGAAGCCTTTTGGTCTCGTACAGGACTTTCTGCTTTAATTTTACTTTGTATTTTTAATTTTTTTATAATCTACATTAATTTATTACAATTCATTAAATACAGCTAACTATACACCGTGAAATTTTAATCGTTGTTTTGCTAGAACAAACGTTGCTCAGACCATAGTCTACTACCATTCTACAGCATCCAATAAAAAAATAAACATACTCAGTTTTTGAAAAACACAAAAAAGACAAAGTTTAAAATGACAAGATTATCTACTGCTTACTAAATTTCGTTTATGGAGGTACATTTCCCTGTAGACAATGCTGTGTCTCGTGCGTGGTGTCTGTGTTGTAGGGAGTAACGATAATCTTGACATTTTAAACTTTGACTTTTTTGTGTTTTTTCAAAAACCAATTTTGTTTTTTCTTTTATTGGATGCTGTAGAATGGTAGTAGACCATGGTCTGAACAACGTTTGTTCTAGCAAAACAACGATTAAAATTTCACGGTGTATTATACAGAGGAAAAAAATTCGAACAAATCATTTCAATTCGTAGGCGATCAAGTGCAGTGTTGTCCAGCATATGATTTCGCTGGATCCGACAGTCGTTGTGTCGAAACGTTGACAGCTGGCTCAAGCACCTGAAAAAGAGAGAGCATCCGAACACGGTACGAGGTCAGATTATTTCCCCCATCTGTAGCCCCAAAGTATGAGCGCATGACGTTTTCATTGATGGAGCGTGTCCATCTCATGCGCTGCACACTTCCGCCGGGAGCTGGGACTTTATCAGAGGCCGGTGGGCCTCGAGGTCCATAGCGGCCCGGCGGCCGGCGTCCTCCCCGTCGACGAGCAGGTGGTGGTGTCGTGGGCGGAGAGAAATACTCGTCGCTCGAGCTCGACGCAACTACCGCGGCCGGTGTTGTAACAGCACTCTTAGTGGGGCTGGGTACCGGTGGCGACGAGGCGGAGCTGAGCGACGATTCCGGAGGTGGTGGGCGTGCGTTACGTGTGGCTGATCGTGTCAACATTTTTCTTTATTTCATTCGTTTTTGTTTAGTTAGTTGTTATAAATTGGAATAAAAACTATCCTATCTCTAAAATAACTAACTTAATGCCGAATATAATTATTTAACCTCAAAATGGATACTAATCCCCAAATTAATCTTAAAGTCGTTACCCCAATATCATAATCTAAAACTGTTTAATAAAACTACGTATTTACAGTATTTCAGGGACAAGGAAGTAATATGAAATACCAAGATATTTGTCAGTCATTTATATTTCTTTGCCAACATCAAATTCAATATTCTACACCATACTATCACATCAATCTTCTATGCCCTACATAATATCACAATTCATTTCACCATCAAATCAGTATTCTTATATTTACCATAAAACTAATAGGTTACCTTAATTTACAGTATATCTCCAACCAATCCTATGCCAATCTGTATTTTTACCGACACCGCCACTAAGCACGTCCTACCGTCACGAGCGCCCAACCCAGAAGGACACATCGAATCTTTCGGTGCTGCCAGTATAATAAATTGAAACCTAACAATAAGATAAAATTAATTTGTGATCTACTGTGTGAGTCCCAATAAATACTTTTTCTTTACTTTTAGTATTGAGAGAGAAAGATGGTTATTTAAATAATTATACTTTTAAATAACTAATACTTCGATCTTGCTTTAACGTTTTACTTTATATCAAAAATATTAAAACGTTTTAATATTCAAAAACAAGTTAAGGCCTTACTGCTTTTCTAGCTAATTCATTAAGAGGCATGTGCTTAAGATTAATATTAAAGCCTCTGAAAATCAAAATTTCTCCTAAAGTTTCGTAATTTTAATTAAACTTGGCGCTAAGTTAACTTCATTTTAAGCTTAGCAAGCGTCAGTTTTAAGTTGTAACTTAACTACAAAGTTTTCAGACAGTTATTAATAGTTTACTTGCAATCGATCTGCACTATTCATAAATATTGCAACTGTGCTATTGTGCAAAGTTCACTTGGAACCCCACTCAAGTGAGCGCACACAATTCGAAAGCGAACTCATTTGTTTTTAAAGTAAGTCATCGCGGATTCACAACGAGACACCGTTCAAATTTCGAGTGATGTTTAGAGAATAAAAGTGCTGGGCATGTTTAGAAATTGGTAACACAGTCAGCAGTTGTGTTGATCAATTCTTGGTTTTGAGTACTTCGAAAACACACTTATCTCGAGTTTAACCGTCGCGTACTTAGTAAATAAACCATGAAATACCTATACTCTGTTGTTTTAGGAATTTAGGTAGTTAAATAAAGGTAACCAAAAATAAAAAAAACACGTGACGAGAGACCTATCAAGTAACCAACTAAACGTAATACTTGTCACTTCAGTCGTCATGCTATGTCACAGTTGTACTCTTCAATTTAGCAACGTTATAATTCGTTGAGGTTTAAAGCACCTATCTGTCTTTTTGGGCTCTTTACAATAGACAGATTACTCAATATTATATTATTATAATAAATCTAACAAAAAAAATTGTGCTTAAGCAATTACATCTACGAAAAGTTGTTAAATAATAAATTATATAGGTAGTTTATCATAAAGGCTTGTGCAGACCAGCGCGACACGCGACGCGACACAAAGGCACCGCTCGTCGCGCGTCGAGCGGTGCCTTTGGGTCGCGTCGCGTGTCGCGCTGGTCTGCACAAGCCTTAATTAATAAATAAATATTATAATTCTAATAATTACTATAATTTCTGAAATGTCTGTAATTTTTATAGAGTCCATAATAAAGAATGTTCTATCTATCTAATTATTAATAAATAAAAGAGGTAACTATCGCAAAAATCGAAAATAAATTTAATTTTGTTTTAAAACGTATTTTTGAACAAGAAAGTGTCATCTATATTAATTACCTAAACCCTTAAACCAATAGACTGCTTAAAATTCATGTCACTTTTTTCAAAGCAAAGATTTTTTCCCCATTTTTAGAGCAAGTTTTCCGATAAAGCAACTAATTTTCAATATTCCTGTCGGATGGGTCACAGATGGCTAGACAAAAATCTATAAAATTAATGACGTGATGTCAATCATGTTACTGAAACTTTGGCCCCGAACTTACAAGACACAAAAGCCACAAAATGTCTAGACAATCTTCAGTTTTTCTTATTTGGAAAATGAGGAGTAATAAAAGGCCGTCGTTTTTATTGGCATATGGGACCAAAAGCTTACTAGAACACGCAAACTCATTTGTTTTGAAAGTAAATCATCGCGAATCCTCAACGAAACAGCGTTCAAATTTCGAAGAGACGTATACACTAATAACACTACAGACTTCATTCTTCGAGAAGCTCGTGACTAAGTAATAACAGCCGGACGGGTCGATCCATCAAGTTAAGCTACGCTTGCCACGGTTGATCTGTGAATGGGTGACCATCTATGTTCTATGTTATGGGGTTTTGGTTTCCGCACTTAGTCCATAAGGTGGACCATTGTACGTGGGCCATGGCGGCCGTTTGGTGGTTATTCCAACCAGCCCACCTCCCTCCAGAAGTTAATTAAAACTCCTGGTCTGTTCAGAACATCTGCAAAAGATCTGGGTGACCCGAGGGTTTCTGTTCTAATCTGGGTGACGCCTGTGCATTCAAAGAGCACATGCGCGACGGTTTCCTCAGCCTCCATGCACGCCCTGCACAGAGGACTGTCCGTTATGCCTATTGTGTGGAAGTGTTTGTTTAGCGAGCAGTGTCCCGTGATGATCCCCGTCACCAGACGCAGGCCGTTCCTGTCCAGGCGTAAAATACGCCTGGTTAGCTTGTTATCCAAAGATGGCATGGCTTCCTTGGACTACCTGCATCCCGGTGTTGAGGTCCACCAGTACTCCGCTCGTGTGTGGGTGTACTCCTGTAGCCACCTGCGTATTTGGTTGTAGGGATGGGTGACCATCTTTACATACCGAGACTCCTCCGTGCCTCGGAAAGCACGTTAAGCCGTTGGTCTCGGCTGTCATTCGTGGATCTTTGACAGTCGTTACGAGTCCTGACGACCAGTAAGGGGTATCGTATGACCTAGTTACTAGGTTGTGGAGGTCAGATAGAAGATAAAATACCGGTATTTCGGTGTATCCGGTTAGACTGGAAGTCGACCCCAACATAGTTGGGAAAAGGCTAGGTAGATTGACTATAGACTTCATTCTTCTCTTAACGGCATGAACTACTATAAGAATTATAAGAATTAAGTATCTAAAGTCGTGGTAAAGATATTTACTCAGTTGGGCGTACATTTCAGTATCACAATTAATTGTGTCGCTATTTTATAAAGGGCTTGAAACCGGTTTTAAAATACTGGTTAGTAATGTTCATAAAACGGTTAGCCAACGTTTGCACGGACGTAATAAAATCGCGGCAGGATTTTATCGCGCATTGGATTTTCAACTCTCGGTGTTAAGCCGAGCGTTGATAATCCAACGCGCTGGGACGAGAGTGCGTCCCAGCGCGTTGGATTCTGGGACGCACTCTCGTCCCAGCGCGTTGAAAAAAACACACTGTTGGATTTTCAACTCTCGGCGTTAAGCAAAGCGTTGAAAATCAAGTGCACGAAAAAAAATCGACGCGATTTTATTACGTCCGTGCGTACGTGGGCTTATAATATTGTTCATCGATTAACTGGTTATTACAGAGAATAGAATTTGAATACTCGCAATAACCTGAATAAACCGGTTTTGCACAGACGCACGCCCGCTGCCTCCGTTAGTCACATTAATTTGCGTATTCGTTGGCGTAGAGCGAGAGTTTTGTTATTGTAGGTGTAAGAGAGATGGCGTAGTAGGTTTTCTTCTTGTTCTTCTCGTGTGGTTAGTGACTAACGTGGTGTCAGAGTTTTAAAGCCACCCCTGGGCCTATGACTTGGATTCACATGCCGTCGAGAAATATTTTTCAGGCATGCCGGTTTCCTCACGATGTTTTAGCATGTAATAGGTAGAATTCGTTTATACCGTCGAAATTCAAATTAACCGGTTAATATCGCTCAACAGAATCGGAATTTGTAAAAAACGTTTTTTTCCCAATTAACGGGTATAATACCAGTAACCGAAACCTAAACCGCAATCGTTTCTGGTTCGAGGTCAATGACCAAAACCGGTTTTGTAAATTAAGCGGTTTCCGAGCTCTGATCATGCTCCCTGTGTTATCTAAAAAACAAACCACACAGCTTTCCCAGTAAACTCGTTAACAAGCAAAAAAAACGGCATCAAATTCCCGCAAATTCACCTTTTTAATACACAAAGCATGTTTTTCCTTGACTCACGCTATTTGAACAAAGGGGCTCAGCAGACAATGGACTCAAAAGGGGAAAAGAATACAGACGATTCTTTGTAAAATATTACCGTGTATTATGGATTGTACTGAAAATTAATTATAGGATGGTTTTCACGACATAGAATCAAAGTTAACAAAATTATGGATATGGCTTCCAAAACCATTTTTTCTAATCATTGACTGTCTTGAACCACATTTTTTTTGTGGTAATGTGTGAAATACTAGTAATCAGCCCAGCTGATGGTAAGTGGTCACCACAGCCACCAATTGGCATTTAATCTGCAATACCACAAGAATCGCGGGTGCGCTGTCATTAAAGAGACAATGCTTAAATGTCTCATGTGCTTATAATTTTATAACACCCGGTCGTATACCACAGAATAAATAAGCAGCAGTATTGAATCTCGGCAGTAAAAAAAAAAAAAACATTTAATTCAGGCAAAACCCATCTTACATCAAACAAAATTTAACTAAACTGTAACACACAATAGAACAAAACCGATAGAATACAATTTATGTTAATGGAATCAAAATAGGTACACATTACAAAGTTACACAGAATTCAAATAAAAATAAAATGTCAAACTCAACCAAAACAAACGAATGAGCAATACGAATTACAGGGTCACAGAATCGAAATTAAAATGAAATGTCAAATTACACAGAATTAATGCTAAATTAAAAATTTATGATTTCATCAAAGGTAGATAAACATTCCGCGTCCGTGTGTAACTGCCGCACTCGACACTGTTGCGTACTGATATACACTGAGATTTCGAAGCGCGTCGTTCCAGCCGTTTTCTATGAAGATAGAATACTGTTGCTTATTTATACTGTGCCCATACCTTTCAAACTGGAACTCAGCAACGCTGCTTGGCGGCAGAAATGTATACGGTGATCCGTGATAGTACTTCTCCAGACGAGATCCTGGACAAAGAGCTGTACCTAACTATTACTGATCAATAAGTAAATTCATCATCATCTGCCTAGCCTTTTTCCAAATATATTGGAGTCAGTTTCTAGCCTAACTTTACATGCCTATCTGACCTTCACAACCCAGGTACTGGGTAACAACATACCCCTTTGTAAGACTGGTTGTCATACTTTTGTGGTTCTGACTACCCGTAACGACTGTCAAAGATTTATTTTTATTTTATTTTATTTATTTATAGGTTCACCAACAATTGTTTACACTGGATAATGCTTATGAGTAACATGCAAAAGCGTATTATATGCAACAGTGCAACAATCACTTACAGGTAAACTCCGCATGCATAAAGAAGTTGTACAAAAATGTATAATAAATTAATCTAGTTAAAACCTAATAATAACAATATATATATGACAAACTATACTATACCATACTTATTTTAAGTAGACACATTTCCTTAAGTAAGATAATGAAAGGTTGATCTATTTATTTAGGAATGTACTTATGAAAATTGGCTTTCAATTTGCCCAAACTTTCAAAGAACAAATCGATCTGATCACTGCAGGTATTTACAACCTTGCATAACCTTGCATAGGGGGAATTGGCGCCTAGAACTGTTCTACTCTGCGGTGGGCAGAGTGGTGTTATTGCACTGCCAGGAATTCTTGAGGGGGCACGGAAATTAAATAACAACCGGGACCATCGTGCGTTTCGAGGCATAAATTATGTCAATTAATCTCAACAACATGTAAAAAAAACCGATCCATGAGGGTTTTGTTAAGTATGGTACCTACTGAGAATCTATTCATGTGGATTGATTTCTTTTTTCATGAAAAAAGAAAAAAGTCGCCACTATTTTTTTCAATGGAGAATTTTACCGGGTTATTATTATATAGGGCGCCGTTTAGCGGATATGTTTACAAGTTATAACCTATAACACCGGTGGAAAATTTGCAATTTTTTTATTTGTACTTAATATTAAAAAAATGGAGAGGCCTATGCTTGGAGTTTCCCTACGTGATTGAATCAGAAATGAAGAGATCCGCAGGAGAACCAAGGTAACCGACATAGCCCGAAGAATTGCCAAACTTAAGTGGCAATGGGCAGGGCACATTGCTCGCAGAACGGATGGCCGATGAGGTCGAAAGGTTCTGGAGTGGCAACCGCGTATCGGAAGACGTAGCGTTGGAAGGCCTCCCACAAGATGGACCGATGACCTTGAGAAAAAAATGAAAAAAATGAGAATTTTAAACAGCAATAACTTTTTTATTTTCAATAATAATTAAAAAATATATCTATTAGGTAATGTTATTGCAGTACCTATTTGCTCTTTTCGGTATGGACTGGGTTTTTTTTACATATTGTATACTACTACTTAGTTCAATTTATCATTCATATTGACAGGTCTGTGATAGTTTTTAGGATTCCGTAGTAAACAAGGAATCCTTATAGTTTCGTCATGTCCGTCTGTCTGTCTATCTGCGATCTAGCTCCAAGACTCTTAGTTCTAGAAAGCTGTAATTTGGCATAGATATACATATTAATTACGCCGACAAAGCGGTAAAATAAAATTATGAAAAACATTTTTTTTAGAGTACCTCCCCTACTCGTAATTATTTTTTTATCCCTTTGTCTGTGGTATCATTGGAACGGTCCTTTAAAAACATTGTAAGTTTGTAAAACCATTTTTGGATTCAGGGATCCGTTTGCGAAATATTAAGCTTTAAAGTGCTCATTTTTGTTAGTCTCCCCCCCCCTGCCAGCTAAATGGTTGGTTTTGGGTATGTGAAAAAAATCACAGCAGTAGTTTATATAACGAAATTAAAATGAAAACTATCACAGCTAAGTAGGCTCTACAAGTTAACGAGTAATAATCGACCAATTTAACTTTATAGTTGCAAAAACATATTTTCCCATACATTCCGTATGGGAGAACATATTTATCAACTACAAAGTTAAGTTTGTTTTTGGGATAAATTTATCCCAACTACAGAACCTTTCATTGTGCGTGGTCTGACACACACTTGGCTGGTTTTTCAATAATTCCTTTCGGTTATATTAAAGGGAAACCATATCCATATGACCTCTTTCATCGTACATTCACGTAGGTATAAAAGTAAATTGCTAGTACCTAACGACCACCAAGCACGCAATGTATGGAAAACAAAACAATAATTCATTGTAGGTACTCGTAATAATGCATTGTTTCGATAGATATAATATCGTGCCTGTATTACCCGAGAGGACAGGCAGAGGTTAATGGTGAACCTTATTTCTTTTTTTGGTTTTGCTGATATTCTTGCAGGTCCAATGATAACTATGTTTTGGGTGGGTACATTTTTTAATGCACGCACGGTGATGCCTGCGGATAATTTTCTATATTATTTAATCATATTTATTCATATAATTGGTTATAAAGTAGCATTATATTCTAAGTGCTATGTATTTTATTTCATTTTGTTATCTATTTATATTTAATTCATTTGTAGCGGTTATACCGCCACATATGAAATACGCATCATAGACATGACGTCACACAAATCCTGCATCGCGCAGTTAGAGTTTACCGAGCGATCGACATACATACAAGTTTTCAACTGCCCATCGGTTTGAAGTTGAATCAAACCGATGGGCAGTTGCCCGCCAGACACAACACCCGTCTGGTCGGAGGATCCTCCCTTTTCTATGGTGGATGAGTGAACTTTACACCCTGTTCGTCATACCCCCTAAACATTAAACCTAACTTGGTTTCCGTATGTCTTTTTCGGGTGACCACTGAAAATCAGCGCTGTGCTGTGGTCCCCATAGCACAGCGTCATGTTGAGCGGAAACCTTCTTGTCACAGTCATGACGTGCCAGCAGCTGCCGCATATGTCTGTTTTGTGCTCGTGATTATATTTAAATCTATTGTTTTATTTTATTGTTCTCTTCTTTTATGCACGTGTTTCTGTGACAAATAAACTGATTTATCTTTCTTTCTTTTTTTAAATTTTGGCAGATTTGAAGTTTTTGATGTGTGTTTTGTGTGTATCGCTTTTTTGCAATAAAATCTAAATAATCAAAAAAATCAAATCTGTGAGTGATTTCGTGAAAAGGCACGAAAGTGTGTCACAGGAAGCCGGGGAAGCGCGGGCTATTTGATTTGACCAATGAGCGCGCGCGGTGCTGGAGTTGGCCGTCAGAAACGACCTTGACGAGGCCCCACCCTTTTAATGTTGCTTATTACCAAGGGAGATGTCAGATGTGGGACTGAATTACCCAAAAATTAAGGTACCTTTAAATTTCAGTATGACGTCATACCGTTAAATAAGGGTTACCGAATTTTGAGGTTGGAAATGCATACCGGTATATTTCGGTAGTAGTACTATATTATAACCTTTATAAATGTTTCGGTAGCAGTACCTAAACCTTAAAAAATAAGGGTTTTTTTTAACGCACCGCGACCACACTCTGTCTGTCGTTCTTTTGCTGATTGTAACTCAGTATTGGTTTTTATTTGCGATCGGAAGCACTCGACTGTGTAAGCACCCGCGCCGCGCTGTCTCGCATGCTTTTCGGTACCAAAATCGTGTAAAGGTTAAATAACGGTTTAGCCCAACCTTTATTTATAAAGGTATCGGTATAGCTCAACCTTTATTTTAAACCGGTATCAGTATATTTTTGAGGTGTCTTAACCTTTAACCGTAACCGCTTTCAGTCCTTGGATGTTACACATCATATGCGTCTACTATAAGCCTCGCTCGTTTTTTCATTTTTGAAGCGAAAACTTCTTAAGGCGCGTTGGGCAATTTTGAGATGGGACTAAATCATTGATTTCGCGACACCATGACGACACCTCATTTTTGTAAACGCGACTGTGCTCTTTATTTATATAAAATTACGGATCAATGTTCTATGCAAGTATTTTTACTTTACTGGTTTTGTAAACGCGATTATGCTCTTTGTTTATATAACGTTACGGATCAATGTTCTACGCAAGTATTTTTACTTTAAAGGTTAGGTAATTGCTTATGTGCTTTATATTTAGATAAGGTTACGGACCAATGTTCTATACAAGTATTTTTCTTCCACCAAGGCGATCTTGTTCAAGTTTTCACTTCTGTCGGCACTCCCGTGTGCCATTGCCATTTTTTTTAAATTAGTTTTATACCCATGTACTTAATAAGGTGATCCTGTTTCCATTCACCGGGTGCAAAAACCGAGGAACCGAATTCCACAAAATCGTAAGGAAAGCGGCATGTCCTAGAACCAAACATTTGAAGACATGTGACATCTATCAAACCGCACTGGGCCCGCGTGGTGGATTACGGCCCACTCCCTCTCACCGAGAGGAGGTTTGTGTCCCAGCAGTGGGAACATTATAGGCTGATTATATTGGACACAAAAACTTAATAACACCTCCAATCAAACCTAGGATCAGCTTAGCAACGTTATTCTCTAAATATTTATAAACTTTACTTACTTTACTTTTTAAGACAGCGGTGTGATTTAAAAGAAGATGTAGTGACAAAAATTTAAAAGGGTATGCTGAGATGGTTTGGGCATGTTGAGAGGATGAATGAAAGGCGACTAACAAAATGTATTTACAAGGCTAATGTGAAGGGAAAGGCCGGGCGGGGACGCCCTAGGAGGACTTATACTGACCTTATTGGTGATGTTCTTCAGAAAGGCCAGGTGCGTAGTACTCGCAACCGGCGTGCGTGTATGACCAGATGTATGAACGTAAATGAGGCAAAAGGAGTATGTAAGGATCGTAGCAGGTGGCGTTCTGTAGTTTCTGCCTACCCCCATGGGAAGAAGGCGTGAGTTTATGTATGTATGTATTTATAAACTTCTAAATTTTCTGTACTAGAGACGAGACAGTCAAACGGAAAACGGGTTTGTAATCAAAGTTGTCCATCCCAATAAGTCGTACTATAAGCCTGTTTCAGACTGAGTTAGTCTCTAAACATCACTTTGAAATTCGAACGGTGTCTCGTTGTGAATCCGCGATGATTTACTTTAAAAACAAATGAGTTCGCTTTCGAATTGTGTGCACTGACTTGAGTGAGGTTCCAACTGAACTTTACAGAATAGCCGCTCTTGCAACCAATAGACTAACAAGGCAGTTTTTTGACAGCATAATAAATAACTCAGGTAGAGTGTTTATTACTATGTTTCATAGTTATTTCACGGTATTTTTTGTGGTAATAGTGAAGAAAAAATGTGGTGATGATTATTTTGAAGTGGTCATTAATTTAGTTGTTATTAATATGTATACGGTAGAATTTATTATTACATAACACGCAAGTAACGCGTTACTACCGAAAGTAAAGAAGGCATTTTTTTTTACAAATGAGTAATTTCCGCTAAAGTTATAGTACCTAATTAACTTGGTGACTATTTAAAAAATAACAATAGATTTCACGGAGTTCTCACCCTAAGTGTACGAACTGAGTGCACGCTCGACTCGAGCGTCCAGCGGGGCGGGGCGTGCGACGTTCGTGTTAAACCCATGCGAACACTCGCGAGTGTTCTGAGTGGCGGCCGAGCGGCGCGGGGAGGGAGCGTGCTTGTTTGCGGTAATCGGGGCGTCGAGCGTGGCGTCGCATGCAAGTTCAAATCAGTTGTTTGCAGCGGTGACGGAAGCGTACGCGCCATTTCGTTCCAAGATATTGTTATAGAAATTCAACATAAACTAAGCGTGCACTAAGGCCACTGGGCGAACGCTCTTTCACCGCTTGCACGCAACGCTGAACGCTCCGCTGGACGCTTTTTCACTCAGGTCGCACACTAAGGCCGTATTCTCGACGGCAGCGGGCAGCGGGGCGGTGGCGGTAGCGGCGCGGTGAGTGGCGCGTTCAAATACATAGTTTTATATGGAACTGTTCTCGATGGCAGCAGCGCGGAGAGCGAGGACATTTCCTAAAACTATGCATTTGAATTTTGAACGCGCTGCTCCCTATGCCGCTGTCACCGCCGAACCTGTGCCACCCGCTGCCGCCGAGAATACGGCCTTAAGAGCAGGCATTCCAAAGACAATTTCCACGCAAACTTCGCCCCCATGAACCCCACCACTCCTCTATGTGCTAAAACGCTAACGCATCAGTAATAAAGATGAATATCGCGTGCGCTCTTTGGTCGTGTTCGAGCACGGAACTAAATGTCGTAAGTCTTAATGCTTATTTCGTTTATAACTAAAGTAATAATTCAACATAACTGGCGAAATGTGGGTGTACCTACTACAGGTACACCTCTGCCCAACCCTTCGGGGAAACACGGCGTGATGTTATGTTATGTAATAATTGATTTATAGAAAAAATATCTTACATTTGGATAATAAACTATATGTTCTTACTGTCAATAATTATTTAAGACATAAAAGCCAAGTAATATATATATATTATAGATATATATTCTATTAAATGTATGTATGTGTATTATAAGTTATAACCTATTTATGTACTGTTGTTCCTACATTTTATTTCTAATGATATATTTTTAATATTTTTTTCTTTGTTCCTCTCAAACAGAGCACCTGCCATCTAATTTCTTCACCACCCTTGGTTGACTGGTAGAGAATGCCTATGGCATTATGTCCGCCTTTGTGACTTTTTGTGTGTGAGAAGTTTAAATAAATAAATAAGTAATCTTGTTTTTGTTTTAATAATCTTTAAAAAAGACATGATTTTCGAATAAAAATGAATCGAGTGAAAATGTTCCAATTACGTAACTGTTTTATAAATGGAAAGAAAAAGATCCTTAATCATAACTAAAGTTTCATTTTGATTGTATGCGTGACTTTGTTAGAATATTATGCAAATTAACATACAATTTAGGGAGCCTCCTCTTAAGTGCGAATTTCAGTACTGAAACTAAACGCAGATTAGGTGTGCTGATTGCGTTTACTGTTACGAGTAAAATTCGCTATTAACAATAGCAAATAGTGCAGAGCTTTGAAATAGGCTTCACGAGGCAACGATAACCACCTAGCTCTTCTGCCACAATCTGCTCTTCTCTCTGTCTGCTCTCTACCACAATCTTATCTAAGTCTGGCGCCACAATAACAATGATAACAGCATTGTTGTGTTTCGGCAGTTAGAGGTAAGATAGCCAGTTCCTGTGTGGTTGAGGATTCCGGGTGAAGCTCGCTTCCACCTTCAGCCTGATCATCACTTACCATCAGGTGAGATGCAGACCAAGAGCTTCCCCGCTGTGGATAAAAAAAAATTATACTGCGGTAGGCACGTCTGACGCACCCTGTGCAGTGAGCCTCGCTGACGATAAATACGCTGTTTGGCTAACATTTTTAACACTGCACCATCATCCGCCTAGCCTTTTCCCAGCTATGTTGGGGTCGGCTTCCAGTCTAACCGTATGCAGCTGAATACCAGAATTTTACATAGAGCGACTGCCTATCTGATCTCTACAATCCAGTTACTGGGTAACACGAAATCATCATCATCATTTCAGCCGAAAGACGTCCACTGCTGAACATAGACCTCCCCCAAGCACCGCCACTTCGACCGGTTCTGTGCTTCCCGCATCCAGCGGATTCGTGCGGCCTTCATAAGGTCATCGGTCCATTTTGTGGGGGGCCTTCCAATGCTACGTCCTCCGGTATGCGGTCGCCCTCATCAGCCATATGTTCCCTGCCCATTGCCATTTAAGTCTGGCAATTCTTCAGGCTATGTCAGTTACCTTGGACACAACATATACTAATATGAATGCAGTCCCTGCTTTACTAATTGCTAAACAAGTTCCAGTTGGTAAGGCAGGAACAGCATTTATACTACATTTTTTTTGTTCGTTCTTTTTTCGTGTGGTTAGTGACTATTTATTTATCTTTTGCATAGATTCTTTTCTATTTTGTGAATGTGAGAACGCTCTAGGTTTAGTGAATTGTAGACCTGTAGACCATTTTCTATTTTGTTAAGTACTTAGTACTTATTGAAAGACCTACACTGTCCTCCCATACCTAGTAACACTGTTATTTGAAAGTATTGTAAAAGCCAATTATTTTTAAAAGAGTATCCGTGGAGTTTCTTGCCGGCTCTTCTCCATAGGAAACGACCAATTGGAACCGTGCACCTAGCTTCTGACGTTTCATAAGTGCCTATGTAGGTTTATGTGAAATAAAATATTTTGAATTTGAATTTGAACCTGGAGTCAGAATTTTAAAGCCACCCATGGGCCTCTGACTTGGCTTCATACGCCGTCGAGAAATATCCCTCAGGCATGCCGGTTTCCTCACGATGTTTTCCTTCACCGTTTTTGAAGCAAGTGATAATTATACAATACGCACATGATTCCGAAAAGTCAGAGGTGCGTGCCTTGAGTTCGAACTTGAGACCTATGACTTAGCAGTCCAACGATCACACCATTGCTTCTTTTGTTTTGGTAGCTTGTGGTGACACGAAACGAGAAAGAGAGAGAGTTACAAATAAATAAAACAAAACCTCATTTTTTAAATTATATTTATTTAAGTATCTTTGTTTGAAGAAGTTTGCCTTTAAACAATCAGAATTTGAAATTCTAATGTTCTTACTTAGGCCCCTTTGACCTATGTTATTTTAACGTTGGTCAGAGGTATGTTAATGATTTGATATTGTCTTGTAAAAAAATACAGAAAAAGGCCCGAGTTACTCCATTACAATTTATCAAGGATGTGGGTGAATCCCCCCTTTTGGCATAAAAATTTAAGGCATAATATTGTTTGTCATAACGTTATCGCATAACTTTTATTAGGCATAATAATACTTTGGCATAATGCAAAACTTAGCATAATTGTCATTTGTTTGGCATAATAAGGAGTTGCATAAATTTGTAAGGCATAATATTTATTCGTCTATTAATCATGAGCAATAAATGTAAACATTATTTGGATGTAGAGTATTTCAATTTCACCATCCTTGGTGATTTTATTTTGAAATCTTTATTCAAAAGTTATCAGACGTGGACGAAGTGAAAGGTAGATCTTATTTCGGTATTTTCAAAGCCACAATTGGCAATTTGGATAATTGCGCAGAATTTCTCTAAAATGTAATTTTCACGAGCCACAACCTTCTGCTATTACATTTATTAGACAAGACACATTCATTCAAAAACTTACAAAATGGTTATTGGATCATCTAGTCCAGGGATGGCGAACCAATGGCACGTAACTAAATTATCTAGGCACGGCATCATTAAATTTTCAGGAATTTAAGTACTTGAGTCATCTAGTTTGCAACAGCAGAAGTCGGACAAATTTGTTCTTTAATTTAAATAAATATTATCTTTACTGTAAGGTATTATTATGAATTGTGAAAGTAATATAATATTTTTCCAGGAGTCGCTAAGTCAAGATGGTTTGTTGGCACGTCATGGCAACATACAATAATGAATTTGGATAAAATGGCACGTAGATGTGGAGAGGTTCGCTATCCCTGATCTAGTTATTATAAGTGCCGTCGCAAACTTAGCAACTAACAGCCAGATCGAACAGCTGGTGGCAACCATCGTGGTTGACATATTGTTGTGCGTTTTTTCTTAGAAAAAATCGGTCAAGAGCGAGTCGGACTCACGCACCGAGGGTTCCGTATCATTTTAAATTTTCATCGCCGAGGCCTATATTCGTCAGAGAATTTTAACACTGCACACTGCGGTGCAGAATATTGCAGTTTTAGTTCAGCGCCATCTCTTGACTGATAGTGGAACTAATTTAATTTTTGTTGATGATTTCTGAAAAAGGAAGAAAATAAATTTGTATTTAGAGATATCGTTTTATTTTTCCTGTAATATTTATATAAATTTCCTTCACATAGAATAATTTCAGATTTTTCTCTATGCAAACTTCGGAGATAAAGGGGGAACGATATTTTTTTACATTCTTCATCCCAAGTCGAAAACTATGCGGCCTAAAAAAAAAGAAAAATGTTTGAGAATATGTAAACAGCGCTCTTTCATATGATACTCCATTTGCCCTAGTAGCCTCGCTTCGAATTTTTAAGAAACCCGTTCAGTCAGTGTTGCAAAAAAAAAACATTTTCATTTCTTTCTTATTTGCAAAATAGTTGGGTAAACATCTAAAACCATTTCAAATTTCAAGTGGATAGCATTAGTAGTACTTGAGATATCCAACTGTGACCGACAGACTGAGTCGCACTTTAAGGGTTCTTTTTTACCATTTTGGTACGGGACCCCAAAAAGGGGCTAGCTACTGTGTAGGAGTGTTCTCGTCCCATCAGTGACTAGCCCATGTTCGCTAGTTTGTAAAATTTCTGTAAAATGAGTTGATCCAACTCGGTGAGTGTCAAATCGGTCGATATAGCTTGTACAATATCCAAGTGGCAATAGCCGCCGAACAGATGACCTTTGGTGCAGACAAATGTTCTGTGACAAACAATCGTTAAAAACTTGAGAGGTCAATCTCCATCAGTAGACGTCTATAGGCTGACGAACGAATAATTTCAGCCGAAACTTATAGTGGCCGCAAGTTGCCCAACTATCGCTCACATGAGTCGCTTAGTGTGCGCTAGTATTAAACAAATTAAAATTTTACTCACGTTTACTTTAGATTTAGATTAGAAAGGCAGCAATTGCTATGTAATTTTCTAAGCCTACAATTAGGGAAAAATTAAGAAAATTGCTTTCAGTATTGTTCGAGTAATTGGTACTGTAGAATTGGACTTAATAACTGTGGCGTGAAAGCTGAGTTTTCTTTAGGTTGGCGACAGAATTAAGATTGACTAAAAGTATATCGTAAATATTGTGTTTGTGACCAGGGATGTTACAGAAATCGCTTTACCGGAACTGGAACCTGAAATTTTAAATTTGACAGATCGGTTTTGGAACCAGATTTGGAACCGGAACCGGAACCGGAACCCGAAGGTGAAGTAGAAGAAAGATGTGTTGTGATATAGGAAGGCTTAATGAAACAGTTAAAATATATATCAGTCTCTTTATTCAATCAAATATTAGCGATAACATCCATAAACAAAACAATAAACTCAAATTTCGAGCGCGAGCGTGTATAAACAAAACCAAAATTACACTGACGATGAGTTAAAATTTGTTTGTATGCGCTCTTGTCACGTGCATCGCTGCATTTCGAACTTCGATATAACTCCGATTCAAAATTATCGGAACCGAAGTCGGAATCGGAGGTGTAAAATTAATCGAAAGTTCAGACCTTTTGGAACCGGAACCGAAGCTCCATAACATCGCTATTTGTGACTTACATTGATACTCGTAAGGCAGTCCTATAACTCTGTTGGTTTAGGTAATTATCTAACGTTAAATTAAAAAAAACACGCGTGACGAGAGAGCTGTCAAAGGCCGACTAAACGTAATACCTGTCACTTCAGTTGTCATGCGACGTCACAGTTGTACACACGGCTACACATCAAGCTATACATTTCCAGTTTCTGCTGATCTCGTATTGTATAGGATTTCCGTACAATGCAAGGTCAGCTTATAATGACACACACATAATATTATGAATAATTATACCCCCTCTTAGAAAAATACGAATTAATTTCAAGTTAGCCTGTAGATGTAGCTTGGACCATTGGGCAATGCAAAAAAGAAATATGTCTTTGACGGACGATACGATTTACTCTGCGTTCAGCGCTCGGTGTGGCAACGCACCATGTTCGGGTTTGCGACAAGTCAATCGTCATTCTGAGGATGCCTCGTTGAGAGGTGAAACACGTGTCGATTTCTTTAGGGTTTTTTATGGCTCTTTAGAAATAGCTAAGCGGAACAGATTACGTCTATTGTATTTTTTTAAATATGTATAGTTAAAATGGGGTGTCGAATTTCATATACCTAAAAATATTGAAAATCCAAGCAAAGTCGCGGTCAAAACCATTAGTCCCAAATAAAGTTGGCGTCGTCTTCGAATGTCCTGAAAACGTAAATATTTGTGCCTGAAACTCATGAAAAGGTTTCATGGAGTGAACGACGACAGAATGGAGTTTGAACGAATTGTTATTAGTTTGTTTG
The DNA here is from genome assembly GCA_949152395.1 of Agrochola litura. Classification (NCBI taxonomy): domain Eukaryota; kingdom Metazoa; phylum Arthropoda; class Insecta; order Lepidoptera; family Noctuidae; genus Agrochola; species Agrochola litura. The sequence goes on along the minus strand of OX424517.1, from coordinate 9,853,095 downwards.
TTACAGGAGATTCTTTATGGTTGTGTTTTTTTGGGTTCCGTTCCGAGAAAACAGGTTTTTAAACTGTTGTGTTTTTGCCTGTCCACCTGGGTGCTCTTAGTGGACTAGGCTAGGTGTTATTCGCGCAGGTGCTATTCGGACGGGTACTCTAAGTGGACTACTTCAATCGGCGCGAGCCAATTTTGTTCCGCGTCCCGCGTGGGATTGTCCTCATTTTGACCAGAGCTTTATTTATAAATTTTATAACCAAACTTTTATCAATAAGTAATTGAAAAACAGGTTTTAACATAAATTTAAGAGCGTATATATTTTGAAAGTGACCAACGTCGCGAAAAACGACGTTGCCAACTTTTAGGATAAACCCTCTTAATTTAAATTGACTTCAACCGTTTCTAAATTAGCCCTTGAATTAGACATAATGAGATAGTAACAGGCACATTAAAATTTATATTTAATGAAATCAAACTTTTTAATAATAAAAAACAACATTGTAATACACTAAGCAGTGATAATGGCTCGCCAAAACAATTACTTACAATGTTGTGACTAATTCCATTAGTTCAATCGATCGCCTCGGATATAGCACATGACAGTACCGGTACGCTACGGCAAAATATCGATACAGAAGGATCACTTTGTATTAGGGTTTGGAAACGTTATTAATAACGTTTTTAAAACGTTTCGAACAGTTCTTTGTACAACATATTGTTCGGAACGAAAACGAAAAAAGAACATTTTCAAAAACCGGTGTATTCCGCAGGACGCAGCCGCGCCGACAAGCATGAACTTGTTTAGTTAAATTGTACCTTATCTTCATTTCATTACATCATTAATTCCAATCCACTTGCCGATTGCGTTTGGTTTGGGTTGTGTTGCGAATTTCCCATCAATCAACCCAAAAATTGTTAAAAACGTTTTATTAACCGAGAATGATTTAAATATTGTTCTTCTTCAAAAACGTTTTAATAACGTTCCGTTCAAACGTAACCAAAACAAATCTAAGACGAAACTGTTTCGAAAAATATATCGTTATCCGAGCCCTGTTTTATGCATAACAGAGTCAGATAATAAAAAAAATATTAGATACGTATTTTTTGCTTTATCATGACAGTAAAAAATGACAGATAAAACGCATTAAAGTTGGGGAGTAGCAATCGGCAAGTGGATTGGAATTAATGATGTAATGAAATGAATCATTACATCATTAATTCCAATCCACTTGCCGATTGCGTTTGGTTTGGGTTGTGTTGCGAATTTCCCATCAATCAACCCAAAAATTGTTAAAAACGTTTTATTAACCGAGAATGATTTAAATATTGTTCTTCTTCAAAAACGTTTTAATAACGTTCCGTTCAAACGTAACCAAAACAAATCTAAGACGAAACTGTTTCGAAAAATATATCGTTATCCGAGCCCTGTTTTATGCATAACAGAGTCAGATAATAAAAAAAATATTAGATACGTATTTTTTGCTTTATCATGACAGTAAAAAATGACAGATAAAACGCATTAAAGTTGGGGAGTAGCGGTCGCTACGTCACAAGTAAGTATAAAATCCACATACTCGTGACGTCATGGCACATATTATCTTTTGATAACGTAAAAAAAGAAAAAAATATGTGTACAATATTTTTTATCTACTCTCATAGCGTACCTAATATTCGAATTATAAAATTCAAAACGAGTTTATATTGACATACTTTATGAACACAATACCGAAATTTATAAATAGAATCATATTATAAAAAAAATTCTCTAACAAAATAATGCTATAAAACAATTTTTTTTCTATTACGATACAGGGCTATTCCAAGAAGTTAATATCACCAAGGAGTTTCCATCAACTTTTACATTGGAACGTTTAAACGGTGGACAGCAGCACCCGCTGTAGCGCATTTGTGCGGTGATGTGCTGGTGCAGACGACATTCATTTGTTTTGTTGTATTGATTTTCGTGGGATTTTTCAAATTTATTATTGATCTTTAACTTTGATATTTTATTTAGTATTAGGTTCAATCCCAATGTATGAGAGTAGATAAAGTAGTGTATGAAACTGCACATAACTAGGTATTAAAACATTCGTGTGATACTATTAAAAACCTCGCCTACGACTCGGTTTTTAAACACACATTCATGTTTTAATACCCCTCATTATGCAACAGTTTCATAAACTACTATTAATAATCTACCTGTCTTTTTAATAATATCCTTATTATGATTCAATCAATGCTGTCTATCACAGTGCACTGCTGGACATAGGCTACTTAAGCTGCGCAACATCCTGTCCTCCATCTTTCTTATCCAGTCTGTCCCAGCCACCTTTTTAAGGTCGTCGGTCCATCTAGCTTGGGGACATCCCACACTACACTTGCCGATACCCGATCTCCGCTCCAGGACTAGTCTGCTCCACAAGCCATCGGTCCTTCGACAAACATGGCCAACCCACTGTCCAATTATGTTTAAACAGTACAAAATCTCTCTGTTAGTTAATTGATTCAGGCGTGACCTTGTGGAAATCCAAATAAAATAGACGTTGATATTTTTAGTAACCTGTTCCAGTTAACTATTCCTAAAGAGCCATAAAAAACCCTATAAGAAATCGACAAGTGTTTCACCTCTCAACGAGGCATCCTCAGGATGACGATTGACTTGTCGTGAACACGAACACGGCGTGTGCCACACCGAGTGTCTCTCTGTGTCCAGCGCAACAAGTCAATTCATTACATACAGTAATTTCTTACAGGGTTTTTATGGCTCTTTAGGAATAGTTAAGCGGAACAGGTTACTAAATATATCAATGAATATTGTATTTTTTTTTTATCTCTCAGCAAAGTCAAAGTCAAAGCCAAAGTCAAATAATTTATTTCAAATAGGCCCATGTATGGCACTTTTGAACGTCAAAATTTACAAAATAATAAAATTGATTCTAGTCGCCCCTTCCAAAAGGTAGTTTTCGTATGGAGAAGAATGGGCAAGAAACTCCACCGTTACTCTTTTAAAATGATTTATAATAGTTTGTATATGTACGTACATTGGTTATATAATTATTTATGTGAAGACGATGCACCTAGAATAAAATTACTATACCACAATAAGTAAAAAGAATTAAAAATGAAGCAACGACAGATAATTTAATCATGTGATAGATACATGGTGCTCACATATTTACAAACATTGTTAAAGTAGACGATTTTCCAAAAAAAATTTAGTTAATAAGTCAAAATCACGAATTTACGAATTTATGTAAAATCAATGTCGTATAACAAAAAATAATAAATTTTACAATTAGCAACCAGTTTGATTTTGTCTTGATTCTAAACTGTCCTATGGAGCAGGACCAGTTTCCAAGCACTCTTATCTTAGATATAATCCTCTAATTTGTAATATGCTTGTTTACAGAGTGTACTTTTAATAAGAGTTTTAAATTTTAGCTCAACACAGAGGTAATAAATAGTGCATTATCCTTCTGTTTTCACCTGTCTACTGAACCACCGGTGTGCTATCACCATGGATGACAAATTAGGCCATAGGGGTCAAGGGAGTCTCGAACGAAAACCTAATACCATGGTGTTACCGACATCTGCTTTATGTTTTCATAGCGTGACCGACTTTTGCAATTTTGTTTGGTTTTGATGCAGTTATGTGGTAGTGGAGCTGGTGAAGGTTACGATCTGAAGGTGTAATGATATTATGTTCACTGTTTTATGTTCTCATTGGACTTTTATGTTTTGAATTAATCGTCTCTTTAAAATCCATTTTTAGGGTTTCGTATCTTAAAAGCAAAAAATGGAACCCTTATAGGATCACACATGTGTCTGTCTGTCACAGCCAATTTGCTCCGATTTTAATGGACCGATTAAGCTGGAATTTGGTACACATTATGTATTTCTGTGACCCAAACACGGACGTGTAACGTAAGTAAATTAATTTTGAATATCAGGGTATTGGGAAAAAAAAAAAAAGTTTTGCTAACTGTACCGTGTGACATATCAAATGAAAAAGCTTGTTGCGAGGATCTCAAATATTTTTCGTTATAATTTTAAATGAAATACATTCAAAAATATTTTAGAAAATAGATGAAAATTGACCATAATCTCCGAAACTATTGAGCCTAAAATAAAAAAAAAATACAGATAATGGTTCTTTACCCATAAATTACAAGAAAACCTATAAGAAGTCTATGGCATTAAAATAAGATGGTAAATCTCTCAATTTTGTGTGTATAAACACACATTACATTTCAGTTGGAATGTATGGGAGAACATGCTTTTCAACTACAATGTTAAGTTTGTATTTGGGCTAAATTCATCCCAACTACGGAACCCTTCGTTGTGTGTTGTCCGACACGCACTTGGCCGGTTTTTTATTAATCGTCTCTTATAATCCCTTTTTGTGTATTATCTATGGCTTATGCTGTGTTTCTCCTCCACCCTTTTGGGTTACATTTATTTGGTTTCGATACAGATGATTAAACGCGTAGGTAGTGCTCTATTTCTGACTGTTCTATTCTTGTAAATCCTATTCTACAAAGTAAAGGCACAATTTGGGCTGCATTTTTACGACGCGAAAACATTCGCGTCTATTGAACACACCCTAAAATGTTTTCATGTTCAGACTAAACTTTAGTTTTAGTGTTACACAATGTGTGAAAAAAAAAAGTGTGGCACTCGGGGACTGCCGCGGTAAAGCTATTGCATAGCATTTGTAACCTCCATACTTCCTATTTGTCAACGCTACACTTGGGATGATGACGGATGATGACATAAAACAAAAATTACGTTCCCATGACAACGTGATGTTGTCATGGGAACGTAATTTTTGTTTTATGTCATCATCCGTCATTACATGGTAGGCGGAGCGGGGGTGTTAGGTTTTTTTCGTTACGGAATTTCTTGATTCGGTCGCCGCGCTCAAAGCCCGCGATAAAAGCTATGCAATAGCTTAATACTTTTTGGTAATATTATTGCAGTACCTATGTGCACTTTATGGATCAGACAGGGTTTTTTACACATTGTATGTGAAATACAATAGACGTGGATTTATTTAGTAGCCTGTTCTGCTTAGCTATTTCTAAAGAGCTATAAAAAACTCCAGAAAGAAATCAACACGTGTTTCACCTCTCAACAAGGCATCCTCAGGATGACGATTGACTTGTCGCGAACTCAAAATTCAAAAATTCAAAATTCAAAAGTCATTTATTCAAACTAGGCTGAGAATCAGCACTTTTCGAACGTCAAAATTACATAAGACAGTCCCCCAAAAACGCCCACCCTTCACCACTTCCTAGTGCCTTTAGCTGGGAAGAAGAAGTGGCGCAACAAACTCCCCAGCAGCACAGCTGTCTGTTCAAGTTAGAGAATGATTCTATACAATAGTATACAAAATAACCTACATTATGCAACACAAAACACAATTCAAATGATAAATTATAGGCCATATGTCAGCTAGCACACGCCAATATACCAACCAAAAAACATCGAGGACTGTACTCAAGCATTATTAAAAAAAATAAAAAGAAATTAAAACTAAACGTAAACAGAACTAAATATCTAAATAAAAGCCTCCAGACATAAAGGGCGTGCCCGCTTACATAAAGCTGTAATTGGCAGTTATAAATGATAAAGTAGGACCATCGAGATAAAAAAAATGAACAGTTAATTACTAGTAACAATAACAAAACCATGATCAGCAAGACGACCAGTCACCACAAGCAGCACCCGTTCACGAGCATAACGCAAAGATCAGCCATTACCCTCCTCGCCATATTTGAGGGAAGGAGGCAACCCGACCCCCGACGCTACCGCAAGCAGTGACATCTAAGGGAGCATGACGAACTTGCTGCCGGTTGCTCAGGCAAAAAATAATATGATCAATTGTCGAGGTCGCAACAACTTGAACACGAACTCGAACACGGCGTGTTGTCACTCCGAGCGCTGAACACATTGAATGTGTTTGTCTTTATTTTTGTCTCAAAGCTTGACAGTAATTCTAATGAATATAATAATTAAAAACGTAGTGTAGGTTTAAATAATTAAAACTGAAGTCTGAGACGTTTGCCCTTTGAACTTAGGGTTTCCTATTATTTCAAGATTTTCTTTAGAACCACCCTGAACAAAACAAAAAAGGTTTCACAAAAAGTGCGTGATAATTGGGTAACACCTTACAATGGCAATGCCTTTCATTTTTAACTGATTTAAAAAAGAAGGAGGTTATCAATTTCAGTGTGTTTTTTTTTGTATGTTTGTTACGCGATTACTTCGCCAATTATGAATTGATTTATTTACAAAAAAACAACTGACTTCCGAGACTCCTCCGTGCCTCGGAAAGCACGCCAAACTGTTGGTCCCGGCTGTCATTCGTGGATCTTTGACAGTCGTTACGGGTCGTCAGAAGCCCGAAAGTCTGACAACCAGTCTTACCAAGGGGTATCGTATTACCCAGTTACTGGTTTGTGGACGTCAGATAGGCAGTCGCTCCATGTAAAATACTGGTATTCAGCTGCATCCGGTTAGACTGGAAGCCGACCCCAACATAGTTGGGAAAAGGCTAGACAGATTGATTGAATAAAAAAAAAAAACTTAATCAGGCGGAATTTTCGTTACGTAATTTTCGGCAGATGTGTTGCTACGCTAAATAACCAATGGTTGAACAAAAAAGAAACAGTGAAGCTCCGGGAGTGCCGACAGAAGTGGAAACTTGAACAAGATCGCCTTGGTGGAAGAAAAATACTTGCATAGAACATTGGTCCGTAACCTTATCTAAATAAAGAGCACAATCGCGTTTACAAAAAAGAAATACTTCCAAAATCTTTAAAGTAAAAATATTTGCATAGAACATTGATCCGTAACACAATATAAATAAAGCGCACAATCGCGTTTACAAAAAAAAAAATACTTCCAAAACCTTTAAAGTAAAAATACTTGCATAGAACATTGATCCATAACGTAATATAAATAAAGAGTACAATTGCGTTTACAAAAATGAGGTGTCGGTAACGGTGTCGCGAGTTCAATTGTTTTTTCCATCTCAAAAATGCCCAATGCACCTAAAGAAGTTTTCACTTCAAAAACTGTAAATCTGATGTTATCAGTGCGTGTCCCTCTGGAAATTCGGTGTGGCCAAATTTCATAGATATGGACGCAAAAGATAGCTGTAACTTGAATGCTTGCCGAAATATCTGAAGCAGAAGGTCGCGGGTCAAGGTCAATGGTTAGGTTTGTGTATAAATAAATTGGATGGATTAAGAACACAACGAAGAGCCAATTGTTTATAGATTGTCTTGTGTTTAAACTTAGTAACAAATATAATTGTTAAAATTAAGAAAAAAACAGTTTACTTTGTGTATTTAATTTCATCACCACTGCTCTCAAAACGGTGAAAGAAAACATCGTGACGAAACCGCCATGTCCTATAACCAAAAAATTCGAAGACATGTGACATCTACCAACCCGCACTGGGCCCGCGTGGTGGATTACAGCCCACTCCCTCTCACCGAGAGGAGGCCTGTGTCCCAGGAGTTGGGAACATTATAAGCTGGTTATGATTATAAAAAAACCCCTGACACAAACACTTCTTCCTTGCTCTTTCCTACTCCATCACCAGACATTGCTCACCATCTATCTATAACCTATTCATTGAGACCATTCAAATGAGCCCAAACACGATACCTGTGCTGTAAGTTGGTAAGGGAGTTGGGTATCCTGCAAATTCCAGGTGATGCTGCAGCATCAGTCCAAGGTTACTACTATGTTCTTCTAATAACATTACAGTAACAGAATACCAAATTTCAAATCGATCAGACCTGTGGAAGATACTCACATCCATTCATCAACTAGAAAAAAAGCTGATAATCTTCAAACGGCTGAACCGATTTTGATAAAACATGTCTAAGAACCATTGCTAGAAAACCTGATTTTAAATCGGTTCACCCGTTTAAGAGCTACGGTGCTACAGACAGACACACACATAGCGGTAAAACTTATAACCCCCTCTTTTTGCGTCGGGGGTTAAAAAGTAGAAGTTTATGTCCAAAAGTAGTGTGAATTAGTTATTTTAGTTCTTTAGAAGTATATTCAGGGTTTTTTTAATTCAAATTGGATATTGACTTATATCCTTAGTTAGTCTTTTCTACTTTTTGGTTCAGCTTTTTGGTACAGACATTTTTTTTCTTCAATCAAGTATTTTGGTATCTCAGTTGAGCTGGTAACTGAGAAATTTTAAGTGGTCAAGCGGTTTGGTTATTCAGTTAAACCGGTTTGATAATTTATAGATAAACTTTTTTGATGTTCTAGTTTGTGTAGTTCTTAACTCAGAGATTTTTTGCTCTCTCTCTTTTAGTCAAATCGTTTTCGTTCTTTAGTCCAAGTGTTTCTGAACATAGTCTTAAGCATGATTTCAAGTCGCCTAGACTGTGTTTTCGTGGGTCGCTGTTGTGCCATGGGCTGCTACAACGGTGATTCACTAGTATTTGTGTCAGTTCTTACTATTATAGTTGTAAGTCTTATTAGTCATTTGTGAGTTATAATTATATATGATACTTGAATAAAGATAATTCTATTCTATAGTTCCAATTCAACCAATTTAAAACAACAGAAAAACAATGCAAGCTTATTCACACCTTCGAGTGGAAGCAATGCTCTATCAATATCAAATGACATTGTTTTCAGTTCAACTTGTGATATCAGCGTGAAGATTAGATTAGAACCTACTAGAAATGGGGCTGACTGGCTGATATCAGGCACTGTTATTGGAAATTGGCATTACTGCTATTGTAAAGGTGTGTCCAAACATTGAGCGGCAAGAGTGAGGCAGCAACATGCGGCGTTTGCTGGACACATTTCTGCCGCACTCTAGTTAGGACCAAACCGACGAATGTTTGCGCGGCACATCCGAGACACGCCGCGCACCTCCTTCTGCGAAGCGGTAATGCTCGCGAAGGAGGAGGCAGAACGCGTGAGGGAGAGGCAAATTTCGCGCCCTCACGCCCCTAACCGCCGCAGGAGGAGACGCCCGGGGCGGGAATCGCGAGCCGATTTCCGGCCACCGTAGGCGCGGGCTTGCGGACGGTGAGCAATGGGTAGCTCGCCGTCCGATAAGGACCAAGCCCGGGTCGACGGCGCGTTGTGTTCCACGCGCGCCTGAAAGAGATGTCAGCAGAATTGACGGGGTCCGCTAGGGCCAATGCCTGCCGGGGGTTCCAAGAAAACCAATAGGGAAATCGTGGCCCTCGGCAACAGGGCAACCGAAGGAACACGGGTGGGTTTTAGTCAGTAAAAGTCTGACACGCCCTCCCGCTCCACCCAGAGCGGGAGAAGTTACTTGATAATTTCCCACCCAAAAAAAAAAAAAAAAAGATACGCCGCGCACTTCAGTTGGCAATATCAATCTGCTTAGTCTTTAATACGTCCAGACACAATTAGTGACGAATGTTACGTGTCTTCAGAACCTCGAAAGTATGACAACCAGTCTTACCAAGGGGTATCGTATTACCTAGTTACTGGGTTGCGGAGGTCAGATAGGCAGTCGCTCCATGTAAAATACTGGTATTCTGCTGCATCCGATAAGACTGGAAGCCGACCCCAACATGGTTGGGAAAAGGCTAGTCAGATTGATGTAATATAAATTATATTATAATATAATATCGTAGGAAGTAGTATTAATAAAATGGCATGTCAAAACATAATAGCATGAATGCAGCCTGAAAAATGGTTTCGCTAGACCGTTCCGGTTTCGACCCGAGCCACGGATGCTTTTGTTATGTACATTTTGGACTACATTCATAATTCATTATTAAAATAATCTTTGTGAGCTAAAAGATGTAACATTTTTGTATCATTCTTGTCCCCACTGCTGGGACACAAGCCTCCTCTTTGTGAGAGGGAGTGGGCCGTAATCCACGCGGGCCCAGTGCGGGTTGGTAGATGTCACATGTCTTCGAATTTTTGGTTCTGGGACAGGCCGGTTTCCTCACGATGTTTTCCTTCACCGTTTTGAGAGCAGTGGTGATAAAATAATTTACACAAAGTAAAGCGCCTGTCTGGGTTCAAACCTACGACCTACAACTCGCAAGACGCGGTCGTTACCACTGGGCCACCACTGCTCTTCAAACATCACTTCGAAATTCGAACGATGTCTTGTTGTGAATCCGCAATGATTTACTTTAAAATTATACGATAGACGTTGATATATTTAGTAACCTGTTTCGCTTAACTATTCATAAAGAGCCATAAAAAGCCTGTAAGAAATTGATACGTGTTTCACCTCTCAACGAGGCATTCTTAGGATGACTATTGACTTGCCGCGAACCCGAACACGCCGATTTCTTACAGGGTTTTTTGGCTCTTTAGGCAAGCAGAACAGGTTACTAAATATATCTACGTCTATTGTATTTTATAATGGATTTCCGCAAGGTCACGCCTGAATCAATTAACTGTGATTTATTTTAAAAACAAATGAGTTCGCTTTCGAATTGTGTGAGCTCACTTGAGTGAGGTTCCAAGTGAACTTTACAAAATAGCACTAAGTACTTAATTTTTGCAGAAAAACAAGGCTGTATTTCTACTTTTAGTATTGAGAGTTTAATCGAATCACTTTTAATCTGTTTATAAACATCTTGTCTAACCTTATAGAATAAAAAAGATAAGGCAATATTGCTCCAATTATCTCACTAGATAGTACCGCCAGGAATTCCTATTAAAAGCCTAGTATATCCGTACATTGCCTAGATCTAGATTAGATTAGAACTCGCTGGAAATAGGGGTAATAAGATGGCGGTCGGTACTAATAAAAGGAGATATTAAAATGTATATTTTTATTACACGCGAATATTTTAATGTTTGTTTTAGCAAGAAATATTAGTTTTTGTAATGTTTTGTTTAGCTTGGCTTCAGGGAATAAATCGCATTATGGTTGCATTTCGTTTTGTTTGTTTATGTTTCCTCTTAAATGAGACATAATAATAATTTATTATGGTTTGCTTATAAGTGAATAGATTTGTATTGTGTAATGCGATTGATTTTACGAACTTTTGCTCACCAGTCCGCGCCATATCTGAACGAGAAATATATTTTGAATACCTGAATCTGACTATTTTTAATCGAAATTTAAAAAGTGTGGCATAACATTTGTTGTCATGAACTAAAATTATTATTCACACCTACAACACATCGACTTCAGGTGCAAAAACAGTACTTTTTTCTTTTCTTTTGCTTAATACACCGTGAAATTTGAATCACAGTTTTGCTAGAACAAACTTTATTCAGACCATGGTCTACTCAACTACTTTTCAAAGTACATAGGAACATCAAACAAAAACACGTGTCTGCACAAATTGGGAATGGTTATTACCGAACCACAATGAAAAAAAAAAAAAATTAATTATGTTTAAAATTAGCTTCTACCCGCGACTTCATCTGCGAGCCTATTTTAGGGGTATGAGGAACAGGGTGTAAAGTTCACTCATCCACCATAGAAAAGGGAGGATCCTCCGACCAGACGGTTGTTGTGTCTGTTGGGCAACTGCCCTTCAGTTTGAAGTTGAAATCTTGTATGTATGTCTATCTCTCGGTAAACTCTAACTGCGCGATGCAGGATTTGTGTGACGTCATGTCTATGTTGCGTAGTTCGTATGTGGCGGTGTAACCGCTACATCACTCCCCTCTGGAGACCGGAGGTCGATAGTGGGCTGAATCTTGCGATGCTTCACACAGTGCCAAGTGTGGTTCCAGTGAGTCGGAACCGGGCGCCACATAGTTCGCGGTGAGTCGGAACTGTCTGTGGTGATTGTGGTGATTGCGGTGATTGCGGTGATTCCCCAGTGAGTCGGGATGATGAGGCTGATAGCGTTGATTCCCCAGTGAGTCGGGGTGATGAGGCTGCTAGCGTTGATTCCCCAGTGAGTCGGGGTGATGAGGCTGAGGGTGATGACCAGGAATGCGCGTTTGCTGCATGCTGGTGGTCAGGATACCCGTTGAAGCCGTGGGTGCTGGCTGTGTGACTCGCCTCACGAAAGCTTGAGGGAGTGATGATGATGACGTCACGCCGAAGTAATTGCACGAAGGCTGCGTTGACGTTCATACTCGGGGTCACCAATTTAGGGGTATGAGGAACAGGGTGTATAGTTCACTCATCCACCATAGAAAAGGGAGGATCCTCCGACCAGACGGTTGTTGTGTCTGGTGGGCAACTGCCCTTCAGTTTGGAGTTGAAATCTTGTATGTATGTCTATCGCTCGGTAAACTCTAACTGCGCGATGCAGGATTTGTGTGATGTCATGTCTATGATGCATAGTTCGTATGTGGCGGTGTAACCGCTACACTATAACCTTCCTCAAGAACTGGGCTATCCAATGCAAAAATATTTTTTCAAATCCGACTGGTAGTTTCGAAGATTATCCCTACATACGAACTTACAAACAAACAAACTTAAATATTGTTATAGATTATTATTTGTTTTTATAGTTTAAAAAATATTGGTCTTGAAATCAAAGTTAAGTAATTTACTTTAAAAACTTCAAAGAAAAAGAACTTCTTTATCAATAATCTCCAAAACTATTATTTTAATTAAACAATTCTTTGATTTGATGTTATTAAATTAACTTTTCTCATTATCATTAATTATAGAGCCGGTCGGCTATTTCGACTGTGGGGTAATTTTAACTAATGAGAACTGAGTAGGATAGCAATTATATCCCCGCCTGACTATAATTTCTTTATTTATTATTTTTAGGAAGTGTATTATAGTGTGCCGCTAGCGGCGTTTTCTCACTATCGGATAAAGAGCCGCAATTTGCGGCAAAATAGTGGCGCCTTCCTAGAACCGGTTAAAGTGCCGTAAGGATTTGCATTGTCACTGTCACTTATTATTTGGGTTGAGTGTTGAGATTAATTCGCTGTTTTGATTTGTATTTGTTTTACTAGTGATAATTATATTAAAAGTACACTACAATGAATGAATTACGTCGTTAAAAGATTTAGTGTCATAAACATTTTGTGTATGTGCAAAAGGCAATGTTACTAGGAGAACTTAGGAGCGAAGCGAGCTCGGGACTTGGGTCACCCCGATTCGGGCAGGTTAGGTTTGAAGAGGATGGCGGGGTCTAGTGAGCGAGAGAAGCTAGTGAACAAAGGAATAGGAGCCCCGTGATATCAACCGTTCACCAGACACAACACCCCCGTCTGGTTGGAGGATCTTCCCTTTTCTATGGAGAATGAGACTCATTCCTCTAATTATCATAATTCCATTTCACTATTAATATCTAGGCTTTTTCTTTCGTGACTGACGAACAGACAGGCGAAATAAAAAAATACCTCTGCCTTCAACCCTAGACTACCACAGATACTAAAGGCATAGACAAGTAACTGTTGTTACGTCGGGTGCAGACACGCGGACTACTTATATTTTATTTTTAAAAGTATTTCACTTATCTATTTTTATTTTATTTTATTTAATGTTTATTTCTGTATCTATCTATCCGTGACATCACTGTGGGCCCTATCAGAATACCAGCGCTGCGACATTTATTTTTTAAATGTCGCAGCATATGCTGAGATAGGAGCCTTTTGGCCTCGTACAGGACTTTCTGCTTTTGGTTTTTTACCTTGTTTTTTATTATTTATTTTATTTTTTATTAATGTTTTAAGGTGAAGGTGTTTAGTTTAATTTTTTATTCCTTGTGCGAGTCTCAATAAATACTTTTTCTTTCTTTCTTTTCTTTTCTAACCCCAAAAATACTCTGCAATGGTACATTACCTTGAAACTTCACAAATGTTACAGCACAACATATAACCACAATTTTTGCACGGTTTAATTCTGCATACAATCCGACTTCATAATCAGACATCTGTATAAAATACAAAATGGCGTCATAATATACAGTATGTTTTGAAATTGTATATATTTTTTTATTAAACCACGCGGTTTGCTGTCGACGTAGATTGCGTGGGATTTTTATTTTAATATTTTTTTCATCAGAACATAAATTGCAGTGGCAGCCTAATATTGGTGTATGCCAGGGTAATTAATGGAAATAGGTTTATTTTTTACAAATAAGACGGACAATATTGAATTAGTGTGTGTACCATAATCAGCCTACTGTTCCCACTGCTGGGACACAGGCCTCCTCTCTTCAAGAGGGAGTGGGCTATATACCACCACGTGGGCCCTGTGCAGTTTGTTAGATGTCACATGTTTTTTTTAATGATTTTTGGTTCTAGGACATGCCGGTTTCCTCACGATGTTTTCGTTCACCATTTTGAGAGCAGTGGTGATGAAATAATTTACATAAGTTTAGTTAACCGTTTTCAGGAAAGCAGACATGGTGTTTCATGTTTACTTCTATAATAGTGAAAGATCTGATATGTGATTTCAATGAATAACATGAATATGAAACACCCTATATACACAGTAGTACCAACATCGGAAGTCGGGCGGTATCAATTATTCATAATTTCCGGCTGGGCGTGCATTGTTACGAATCACTTAAGGTCTGCCAACATTATGTTACCAAAATATGGTTTACTATGCGCGAATGAGTAAAAGATTTATGAAAGAATCTCGGGAAAGTATCCGGTTTTTGAAATAAAAGCGATTATTCGGTCGGCTTAGCACGAGAAAATTATAGGATTACATAAACGTCTGTTTAGAATGCCTGTTTTCCATGAAAGAGTGGGTAGGTAGAACTAAGTGAGTACCTGAACAAGATTGGGCGAGAGGCCACGGCAAATTGCCATCATTGTGGAGGCGGCTTAATTTCTGCACAGCACACGCTCGAGGAGTGCCTTACGTGGGCTACTGAAAGACGGGTCCTGGTCGCCAGAATCGGGCGAGATTTTTCTCTACCAGCAGTAGTTGGTCTGGTGGTGTCGGAATACTGGCGAGAAATGGCCTCCTTCTGTGAGACCGTGATGGTTTAGAAGGAGGTTGCCGAGCCGGATCGTGAGAGGACTGACCCCGCTCGTAGGAGAAGGCGTCGGGGAGGCAATCACCTCGACGCCTAACACGCCGGAACCCCGTCTACAACCTTTAGGGCAGGCGGGAATTTGGGATCACGGGCGCTTAGAGTGGGGACTCTGTTCGCTCACTGAGTGACCTCAGGGTAGACGGCGCACAGTGGTCACCTGTCTTGCACACTTAGGTTTCGGGGAGACCCTTTTACAGTCTTCCCAGAGATGTGCGCTAACAGGCGCTGCAAAGAGGGGGTTTAGTCTTTTGAGAGGTAACGGTGCTTCCATGTGCAGATGGTGACCACCGGGGTAGTTTTAGTGAGGTAAAAATCCCACACTCCGCGGTCTTATCTCCAAAGCTAGGGCGCCTTTTGAAGGTTTCCCATTAAAACAAAAAAAAGTTAGCCAGAACTGTTATCATGTCTCCTTTTGCCAGTTACGTTTAAGTTTCTTGTAATAGGGGGCGAGCCTTTTGCCATCAACCGGGCACAATACCAGACTTCGATTTGTTACTGAAAAACACTTGATGAAAAACCCAATAACACTTTGCTCCACCTTGATATCGAAGTCAAAACTTCATTGAATTTTATGAAGTTTAATTTTTGAACAATCTTTGCGTCATTATTTTTGAGGTTGACTTTACAACGAAGGTTATGTCTAAAAAAACTAAAAAATACCGGCCTAGTGCGTGTCGGACCACGCATAATGAAGGGTTCGGAGGAGGGAAGTTCGGATAAATTTATCCCAAAAACAAACTAAGCTTTGTAGTTGAAAAACATGCTCTCTTATACGTCACGGTCAATTCTCCAACTGCAAATGTTAGTTGGTAATCGTAATTTTTTTAAAAAAAATTTTCCTCTTCTTGTCCTGTGAGTCCTTGCTTCCTGTCAAATTTCATTATGATCAACGAGAAGTACCCTGTAAGTTTTTATTTATTTAAGTTTTGATTTTTTTTATCAAAAATATGTCACTTAAATTGCCGTATTTTTTTATTGCGTTGACCTCCAAGAGACCTCCAAGAGCTTTGAGCTCCAAGGGACCATAGACTTACGTATTTGATATTAATTTGAATATGATACCTCCACGCGTTCCTGAAAAAAAGGGTCTTGACAGATTGACAGACAAACAGACACACGGACAACGAAATGATCCTATAAAGGTTCTGTTTTTTCCTTTTGAGGTACGAAACCATAAAAATAAAACAAGCACCATCATTTATTCAAGATAACTCGAAAATGTGTACATAAGTAGGTAGGATAAAGAATGATCATAGGATGATAGGATTATGGGAGGCTTTGAAGGTCGTTTGAAGGTACTTATCATGCGGTGTTGCGAGCTTTCCGGGTTGGGAAATAGTAGGATTTCTGGGAGGACGTTTACACGTATGGCGTTAGTTTCTGGGTTACATTTTACACTGTCACATATACAACGTGTAACATTAAATGCGCAAAACCTCAGACACCCCAACAGATTTTTAATTCAATTGACCTATTTGAGAGAGAAAAAAATCATTAAAAAAATTGAAAAGGTTTTATGTGCTGTTTTAGTTCGTTAGATTCGTGTTTGCATTGAAATAAAAGCTATTATTATCCCGCGTATGAGAAAAATTTAAATTGGTCGACAACAATTTGTGTTTGTTTACCTATTTTGGCGGGTTTGCGCATGTGATGGCTTGACCTATTAGTAAATAGACACGGCAATGAAGATTTTTTTGAAAAATGTGACCTATATTTAAAGTGGTTCAATTCATTCTGCTCGTATGATAAAACCATTTTCAAGTTTTGCGCATTTAACGTTACACGTTGTATAGTAGACAATAGTGAAGTTTTCAGATAAGCTAATTTCATAATATGTCGCCAGTAGTGCCAACTCACTCAAGTGAGCGCACACAATTCGAAAGCGAACTCATTTGTTTTTAAAGTAAATCATCGCGGATTCATAACGAGATACCGTTCGAATTTCAAAGTGATGTTTAGAGAATAGCTAATGTAATATAGTTTGACCAATACCGCTGTACCGCGCCTTAGGAATACGTGGCGAGGCGGGGGGCAGTGTTGACCAATGAGCGGCGGGACGCCACCGTGCGCCGAGAGCTTTGACGAATTAGCGGCCTGCACTGCTCCCCCGTCTCGCCGCGCGCCTTCCTAAGGCGCGGTACAGCGGTATTAATCAAACTATAAAACAGAAAGGTATAAACTAGTTTATTATAACGATTATAACAAGAAAACAATTCTATGAATGACTAGGTGAAAAAGTTAACAGCTGACAGAAGTGTGTTCGTTGAGAAACGCACTATTAGGTATAGGGGCGCGCGAATCGTTCAGAAACAACGAGGTTCGATTTATGTTCTTATTTCAATAATAGCACTAAAAGGGCAGAAGATAAAAGTATTTTAGAATTGGGTAAGGTTCAATTCTGGGATCAAATCAGATCAAAATATTTTATTTCACATAAACCTACAAGGGCACTTATGAAACGTCAGAAGCACGGTTCTAATTGGTCGCTTCCTATAGAGAAGAGCTGGCAAGTAAATCCACGGTAACTCTTTTCAAAATAAATGGTTTCTACAATGTTTTCAAATTACAGTTAATAGGTATGAGAGAGGACAGTGTGATCGAATTATTTTTCAGCAGAAGTCGGTTAAGTTTTATTAAGAATTGTTTTCCTATTGAATTAATTCGTTTCTCTTCATTATTATACATATAATAGAAAATTAATAATCCCTAGGATTTTTCCAAAAGTTATTTTTCCGCAAAATAAACTCAAGGCTGTCTAAGCAACTTCTAGAAAATAAAACAAAAGAATATCAAACGTCCCCTATTTGTCAAGAATTGAATAAAAGCAAAACTAGCTAGAAATGTATTATTTAGATCTTTGTATTTAAATAGTTTATCCGTTCTGATGATAACTGCCCCGCTGATAGCTGAGCGTGAGGTCCTGGGGTTCCGTCAGGAATTTCTCCGTGGCAGCTCGGAGCCAGGATTTCTGCCCGGTTGGTGGCAATAACCTCGCCGATGCCTGTCGGGGTTGCGGGTTTGTCTGAAAGGGTTACCGTAGCCCCTGGCAACATACAGGCAACTGAAGGAACACGGGTGGGTTTTAGACAGTAAGAGTCTGACACGCCCTCCCGCTCCGCCCAGAGCGGGAGAAGTTATTTGATATGTTCACATCCAAAAAAAAAAAACGAGTTGATGTCTTTTTAATGGTCAAAATCTGGTGTTGTAACAGTGTTGCGAAATCAGTGGTTTAGTCCCATCTCAAAAATTCCCAACGTGCCTAAAGAAGATTTTACTTCAAAAAAAGGCTGTCTAAACAACTTCTACAAAATTAAACAAAAGAAAATCTAAGCACTACGTCCCCCATTTGTCAGGATTTGAATAAACGCAAACCAAGGTTTACTACCTAACTAGAAATATATTATTTGGATCCTCGTATTTACATAGTTGATCCGTCGTGTTTATATTATTATTTCTTGTGGTCGGAATTAGGTGAGGGGTTTAAACTGGATTAAGAATGTAGACTGTAGATTCGTTAGTTATTTTGTTTGTTTAATTTTAGTTTCGTAGGGAAACATAAAGCTGTGACATCTATATACAATATGTAGAAAAAACCCTGTCCATTCCGAAAGGGGTACCTAGGTATTGCAATATCAATGGCCGCAGTGACATGGTAGATGTTCACCACGACAATATTAATAAATTTGTACGAGCTTTTGTACATAATCCAATGTAAATTTAATAAAATTTTATACATTATTTCAATTATTTTCACTTGTAATCGGTTTATTCTTTTCATTTAATTTTATTATTTATTCATAATCATTTTAATTTTATTCATAAATTTTCATTTTTGAAGCATCTGAATCAGTAATTTTGATTGAATGAGTTGTTAATCTTTTTTATATTATTTTAATTTTGTTTTTTTGTATGTATATTAACTTTATAAGTATGTTGTTTAAAGCCGTTTTTATTTTTTTGTGCATGTGGTGTTAACCTATAATTCATTGTTGCACTTGTAAATGTTGCCCTAGTAATTAAGTTAGAAATGTATAGGTGTAAGCAATTGTTGGTTAACCTAAATAAATAAATAAATAACATTACCAAAAAGGGGTTCATTTTTATTTTTATTGAAAATAAAAGAGGAGGAAGAGGAGTTTGTGGCTAAGTAATAACAGCTGCACGGTTCCATCCATCAGGTTAAGCTATGCTTGCCGGGTTTGGTCTGTGGATGGGTGACCATTTTAACATACCGATACTCCTCCGTGCCTCGGAAAGCACGTTAAGCCGTTGGTCCCGGCTGTCATTCGTGGATCTTTGACAGTCGTTACGGGTCGTCAGAAGCATGAAAGTCTGACAACCAGTCTTACCAAGGGTTATCGTATTACTCAGTTCCTGGGTTGTGGAGGTCAGATGGGCAGTCGCTCCATGTAAAATACGATATTCAGCTGCATCTGGTTAGACTGGAAGCCGACCCCAACATAGTTGGGAAAAGGCTAGGCAGCTTTTTAATTTTATTGAAAGTAAAAAAAAATATTGCAATTTAAATATTAAATATTTTTGTACCAGAATTACAGCAAATTCATTAAAATTAGAAAAATTTCAACCGAGGTTATAAATTATGACTTGTAGACACCCGCTAATGGACGGCCGCCCGCGCCTCATGTAATAACCCGGTAAAAATCCCCATAGAAAAAAATGTGACGAATTTTTGAAGTGAAAAATACTTCTAAAGGCGCGTTGGGCATTTTTGAGATGCAGGGAAAAAACAATTGAACTCGCGACACCGTTACCGACACCTCATTTTTGTAAACGCGATTATGCTCTTTATTTATATTAAGTTACGGATCAATGTTCTATGCAAGTATTTTTACTTTAAAGGTTTTGGAAGATTTTTTTTTGTAAACGTGATTGTGCTCTTTATTTAGATAAGGTTACGGACCAATTTTCTATACAAGTATTTTTCTTCCACCAAGGCGATATTGTTCAAGTTTACACTTCTGTCAGCACTCCCGGAGTGCCACTGTTTATTTTTCCTTAAAATTACCACATATATAGACTCTTAGTATGATACCTAACAACACCCTCACGGATCGGACAGGGTTTTTTTACGTGTTGTGTAGTATGAAACAAAGTCGCTAATCGTGTCTGTATCAGTGGTCACTGGATTTTGATGCAGTTTTTATTTTATATTTAAGGCTTTAAGACATAACCGACTTTTAATGATTTTATACTGAAGATCATGTCTAAACGTGTAATGTTAATGATTTGGAAAAATTTTTTTTTTATAACTTAATATAGGAATATTTTAGATTTTTTTTATATTACATGGTGTAATTAATTTGTAAAGTTATGTCCAACGCGGATAAAAAAACTGAGAATCACGCAAAATCTATCAAGCGTATTTTTCTGAAACCTTCATCATGTTAAAGAAAATTTAATTATTGATATTTTAGTATACTTGTTTTATTGATATTTTAGTATACTTGTTTTATTTCAATATACCTTTTGTTTTATGTATAACAAATTAATAATGCATCTAATTTGGGACGGCGCTCCTTGATGGGCGAGTCCTATTACTGGCTGGACGTACGACGCGTTGCGTGAGTTCAGTACAGAACACACAAGCTAACCACTCAAGGTCACTGGCATATATCTGCGTCTTAAGTTATCTCGGAAGGTTTAGTCGTAAGTCGTAAAAATCGTGTGAAGCTGGGTCGCAAGTAACAAGTAACATAAACCTTAGTCGAAAGTTAATTAGGTACTGATTATTTTAAATAACTTATTGTTGTACATACCGATTTTTTTTAACATACATTTTTGTATGTGTCATAAAATCATAATAATCTTTATAAAATACTGCCTGTGCCCCGCGGTTTCACCCGTATAAGTATCGATCCCGTGAGAATATTGGGATAAAAAGTATTTTATATTCTTCTCCAGGTCATGGTCTATCCATGTGGCAAATTTCATCTAAATCCGTTCAGCCGTTTTAGCGTGAAAGCGTAACAAACAAGCAAACCAACTTTCGCATTTATAATATTATGGTATATGGTTTACATATCTTTTAAGCCGCCTTCATATTCTACCGATTTTTGTTTATCATAAAATTGAACATTAATTAATGTATACATTTTTAACAAAGCCTCCTTTGCCCGGAGCATTTCTTTTATGTAGAACACACATTAGGTACTGCGTCTGAAAATAATTGGAAACAAGTTCAAAGTGGGTCTTATAATTTTATGTTTGTTGGTTATAAAATAAAACAGATTCATGTAGGTTTTATAGGACTTTAAAACCTTCTTTTACAAGCATTTTTTCCTCTCTCGTATTGACATGAGATAAAGGAGAATATTTCAAGCCGTGGTGAAAAAAATACCCCTTTTTAGGAACGAAATTCTTAAGACGCAGATATATGCCAGTGACCTTGAGTGGTTAGCTTGCGTGTTCCGGGATGTAACAAGTGCCAAAAAATATCGCCATATCGATTATTTTTTTCGATATATCGAAATTGATATTGTTTTTTTTTTGTTAAATATCGATACTTTTTGGCACTTCTTGCATCCCTAGGGCTGAAAGAGGCTTGATGGTCCGTCCAATACGCAGACTTAAAGATGACACACGCTACACCAAGTCTGAAGAGTCACCGGGTACGCCAACCACGCCGAGCACGGCAGCACACTGCACAGCTCCGGCCCGAACGCGCGCGCACCACGCGGCAACCGATCAGGTCGCCAGATGTCGGAGCTGATATTAGCGAGCAGCTCTTTGAGGTGGTCGGGTTCTTGATATCACAAAAAAAAGCTTCTTCGTTTAAACAGTTTTAATTATCGTTCTGCATAGGAACTAAGATAGGTATAGATATTAACAGACGTGGTCTCACGTCGGAGCTCGTAGCGGTGTGTGTGTGCGCGGGCCGCGCGCCGCATGCGCTCGTCTCTCGCGCGTCCCTTTCAGGCTCCTCTGGCTACGGAGCGAGAGGAAATGGGAGACCGTCACCTCTTTCTGCGAAGCAGTAATGCTCGCGAAGGAGGAGACGGAGCGCGTGAGGGAGAGGCAAATTTCGCGCCCTCGCGCCCCTAACCGCCGCAGCAGGAGACGCCCTGGGCGTCGGGAATCGCAGGAAGATTTCCGGCCACCGTAGGCGCGGGCTTGCGGACGGTGAGCAATGGGTAGCTCGCCGTCCGATAAGGACCAAGCCCGGGTCGACGGCGCGTTGTGTTCCACGCGCGCCTGAAAGAGATGTCAGCAGAATTGACGGGGTCCGCTAGGGCCAATGCCTGCCGGGGGTTCGAAGAAAACCGATAGGGAAATCGTGGCCCCCGGCAACATGGCATAGGAAGGAACACGGGTGGGTTTTAGTCAGTAAGAGTCTGACACGCCCTCCCGCTCCACCCAGAGCGGGAGAAGTTATTTGATAATTTCCCACCCAAAAAAAAAAAAAAAAAAAAGGCCCCTCTGGCTGGTTCGCGGTGCGTTCAGGGAACATGAGGTGGGTCACTGCGCAGTATCAAATTCATGTGTCAGCAGGGGTGAGGGGTGGAGTACTGCGGAACAAATAGCACACTTCAGAGCCGCCATAAAGTTTGACTCAAACTACATATAAGTGCGAGTAAAATCGTTAACATTCCTGAATAACAAATTCTCTACCGAACTAATTCAACACAACATCTTAGAGCCTAATAAACAAAGTCTTAACTTCAAGCCGCCATTGAATTTGGATGTAACGCATTACCTTCGCGCAGTTGAGTAACAGATTGTAATGTTCTACAACCTTACTTTACTATTCCAAACTTTACTCTTGAAGGAATAGGGTTCAGTTTTGGATGGGATTAGGAAACCCAATTTCGAAGATGGTTTTTAGTTTTACGATTATTATCAGTAGGTCTAACGAGGTAATGAATAGACAAAAGCTTGGTTTTATTAGCTAAGCGGGAAATGATAAGGCTAGCAACACTTTTAGTAGCACAGAGCTCCCTGTGAGAATTCTTGAAGAACTATCACAACAATTTCTGCCTCCAAATAATATTGGGGCGATCTCAATCGAAAGCTAACTATGAGTGCTAGTAACATTGTAAACAAACATAGTACATACTTGAGTCCATCAATGCCTGGTTGTGGCCAAGGTTTGTATAGTACTTTTCTCAAATAATGCGCGTAGATTAATTATAAATTCCAGAATCTATCACGAAAAAAACTTTTTACAAAAAAAAAACAACCGACTTCAAAAAAAAAACACTACAAAGTGAAAAATAACTTTAATTTCGGAAGTCGGTGTCTTTGGTTTTGAATTTTCGTTTGTCACCGACTTCCGAAATTAAAGTTATTTTTCACTTTGTAGTGTTTTTTTTTGAAGTCGGTTGTTTTTTTTTTGTAAAAAGTTTTTATTTTTCACTTTTTAGTTGTGGTACCTACCCCACACAAATTCGAATACCACTACCTGCTATGTAAATAACAGTGACAAGAAGTTATCATAATATCATCTACATACTAAGTGGGAAAAAATACGTATAATTGAAGCTAACTCAAGAACTACCAAAGCAAAGTTAATAAAATTTATATGGGACCACCTCTGAAGTATGATCTACCAAACAAAAAAATAATCATCAAAATCTATTCATAAAAAAAAAAAACATACAGACGAATTGAGAACCTCCTCCTTTTGGAAGTCGGTTAAAAACGATAATTTTTCAAACGCCTATTATGGTAATTTGTTTCTTCTTTACTTTAAACAGATCTATTTGCAATCTAAAATGAAATTTAAATAAAATTTATGATAGGTTGCCTCCTTAGTTGACATGCGTTGAACTAAAAAGTTCGTTACATTTTTTTAAATAACACGACAAATGTAAATTTTCACAGTAATTTATTCGGCCGCTAAACACGACAGATACTTATGGATTTTCATACAAACATTGCCGGCCGACAGATTGCATGTATTGGACCAGTACAGCATTTTCGATTTCTTTCGAAGGTTGTCAAAATAATGCTCGTATTTCCAAGCATGTTTGAGAAAAGACATTTTACATTAGTTTCGGTGACGTAACGGCCAATCTCTTGGTCGCAGGTGGATTGCCTGTTTGCATTTTGCAAACCTCTAAAAAGCCTGGATTAGACATATTTTTTTGACGTGATAACGTCTTATAAATCGATGAACGCCGGCTGCAGGCATGAAAAACTGTCACGTTCCGCCTGAGCCGAGTGTGCAAGCGAGAGCGCCAAACAAGCGATAGAGAGGCACGATCGGCTTAAGCGTTCGGCTTGTGACGTTATCACGTAAAATCATCGTCCGTAAACCGACTTTACAGACAACCAATTTAATTTTTTAACCGACTTCAAAAAAAGGAGGTTTCTCAATTCGACCGTATATATTTTTTTTTTTTTTTTTTATGTGTGTTCGCTGATAACTTCGTCGTTTATGAACCGATTTTGATGATTCTTTTTTTTTTGGAAAGGAGATATCCCAAGGATGGTACCATGATAAGGAAACCAGGACCTGATGATGGCATCCCAGAGAAATCGAGGGGAACCTTCGAAAATCGTAGTGGCGACTAGTGCGTTTGTTATTTCATTACTTAAGTATTTTAAACCACTACTATTTAATGAAGGTCTGGAGTCGATCTGATGACGAAGCCGAAAGACAGTCGAGGGAACTCCTCAACGGTTTACAGCAATTACCTGGTGTTTGGGCTTGATTAATTTGTATTGATGAGAACTTTACACCTAGATGGGTTGTGACTGTCATTAGGGGTCTGATGATGAAGACGAAGGACGGTCAAGAGAACTCCTCAACGTTTTACAGTATCTACCTTGTGTTTGGACTTAATTCATTTTTTAGTGATAAGAACTTTGCACCCATATGGGTTGTAAGTGGCTCTATTTTTGTCCCTAATATAGTTTTTTAACCGACTTCAAAAAAAGGAGGTTTCTCAATTCGACCGTATATATATATATTTTTTTTTTTATGTGTTCGCTGATAACTTCGTCGTTTATGAACCGATTTTTATGTTTTTTTTTTTTTTTGGAAAGGAGATATCCCAAGGATGGTACCATGATAAGGATTTTATTCAACAACTAATAAGTTTCACTACAAAATAAAACATAAAATCATTTTTAACCGACTTCCAAAAGGAGGAGGTTCTCAATTCGTCTGTATGTTTTTTTTTTTTTTTTTTGTCTGTTTGTTACGCGATTACTCCGCCAATTATGAATAGATTTTGATGATTCTGTTTTTGTTTGATAGATCATACTTCAGAGGTGGTCCCATATAAATTTTATAAACTTTGCTTGGGTAGTTTTTGAGTTAGCTTCAATTATACGTATTTTTTCCCCACTTAGTATGTAGATGAGATGATAACTTCCTGTCACTGTTATTTACATAGCAGGTAGTGGTATTCGAATTTGTGTGGGGTAGGTACCACAACTAAAAAGTGAAAAATAAAAACTTTTTACAAAAAAAAAACAACCGACTTCCAAAAAAACACAACAAAGTCAAAAATAACTTAATTTCGGAAGTCGGTGGCAAAAAACGAAAATTCAAAACCAAAGACACCGACTTCCGAAATTAAGTTATTTTTGACTTTGTTGTGTTTTTTTGGAAGTCGGTTGTTTTTTTTTTGTAAAAAGTTTTTATATAGGAAATTATCATATAACTTCTACCGCTCTGGGCGGAGCCGGCGTGTCAGACTCTTACTGACTAAAACCTACCCGTGTTCCTTCAGTTGCCTGTATGTTGCCAGGGGCCACGGTAACCCTTTCGGACAAACCGACAACCCCGGCATCGGCCCTAGTGGACCCCTTCAGTTGTGCTGACATCTCTTTGAGGCGCGCGTTGAACACAACGCGCCGTCGACCCGGGCCTGGTCCTTATCGGACGGCAAGCTACCCATTGCTCACCGTCCGCAAGCCCGCGCCTACGAAGGCCGAGAATCGGCCTGCGATTCCCGACGCCTAGGGCGTCTCCTGCGGCGGTTGGATTTGACACTTGTCTTCATGTTTTGTCAGTTTATTCCCGGTTTCTATTTTAGATTTTCTTTTTTTATATTAAGTGCACATCAGCAGCAGTACCTACATACAAATCCATGAATATACAATGGTATGGTATACCATGTTTTCAATATTTCTTTCATATCTCCCTATCTATGTATCTTTTGAACTGTAGTTCAAGAGATACAGCGATTGTTAAGATCGAGCAAATAACGCCGAAAAAAAAACGCGTTTCTTGTATGTCCTCTATAATTTTTAATTTAATTATGTTGTTATAGCGGCAATAGAAATTTCAACTGTCTACTTATTACGGTTCATGAGATACAGCCTGCTGACAGACAGACGGACGGACAGCGGAAGCTTAGTAATCCAGTTGGCACAATTTAGGTACGGAATCCTAAAAACAATCTGCTTCATTCACTGACTGACAAATGCACAGTCTAAATTGCTGGGTTCAGAAACGTGAAAAATCAGTGCTGTGTGTGTAATACCTCTGAAATTTTGCAGAAGATTTCTTTATATAATGAAGGTTAGCACTAAGGAAGGAGGCCCGAAAGTCTGACAACCAGTCTTACCAAGGGGTATCGTATTACCCAGTAACTGGGTTGTTGAGGTCAGATAGGCAGTGGCTCCATGTAAAATACTAGTATTCAGCTGCATCTGTTTAGACTGGAAGCCGACTCCAACATAGTTGGGAAAAGACTAGGCAGATTTCAGATTGATTGAAAGTAACAACATAATCTCATACCTTTAAACGAGTAATTCTTGTTTAAATGTATATATGTCACCGTAAGATTGTGAGAACCGTTAGTTTATAATCTGTCGGAATTATTTCCGTTAGATTATAAACTGTCGAAAAATTGTGAACTGGGTGAAATGGGTTAGGTTAGGTCAGAACTGTGACCAACCGGGCGTGAGCCGAGCGAGCGCTACTTCCAAGTTGCTCGCAGCCAGGCAAGCTATTTGATATTAGCGCAAGGTGCGTTACGTCGCAAGCAAGTTTGATACCAGTCGTGCTATTCTGTAATTAGGTGAAGTGAGCGTGGAGTGAGCTGTCAGTTGCTAAGGATTGTCATTATTGGCAGCTCACTTCACCTAAGTTATCACGGTGAGATTTTTACAGAATAGCACTACAGTTCATAATTTGTCGGTTTCCCATGGAAAGATTATAAACTAGCGAAAAATAATGCGTTAAATTGTAAATGGTTCGTTAATCTGAATCTCGGAAACGGCTCCAACGATTTTCATGAAATTTAGTATGCAGGGGGTTTCGGGGGCGATATAGCTAGGTTAAATTTTTTTGAAAACTTCGTTAAAAAAACACTACAAAGTGAAAAATAACTTTAATTTCGGAAGTCGGTGTCTTCGGTTTTGAATTTTCGGTTTTTGCTACCGACTTCCGAAATTAAAGTTATTTTTCACTTTGTAGTGTTTTTTGGAAGTCGGTTGTTTTTTTTTGCAAAAAGTTTTTATTTTTCCCTTTTTAGTTGTGGTACCTACACCTCACATATCCGAAAACCACTACCTACCTGCTATGTAAATAACAGTGTCAGGAACTTTTCATATGATCCACATACTAAGTGGGAAAATGTACGTATTATTGAAGCAAAAACTATCGAAGCAAAGTTGATAAAATTTATATGGGACCACCTCGAGACCATACTCTTTCAAACAAAAAAAGAATTTTAAAAATCGGTCCACAATTGACGGAGAAATCGGTGGACATACATAAAAAAAAAAAAAAAACAAACATACGCGACGAACATATAACCTCCTCCTTTTTGGAAATTGGTTAAAAAAAACCGAGTAAAGCGGTCATCCAGATTATTAATAACTTGACCCACATCTCCTAGTCTAGTTAATACAGAAAGAAGGCATTTTCTTATTACTGTCGCGACTAATAAGTAGCTCTCGGTGAATACATGAATAAGAATGGAGAAGAATATTGAGATGAAATGAGGACATACTTAGGTTATGTCACGCCACGGAGGTCGAGTTTTTACAAAGAGTTTAGTCTATGACCGCCTGTACTGAAAAGTAAAAAAAAAAACACTGGCACTCTGGGAGTGCCCACAGAAGTGAAAACTTGAACAAGATCGCCTTAGTGGAAAAAAATTCTTATACATATAGAACATTGGTCCGTAACCTTATCTAAATAAAGAGTACAATAACGTTTACAAAAAAAAAAAAAACCAAAACCTTTAAAGCAAAAATACTTGCATAGAACATTGATCCGTAACTTAATATAAATAAAAAGCACAATCGCGTTTATGAAAATGTGGTGTCGATAACGGTGTCGCGAGTTCAATTGTTTTTTCCCATCTCAATAATGCCCAACGCGCCTAAAGAAGTTTTCACTTCAAAAAAATTGTTGAGTTTTTATTCATGTCAGCGAATTATTTTATGACTAGCTGTGTGCCTGATGGTATTTTCCATCGGCAAATATAATAAACTTTCATTCAAACTCTTGTCCCCTATTTAGAGGTCCCTTTAGGGGTTTTTCTTTTAGTATTTTCACTATTTATACTCGAGTTCGAGTTCGAACCCAAGGAACTTTTTGGTTTCATGTGCGTATTGTATAATGATCACTCGCTTCAACTTCTCAACGGCATGTGAAGCCAAGAGGCCCATGGGCGACTTTAAAAGTCTGACACCAGGTTAGTCTCTAACCGCACGAAAAGAAGAAGAACATTTACACTCGACTGGCGTGGAGTATGCTAACTATACTATTTTCCCCAGTTGGCACTTGATTAACAACTTGGTCGGATTGAATTTAAATCACAAATGAGTAAAGTTTTAGAGGAACAACAGCTTTTGAGAACGACAATTTGAGCAGAATACAAACGTATGTAACCCGGGATATATAATATAAATGGGGTATATTTATAAACGTTGCTTAAGGTAAAGTCATGATTCATCATCAGCCTATAAATGTTCCCACTGCTGGGACACAGGCCTCCTCTCTGTGAGAGGGAGTGGGCCGTAATCCACCAAGCGGGCCCAGTGCGGGTTGGTAGATGTCACATGTCTTCGAATTTTCGGTTCTAGGACATACCGGTTTCCTCACGATGTTTTCCTTCACCGTTTTGAGAGCAGTGGTGATGAAATAATTTACACAAAGTAAAGCGCCTGTCTGGGTTCGAACCTACGACCTACAACCTACAACTCGTAAGTCGCGGCTGTTACCATTGGGCCACCACAGCTATCCATGAACACTGCTAGTCATGATTAGCGACTGTGTAACCATACATTTTTGACATTTGAACGTCACTAAATAAACCCCTATACGCCTAATTAGCCGAAACGGGCTTAAAAGAGGTGTAATTATAGTCCACATTCCGCCAGTTATGTTTTATAACTGAGGGAATTCTCAGTATCAATCTGGAGTATAGATTATACTCCGAGCTGATACTGAATATCCACTTTCCTTGACTTTGAAAAGCTTGCAACTGGATGAACGGGGCAATTTGCATTACATAGAAATCAAAACTATTCAAAGTCAAATCATTTATTTCAAATAGGCCCATGTAAGGCACTTTTGAACGACAAAATTTACAAAATAATAGAATTGATTCTAGTCGCCCCTTCCAAAAGGTAGTTTTCGTACGGAGAGGAATGGGCAAGAAACTCCACCGTTACTCTTTTAAAATGTTTTCAATAGTTTGTTTAGGTACATTATTTAAATAATTATATGTGAAGACGATGCACCTAGAATATAATTACTACACCACAATAGGTAAAAAGAATTAAAAATGAAATAAAAATAAGGCAACGACAGATAATTTAATTATGTGACGAATACATGGTGCTCACATATTTACAAACATTGTAAAAGTAGACGATAATTCAATGGGAGGACCGCTTTTCAATAAAAGGACTCCTTGTTCATCTACCTCCAAAACTGCCTTTACAGGGTTGCCAGACGAGTGCGAGTGAATTATCGTATCAGTATTCGAAAATAATCGCAACAGATGAAAAATTATCGTATAAAAACTGCCAGAGCCGCGCGGAAAGCGTATTTCCGACCTTGACGATCCCTTAATCCTCCTCCAGGAGAGCAGTAGGGAAACCAGCACAGACGCTGCCCATCATTCTGACCTCACCGCCGAGGTCCTTTGCGATCGCGTTTGCGCCCCCGAGTAAATGATACTCCCCCCGATCCTTGCTCGATAACGAGGTACCGGAGTTGTTATAGCTGAGCACGTAACTTTAAATTCCGCGATTAATAATCATGATCAAAACTTTGATCTAGGTCGTCCCATCCTTGATGTCCTCCCTCCGGTTGACGCCCTAAGCCGAGGTTCATACCCCACAGGGAGTGCCCTTAGCGAGCGTTCACCTAGTTTTAATTAGCATAGTTTTAATTAGCATAGTTTATATTAACCCCTGGCTGGACGTTTTAAGTGTAGTAGCTTAAGGCCCCCACAGAAAAGCCCGGTTAAGTAGTCATGATCTCAGAGGTCAACTACGATGGGCACGCCACAATTGCGGCGATAAGACCCCTCTTTGAGGAGTGGCTTGAGAGGCGCCACGGCGTCCTCACCTGCCTGACGCAGGTCCTCACCGGACACGGCTGCTTCGGGAGGTTCCTGTTCAGGATAAGGCGGGAGGAAACACCCGGGTGTCACCATTGTGTGGATCGGCCTGAGGACACGGTGAAGCATACGGTGGAGGTCTGCCCGGCTTGGGCGGAGCAACGCCGTGTCCTCGTAGAGGCGATCGGCGGCGGTGATCTCTCGCGTCCGGCCCTGGTTCAGGCCATGGTACGGAGCGAGAGGAAATGGCAGGCCGTCACCTCCTTCTGCGAAGCGGTAATGCTCGCGAAGGAGGAGGCGGAACGCGTAAGGGAGAGGCAAATATCGCGACCTCACGCCCCTAACCGCCGCAGAAGGAGACGCCCGGGGCGGGAATCGCGAGCCGATTTCCGGCCACCGTAGGCGCGGGCTTGCGGACGGTGAGCAATGGGTAGCTCGCCGTCCGATAAGGACCAAGCCCAGGTCGACGACGCGTTGTGTTCCACGCGCGCCTCAAAGAGATGTCAGCAGAATTGACGGGGTCCGCTAGGGCCAATGCCTGCCAGGGCAATCGTGGCCCCCGGCAACAGGGCAACCGAAGGAACACAGGAAGTAAAAGTCTGACACGTCCTCCCGCTCCACCCAGAGCGAGAGAAGTTATGTGCTAATCCATGCGTCATGTTCGTGAATGGGTGCCGTCAGTTGGGACTGGTAATCTCTTAGCTGCCAGGGCTAATTTTTTTTTTTGAATTGTTCTTTGTTTTATCTTTTTATTACGGACGCTTCTAACGTGCACGTCTTTCTACATTGTTCTCACATGTTTAATTTCAACATGAATGATGTAACCAATATTTTGTAACATTTTTTTTATTTAAAAGAGTGTCCGTGGAGTTTCTTGCCCGTTCTTCTCCATAGGTACCTACTACGCTTTGGAATTGGCAACTAGCTTCATACCTATTTCTGACTGACCGATTCCTTAACAATTCAAAAGTGCCTGTAAATGGTTTAATTGAAATAAATGCTTTGAGTTTGAGATTGAGTTTATCACATTATTTTGGCTGAACAGTCGTTTCATCCCACTTCGGAAGAGGGTTGCAAATTATCGTACTTTTGCTTACGATAATCTATATTGTATTGTACAGCATACCGGTGTCGCGATAACGTGTGACTTACACGGCACTCGCACGGTATTGTAAAGTACGTGTATGACGCATTTTGTGCACGAGTAAAACAATTCAGAACACAGAGATCCTCTTGTTTTTGCATTATTTATTTCAGTAGCTTCCTTCGCGAAAAAAACGGTTATAAAAATAAATTCCACATTTTTATGGAAGTTTCAAGGAAATCGAGGTCGAGATTTTAAGAGCAAAGTTTTCAAGTCTTTGTGGGGGAAATGGAAGGAATGTTTTAATTTTTATCTTTGCTATAGTTTGACCGAAACCGGGGGTACCGCGCTTTAGGTATGTGCGCGGCGAGACGGGAAGGCAGTGCAGGCCGCTTCAAGCCTCGTGTAGACTGGCGCGACGCGACTCTAACAAAACAATTTCTGAGAAAACTTCATGGTAGGACACCAGAGAGATTACCAGTGTCGGGTCGCGCCGTCGCGTGAGTCGCGTCGCGCTAGTCTGCACGAGGCTTAAGAGCGTTCATTTACCTGTTTTGATTAATTTGACAATATTACTGTAAGGAAATAAGAAATATGGCTAACTAGTGAACTAGAATATTAATAATGAATTGCAATTATAACATTGAATTTGATGTTTTATCTGTTTTAAGTGTACAAAAGGCATTTGGAAAGGTTCCAAATACTTTTTTTACATCTAAAACTAAATAATCGGTATTACTATATTAATTATTGCATTTTAATCAATATTTTAGTATGCTAGTTAGCCATATTTCTTATTTGCTAAATTAATCAAAACAGCGAAATATTTGCTAGCTATTTGCGACGTTGTCCACTTTCTGTATAAACGCTGTTAAGACCAGGCACTCCAAACGCCATTTCCACGCAAACTCCGCCCCCATGCACCCACCACTCCATTATGTGCTAAACGCTAATACATCAGTAATAAAGTTGAATATCGCGTGCGCTCTTTGGTCGTATTCAAGCACGGAACTAAATGTCGCAAGTCTCAATTCTTATTTCGTTTATAACTAAAGTCATAATTGATATAGAGAAAAAAATATCTTATATCTGGATAATACACTATATTTTCTCACTGTCAATAATTATTTTAGACGTAAAAGCCGTTTGTTTCAAGTAATCTTTAAAAAAGACATGATTTTCGAATAAAAAATGAATCGAGCGAAAATGTTCCAATTACGTAAGTAACTGTCTAATATTTGGAAAGAAAAAGATCTAATAAATCATATACTAAAGTTCCATTTTGATTGTATGCGTGACTTTTTCAGAATATTAATGCAAATTAACATACAATTTAAGGAGCCTCCTCTTAATTCGTCAACGCTCACGACGTCCCGCCCCCGCCTCGCCGTGCATTCCTAAGACGCGGTATAGTAGTATTTTAGTAGTAGGTATATAAAATTAAGTACGCCCATTTTACTAGGTAAAACCATGAACTCATTTTCAATTATTTATTCCTCTTATCGGCACAAAGTACCTAATTACTTACAAAGAAAAATAAATGGGTCTTGGGTTCAATTCTGCCTAAACTTAACATAACCAGATGAAACTTTAGAAGTGAAACTTTTATAAGAAAATCGATCTTTATGGCAGTATTCAAATAAAATTACTTACTATATTACCATCAAAAAGACTAGTAGTTTGCCACCATAGACAAAGCAATCCTTAGTATGGACAGTGTCCATAATTATTTACCTATGTTTTATTAAGTAGACTAAGTATTTACCACTCCAAAACATAAAGTAATTATCTATAATTAACTTAAAAACTCATCAAACTAAAAGTGTCCCCAAAAACTCTGAACAGAATGTGACAGCGCAACAAAATTAAAGTTTAAAATGGCGTCCCTTTTCTGTTGATTGAATTCCAATTATAAACTAATTCGTGCGCGTCAAGCGTGAGTCATGGCAGGACAGCTCTGGGTAGGACGGCATGAGATGGGAGAAGTTTCGATTGTCACAAATTTGTTGGAGTAGGGTTGCAGTAGAGGCGATTTTAATAGACAGGTTTATAAAATCATAATTATAACATACCTAAATACATAAACTCACGCCTTCTTCCCAAGGGGCAAAAACTACAGAACACCACCTGCTACGATCCTTACATACTCCCCGCACCCCTGTCGCTGTCGGCTATCATTGGCTAGGGCATTCGCTAGAATGATCGTAAAAATGTTCGTAGCGATGTTTGGCTCTGTTCGTTGTTCAGTTCGACAAATTTAAAAACGGCGAATGCTCGATGTTCTGTTACAAGTGATTGCTCAAGTTTATCAACACTTTATAAATTTTCACGCAGACACTCACTTCCAAATTACTTTTTATTTATTTATTTATTATTACAACACTTAAAACTATCATTACAGGTTGCCCTAATGCGATAGTTAAGTCTACATATAAATTTACATACTTTCTAGTCACTAAATATAAACTAAATGAAAGAAAAACTATAATACATAACATAACATCACGCCTTGTTTCCCCGGAGGGTTTGGCAGAGGTGTCCCTGTAGCAGGTACACCCACATTTCGCCAGTTATGTTTTAAGCCTATTGCCATCAACCGGGCACAAATCCAGACTCCGAGCTGCTACTGAGAAATATCTGATAGAAAAACCCAACAACACTTTGCCCGACCCGGGAATGGAACCTAGGACCTCATGCTCAGCAGTAGCGCTTAAAACTATAATATTCTTAACTAAATTCATAATAAACTAAACAAACATTACACCGAAATTTTACTTAATAAGCATAACACCCTAGAGGTCGCCAAAGTAAAGTCGTTCAGAGAACAAGAAAACAAGTCAATTTTATCAGAGATAAAGAAACAGGGCTTTTCTAACTTTCATTGTTTGACACACCATCGCTGTAACTGCACCCCAACCCAGCACCCAGTCTAGTCCTTTTGATTTAGGTATCTTAACATAAATACTAGGTATATAGGAGACAGACAGACGAGGTCTAAACTTGTTTGTGTAATTCTTATCTTGGGCTTGAATTCCAGATAGATTTATGTGAATGTCTAGTTTGGGACTGAATTATTCGGATAAGTACGGGTCGACATCGACCGGTCTAAATATCTCATTACGTATAATGAGACATTTATACGGGTCGATGTTAGCCAATTAATATGTAGATTTTATTACTATCGACTAAAAATCTAATCTTATCGTTGGTGTGAGTAAACCTTTATGAAAAAGTGTGTACCTATATTATATCTTCTAAATAAAAATCTTAAATTAATTATTATTTCCTTTTTCGTATGGTTAGTGACTGACCTGGTGTCAGAGATTTTATGCCACCCATGGGCCTCTGACTTGGCTTCACATGCCGTCAGGAAATATCTCTTAGGCATGCCGGTTTCCTCACGATGGTTTTGGAATTATACAATACGTCAGATTATTAAAAATTATTGGACACGTAATTTTTCTTTTATTACGTAATCAAAAGATTACGGCGTTACATTGAGTTAAAATGTGCCATGACGTCGCGAGTATGTAGATTTTATACTTACACAAGTAAGTATAAAATCTACATACTTGCGACGTCATGGCACATTTTATTTTATTTTTTTCTCTGTCACAAGACATAGCGACCCCCACTCCCCAACTTTAATGCGTTTTATTTAAGCAATTTTTTATTAATATGATACAGCAAAAATACGTGTCTAATATTTTTTATTTTCTGACTGACGGATTTAATAGAATTTCTTTTTTTACCCTATTAATAATATCTTCCTACTTGCACATTTATAGCTTACTTAACTTTTTCTTTTTTTTTTAGGTATGGCATCTCCTAGTTGACCTCTGAGATCATGACTACTTAACCGGGCTTTTCTGTGGGTGCCTTAAGCTACTACACTTAAAACCTCCAGCCAGGTGTTATTCAACTATGCTAATTAAAACTAGGTGAACGCTCGCTAAGGGCACCCCTGTGGGGTACGAACCTCGGCTTAGGGCGTCAACCGGAGGGAGGACATCAAAGATAGGACGGGCTGGGCTTACTTAACTACTACGCTGTTATAGCACACTTCTTGTTTTGAAGTTCAATATTGGTAATGGAGTCAGTCGCCGCAGGGCGCCAGCGTTGATTGCTCTTAATAACTTTGACGCTAATATTATGATTGAATTGTATGGCTTTCTGTAGACATAAGTATGAGAGTTTGTGGATGAATATACACAATAATTATCACGTGTTTAACTTAACGTAGCTCCCCTTTATTCCTTGAAAGGGATGGCAGAGCTACATAAGCTTAATTTAACTCTCTTATAAATGGGGTCAAGCATTTGATTAAAAATATAATCTCAATATCATAATTTTCAGCCAAAGGACATCCACAGCAAAACCTAGGCCTCCCTCAAGCACCGCCACTTCGACCGGTTCTGTGCTTCCCGCATCCAGCGGATTCCTTCGGGCTTCACTAGGTCACCGGTCCACCTTGTGGGAAGCCTTCCAACACTACATCTTCCAGTATGCGGTCGCCACTCCAGAACCTTTCAGCCCCATCAGCCATATGTTCTGCGAGCAATGTGCCCTGCCCACTACCACTTAAGTTTGGCAATTCTTCGGGCTATGTCGGTTACCTTGGTTCTTCTGCGGATCTCTTCATTTCTGATTCGATCACGTAGGGAAACTCCAAGCATAGCCCTCTCTATTGCCCTTTGGGTGACTGTTAGCCTTCTAATAATGGTTTCAGTGCAATAGGTCATCACTAGCAACACGCACTGGTCAAAAACTTTCGTCTTGAGACACTGCGGTAAGTATGTGAGACGAGAAGATATTGCGTAGCTTCGTGACCTCTTTCTCGAAGTTGGACCTACCTAACTGGACAGTTTGTTCTAGTTAAACATACTCGTTCACAACTTGAAGTTTAGCGTCTCCTACCTTCATGAGAGATGATGATGATGATGATTATGAGAGATGATTAAAGATACAAACTCAATAAAAGTAAGCCAAATCCAAAAAAAAAACCAACCATAAAATATCTACGAGTGCTATTTTGTGAATCATTTTCAATAAACCATTATGTAGTAAGCACAAATGCTGCGCATTGGGTCCCTATATTTTTGGCAATAGATTCACCCCATAATACATGGGATTTAAATATAACTGGCAAAATGTGGCATTACCTCTGCGTACCCTTTCGGAGAATACAAATCAGATGATATTCTTTAAAACTATCACAGGCTGTCCCTATGTGTAATACCTTATTTGCTCCCAAGAAGCGCATTTCCAACAGCCACTCTGAACAATAAGGTCTCGTTCGCGGCCTCGAACGATGCGACTTGCGACGCTTGTGTCAAGCGACATGTGAACGCGTCACGAGTTTCCGTCGCGTCGTCGCTCCGCAAGTCACGTTGCGGTGATTCGTGGCATAAAATAGAATAGAATATATTTATTCTAAAACATGAGTATACATCAAATAATGTGTGCGAGGTCTTAAAATAACAGGTAGATCTGCATATTTTTGGTTTAGAAAAAACCATTAAAAAAATTGAGTCTACACAACAAACTATGAGATTAGTAACTTAATCATGCTAATTAAAAAAGGGAAAAAAATTGTTTTTACAGATTTGAAGGTCAAATTGTGAAAATATCGTAATTATAGGATTTTATTTAATTAATTGCGGTCATTAAAGAAATCCGATTTGGTATAATAAAATTTGGCCATGATATATATTTTTTAATGTATTTGCATTTTGGCATGCTCTAAAAAAACTTCTTTCATTTGTTTTTTCTGCAACAGCTGTCGCCAGACGTGTGTCGCTTGAGCGTGTAGCTCGTGGCAACGGGGTTACATAAGGCAGTAATAGAGTAGTGAACCCAACGCGTGAACTGATTGGCCTTAATAGAATTTGCAAGTGCGCCGCCCTGGATCAGCGATACAAATGTGTTTAATAATTAAATTAGAACGTGGAGAGAAGGCAATTAAGTTTTATAGTGCACTAGCTTTTATCCGCGGCTTCGCCCGCGTGTATGTCGGAAAATATCCCACGGGAACGTACTACCGAGATTTCATACCTAATAACATAGAAAAAAGTCATTGACCGTTTGAAAATCCGTTTGGTAGTTTTTGAGTTTATCGCGTTCAGACAGACATACGCGGCGGGGGATTTTGTTTTATAATGTGTAATTATTTATTATTTAATTGTTATTTCCGAAGCTTTTTTGACCGGTATAGTATTAATCCTTATACAAAAAAATATGTTATAATAAATTGGGCATTAAATTTAGGTTAAAATATGCCTTAAATCATGTAATTTAAATGAATAGTTTAAAAGATATCACAGTTTCAAAATTACGCGGAGCAACGCGGTCGCAGCGGTAGGATTCAAGTTTTCCTCTGTTATTAGGTATGAAATCTCGGTAGTACACACGACTACACATCAAGCTATACATTTCCAGTATAAGCTGACCTCGCATTGTACTGAAATCCTATACAATGCGCGATCAGCATAAACTGGAAATGTATAGCTTGATGTACAGCCGTGTGTACGTTGCCGTGGGATATTTTCCGACAACTACGCGGGCGAAGCCGTGGGCAAAAGCTAGTTGTTTTATAATATGTAAGGATTAGGCTAAGGGTACTCGATATAATTATGTTATTAAAATGCGGTTCTATACAATAAAGATGGACGTATTGGGAATTTTGAAAAATATCGCCCAGTTTATAGGCAGAACTTGTCATCTGCATTATAAACGGTCTTATTATAAAATAAGGTTTTTCTTTAGACCCAGGTTGAAACCATCGACCCTTTTTTGAATTATGAACTTTATTCCAACAAAAATTGCTCGTGGATGGGTGACCATCTTTACATACCGAGAATCTTCCGTACCTCGAAAAGCACTTTAAGCTGTTGGTCCCGGCTGTCATTCGTGGATCTTTGACAGTCGTTATGGGTAGTCAGAAGCTCTAAAGTCTGACAACCAGTCTTACCAAGGGGATTTATCGTGTTACCCAGTTACGGGGTTGTGGAGGTCAGATAGGCAGTCGCTCTATGTAAAATACTGGTATTCAGGTGCATCAGGTTAGACTGGAAGCCAACCCCAACATAGTTGGGCAAAGGCTAGGCAGATTGATTGATTCCGACAAAAATAATGTTCAAAATAAAAATAAATACTGATTTTAAACCCGAGTTTAAGTTTCAACTTTATATAAATATTTAAGTCAGTTGGATTAAGGTTCGAAATACAAAAACAGACTGAAAGATTTAAGCTCAAGCTCGGCGTTTTTTTTACGCGCCGTCGACGCTCGTAAACGCGCTGCAAACGCATCTTGAACTGTCAAAATGAATAGCATTGCCATTGTGTGTTACGCAATTACCTCGCTGGTACATTTGAACACAAATACCTGTCAGATAAGTTAACCGAAACTTATCTAGAGGCGGCGAAACAAGCCGTTAAATTATTTTCTGGTCTCATCAGCATCTCTAGAGACAATACTTAAGAGGAGGCTCTCATTTTATTTTATGCTCTTACAGTGTAGGAGTGTGTAAATAAATTAGACGGCATAGGCATACCCTTAAATAACATTTCGTGTAAGAAAAAGAAAATGATTAAAAAAGTTTTGATCTTAGGAACTTTTTTATTGGTTTCGCTGTTAATTCTATTTGGCCAAACTATGGCGCTTGGCTCGAAAAGAGATTTCTTAAGTAATTACTGCATCTTAGAAGTTTTGTTTATATTAATTTAGGCGTTTACTTAGAAATAGAAAAATAGAAA
The DNA here is from genome assembly GCA_949152395.1 of Agrochola litura. Taxonomy (NCBI): domain Eukaryota; kingdom Metazoa; phylum Arthropoda; class Insecta; order Lepidoptera; family Noctuidae; genus Agrochola; species Agrochola litura. Next base: position 9,813,797 of record OX424517.1, on the reverse strand, counting down.
ATAGTTTATTGTCCAGGTAATACAGTAAGCAGGTTAGCAGGTTAACACCAAGTTGAGACGACATGACAAGCTTAAAATATTACCTATAGCTAGGTTACAAAATATTATTTACCAATGAGCCCCAAACTAGACAGTTAGTCTGTATCTTGGGGCTTAGGTTACGAATTCCATAGTGGAGACTAGAGAGGTGATTCCAGGTGTCGTATGGTATATCTGGTGTGTTTGTGTACGTGTGATGTGAGTGTGGTGTGTGTGTAAGTGTGCGTATTTGTTCCCATTGTGTAACGTTTGATTCAGTGTCAGGTCAGGGTATCTAGATTAATTGTTCCAAGTCATCATAAACAGTTTTGCAACATTTCCTTTATATATATTTTTTAAATCGAATGAGGTAGTATTTTTGATATCACAGAGTTTGCAAACTTTATTGTACGTATTAATGAACCTGTAATATAGCTCTTCGCCTAAAAAGGAAACCCCTAAAGTAATTAGGACAGCGTATAAAAATGTTTCTCAAACCTGCTTGGAAATTCGAACATTATTTTGAGAACCTTCTTTGAGATAAATCGAAATTGCTGTACTGGTCAAAAACAAGCGAGCGCCCGGCCGCCAATGTTACTATGAAAATCCATGTATGTCGTGTTTAACGGTCAAATAAATTACTATGAAAACTCATATCTGTCGTGTTATTTAAAAATGGAACTTCTTTTTATTTCACACATGGCAACCAAGGAGGTAACTTATCAAAGATTTTATCTACTCTCAAAGCGTAATATTCGAATTATGAACTTCAAAACGAGTTTATATTGACATACTTTATAAACAGAATACCGAAATTTAAAAATAAAAATATTATAACACTTTTTCTCTAACAAAATAATACTATAAAACAATTTTTTTTTATTACGATACAGCGCTAATCCAAGAAGTTAATATCACCAAAGAGTTTCCATCAACTTTTGGCGGGGGACAGCAGCACCCACTGTAGCGCATGTGCGGTGATGTGCTGGTGCAGACGACATTCATTTGTTTTGTAGTACTTACTGAATTTCGTGGGATTTTTAAATTTATTCTTGATCTTTAACTTTGATTTTTTATTTAGTATTTGTTTCAATCCCAATGTTTGAGAGTAGATAAAAGTAGTGTATGAAACTGCACATAACAAGGTATTAAAACATTCGTGTGATAGTATTAAAAACCTCGCCTGCGGTTCGGTTTTTAAACACACACTCATATTTTAATACCCCTCATTATGAAACAGTTTCATAAACTACTATTATTTAATTTTCGAACTGGCATAGCAAAAAGAGTTGTTTAAAGTAAAGAAGAAACAAATGACCAGAATGGCGCGTGAAAAATTTTTCTTTGTTCGACATTGATTCTGGAATTTATAATTAATTTACTTAGTTTGAATTTCCGCGTATTGTTTGAGAAAAGTACTATACAAACCTTGGCCGCAATCAGGCATTGATGGACTCACGATTGTCCATCAACGCCCTAATTGCTGGCCGTGTAAAGTTCACTCATCCTCTATAGAAAAGGGAGGATCCTCCGACCAGACGGGTGTCGTGTTTGGCGGGCAACTGCCCAATGATTGAAGTAATTTAAATGTCGGTCGTCGGTAAACTCTAATTGTGCGACGCAGGTTTTGTCCGTCGATTGTACGTCACGTCTTTGATGCGTAGTACGCACGTGGCGATGTAGATGCCGCCACAGCTTTTCTGGTATATGAGAGTCTCAACCAGGTCTTACCCGCGGTTTTCTAGATGACTACCCGTAACGACTGTCAAAAATCTACGAATGACAGCCGGGACCAAACGCTTAAGGGCGTTTATTCTGAAAGTTAAATAGATGTCAAATATTTCGCTGTTTTAATTTGGCAATATTACTGTATGGAAATAAGAAATGTGGCTAACTAGCGAACTAGAATATTAATAATGAATTGCAATTATAACACTGAATTTGATGTTGGAACCGTTTTAGGTGTAAAAAAGGCATTTGGAAAGTTTCTTTACATCTAAAACTAAATATTCCGTGTTACGATATTATTATTTCATTTCATAATCAATATTTTATTTCCCTAGTTAGCCACATTTCTTAATTTCATACAATAATATTGCCAAATTAATCAAAACAGGTAAATATTTGACAGTTATTTACGACGTTGCCAACTTTTAGGATAAACCCTCGTAACATGCTTTTCGATAAGATAATATTTATTTTGTAAAACACGAGTACCTACAGTATGAAGGTTTTATAATTAATATGAGGTGGCTACCATGTTTTGCCATTTATGGAGTAAAAAAGTTAGTTGCACTAGACAAACAACACAAAAAAAATTACAATGTCAAAATTTCTAATTACAATGTCAACATTTTAATTACAATGTCAAAATTTTAATTTAATTCAAAATTACAATTTAAATTCAATTCAAAGTCACAATGTCAAAATTTTAATGCAATTTGAGTAAGGCACAGAAAAAAGAACGTGTGGCACTCGGGGACTGCGGCGGTAAAGCTATTGCATAGCATTTGTAACCTCCATACTTCCTATTTGTCAACGCTACACTTGGGATGATGACGGATCATCATCCGTCATTACATGGTAGGCGGAGTGGGGGGTGTTAGGTTTTATTTTCGTTACGGAATTTCTTGATTCGGTCGCCGCACTCAAAGCCCGCGATAAAAGCAATGCAATAGCTTAAAAAACATAAATACGCACAATTAGAATTCTTTACAAGCAAAATATCGTTTAAAAATTCATCTACACTGCAATAAATAGATCAATTAAAAAGTAGTAGTATAAAGTTCAGTTTAATAACCACGATATAAATCACCTCACATACGCGTGACGTCGTTTCAGCTGAAAACTATTCAGATTGAAATAATGAATATTTCATGAAATCTTGAACGGCGTGTAGCGTTCCTGGTACATGGAACAATTTACATAATTTCGCCGGTGGGAACGATTTCGTTATGTTCATACTTGTACACTCGGGAGAAAAACGTGTACACAGGTTAGAAAAATCGAAACCAATTTCAAGTGTTGGTATGCAAACAGAATCTTACTACACTCATTATTATTTGGATAATACACTATTTTGTAATTTACAGGCGATGAAATGAAATGAAATTGTTTATTCTGTAAATAGGATATTAGAATCACTTTTACACGTCACATAAAAGGAAAAAAAAATAAGCTAGATGAGTTCGGCGTTTCCTATCTGACTACTCTGAGAAGAGAGGCTGAAACAAACTCAGAGGTCGCAGTCTCTTTTAAAGTCCAGACATCTTGGTCAGGCCTTATGAGGACCATGTAGATTATGGTCTGAAAAGGTCTTTAGAGGAAAGAACCAGACAGATTTGAGTGGACCTGTCCAGTCAGTGCAAGCATTTGTCAGTAATCGTGGAGCTCAACTCAGAACTTAAGGAGCTCAAAACGACGAACAATACCAAAGAAAGGACATTTGGGTAGGCCGCATAAACTACTCAAACTGCCAGACCATCACAATAAAACTAGCAGAGAAATAAAAATAATATCCACATAGTCCTCACATTGTCTTCTTTGGAATGAAGTTCCTCATCGCACGTTATATTCTGCACCCTTGACAAACGAGAGTTAGACCGATTTTTTAAGTGAAAACTGCTTTAGGCGCGTTGGGCATTTTTGAGATGGAACTAAACCATTGATTTCGCGACACCATAAAGCCACCTCATTTTTGTAAACGCGATTGTGCTCTTTATTTATATTATATTACGGATCAATGTTCTATGCAAGTATTTTTACTTTAAAGGTTTTGTAAACGCGATTATGCTCTTTATTTACATCACTATACGGATGAATGTTCCATGCAAGTATTTTATTTAAAGGTTTCAAAGGTATTATTTTTTGTAAAAGCGAGTGTGCTCTTTATATAGATATGGTTACGGACCAATGTTTACAAGTATTTTTCTTCCACCAAGGCGATCTTGTTCAAGTTTTCACTTCTGTCGACACTCCCGGAGTGCCACCACTTTTATTAACATTTTGACCGTTACGACACTTTTGTTATGTAATAAAGACACTTTAGTTTCGTGACAGTCAAAAGTGAAAGGAACTTAGTTCAAACCGGGAGTCCCAAAACACCTCTCGTTTTTATTATTTATGAAAAGCTTGCATGCTTTTCAAGGTTTTTTTGAGGAAAAATGTTGATGGCATCTAAAGGGTCCAGAAATAAATCATACATTTTTCTTCATGAAGAGGGTAAATGTAAGATTTTATGTGTAATGTAGCAATTTAATATAGAAATATTTGCAATTTTTTTTAAAACATATTATGTAAATTTTTAGTGCATTTCAGCTTTTGAGTCTCTGATACTTAAGGAGAGAAATTTGTTTTAAATAATGATATTAATCGGATCCAGCCTGTCCCTTACTGTCCTTCCCCAGCGACGCCCTAAGCCGTGGTCCGTACACCATAGGGGTGCCCTTAGCGTGTAGTCGTTTAGTTTCCAAGTTTTATGCCCCGGCTGGAGGCCTTAATTTATCGAGGCAGCCACAGGAAAGTCCAGTTAAGCAGTTGACAACCTCCTAGGTTGACCTGCGAGATACCACTAAGAAAAAAAAATTAATTGATCTAAGTGTGTGCATATTTTTGTTCGTGAATGTACTGCTTTGGGGTTTGGCTCAGGTGTAAGCTTATGGCATGTCGGAATTCGACAACATGCAAAATTATATTAAGGTACACAGTATGTAAAAACTATCCTGTCCAATTCGAAAGGGGTACATAGGTACTGCAATAAAATTACCTAAAAGTAATAAAAAATCTTATTATTATTGAAAATAAAAAGTTACTGCTGTTTAAAAATCACATTTTTAGTACCAAAATTAAGCCAAATCAAATTATAACTTGTGGACACTCGCTAAATGACTGCCGCCCGCGCCCCATGTAAATCAGCCGACAAAATTCCCCATTGTAAATAAATGTGACGATTAAAAAAAAATCTTTTGCCTAAAAATTACTACATAAATAGACTCACAGTACGATACCTAACAACACCATAACGGATCGGGCGGTTTTTTTTTTCATGTTGTAGATACATTGTGGAATGTAAATAAAGATTATGTGATGTATATAAACATTTTTGGTACCTCTGTTTTACGAACCATATCCAGCATAGAATGGACCAATAACTGGTAACTAACTTAATTACCACTTTTTAAACGACTTCCAAAAAGGAGGTTCTGTGTTCGACTTTTTTTTTTGTTTGGAAATAACTTTAATTTCGGAAATCTGTGGCAAAAAATGACAATTCAAAACCAAAACATCGACTTCCGAAATTAAAGTAATTTTTCACTTCGTAGTGTTTTTTTTTGGAAGTGGGTTGTTTTTTATTTGTAAAAAGTATTTAAAACTTTTTTAAAGTTCACTTGGCACCTCACTCAAGTGAGACAATTCGAAAGTGAACTTAATTGTTTTTAAAGTAAATCATCGCGGATTTACAACGAGACACCGCTCGAATTTTGAAATGATGTGGACAGAATTATTACCAATACACAATGGATAATTGAACCGATGATATAGTCTCAAGGACTACATCCATCAACATTAATATTCATCTCTCTCATAACATAATCACATCCATTGCATCTTACATCAAAATTATTTCTGAGAGGTTTAGAGAATGACACTACAGCTCTAGAACTATTAAAAACAGAACATTGTAATAGCAATTTAACCGCGATTTCCCTCCCAGAGGAAATCACAAAAATAGCGCGTATCCTCACGGAACGTCGCTTATTTTCCTACACCGAGATTTAGATTATCTTAAAATTGAATCTGCCATCGATACTAAAACCAGATTACTTTGTGTAAGGAAATGTAAGAAAAATAGTTTTGTTTAAGTTATCTGAAAACCCTTTTGGTGTATAGGGTTAATGCGGATTAGAAGATGTGTCTCTGGGTATGTCTTGCATGAAAGTTTCTGGTTTTTGTGGGGCTTTTAGTAAGCCACCTGTCCGCTATGTTATGTCTCCAAAACTTTTAAACTAAAATACACCTTTTCCAGATACAGTTTTTGTAGTTTTCCTTAGATTTTCTGGGACACAAAGAATCCTTAGTATTGCTAGCTATAAACAATTACTACGCGAAGTTTTCAAAAATAAATTAACACAGAAATAATTTGACGGACAAGAGCTTATAATATTATTAGGATGCTGTTTCTACTGCCTCGTTTTTGCAGTGCATCAGAAATGTTGGCGAGGGATTTCATGTCATAATCCGCAAAAAAACGGCCTGACTCCCGAGCAGAATAGCAAGTCAGTCACAATAATTATCATCCTGAAGGCTGTGGCGGTGGATACTTCCTCCGCACTAATAAGGCAATGCAGTAGTTGCCTAGGTAAAAAAAAAAAAACTATTTAGTCCGTCTTTCAGATACTAAAACAATATTAGACACGTATTTTTGCTTTATCATATTAATAAAAGATAACATAGAAAACACGCATTAAAGTTGGTGAGTGGGGGTCATTACGTCATAATTCAGTATAAAATCTAGCAAAGGGTCATTTTCATAGTTTTCGAGGGTGCTAAAGCTGATAGTGTGGTCAAAATGAAAATCTAAGATGGCGGCTGCTGAAATTTAATTTTTTTTTGTCATGAGTGTCGTTTTCATAGTTTTCCGAGGGTGCTAAAGCTGATAGTGAGGTCAAAATGAAAATCTAAGATGGCGGCTGCTGAAATTTCGTCATGACTGTCGTTTTCATAGTTTTCCGAGGGTGCTAAAGCTGATAGTGAGGTCAAAATGTAAGTCCAAGATGATAGCAATTTTTATTTTAACTCATACGTGAGAAGGAACTTCGTTCCTGACGAGGTTGGACCGCACACGTTTTTTTTTTCTCATAGAGGGTGAAAAAAGTAGAGTGTTCACCTCGGGAGCAACACTATTTTAAGCTCGAGTGAAGAATCATTCGCTCCACTCTGGATTCAAAGAAACACTCTCGCCTTAAAGATAGTTGTTTGCTCCCTTGGTGAACAATCTACTATTTATAATCTACCAGACGGATTTTTTTTTTTTGTCTTCATCCCTATTGTTAAATCGCCGAAGTTAAAAGTATCGTACCTATCTGGTATGGCTCCTAATGAATTATTTAAAATCTTACCCGGTATTTCCATAAATTTATCTTCGTTGTATTTTTAGAACAATTTCGTTCAAGCCCTTGCATTTTTTTCTCTTTTTACGACGCTCAAGTTAAAAAGATGAGCCTGCCTCAAAGTATACAACTTTTACGAGAAAGAAATCCCTCTAGATGTTACATTAATAACATTTTATGTTTTTTGTTCCAGGTACTTATGAAAACAGCCTTCCTGTCTTCACTTGGGAGGCTTGAAAACACATAAGTATACTTATGTATATTGTGATTGAACATATTACAAATATATTTAATACGTATTTTTTAAGAGAGCTGGAGTTAAGTGGCTCTAATTAAAGCAGTTAAAATATTCAAATGATAGTATAAAGGACAGCAGAGGAGCTCGTGGCTAAGTACTAACAGCCGCACGGGTCGATCCATCAGGTTAAGCTTCGCTTGCCAGGGTTGTTTCGTGCATGGATGACCATTTCTACACACCGAGACTCCTCCGTGCCTCGGAAAGCACGCTAAGCCGTTGGTCCCGGCTGTCATTCGTGGATCTTTGACAGTCGTAACGGGTCGTCAGAAGCCAGAAAGTCTGACAACCGCAGTCTTACCAAGGGTTATCGTATTATCTAGTTACTGGGTTGCGGCGGTCAAATAGGCAGTCGCTCCATGTAAAATACTGGTATTCAGCTGCATCCGTTTAGACTGGAACCCGACCCCAACATAGTTGGGAAAAGGCTAGGCAGATTGAGTATAAATAAAGGACAGCGGGAAGAGCTACGCCATTGGTTGAGTTAAGCTCGCGTCGGTTGTTCATAAATCTTTTCAATCAAATCAATTAATCTTCTAGATTGCTTTCTAACTAACAGCCGATTTCTCGCCTTCCTGGGTTATATACTCTATGTTTGCCGCCTTACAATCTCCACTTGAGACCTCCTGTTCCAACGGCCACCAGTGCTTTGATATTCATGACTGGCCCACTGCCACTTCAGTTTGCTAACTTTGCAAGCTGTGTTGGTAACTACAGTTGAGCAAGCATCGCAGTAAGATAATATTGGCGCACCGTGTTCGAAGTAATGAAATTAAAACAAACAAGTTTTGCATTAGAATATGACACCCATTCTCTAAACATCAATTCGAAATTGGAACGGTGTCTCGTTGTTAACCCGCGATGCGATGTGTTTGCTTTAAAAACAAATGAGTTCGCTTTCCTATTGCGTGCGCTCACTTCAGTGAGGTTCCAAGTGTTTTCTAAACTTCACTTCGAAATTCGAACAGTGTCTCGCTGTCACTCCGGGATGATTTACTTTAAAAACAAATGAGTTCGCTTTCGAATTGTGTGCGCTCACTTAAATGAGGTTCCAAGTGAACTTTACAAAATAGAACTACAGTTTCAGATAGTTGTTATGGGTCTCTAAGAGATATTATTTTAGGATAGAAAGCAATTGTTTTGATGTTTGTTCTACCTTAAATGCAAGTCTTCAATTATGGTAAAGTCAACAAGATATAACGGATGTTTTGTTTAGTTAAGTTTTGGTATGTTCCTAATAGTGCGTAGTTTTGATATATATGTGAGTTTATGTTGAGAGCGAACTATTGTTAAAGGAATATTACTGTATCTGCCCTATAGTAGCTAATTATTAACCAAACACTATCTAAAAAAAATTAGCATGTAATATTTTGCATATACTATGTCAACTTTAACATCTACCTACAAGTATACAAAAATCTAAGTATATAATAATTGATTGGCAGCATTGCCATTCAACGTGGCAATACTGCCAGTCTTCTGGGCACGTTTCCGGATGACAGCGGACGAATACTTCGACGCCTAAGTGTCGTTTTGTTTTTATTTTTATTTATACAGATAGTTCGTTTTTTAATTTAGTACCTAGTGTAAATAGTTAACTATATTCAACAATGTCAATGGGTATATAAAAAAAAAAACAAAAATATATTTTTATTTTAAGATTTTAAAAATGAAATAAACTATGATAATATTATTTAACAATGTTTACCTTCTTTAATTTTACTTCTGCTGTACTTTTTTATCAATAACTAAAATCCATTTTGCTATTAAAATAGTCTACTACTAATTAGTACATTTACAAAGAATAAGGAAAACTATTCCACGGTAATAAGTATTAAAGCAGTTTACAAAAAAAATAAACACATACAGTCGAATTGACAACCTCCTCCTTCTTGAAGTCGGTTAAAAAATAACATCATCCAATCAAAGGTAAGAAACCTGTCAAACGAATTCGTTAAAAACCTTCCAAAACCAGGTTACATGTTTTATTTATAACAACTCGTTTATCTAAAATACAATTTGTTTCATTTACGTAAATAATTTTCAAAATGACGTTACAATTTCAAAATTCTTTGTCCCATATGATAAAATACCTATTATTAAATGTAAAATCGTTGTAAATAAAACGTGTGCACATATTTATATAACTCTGCTCACCCCAATGCTCACGGAGCGTGATTAATTCAACTCTGAGCACAAATATGGTAGTATTAGTAAGAACAGAAGTGGTTTCTCATGTTAGATTATAATTGCTTTTTTGGAAAAATCTGGGAGTTGTTTATGTTTTTGTATGATAATTTTGATGTACCTACTCAGATGCAATAAGTGAGTTGTCGTGTTTTAATTTCATGGCTTACTCGTATCTATAAACATTATAAATTAAAGTCACTTTCCATGTTTGTCTGTTTGACCGCGTTGTTCTTCTAAACTACGCAACAGATTTTAATGAGGTTTTCACCATAGTTTAGAGAATTTATTCTATATTATAATACATTAATATTAAAGCTACATATGCTGGTACGCAGGTTTGCTTGTTGTAGTAAGGAGGTTAAGATAACGTTGTTTAAGGCTTACTGCCAGACCTTCTACACGAGCAGCCTGTGGGCCAGCTACACGCGGAAAACAATGGACGCCCTGAGGGTCCAATATAATAACAGCTTCAGAATGCTCTTGGGACTGCCGCGCTTTTGCAGTGCCTCTAGCATGTTCGCGCAGGCGCGTGTTCACGATTTCCACACAATGGTGAGAAGAAAAACGGCGTCGCTGCTAGACAGAACGCGGTCAAGTCCTAACAGCATTCTGAAGATGTTAGTGGACAAATTTGACTCGCCGATAGTCAATCACTTCATGCAGGTGTTGGTTAGGCAGGAGTGATTCATTACATTCGGTGAATGTATGTAAATATTGTTTGTACTTAGTTATAATTGTAACACACTAACATAGCTTTTAAGTTTTCTTTTTGTATCTAACTAACTAACATATGGATTATTGTTGTCTAAGTCAAATAAAGTAATTTAATTAATAAAACTAAGAAATCTCCATGTTGTGTGAAATCGTAAAAACCGTGCAAAGCAGGAGCGGGTCGCTAGTTTTTAATATAATCAAGCTTCATTCATATTTCGTTCTATGGATTAAGTTCATTCTGGGGAATAAGGTACCGCCATCATACTTATTTCTGCAGCATTGCTGTGTTCTGATTTAACAGGAAACGAGACAAAAACCGGTCTCATTTAAAGAAATATGACTTTTCAACTTCATCTTTTGGTATTGTGGTAAAATTTGTGTAATAAAACCATACATATGGAAAAGACTATGACTTTTTCAATTGAAATTAACTGTAATACCATTGGAGTTTGTTGTCATCACAGGGACCAAGCTAACTCGCGAAGAAGGAAGCGGAATGCGTGAGGGAGAGGCAAAATTCGCGCCCTCACGCCCCTAGCCGTCGCAGGAGGAGACGCCCAGGGCGTCGGGAATCGCGAACCGATTTCCGGCCACCCTAGGCGCGGGTTTGCGGACGGTGAGCAATGGATAGCTCGCCACCCGATAAGGACCAGGCCCGGGTCAACAGCGCGTTGTGTTCCACGCGTGCCTCAAAGAGATGTCAGCAGAATTGACGGGGTCCGCTAGGGCCGATGCCTGCCGGGGTTGCGAATAAGGCCGAAAGGGTAATCGTGGCCCCCGGCAACATGGCAACTGAAGGAACACGGGTGGGTTTTATTCAGTAAGAGTCTGAAACGCCCTCCCGCTCCGCCCAGAGCGGGAGAAGTTATTTGATAATTTCCTACACAAAAAAAAGGGACCAAGCTAAAATGTATCACTTGCTTGTACAATCTTGTAATTACACCGGAATCGGCACCCAAACCCTTCAATCCACAACACAGCAAAGCTCTTTTACAGTACAAATATATACTATTATCTTCCAAACCAAAATCCTCAACATTACAGCTTGAAATCCCAAATTATTTCTCCATTTGATTCTACGAGAGGCCATTATCTAAATCTATCCCTGGAGAGTCTGGCAACACTGTTTAGTAGTGAGCGCGATTCTCGGTAGTTTGCACACATAATTAATATTGGGGTGGTGATAATAAACACTTCAAGAAAATACGGAGATACAGAATTAAGTGGAAAATTGGGAAATGTTTTTGAAACGATGGTTTAAGCTTTTTTAAAAGGCTCATGTTTTTATGGATATGTTCAGGTTTTTATTTATTTATTAAAACTTTATGAAAGAGTAAAAAATACTGTACAAAGGCGGACTTAACGCCTGAAGCATTTTTTACCAGTCAACCTTAGGGTGATGCAGAGACAAAACATGGCAGTTGCAACATAAGGGATAGTTAAATCGAAAAGAATACATAATAATACATACATACAAACCGAATAAACTTTGTCAGGAGAAATATCGATAGGTAGAAGAGAAAACAAATCCAGCAAATCAGCGCTGCAAAGATTCTTAAGAATATGTTTACGTGCCTTCACTTTAAAAGATAACCGACTGGTTGCCATCCTGATGTTCAGAGGGAGCGCATTCCAAAGAAATACCGCCTGGACAAAGAAAGAAGAGTGAATAAAACCAGAGCGGTGAGAAGGACATCGTAGAAGACGATTGTTGGTAGAACGAAGATTTTTATTTAGTATGGGCAGAGCATAGGTATTGAACATGGGAAGTCGGGTAAGAAGGAGAAGTGGCTTTTATCACTCTTGGCCTTTTGTTGGGCTTAAACGCTTATTTTAATCGAGGTCAAATAATTTCTACCAAAACTATATCCTTGTTATTTTATACTTAATAGAGTGAGAAGGAAATACACGAAGAAAATGCTTTTTAGTGTTAATATACTTGTCGGATCCGGTCATTAGTACGGACACGAAACGAATCGCAAGCGCGCCGCTGGCGACAGGACGTGATCTACCCACACACGTGAGTCGTGATGTTTTAAGGCCACGGCGAGGAGGGATTCAGCCTCTGATCGCATCGGAGTTAAGACGTCGCGGAACTGTTCTCGATTTGTTGTGCTCAGTTATTGTGTCAGTTGTAATTTGTGATCATTGTGTTAATTGGTGATTTTAATAAACGCCGTTACACCCAGTGTGTGTATAATTTAGCTAGTGTGATTAATTTGATAGTAAATTATAATGTGATCTGAACTGAAAACTGTTTTTCTATTGCGCATTAACCAACACTACCCACACTATGCCCACAGTAGTTAAAATATCGCTGATAATAACGAAAGAGTCACATACTTATAAAGAATGTGAATTCCTTTTTAATACATTTAAATGTTTGGCGATGATCATTCCACCTATTACATTTTTGAGATTTATCTAGAGAGATTCAGGACCAACAAATTACTTTTCAAGCCACTTTTATGTACTTACTTTTAACTTCATATTCTCTTACATAGAACCCTTTACTCCGAAAATAGTTCATATCTTAATTATTATAACAGTTTGCCAAACAAGCTAACAAATTTTCGCCCTAACAATATTTTAATATAATCATAACATAATAAACAAGTTTATCAGCAAATCAAAAGCAATCTATGGGTCAGCTACACCAATAGATACCCTGCGCGTACAATATAATAATGCTTTCAGGATGTTGTTGCGACTGATCTGTTTCTGCAGCGCATCGGAAATGTTCACTGAGACCCACACAGATGGCTTTCAAGCCCTAATTCACAAAAAAATAGCATCGCTGTTGATCAGAGTGCGGGGTAGTCGCAGCTATATCGTGAGAGCTGTGGCGGAGAGCTATACTCCGAATATGAGACATTTTATGCGAAGACTGCTCAGGTAGGAAACATGTTTTCTTGTCTGGTCGTCCTCTGCATGGAATGTTTATTATTTCAAATATTTTAAATCAATATTATGTTTTGTCTGAGCAACCGGCAGCAAGTTCGTCATGCTCCCTTAGATGTCACTGCTTGCGGTAGCGTCGGGGGTCGGGTTGCCTCCTTCCCTCAAATATGGCGAGGGGGGTAATGGCTGATCTTTGCGTTATGCTCGTGAACGGGTGCTGCTTGTGGTGACTGGTCGTCTTGCTGATCATGGTTTTTTTATTGTTACTAGTAATTAACTGTTCATTTATTTTATCTCGATGGTCCTAGTTTATCATTTATAACTGCCAATTACAGCTTTATGTAAGCGGGCACGCCCTTTATGTCTCGAGGCTTTTATTTAGATATTTAGTTCTTTTACGTTTAGTTTTTATTTATTTTTTATTTTTTTAATAATGCTTGAGTATAGTTCTCGATGTTTTTGGTTGGTATATTGGCGTGTGCTAGCTGACATATGGCCTATAATTTATCATTTCAATTATGTTTTGTGTTGCATAATGTAAGTTATTTTGTATACTATTGTATAGAATCATTCTCTAACTTGAACAGACAGCTGTGCTGCTGGGGAGTTTGTTGCGCCACTTCTTCTTCCCAGCTAAAGGCACTAGGAAGTGGTGAAGGGTAGGCGTTTTTGGGGGACTGTCTTATGTAATTTTGACGTTCGAAAAGTGCTGATTCTCAGCCTAGTTTGAATAAATGACTATTGAATTTTGAATACTACTAACACTAAAATATAACTTGTTTTGTAATACTAACACATTATGGACCACTGTTGTCCGAAATAAATGAATTTTAATTTAATTTATAACACCATTGTGTATGCTATTACTCTGAGCTGCCTACGAGTATGTAGGCGCACGTGCGGGTAACTGACAAATTCTATAACACAACTGTGTCATAATATACATTATGTATTAAAATTATTTATTATATTTTAGGCTGGGGATTTGTTTAATATAATACCTATAGGACCAAAAAAAATTTATAATGTCAAGATAGTTAATTGATTCAGGCTTGACCTTGCGGAAATCCATTATAAAATACAATAGACGTGGATATATTTAGTATCCTGTCCACACCGAGCGCTGAACGCAGAGTGTTACTCTGCGTTCGTGACAAGTCAATCGTCATCCTGAAGATGCCTCGTTGAGAGGTGAAACACGTGTCGATTTCTTTCAAGGTTTTTTATGGCTGTTTAGAAATAGCTAAGCGGAATAGGTTACTAAATATATCCTTGTCTATTATTTATTTTTTTACAGTGTCAAGTTTAGTTTATAGACTAGAGGTCTTAACAAACGCATAAGCTTTACGAAAATTCGATCGATTTTTGAATCGAAATTACAACCTATCCTTTAGCATAATCTGCCTATAATGTTATAAAACCTCACCTCTGAAATAATGCATTGAATAAAAACGAAGTACTCCTTGATTCCTAACGTGATTATTGGAAAACCATGGTTTTCTTGATTGCGCAATGCTTTCAGAGCTAAATATGAAACGAAAAATTCTGATGTCGTGCAAAAATATTGATTTGGAATGTTTCAGTCTGAGTTTGGATGTACCGTACAGATTTTTTTGTAATATTACAATTTTATTAAAATGCTTGAAAAACAGGCTCTATTTTCTTAGGATTGTGTCTTTGTTGTTTATAAATAATATCAAAATACAGAACAAAACGTAAATAAAGAACCTTTTCTGAATTAAGAAAATATCGCTTGGTGCTGGTGGTGTGCTATTCTGTAAAGTTCACATAGAACCTCACTCAAGTGAGCGCACACAATTCGAAAGCAAACTCATTTGTTTTTAAAATAAATCGCTGGCTGAATTCATTAGTGGCACAAGTCGAAATTGTGGCAATTTGAGTTAGTAATGAATTCTTGTTCTAAATTAGATACTTTATTTTATGCATTAAAGACCCAACGCGTTAGTTCATAAACTACCCGATTGGAGGCATAAGTGTCATTAGTGAATAAACGATAACGTTGCGTCTCTTTCATGCAACACCGGCTCATCGTTAATCGGCCGCATGTGCTCGTGGCTATCACCCGCTTAATGTTATGCAATAATGTCACTTTTGAGTTGTGGCAGTTTTGCACAAATATCGCGGAGTTTTCTAAGTTGTGCTGATAAGTATTCCACGGTAAGTAGTCATTTATTTTGTTTTTTAAATAAAAATACTCACCATTAATATACAATAACTGTTTTTTACAGACCTCAAGAACAAACCTGATCCTGTACCCTAATTGCGTAACGTATTTTCGTAGGTAAACAATTTTGCCTAATTTATTTAATTTTGACAGTTCAACAACATTCATTGCATTATTTACGTTGTTGAGCAGATTTTCTTTTCCAACTTATGAAGCAATGGATTAGCAATCTGTTTCAAATCGAAACATATTGTGATTGTGTTGTATTACGCAAATAGGGTGGGTACAGGTGTAAAAAAAAATGTGGTGCTAGAAACAAAATTAATAAAAACAAATGTTTCTCTGGACTCAATTATGATTAAATGAAAGCAAGAAGACAATTTTTGTGTCTCGAATGTAGCTCAGATTTTATGTGACTCACTATTGACTGCATCAGATTTTGAGTATTCGCAATATCAACCTGAAAGCTTGGACAAACAATCTAAAAGTGTAATTTCAATGCAAAACGATAGAGCAACGTTCTTAAGCGAGCCATAGAGAGACATATTGCGCTTACCCATCATACCAATCATACCAATAGAAACAAGAAGCTCTCTGATCCTACTATACAGCTCGTGGAGGAGAGGCGCGAGATAATCCTGCAGTCTTCAGACGACGAGCTCAAGTACTGGCAGCTCAATAGACGGATCTCTAAGTCCTTGAAAAGCGACCTTCACCGCTTTGGTGCAGACCGCATTAAGGACGCGATAGAGCGGAATAAAGGCTCTAACATCTTTGCAAGAGATATGTCTATTGGGCCGAGCCAGCTTGCGAAACTGAAGACCAAACCTGAGCTAATTTGGTAAACGACCCAAGAGCTGGATTGACCCGACACTACACCGAAGACATCGTGGACGTCAGCATGTAAAAGATTAGGATGGCTTAGAAGCAGCTCAAAAACAATAAGGCACCGGGAGATGATGGAATTACGGCCAAACTCCTAAAGGTCGGCCGGAAAACCCGCTCTGAAAAAAACTCCAGAAGCTGTTTGATTTTGTAATTCTCAAGGGAAAAACGCCACAGGCATGGAACAGAGGTGATACTTTTCTTAAGAAGGGCGACTGTGTCCTCCTTAAAATTTATAGGCACATCTCACTTCTGAGCCATATCTACAAGCTGTTTTCAAGAGTCATCACGAACCGTTTAGCGCGCAGGTTTGACGAATTCCAGCCTCCTGAACAAGCCAGATTCCGTAAGGTTTTAGTACCGTAGACCACATACATAAGCTACCGCGGGTTATATAGAAGACCGAATAGTATAACCTGCCTCTCTGCTTAGCGTTTATGGACTACGAGAAATCCTTCGATTCGATCAAGTCATGGGCTGTAATGCAGTCTCTTCAACGGTGCCAGTTCAACTACCGGTACATCGAGGTGCTGAAATGTCTGTAAGAAAACGCTACTATGTCAGTCCAACTCTAGGACCAGACCTCGAAATCTATCCTTTTGCAGCGAGGTGTGAGACAGGGAGACGTTATCTCTCCGAAACTGTTCACCGCTGCACTGGAGGATGTCTTCAAGGTTCTGGATTGGAAAGGGCTAGGCAATCTAGGCATCAACATCAATGGCGAGTACATCATAAACTTTCGCTTTGCCAACGACAAAGTTGTCATGGCTAAGACTGTGGGGGAGCTTAGTACAATGCTTGATGACTTCAGTAGAGCTTCCGAAAGAGTGGGTCTTAAAATAAACATGGACAAGACAAAGCTCATGTCAAATGCCCATGTAATACTGATTCTCATGAAGATCGGAGATACGTCTTCACTCGAAGTGGTGGACAAGTATGTTTACCTAGGACAAACTGTCCAGTTAGGAAGGTCCAACTTCGAGAAAGAGGTCAATCGTCGAATCCAACTCAGCTAGAAAATAGCGAGAAAATATTACGTAGCTTCCCAAAAGCTCCCAAAAGCTTCAAAAGCGTTTGGGAAGCTATGCGTTATTTTCTCATCACATACCACACTGTCTCAAGACGGAAAGTCTTTGACCAGTGCGTGTTGTCAGTGATGACCTATGGTACAAAAATGTAGTCGCTCACAATGGGCCTTATTAAAAGACTAAAAGTCACCCAAAGGGCAATGGAGAGGGCTGTGCTTGGAGTTTCTCTACGTGAAATGAAGAGATCCGCGGGAGAACCAAGGTAACTGACGTAGCCCGAAGAATTGCCAAACTTAAATGGCAATCGGTAGGACACATTCCTCGCAGAACAGATGGCTGATGGGGCCGAAAGGTTCTGGAGTGGCGATCGCGTACCGGAAGACGTAGCGTCGGAAGGCCTCGCACAAGGTGGACTGATGACCTGGTGAAGGCCGCAGGAATCCGCTGGGTATAGGAAGCACAGAACCGGTCGAAGTGGCGGTGCTTGGGGGAGGCCTATGTCCAGCAGTGGACGTCTTTCGGCTGAAATGATGATGATGATTCTTAATACGTTTTCTAGGAAATCACAGACTCAAAAGTATGCTAATAAATATTAAGTTACTTAACATTTATGGTAGTTTTACTATGATTTAACAATTCTATTGATGAGCACTTCCAGTTTTTTTTAATACCTATTCTATTTAGCTAGTTTTACATGAAAATGTATTCTTATTTTCTTACTCTTATAAGATAATTTCTGGCATTAATCAAAAAAGTGAAAAAAAAAACAATGCAGTACTGGCACAACTCGGAGTCGCCATCTTCTGAGCCTCATATTAATCAAAATAACAAAAACTAATTCAAAATTATTATTGCCGGCAACTGAAACTATAAAGTAGATGTATAAAAACAAAACATGAACTATATATTTCATAAAGTACAGTCAGTAAGAGCTAATTTGTGCGCGCGCACTTGCCTTCGATTATTTATTTGTGCGTTTTCTCAAATTGTTGAATTTTGTCTTGTGCCACTATTGAATTCAGTCAGCGAAATTATCATGGATTCACAACGAGACACCGTTCGAATTTCAAAGTGTTTTTTCTTAGTTATGCGATGTATTTAAAGGAGTACAAACATTAAGACAATTGCTTTCTATCCTTAAATAATAGTTCCATAACAACTATCTAAATCTGTAGTGCTATTCTGTAAAGTTCACTTGTGAGCCCACACAATTCGAATGCAAACTCATTTGTTTTTAAAAGTAAATCATCGCGGATTCACAACGAAACACCGTTTGAATTTCGAACTGATGTTTAGAGAAAAATACTGCTTGTTAACTATAAAGGAACAGACAGTCATATAAAATTTTGATGCCTCCATACGGCTCCCATAGGGTATCTGTAGAAGTTAAATTTTATGTAACCCCTATAAACCTTTTTACATGTTGCTACTGACATTAAGATTTTATTTCTTTGTGTTTACAACCACGGAAAATTAAAGGTCTCAATGAAAAGTGCTGCAAGTAATTTCTACAACACATAAAATCACGCCAGTAATTCCCAAAGGGGTAGACAGAGTAGTAGAGCTGTTTGTGAAAGAGCTCGTCTGCGTCTCGTTCCCAGGTCAGGAAAAGTGTTATTGGGTTGTTCAATTAGGAATTTCTCAGTAGCAGCTCAGGGTTTGCATTTGTGCCCTGTTGATGGCAATAGGCTCGCTCTCTATTACATGGGTCCTTAATATAACTGGCGAAATATGTGTAATATTACAATATGCAAAAAAAAATAAACCTGTCCGATCCGAAAGGGGCACATAGATACTGCAATAACATTACCAAAAAGTAATCATCATCATCATCATCATCATCAGCCTATAATGTTCCCACTGCTGGGACACAGGCCTCCTCTCTGTGAGAGGGAGTGGGCCGTAATCCACCGCGAAGGCCCAGTGCGGGTTGGTAGATGTCACATGTCTTCGAATTTTTGGTTCTAGGACATGTCGGTTTTCTCACGATGTTTTCCTTCATCGTTTTGAGAGCAGTGGTGATGAAATAATTTACACAAAGTAAAGCGGCTGTCTGGGTTCGAACCTGCGACCTACAACTTGTAAGTCACGGCCGTTACCACTGGGCCACCACTGCTCTGCTCAAAAGTAATCAAAAATATTATAGTTAATGAAAATAAAAAGTTATTACTAAGTAAAATTCACATTTTTAGTACCAAAATTACCCCAAATCCATTAAAAATTAGCAAATTTACAACAGAGTTCATAAGTTATGACTTGTTGACACACGCTAAAGGAAAGCCACCCGTGCTCCATGTAATAACCCGGTAAAATACCCAATTGAAAAAAAAAACGTGTGGCACTCGGGGACTGCCGCGGTAAAGCTATTGCATAGCATTTGTAACCTCCATACTTCCTATTTGTCAACGCTACACTTGGGATGATGACGGATGATGACATAAAACAAAAATTACGTTCCCATGACAACGTGATGATTACATGGTAGGCGGAGTGGGGGGTGTTAGGTTTTATTTTCGTTACGGAATTTCTTGATTCGGTCGCCGCGCTCAAAGCCCGCGATAAAAACTATGCAATAGCTTAAAAAAAGTTTTTTAATTTTCAATTATTATTATTCGGTCGCGTGATATCTTTATAAATTATAGCCTATGTTAGTTACTCAGTGATAATGTAGCTTTCTAACGGCAAAATCATTTTTGAAATCGATCCAGTCGTTTTTTAAGGTTTCGTTACATATAGGAATACAAATCTTTCCCTTTATAATATTGGTGTAGATGTAGATGTCATATCATCATTGTAGTATGTAAGAAACATTTTGGTAAAAAAATTTTTTTTTTTAACGGCTCTGCGCTCACAGATAAGCCATGAGAGGTTTTCGTTGTGAGGCTAAAAGCAAAATGTAATAGGTTTAGTGTTTAAGAAATAATAAATAAATAAAATAAAAAAAAAAACGTCAAAATTTTCACATAAATATACTCACAGAATGATACTTAACAACACCCTCACGGATCGGACCGGGTTTTTTTATATGTTGTATATCTCTGCCAAACCCTTCGGAGAAAAAAGACTTGATGTTATGTTCTATTTGTTACATGACTAACGTCAATGACTTTGGGCTGTCAGACCGCAAAAACTTTAATTAAATTACCTAATTTCCCTTTAACTAAGTTAACAGGTAATTCTAGGCCTATTTTAGGTACAAACCTGTTACGGTTGAATGCTTTTAATTATATTACAAAAGATTACGCTTCAAATATCTTGATTAAATCCTAAGCATTTGTATGTAAAAGGTCTTAATAGATATTTCTGGATAAAACGCATTCCAGAAAGGTTAATTAAATTAGTAAAGCGACAATAGTCTAGCGGATAAGGCTGGCAGGCGAGAGATTGACATCACTTCAAAATTTCGAACGGTGTCTCGCTGTGAATCCGCGAACATTTACTTAAAAAAAAAAAAAACTACAAAGTGAAAAATAACTTTAATTTCGGAAGTCGGTGTTTCAGGTTTAGAATTTTCGTTTTTTGCTACCGACTTTCGAAATTAAAGTTATTTTTCACTTTGTAGTGTTTTTTTTTGGAAGTCGGTTGTTTTTTTTTTGTAATAACTTTTTATTTTTAACTGACTTCCAAAAAGGAGGAGGTTATATGTTCGACGCGTCTGTTTGTTTTTTTTTTTTTTTTATGTTTATCCACCGATTTCTCCGTCATTTGTGGACCGAAACCCAAGACACCGACTTCCGAAATTAAAGTTATTTTTCACTTTGTAGTGTTTTTTTTTGGAAGTTGGTTGTTTTTTTTTTTGTAAAAAGTTTTTTTCACTTTTTAGTTGTGGTACCTACCCCATACAAATTCGAATACCACAACCTGCTATGTAAATAACACTGACAGGAAGTTATTAAAACATTATTACATCAACCATATGTGCTAAGTGGGAAAAATACGTATTATTGAAGCTAACTCAAAAAATGCCCAAGCAAAGTTAATAAAATTTATATGTGATGTTTAGTGATGTAACCGCTACATCACTCCCCTTCGGAGACCGGAGGTCGATAGTGGGCTGAATCTTGCGATACTTCACACAGTGCCAGCTGTGGTTCCAGTGAGTCGGAACCGGGTGCCACATAGTTCGCGGTGAGTCGGAACTGTCAGTGGTGATTGCGGTGATTGCGGTGATTCCCCAGTGAGTCAGGGTGATGAAGCTGATAGCGTTGATTCCCCAGTGAGTCGGGGTGATGAGGCTGAGGGTGATGACCAGGAATGCGCGTTCGCTGCATGCTGGTGGTCAGGATACTCGTTGAAGCCGTGGGTGCTGGCTGTGTGACTCGCCTCACGAAAGCAACTCGCCTCACGCCGAAGTATTTGCACGAAGGCTGCGTTGACGTTCATCACGTTGGGGTCACCAATTTAGTGGTATGAGGAACAGGGTGTAAAGTTCACTCATCCACCATAGAAAAGGGAGGATCCTCCGACTAGACGGGTGTTGTGTCTGGCGGGCAACTGCCCATTGGTTTGAAGTTGAAATCTTGTATGTATGTCGTCATCCAAATCATCAAAATAAATTCATAATTGGCGGAGTAATCGCTTAACAAACATACAATCGAATTGAGAACATCCTCCTTTTGGAAGTCGATTAAAAACAAATGAGTTCACTTTCGAATTGTGTGCGCTCACTTGAGTGGGGTTCCAAATGAACTTTACAGAACAGCACTACTAAATATAGACCTTTTCTCAACTGAAGAAGAAATTTTATGCCTAAGTGCCTTTGCATTGCTTTACCCATAGCTTGTGAAACAGTCTGAAATCAGCAATTTCTTACAACAACAAAAACCATGTCGAACAATCCTATTAAAATTTTCAAACAAAGTTTAGCCTTGTAAGCGGATTACCGCTCATCAAATTTTATTTTTGTCTGCAACTATCACTATAAATCGGCATCGACTGTACCAGGCACGGTTTTAAATGAATGGCACTAGTTTGGTCTGTGGTTTTGCTTGTGTTGGAAGCGTTTTTTGATTGATGAAGAACAGCATATTTTTAGTACGGAATGGATATGTCAAAATATTCAGAGATATTTAAAATAGCTTTAAAAAAGTTACGTAGATATCTCCCAAGGAAATTTAGCAGAATAAGCCGTTAATTTCATTTTCTCAATATTTTTGCACAATTTTGAAGTGAAAACTTCTTTAGGAGCGTTGGGCATTTTTGAGATGGGAAAAAACAATTGAACTCGTGACACCATTACCGACACCTCATTTTTGTAAACGCGATTGTGCTCTTTATTTATATTATATTACGGATCAATGTTCCATGCAAGTATTTTTACTTTAAAGGTTTTGGAAGTTTTTTTTTTTTTGGAAACCCTATTGTGCTCTTTATTTAGATAATGTTACGGACCAATGTTCTGTACAAATGTTTTTCTTCCACCAAGGCGATCTTGTTCAAGTTTTCACTTCTGTCGGCACTCCCGGAGTGCCACTGTTTTTTTATCGTTTTATTAGAACTTGGATTCTTCTTCGTTGTTCCCTTAATGCTGAGGATCGCAACCACATACGACGCATCTTCAAGCTGTGCGGTCTTCTGCAGTGTGAACCGCTCGATAAATGCTGCCTCTAGTATCCTTTTTGGTCGCATCTGACCATCTTGCCGGTAGTCTGCCTTGAGCGCGTTTTCTTACTACACCTTCGATAAAAGAGTTATTTTTCATGTTACTGAATGGAATTTATGCTGATGGTCTATTTGATGGTAAGTTGTTAAAACCACCAACGGACATCGGCAATACAATAGGCGTTGGAGATCTGTTGCAATCTTAAGACGAAGCTGAAATGTAAAAAAAATAAAAACAGTGGCACTCCGGGCAGCACTGACAGAAGTGAAAACTTGAACACGATCGCCTTGGTGGAAGAAAAAATACTTGTATAGAATATTGGTCCGTAACCTTATCTAAATAAAGAGCACAATCGCGTTTACAAAAATGAGGTGTCGGTAACGGTGTCGCGAATTCATTTGTTTATTCCCATCTCAAAAATGTCGAATGCGCCTAAAAAAGTTGTCAACTTGCCCAAAATTATCTTCTTACAATTTTATCACCATGTTATACAGGGTGGCAGGGACATCGACGCGAAAACTGAAACCATGGATTCAGTACATGGTTCTGAAAACCTCCTTTTTTTGTGTGGGAAATTATTAAACAACTTCTCCCGCTCTGGGTGGAGCGGGAGGGCGTGTCAGACTCTTACTGACTAAAACCCACCCGTGTTCCTTCGGTTGCCCTGTTGCCGGGGGCCGCGATGTCCCTTTCGGCCTATATTCGCAGCCCCGACAGGCATTGGCCCTAGCGGACCACGTCAATTCTGCTGACATCTCTTTGAGGCGCGCGTGGAACACAACGCGCCGCCCCAGGACCCGACGGCATACCCAGAAAAGCCTGGGTCCTGGCCATGGGGGCTCTCGGGCCTCGACTAAGGGGGCTCTTAAGCGTATGTATGGAAAGGGGCCAGTTCCCACTTCGTTGGAAGACGGGGAAACTGGTCCTCATCAGGAAGCCGGGGCCCCCAGCGGACTCATATCGCACTTATCGGCCCATTGTGCTGCTCGACGAGGTGGACAAGCTCTTCGAAATAGTCATTGCAGATCGCCTCGTCGGGCAGCTGGTGCGGGTGAGAGTCAGTTCGGCTTCCGCAGGGGGCGCTCTACGGTGGACGCCATCATGCGCGTGCGGGCCCGTCCCTGTCACCCTGTATGTACAATATGTAAAAAAACCCAGTCCGATCCGAAAGGGGCTCCTAGGTACTGCAATAACATTACCAAAAAGTATTTTAAAAAATTAAAATTAAAAAGTTATTGCTATTTAACGTTAACATTTTTAGTACCTACCAAAATTACCCCAAATTCATTAAATATTAGCAAATTTTCAACAGTGGTCATAAGTTGTGACTTTAAGACACCCGCTAAACGACGGCCGCCCGCGCCCCATGTAATTATTATTATTTAAATCCTTTATTTCATTATTTACATATAAATTATATTTTTAAATATTAGAATAAAATTATTATTATTAATCATTTATTTCAGGAAATTATTCCCATATTAATCATCACTACAAATTACATAGAAATTATACATAAAAATTATTCATTAAAATATTACACATTAAAACCCACACATTAAAAATTAAACAATTACACATTAAAAATAAAATAAAATAAATGTACAATTAATAAAGTTACTAGATTAAAATGTAATGACCCGGTATATTACCCCATTGAAAATAAATGAGGGTTTATTTTTTGCCTGAATTTTTTTACATAAATATACTCTCAGTACGATATCTAACAACACCTTCACGGATAGTACAGGATTGTACAAGTTGTATAAATAAATAAATATAATTTATTAATAAATAAAATGTATTCAAGTATAAAGTAAAATTATGATTTACATGAATTACAATCGAGGAAAATTTAATTTTAACTGTAATGTAGACTAGCCTGATCTAGGTTTATGAAAACCTGTGTTTCAGGCCATCAATTTACATCAAACATTTAAAAAGAAGACAACAATACATATATTAGAAGCTAAATTAAAAAGATGTATGTATGTACCATCCAAATTCAAATTCAAATTCAAATTCAAAAGTCATTTATTCAAATTAGGCTGAGAATCAGCACTTTTCGAACGTCAAAATTACATAAGACAGTCCCCCAAAAACGCCCACCCTTCACCACTTCCTAGTGCCTTTCGCTGGGAAGAAGAAGTGGCGCAACAAACTCCCCAGCAGCACAGCTGTCTGTTCAAGTTAGAAAAAAATAATTCTATACAATAGTATGCAAAATAATTTACATTACGCAACACAAAACATAATTTAAATGATAAATTATTGGCCATATGTCAGCTAGCACACGCCAATATACCAACCAAAAACATCGAGAACTATACTCAAGCAGAAATAAAAACTAAACGTAAACAGAACTACATATCTAAATAAAAGCCTCCATCCGTGGTATGTACCTATAACTCAAACACGCGACTCTGCCTATACCTATTTAAATTGATGACTATCCTTGAAAGCAGAGGGTTATGATTTATTAGGCTATATTTATGATTTATTACAGAACCAAATGGTATTGAAAACGGGTTAGCAGTTTATGAGTTTTTGAGTAGCATACGATTTCGATTTTATTGGTCTGACCTACACAACCACATGCGAACTATTTATTACTTTCTTTCTTATATTTCTTTCTTTCTTTCTTATATACAACGTCCTGACATCTGTCGTCGGGAAGTAGCCCACCAGACACAACAACCGTCCGGATGGAGGATCCTGTGGAACTTTACACCCAGTTCCTAAAACCGCGATAGGTTGTATATGGCAAGTCTGTATTCTTGAAATCATCGACGGAGGTCTGTATATTAGGGTTTGCGGACGGTGAGCAATGGGTAGCTCGCCGTCCGATAAGGACCAGGCCCGGGTCGACGGCGTGTTGTGTTCCACGCGCGCCTCAATGAGATGTCAGCAGAACTGACGGGGTCCGCCAGGGCTGATGCCTGCCGGGGTTGCGGGTTTGTCCGAAAGGGTTACCGTGACCTCTGGCAATATGCAGGCAACTGAAGGAACACGGGTGGGTTTTAGTCAGTAAGAGTCTGACACGCCCTTTAATTTTCCAACCAAAAAAAAATGTCTGTATATTAATTTATTGTCATGCTATTATGTCTAATATAAGAAGAGTTTATTGCTATAATAGGGCTAGATGTTCAAATAAATATTTCTTAAAACTTCTTAATAAAGATCTGATCAAAGGACTGCGTCCTTGGGTTTTTAGGGTTCCGTAGTTAATAAGGAACCCTTATAGTTTTGTCATGTCCGTCTGTCTGTCTGCCTGTCTGTCTGTCCGCGGTCTAGCTCCGAGACCCTTAGTACTAGATAGCTGTAATTTGGCATAGGTATACATATTAATTACGTCGACAAAGTGGTAAAACAAAATTATGAAAAACATTTTTTTTTAGGGCACCTCTCCTACACGTAAAGTGGGTATGTTTTTTTTTTACTCATGGTGTGGGATATCATTGAAAAAGTCCTTTAAAAATATTGTGAGTTTGTGAAAACCATTTTTGGATTCAAGGATCCGTTTGCGAAATATTAAGCTTTAAAGTGCTAATGTTTGTTAGAGTCAAGTGTCCCCCCCTGCCAGCTAAATGGTTGGTTTTGGATGTGTAAATAAAATCACAGCAGTAGTACCCAATGGCTTGGCACGCGACGATGGGAAGAGACCAGACGGAATGACCATAATGCCTTGGAAGGTAGGTAGGCCTTTGGTGTGGGATGCAACGTGTGTCGACACCCTTGCGCCATCCCATCTTCCTAGCACGGCGAGCTGTGCTGGGGCTGCTGCTGCAGGTGCGGAAAACCTCAAACGGCGCAAATACTCCAATCTTATTGGGACTTATATGTTTGAGCCGTTTGGGGTTGAAACACTAGGGCCATGGGGTCCGAGTGCCCACCTTGTTTTTCAAGACATCGCCAAGCGGCTGGTCGACTCTTCACGTGACCAGAGGGCTGGCCTATTCTTTGGTCAAAGAATCAGCATTGCCATACAACGTGGCAATGCTGCCAGCCTTTTGGGCACTTTTCCTATTGACAGCGATATGGACGAGTTTTTTGATGCCCTATGATCATTTCCCCGCCCTTTTTATATGCTTGTACATATTATTATTTTAAGTCTGATCGTTTTTAAATAATGTAAATACATAGTTACTTAAATAAATAAATTGAAACAGCAGTAGTTTATATAACGAAATTAAAAGGAAAACTATCACAGCTAAGTAGACTTTACAAGTTACCGAGTAATAATTGATCAACTTAACTTTGCAGTTGCAAAAACATGTTTTCCCATACCTACATTCCGTATGGGAGAACATATTTTTCAACTACAAAGTTAAGTTTGTTTTTGGGATAAATTTATTCCAACTACGGAACCCTTTATTGTGCGTGGTCCGACACGCACTTGGCCGGTTTTATTAATTTTACATTAGGAATATCTCAGGAGCCGTCTGGATTTGTGACCTTTCTGGCAATAGACACGCCTCCTATTACATGGGACTTAAACATAACTGGTGAAATGTGGGTGTATTACAATTCACCTCTGCCTACATCTTCGGGAAATACGGGCGTGATGATATAAGGAATAAACATGGACGTAATGTTCTGCTTCTAATCCTAGTCAGCTAAGTAAAAGTTTAATCTATTCCAACATATGAAATTCTCTAAACATTTCATTTAAAATGCTTTTATCTACTCTCATAGAATATTCGAATTATGAACTTCAAAACGAGTTTATATTGACATACTTTATAAACAAAATACCGAAATTTAAAAATAGAATCATATTATATTTTTATAACACTTTTTCTGTAACAAAATAATACTGTAAAAATTTTTTTTTCTATTACGATACAGCGCTAATCCAAGAAGTTAATATCACCAAAGAGTTTCCATCAACTTTTGGTGGGGGACAGCAGCACCCGCTGTAGCGCATGTGCGGTGATGTGCTGGTGCAGGCGACATTCATTTGTTTTGTAGTACTTACAGAATTTTGTGGGATTTTTAAATTTATTCTTGATCTTTAACTTTGATTTTTCAACAAACACCAACCCTCAAACACACACTCATGTTTTAATACCCCTCATTATGGCATTAAGGCAGTGATCGATGTTGAGCCCAAAGGGAAATTAGGAGTCAGGGTTACTGCCAGAGACATTGCTTCTATCATACAGTCAATGTCAAGAGGGAAGTCTCCTGGCCATGATGGGCTCAGCATCGAGCATCTTCGGTATGCGGGCCCGCATTTGACGCGTGTGTTGGCTTTATTATACAATCTTTGTCTGAGTCATGCGTATATACCTTCGGATATGTTGAAAACAGTTGTAGTGCCCATAGCTAAAAATAAAACTGGACTATTGACTGATAGGAATAACTATAGACCTATTTCACTGGCTACGGTTGTGTCTAAGGTATTGGATAGCGTGCTTAATGCTCAATTAAATAAACATGTTCAATTACATGACAACCAGTTTGGGTTTCGACCAGGGTTGTCTACCGATAGTGCTATATTGGGCTTTAAGCATGCCGTGGAGTACTACACACGCCGCAGCACTCCTGTTTACGCTTGTTTCCTCGACCTGTCTAGTGCTTTTGATCTGGTTTCGTATGACACTCTCTGGAAAAAGCTTAATGATGCGAAGCTACCACCTGAAATCATAAATATTTTTAAGTTTTGGTACGGGAACCAGGTCAATAGTGTAAGGTGGGACGGGGCCTACTCCAGTCCATACGGTCTTGAGTCAGGTGTTAGGCAGGGGGGTCTCAGTTCTCCTACACTCTTCAACCTGTACATGGACCAGTTGATTGGGGAGCTGAGTAGCACCAGAGTCGGGTGTTATATTGATGGCATATGTGTGAACAACATTAGCTATGCAGATGACATGGTGCTGCTCAGTGCCTCCGTCTGTGGCCTGAGGAAACTGGTGAGTGTGTGTTAGAGGTACGCCAGTGCTCATGGCCTACTGTATAATGTCAAAAAGAGTGTCGTGATGGTGTTTGGGGCTGGTGGAAAATGTCCAGAAACGGTACCTCCAGTACTGATGAATGGTATACCGCTATCGAGAGTACACTCATTTAAGTACCTTGGGCATGTTTTGTCCACTAGCCTTAAAGACGATGACGATATTGAGTGAGAGCGGAGGGCGCTGTCGGTCAGAGCGAATATGATTGCTCGCAGGTTTAAGCATGCTTCTACGGAGGTTAAAAAAACACTTTTCAGAGCCTTCTGTTCCTCGTTTTACACCTGTGGCCTGTGGGTACATTTTACTCAGAGATCGTACAGCGCCCTTCGCGTGCAGTATAATAATGCGTTCAGGGTGTTGATGGGGCTGCCTCGCTTCTGTAGCGCATCAGGGATGTTTGCGGAATTGCGTGTTGATTGCTTTTATGCATTAATGCGTAAAAGATGTGCGTCCTTGGTGCGCAGGGTGCGAGGCAGTTCTAACAGCATCCTGAGAGTTATTGCTGACAGGCTGGACTGCTGTGTTGTAAGTCGTTGCTCCAGTATCTCAGCTGGAATACTGAAGCAGTGACTAATTTGTTGAGTGTGTGTGTTTGTGTGTGTTTGTTTTAAGTACCATCCGAGGACGTGCGTATGAATACACAAGGCACGACCGAGGACCTTTTCAAAGCGAGGACCTTTTCGAGGGTCCTCGGTTTGACTTGACCAAAGATTCGTATTCTGCAAGCGATTTTGAGCCTTTCTGTATACTTAATAAGAAAAAGTGGTCTGAACCTCGGTTTGATCAAGATTTTTCATAATCTTACACACGCATTGTGTATCCACCAGGTGGCGCCACTGTCGCCTCATACACAGCCTCTTTACATTCGTTTCACGTTGGTTGTATTATCCGAGGACTTTTGTGTTAACTTTAACACAAAAGACCTCGGTAAGGTAGCTTTTCCAAACAATGTGTATTTAAGACCTCGGTTTGCTAGATTTTCCGAACAGTGTGTATTCTAGTCCTCGCTTAGACAGTTTTCCTCGTGTGTACAAGACGAATTATGTGCTATCATTTAAATACAATTATGGAAGAGAAAATTGAAGGTACACTGAATCCTTAAGCAAATCGTTAGTAGCGACTAGGTGCACAAGGAATAAGGAGGCTTCTTCTGCAGTATGTGCCTACTTAGATTACACAACATTATGATTTGAACCATAAAATATTGTATTGTCATGGGAGCTGAATGCATGTGCTCTTCATGAAGAATTTAAAGTAGAAATGCCTTCCTACGTGAAATGTCGGCACCAAGATTTGAAGCAAACAAAGAGTATAAAAAAATAAAGAAAGTGAACGTAGTAAAGAAGACAACGTAAACTTTACTGAAATAGAAGTAGGTTTATTCTAAATTGAAACGAATTATTTAACTAAGTTTTACCAACGCTATACTCATTGAAATAATAATCAAGTTGCAGCGACATCTTTGATAAACATGAGCAGAAAACTTACTTAACAGTTTATAAAACGATTCAAACAAGGTAATTATTTTTATTTCACTAGATACATCTAACGCGTATGCCAAATTTGATGACGATACTATCAACTGTTGAGGAGTTCCCTCATGAAGAAACGACCTTGGCTGCAGCATCAGGACAAACTGATAATTATTTTAGTTTTACTATATAAACCAAACGCGTTTGCCTTTGAAGTCGATACTATCAACAATTGTGGAGTTCCCTCATGGGCACGCCACAATTGCGGCAGTAAGTCCCCTCTTTAAGGAGCAGCTAGAGAGGCGCCACGCCGTCCTCACCTTCCGCCTGACGCAAGTTCTCACCGCACACGGGTGTTTCGGGAGGTTCCTGTTCCGGATAAGGCGGGAGGAAACGTCCGAGTGTCACCAGTGTGGATCGCCCGGAGGACACGGTGGAGCACTACCCGGCTTGGGCGGAGCATCGCCGTGTCCTCGTGGAGGCGATCGGCGGCGGTGATCTCTCGCGTCTGGCCCTGGTCCAGGCCATGGTACGGAGCGAGAGGGCATGGGAAGCCGTCACCTCCTTCTGCAAAGCAGTAATGCTCGCGAAGGAGGAGGTGGAGCGCGTGAGGGAGAGGCAAATGTCATGCCCTCACGCGTCTAACCGCCGCAGGAAACGACCTGGGCGTCAGGAATCGCAGGCTGATTTCCAGCCACCGTAGCCACCATTGCTCACCGTCAGCAAGTCCGCGCGGCTTGCAGACGGTGAGCAATGAGTAGCTCACCGTCCGATAAGGTCCAGGACCTTCGCTGGTTATTATTTTAGTTAAACTATATAAACCTAACGCGTATGCCAAATTTAAAGACGATGCTATCGACTGTTGAGGAGTTTCCTCATGAAGAAACGACACTGGTTGTAGCATCAGAAAAAACTGGTCATTATTTTAGTGTTACTAGATAAACCTAACGCATGTGCCAAACTGAAAGACGATGCTATCGACTTGAGGAGTTTCCTCATGAAGAAACGACCCTGGCTGCAGCATCAGCAAAAACTGGTAGTGATTTTAGTGTTACTAGATAAACCTAACGCATATGCCAAATTTGAAGACAATGCTATGAACTGTTGAAGAGTTCCCTCATGAAGAAACGACATTGGCTCCAGAATCAGCACAAACTGGTAATTATTTTAGTTTTACAACCTAATGCGTATGCTAAATTCCAAGACGATGCTATTAACTTTTGAGGAGTTCCGTCATAAGGAAACGACCCTGGCTGCAGCATCAGTACAAACTGGTTATTATCTTAGTTAAACTATGTAAACTTAACGCGTATGTTAAATTTAAAGACGACGCTATCGACTTTTATGGACTTTCATCAAGAAGAAACGACCCTGGCTGCAGCATCAGCAAAAACTGGTAATTATTTGAGTGTTACTAGATAAACCTAATGCGTATGCCAAATTTGAAGACGATACTATCAGCTTTTGAGGAGTTCCATCATAAGGAAACGACCCTGGCTGCAGCATCAGCAAAAACTGGTAATTATGTGAGTGTTACTAGATAAACCTAATGCGTATGCCAAATTTGAAGACGATACTATCAGCTTTTGAGGAGTTCCATCATGAGGAAACAACCCTGGCTGCAGCATCAGCAAAAACTGGTAATTATTTGAGTGTTACTAGATAAAACTAATGAGTATGCTAAATTTGAAGACGATACTATCAGCTTTTGAGGAGTTCGGTCATAAGGAAACGACCCTGGCTGCAGCATCAGCAAAAACCGGTAAATATTTGAGTGTTACTAGATAAACCTAATGCGTATGCCAAATTTGAAGACGATACTATCAGCTTTCGAGGAGTTCTGTCATAAGGAAACGACCCTGGCTGCAGCATCAGCAAAAACTGGTAATTATTTTAGTGTTATTAGATAAACCTAATGCGTATGCCAAATTTGAAGACGATACTATCAGCTTTCGAGGAGTTCCGTCATAAGGAAACGACCCTGGCTACAGCATCAGTACAAACTGGTTATTATCTTAGTTAAACTATGTAAACTTAACGCGTATGTTAAATTTAAAGACGACGCTATCGACTTTTATGGACTTTCATCAAGAAGAAACGACCCTGGCTGCAGCATCAGCAAAAACTGGTAATTATTTTAGTGTTACTAGATAAACCTAATGCGTATGCCAAATTTGAAGACGATACTATTAGCTTTTGAGGAGTTCCATCATAAGGAAACGACCCTGGCTGCAGCATCAGCAAAAACTGGTAATTATTTGAGTGTTACTAGATAAAACTAATGAGTATGCTAAATTTGAAGACGATACTATCAGCTTTTGAGGAGTTCCGTCATAAGGAAACGACCCTGGCTGCAGCATCAGCAAAAACTGGTAATTATGTGAGTGTTACTAGATAAACCTAATGCTTATGCCAAATTTGAAGACGATACTATCAGCTTTTGAGGAGTTCCATCATAAGGAA
Organism: Agrochola litura; assembly: GCA_949152395.1. Classification (NCBI taxonomy): domain Eukaryota; kingdom Metazoa; phylum Arthropoda; class Insecta; order Lepidoptera; family Noctuidae; genus Agrochola; species Agrochola litura. The sequence continues at coordinate 9,780,981 of OX424517.1, read as the reverse complement.
ACAACCCTGGCTGCAGTATTAGCAAAAACTGGTAATTATTTGAGTGTTACTAGATAAACTTAATGCGTATGCCAAATTTGAAGACGATACTATCAGCTTTTGAGGAGTTCCATCATAAGGAAACGACCCTGGCTGAAGCATCAGCAAAAACTGGTAGTTATTTGAGTGTTACTAGATAAACCTAATGAGTATGCCACATTTGAAGACGATACTATCAGCTTTTGAGGAGTTCCGTCATAAGGAAATGACCCTGGCTGCAGCATCAGCAAAAACTGGTAATTATTTGAGTGTTACTAGAGAAACCTAATGCGTATGCCAAATTTGAAGACGATACTATCAGCTTTTGAGGAGTTCCATCATAAGGAAACGACCGTGGCTGCAGTATCAGCAAAAACTGGTAATTATTTGAGTGTTACTAGATAAACCTAATGCGTATGCCCAATTTGAAGACGATACTATCAGCTTTTGAGGAGTGTCCTCATGATGAAACGACCCTGGCTGCAGCATCGGCACCAACTGGTTATTATCTCAAGTAGTATATTATTGGGCATTCTATACCACTATCGGCAAGTTGCTCGGCGAGTGCGCCTCGCTGCCGATAGTGGTATAGAATGCCCAATAATTGATAATCTACTCGCCTCTCCACTCGACCGAGACAGTACATTGTACTGAGAACTTGATTTGGAACGATTAACTCGACCAAATCGATACTCGACTCGCCACTCAACTCGACCGATACACTCGAACGAGACAGTTAATTGTGTCGCGTACTGGATGAGCTTTACTCCATACGTCTGACCAGTATGCGGCGTTTCGGAGAACGATGAACTATCAACTCGACTCTCCGTTTACTTACTGCACTCGACCGATCACTCGAGTTTGTATTCGCTGTTAACAGAATGTCGAGCGAGAGTGATGGTGGCTGATGATTGTAACAAACCAAAGCTTGTGACTAAAGCGTTAACGGGTTGTTACTGTAAATAATAAACAACTGTAACTTAGTTACTTGGTTTAATTATCATAAAATGTTGGTTTGTCTGGAAACAAAATATCAGCCGCACGCACGAGCTCTTGTAGTTTTCGCCACTGAGGAGAGTCCGCGTCGGTCTGGAACTTGATTCGGACGAGCGCTTTCTTCCACAGCTCGGCGGAGTCGGTGAGGCGAGCGTCGTCAGCCTTGTACACCTTGCAGTCGATGTAGTACTCTCCGTCAGTGGTTGTTGCTCGGCGCTCACAGCCGCTGGCTACGCGGTTCACAAAGAATGAAGTTAGGTGATCCGATGAATGTTCTTTGTGTGGGATGTCGCGGTTTTTACTGATGTCGAATATGTCCATGCCAGTGTTGGTTTTTTTACTGAAATAATAACGAAAACTGTTATTAGTTAATGTTTAGAACGAGAGATGCACAATCGCATAATATTTTATGAACGACACCACGGATATTTCTGTAGAAAATATTACAAGTGACTAATCAGCGAATGGAATACTTATGCAAATTGCCCTATTATAATTCAATTAGTGGAAACGTACTACTTTACTGTTTTAATTTAATCAGAACTAGGAGATAATAAATTCAAAATATTATTCACCTGCTACGAGCTACGGTTGTTGTTTGTGACTGCATCTTGCGTTTCCCTTTGCTGTCTGCAGACGGTCTGCGACAGGCCTTCACTTTGTGTCCAGTGATCGATGCTTGCGAGTAATCACACTCAGAGTCTGACCTGAAATAAAAATAGAGGAAATGTAGTCACACAATTATTATTAATTAATCCAATGGAGTAATGTCCATTGCGCTGGGCATACTATAGGACACAAGTGTTCGGGCAAACACTGGTTCTCTAATATTTAAATGGGATAGCACTGAGACTGAGCTCGTCATACTATGTACAGATCAGGTGATCTGTGAAGTAACGCGCTCACAAACAAATATATGTAGTTATAAATGACAGGCTAATCACAAGTGTGATCCATGAAAACGAACAGACTATTTTATCAGACTTACATTTTTTCCTATCAGAAGTTCCACTCGGTTTGATGACTTGGCTGGTGATGACAGCAGCGGATGGCTATCGACAATGCCGTCACTGATATTGTAGGCGACACGGAGTGTTTGTAGACCGATTATACAAGAGCACTTCGTTGCACTTGCAGACTGCGAATACTTTGTACCGAACAGAAAAACTTGTGGCTTATAAGTTAAAATAGAATTATAAGTTAGGAATGTTAAATCCACTACAATCAATCCGGTATTGCTTTGTTAAAGTAACTTTTTCTATAGTCGTATTATATGCGTTGGTAAAATGAAGACGAAGGAAAATTTTATACTTTATCGAATGTCGATGCGGCGAAATAAGCTACCGTAGGGCTGACCAAACGATAGCGTGAACGGAATCGCCACAAACCAGATGGATTTTATAATTTTAAAGAAGTAAATAAATGTTTCCAAGGTAATTATTTCATCATCTACATTTAGGTTTCGTGTAGAAAAAATGAACTTACTGCCGTCTACCGCGTACTTCTCTAGATTTCCTAAAATAAATAGATAATATAATTCCTGTAACTACGGTAACGGTCATGAGGAAACCATGAACGTTATATGATATCGTCATCGTCATGTCGTCTATCGACATAGGTACTATGATATATTTTAATCGATTTAATGCATTGTGTGAAATTTGTATATTTGAATGCCTACCAAGTTGTTACCAACCCTACCAAAATAGCTGATTATTGTGTTCGCGAAATAAATAATTATATTTAGCACACGTGTAACAATTAGGCAATAACAACTTTTATGATGAAATATTTTTCTGCTTTGTAGACAAAAAAACAAAACAAAAAAACCCTAAAATATTATTTATTACCTCAAAAGTCTCTCGGAGCGAGCACCTTTCTAAACTGTTACAGTACAATCAAGTTAATTATTATAAATAAATATTTAATTGATCACACACCAGAAACAACAACAATTTCATCTCCTGGAGCAACTGTGTTCGTTATATCGAGGTGCTGAAATATACATACATATTTGGATCACGCAAATACATAATCTTATGTATGAACCATTTCATACTGTGCAGGTAATTATCAAATATAACACAACAATAATACGATAACTATTTAGAACATTATAATAATTATGACTATTTTTCATTCTAGAATTTACAGCTATTTACCTAATTCTTCATCGGTACCAATAAACCATTTTTTTTGTTTCAGATACATTCTGCCTAAACATAATATTAATTACTGACTTGCCTGTGAAGAATTATTAAATTACCTGAAGTATACCTACATATTTGGACCACGCAGATACACGTACTCTTATGTATACATAGTTTCATATTTTGCAGGTAATTATGAAATATATTTTTCTTCCCAGAATATACCATTATCTTACCTAATCAGATTATGTACCTAATGCATCCATTTTTTTATTATTTCAGATACATCCTGCCTAAACATAATTACCGACTTGCCTGTGAAGAATTACACAAGGATCTTGAAATCAGCGTATAATTGTCCTGACCAAGTTGTACTAATTATATAAAATATTTTGGCTGGTATACCTAAGACGGTGAATATTAGTTGTAAGTATTATCTAATCCAAATTTATTGAAATAATAATTTTAAGTGTTCTTGGATTTCAAACAATAACATAATGCCTCACTGCTCTGATTGTAAAGTATTTGTAGACAATCGTCGATGGTCTGGTCATTTACGTAGCAATGTACATAAAAACAATAGTTCTACCCCTATGTATGATAATGTTGCAATTATTAATTCTTCTTTTAAAGAACGAATCAAAAGTTACAAAATCATAGCGACAGGTGAACAAATACATAGTTTTCCTGAGGTGTTTCTCAAAAGTATTAGTACACAAGTCAAACATTTAATAGATAATTCAATAGAGAAACACACCTCTGTCAAAATAAATTTTGAACTGTTTGCTTCGTTTCTTATGTATAAAAATGATCAACAAGAAATAAAATCATTCCGTACAAACAACATTATTACACATTTTAATTACGATTTTGATTCTATTTATAAACTAACTATTGATTTACTACTAAAAAAAATTGAAGAATTTGAGGAAAGGGATAGTGGTTGGACTTTTTTATGCAATTCACATTTAGAATTAAATATTAATAAATATCAACCACTCAGCGGATCTAAATTTTTAACTTTGCCGAAATTCATAAAAAGTAAAAGAGCTTGTTTGAATATTCGGAACAATGATGAGTATTGCTTTTTGTGGTGTGTTGTGGCGGCATTGTACCCCACAAATAGACATCCCGATAGGATTTCGTCTTATCCCCGCTTTCAGGATGTTTTGAATGTTAATAATTTGACATTTCCAATCACATTTTCGGACATAGCTATCTTTGAGAAAAATAATCCTTCTGTTAATATATATGTGTATGGTTTAAAAAATGAGAAGACAATTATTGGACCGCTTTATACAACGTTGAATAATAAGTCTAATAAAAGTATCCATCTACTGTTTATAGAAAACAATAATAATTCTCATTACTGTCTTATCAAAGATTTATCTCGTTTAGTTAGAAATCAGATGACCAAACATCATGGTAAACTATATTTCTGTGAAACTTGTTTATTGTTTTTTCCAACGCTTAGTCAAATTGAATCACACTTGTGTGGGGGGGTTGTCACAGTTTTACCAGAACAAGGTTCATTTTTAAAATTTAAAAATTATGATCGGAAACAAAACATTCCATTCGTCATATACGCCGATTTCGAAACGTTACTTGAACCCATTTCCGGCGATGATTTCAACACCGCTAATACGTCATACTCTAAACGCCACGTGCCGGCTGCATTCGCTTACAATGTCGTGTCATCAAATAAAAATGATAGCGTTGAAGGCTATAGAAGTTATCGCGGCAATGATTGTGTTTCAAAATTTATAAATTTTCTTACTGAGGATGTAAAACAAATACATCAGATTATATCCAAAAGCGAGCCTATGATATTCACTGATGACAATTCTCTAGAGTTCAAACGTGCCGTTAGGTGTCATATTTGCGACAATTTACTCTTGACCGATAAAGTAAGAGATCATTGTCATATTACAGGCCTGTATCGAGGTGCAGCACATCGACACTGTAATTTGCAACATAAAGTACCAAAATTTATACCAATATTTTTTCACAATTTATCCGGGTACGATTGTCATTTATTTATAAAAAAGTTAGGTGAAATTCCTGGCTCAATTAAAATAATCCCTAAGACTAAAGAAAAATACGTCGCATTTACCAAATTTATTCCTATTGCTGATAACGAGTTTATTTGTATAAGATTTTTAGATTCATTCAACTTTTTAGGAACAAGTTTAGACAAGCTCGCTAAAACATTGCAGGTGGAAGATTTTGTTAATCTTCGATTTCATTTTTCTAAAGACAGACAGTTTAATTTATTGACAAGAAAAGGTATATATCCTTATGATTACATGACCAATTGGAAATGTTACGATCAAAAATCATTGCCGTCTAAGGGTAATTTTTATAATTATTTGACTAACGAAGACATTACAGATGAGGATTATAATCACGCACAGGCTGTTTGGGCTGAATTCAATATTAATAACCTCGGCGAGTATACGGATCTATACTTAAAAACGGATGTGCTTTTGTTAACAGACATATTTCAAAATTTTCGGAAAACCTGTAAACAATATTACAGTCTTGACCCAGCGTTTTACATTACTGCACCTAGTTTATCTTTCGATGCAATGTTGCTAAAAACGGGCGTTCAGTTAGAACTCGTGTCGGACTTAGCTATCATCAGAATGATACAAAGCGGTATACGCGGCGGTTTGTGCATGTGTTCCCATCGGCATGCTAGAGCCAATCACAAATACATGCCTGAATATAATCCATCACAACCTGAGAGTTTCATAGTATATTTAGATTGTAATAATCTTTACGGTTTTAGCATGTGTCAGTATTTACCATACTCTAGTTTCAGATTTTTAAGTGATAACGAATTAGTAAATTTTAATGTTACCACTATAGAGGATAACGCAAACTGGGGCTTCATATTAGAAGTCGATCTATTGTATCCCGAGCATTTACATAATGACCATAATGACTTACCATTTTGTCCCGAAAAATGTGTACCCCCGGGAGGTAAAACAAAGAAATTAATAGCTAATTTGTATAATAAGTACAACTATGTGATTCACTACGTTCATTTAAAAAAATGTTTAGAACATGGTTTAATATTACGTAAAATTCATAGAGCAATTACTTTTAGACAGAGTCCATATTTAAAACAGTACATAGAGTTAAATACTCAATTAAGACAGAAAGCAAAAAGTTCCTTCGAACAAGACTTTTTTAAGTTATTAAATAACAGTGTTTTTGGAAAAACATTAGAAAATACTGAAAATAGAGTAACCGTACATTTAGTTAATCAATGGTGCGATCAGTCCAATCGAACTAAGAAATTTATATCCGCTGAGAAACTTATAGCCAACCCCTATTTCCACAGTGCATCTATTTTATCAGAAAATTTAGTTGCAATACAAATGAAACCTGATCAAATTATTTTAGATAAACCTATATACATAGGTTTCACTGTATTAGAACTTTCAAAAGCACACATGTATTACTTTCATTACAATATTGTAAAGCCTTTTTATAAAGATCGAGTGCAACTATGTTACACAGATACCGATTCCTTTGTCTATAAAATATACACCAACGATTTTTACCATGATTTGAAATATAATTTTTTACAATATTTTGACAGCAGTAACTATGAAATCACAAATGATTTACAGATACCGCTAAAAAATAAAAAGGTTCCCGGTCTCTTTAAAGATGAAATGGGAGGAAAATATATTACTGATTTTGTTGGTTTGAGATCGAAACTTTACTCTATAAGAACCCCTAATAGTATCATTAAAAAAGCAAAAGGAGTAAAATCATGCGTGGTCAGGGATTTAAACTTATCAGACTATGAAACCATTTTATTTAATGGTGGAGTAATCCGGAGAAAAAATAATATGTTTAAATCAATAAAGCACGAAATATTTACTCGGACTGTCAACAAAGTTGCTTTATCTAGAAATGATGACAAACGATCGATATCTGTGGATCAAATATCAACCCGAGCCTGGGGTCATGCATTTATTTTTAAGAATGAATTACTTTGATCATAATTTTAAGTTAAGTGTTACCTACTCATAGTTTAGTTTTAGGAAATAATAAATGTTAATGTTATACAAAAATGAAATAAAATGTGAATTATTATAATTATTGACTTGTTTCATTTATGAAATCCTGTTTATTTCAAAATATCATTACACTTTTTTTAAAATCGGTAAACAAAGTTAACACTGAGTGCAGTTATCTCACTATGCACCTAAAATACCTTGCATCATAAGGTTGATTTTCGAATAACTTACGTTTTACGATTAAGTAACATGCTTACAAGGCGTTATTTGTCATTGTATAAGTGTTACCTACGTTGCAGTTCATTGGCCTTAGCTTAGAGACACAAACGCTTAGTTGACAATATTAGTATGACATGTAATTATTTAGTTATATTGTCATCATTTATGAAATATTATTCGACGCGAACACCTGTTTAATACTTTTTTAACTTCCATCAAAAGTCATCATGTCGGTGAGTAAAATATTTTTAATTCGTTTTTTTATGTTTGTTTCATAACTAGAGATTGTGTTCGCAGCTGTGTTGTGTTGCATTTTTCCAGAGCCTATTGTCACTAATCTAAACTAAATCTAGACTTTCTCGATTGAAAACCCAATTAAAACGCTATACTAGCGGAATAGTGGTATAAATTGTGTTTATATTTTGTTCCAGAATTCTGACACCGAGATTGTATTCAGCCAGTATGCTCAGGATCCTTACGAGGGATTCTCCGAGATGTTTCGCAGTGAACCCGGGCAAAGCAAACAAGTCACGAAAGATAAAAAACCAAAACAACGGTGCAGGGAAAAATCGATAAAGCAAAAACCTACAAAATCCTTCGTTATGAGTCGACTACAGCGTAAAGGGATTAAGTTAATAAAAATTTCAGTGGTAGATCTGTGTAACAACAATCCTCAAACCATAGACAGTGATAGTGACAGTGAAAACGTTATTATAAACGCTCAATATATTGTTCAAGATCCCATCGACAGTGTTATGGACGAAACTGAGTCTTTAGTTAAGAAAATATCAAAATCTTTAATAGGTACTGACTTTTATTAACCGTTTTTGTAAAGTAGTTGATATTTGTATTTTTATTATGATGTTTTTATTTAATTTTGTATTAGGTTGTGTTATTTGTGGAGTAGCGTGGGGGTGTTTAACAAAATAAAAGCAAATTTACATTATTTTGATTTTTATTTAAAAACCTTAAAACCAATAATCTAAATACATTACACATATGAGCACATACATTTATACCCATTCTAAATATTTCCTTAAACAAAGCACATTTTTAAGAGCACAATGCTTTAGATGTTTATTACAATTAAAATTAGATCTTCCTTCACAGTATTTTTTATGCAAAACAGAGAAACTAAGACATTGTTCTGTACCAAGGTCTGATACTTTACAATTCACACACAGTTCCTTTATCCAATTCACCTTCTCCAAACCATTTACAATAATTTCCTTATTTTCTAGATATGGAACGATTATACGCCGAAATTCTCTATAGTCAATATATCCCTCATTCCAATAAATACCTCTATTTCTTTCCAACCATTTAACTTGTCTCTTTTCGTCACTTGTTAAGTATTTAAACAAGTATGGCGGTTTTATTAAAAATGTTTGCGTATAATCACGACTTGCAAAAGCTAATTCTTTTATTATAAAATTATTGTTCAGGTCTTTAAACCCTTGAACATCTAATATGATAGTATTCGGATTCATGATATTTTTCTCACAGTATTACTCAATGGCTTGTACTCAATTATGCAGTCGTTCAATATAAGACAGTATGCAGAAGTTTGATCGGGTATATCGGAATCACTCTCAATTTCCACTCTTACATCCACAATAGGACCTGTCTTTACATTATCAGCTTGTCTAGAGCAATCTATGATAAATAGCGGCGCCAAATCTTTGAATTGTTTCTCACTTAATAAGGGTTCCGAGCGACGTCCGTAATAAGACTGTTGAAATCTGATGTATTGCTCGTATAATAAAGCGATTCTGTTATTCGCGAAGCTGACATTTAGGTTTTCATACGGGAAGTAAGTTGAGTTTAGGTATACTCTAACGTCACGAACATGACAGTGATCGAACTGGGACATATCAGAACTTGAATTGTTTTTTCTATTTGTTTGTAGACCCATAATTATGTATCTTGGTTTCTCTATTTGTGAGGAAGTTTTGATAGACCAGGTATGTTTTGTAGTTTTAGGTAAAGCTGGATATTCGTACAGATCCCAATTTCTGAATATCATCTGGAGTGGTCGATCTTTTTCTAACAGTTTTAGCAAACTTATTTTTTCTTTGTCGGACACTTTTACATGCGGTACACGCCAGATGATTTTATTTATCTGAACGTCATCTACAAATTCCCCGGTGTTAAGTTTCACAGCATTCAGATTAGTGTTACTTCGTAGCAATATCAGTTCGTGCCTACTATTTATCACGACTTTCTTGAAATCTTCTGCAAAACCGATGATGTTACAGAGTGGTATAGAAGCAGAAAAACTACCCCCATTAATATTTTTTATTCCATCGATATTCCAGCCCCATGCATTGGCTATCTTTGATTCACTTTCACTCATTGATATTAACGATTTCATGGTGGTAGTTATGCCAGCGTTTTTTATTCTATCAATTTCCACTCCATTCAGCTCATATCTTATATCTTGGAATAAGTAGAGTAGAGCATTATTCGTAAAATTAACACTAGTGGCTTTCTCTTTCATATCCTTTTTACTTACGACAACAGTTCCTTCCAAATACAAGGTACTAGCTGAGGGAAGTATATACAAGTCCTGTTGGTTAATAGGTATGCGGATTTCATCGTTTCTATTGAAACTAGTTACGTAGGGCTTATAAGAATGAAATTCGATTCCTTCAACAGTGTTGTCATAAGTCGGAGCAGATAAAACGTCTAAGATATTCATTTTAGCAAACCGATCGCTTTGAGAAATGCCTTGTTTTCTTTAGTTAATTTAATTTTCTTCTTAGGGCGAGCTCTTATTTGGTTGGAAGCTTGAGTGGAACTGATATTTTTGATTTGTTGATGCATATATTTATTGTAGTCAATCATTTTTTTCTTCTGAGATGCAAATACAGCTGCACTTCTTCACCGCGCAAATTGATTAAGCGGTTATTTATATCTAACAGCCTGATATGTATACAGCTAATGTTGTTTTGGTTAATTGGAAAGTATATCGCGTTTTTCGGGATTTCTATAATCCTATATCCGGGAGGCACGTTGAGTGCAAATTCGTGGATAATGTGACTGGGTTCTCCGTTTGTGTACGAGCCGCTTACAATATCACATTCGATCCTGATCACTGTTGTAGGTAAAATGTTGACTGGAAAGTGCGATACATGCCATTTATTTGCTTTTAAGATCTGCTTATTAAACCCTAACAAATTCCTAAACGTACCTTCTTTATTAAAATTTATATCTTTTGTACAATATACAGCAGCTTTTAAAGTATTGTTATTGCACTGTAGTTTGATTGATGCATCTTTCATTTCAGATTTTAAATAATCATTAATATCTTGCAATTCATAGGTGCCGTCAGGTATTTCAATAACTTCGTTAGAACCATAATAGAACTTATTATTCGTTTTGTCAATGTTTGGAATAGAATTAAATGTTGCGAAATGCAATAAGGCACACTCATACTGTTCATATAGTTGCAACGTGTTAGGATAGTAAGTAGATAAAGTTGACGAGTTTCCAGTTATCGATAATGTGAGTGACATCTTGCAAATGATTCAAATAAAAGAAAAGCATAAGTTTTATACTTTTTATTTCCAAAAATTCCATAGATATTCTAAACATAAGTGTCCACAATTTACAGTGTTGAATTTCTGATATCTTGTATAATTATAAAAAACATTACAATTCTTAAAATATCGCATTAATTCCATTGGAGGTTTTAAATCTCCGAAGCTATCAAAATATTCACAATAATTGCATACTTTTACATAAGCTACCCAATGCGTGCCTTCGTTCTTAGAGTCGTCCAAGTTAACGACACCACATTCAACCCGTTTTGGCGTCCTTGGTAACTGATCCTTCATGTATACTCCTCGAAAGTGAGGGATGTTGCGTGCAAACCTTTGGATGTCTATATTAGTGAGAGCACGATTAGGTAGCTTATTTTTCAGTTTTTTGAAGACTTAATGAATAAACCATTACCATTTTTATGTGACTTAATGTACAAGCCCTGGCCTAACTTTAAAGACTCCATAGCCTTATTATGTCGTTGTGTTTCTCGCAAATTTTGCTGACCTGCTTTGTAATCGTTAACAGTTTTTGCAATACCAGCCGCACCACCGGCTAAAGTTCCTAAAGCTGATAAACCCGCAAAAATTGGGATTAAAGGTAGAATACCTCCAGTCTTTGGTAAGGGTATCACTCGCGGCACTCGAATTTTCTGAATGCATGGAATTATTTTTTTTGCTGCTGAGTAAGCAGCGTTAATTAAAGTTTTACTGTCCTTTGGATTCAGTTTCTTTATTTTTGCTTTTATTTTTGACACGAAACTTTTAAACGTTTTAACGCCAGAACCAGATTTCAGTTTGGCTTTCATAACTTTGCTCACTAACCATGAACTAAGTTTTTCACCTTTCCCAGCATCGCTCGATTTAAGTCTTTGTTTAGCCATATTTAGTAGTTGCAAATCAGCTTTGTGACGATTGGATAAGTCTGTATGGTTTGCATATGCAATGTCGTGATGCATACAAGCTTCGTCAAGCTTATTTACACCTCGGTCACCTCGTAATAAACGTTTCTGCAATTTAGTTCCGGGACCGCAATAATTGTAGCCGGGTAAATGAAGTTCGAACGGTAGATTATTAATTAAGGTATTAACAAGTTCACCTCCTTGCATTGTCTAATGTGTAATGAGAGACATGATGCAAAAGTAATCGTTATATAATTATTTTAATCCACTATTGCAGTTTTCTCGATCCAACTATTTTCTTCGTTGTTTAGACCCAACCATTTCACAAACATTTTTGATCCTTTTCTTTTTAAAACCCTTTCTATCAAATAAATACCAGGATAGTAAGATTTCTGAAGTTCTTGCTCGTAAAAGGTTCCCATTATGGCTTGCTTTCGCTGATCTTGTATATGATATGTTACTGGTATGGTATGATTAATTTTTTTTATAGTAAATATTTCAGTTGACCAATTAGGTGTATAACCTTTTTCAAAATGGTGTTTGTATTTACTGATACGAACAAAGTCACCTACTTTGAACTTAGGTTTTCTACGGACGGTTACATGATTTAAGGCTTTTTTAATATTTTCTTTTATAACAGACTCGCAAGATTTATTGACTTCAATTGGTTTAAATTTAATTGTACGATGTTTTGTATTGTTATATATCTTTAACGTAACCTCTAACGGTATACCTAACCACATATAGTTTCCGTTCAGACTAAAATATTTATATAATTTATTTTTAAGAGTTTTAATCAGTCGCTCTACGATCGAAGCTTTTTTGGTAGAAAACGTTGAGTAATGGTTAACAATGTAAGTCTTCATAAGCGTTTGAAATGAGTTGTTATAAAATTCTGTTCCCATATCAGTTTGTAAATTAACCGGTTTGCGATTGCTGTTAATCAGTATTCGTTTAAATGCATGAGTAACATCAAGTTTATTTTTTGATTTTAATGGCTCTGCCCAAGCGTACTTTGAGAAGCAGTCAATCACCACTAAAATGTAATTATGACCTTTATTATATTTTCTTAGATTTTGCATGTCCATCAGATCAGCTTGCCACAAGTCATCGATCCCCTTTAGAATGACAGGACGTCTAACGAAATTTCGTCGTGCTGCTTTGTGTATTTCATTAACAATTTGCTGTTTTGCCATTACGGAGTTTTTTGTAGTAATTTATCTACCTCTGCTTTGGTATAAAACTTATCTTCCAAATGAGTTGAAATCTCAGGTATCTTTGCTTTTAAAGTAGCCTGAACTGTGCCCTTTGTGTCTTTTATGATTTGAGAGCGCAATGAACCAATCATGTTATTAAATTCTTTTAACATATTAGCATTCAATCGATCTACATAATCCTTGTTCACGGTCAGGTTATTTAATTCTTTTAACATGTTAGCATTCAATCGATCAACATAATCCTTGTTCACAGCATCGTCTGCTTCTACTGGAGATCGAACTCCTCTTAGTCTTGATGTTTTTAAATCAAAATCTCCGTTTTCTAATTTTAACAATGCGTTCTCATTAAACTCAAATAACTCTGATAAACGCATTCTTTTGTGAATGTAGTGTCCGAATTTGTCTACGTTCATATTTAAGGTGTATTGTATCGAGAAGCTGATAATAAAATAAACACATTTTAAAATATTTATTTATTTATAACTTTACTTTCACGCAATTCTTCAATGATAGATATAATTTCATTATCTAATCCTGTGTTACCAGCATCTCGAGATGCAATTAGTAATTTTAACCTATCTACCAGTTCATTTGGATCGTCCCAATAAACAAAATCAACGTTTTTCCTCCACATTTTTGTAAAGGGTAGTCCTTTTCCTTTCGATTGGTGGTCCTGAATTGTACTTCGTAGTTGGAATAGAGGCTTAATAATTTGCAAATATTTTTGTCCTTTATTACTTTTGATTGGTTTACCAGGCTCATAGTCTCGTCGATGTGCGTTTGTGTCAAGTAGCATCGACTTATAATGTTTCATATCACTCTCTGTAACCAAGCTTAAATCGGCGTTCTTTTTCAACAGCAACTGTTTTAAACCAGGCGTATTTCGGTATCTGCGTCCAGCTACGATGATATACTCATCACTGATCGTTATACGATCAGAACCTAACATTAATTTTCCGCCCTCTACTCTGACACCAAACGGAATATCGGTCAGAGCTTCTGAGAACACTGGCCAGGATGACGAATCAATACCTTGGTTGTTTTCAACTAATGATTTGTACGAAGAGTCACTTTCGATATCAGATTCATATTCGTCTTCATTGTCGTTATTATCATTGGTTCCTTTACTAATTGTGGGTTCTTTTTGCAAAGTTTTATCGATAAACGGAACTTCGGTTTCTTCATTTTCTATATTATGCATAAGAGAAGCTTGCTTACTGACATTAGCAATTTGGTTGAGTGGTTCTGTTACCGGCTTGAAAACTGATTCCAGTACTTGCTGATTGTTAAGCTCAACATCTCTCATCTTTCGCACCTTCTTCTTAACAGCATCTGCAGCCTCAACAATTTGTCTTTTCAGTGATTTTTCCATAATAACAAAAAGTTCGTGATTGATTAAGCGTTGTCTGAAGAATAATAATATCGCGAGGGTAACAGTCTTAAATATAAGTTTTTTTAATCAAAGACAACAAAAGTGTCAAATTTATTTCTATAACATCCTTTATTTTTGGAGCAATCCTTATTAATCACTACATAATTGAAAGGTTCACTCCATATTTTCGAACACATTTCACGAAATTCAATCCATGTCATATCAGTGTTGACATGTTCTTCATAAATATGTCGTAAATTAATTTCATCTTGTTTAAAAAGTATGATTAAGTTCGCATTATCTCTTACTAACTGCTTGGGGATTTTACTATATGTTTGGTTCAGATAAAAACAATCTATGCATTTGTGTCTTCCCATTGCAAAATAATCACGCATGTTATTTTGATTTTCACAAGCAACATCATCAAAAATAATCACGGAGTTGGGTTTTGCGTCCTGAACGCTTAGTACTTCCTCATTTCCCTGATATTTCTGGAGGGAAATACCGGGAACCCGCTGCAAAACTCTTTCTAAGAAAATGTACTTGGGTTGGTGCAGAGTTTTTGAATAAACATAAACATTTTCAAATCTTAATCCATTTTCGTGTATAAGAAGACCAATTAATAAATTGGTTTTTCCACAATTGGATGGACCACAAATGATACATCGTACTGAGTTAGGTAATAATTCTCCATGGCGAAAACTAGTCTTACAAATATCATCACAGACTGTATCAACATGCAGCGATTGCGGTTGTTTTACAAATTTCATGATTACTGTTGGAAATGAACCGATTAAAAATGAGTGAATGTATATAGTACGTTAACATTTATAAACTTACCACAACCTCTTTTGCGTTACTGGTTCATTGATCGAGTGGATTGTTCATTATTAAGCATTCTGTACCACCCTTCAGAGCGATAACAAACTCGCATGATCATTGGTTGTATACAGTTATACACTAGAGAGTAAGTAAACGGAGAGTTGATGGATGATCATCGTTGCTCATCAAGTACGCGGCAAAATGTACTGTCTCGGTCGAGTGGAGAGGCGAGTCGATTATCAATTATTGGGCATTCTATACCACTATCGGCAGCGAGGCGCACTCGCCGAGCAACTTGCCGATAGTGGTATAGAATGCCCAATAATATACTACTATCTCAGTTATACTCCGCAAACCTAACGCGTTGGCCAAATTTAAAAGTGATGATAGTTTCTTTCTCCTGTTGAAGAGTTTCTTCATTAAGAAACGACCCTAGGTACAACATCAGCATAAAATGGTAACTAAGCCGTTACTTTTCGAAAGCGCCGACAAACGTAAAGACTCGTCCTCGCTTGGTACTTTATTTTAGAAAATGTGTGTAAGAAATAAATCGGAACGTTCTACAATAAGTTACCTTACACGTAAAATGGTTTAGGTAGGTAGATTTTCATGTCCTCGCTTTGTACAAGTTCTACGCGAAAAACTGTCCTCGGTTTAGTAATATAAAGTCTAACACAGCGTCCGCACTTTGTACACGATATAAGAAATATTGTGTAAAAATACGTCCTCGGAAGGGCGTCGCAGGGCTTACATAAGGGGTCCTCGGTTGGCCTACACAAAGTCCTCGTATGTGCATCGCTGGTCACATTTAGCTGTGTATTTCAAGTCCTCGGTATGATAGCCGTAATTCATACAGAAAAATGTTGAGATAGCATTATTCCAATAAGCTCATCACTATAGATTTACTCACCTGTCTCTTTCTATCTCATTCAAAAAGGCCAACGACGTATTTAAACCAGTTTTTTGGAGGGTCCTCGGTTCGTTCTAAAACTACCGAGGTCCTCGTAAGGGTGTCTGTACAAACAAGGGTGTGTGTGAGGGTGAGGGTGTGTGTGTGTGGGGGTGTGTGTTTGTGTTTTTGTAGATAATTTTTGTTGTAATTGTATCACTAACATAGTTGTAAGTTTATTTTATTGTTACTAACATTGTATGAGTCTCATTGTTACTCGAAATAAAGAATTTAATAATAATATGCAACAGTTTCATAAACTACTATTATGGCACTTACTGTAATATGCCTTAGTTATTCCGTGAAGGAATTTTAAATGACAACATTTTTATGAAATGTTTTTGTATTGGTATGACACATTCTATTGAATATTTTATAGAAAATCCTTACTTATAACATAAATGCGAAAGTTTGTGAGGATGGATGAATATTAGTTACAAAGATAGTTTATAACATGGATTAATACATAGGATACTTTTATCTCGATATTCCCACGGGATTGAAACTTATGCAGGTAAAACCACTGGGGCTGCTAGTACGTAATAAAAACACTAACGAAATTTTAAAAATAAAATCATATTGCACTTTTTCTGTAACAAAATATTATAAAACTGTTATAAAACAATTTTTTTACCAATACGATACGGAACACAAAACTAGAATAATTATTTTATGCAATAAACTATTTCTTACTCTTTTAACTTTAATCTTTTATTTAGTGATTTTAAATACTTAGAGTGATTAAAAAATCTGCTGTTCCATACATTTTGACCGCGTAGGTATTGCACTTTTGTATGAAAAAGCTATAAAAAAAATAATAACCGACGAATTTTTTCGCCGCAGGGGCGTTTAGAATCATGTACTGAATCCATGGTAACTGGTTTTCGTGTCGATGTCTCTGCTACCCTGTATTTAGCCCGCGTGGTGCATCAAGACCCACTCCCTTTCACGGAGAGGCTTAAGTCCCAGTAGTGGGAAAATTATACGTTGGGTGCAATGCTATGTGCGTTTGACAGCAAGACGAAGGGACGTAGGTTCAATTCCAGATCGAAATAAAATATTGTGAAGCCTAGCAGATACTTTTCTATTTTGAGTTAAACTAGTGTATAACTTAATTTTTTATACTTAAACATAAACAACATAACGCTTGTTTTCTCAGATTTAGTACACCCACATTTTGCCAGTTATGTATAGTTCCTTGTAATAGCCTATTGCCAGAAAGGGCCCAAATCCAGGCGGCTCCTGAGATATTCCTGATGTAAAATTAAAATGATGGCAAAACCCAATAACATTCTATCCGACTTTTTTTCTTTTTTGGGTGGGAAATTTTCAAATAACTTCTCCCGCTCTGGGCGGAGCGGGACAGTGTCAGACTCTTACTGACTAAAACCCACCCGTGTTCCTTCGGTTGCCCTGTTGCCGGGGGTCACGATTTCCCTTTCGACCCTTATTCGCAGCCCCGGCAGGCATTGGCCCTAGCGGACCCCGTCAATTCTGCTGACACCTCTTTGAGGCGCGCATGGAATACAACGCGCCGTCGACCCGGGCCAGGTCCTTATCGGACGGCGAGCTACCCATTGCTCACCGTCCGCAAGCCTGCGCCTACGGTGGCCGGAAATCGGCTCGCGATTCCCGCCCAGGGCTTCTCCTCCTATTCTATCCGACCTGGGAATCGAACCCAAGCCCTCTTGCTCAGTAGTACCGCTTGTGCAACGAGTCAGTCAGCCTAGCACAAACCATTGCATGCCAAATTCAAAAATTCTAGTGCTACAAAATACTTTCCAAACAAATGAAAAACGTTTTCTTTTTGTTTTAATACTGTTTGAATTAAATTCCTCAGCAACAAACGCTACATATATCGGATTAAAGTCTAAAGGATGATTTCCACCAAATGGCTCGCATCGCATCGGACCGGATCGCAAATAGTTTCATTCCTACCGTGTTGACGGGTTCTAATTTTTGAAGTTGCCGTAATTGTTGGCTATTTTTATTTTTATTTTTTTATTTTATTAAGAAAAAGAAGCGTTGCTTGACCTACTTACCCTCTTTTATCGAACCTAAAATATCTAATAATGCTTATGGAGCGCGGACGTGGGAATGCATGCTACCATTGTATATGAATGATCTACCAATGAAAATCTGTAATGTCTTAAATGCGAAGAACTGCTCAAAAGTATTAAAAAGATACTTTCTAGATAGAAGTGAGACCTAAAAAAAAAAGTATAGATGTATATGTACCTACCTAATTGTTAAATTAATATGCAGTAGTGGCACCGAGTTGCCGTGTCTGGCCATACCGCTGTTAAACCCGCGATGGGTTGTGTGGTATGTGTAAAGTGTGTCAAACGCATGTAAAACATTTGTTTTTTGAAAAAAAAACATAAAACAGCCGAAAGGATCCGATCGGATGCGACGACAGGCGAGCGGAGCCGATCGCGCGACGCAGCATACTTTCGGCTACGATCACGTGTCGCGGAAGACGCCCACGGTCAAGCTGCTGTTTGCGGCTTGGTAATATAGACTTTAAATACTGTGTACACGATTTAATATCGTTTAAAAATTGTAAAATCCGTTCCGAACCGATGCGATGAGAGCCGTTCGGTGGAAATTATACTTTACGTTTTTATTTTCTTTTCATACTTTCAGTCCAATATCCCCTGTGGCGTGTCATTGCACACATAGATCACATTGATCCCTTTATTCTGAACAAACATTGCTTTGTGGATTCTTCCTATGAAGAAATGCGGCGATATTGCAATAAAGGGAAATTGTTTGTAAGATTAAAATAACAATCTTTTTAACCGACTTCCAAAAAAGAGGAGGTTCTATGTTCGTAGCGCATGTTTTATTTTATTTTTTATGTATGTCTACCGATTCCTCCCTCAATTTTGGAGTGATTTTGATAATTCTTTTTTTGTTTGAAAGGGTATGCTCTCGAGGTGGTCCCGTATCAATTTTATTAACTATTTTGATGATGTTACAGGGCAACGTTATCGCTCAGCGATAAAGCCATTAAAATAAAGAAAAAAAAAAAATATTAACTTTGCTTGGAGAGTTTCACCATTAAATTATTTTTAATCTTATAATTTCAATTGCTTTGATTATTTTTTGTTCATTGTTCTCACATATAGAAGCAACAAGAATAATGTACCTAGGATTTTGTAATATCTATATTTTAAAGAGTGTCCTTGGAGTTTCTTGCCCGTTCTTCTCCATAGAGATCTACGTTTTGGAATGGGCAACTAGCTTCAACTTTCTGACTAACTGACCGACTCTTTGACAATTCAAAAGTGCCTGTAAATGGTTTAATTGAAATAAATGCTTTGAGTTTGAGTTTGCTTCAATAACACGTATTTTTTCCCATTTCGTATGTATGTGGATGATATGATAATTTTCTGTCACTGATATAATTATAGCAGTTAGTGGTATTCGCATTTGTGTGGGGTAGGTACCAAAACTAAAACATAAAAAATAAATTCTTTAAAAAAACAAAAAAAACGGGGTTCCAAAAAAAAACACTACATATTGAAAAATAACTTTAATTTCGGAAGTCGGTGGCAAAAATCACAAATTCAAAACCAAAGACAATAAAACAAAAACAATAAAAAATATAAACTCAAGAGAAATCAAGACAAAAACAATAAAAAATATAAACTACAAAGTGAAAAATAACTTTAATTTGGGAAGACCGACTTCCCAAATTAAAGTTATTTTTCACTTTGTAGTTTATATTTTTTATTGTTTTTGTCTTGATTTCTCGTGTTGGGCAGTATTGGAATATTGGTTTAAGTCGTGGTTGAAAGATCACCTAGTCACTAGGTTGGTCTTAATTGTATCTCAATTTACTTGAATTAGGGGAAATAATACCATCATTATGCTGTTTTCATTAAACCAAAGTTGTCGACGTTGCTCATAGAATAAGCAAGGTGAGGCTCGGCCGTCTATATTAGCTGTAGAACCGATGACCGTTGAGGTACACGTGTTCTTGAGTGGAAACCGCGAATCAGCAAACGTAAGGAAGGACGCCCTCAGGCTAGGTGGGGCGACAATCTTCGAGCTGGGTTGCTGGGAGCAGCTGGATGAGAGTTGCCGAGAATAGAGTTGAATGGCGTGCAATTGGAGAGACTGCTGTTGGCTTATGATTCCGTATCCGTGCCACAAGAAATGCAACTACCGTACTCTTACGCTCCTCAACTCGATCATACTTACTCAAGGTGTGGACCTGTTCACTGGCAAACAGTGCAAAATTATATCTGCGGCATATATCCATCTCACACACTGTCATACAAGTTAACTCATCGACGAAACTAGGCTAAGCTCAATTCATTATAAGTTACTAGCTAAGTATTAGTACCTATCTAATGATACAATAGGGTAGTTGCCTAGGTAAAAAAAAAGAAATTCTATTTAGTCCGTCTTTCAGATAATAAAAAAATATTAGACACGTATTTTTTGCTTTATCATATTAATCAAAAATAACTTAGAAAACACGCATTGAAGTTGGTGAGTGGGGGCTCGCTACGTCACAACGCAGTATTAAATCTAGCAAGGCATGACGTCATGCCACATTTTAACTCAATGTATCGCCGTAATCTTTTGATTACGTTAAAAAATAAAAAATACGTGTTCAATATTTTTAATAATCTACAAGATGGCGAAAAATCATTGGCCTATTGTAACTGAATTGTACGCGTATATTACGAAAATGTAACTTGTGACACGCCTTGGGTTAACCTGTTAAGTCTACAAAATGTTTAATAAATAAATAAATGAATACTGTTTTCATTCGCATTTCATTAGCGTTGCTGTGTTCCACATAAGGATATATAATTATGCTACATTACTGATTCAATTAGAGGCCCATTCCTATAAAAAAATTGGTTTTGAGGTTCTCAACGAATCGACAAATTCCTTTATAATGCAAATCCACAGGTGGTAGTAACCATCAGGCCGTCTGGTGGTCTGATCGACAACCATAAAAACACGAAGTTTTGTTCATGGGATAGCATACAACATATAAAAAAACCCTGTCCGATCCGTGAGGGTGTTGTTAGGTATCGTACTGAGAGTATATTTATATGGAAATTTTCAGGAAAAAAAATGGCAATTTTTTTTTCAACGAGGATTTTTTGCCGGTTTATTACATTGTGCGCGGGCTGTCGTTTAGCGGGTGTCTAAAAGTCATAACTTTTTAACCCCTGTTGAAAATTGCAATTTTTTAATGGATTTTGTTAGTTGGTAATTTTGGTACAAAAAATGTGAATTTTAATAGCAATAACTTTTATTTGCAACTAATAATTTAAAAAAAAGTCATGGCACTCCGGGAGTGCCCACAGAAGTGAAAACTTCAACAGGATCGCCTTGGTGTAAGAAAAATACTTGTATAGAACATTGGTCCGTAATCTTATCTAAAGAAAGAGAACAATCGCAAAAAAAAAAAAAACACAAAAAAAAAAACTTCCGAAACCTTTAAAATAAAAATACAAGCATAGCACATTGATTCGTAACGTCATATAAATAAAGAGCACAATCGCGTTTACAAAAATGAGGTGGCATCACAGTGTCGCAAAATCAATGGTTTAGTCCAGCGGTCGGCAACCTTTTGGCAGGCAAGGGCCACAAGGTGGCAAAATAAACTAAAGGCGGGCCGCACTTGTAATATTAACCCTAGAAGCCCAATATACCTACGTATAATTGGTCATATGCTATAGAAAAAATAAAAATGGTATTAAAACATACGGAATTTAATTCGCACACGTAATACGTACATTAAGTTTATATGTTTGGGTTTTATAATTAGAAAAATAACGATGATTTATACAAATTCACGGCCCGCAAGTAAGACGTCCGTGGGCCCACGGACGTCTTACTTGCGGGCCGTGAATTTGTATGTTTTAATACCATTTTTATTTTTTCTATGGCATATGACCAATTTGACCAATTCCAAGTCCGCTGGACGCTGGTTTAGTCCCATCTCAAAAATGCCCAACGCGCCTAAAGAAGTTTTCACTTCAAAAACTTTTAGGTAATGTTATTGCAGTACTTATGTGACCCTTTTGGATCGGATAGGATTTTTTAAATATTGCAAACAATGTCATACCTATTGATTTTTCTTTTGTTTCTTTATTTTTGTTATTTAGTCCACTCACGTATCTTACTGAAAATAATTAATTATCTTAACACATAATATAATATTCTCTTTCTCAGCGAAACAAGGAATAACCAGCACCGTTACAGCCTCTGGGTAAATTAGTGGGTACAAGGGAATGTACTTATTAGTTTAAGGGTGAATTAGTGTAACATGAGGCGTACACCTAATACGTCTTCGGCTGAATTCTGCTCGTATGTCTTCGGCTGAACTCGGCCGATCGAACCGCAAACTAACACAGCTAGATATTTTAAAGAGGTAAATTTTGTGAGTTTATATATAATCTTCGGAACTTCGATTCCGAAAATTATTTCTCTAATAGGAAGCTACAGTATAAATTACAATAAAAAATAAAAAAAAATAAAAAATTGCGTATATAAAGTATTGTAGGTATTTCTATTTTCTTAATGTCCCACGGCAAACTTCGTGTTTCGTCAGTTGTCGGATTTCTATCAGTTGCCCTTTGCACTTGGTGCAGACCGGACGCTCTCAATGGACTTGGAAGTATATAGAGTTATTAATACTCTTTTAACTTAATGTAATTTATTAAAAAAATGGGAGGAAAGCCGCTAAAGTCGCAGGCACGACATTTAGGAAAATAGTTTTACAGCTCTATATAGTTCACACGAAAATCAAAACAAAACAACAATAAAGTACTTAGTTCTGAAATCAAATTATTATACTAGATAAATCTAATAATTGATGGACATGGAAATTAGCATTCGTTTGTATTCGGAAATCCGATGATACCCGAGAGAAATTATTTATAAATACTGTAATTGCGTACACTACTTCAGTCGACATCGTTCAATGACGTCCGATAACTAGGTGTATGCACTTGCATAATCAGCCTTAAATGTTCCCACTGCTGGTACACAGACCTCCTCTCTGTCAGAGGGAGTGGGCCGTAATCCACCACGCGGGGCCAGTGTGGGTTGGTAGATGTCTTTGAAGTTTTTGGTTTTCGAACATTTTAAATTTCCTTACGATGTTTTCCTTCACCGTTATAGAGAGCAGAGGTGATGAAATTAATTACAAAAAGTAAAGCGCCTGTCAGGGTTCGAACTTTTTATTTTTTTTGGGTCGGAAATTATCAAATAACTTCTCCCGCTCTGGGTGGAACGGGAGGGCGTGTTAGACTCTTACTGACTAAAACCCACCCGTGTTCCTTCAGTTGCCTGTATGTTGCCAGGGCCCACGGTATCCCTTTCAGACTTTCCCGCGACCCCGGCAGGCATCGGCCATAGCGGACCCCGTCAAGGGTTCGAACCTACGACCTACAACTCGTAAGCCGCGGCCGTTACCACTTGGCGACCACTGCTCTCACCTTCTTCACCGCTGTTCTCAGTATGCAATGCACTTACTTTTAAAAAATATCCTACGGGAACGAATTACTGGGATTATATACCTAATAGCCGAGGAAAACGTCATTGACTCCTACCGCAGACTACCCTGTGCCATCAACCATGATTATTTTGTTACGCGTAATTTTGAATCTGTGATATCTTTTAAACTGTTCATTTAAATGATATTATGAAAAGGCATATTTGCATCTAAATGAAATGCCCAATTTTTATTTGATTTAATAAGGATTAATATGGTACCGGTCAAAATAGCTTCGGAAATAAAAATATTTTTTTAACAAATTCTGAAAGATAATATATTAATGGTTACTGTGGGTCATCCTTAGACATATGCCATCGCGGACTTGTTTGTTGAACTTAAATTTTATGTAACTTTTACGATTTCCGCGGCGCACGCCAATTACGCTCCCTGTCAGCATGATTTTTTCCGACATCTTCAACAATAATCGTCAAATTTCAGCCAATTTACACAAAACTTTAATGAATTAATACATTAAAACCTTCCGCATGAATCACTCCGTACATTGGTGAAAACCGTTTGAAAATCCGTTCGGTGGTTTTTGAGTTTATCGCTTTCAGACAGACAGACGTAGCGGGGGACTTTGTTTTATAATATGTAAGGATGTTTGATTCGTTCGAATGTACGAGCATACTTCGACCGATGACGGATTAGGTGTACGCGAGTCGTAAGGGTAAACTAATGAGGGTAAAATTAATGGCTAAAACATGAGACCCTGAATAACGTACAAGTACATTGTTACAGTTTAGATTATTGGTACTTTTACGTTGTTAGTGAGTAATTGTTTTGTTGCATAGGAAAATGAAAGTTGTAATAAGAATACCCACTTAACTCATACTTATTTGTTAAGTAATGTTATATTATGCAATTAGTGAATAAAGAACGGATTTTAAGCGAGGGCCATAGATG
Organism: Agrochola litura; assembly: GCA_949152395.1. Taxonomy (NCBI): domain Eukaryota; kingdom Metazoa; phylum Arthropoda; class Insecta; order Lepidoptera; family Noctuidae; genus Agrochola; species Agrochola litura. Next base: position 9,756,317 of record OX424517.1, on the reverse strand, counting down.
AATCACGAGCGAGGGATTCTAATGACTGAATCTCGACCGCAGGAAGTGATTCAAGTGTTAGAATCCTGAGCGACGCGAGTGATTCATGGTCCTCGATATAAATCCGTTTTATTCAAGAGTTGCATACTATATACCATGACTACGAGAAAAATAAAGATTTAAGCGAAAATTCAGGTGTAAACACATTTTCTTCATCACTTGAATAAATTTTCAATCGATTTATTTTTAAGTAACACTAAACTTTGTGTTCGTACAACTTACAATATTCAAAATAGCGCCAATTTACTAATGACAGCAAAGAACACAAAACAGTTTTTATTCTAATGCTAAACTCCTTTATTGTCGAAAATGTCGACCAATCAAATCTCGAGGGGTTAGTTGCAAAAAGAGTTTGTATCGAGTATATTTTCGCAAGGAGGTTGTATTGCATTGAGATCCAATGGAGGTCGAATATATTGGTGTGTTCTAAATTCAGACTTTTTTTATTCATTGTTTTCAAATAACAAAATAAGAATTTAGAGGAATGGTATAAAGTAACCATGTATTCTTAACAGAGACACAGTATAAATAAGTAACAGTATTATGTCTTCATAGAAAACGGCCAAAACGACGCGCTTCGAAATATCGGTGTATATCAGTACGCAACAGTATCGTGTGCGCGGCAGTTACGCACAGACATGGAAGGTCTATCTACCGAGCAGCCGTAGGTAATTATTTCTTGGTCACTGCCGAGACCTAATACTGTTTTTTTATTATACTATGTTCATGGCGACCGGCCACTGGCTCGACGTAATAAAATCGCGGCGGGATTTTATTGCGCACCGGATTTTCAACTCTCGTGTTAACACCGAGAGTTGAAAATTCAACAGAGTGCATCCCAGCGCGTCGAAAAAACACACTGTTGGATTTTCAATTCTCGGTGCTAAGAAAAGCGTTGAAAATCTACTGTACGATAAAATCCCGCCGCGATTTTATTACGTCCGTACGCAGCAAGTCGCCGAGTCACTCGGGCGACAGACGGCCACATGCGTAAGAAAAAATAAAAAAGTCGGAAAAGGCACGATATGACACAATTACAAACAAGGTACAAAATTGTTTTGAGAAGGCGTAGGTATTATTATCAGGCGAGTGGTCTTTTACATTTCAGGTTGTTTGTAAACGGATGAAACACACGTCGTAGTAACCTGTAGATAGTACTTTTCTGTAAAGTACACTGGAAACCTCACTCAAGTGAGCGCACACAATTCGAAAGCGAACTCATTTGTTTTTAAATTAAATTATCACGGATTTTCAACGAGACACCGTTTGAATTTCGAAGTGATGTTTAGATAGCACTGCTGTTTTTAAGTTTTAGAGCATGCTAATTTAAGGTTGAACTAGTCGCGGGGTCGAACTCACTGGTGGGCGTGGCCAAAAAGCACGCTGTCTCTCCTGGCATTGTGTCCAACATAGATACTCGTAGTATCAGCGATGAGCAGTTAGACGCTAGTCTACACACACAATGTCTAGTTTGCACGCATACAACACCGCACTGTTCCGAACTATTTTGGTAAAACGTGCGCGTAAAACATTATTTTAAGTCCTTCGGAAAATCGAGTTTTATGAAAAAATAATTGCATAAATCAATTACAAATAAAATTTGTTGAACTTTCCGATAGTTGAGCTTTGTCGATGCCAACTTTTTTTAGGAGATTTTACACTGCTTTTATTAATTATTAATAACGCTCAAAGCTACGTTAAAATTTGCAAGAAAAACTAATCTTTGTTGGCTCATAACTTTTTAAAGGCTTTTATTTTACTATGTATTATGTTCCCACACAGACACAGTTCAAAAAAATTCAAAATATTTTATTTCACATAAACCTACATGGGCACTTATGAAACGTCAGAAGCTAGGTGCACGGTTCCAATTGGTCGTTTCCTATGGAGAAGAGCCGGCAAGAAACTCCACGGTTACTCTTTTAAAAATAATTGGCTTTTACAATACTTTCAAATAACAGTGTTACTAGGTGTGGGAGGACAGTGTAGGTCTTTCAATAAGTACTAATTACTTAACAAAATAGTAAATGGTCTAATTCACTAAACCTACAGCGCTCTCACATTCACAAAACAGAAAAGAATCTATACAAAAAATAAATAAATTAATAAAAGTAAAAACCTATTTTAATAAGACGCAATTATATGATTGCTATTACAGTTGTAATCAATCTGAATAATTATCATGTCCACAAAAGTCACAAACAAAGAGTTGAAATGAAATCGTAGGTATATAATGTCAAATAATAGAATAAATATGTCAAGGACGAATGTAAAAATAAAAATTAAAGATTAAAATAAACATGGTAATTTGGGAGCAGTTAATAGACTCTTACTTATTTATGCCGTTAATGAGGTACCAGGGAAGCCACATGTGCAGAAGGAATTATTGCCAAATTTCCTTGTCTTCAACGTAGTCTTTAATTTTATAATATGATTTCTTGATAAGGACACGTTTGATGTGGGTTTTGAACATCCCATCGCTAAGTTCTGTCACCGACTTTGGCAACTTGTTATAAAATGGAGTAATACCCTCCCGAAAGTATGGAAAAAATATCAACTCGTGCAACCTTAACAGCACTTTTGATCTCCATCTCTTTCAAAAGGCTATGTTCATAAATGAGTTGCAAAAAAAGCAGTATAGGTAATTTGAATATTTTACAGAAATCTGGCTTGTATAATTTAAGCTTGAATTAAAATGAATGTAATTGTAGCGTTGTGAGCGGTCTCAAATGTAATTAGTCGAGTGATCTAATATCACAGTTAGTAAGAAACTAAAAACGTGGCACAACACTAATTTTCTAAGGACACTCTGGCATTTCGACTACCGCTTGCTGAAGGAGGTTATATTACTAGGTGACTTCGACGTGCTACCGACGCTGTCTACCAGCGTCTTACGAGGGGGTAACCCGCCCCCCCCAGTTAGGTGCCAGATAGGGGAGCATGGGGGGGGGTCCTGTGTTAATTAAAGCTTGAATTAAAATGAATGTAACTTATATTTATACAGTCAGTTAGTGCTGGAAACTACTTATAATGCAGATTTATGCATAGTTAATTCAGTTGCATTTTGAGATGAAGATTTTTAATACAATCATGGTAATTTTAAATTGCAGAGTTGGTATATTAAGATAATATTATCAACTTAGTCTATCGCTGTCCTCTCCCAGGCTGCGCCACAACACCCTGTCCTCCACCTTCCGCATCCAGTCTGTCCCAGCCACTTTCTTAAGACGCAGACATATGCGAGTGACCTTGAGTGGTTAGTGGTTAGCTTGCGTGTTCTGTACTGAGCTCACGCAACGCGTCGTACGTCCAGCCAGTACGACTAGTCCATCAAGGAGCGCTGTCCCAAATTAGACGCGTTATTAATTTATTATACATTAAAAAAAAGTGTTTAAAAAAAACACGTACACTTAAAGATCAATAATTTAACTATCTTTGAAATGGTGAAGGTTTCAGAAAAATACGCTTAAAAGATTTTGCGTGATTCTCAGTTTTTTATTCGCGTTAGACATAACTTTACAAATTAATTTCACTATGTAATATAAACATAATATAAAATATTCCTATATTCAGTTATTACAAAAATGCTCTAATTTACATATATTTTTTTCGAATGATTAACACTACTCGTTTAGACGTGATCTTCAGTATAAAATCATTAAAAGTCGGTTATCGTCGCCTTAAGGACGTCAATACATCTGGGGTTCAGCTGGGGGGCGTCCCATATTACGCTTGCCGATACACGGTCTCCACTCCAGGACTCGTCTGTTCCAATGGCCTGCCACTTCAGTTTTTTTTAGTCTGCAAGCTATTTCTGTAACTCCGGTTCTTTTCCGGATACTTATTATTTCTGATTTTATTCTTCAAAGAAACTCCGAGCATAAGATAGTATTAAGTAGAAAATAAAATATAGAGGAATATTATAATTAGTACCTGGTCGACCGAGCTCTGCTGAGGTGAAAATAAAGAATGATCATTTCATAGGTAGTTTAAGATAGTTCATACTAATTCCATGCTGCCATGATAGTAGGCACTTACTAATTCCATGCTGCCATGTCATTATTCTAAGGTAGCCATCATAAAAAATAAGTCTTGAAAATATAAGTTTCGAGTCATGTAGGTAGTTATTTATTTAGCACCACCCAAAGGACACGTGTAAGGTATTATAAAAGTGATCTTCTACAGACACAAATACTTCTCAGTAAAATGAAAAAAATATAAAATTATCTGTAAACAAAATAAAACAGGTACAAGTTGCTACGCCGTAGACCCTGCTACGCGCTATGTCGCTACGCTACTACGCGGCTACGAATTCCGTATACATTTCTAACATTGTTAAAAATATTCCAATTAGGTTTAGAATTAACTTCAAACTTTGTTACACAGGGAAACTGGCTCAGATTTGTTAATTCCCTTACTCTTTGTAAGAACTAATTCTAGAATTAATATGGGGCGTTCTCATTTACTTGGTTGTAAATTATTTTTTTCTTAAAATGTTTAGCGCAAGTGTACTTAGTTGAATTTGCAAAGTTAAAGTTGTTGTTTGTTGAAGTTGAAATTGGGTCTTTGGTCGAGTTTTCATTAGTTAGACTTAAATTTTTATTACAATTAGCAAGACAAAATCTTCATACAAATAATATTCTGAATAAAATATTACGTATGTAAAATATCACAACCATTTAAATAAATTATAGTTTAGTTAGTAATTTAGTTCATCGGCTTGGTAATAGGATGAATTTTATGAAATTACTAGCGGCGCCCAGCGGTTTCACCCGCAGAACTCTCGATCCCGTGGGAATATCGGGATAAAAAGTCCTATGTAATAATCCAGGTTATAAAATATCTGTGTGCCAAATTTCATCCAAATCCGTTCAGTAGTTTTTGCGTGAAGAAGAGACAAACATACACACACTCACAAACTTTCGCCTTAATAATATTATAGTGTGATTTTTTTGGAGTAAATTGACCTTACATTAAATTGTTCTCACTTATAGAAGCACAAGAATATTATACTTCAACTGTAACTGCAGGTGACATGTCGCCACGACACGACTGGCTTCTATGAATTTCTGTGAAATACCTTCCGTAGCTAGTGACACGTCGTTGGCAGCTACGGGCGAGTGACAGGCGACACGTGCAGCCTGACTGCAGACCAGTAGTGTCGCCAACGCTCGAGCGATAGTCACGTTTTTCTATCTTCTATCTACCGACTGGAACACGGGCAGTTGCCGCCTGCGGTCGGGTTCGGAATCACGACGCCATGACTGGCACTGCCGCGCTAGCACTACTGGTCTGCGGTCGGGCTACACGTGTCGTCTGTCGCTCGCCCGTAGTTGCAAACGACGTGTCGCTAGCTACGGAAGGTATTTCATAGAAATTCATTGAAACCAGTCGTGTCCCGGCGACACGTTGCCTGCAGTTGCCGCCTGCGGTCGGGTACGGAATGGTACCTTTAGAGACCAAAATACTTATATAATTTGTTTGATTTTATTTCACGTACGATAAAAAACTGTTTACGAATATTTCGCAACTGTTGCTTACATACACGTGCCGTTTTATTGTTAGAAAACAAAATTCATAAACTCAAATTATTGTTCAAACAAAGCAAATGTTTGAATAAACAAAAAATTCAATACACATTTCATTGATCCAACAAAAATAATAACCTTTAACAAAACTAAAATGAAAAAGAGAAAATTAAACTGTAACATTTTGTTTAAGCAGATATCATCTCGCGAAAATATTTATTTAACACATAATCCCCTATTTCGATGTCGGGTCACAGGTCCTATGTAAACAGTGCTATAATTTTGTGAAAAAATAAATGATGAGGCCTAAACTAACAACGGTAGGTTGATGAATTGGAGCGAACTTTAATTCTTATCGTTGAGAGCTTAATATCTTTGAAAGAAGGTTCATTAAGAAGCCTACTTTGATGATTAAAATATTATCGGCCTGTTAGAATTTCAGTGTAAGGAAAAATCTTCTTTTACGGTTTAAGACATTTATTTCTCAAAAAGAATACAATTCACTTAATATGAGAAATACAAGGTAATCTTGAAACTAAATATAAGAATTACTCATTAAGAAGATAGGTTTTTGTAAATAAATAAGTTAGTGAACACAATTTTTATAGTGTTGTGGGTAAAAGGAAAAAGTGTGTGTACTTATTACATATTGATTCTTGGAGGCAAGTCAATAGCAATTAGACATTTCAAACAGAGAAGGCAACTTCAAGTCATTAAGTCCTTTTTTTTTTGGTTGGGAAATTATCAAATAACTTCGATCTCCCGCTCCACCCAGAGCGGGAGATCGTATCAGACTCTTACTGACTAAAACCCAACCGTGTTCCTTCAGATTTACTTTAAAAACAAATGTGTTCGCTTTCGATTTGTGTGCGCTCACTTGAGTGAGGTTCTAAGTGAACTTTATAGAATAGCATACAGCTTCAGAATTTTTTCTTTTACTATGACAGTTCAGAACATTTTGCAGACACAATTGAGTATGCAGTGTTGCCAGCAAAATTTTGGCATTAACGACTTATAATAATATTGTTGTGATCTTTGTTATGGGCTCTATGCTTATATATGTTAAAAAATACAATAGATGTGTATATATTTAGATATAACGCAGAGTACTCTGCGTTCAGCGCTTGGTGTGGCAACACACCGTGTTCGGGTTCGCGACAAGTCAATCTTCATCCTGAGGATGCCTCGTTGAGAGTTGAAACACGTGTCGATTTCTTTTAGGGACTTTTATAGCTTTTTAGAAATTGCTAATCGGAACAGGTTACTAAATATATCCACGTCTATTGTATTTTATAATGGATTTCCGCAAGGTCACGCCTGAATCAATTTACTATCTTTTGTATGTTATTTGAGGCAGTACTGGCCCAGTGCCAACGCCCCCGAATTACGAGTTGTAAGTCCCACGACTTCACACTTGTTAATATTGCAAATGTGTATTTTTTTAAATTCAAGTTCTCAATTATTATTATTATTGTTTCTGCGTTTGTTTTCCACGGCCTAGCCGGATAAAACTGATGGCACGGGCCTAAGCCAAGTGTCCATCAGTGGGGTTAAGTGTAAGAGTATGAGATACTGCTTGGTCTTCCGTAGTAGACTGAATGGTAGATGAAACTACATTTGAGTGGGAGTATTGGTGCAAGTTGTCCGACTCACACTGAAGAAATTTTCTAACTAGCCTGCATGTGTTAAGAATCACTGCTTTCTGCAGCAGGTGGTAGGTATTAGGTGGCAGGTTGAGGGAACTAAGAGACTGATGAAGCTGTTTGGGTATTACTCCTGTTGAAGATAGCACTATGGGAACTATTGTGACTTTTTGAAGATGCCAAAGTCGGGTTATTTCATCTTTTAGTTCGGTGTATTTTGATAATTTTTCGGCTATTGTAGTCTGTAAGTTATGTGTATTTGGCACGGCAATGTCTATTAGGAACCCAGTTTTGTTTATTTTATTAATTAATGTGATGTCAGGTCTATTAAAGTGAATTGTGCGGTCGGTGAGTATGGCTCGGTCGAAGTACAGTTTTGCTGTGGGGTTTTCTAATACGGTTTCAGGGTTGTATTTATAATATGGTACTACAGTATCTATAAGTCTGTATTGATGAGCTAGTTTTTGATATTATTATTTATTTATTTTATAAATTACATGTTCCTTAAACTTAAAAAGGCACACAATTAGACCTCTGGGGTCTATCCTAGCATGCCATGGCCTGAGATTTGATAATAAAACCTGACCTGATTTAACCCAGAAATAAAATGAGTCAGTCTTAAAAGAATTGAATTAAGGCGTAGTTTCTACGACAAAAGAACAAAAAAAAAAGTCCATAATTAAATATAATAGTACAATAGAAATTAAGCCAGCTGTGCCAGTGACCTAGATTCCTGCTGATATACAGAACACAATGAGGACAAAGCCAGAACATACCTTTTGTGCCTGTAATTGTTTTCTGGAGACCCCTTTTTAAGTTCAAGATGGCGCCGAAAGGTACACCTTTGAGGTTGGATTTGTCAGTTCAAATAGAATAAAATGGATTATTCCGTTGTGACAGTGGGCTTGGTACGTTGTCAAAGGTCAGAAAGCTGTGCCACGGTTCCAAACACATCCATGAAAATGGGATAGAAATTTAAACGGACTGCCTTTGAATTGTGAGTAATGAAATCACTTTAATATATAATTTATTTACATCACTTTCTATCTATCTGTCTAGCCTTTTCTCAACTAAGTTGGGGTCAGCTTCCAGGCTAACCGGATGCAGCTGAATACATAGAGCGACTGTCTATCTGACCTCCACAACCCAGTTACTGGGTAATACGATACCTCTTGGTAAGACTGGTAGTCAGACTTTCGGACTTCTGACGACCCGTAACGACTGTCAAGGATCCACGAATGACAGCCGGGACCAACGGCTTAACGTGTTTTCCGAGTAGGGGTCTTGGTGTGTAAAGATGGTCAGTCACTCATCCACGGACCGACCTTGGCAAGCGTAGCTTAACCTGATCGATCGACCCGTGCGGCTGTTATTACTTGGCCACAAGCTCCTCACTACAACACTTTATATATACTTATTTAAATATACGTGCTTTTTTACGAGTTTCCTGAAAAAAAGCCTTTTGCCATAATTATGATTTGCTGACTATGCAGTTTTGTATCCTTGCGTGGTTACGTATACCATGAAGGATGGGTGATCTTGGTTGTGCTCGATTTCAACTGATGCATAATCAGCCTATAATTTTCCCACTGCTGGGACATAGATCTCCTCTCTTCGAGAGGAAGTGGGCTGTAATCTACCTCGCGGGCTCAGTGCGGGTTTGTAGATGTCACATATCTTTGAAGCCTGTTTTGAGAGCAGTGGTGATGAGGTGATGATATTATTTACACAAAGTAAAGCGCCTGCTTGGGTTCGAACCCATGACCTAATATAACTCGTAAGTCGGGGCCGGTACCACTGGGGCACCACGTCTTTCAATTGATGGTTGAATCCAAAGTATTGTTTAATTTCGGATAACTAAATACGTATTATTATTTCAAACCGACCTCATTCTTGGATCATACCAACTCTAGAAACGAACGATTTTTTTATCAACGACACATTTTTATTAAACTTTGCTTTATTATTGACTAGGGGTCAATAATAAAGGAAAGTTAATTGACGTTGGATTTTTAAAAATTTCCGTATCTAGCTGGCATTGTTCCACATTGTTGTTTAAATATATTAATTACAAGAACGTATGCGTTCTTATTTCTTTCATTTCAAAACTCAACTCACTTTCTAATACTGAATTTTTAATCAACTTCTTACACTTGTACATGTACACAGTAGTCAACATCGACCGCACAAGTGGACGGTCCAGCCGATAGTGCGCTCCTCCGGCAATGCATAAGGTGTCATTCTGACAACCGGAAGTCGGTAGTTTAATATTTATTAAAGGTAATATTTAAAACACTGTAACAGGAAGTCAAAGCAGTGTTTGCTAAAACATTTAGAATTAAATTACAACATTGTATACAGGAAGTCAATGCACGCTAACATAATTTACTTGTCGCAGTTTTTTTATTAGAAGTTCCAATGAGATTATGTTACTACCTACAAAATAGCAACAAGTTACCGAACAAAATGGGATATGTATTTATTAGAGTAAAATGTGAATACACTATGAAAAACATGTTTTCAATTTGTTTATAAAATTATTAAATAACAAAAATTATTAATACTCTGAAAGTAATTCACAATAACAATTGACTCCTACTTCAAGTGTTGTATTTCACAAACGTTTTACTACGACACTACACAATAGAATTCGGCATCAAACGTTCCTTTGTTCATTTCCGTGGCCAAGGAAATGAACAAACCATCGTGGTGTTTTGTGCCTTTGACGTCAAAGTTCTGTACACATAATACATGTTGTTGTTTATCTATACAATATTTAAAAAAAGCCCCGTCTACTCCGAAAGAAGCTCATAGATACTGCAATAAAATTACCTAAAAGTAATATAAATATATTTTTTTATTATTGAAAATAAAAAGTTATTGCTATTTAAAAATCGTATTTTTAGTTCCAAAATAACCCCAAAATCATTGAAAATGAGTAAATTTTAAACAGTCATAAGTCATGACTTGTAGACACACGCTAAATGACGGCCCCCGCGCCCCTTGTAATTTGAGGTATAATTCCTAATGGATAAAAAATTAGACGATTTTTTTAAGTGAAAACTTCTTTATGCTTTATGTGCGTTGGGCATTTTTGAGATGGGACTAAACTATTGATTTCACGACACTGTTACGACACCAGCTTTTGACCATTAACAACGCGTTGATTACAGCGGTGCGTGGAGTAAAAGACATCAAAGCGTTGATTACCGCCGTGCCGATTTTTTTTCAAGATTTTTCTCAAAGTCAAAGTCAAATCATTTATTTCAAATAGGCCCATGTATGGCACTTTTGAACGTCAAAATTTACAAAATATTAAAATTGATTCTAGTCGCCCCTTCCAAAAGGTAGTTTTCGTATGGAGAAGAATGGGCAAGAAACTCCACCGTTACTCTTTTAAAATGTTTTACAATTGTTTGTATATGCACGTACATTAGTTAAATAATATTACCTATATGTGAAGACGATGCACCTAGAATAAAATTACTATACCACAATAGGTAAAAAGAATTAAAAATGAAGCAACGACAGATAATTTAATATGTGATAGATACATGGTGCTCACATATTTACAAACATTGTAAAAATAGACGATTTTCCTAAAATTTTGTAATTAATAAGTCAGTGTGTGAGAAAGTAATCACAGAATGTAAAATCAATGTCATAAAACACAAAATAATCAATTTTACAATTAAATTAGCAACCAGTTTGATTTTGTCTTGATTCTAAATTGTCCTATGGAGCAGGACCAGCATGTTTCCAAGCACTCTTATCTTGGATATAATCCTCTAATTTGTAATATGCTTGTTTACAAAGTGTACTTTTGATATGAGTTTTAAATTTTCTTTCATTTAATTGCAATATGTCACAAGGTATTTTGTTGTAACATTTAACACAGTACCCCATAAAAGATGTATGTACTTTAGATAATCTGAAAATTGGTTGATCTAGTTTATCTTTATTTCTAGTATTAAAATTATGTCTATCACTTATTTTATTAAAGAGATGTGGATTTTTCCTTACATACATAATATTTTCATAAATGAATTGGCAAGGTACCGTCATAATATTAATCCTTTTAAAAAGTTCCCTGAGAGATTCGCGGCGACGTAGATTATAAATGGCTCTGACAGCTCTTTTTTGCAAAATAAAGATGGATTCAATGTCAGCAGCCCGACCCCACAGTAAAATGCCATACGACATAATGCTGTGGAAGTAGCTAAAATATACCAAACGCGCTGTTTCCACATCTGTTAACTGTCTTATTTTTCTAACAGCATAAGCGGCCGAGCTGTCACTAATGTCAACTGTCAGTTCACCATGAATGGCGGAAACCAGTGGAAAAGTGAAGCGTGCCGAGTATAAGCGAGTCAGCGTCACCGACCCAAGCGTGACGGTTCAGCACTCTAATTGGATAACACACAATCGATCACAATCTGTTTAATTTTGACAGATAATTAATTGATTCAGGCGTGACCTTGCGGAAATCCATTATGAACACATTCGTGAGAGTCTGCACTCAGCGCTCGGTGTGGCAACACGCCGTGTTCGAGTTCGCAACAAGTCCATCGTCATCCTGAGGATACCTCATTGAGAGGTGAAACACGTGTCGATTTATTTCAGGAGTTTTTTATGGCTCTTTAGAAATAGCTAAGCGGAACAAGTTACTAAATATATCCACGTCTATTGTATTTTTTAATTTTGACAGTTCAACAACATTCATTGCGTTATTTACGCTGTGGAGCATAAAATTTTTTGGAGTATATCAAGTATATTAGCAATGTATTTCAAAATTATTCAGATTGTAATTGATCTTGTGTTACGCAATTAGGGTGCTGTTTCGTTCACTGTTGAGAAAAACATCTCTAAAGAAGAACTTAATTGTAGCATTGTTTTTTTTAGTAGTATCTTGCAAGTCAACCTAGGAGGTTGCCGGCTGCTTAACCGAACTTTCCTGTAGCTGCCTCAATAAATTAAGGCCTCCAGCCAGGGCATAAAACTTAGAAACTAAGCGACTACACGTTAAGGGCACCCCCTGTAAGGTACGGAACTCGGCTTAGGGCGTCACTGGGGGAGGACAGCAAGGGACAGGCTGGATCGGATTAAAATGTTGCAATCAATGTATGCTTAAACCTATTACATGCAACCCCAATGACTGGCGTTGGGTTTCACAAACGTTTCCCACAACACAATAGAAGTCGGTTCCTTTGTTCATTTTATTGCTTCAACACCGACTTCTGACTTCTTGTAACCTCGATCTTAAGTTTCTGTAAATCTCTATCCGCCTCATTACAAGATTTCTAACATTGGTCCAAGCTTCGACCCATTTTTTGCAATTCGAACATTATTTCAACAGAGTTTTTCTTAATAAAAAAAATTACAACTGACTCGAATTTAAAATCACTTTTTGTAATTAGAACCGTTGTCAGAATAAAGTTCGAAATTCAAATTATTTTGTAATAAGACCGTATGTGTTTAGAACATAGATTTTATTTCATTTAAATTAAAATCGCACAAAAACCTCATTAAAATGAAGACTCGAAATAGGAGATAAAACCTTTACAACTTGGGATTTTCCCTTGTGGACGCAACAATCGAGTTGGACGATTTTATAATTGAAAAGTTGTTTATTTATTTCGAAAGCAGTTGCACTAACCAAGTCTGACCACAAACGAAGACTTAAAATGCTTGCAATAATAGACTTATCAAGCTAGACAACGCCTTGCAAGTCTAATGCAAATAAAGAGAATTCTTAATGAAGAAATTGCTCAGCAAAATTAAAATTAAATTAAATTAAAATTCATTTATTACAGATAACAGGGATCCATATTATGTTAGTATTACAAAAACAACTTATATTCTAGTGTTAGTAGTATTTAACGGTAGGTATAAAATAAAATAAAATACAATCATGCACACTCCACCCAGAGGACGAGCAGGCAAGAAAACATGTTTCCTACCTGAGCAACCTCCGGATAAAATGCCGAATATTTGGAGTATAGCTCTCCGCCACAGCTCTCAGGATATAGTAAAAGCAAAGCCGTACCAACTGCAATTGCAGAGAAAAAAAAAATACTTCGATTACTGGCATAAAAAAATTCTACAGTCGTGATTTCTTTGATTTAAATAAAAAAAAAAAAACGGTTTATAATATCCACTATGGCTAAGCTGTCAAAGTACAAATTATTAATGTTATAAGAAACTTCTAAATGTATTTTCATTATGGCAACTGAATGTATTGTTTTGCTTTGGCAACACTTAGAAATGACGGTTATGATATTATCGTTATTTCTGGGTGGGGCAAAAGTCGTTTTAAATGGTAAAATGTAGTACATAGTTATTCGTCGTTTGATTGTGAAATAGTACAGTAGTGTGGATTAAAAATATTAGCAAGAAAATAGTGTTTTCTATATACTATCAAACATTTAAACTTACAAAATTACAACAACGACCAAATGTTGTTAAAAAACATTTGTACTGTTTATTATTTGTGACTTGAAGACTCCCAGATTAAACCTATTTGAAAACAGTTACTATTACAACCTGGGGTAGGTTGTAACAGTAACTGTTTTCAAATAGGTTTATTTCAAGCGACCCCTAATTCAAATTATCCCTATTTCAAGCTACTCCTATTCAAGTGACCCCTTATCCAAACGACCCATATTCAAGGGTTGAAATATTAAAACATTTTCCACTATGTGCCAACACAATAGGAGTCGGCATTAAACGTTCCCTTGTTCATTTTATCAGTCACAATATGACATTTTATTTGAAGATAACATTGAGCCACATAGATCAGGCTCAGAGATAGGCTAACAAAAAGTTTTTGTACTGAAATACCTTCATATTTTATTTGATAAAAAGTTTTAATGTGAAAAAGGGTACACAGTTCTTAATGTGTTTATTCCTTTCAAATTAATTTATTCATTTTGTGAACATAGGGTAAAATAATCCAGATGTTATGGTATTCGTTTGTTTATGTTAGGCTATGGTCTACGCCGTCGGCCGCTTACAGCGTCACGCCGCATGCCGCGTCACGATGTTTACTATAGAAATGTACTGTTGTGGTCTCCTACACACGTTGACGTCAACGTCTTGACGTCGTACGCGGCATTCAAATGCGTTGCGTCGCATCTCTAGTTATTTCGAATCATTGCAGCGTCAGGTCGTGTCAAGTGCCACACGACCTCTCGCGAGCAACGACTGAAGCGTCGTCGTCCACTGAGTACGTATTGACCGCTGACGTTGATGCTGAAGTCAGACGTCGCATATAGCATAAAATAAGAGACCAGAGCCTCTTTTTTTTGGGTGAGAAATTATCAAATAACCACATAGGGAACATAGGGAGTGTCAGACTCTTACTGACTAAAACCCACCCGTGTTCCTTCAGTTGCCATGTTGCCGGGGGCCACGATCTCCCTTTCGGTATTCTTCGCAGCTCCGGTAGGCATCGGCCTTAGCGGACCCCGTCAATTCTGCTGACATCTCTTTGAGGCGCGCGTGGAATACAACGCGCCGTCGACCCGGGCCTAGTCCTTAACGGGCGGCGAGCTACCCATTGCTCACCGTCCGCAAGCCCGCGCCTACGGCAGCCGGAAATCGGCTCGCGATTCCCGACGCCCTGGGCGTCTTCTCTTGCGGTGGTTAGGGGCGTGAGGGCGCGAATTTTGCCTCTCCCTCACGCGTTCCGCCTCCTCCTTCGCGAGCATCACTGCTTCGCAGAAGGAGGTGACGGCCTCACATTTCCTCTCGCTCCGTACAGAGACCAAAGCCTAACAAAAGCATATTAATTTAAATGTGAACGGATGCGTCAAATGTTTTTCAAAACTTTTGACACTATAAAGTAAACATGCTGACTGCCTCGTTAGTCTAGTGGCAAACGCTACTGCTGACCATGAGGTCCTGGATTCGATTCCCGGGTCGGGCAAAGTATTATTAGGTTTTTCCATCAGGAATTTCTCAGTAGCAGCCTGGAGTCTAGATTTGCGCCCGGTTGATGGCAATAGGCTCGCCGCTTATTACATGGGACTTAAACATAACTGGCGAAATGGGTACACCTCTGCATTACCCTTCGTGGATACAAGGCGTGATGTTATGTAAAGTAAACATAATTTTAAAATCACGTTTTTATTCCTCTTTTGTGGGTAACAGTGTCTCTGTTAACATTTTCCCAGAAATTTGTCCCAAGTAATAGGAGGTGAGATTATTACATTCCATTAACCGGTGAAGATCGGAGACGCTTCGCTCAAAGTTGCGGACGAGTATGTTTACCTAGAACAAACTGTCCAGATAGGTAGGTCCAACTTCGAGAAAGAGGTCACTCGTCGAATCCGACTCGACTGGGTAGTGTTCGGGAAGCTACGCAATATCTTCTCGTACCAGATACCGCAGTCTCAAGACGAAAGTCTTTGACCAGTGTGTGTTGCCAGTGATGACCTATGGCACTGAAACGTGGTCGCTCATAATGGGCCTTATCAGCAGGCTAAAAGTCACCCAAAGGGCAATGGAGATGACTATGCTAAGAGTTTTCCTACGTGATCGAATCAGAAATGAAGAGATCCGCGGGAGAACCAAGGTAACCGACATAGCCCGAAGAATTGCTAAAACTTAAGTCGCAGAACAGATGATCGATGGGGTTGAAAGGTTTTGCAGTGGCGACCGCGTACCGGAAGACGTAGCGTTGGCAGGCCCCCCACAAATTGAACCAATGACCTTGTGTGCAGGAATCTTCTGGATGCAGGAAGCACAGAATCGGTCGAAGTGGCGGTGCTTGGGGGAGGCCTATGTCCAGTAGTGATGACGATGATGATTAACCGGACGCAAGTCCAGACTCTGATTCAGAATATTCTAATGAAATAAAACTTAATAACAATACCCAACCCGGGGATCGAACCGAGGACTTTACTTTCAGCCATCGTGTTTTCTATTACCTACTAAGCCAAAGACATAGTTCGGCTTTTTAATAAAATAAACGTCTATTTTACTTAAAATCACAGCTGAAAATGTAAACGAAAACTCAATTCAAAGACAGGAAAGGAATAATAATGATTTTCTTCATTTTCAATCTTGATTAGCTCTCTTAATTCCTTGAGCCTGTTTTAATTAAATAACATTAATTTATAATTTCTCGGAGAGGAGACAATGGAAGATAATCCATGGTATAAAGACGAGTTCTGTTGGAAGTTAATTTATATAGAATAAGGTGAATATTGTTGGTTCGGTTCGTTATTTTAATAAATTAGACCTTGTATTGTTCATTTACCTAGCATGATATGGATATAGTAATATATAATAATAATCTACATATAAAATTCTCGTGTCACGATGTTAGTTGCCATACTTCTCTGAAACAGCTTGATCAATTTTTATGAAATTTTATAATTATGTATATTCCTTAGGTCTGAGAATCGGTCGTAATCTATTTTTCATATCCCTAAGTGATAAGGGTGTTCCACCCCGAACTTTATATGGCAAAGCCGGGTCAGCTAGTATTCTATAAAAATCTCTTAGAAATTCGGTGTCTCGTTGTGAATCCGCGACTTAAAAAAAAAGCAGCCAAGAGCGTGTCAGACCACGCACAATGACGGGTAGTTGGGATGAATTTATCCCAAGGACATAACATTGTAGTTGAAAAACATGTTCTCCCATACATTACAACTGCAAATTTAAGTTTGCACGCACAATATTGAGAGATTTACCATGTTATTTTAAGACCATAGAATTTTTATTGGTTTTCCTGTAATCTATAAGTATAAAACTATTTCTGTATTTTGTTAAAAATTTTAGGCTCGGTAGTTTCGGATATAAGGGGGGAATCGTCAATTATCGTCTATTTTCTTAAATAACTAAAAAAAAAAATATTTTAAAATTATAAAAAATCTGTTTGAGACCCTCACAATAAGCGCTTTCATTTGTTATGTCACGCGGTACAGTTTGCAAAACTTTCTTTTTAAAAGTTCATATTTGCCTCCCAAAAGTGACCCTATATTCAAAATTCATTTATTTATGTTACACGCCCGTCTTTGGGTCGCAGAAATTCATGTGTATCAAATTTCAACTTAATCGGTCCATTAGATTCGGAGTAAATTGGCTGTGACAGACGGACAGACAGACACACAAGTGATCCTATAAGGGTTCCGTTTTTTCCTTTGAGACACGGAACCTTAATACAAATGAGTTCGCTTTTGAATTGTGTGTGCTCACTTGAGTGAGGTTCCAAGTGAACTTTACTTAATAGTACTACTGGAATTAAGAAAGGTTCACGGTAAGGTTTTTAAGCTTTTTCTTATATTCGCTTATTTAAATCTAAATGTTCGTTATTTTAGGAAAACGCCTGCTCAATTCAATTTTTCTGTTTATAAGTGGAATCTATTGAGTGTCTTGTACGTACACACCACGTCAGTATGTGCTAGCCTCTCAAGTTTTAAAACGTTACACTGCTGCAACATTGAATTCGTTACGAATAACCTAACCTAACCTAACCCAACCCTTCGGGGAAACAAGGCGTGATGTTATGTAATCTAAAGAATACTTCAAAAAGAGTTTATTGTTTTGACTTGGATTCGAACCATCGCATCACCGAACGTCGTCATACTCATGGTTTCACGAACTAGCTAGCGAGCCCATGTGAATTGCAATGAAATTATTATCTACTATCGTCCGAGTCACTTTATCTTTAGGTCTTTGTCTAATCGGTAGATGTTATAATTTGAGGGTATCCATTAACGTTTTCTTTCTCTCTCGGTCTCGAAACCTCCGGTCTATTTAGACATCGAATAACGTTTTGTTAATGTTAACCTTATTCACTAAAACAATACAATACTTTTAACAAAAATGTTTTTGCAAAATTCTAAAACCAACTTGGGCCTATCATGGATTTGAACGCACATGTCAATTGCAGGAGTAACTATCGATAAAACGATCACGTACCCACCTATAAAAAACACAAAATTGCAACTGTAACAAACAATGAATATTCTCCAAATTAAAATCCAAGACTCTTGAACTTAAATTTTGTACCGATTAAAACGTTTCCCTGGAGTGTTGCCAACAAGAAATATTATCGCACTTTATTTAATATCAAGAGGAAAGATTCATCTCAGCCTTAATTCTTGAAAAGCCTTCAGAAGCTTTTACGTAATTGCTGTTTAATATTTCGCATTTATTACTTTAACTCTTGAAATGTCGCGTGATACCCCATAGGTGCATAAGAAAAAGTGCTCCAAATGTCAAATGCACCTATGCGGTGCATAAGGATACTGCTTGCCATTGGACGATAATATTTGACATTTATTTGCACTTGCAACACGATCTGGTTGTATCATTCGACTAATCGATTAATACTTGACCGGTTTTAGTAACAATTTACTGGGAACACCACCAAAATGAACGAAAAAAAAAAAACAAACAAAATGTATCTGTGGTTTCAGTGACGCGACGCCGCCATACTGTCAAAACTCGGTGAAGTGTGTGTGTTGTTTACATTAGTTCGCAATGTTTTTATGAAGAAAACGGCGAGTGATCTTATTAGAATGTTACACAGAATTACTGAGAAATAAGTATAGATTTCATATTGAGTGTTAGTTTATCGAAAAGTGATAAATATTTCCATGAAAAGATAACGAAAGTTTTGTAATGCACAAATTTTGAAGCTGTCGCCGCCGCTGCCGTGTTTAGTAAAGTTTTTATGATAAATATTCTTGTAAACTGTTTGAAATACACATAAGTACCTAGTTTATTTATCTACGAACGTAATTTGGCCTATAGCTACTGATACTATTGCGTATTTTTATCGTATTCGTATTTCCAAAAGTAAAATTCGGCGTAGTTCCCGCGTACCGTGACACGTCAAATTTTTATCGTTGTGTAAACAAAAAGTTTTTATGGTTTAGATAAGGTTTCAAGTGCTATGGGTTTCTGTTATCGTGTTTATGGCGTGGCCTACACATTGTATTGTCGTAATCAAGTGTTTATGTGGTGAATGAGTGTGTGAATTCGATATATTGTGATAAAGTTTCAAGGTTATGTGAGTGAAAATTAACAAAATGAAAAGATATCACATCACTGCAAAATCAGGTGAGTACAAACGTCTATAAAAATTATTTATTTAGTTACCTTAACTCATAACGAAGCCAGAAAGGTATAATATGTGCCATGTTAATGACTGTATATTGACGAATTCTTCGTTTTTCCGAAGGCCTACCCACAAATCAAAGCAAATGGCAATTAGGTTGACAAGATGTGTGTTATATATGTAAACCTAGGCTCACAGTCAAGGGGTTAAAGGTATTGAGAAAATTTTGTTTCGGAGGGTAGGTTAAGCTGTAATGTTGTGTAAAGTTTGAAGTTCTTTGATTGTTTGTTGTTGTTTTCGAGTTCAAACACGATAATCAATCATTACTTTAAGGTGTTCAAAAAACCTAACACACAAATAATTATAATAACATACATTTTTTTTTTGGCGTGAAATTATTGAATAACTTCTCCCGCTCTGGGTGGAGCCGGAGGACGTATCAGACTCTTACTGACTAAAACCCACCCGTGTTCCTTCAGTTGCCTGTATTGCCAGGGGCCACGGTAACCCTTTCGGACAAAACCGCAACCCCGGCAGATAATAATATACATCACTTCGAAATTCGAACCGTGTCTCGTTGTGAATCCGCGATGATTTACTTTATAAACAAATGAGTTCGCTTTCGAATTGTGTGCGCTCACTTGAGTGAGGTGAGCAGTGTGGCTGACAATGTTATTAACGTCGGAAGTTGCCAGATCTTGAACCTGCATCATATCAGTTCTTCAACTCTTGAAGATTTAACAAATCTAAGCAATATATTAAAAAGATTTATCCTAAAATTGGCAACGTCGTAAATAGCTGTCAAATATTTACGTTTGTTGTTCGTTTTGTTATTCATTATTAATAATCTAGGGAACTAGTTAGCCACATTTCTAATTTCCATACAGTAATGTTGCCAAATTAATCAAAACAGCGCGAAAGATTTGACATCTATTTGCGACGTAGCTCAGTTTCAGAATAAACGCTCTTAATGTTAAACGAGCTCACGAAAAATTTAAAAAATGTGTTTCAAACAAATAAATCCTATCTATCTCCTGGTCTATAGACAATCTGTTTGACCCAGTCTCTCAAGTAATTGTCTTTCTCTTGTCCAACAATTGTAGTTGATTTTTCTAAAGAACAGCCATTCAGTGTTAGATTAAGTCTATTGTTTTATCAAGAATATTGTTTTTCCTGCTTGATTAAACGGGGATTATTTAGAGTAAAACAACTTTGAATGAATGAATGAATGAAATATACCGACCCCAGCGTGGTTTAACCAGACTCGATAAATCGAATGAACCCCAAGATTTGCACTAGCCCCTGGAGCCTCATGCTTCATGGGGCTACAGAGGCCATTGCATATCAAGGAGTAGACCGGGGGGCGCGGTAATGATAGGGAAGACGTGCCCTTAGCATATGGAAGGATTTGCGAGCCTACCGGATATGCATTCTAGAGTAGGCAATGGGGCTTGTGGCTAAGTAATAACAGCCGCACGGGTCGATCGATCAGGTTAAGCTACGCTTGCCGCGGTTGGTCAGTGAATGGGTGACCATCTTTACTTACCAAGACCCCTCCGTGTCTTGGAAAGCACGTTAAGCCGTTGGTCCCGCTGTCATTTGTAGATCTTTGACAGTCGTTATGGGTAGTTAGAAGCCCGAAGGTGTGACAACCAGTATTAGGTACCAAGGGGTATCGTGTTACCAAGTAACTAGGTTTTGGAGGTCAGATAAGCAGTCGCTCCATGCAAAATTTAGCTGGTTAGACTGGAAGCCAACCCCAACATAGTTGAGAAAAGGCTAGGCAGATGAATAGGCAATGGAATAGTGGAGAGACGGGTGATATTTTATCTATGTATGGGCATATTATTACGACGGCGCTGCTAGGTTAGTTCAAGTTCAAGTCCAGCTTCACTGGTGCATCTGCTCTTTGCTGTTTCAGAAATTTATTTTGTTTTATATTATTTCAGATAGATTTGTAGTGTTTTTAGGGTTCCGTACCGAAGGATGCCAAACGGAACCATATTTACCAAGCCTCCGCTGTCCGCCCGTCAGTGGGCTGTATCTGATGAACCGTATTAGGTAGACAGTTGTTTCCACAGATTGTGTATTTTTATTGCCACTATAACAAAAAAAAATCAAAATAAATGATTTAAAAAAATTAAAGAGGGTCCCCTTATTAGAAACGTGTTTTTTTAAACTAAAGTATTTAAAAATATGCAGTGTTCAATATTGTACGGTGGTACGGAACCCTTCGTGTGCGAGTCCGACTCGCACTTGGTTTTTCATATTTACAGTAAATCTTTGTCTTTCGTTTTTTTTTAATGTAAATAAAAACCCTTGTATAATGCGTAATTGGTCCAACTAATATTTATATTGTTTGACTTTGAATACATTGACAATCTCTCTGTTCTTATATATCGTATATATGTTGATGCCATATTTTTAACTATGGCATCAAACATCTAACACTTTTTTTTTATTCTAAATTTGGTCCCATAATAAAACTTTAAAATCTTTCAGAGAGATACAGCATGATTTAACAAAATACAGTTGTCACGAAATGTCAATAAAACGGCCTTAGTTTTTCTAAATAGTCAAGTGACTTAACAAAAAAAAAATTGCGCTTTTTTTTTGACGAAAAATCAAAGACCTCAGCCTTAACGCAGGTTTTAAGAGAAACTAAAATAAACAACAGTAAATTCGCCTATAAAAATTATGCTCCAAGCCAACAATTCTTGCAAGACTAACATTTTGTAAAGCTACAGCGGACTAATTGTAAGTCAACACTGTTCCCAACCATTTTTTTTTCATAAAGCCACGTCCACACTACAAAAGGGATGTAGGTTATACCCTAATGTTATGTTATGACCCCACTTTGAAAGTAAAAAGGTCATATAGTAAAGCAAAACTACACGCCTGTTATCACTAATGGAGTAGGCAATGACTGTGGTCTGGTATAGGTTGGTAAGTTCTGAAGTTATTATGTACAAAAATTTGTAAAATCATAACATAACATCACGCCATGTTTCCCCGAAGGGTTGGGCAGAGGTGTCCCTGTAGCAGGTATACCCACATTTCGCCAGTTATGTTTAAGTCCCATGTAACAGAATAGAATATTTTTATTTTCAGACAGACTCCATAGGGTTAGTAACAATTTACTTAACATCTAGTGTTAGTAGAT
Source organism: Agrochola litura (assembly GCA_949152395.1). NCBI lineage: Eukaryota > Metazoa > Arthropoda > Insecta > Lepidoptera > Noctuidae > Agrochola > Agrochola litura. The sequence goes on along the minus strand of OX424517.1, from coordinate 9,733,871 downwards.
GCAAACACAGATTATAACATAAAATTAAAATTCAGCGTGGAGCTGCATCCACCTCCACAACATCGGGGAATGCCGATCTGCGAACACACTGAGAATACTGTTGGTGCTGCCGCGAACACGTGACATCAGGGATGCACATCTTTTTCTAACAATGGCGGCAAAACCCATCAATGTTATTATCCGTAAACATCTCTGATGCACTACAACGCCACGGCAGCCGCAGCAGCATTCTCAGTGCAGCATTATAGGAGGCGAGCCTATTAAAAAAAAAATCATTTTAGTATTTTGATTTTGATTTTAATTTTAGTATTGATTTTTTAATTTTAGTGTTCACTTTAATTTTAGTGTTGATTTTGATTTTATATTGGATTTTAGATATTAAATTGGACATTGGTTGAAAATCTAATTATGTTCGGTGAGTTTAAGAACTCATCTAATTTTAAGTAGGCGCTTATTATCAATCAACAAATAAGTAATGCATTATGTGTTTACTTGTAAGAAGTTGGTGCATTAGTCTATAATTCTATTGGATGTATATCATATATTTGTATCGGTATATTCAATGGGGTAGTTGCCTAGGTAAAAAAAAATATTTAGTCTGTCTTTCAGATAATAAAAAAAAAATATTAGACACGTATTTTTTGCTTTATCATATTAATCAAAAATAACTTAGAAAACACGCATTGAACTTGGGAAGTGGGGGCTCGCTACGTCGCAACGCATTATTAAATCTAGCAAGGCGAGACCATGCCACATTTTAACTCAATGTATCGCCGTAATCTTTTGATTACGTCTAAAAAGAAAAAATACGTGTTCAATATTTTTTAATAATCTACAAGACGTACAAAAAAAAACTTTTGGACACAGGCCTATTGCTGGTCAGCCAAATAAATATGTGAAATAAAATAAATAGGTCACCCATATTTTTCTAGTTATGTTTCAGTCTCAGGTCGATTACATACGACTAGCCTATTGCGAAAAAGCGGACACAAATTCAGTTTACTATTTTCTTTCTTGCTGTCTTTATAAAAACTGCTGTGGTAAAAACACAACACCTATTATGATGTAGTACCTGGGTGACCGAGCTCTGCTCTGGTGAAAATACCAAGAAAACGAACTTTCCCATATAATTATGAGACCTAGCTAGATCGTTTGTTCGCCCCCAAAAACCCCTATATTACAACTTTCATCGAAATCGTTATAGCCGTTTTAGAGAACGTGATTATCAATTTATATATAGTATTATATAAATGTATATATACAAATATTGCTCATGTATATATACAATATTGCTTGAAAGAGCATGGCAGTTGAGAGTATGTCATGCTCAGTGTGTTGGATCATTCGGTTCCCTACAAAATGGTTGAGCTGGATGGTGCTGATCCACGCGTCATGTTCGTGAACGGGCGCCGTCAGTTGAGACTGGGCCATCTCTTATATGTCAGGGCTTATTTTTAATCTTTTATTTTGAATTGTTATAAAATGTTACGTTATGTTGTTTTTTTTTTACATTGTTCTCACATGAAGCAACAATACTGTACCCAGGATTTTGTAAAATCTTGATTTAAAAGAGTGTTCTTGGAGTTTCTTGCCCGTTCTTCTCCATAGAGATCTACGTTTTGGAATGGTCAACTAGCTTCAAATTTCTGACTAACTGATCGACTCTTTGACAGTTCAAAGGTGCCTGTAAATGGTTTAATTGAAATAAATGCTTTTAGTTTGGGTTTGACATTATTTCTTAGCAGTTCTGTTGGGTTAAATGCACTCTGCATTAATTTATTATTATTTATTTATTCATTCAGTAGTATACTTACATCTTTATACATAATAAGTTGGTGCAAACATAAACTCATTAGAGTTTTACCGTGCACCAAAATCATCGACCACATGATTTAGACAATTAAAACAAACTTAGTTCTTAATTATAAAGTGAAACATTAACAAAAACACAACGAGGGTAATAAGCGAAATATTTATCTATTACTAACGAGCGAACATCGATGACCAATCTACTGACCGTCCTTAAAACAAAAAGTAGTGGAGGTATGTGATTTACATTGATACAGGTTGTTCCTAAAAAGTATGTTATTGTATTAGTAATATGTAGTAAAATATGTAAATAAACATATGGTACCTACACTCCATTGGTTCAGGTAATTAAATAAAGATAAACAAATCGTAAAAAGGATTTTTATAGATGATACCTACTTTCTTGTTTAAAAATACGATTACCAAATTAAATTTATTTTCGATTTTTACGATAGTTTCCTCTTTTATTAATGTATAATATACTTGTATCGTTTATTCTTAAACTACTCTTCGTAGATGTAATTGCATGAGCACATTTAAAAAAAAAAAAGATTTATTATAATAATATTATCTTTTTTAATCTGTCTGTTATAAAGAGCTCAAAATGACAGGTTCTCAAAACGTCAACGAAACCTTGCTAAATTGAAAAGTACAACGGTGATGTAGCATGACAACTGAAGTGACAAGTATTACGTTTAGTCGGTTAACCTTACAGCTCTCTCGTCATAATTATGTTTTTTTTGTTTACTTTTATTTAACTACGTTACCCAACGGAGCACAGTGTATTGTTTTCTATAGCTACAGTGACATGTGTACAAATAATAAATATTCAATAAAACGCATATCGAAACGCGTTTCAAATTGAAAAACGAGATATTTAATATTCCCACTTCCCCGAAAGCGAATACCAATCCAATTTAGAGTGTGTAAAATAAACTGGTACAAGTATTACGTTTTCCAGGAAAAATCCGAATGCGTTTGTATATTTTTATTGAAGAGGAGTTTTGATGTCATTCAGCCATGACGGTTTTCAGTCAATGTTGCATTTTTGTGGAAAAAACCTAGGTTAAGTCAAAATCATCAAGCATCAAATATGCTTGACAAAATCAAAAATTATAATTTTGAATATTTCATAATCAATCTATACAGGTACTTGGAATTTTCAGTCATCATTTTGAAAATATTTGCATTTTATTTTTACGACAGCATGATCTGTTTAATAGATTGTTTCTTCTGTAAAAGAGACAAGAACTGTTCATTTAGTTTTTTATGAGCTCAACTGTCATTAATGAGACACAATAGAATTTTAATTGTTATCGATCTCCAGGAGAGCTCGTGACAGTCAAGGGGTACAAGTGTCTATAATTCTTCCTAGTACGTCATCTGTCACTCGCCCCTCGTCAATCACAACACTCTCATCTGTCAATACATCGGTGCTCTTTATCTGTTTCAAACATCCATCTCTTTCATTACATTAAATTCCAATTTCAAAATTTTGTTGTTTCATCTAAGGCTCTTTTCATTTGTTTGGACAAAATTGGAGTAAATTTTTCACCATTCGGCTAGCTAGGCTTACTAGTAGTTCAAAGTGTTCGAACTTGTCGACTACTTGGGACTTTTCACAAAGTTTTCCTAGAAGTCACATCGGCCAAATAGTTTATGTGTTAAGAAAGAACTTCAATCCAAGGCTCGACCCTGATGACATTGGTTAATTTCACAAATCGATTTAATACAGCTATTTTTATTTCGTATTTGCACAAACCAAAAAAAAAAGAATAAAATCGTTAATTCTGCACAAACAATACGCCCATTACAAAAACCGGTCAAGAGCGAGTCGGACTCGCGCATCGAGAGTTCCTTATCATTTTAAATTTTCATCGGCAGGGCCTATATTCGTCAGAGAATTCCCACTGCGGTGTAGAATATTGAAGTTTTAGGTCAGCGCCATCTCTTGACCGATAGCGGAACCAATGTAATTTTCTTGATGTTTCTGAAAAAGTGTGCTATTTAGAGACATCGTTTTATATTTCCTGTAATCTTTATATAAACTTCTATCACATAGAATAATATCAGATTTTTCTCTATGCAAACTTCGGAGATAAGGGGGAACGATATATTTTTTAAATTTTTCGTCACAAGCCGAAAACCATGCGGTCTAAAAAAAAAAGAAAAATGTTAGAGAATGTGCAAGTAGTGCTCTTTCATATGAGACCCCACATGCCCTAGTAACCCCACTTTGAATTTTGAAGATCCCCGTCCAGTCTGTTGCAAAAAAAAAATACATTTTCATTTCTTTCTTTTTTGCAAAATAGTTGGGCAAACGTCATCTAAAACTATTCCAAATTTCAAGTCGATAGCATTAGTAGTTCTTGAGATATCCAGCTGTGATAGACAGACGGATAAACAGACTGAGTCGCACCATAAGGGTTCCTTTTTACCATTTTGGTGCAGAACCCTAAAAAAGACAAAATACACACATACACATAAAGTTTAGAATTTGAAACTGCCGTAGTAAAATCCTTACTAACTACTCAACGAGGTGAATAGGCTGACTGTTCAGGGGGCCTACCACCAGCTCATAAAGCAGTATTATTTTAATATTACTTCAGTGTGGGAAAGAGATGAAGCTCTATAGGTCGTATAGCTCCATCTCTTTCTCCCACTGAAGTAATATTAAAATAATACTGTTTAGGAGCTGATGGTAGGCCCCTGGTTACATCAGATGTATTTTTAAGTATCGCCACACTTCTAGGCCATTTACCAAAATCAGCCTATAATCTTCCCACTGCTGGGACAGGGCCTCCTCTTGGTGAGAAGGAGTGGGCCGTATACACCACGCGGGCCGAATGCGGGTTGGGAGATGTCACATGTCTTCGAATTTTTGGTTCTAGGACAAAATTCAAAAGTCATTTATTCAAACTAGGCTGAGAATCAGCACTTTTCGAACGTCAAAATTACATAAGACAGTCCCCCAAAAACGCCCACCCTTCACCACTTCCTAATGCCTTTAGCTGGGAAGAAGAAGTGACAGACAGAAGAAGAAGAAGTGAAGACATGCCGGTTTCCTCCTCCTTCACCGTTTTGAAAGCAGTGGTGATGAAATAATTTACACAAAGTAAAGCATTTGTCTGGGTTCGAACCTTCAACCTACAAATCGTAAGTCAATCGTTAACACTTGGCCATCACTGCCCTGGCATTTCTAGGCCATTTAAATGCACCGAAATATCACAGTACCAGTAAACGTCAACATTAATCTTAAAAACGTCGCATTGTCGTTAATCTTGCACAAGATGTCGCTTCCACGTGACTCATAATATATTCCATTTCAGTCTGCACTCAGCGCTTGGTGTGGCAACACGCCGTGTTCGAGTTCGCAACAAGTCCATCGTCATCCTGAGGATGCCTCGTTGAGAGGTGAAACACGTGTCGATTTCTTTCAGGAGTTTTTTATGGCTCTTTAGAAATAGCTAAGCGGAACAAGTTACTAAATATATCCACGTCTATTGTATATTCCATTTCATATGCCTTTGTGCTTTCTGTTCTACTGCCACTAAATAGATATGTATAGAAGGTCAATTACAAGAAGGGCTCGTGGCTTAGTAACATCAGCCGCACGGGTCGATCAATCAAGGTTAAGCTGCGTTTACCGAGGTTGATCTGACTATGAGTGACTAGTCATTTCATACCGAGGCCGTGCTTTGGAAAGCACGCTTAGCCATTGGTCCCAGCTGTCCACCACAGATCTTTGACAGTCGTTACTTACTCAACCCGAAATTTTGACAACTAGTCCTTACCAAAGGCTCAGGCTGCGTTCAGCTCTCGGTGTGGCAACACGCCGTGTTCGGGTTCGCTACAAGTCAATCGTCATCCCGAGGTTGCCTCGTTGAGAGTTTCTTATAGCTCTTTAAAAATAGTTAGTCGGAAAAGGTTACTAAATATATATCCACGTCTATTGTATCTTACCAAGAGGTATCGTGTTACCCAGTAACTGGGTTGTGGAGGTCAGATTATAGGCAGTAAGGCAGAAAGAAAGAAAGAAAGAAAAAGTATTTATTGTGACTCACACAGGAAATCACAAATTAAAATAAATCACACTCATAAAAACATAAATAATAAAAAAAACTATAGAAAACAAAGTGAAATTAAAATTAAACCAGAAAGTCCTGTACGAGGACAAAAGGCGACTGCCTATCTACATTCAGCTGTTTCTGGTTAGACGTGAAGCCGACCCCAACATATCCGGTATTCAGCCGCAGTTTATCTGAAAGGCGACTCAAGGTTGGGGAAAGGCTAGATAGATCATGCTGTGTGCGTGCACCATTTATCGCTCGTTGAATGGAGCTTACCTTCTATACACTTATTTTTATTGTACCACTGCTGCATAAAAGAGGGAAGGTTAATGTTTTCGTGAATATTATGTGGGTATTACCTACGTAATTAGCGGGGACTGAGTGATTATGGAATTATGATTCTACGAATGTGGAGTTAAAGAGATAATCTTGTTGTGCGAAAATAACCTCTTTGGTGGCGAGAAGTAATCTTGTGAAGAGGGTTATTATAAATTCATGTAATTACGTAAAAGCAGAACATGTGGTTTAAAGGAATTACTCACGTTGAATAACGCTCAGTATGTGTAATATTAACTCTGTATGCACGAGAAAGTCAGGGCATCCCTTCCTAAATTATTCATAATAACTTTGGGATTCACTGTCTCTTTATCGATGGTGCTCTATGTAAGTAAATTACTATGTAAGAGAATTTTCAATTCGAATTCAGTTTTTGTGTTGACAAGGAGTGTCTTTGCCCCAGGACTCAACCACAGTCTGTACCCAAGGGTTCAACTCTAGGATAGCCTGCAATATTATACCTGCAATACCTATGTTATTTCAGATGTGCATCGACTATGGTGATTACTTACAACTAAGTAGACAAAACAAAAAAAAAATCTGATGCTATGGCAAAAGCTGTTCTTCTCGAATCGAATTCAAATACGATTTAGTTGCTGCTGAGGCTTAGTACCCATCATCTGTTAACCAACCATGTCATGGCTGGTATCGAATTTTGCGATCTCATTACGAACCGCTCCTGCCTCAATCCGCTCGTCCAATAAGGGTGCAGCTTCTAGAATGTTCTAGAACCCGTCTGAAAGACAGACGACGCGCACTTTTTTTGACACGAGTCGTCTGTCATCCGTCAGCTGTGCAACGCACCACGATATTTTTACGAAACCTGCTCTTCGCCCCGAAACCCTAATGTTTTCATATATGTCGGAGACGGGTATGTGACTCTCGTTATTATCAGCGATATGTTAACTACTGTGGGCGTAGTGTGGGTAGTGTTGGTTAATGCACGTTAGAAAAACAGTTTGCAGTTCAGATCACATTATAATTTACTATCAAATTAATCACACTAGCTAAATTATACACACACTGGGTGCGACGGCGTTTATTAAAATCACCAATTAACACAATGATCACAAATTACAACTAACACAATAACTGAGCACCACGAATCGAGAACAGTTCCATGACGTCTCCACTCCGATGCGATTAGAGGCTGAATTCTCGCCGTGGCCTTAAAACATCACGACTCCTTTGGTGTGGGTAGATCACTTGATGTCGCCAGTGGCTCGCTTGCGATTCGTTTCGTGTCCGTACTAATCCGACCGGATCGGACATATATATTATACGTATTGTGATATCTGTATGTTAAACCGTTATTTTACGAGGGTTGACAAAAATCACAGACCACCAAGAGTTACGACCATTACTTCTTTATGTGTTTATGTATTCACGCCAGTCGCCAGTACTACTCATTCGACCTTCGTGAAGGACGGTCTTAAGGGTCTGCATAACGCTACTGACCTTGACGAGCCTCGATCGGGGTGGATTTTACGATACACCTAAAATATAAAGATAATAATTGCAAAAAATAACTTGGGAGCTTGTGGCTAAGTAATAACAGCCGCACGGATCAATTCATCAGGTTAAGCTACGCTTGCCGGGGTTGGTCCGTGGATGGGTGACCATCTTTACATACCGAGACTCCTCCGTGCTTCGGAAAGCACGTTAAGCCATTTGTCCCAGCTGTCATTCGTGAATCTTTGATCGGGTTACGGGTTGTCAGAAGCCCGAAAGTCTGACAACCAGTCTTACCCAGTTACTGGCTTGTGGAGGTCAGATAGGCAGTCACTCCGTATAAAATACTGGTATTCAGTTGCATCCGGTTAGACTGGAAGCTGACCCCAATATACATAGTTGGGATAGGGCTAGGCCGATTGAATTGCAAAAAAATAATTCGACAGTTCTTCGAGTTTCGTTGTATTTAGAGGTTCCTGTGATTAAAAAGTTTATAAAAAGGCTAAATCGAGGCTCTTCTGCTGTACATAATTATAATGATTGTAATAACAGTTTCAGAGAAAAATGGTTTATAACCGACTTCCAAAAAGGAGGAGGTTATATGTTCGTCGCGTATGTTTGTTTGTTTTTTTTTTTTTTTTTTTTTATGTATGTCCACCGATTTCTCCGTCAATTGTGGACCGATTTTGAAAATTCTTTTTTTGTTTGAAAGGGTATGCTCTCGAAATGGTCCCATATAAATTTTATAAACTTTGCTTTGATAGTTTTTGAGTTAGCTTCGATAATACGTACTTTTTCCCACTTAGTATGTGGATGATATGATAAGTTCCTGTCACTGTTATTTACATAGCAGGTAGTGGTTTTCGAATTTGTGTGGGGTAGGTACCACAACTAAAAAGTGAAAAATAAAAACTTTTTACAAAATAAAACTACCGACTTCCAAAAAAAACACTACAAAGTGAAAAATAACTTTAATTTCGTAAGTCGGTGTCTTGGGTTTTGTTTTCATTTTTTGCCACCGACTTCCGAAATTAAAGTTATTTTTCACTTTGTAGTGTTTTTTTTGGAAGTCGGTAGTTTTTTTTTTGTAAAAAGTTTTTATTTTTCACTTTTTAGTTGTGGTACCTACCCCACACACATTCGAATACCACTACCTACTACCAGTGTCAGGAACTTATCATATCATCTACATACTAAGTGGGGAAAAAAATACGTATTTTGTAGCTAACTCAAAAACTACCCAAGCAAAGTTAATACAATTTATATGGGACCAATTTGGGAGCATACCCTTTCAAACAAAAAAAGAATTTTCAAAATCAGTCCACAAATGACGGAGAATTCGGTGAACATACATAAAAAAACAAACATACGCGTCAAACATATAACCTCCTCCTTTTTTGAAGTCGGTTAAAAATAACTCGGCAGTATCCGAGTTTTGTTGTATTTAGAAGTTCCCGTGGTTAAAAAAAATCTAAAATGGTTAAATCGAGGCTCCTCTGCTGTACATAATTATAATGATTGTAATAACAGTTTCAGAGAAAAATGGTTTTAATAAACGCAGTATTTTGCTTCATTAAGAATTCTTCTCTTTGACAAAATAAGAAATAAACAAACGCGGTTTACTCCTTGAATTCCAATACAAACTGTGAAGTAAGTTCATTTGTCTTTAACTTTTTTTTAAACAATAGAGTGCACTTTATTCCTTTCTTGTTTACGAGACATTGACATGCTATAAAAATTGTTTTAATTTAGTGATCCTTATGCAACTTGATTTAACCAGTTTCTCTTCGCCAAAAATCCTAGCTGTCTAGTTGGTGGAATAAGTTATGATATATAATAAGCAATAAAATATGTACATATAACTCTTATGACATAGGTACTTAAGAAAAAGGAAAGAAAAAAGCTTACGTAAAAGAATTGACTCCACACACTGTACACTAACAACACTGTTTAAAATTAGTTGCAAGTTAGCTGCCTGTTTCATCATTATCATTATCATTTCAGCCGAAAGACGTCCACTGCTGGACATAGGCCTCCCCCAAGCAACGCCACTTCGACCGGTTCTGTGTTTTCCTCATTCAGCGGATTCTTGCGGCCTTCACAAGGTCATCGGTCCATCTTGTGGGAGGTTGCCTGTGTAACAAATTCTAACCAAAAACCTTCTACTTCAAAAGTATGAATCCAAAAAATAATGGAAACGAAAAATCTGGTCGCCACAGTTGGTAGAACTTTTAATAAAAGTGGTTTTGGTTAACTAAGATTTTCTTCTGAACTGTGATACTATTACTTAGGTACCTTCTCATAGCAAATGCGCGGAAGGAGAGTTCAGGTTATTCTGAATCTGAATATTTTTCAAACTGCAGAACCCTTTTTTTGGGTGGGAAATTATCAAATAACTTCAGCTCTCTCAGCTCTGAGCGGAGCGGGAGGGCGTATCAGACTCTTACTGACTAAAACCCACCCATGTTCCTTCAGTTGCCTGTATGCTGCCAGGGGCCACGTAATCCCTTTCGGACTTTCCCGCAATCCCGGCAGGCATCAGCCCTAGCGGACCCCATCAGTTCTGCTGACATATCTTTGAGGCGCACGTGGAACATAACGCGCCGTCGACCCGGGCCTGGTCCTTATCGGATGGCGAGCTGCGGAACCCTGAGCAGTGTTTTAATCGTCTTTGTCACTGAGAATTTTTAAGAGCTTGGCATGTAAAATTAATTCGTCTCATTTTTTGTCTGTCTATCGCTTAGAGGTCGTGAGACAGCGATCAATTGTTTGACTATTAAGTTACGGTTGCGTGTCACAAAATGAGGGTAGTTTGGTACATTAATTTGGTGTCGCCTTTGTTTGGAACTCTGTTTGCGGAAGTATTATCTATGTTTTATTCATTCATCAAATAGATATTTGCGTTTTCCTTAGGGGGTTGGTAGACACGCAATATGTTATAGACATTCACGCACACATATTACATATAGACTTCGTTTTGCTCATTCACACGCGTACTTCATTTTAAATATAAGTACTAGTTTCGAAGGACTTCTATCTGATAAATGTCTCATAATAATAATGATACTGCCAAATGGCTAGCAAAAATCGACTGTGAATGTCAGTAATTTTGGTACTATTGTTTAATATGTACATGACTCATAATATTTATATTGTTACCTAACTGTATAATTAAGTGTTTTTTAATGCTTACCATAACTTATCTTTCTTCTTTCATTATAAATTATAAAATTGCCTCCAGTTTTTCCTTATCTTATAAACCAACCAGAGCCAAAAAGGCACGTAATTAATTAAACATTCTTTTTCTTCGCATTCCATTCACCTACCTAAATCTCTTAAAAAATAAACAGACTCTCTGTAATAAACGACATGGAGCAGACTTGTTTTAAACTAATTACACGTTACTCCAAGTTTTGCAAAACAAAAATTTGGCGCCCAACTGGGACAACAGTCATACAGAAAAGTTAAATGGCGCCCAACATGGGATGAATTTAATATGCTAATTAACTACGGTTTTGTTATTTCGGATGAATTTTTAGCAAACACATCTCAGCGAAAATTATGGATGTAATTTGGAATAAAGCTAATTAGGGTTATAATGAAGGTAGAAGATTTAAGTAGAAGTTAAAATAATGAGTACCTATTTAGGTAATTCCAATATTCTAATGTTTTCATTATGAATAGTGGGGTTTTAGGCGTAGAATAGACTAAGTATTCTCGTTCCCGACAGCGATGTAATAAACGGTTAAAGGAATATAATAAGGGAATTAGCAGCAGCAACCTTGTCTAATCTGTTTGCTATGTTTTTATATTCCTGTTTAAAATTCGTATTGCTTGTCTAATAAAAGTCTGTAAAAACAAATGAAGTCCTAATGGGCCGCCAAATTAGAATATTTTATTCCAAGAATTCTCTAAGAAAGTAAACCCTGCTAATTTATTAAATCAATCATCTTTCCACATCATTGTTGTAATAAGATTTGCGTCTTTTCATACAAATAATCGAATCAATTATTGGTCCCACGCTGGGCGCCAATAAGGTTTATTGACAGCTATTGATCTTATTATGACGATGGCCAAAATTGTTATTTGGGCATTTTATTTACTGAATGATTTTGGTTCTTATAGATTTTATCATAGGTGTAATGAAATATAAATAGTTAAAATATGTTTGATATAAACAAGTACCTGCCATCAAAGCAAAATTCGCTATTGAAACAACAGAAAACAGATCAAAGTCAGTGCAGATATCTACTAATACGTACACCTCTGTCTTACCCTTCGGGGAAAACAGGCGTGATATTGTTATATTTTTAAGTATGATAAAAAACAATTATTTGACCTTGTATCCTTGACCATCATTGGTCGTTGCCATGCAAGATTATTTTCGGAGCTCCGATATTTTTAACCGGTAACATTTCAGGGACGGTAGGTACAAAAACCTTTTCCAAACCCCGATCAGCTTAGCTTAAAAAAGCGAAAATAGCCACACTTTCCTCTATTATGAATTCATGATGTACCTTTACATCCCAAATCGTATTAGATTTTATAATATTGGATATGACACGCTTGGTAATTCTACGTAATAGGATAGCAATTCCAGCGATTAGATAATTCTGAAACATATCTACACCTGTACACTTTTTCTCTGAAAGGAAACTACGTAGAGGTGCTAGAATCTGGCCACGCTAACTCTGCAATGGAATAAATGGGACCAGTCACTCAGATCAGTCACTTTCGGTGGTACTTGAGCTGTCAGATTGCGTACGCATGTTCGTGAACGGGTGCCGTCAGTTGGGACTGGTCATCTCTTAGCTGCCAGGGCTTATTTTTAATTTATTTAATTTTTTTGAATTGTTCTTTGTTTTATCTCTTTATTACGGACGCTTCTAACGTGCACGTCTTTCTACATTGTTCTCACATGTATAATTTCAATATGAATGATGTAACCAATATTTTGTAACAATTATTTATTAATAGAGTGTCCGTGGAGTTTCTTGCCCGTTCTTCTCCATAGGTACCTACTACGCTTTGGAATGGGCAACTAGCTTCATACCTATTTCTGACTGACCGATTCCTTGACAATTCAAAAGTGGGCACTTTTGAATTGTCAAGGAATCATTTATTTCAATTAAACCATTTACGGGCGTAAATGGTTTAATTGAAATAAATGCTTTGAGTTTGAGTTGTTTTCACAAAATAAAGTAGAAAAATGGTTAAACCTATTAAAAGTAGATTGCGGGAGTTATTATATAATAGGATACGTAAATTCTAAGATGTGAACGAACAGCACGATGTCGTCCTTATTCAAAAATATTTTTTTTTGTGTCAATTATGCCGTACCTATGCTCTACCTCTAAACTATGGCAAAACTGTATCAAATCCACACTGTATCGTGCTAAAGTTGCCAGGAAAGAATCAGATTAAAAATAAAAAGACAAACAAAGTATCGAATCCTTTTATTTTATCTTAGTACAGACGATGTAGCCGTCTATAGATTTAAAAATTCCACAATTTTTTTACTTATGCAGAGTTAGCGTAGCCAGGCTCTATCGAATATTTTTTTATTTTTTTTATTTAGCCTTTACCGTCCCACTGCTGAGCAAAGGCCTCCCCCAAATCCTTCCATGCATCCTTTTCCAGGGCCACCTCCATCCATCCCTTACGGTACGCCTCTAGGTCGTCTCGCCACCTCTTTCTGGGCCACCTACATAATTATAAATCAAAGTCGCTTTTTGTGTCTATCGGTTTGACCATGTTGTTCTTCTATATTACGCAACGGAATATGATGCAATTTTCACGATCAATTATAAATTTTATTGGGGAATGTTTTTGATAATATTTGTCAAGTCATCCAAAAAGTTGGTAACGTCGCAAATAACTGTCAAATATTTTCCTGTTTTGATTAATTTGGCAATATTTTCTGTATGAAAATAAGAAATATGGCTAACTGGTGAATTAGAATATTAATCATGAATTGCAATTATTATAACACTGAATTTGATGTTGTAACCGTTTTAGGAGTAAAAAAAAGCATTTGGAAAGTTTCCAAATATTTTTTACATCTGAAACTAAAGGTTCGGTGTTACGATATTAATTATTACATTTCATAATTAATATTTTAGTTCACTATACTCCATTTGAAATAAGATTAGACATTTAACTAATCCCTTTTTACAGTCCGTTCAACCGATTTTTACTTCTATTGCATTGGTGGCATGACAAATGGCAGCTGCAGTAAAGAGTTGGTATTGCAACCACTTTTTTGCTTTTAATGCCATCCTTATGCCTACGGTATAGAAGTCAGAATCGGTTGAACGGACTGTAAAAAAGGTTTGTCTAATCTTATTTCAAATGGAATATAGTTAGCCATATTTCATATTTTCATACAGTAGTTTTGCCAAATTAATCGATGCAGCGAAATATTTGACAGCTATTTGCGACGTTGCTCACTTTCTGTATAAACGCTCTTAAAACCGTGTGAAACAGGGGCACGTGTCTAGTGATAGATAAATTAAGTTTTTTTATACCTATTCGAAAATGCAATTAATTAAGACCAATAATGAGGTCATGGGACGGAGATAAAAATGATAGTTGTAAAGATTATAACAAACGGCGTTTTATTGTAAATGCCAAACGCAATGGGAATAGTAAAAATGTATATTTTATATATATAGTAAACAGAAGAACAAAAATGTTTGCCTCGCAGCTGGTCAACTAACCGCTGTTCAGACCAAGTAACCGCCCTCACTGGACTCTTTGTTATGAACACCCTGAGAGAAGTCGAGAACCGAACTAAGTGGAAGAATATTATTCATAAGGCCACAAAAACCTTTTCGGGACACGACCTTCAGTAACGAGGTATGCGACCAAGAAAAGAAAAATGTATTAGTGTCCGACCGAAACCGAAACCGAATTTCGGCAATAGTCTCAGTTTGGGTCGAAACCGAAACCGAAACCGAAACTTCCTTACGAGGATCAAGTTTTGAGAGGAAAATAAAGAAAACGTTATTATAATCAGTCAGTCTGTATTTTTTTAAATAAATCACTAAAATCACACGTAATCTCACAACAAACAAAACGAACTGCAAACACAAGCCAGTCACGTCATGATTAGGCACATGGACGCGGAAAAATGTCTTCGTCGGTTACTCGCTTGCATGGAATTTAACGCGCCGAAGATGACCGATCACAGCGCGAGACTCCCGAATGCAGTTTCGGTTTCGGTCGTAGTTTCGGCAGGTTTGCTACCGAAATCGAAACTAAACCGAATCTTGTTTCTTTGCCGAAACATGACTGAAACCGAAACCGAACTTTCGGTCGGACACTAAAATGTATGCATGTACGACTACATGACAAAACCAATTTTACAGATAAGAAATCTAGGAAATCGAGTGGTGACGTAAAGCCGTTCTCGCACGTTACTGCCTAGCAAGCTATATAATTTGCAATATTCCACATTGAAGGAATATACATTTGGGACTTGATCCAATGTAATATTCAGAAAAAAATATTCAACCCTGTGGTCAAGCAGGTAGGTAGTCCTTTCGCGTTAAATATACAGGGACCGTTTGACCCAAAACTTTTACGTGACCCTCCAGATTTTTTGTGAAACAAGCTCTTCAGAGGATGCTCGTAAAAATTTATATATTTTTTCAGTTATGTTGTAAACTTTGTAATATTGTAGATTACTTTTCCCTGTGGAGTGCGTGGAATTATAAATACGGCGCATAATTTTTCTTTTTCATTCAAGTAAAGATGAAACGCGGTCTTGTCTTTTCCTCTCGTGCTGGCACGAATAAAACATTTGAGAATAGCTTGCCAAAATATTATTAGCAAATCAGCAAGGGAGGGGTGCTTAAACTGACCGCACTGGGTGTTGAACGAAACAATATGCATCTATTCAATTTTTTTTTTGTCCTTTTAGGTTATTTAAAAATATTGAACACGATTTTTTTCTTTTTTGACGTAATCAAAAGACTACAGCGATACATTGAGTTAAAATGTGGCATGTGACACCTTGCTAGATTTAATACTGCGTTGTGACGTAGCGAGCCCCCACTCCCCAACTTCAATGCGTGTTTTCTAAGTTATTTTTGATTAATATGATAAAGCAAAAAATACGTGTCTAATATTTTTTTATTGTCTGAAAGACGGACTAAAAAGATTTTTTTTTTGTGTGGGCAACTACTCTATTAATTTAAGTATATTATAAATGAGTGCATTCAAGTCAGCTGATATTGAATAGTTAAATTATGACGATGCCTAGAAAAGTAGGTAACGACAATCTTTTGTAGCTAAAAAAGGCCAGTATCTACCAAGAAAGGGAACTTATTCTTGAATAAGATTATAACAGTTTTGATGCATTTTTCTTTTTAAAATAACCGAACAGTAATAATTTCTAACACCAAAAGCATCTGGACTTCCTAAAAGAACTCGAACCTAAAAGTTAACATGGCACCTAAGCTTGTATCACGTCGGCTTTCGTCAAACTGTAGTGAGAGAACCAATAAACACCACATTATAGTGGCTTTAATGTTTCGCCTTAAGGTGCTTGCATAACCACCGCAGCAGACTCCCTGGGCGTTGGGAATCGCAGGCCGATTCCCGGCCACCGTAGGCGCGGGCTTGCGGATAGTGAGCAATGGGTAGTTCGCCGTCCGATAAAGACCAGGCCCAGTCGACGGCACGTTCTTTTCCACGCGCGCCTCAAAGAGATGTCAGCACAATTGAAGGGATCCGATAGGGCGGGCCGTTGCCTGCCGGGAATGCGGGTTTGTCCGAAAGGGTTACCGTGGCCCCTGGCAACATACAGGCAACTGAAGGAACACGGGTGGGTTTTAGTCAGTAAGAGTCTGACACGCCCTCCCGCTCCTCCCAGAGCGGGAGAAGTTATGGTCCCAGTAATATGTTAGGGTCCCAGTACGGACAAGTCGGAACGGTTCGGCACCGATCGGTGCGGGTAAAATAGGCTCATACTTTCTGTATGTGTTCACATATAAGGCTCATTATTTTCTTTACTTTATCACAATTTATTTGGAGTTGACGCAATTATGTCTTTTTCTTCCATACTTACTCTATTAGCTGTCATCTCGGTAGTCACCTCCTTTTTAGCCATATCATCTACCACACAGTCTATCCATCGTTTCTTTGATCTTCCCCTACTCGTATAGCCATCTACATTCATACTCAAAACTTTCATCACGACATTTTCCTCATTCTTCCGCGTCACATGCCCATACCATAACAACCGATTCCCACACAACTTTCCAGTCACCCTTGCCACTTTCAGACTTCCTCTTATGTACTAATTTCTTATTCTATCCATTTGCGTAACACCACACATTCCTCTTAACATTCTCATCTCAGCTGCACACAATTGCCTTTCATTAAAAAAAAAACTTGTCGGTACCGACTACACTCTTGTTCATTCCAGACACTCGTAGGTTGATCTGTACCTACCAATACCGACTTGTACTGACGAATCGGGACCGTAAAACCTGTATCGTTATGCAAGGATCCTTTACCAGTAAACTTGCTATATCATGAACAAAAGTTGGCATTCAACCCCCCAAGGGGACGCGTGGGTATGAATGTTTAAAACAGGCACGTTCGTGTGATGTGGCATGTGTCTTGTTTGTGTATGTCTCTTGGGAATTTGGGCTTTTGTCTATTTGATAATTAAAATAGGAAGTAGAGGGTTTAATTTTGAAATAAATGGGTTGACCTTGATGTGCCCGTCATAAAATTTATATAATTAACGAGGTTATTTTGTGAAATTCTATAAAATTAATATTAGAAGCATGTTATTTTTGTATCTGTGCATCTTTCTTTGTTCGTAATCACTATTAGAACGTAGGTTACAACTTATGTTAAATGTAAACGTTGAAACAGAATTGAAAAATGCAAAACTTTTACAAAGATTGACGATCTTATTCAAAATAACAGAAATTTCAGAAGGAATCTATACTTTTGTACTAATATTATAAAGAGGAAAGATTTGTATTTTTGAATGTAACGAATAAACTTCAAAACTACTGGACCGATTTGAAAAATTATTTCAGCAATAGATAGCTACATTATCAGCGAGTAACATAGGCTATATTTTATCCCCGTACTCCCACGGGAACGGGAACTACGCGGATGAAACTGCGTGACGTCCGCTAGTTATTAATAAAGAGCCATTAACATTGAATTACTATTTTTTGCCTACACATTGTCCCTGTGTTATATTACATTTTCTCTGAAAAGAGTATCTACACTAACTTCATGGCTCGTTTTCAAAAAGATGAGTACAATCTTTAACAAAATTATTGCCACTTCACCAAACATATTTTACGATTCTCTAAGATATTCGCCAGCAAAATATCGACCACTGTTCAAGACGATGATAGTATAATTTCCATCAAGTTATCGTTTCTTCATTGAACAAGCTATTCCAAATGATTTGAACGTTGAAAACGACTGTTCAAGGTTTGTAAATAATTTAATGGTTGGATCGATCGACATTCAAGTACATTCTTTGTTTGCCACAGTTAAAACTACTGTAAGCGACCGTTTGTACTAAGCAATCTTAATTCTAAATAAACATATAATTGCACTAGTAGGTTAAGTTCACAGAAATAGGTATAATGATTCAATTACTTCTGGGACTTGACAAAACATTAAGATTTCTTTGTTATTGTAGCAGCCCATACTTACGTATAGTCATACACATTAGAGGAGCAGACACGGTCGTTCGCCAACACCCGGCTGGTCGGAGGATCCTCCCTTTTCTATGGTGGATGAGTGAACTTTACACCCTGTTCCTCATACCCCTAAATTATAAATGTAAGTTTACACATAAACCTTATGCAATAAATAATTTAAATGATGTTGATGTATTTATTTTATTTTTGATTTCTTCACGTCAACGCCAACTGTCGCTGAAAACCAGCGCAGCATAATGCTGAGTGATGGCCGTTTTACGTGGCTGTGACGCATATTGTTCCCCAAATTGTTATTTTCATGTTTTTGTTCTTTCTTTGTGTCATGTTTACCGCAAATAAACATATTTTCTTTCTTTCTTGAAAATTCTCGAAATGTTGTGCATCAAAATCCGTTGCGTAGTTTGGAAAAACAACGCGGTCACACACGAGATGCGACTGACTATTCATAATATTTAGGTATAATATTGTATTGCTCTAATATTACATCCATTCAGCAGTAATGAATATTCAGTGTCGAATCAAATTCTATCTCTCACTGCCTACAAGATCAATCTCGACAGTAATAGTTGTCCATCACTCCGTAATAACAGGAATTCCTGAGCCATGCTACCGGTTATTTGCGGCTAGTAAACCACAGAGTAACTACGATGTGCAGTGGGTCGTCACTTTCGATGTCAGCAGACTAGATATTAGATCACAGTGCACACATTGTAGAATTTGATTGAATAAGTTTTGGTTCCAATTAAATATGTAGAAAAAGTTAAATTGTGATTTAAGAGTAGAACAAGCATTACACTTTTGTTGGGCTCCACCGCAGTTGGGTATTTTTAGAAAAATAATTTATCTTCATTGTACCTTTTGGTGATACATAATAGGGTAGTTTCCTAGGTAAAAAAAATAGTCTTTCAGATAATAAAAAATACTCGACATGTATTTTTTGATTTATCATGATTAATCAAAAATAACTTAGAAAACACGCATTAAAGTTGGGGAGTGGAGGCTCGCTACGTCACAACGCACTATTAAATCTGGCAAGGCTCACTGACGTCATGCCACATTTTAACTCAAAGTATCGCCGTAATCTTTTGATTACCTACGTCAAAAAAGAAAAAATACGTGTTCAATAACATAACATAACATCACGCCTTGTTTCCCCGAAGGGTTGGGCAGAGGTGTCCCTGTAGCAGGTACACCCACATTTCGCCAGTTATGTTTAAGTCCCATGTAATAGGGGGCGAGCCTATTGCCATCAACCGGGCACAAATCCAGACTCCGAGCTGCTACTGAGAAATTTCAGATAGAAAAACCCAATAACACTTTGCCCGACCCGGGAATCGAACCCAGGACCTCATGCTCAGCAGTAGCGCTTGCGACCACTAGACCAATACAACCATATTAACCATACCATACCATATTACCATATTAATAATAATCTAGAAGACGGACAAAAAAAAATTGGACACAGGCCTATCATCTTTTTCTTTTGGAACGTTTTATTACTGTCAATATTCCAGAAATTCTCAAATAATTTAACATTTTTTCGTTAAAAGATTTACATTTAAACAACCAAAAAGTTCTAAGCTTCTAAATTAAATCGTAGGTGGGTACGTTTCAAAACAATTGGGCACAGGTGAACTGTAAAATGTTAGGCTGTGGCTGAACCTCAACATTACTAGCACCTGCTACTTTTCCAGTGCCAAAAGACCCTGTACCAACTCATTTACAACGGTACACGTAAGAACCATTGGACCCAGAGGACCCGAAAAACCCGCGGGTCTTTCTACCCAAAACTTTCCAGACGATTGAATCTTATCAAGGTCGATTAAATCCATTTCCTCTGGTAGTTATAGTTTTTTCATTTATAAAATTGCTTAACGGTGCCATTATTTATTTTTATGGCTTACGAACTATTTGGCTTCATTTTCTGTGATAGCTTAATATCCACTTGGAGTTATATAAGTTTGACGACACAGAAAGTGGCGCCGTTTATTTTTGTTACGAAGTTACTAGGAACCACCGAAGAGGTCGGATAAAAGTGACACTGGCTAATAATGGGGGCTATCGCGTATGAATTCACCGCTAGAGGCGCTGGTGTTGCGTGAGGTCTCCAAAATGGCAAATGTCACTGAACGTTTACTGTTTGCGGGATTTTCTATTGGGAATTTTTACTTATTATTCATATTTTTTGTAAAGATTATACCATTCCTGATATAGACTTGATTTTAAGTAACAACTCAGGATCTAATTTGGTAGCACTTGGAGGAAAAATAATATTTGTCTGCTTCAAGCTTGCCTTTTAGGAACAATATAATGTAAATATTCATTTGATGTTTTAATAAATATTATGTAAAGTAATGGGTAAGTAAACATATCCAAAACATATTAAATAGAAGTACTGACAGGACCTTACTCGTCAGTGGCGCCACCTGGTGAGCACAAAAACGATAGCCCTCATTAGCGGCTGTCTTTTGATAATAGATAATGTCAGAGGAACGTTCACGACAAACTGCTATATATTCCGGCATAATCCTAATTAACTTTGGTAAAGGCTGTCAAGTTTATTGAACAATAGTCCTAATAATTTATACAATATCGGGATATTTTGTTGAAAATTAAATACTGTGATAATAATTCTTTGTTTTTGTTGGCAATTTATCATTTTCACTTCAATCAAACTGTTTATTTTACACTACAAATTGTGAGAGGTTAATTGCAAATTACATAAATTGAATTATTAATAAGTAGGTATGTATTTAAATGAAACTCGTGGCTAAATAATAACAGCCACACGGGTCGATCCATCAGGTTAAGCTACGCTTGCCGGGGTTGGTCCGTGGATGGGTGACTATCTTTACTTACCGAAACTCCTTCGTGCGTCGAAAAGCACGTTAAGCCGGTGGTCCTGGCTGTCATTCGTGGATCTTTGACAATCGTTGACAACCAGTTTTACCAAGGGTTATCGTATTACCCAGGTACTGGGTTGTGGACGTCAGATAGGCAGTCGCTCCGTGTAAAATACTGGTATTCAGCTCCATCCGGTTAGACTGGAAGCCGACCCCAACATGGTTGGGAAAAGGCTAGGTAGATTGATTGTATTTAAATAATAACAATTCGACCACAATGGGGATCGGGTTGTGATTGCATGTTTATATTTACTTATTTATACATATTCTATATATATAAAGATCGCAGATGGACCAGAATGGTTACGTCATGGAAAGGCCCACCGGGCAAACGGCATAGAGGAAGACCGTTCACTAGATGGGATGACAATATTAAAAAAATTGCTGGTCCAGAATGGCAACGAATAGCCCAAGACCGAGAGAAATGGAAAGCTTTGCAGGAGGCCTTTACCTGAGAGGGGTTCCAGTACAGTAAAAAAAAAAAAAATTGGTACTGCCAATAAAATTATTATAATATTATTAAAAATTTAAATAGTTATTAAGATAATTGTATTTAAGTGTATAGATATTAGTTTCTCTATTTTTTATCCTTTTGTTAACTAAGTACTAAGTATAGGTAGGAGACAGCTACTGGAAACAAAAGGCTTTTTTTATTTTTTTATTTTATTTTATTTATACATATTCACTGGGCGAGGTTCATTTATACTTATCAACAACTTATGTAGGTACGGATTTTATTGGAATTTAGTGATAATATCTGGATGACCGACCTTACCTTGGTTTTTTTTTGGACGACGTTTTCTATATATCGAAAGATTTATCGCCCCGAAACTGCTTGCATACAAAATTTCATGAAAATCGTTGGAGCCGTTTCCGAGATTCAGATTATATAACAAGAATTGCTCGTTTAAAGGTATTACATAGATTATGTGCGTTGTTCAGTCAGAGGTTATTAGGGGGCTGTTTTCAGTAACGGTAACAATTAAAAATATGCATAATGTTATGTCATCATGCATGTGGCGGGATCTACAACGCCACATACGAACTACGCAACAAAGATCTGACGTCACACGAATCCTGCATCGCGCAAGCAATGTTTACAGCGCGATCAGCAGATTATGTCGTGGCCAGATCTTAGAATTGATCATTTCATGAAAAGAACATCGACCACTAGTCACATCATGATGTGGCCTGACCAGATCATTGAATACTCACTTCATGATGTGACCAAACATTAGTGATCATATCGTAAAATAGTTAGATTATCTACCGGTAGAGGTGTTGATGTCGCTTTATTTTTGTTGTGAATTATGGCGGCGGCAGATAACAAATCAAACAAAGTAGGGTGACCACACAAAAAAATATCGATGGACTTTTATTGGGTTTCCAAATATGAAAGCGATTAACTTGGAAGTAGCGCTCGCCGGCCGCGGCCGCGGCGTGAAATTCAACATATCTAGATATGTACTTAAAATTAGTTTTTAAATATTAAAAATGTTGCCGCTTATGTGGCACCCCGATCAAATAGGTTAGGTTAGAACTGTGGCCAACCATGCGCGAGCCAAGCCATCGCTACTTCTAAGTTGGTCGCAGATACTTGGCTATTTTTACTACACATTAACGTCTCGAATGCCGTAATTACAGAAACAATTAAAAATCCATTGTGTCTCGCGTGGATCCACGTACAAGATACCAAGGGTTAAACCATGGATACTCTACATTAATGATATGGCCAAACGTCGACTGACATATCATTAAACGTTGACGTTTAAATTGTAGCTGGCCATTTCATGAAATGGTAAATTCTAAGATCGGGCCACAAAATAAATACCTATAACTTTCCGACTTCAATCGTTGGGAAATTGCCCACCAGACACGACACCCGTCTGGTCGGAGGATCCTCCCTTTTCTATGGTGGATGAGTGAACTACAGTATGATTCTTCATAATGTGCACACATAGAAATGAGGGAATAAAAGCTTAATTTTATAGACGGAAAAAAAAAAAAAAATTTACGCTTTATTAAAAAACATTTTTTTTTGTTCTCTTTGGCATCTTATTTATAAATTTTACAATTATTGTAAAGAATTATGAAAAAAAAAACAGATTTTTGGTAAAAAACATGTTTTTTTTCAATTGAGGGTAGTTTTTTTTCTCAATTTTCATTTTAAGTGGACGCCTAATTACTTCCAATCATTATGGAGTTTGTTTCATCGCGATAGATGATTTAGTTTAAAAGTTACACGGTTTTGTTACACGGTTTTGTTACAATTTTTTTTTAATTCCATAAAAAATATTTAAAAAAATATTTAGATTTTTTTAAATATTTTTTCTGTCGTTAAAATTAAGCATAGATTATGTGCACATTATGAAGAATGACACTGTATAAACCCTGTTCTTCATACCTCTAAATGCATATTTTTGTTATGTAGGTAGAATGATAACAATGACGTAACTCAATGGCGTAACTCAAAAATTTGATTCTTTGTATATCAAATAAAATTAGACGACACGACATCGAATTGGATATGGACTGACCTTTTCAAATTGAACATAGCATATTTATGTGGATACTGTCACATTGGAAATGCATTTTTACATTACAAATGCATCCTGTTTTCTGCACTACGTCCATTATTGGCGACGAACAGTCACGAACTAAAGCAATCTATCTGTCTAGCCTTTTCCCAACAATGTTGGGGTCGGCTTCCAGTCTAACTAAACGCAGCTGAATAACAATATTTTACATCGAGCGACTGCCTATCTGACCTCCACAACCCAGTTACTGGGTAACACGATACCCCTTGGTAAGACTGGTTGTCAGACTTTTTGGGCTTCTGACTTATGATTACCCGTAAAGACTGTCAAAGTTCTACGAAAGACACCCTTAACGAGCTTTCCGAAGCACGGAGGGATCTCGATATGTAATGGATGGCCACCCATCCACTCAACCAGCTGCTCCCCGCGCCACCGCCCGCTGACTTCGTGTCCGTAGCCTCAGATCCTGTTTGTTTCGCAACTGCGCATCTTTCTGCACGTTACTGTACCTACAAATTCAGCCTATAATGTTCCCACTGCTGGGACACAAGCCTCCTCTTTGTGAGAGGGAGTGGGCCGTAATCTACCACGCGGGCCCAAATTAATAATGCGTCTAATTTGGGATAGCGCTCCTTGATAGGCGAGCCCTATAACTGGCTGAACGTACGACGCTTTGCGTGAGCTCAGTACAGAACACGCAAGCACGCAACTCAAGGTCACTGGCATATATCTGCGTCTTAAGTGCAGAGTAGAAACACTATAATTATTTTCCAACTTGTAGTTGTCCCTCTCTGGGCGCCAATTATAATTTAAATAGGTCAAAGTGCAGCTTGTCTTATTAACAGAAATACTTGTTAAAGGAATATATTAGAAAGGCTTTGCTATCTACCTTATTATGCACATATCTGTTTGTATCACATGGCATAAGCATAATCTACTTATAATTTTCCCACATTGGCTTCTTCTCCTTGAGAGAAAGTGGGCCGTAATCCACCACACGGGCCCAGTGCGGGTTGTTGGATGTCGCATGTCTTCGAATTTTTGGTTCTAGGACATGCCGGTTTCCTCACGATATTTTCCTTCACCGTTTTGAGAGCAGTGGTGACGAAATAATTTACACTAAGTAAAGCGCCTGTCAGGGTTCGAACCCATGACTTACAACTCGTAAATCAAGACTGTACGTACAGTAAGCGCTCAAAAGTGCATAAGCACGCTAAGAGTCGTATTGCTGTGAACACGCGGTATAGTCCGTACATTTGTATGTGTAATCAGACGTCTGTGGTGTGAGTGCCGTACACACACAACAGAGAACGCATATTTGAACTACACACTGTCGTATCGTCACGGTTCGCGGGCGCCGCACTTATATTTCCATCACTTTTGTTAGCATGCATCATACGCGTGACCTTGGCCAGTGTATGGCATTGCTAAAATTCGAAAGTAAATTATAAGTGCAGATAGCAGAAGGCGTTAAGCGTTGGTCTTAGATTCAAGATGGCTAAGGTTCTAATCTCGTAAATCACAGCGCTGTTTTTGCAAATATTATTATTTTTGTTTGCAATAATAATATTTTTAAATATTCCTGCCTATTTATTAATGTTGTTATTGCAATAAAGGGTTTAGAATAAAAATGCGTGATATGTGATAATAAAAAATAAATAATATTTATTCGTTATATTTATTTTACTTAAGTATAGTTAATAAACTGCTACAATTATTTATCATTAATTCACCTGAATACTATGTGAAATAGATGTCTAGAAACTTAGAAGCAATTTGTATTATTTTGACATATTTAAATTTTGAAATATTTTAAATTTTAAATGGATTTTTTTCACCATATATATAAAGCTTTGATCATGTTCGAAGTAATTAAGCAATAAATAAGAATATTAGTCTACTTAAAATGTAAAAAAAACTACTGACAATATTGTTGATTTTAAGGTTAAGTATTATTTTAAATTTTATTTGGCTTTAGTAAATATTGGTTGGTATTGAGGTTATAGCTTAAGTATTCATTTTCTTTACGAAAAGAAGATTGAAACTAAACCTCAAATTTTAATCCTAAAATAATAATATTACTAAAATAATATTAATTAAACAATTTCGGTCTATCTGCAAGAAATACGACAAACACCCTATTGAAACGTGCTTAAAAAATTCGTTACCATAAATTCATGCAATAATGAATCTGTTGTTTATTAAGTTGGTACGGTCAATATTTTAAGGTCAAAAACGGTTTTCTAGCTGGTCTTCAGTGATGCAAGCCTTCAGAGTGCACGGCGAACTGTTCATAATGACGTGTTTTTAATAATTCAGCAAAATATCTCGTTGGTATGAAACCATTTGTTTCATATTCATTCATCATTTGACGTCGCTGCATTTCGATAATAAGCCCCTTCCTCATATCTCTTAACCCTCACAGTATTTCACTAGAACAAAGAAAAACATTGTTTTTATTACACATAATACCTAATTATTTATTATTCACTAATCGAATTAAACCTCATAATGAATTTAAAACTTTAAAGGCATCTTCTGTCTCAACAATACCTCTGTTCTATCAACAATATCCTTGATTAAGATTTATGTTTACTAAAATATGAAATATATAAATGATAACACTCACACTTAGTCCGGTTTCATTAGATATTCACTTCACTTTTACGCAGCGCAATAATATTCTCTGATCTGATCTGATCTCTTCAATATATTTTATGCCTGCTTTTTGAAAATAATAACCACAACACTGCGCTAAATACTCGTCACCAATATTATCCACGAGCCAACAAAGTTCTATTAATTGAATACTCGTAACGAACTGTATCTGTCTACCCTCCAGAAATCGAAATAATTTACTTAGTTTTCTGTGGTCTACCTGCTAAACTTTAATATTTATGTGAACAAGACGAATGAAACAAAAAAGGAATGATTATCGAACTAGTCATTGGTTGCAGACAAAGTGAGTGTGTGTGTGTGTACTGTGCGTGTCTATAGTATTGTAACAATTTATAGAAGAAGGTCGTAAGTCAAACCGAAGTGTCAGTCTATTGCTTTGTGAGATTGCTTATGGACTTTTGGTCGGTACTGTACCTACAAGTGTTTGTAATCCAGGCATGACATGAGCGGTCAATGACTGCATTGCGTCATCATTTCCTATCTACCTCGAAATGGTCCCTGCATAGATTTCCCAGATGCAGAGATCATTAATTGCAGGTTCCACGATGTATTAATTGAAAAGCGTGGCTTGTACTGTTAAGTTTATTGGTGGTTTTTATTCGACTGCATCAAAAGGTATAATTCGATGATAACCGACTTTTAATGATTTTATACTGAAGATCACGTCTAAATGAGTAGTGTTAATGATTTGTAAAAAAATATATGTTAAATTAGAGCATTTTTTTAATAATTTAAAATAGGAATATTTTAGATTATGTTTATATTACATAGTGAAATTAATTTGTAAAATTATGTCTAACGCGGATAAAAAACTGAGAATCAAAATGTTTTAAGCGTATTTTTCTGAAGTCTTCACCATTTTAAAGATAATTTAATTAATGATCTATAAGGTATACGTGTTTTTTTAAAATACTTTTTGTTTTATGGTTACTAAATTAATAATGCGTCTAATTTGGGATAGTGCTCCTTGATAGGCGAGTTCTATAACTGGCTGGACGTACGACGCGTTGCGTGAGCTCAGTACAGAACACGCAAGCTAACCACTTAAGGTCACTGGCATATATTCGCAATTTAAGTGTTATTACGAAGGAATCGAAAATTTAAAAAAAAATTGTTATTTTTATTTTTGTTGTTAAAATTGTTGTTATAAAATTGTTATTACAGATTGAGAAGGCCTATTACTGAATAAAATTGTTGAGTTTGAAGAACGCAATGTGATAATAATATAACATGAAGTCTGATTCCCCCAAGAGGTAAACGGGGATACCCATTTGTCAGTTATGAAATACGTCCTATGTAACAAAACACAAATATATCCAGATGGCTGGTCTGCAACTTTAAAAAACTTTTTTTTTTTGTAAAAAGTTTTTATTTTTCACTTTTTAGTTGTGGTACCTACCCCACACAAATTCGGAAACCATTACCTGCTATGTAAATAACAGTGACAGGAACTTATCATATCATCCACATACTAAGTGGGAAAAAGTACGTATTATTGAAGCTAACTCAAAAACTATCGAAGCAAAGTTAATACAATTTATATGGGACCACCTCAAGAGCATACCCTTTCAAACAGAAAAAGAAGAAGTCGGTTAAAAATAGGCAAATGTTCGGGAAAAACTGAATAGGTCAAAACTAAGGCCGCTCGCACTTTGCATGAGATTTCGTGCGAATTTCACTGGTGCATACACGTACGACCATGGTCGTACAAATTGAGTGCGCACATTGGATACATTTCTCTCCGACAAATAGAACGGCGCGGAATAGTGTCGCTACGCCTCCTACATACAAATATCCATGGTATGCCCACGGTGTATTCCGACGTTACACCACACTTTATTATTTATCCAAACTAATTTTCATCTAATTCCATTTATTTTAATAGTAATAAAATGTAATAAAATCTCGTTGATAAATATAATTATTTTACTTGCACTTACTTCTTGATCTCCTATAAAGTCACCGAGTTTGTCATCTACACCTTCCAACACTTTCACAAATACTATTTACAAACATCACAGCTACACATCCTGGGTTTTTGTTCT
The DNA here is from genome assembly GCA_949152395.1 of Agrochola litura. Lineage (NCBI taxonomy): Eukaryota > Metazoa > Arthropoda > Insecta > Lepidoptera > Noctuidae > Agrochola > Agrochola litura. Next base: position 9,705,334 of record OX424517.1, on the reverse strand, counting down.
TATTATGCTTTGCATCATAACATTCATTACTAATGCGCCATGTTATAATTATTACGTAACCAGTACATGTAATAATTAGCCAATATGTCAAAACGTCAAGCAAATATTTTTTGTCAGCTGCTCTACGCGCACAGATTGTAGTAAGTCTGCGGCGCGTGAGTCGCTGACGGCAAGAAATGTTGCCATTTTAAATATTATATTATTGTATAAACATTTAGGATTCGTTTTGTATTTATTTTATTTTTGATTTGTTATTTCACTATATGCTGCACCGGTTGACGTCATCACGTCAGCGCCGGCTATCGCTGAAAACAGCGCTGGGGCTCTGTCTCGCATGGGGTCGCAGCTTTATGCTGAGCGATAGCCGTTTTGCGTGGATGTGACGCATATTTTCCCCCAGTTTGATATTTACGTGTTTTTTTTTTAATCTTTCTTTGAGTCATGTTTACCGCAAATAAACGAATTTTCTTGCTTTCTATTTGTTAGGGAAAAAAAAGGTTACATGCTAAAAATTACAGAGAAATAATTAAACTAAGATTTAACAGACATGTAACCCACACCATTGTCTACATTTTAACAAAAGGTTAAAAGAAGTGCTGAAGAATAGTGATAAAAAATAAAATTAAAACAATAGTCGCTGCCACAATATTACTGTGTTAGCTTAGCTTAATTAACTTAAATACTCGCTTAACAAAATATCCAGAGCCATTTTCTTAAATAATTGCTTTGATAAACAAAATATATCCAGTTCTATAAAATGCGTGTGGTAAGAATCAACAAGGCGACGAAGAGGTGCACGTTCCCCAGCGTTAGTCTTGCATATGTCTATAGGGAACAGTTGAGGCGGCCCCTTCAAATATCACTTCTGGGTACCTTGTAGCACAATTTGTTTGTAAAGTCAATACAGTCAAATTTATTATTGCATATGCCGTGCATTGTCATAGCATCAAGTAACAGCCGCCTAGATCTCAATTCCAGAACGCCATACAGTTTCAATAGCTGCACACTTACACCGAAATTGCTATCCGCGAGACGAGGCGGGGAGGGGTGTACGCTTTGCGACCGCCAATCTGGCAAAATGTTTGCAGGCTTGATCAGGCTCTAAGAGATATAAAATCAAAATCAAAATATTTTATTTTACATAAACCTACAAGGGCACTTATGAAACGTCAGAAGCTAGGTGCACGGTTCCAATTGGTCGCTTCCTATGGAGAAGAGCCGGCAAGAAATTTCTCGTTTTCACATTCACAAAATCTAAAAGAAAAGAAAAGAATCTATATAAAAGATAAAAAAAATAATAAAAAAAGAACCTATTTAATCCAAATGACATGATTGCCACTATAGCTGTAACAAATTTAATTTGATAAAAAAAATAGAAAATTGTAGGTATATAATGTCAAATACTGAAAAGATTATGTCAATGAAGTATGTAAAAAAAGTAAAATAAAATAATCATCGATTTGGGAGCAGTTAATAGACATTTACATTGTTATGCCGTAAATGAGGTACCAGGGAAGCCACATGTGCAGAAGGAATTATTGCCAAACTTCCTTGTCTTCAACGTAGTCTTTAATCTTATAATATGCTTTTTTGATAAGGACACGTTTGATGTGGGTTTTGAACTTCCCATCGCTTAGTTTTGTAACAGACTTTGGCAACTTGTTATAAAAACGGATACCGTTTATAAGAAATGACTTACTAGTTTTAGTTAATCTAAATTTGGGTATCACAATTTCATGTTTACTAAGGAAAGATCACATTTTCAGCTCATACCTAACAAAAAGAAAGTATGCTACTTCCACTATCTTACATCAGAAACTACCGTAAACCAGGACTTATCTCTTTATGCCCCTGAGAACCCTACATGTTGTTAAGGTTAATGGTTATAGATCCTCGTAAAAACCTCCGCGACTTGACATAATATTGTATTATGTAATCTGTTGAGTCGGTTTATTTGCCATAACTTGGACTATAACCGAGTTTTAAAGACTGTTTGAGATATAAAAGTATTGGATAAAGTCTTGTGAAGGGGTATGTAAATAGGTTTACTCGCGGTAGGTATTGATCTTTTTAACCGACTGCGGCGAAGCCAAAAAAGGAGGGTTATGTGTTTGAACTTTATGTATGTATGTCCATCTCTATGTTCCCTCGAAACTGCTAAACGGCTGAACAGATTTTGATTAATGATATACCGTTAGGTTCGTCTTAATTCTGCGAGTGTCACTGGGTATAGAACGAAAGAAAGAAAATAAAGAAAAAGTATTTATTAAGACTCGCACAGGAAATCACAACACACACATGTACACATCACATCACACACGCACACATCACACATCGCACACATACATCACCATACATCTACACATCACACACATAACACATCGGTACATCTTTCTTCTAAGGACCCTTAACAACTGTCAAAGATCTACAAATGACAACCAGGACCAACGGCTTAACTTGCTTTCCGAGGCACGAAGGGGTCTCGATATGTTATCTAATGGATGGTCACCCATCCAAGGACCGACCTTGGCCAGCTTGGCTTAACCTTAAAGATTGGCCGGTGCAGCAGTTATTATCTAACCACGACCCTCCATAATATACTTATCTTCCTTACAATGAAAACAAAAACAAAGAATTTCTTCAAGTATGGAGAGCTTTAATACTAACCGAATTTTATAGCACTGTTACTTGTACGGTTTTATAACAGAGAGAGCCGCTTCCTCTATGAATTTAATGATAGCTATCAATATAGACAACAGTATATTTCTAACTTTGGGAGAGCAGTGGTGGCCCAGTGATAACAGCCGCGACTTACGAGTTGTAGGTCGTAGGTTCGAACCCAGACTGGCGCTTTACTTTTTGTAAATTATTTAATCACCACTGCTCTCAAAAACGGTGAAGGAAAACATCTTGAGGAAACCGGCATGTCCTAGAACCGAAAATTCGAAGACATGTGACATCTACCAACCCGCACTGGGCCCGCGTGGTCGATTACGGCCCACTCCCTCTCACAGAGAGGAGGTCTGTGTCCCAGCAGTGGGAACATTTATAGGCTGATGATGATGATATTTATTTATTTATGTTAAAAATAAACAGGAAACGGCATTCTGCATTTATTGCCATTCTACGCACTACTGTTACAGACCACCGTACCACCTTCTTAGCGTTATCTAAAACAAAACATTACCAACCTACACGAGCAATTATTACCAAAATTGACTTTGAAAGTGCCTTGCAATATTTAAAAGGAAAAAATCTATCGACTTTACTTTTTTCTGATAACCCTAATTACATAACAGAATGTTTAACACAATATCTTACTGGCTCACTAAAAATAAATACTACTACTCACAAGATCCCTAAAAGTAAACGAATAATTAAGCCCTGGATCACTGAAGGCATACTGAGATGTATAAAAAATCGTAATAAGCTCCAAAAACAATCTCGAGAAGATCCCCATAACGAAATAAATAAAATCACATATGCTCGTTACAGAAATCATTGCAACAACCTTATAAAAAAACTAAAAAGAAAATATGAAAGAAACCTTATTAATAAATCTTTGAGCAACAACAAACTTCTCTGGAAAAACCTAAAATCTATCACATATACAAATAAATCTACTAAAACTAATACTGAATTAACTAATCTAAAAGCATCCCCTAAAGAATCAGCAAACTTCATTAATAAATATTTCGCAAATATTGGTAACCAACTGGCAAATGACATCCAACAAACCATAACCCAGAATGAACTAAATCAATATCTACGTTCCTTACCTAGTCTCTCTAAATATTATAATAAACACTCTAAAATCAGATAGTGCCCCAGGATGGGATAATATCTCCACTAGTTACCTTAAACATGTAAAACATGAAATAACTCCAATTATAACTAATTTAGCTAACATTTGTTTTAAACAAGGCACCTTTCCTAACTTTTTAAAGAAATCAATAATAACCCCCATACACAAAGGTGGGCAGGAGGACGACGTTAATAACTATAGGTCAATTTCTGTTATTCCTGTTATAGCTAAAATATTAGAAAAACTTCTAAATTCCAGATTATTAAGCTATCTTCAAACCAACAACATCTTATCTCCATCTCAATTTGGCTTTAGACGGGGTATTTCTACGGAAGACGCTATCACGTCTTTAACGACAGTACTAACAAAAGAACTCGATAAAGGAACTAGGTGTTTATCAGTTTTTATAGACCTAAAAAAGGCCTTCGACACGGTCTCTATTCCCATCCTGGTCCAAAAATTAGAAAAAATTGGTATTAGAGATGCACAACTATCTATATTCACCGATTACTTGACAAATAGAAAACAGAAGGTTAAGCTCGATAATTTTGTCACCGAGGACGTTGATGTAACATGCGGTGTACCCCAGGGAAGCGTTCTGGGGCCTACCTTATTTCTAATATATATAAACGACCTATGTAATATGTCAATCAATAATGCAAAATTATTTTCGTATGCTGACGACACCGCAATCGTCTTCACTGGCTCAACCTGGGCCGAAACAAAAACCAACACTGAAATAGGTATGTTACAAGTGGCTTCATGGCTAAAAACAAATCTCCTTACGTTAAACACAAGCAAAACAAATTTTATTTGCTTTTCAATATATAAAAATGTCCAACCAGAACCTAATTTCAACATTAAAATACATGAGTGTGGGCAGCCGGTTCATTATGACTGCAATTGTCCAACCATCAGTAAAGTTAACTACGTCAGGTACTTAGGTATAATGTTGGACCAAAGCTTGTCCTGGTATCCTCAAATCGAACAAATTACTGCGAGAATACGAAAATTTATTTGGATTTTTAAAACATTGAGACACATAGTCCCCAAGAGTGGCTTGGCAAAAAATCTTCTAAACGAAGTGTATATCTCACTAGTTCAATCAGTAATAATATATTGTATCTCCATTTGGGGGGCGCGCGTAAAACACGTTTTCTTGATGTTGAAAGAGCGCAACGGACATTAATAAAAGTAATGTACTTCAAAAAAAGAACATTTCACACCCATGAGCTATATCAAACAAGTAATCTATTATCAGTACGAAAATTATATATTATACACATAGTATTAAAAAAACATAAAACTCTACCCTTAGATCCTAATATATTAGCTAGAAGAAGGAAACATAACATTGCTTCCAGCCCTTTTGTAAGAACAGAATTTGCAAATATTCAGTACGACAAACGCTCGTCTTTCATATACAATAAAATAAATAAACAAATAGATATACATACTAAACCATATAAAGAATGCAAATCATTGCTGATTAAGTGGATAAACAAGTTAAGCTACGATGAAGTAGAGAATATTCTACTAAATATAAGGTAAAACCCTTTCCGTAAAAAACAACCACACACACACACACCCTTGTTTGTACAGACACCCTTACGAGGACCTTGTTAGTTTTAGAACGAACCGAGGACCCTCCAAAAAACTGGTTTAAATACGTCGTTGGCCTTTTTGAATGAGATAGAAAGAGACAGGTGAGTAAATCTATAGTGATGAGCTTATTGGAATAATGCTATCTCAACATTTTTCTGTATGAATTACGGCTATCATACCGAGGACCTGAAATACACAGCTAAATGTGACCAGCGATGCACATACGAGGACTTTGTGTAAGCCAACCGAGGACCCCTTATGTAAGCCCTGCGACGCCCTTCCGAGGACGTATTTTTACACAATATTTCTTATATCTTGTACAAAGTGCGGACGCTGTGTTAGACTTTATATTACTATACCGAGGACAGTTTTTCGCGTAGAACTTGTACAAAGCGAGGACATGAAAATCTACCTACCTAAACCATTTTACGTGTAAGGTAACTTATTGTAGAACGTTCCGATTTATTTCTTACACACATTTTCTAAAATAAAGTACCAAGCGAGGACGAGTCTTTACGTTTGTCGGCGCTTTCTAAAAGTAACGGCTTAGTTACCATTTTATGCTGATGTTGTACCTAAGGTCGTTTCTTAATGAAGAAACTCTTCAACAGGAGAAAGAAACTATCATCACTTTTAAATTTGGCCAACGCGTTAGGTTTGCGTAGTATAACTGAGATAATAACCAGTTTGTGCCCATGCTGCAGCCAGGGTCGTTTCATCATGAGGACACTCCTCAAAAGCTGATAGTATCGTCTTCAAATTTGGCATACGCATTAGGTTTATCTAGTAACACTCAAATAATTACCAGTTTTTGCTGATGCTGCAGCCAGGGTCGTTTCCTTATGACGGAACTCCTCGAAAGCCGATAGTATCGTCTTCAAATTTGGCATACGCATTAGGTTTATCTAAAAACACTCAAATAATTACCAGTTTCTGCTGATGCTGCAGCCAGGGTCGTTTCCTTATGACGGAACTCCTCAAAAGCTGATAGTATCGTCTTCAAATTTGGCATACGCATTAGGTTTATCTAGTAACACTCAAATAATTACCAGTTTTTGCTGATACTGCAGCCAGGGTCGTTTCTTTATGATGGAACTCCTCAAAAGCTGATAGTATCGTCTTCAAATTTGGCATACGCATTAGGTTTATCTAGTAACACTCAAATAATTACCAGTTTTAGCTGATGCTGCAGCCAGGGTCATTTCCTTATGATGGAACTCCTCAAAAGCTGATAGTATCGTCTTCAAATTTGGCATACGAATTAAGTTTATCTAGTAACACTCAAATAATTACCAGTTTTAGCTGATGTTTCAGCCAGGGTCGTTTCCTTATGACGGAACTCCTCAAAAGCTGATAGCATCGTCTTCAAATTTGGCATACGCATTAGGTTTATCTAGTAACACTCAAATAATTACCAGTTTTTGCTGATGCTGCAGCCAGGGTCGTTTCCTTATGACGGAACTCCTCGAAAGCCGATAGTATCGTCTTCAAATTTGGCATACGCATTAGGTTTATCTAAAAACACTCAAATAATTACCAGTTTCTGCTGATGCTGCAGCCAGGGTTGTTTCCTTATGACGGAACTCCTCAAAAGCTGATAGTATCGTCTTCAAATTTGGCATACGCATTAGGTTTAGCTAGTAACACTCAAATAATTACCAGTTTTGCTGATGCTGCAGCCAGGGTCGTTTCTTCTTGATGAAAGTCCATAAAAGTCGATAGCGTCGTCTTTAAATTTAACATACGCGTTAAGTTTACATAGTTTAACTAAGATAATAACCAGTTTGTACTGATGCTGCAGCCAGGGTCGTTTCCTTATGACGGAACTCCTCAAAAGTTAATAGCATCGTCTTGGAATTTAGCATACGCATTAGGTTGTAAAACTAAAATAATTACCAGTTTGTGCTGATTCTGGAGCTAGTGTCGTTTCTTCATGAGGGAACTCTTCAACAGTTCATAGCATTGTCTTCAAATTTGGCATATGCGTTAGGTTTATCTAGTAACACTAAAATAACTACCAGTTTTTGCTGATGCTGCAGCCAGGGTCGTTTCTTCATGAGGAAACTCCTCAAGTCGATAGCATCGTCTTTCAGTTTGACACATGCGTTAGGTTTATCTAGTAACACTAAAATAATGACCAGTTTTTGCTGATGCTACAATCAGTGTCGTTTCTTCATGAGGAAACTCCTCAACAGTCGATAGCATCGTCTTTTAATTTGGCATACGCGTTAGGTTTATATAGTTTAACTAAAATAATAACCAGCCAAGGTCGTTCTTTCATGAGGGAACTCCTTTTTTTTGGGTGGGTAATTATCAAATAACTTCTCCCGCTCTGGGCGGAGTGGGAGGGTGTGTCAGACTCTTACTGACTAAAACCCACCCGTGTTTCTTCAGTTGCCATATTGCCAGAGGCCACGGTATCCCTTTCGGACTTCTCCGCAACCCCGGCAGGCATTGACCCTATCGAACCCCTTCAATTGTGCTGACATCTCTTGGAGGCGTGCGTGGAACACAACGCGCCGTTGTCGACCCGGAAATCAGCCTGCGATTCCTGACGCCCAGGTCGTCTCCTGCTGCGGTTAGACGCGTGAGGGCATGACATTTGCCTCTCCCTCACGCGCTCCGCCTCCTCCTTCGCGAGCATTACTGCTTTGCAGAAGGAGGTGACAGCTTCCCATGCCCTCTCGCTCCGTACCATGGCCTGGACCAGGGCCAGACGCGAGAGATCACCGCCGCCGATCGCCTCCACGAGGACACGGCGATGCTCCGCCCAAGCCGGGCAGTGCTCCACCGTGTCCTCCGGGCGATCCACACTGGTGACACTCGGACGTTTCCTCCCGCCTTATCCGGAACAGGAACCTCCCGAAACATCCGTGTGCGGTGAGAACTTGCGTCAGGCAGAAGGTGAGGACGGCGTGGCGCCTCTCTAGCCGCTCCTTAAAGAGGGGACTTACTGCCGCAATTGTGGCGTGCCCATGAGGGAACTCCACAAATTGTTGATAGTATCGACTTCAAAGGCAAACGCGTTTGGTTTATATAGTAAAACTAAAATAATTATCAGTTTGTCCTGATGCTGCAGCCAAGGTTGTTTCTTCATGAGGGAACTCCTCAACAGTTGATAGTATCGTCATCAAATTTGGCATACGCGTTAGATGTATCTAGTGAAATAAAAATAATTACCTTGTTTGAATCGTTTTATAAACTGTTAAGTAAGTTGTCTGCTCATGTTTATCAAAGATGTCGCTGCAACTTGATTATTATTTCAATGAGTATAGCGTTGGTAAAAGTTAGTTAAATAATTCGTTTCAATTTAGAATAAACCTACTTCTATTTCAGTAAAGTTTATGTTGTCTTCTTTACTACGTTCACTTTCTTTTATTTTTTTATACTCTTTGTTTGCTTCAAATCTTGGTGCCGACATTTCACGTAGGAAGGCATTTCTACTTTAAATTCTTCATGAAGAGCACATGCATTCAGCTCCCATGACAATACAATATTTTATGGTTCAAATCATAATGTTGTGTAATCTAAGTAGGCACATACTGCAGAAGAAGCCTCCTTATTCCTTGTGCACCTAGTCGCTACTAACGATTTGCTTAAGGATTCAGTGTACCTTCAATTTTGTCTTCCATAATTGTATTTAAATGATAGCACATAATTCGTCTTGTACACACGAGGAAAACTGTCTAAGCGAGGACTAGAATACACACTGTTCGGAAAATCTAGCAAACCGAGGTCTTAAATACACATTGTTTGGAAAAGCTACCTTACCGAGGTCTTTTGTGTTAAAGTTAACACAAAAGTCCTCGGATAATACAACCAACGTGAAATGAATGTAAAGAGGCTGTGTATGAGGCGACAGTGGCGCCACCTGGTGGATACACAATGCGTGTGTAAGATTATGAAAAATCTTGATCAAACCGAGGTTCAAACCACTTTTTCTTATTAAGTATACAGAAAGGCTTAAAATCGCTTGCAGAATACGAATCTTTGGTCAAGTCAAACCGAGGACCCTCGAAAAGGTCCTCGCTTTGAAAAGGTCCTCGGTCGTGCCTTGTGTATTCATACGCACGTCCTCGGATGGTACTTAAAACAAACACATACTTACATACACATAAACACATACACATAATCATACACGCACCCACACATATACATTATTAAATTCATTAACCTCTTTTTTTTTAATAACTTTTGTTTAATAACTTTTGTTTTAATAACATGTTACACTAATAGCAAGATATAAAGGAGCGGCGCCTCCTGGCACAGGCATCTATGTGCTTAAAAGGGGACGCCACCAACTGTATAACGTATGTACAACGTGTAATATTGAAATAAACATTTTTGTATTTGTATTGTATTGTATTGTATTTCTAACCATATTGTTAGAATTTGTCAGAAGAGCTCGTGGCTAAGTAATAACAGCTGCACGGGTCGATCCATTAGGTTAAGCTATGCTTGCCGAGGTTGGTCCGTGGATGAGTGACCATCTTTACATACCGAGACTCCTCCATGCTTCGGAAAGTACGTTAAGCCGTCTTTGACAGTTTTTACGGGTCGTCAGAAGCCCGAAAGTCTAACAAACAGTCTTATCAAAGTGTATTGTATTACCCAGTTACTGGATTGTGGAGGTCCGATAGACAGTCGTTCTATGTAAATTACTGGTATTCTGCTGCATCCGGTTAGACTGGAAGCCGACCCCAACATGGTTGGGAAAAAGTTAGGCAGATTGATTGTTAGAATTTGGCAGACATAAATTAACAATTTTATTTTTAACGTTTCAGGTAAGCTCCTGTTCTTTAAAAACTGAGAGGAAAGATTTAAAGGTCCAGAACGTGAGAAGGTATGTGTATATACAATTTTAAGTCTGAGTGACTAAACAACTTGTAAAAAAAACCTGTCCGATCCGTGAGGGTGTTGTTAGGTATCGTACTAAGAGTCTATTTATGTGGTAATTATCAGGAAAAAAGAAAAAAAAATCGTAAATATTTTTTTTCAATGGGGAATTTTACCGGATAATTATATGTGGCGCGGGCGGCCGTCCTTTAACGGGTGTCTACAAGTCATAACTTATGAACCCTGTTGAATTTTTTAATTTTTAATGGATTTGGGGTAATTTTAGTACGAAAAATGTGAATTTTAAATAGCAAAAACTTTTTCATTAAAAAACCTTTTTGGTAATGTTATTGCAGTACTTATGTGCTCCTTTCGGATCGAACAGGGTTTTTTTACATATTGTAGATGGCGTCTACTTCAAACCACATTTACATACGTTTAAATGGGTTAACCATTCAACCCGAGACACGAGACGCAGACTTGCCCACACTACGTAATCCTCAGCTTTCCTCAATAGCTGGTTTGATAGAACAAATCTCTTATGCAAAAGTTCTTACGGAATTTTGATTTCGACTGTACATTGAGTATCTGATATTTAGAGAATCTGGTATTCTAAGATGGAGCCAATTTTTCCAACGTCAGATATTTACTTTTGTCCGTGGAATAAAACCGATGTCGGACAGTGTTTGCCTTGCATAAATGTAAAAAATTCAAAATTATTTTTCAAAAAACACTTTTTGCCGCCGTTTTTCGTTTTTTGCCACCGACTTCCGAAATTAAAGTTATTTTTTATTTTGTAGTTTTTTTTTTTTGGAAGTCAAAAATGTTTTTATTTTCACTTTTTAGTTGTGGTACCTACCCCAAATAACAGTGACAGGAACTTATCATGTCATCCTCATACAAAGTGGGAAAAAATACGTATTATTGAAGCTAACTCAAAAACTGCCCAAGAAAAGTTAGTTTTTACCTACCAAGCAAAAAAGAATCGAGAACCTCCTCCTTTTGGAAGAAGGTTAAAAATCTGGCCTTAGAAGAGCAGAAACTTATCTGTTATGTCACCAATCTTCGTGATCACAGTGGAGTTCCTAACAAAAACCAGTCAAGAGCAAATTGGACTCGCGCTTCGAGTTTTCCGTACCATTTTAAATTTTCATCTGCGAGGCCTATAATATTATTATATTGACCCATAACTTGTATGTGTGGTTCAAACTGTTAGTATAAGTTGTTTTTTTAATAAATAAATAAAAATTTATTCGTCAGAGAATTAGGTCAGCGCCATCTCTTGACCGATACTGGAACTAATGTAATTTTTGTTGATGATTTCTGAAAAAGTTTGCTATTTAGAGACATCGTTTTATTTTTCCTGTAATCTTTACATAAACTTCTATCACATAGAATAATTTCAGATTTTTCTGTATGCAAACTTCGGAGATGAGGGGGGAACGATATTTTGACAGATAGACAAACAGACTAAGTCGCACCAGGAGGGTTCCTTTTTACCATTTAGGTACGGAACCCTAAAAAGAATACAGTATTCATCATCATCAGCCTATAGCAGTCCACTGCTGGACATAGGCCTCTCCAATTGCACGCCATTCAGCTCGATTCTCGGCAACTCTCATTCAGCTGCTACCAGCTACCCTGCGAAGATCGTCGCTCCACCTAGCCTGAGGGCGTCCTACCTTACGTTTGCCGATTCACGGTTTCCACTCAAAAACACGTCTATTTCAACAGTTATACGTCTAATATGGCCGGCCCACTGCCACTTCAGCTGGCTTATTCTGTGAGCTATGTCGATAACTTTGGTTCTCTGCCGGATCACTTCGTTCCGGATTCGATCTCAAAGAGAGACTTCAAGCATAGCCCGCTCCATGGCTCGCTGAGCAACCTTGAATTTATGGATCAGCCGTACCGTGAGTGTCCACGTTTTGGCTCCGTCAGTCATATAAGGCAGGACGCACTGATTGAAGACCTTCGTCTTTAGGCTTTGTGGAATACGCGACGAGAATACTCGAAATTTCCCAAACGCCCAGCTGAATTCTTCTGTTAGCTTCCCTCTCAAAGTTGTTCTTACACAATCATTATCTTGAGGTATTCCCAGAGTTGCTTGCCTATTTACTCCATCATCATAATGAGCATAATTATTTAGGTACTTAAATCCTTTTATGAAAAACATTTTCTTTTACCTCGTTCTAAATAATTAACCCCCCTAGATTGATACTAAAACGTCCATTCAAAGTTAAAAGCGAAGGGAACAAGCGTCCATTAAACTAAATACAAATAATTGTTGTACTTTCAACAAAATTACCTTTAAACGTTACTTTCCTTTAATCTATTGGGTAGTATTGATTTATCTAAAAGAATGCTTGTAGATACTTTTGTATTGAAACAAACAAAGGAAAATCAACCTTATTTGTGGCGAGTTAAAGTCAAAGTTCAAGTTTGTATTGTTGTAGAGTTCTTTAGTTCTAAATTGCACCCTAGTCCGAGACGTCTAACAGGTCAAGTTGGACATATTTTCTAAGTCTGTTACGTAAGGTCTTAGAAAACGAATTTTGTAGGAAAAGGTAGTTCTTTTATTTATTTTTTTGTTGAAAGAAGGGTGGGTAGTTGTAGTTGAAGCAATTTATATCTAAGGCCGTTTTGAAATAACATCAAAAATATTCTAGGTATTAATTCTTGTGTCCTAACCGAAACTGCCTTTTTTTGTGTGGGAAATTATCAAATATCGGGAGGCCGTGTCAAACTCTTACTGACTAAAACCCACCCGTGTTCCTTCAGTTGCCATGTTGCCAGAGGCCACGGTATCCCTTTCGGACTTTCTCGCGACCCCGGCAGGCGTCGGCCCTAGCGGACCCCGTCAGTTCTGCTGATATCTCTTTGAGGCGCGCGTGAAACACAACGTGCTGTCGACCTGGCCCTGGTCCTTATCGGACGGCGAGCTACTCATTGCTCACCGTCCGCAAGCCTGCGCTTACGGTGGCCGGGAATCGGCCTGCGACTCCCGACGCCCAGGGCGTCTCCTGCAGCGGTTATGAGGGCGCGAAATTTGCCTCTCCCACACGCGTTCCGCCTCCTCCTTCGCGAGCATTACTGCTATGCAGAAGAAGGTGACAACCTCCCATGCTCTTTCGCTCCGTACCATGGCCTGGAGCAGGGCCGGACGCGAGAGATCACCGCCAACCGAATAACCTGCACGATAACTGACAAATGCGTGCACTGACTGGACAGACCCTCTCAATCTGTGTGGTGCTTTCTTCAAAAGGCCACTTCAGACACCAATCCACATGGCCTTCACATGATCTGACCAAGATTATGTCTGGACTTTAAAAGAGACTGTGACCTCTGAGTTTGTTTCGGCCTTTCTTCTCAGAATAGTCAGATAGGAAACGCCGACCTCATCTAGTTTTTAAAATATGATTGACGTGTAAAAGTGTTTGTACAAACCTACTTACAGAAATAAAAAGAAAAAAAAAGAAAGAAAAAAAGAACCGAAACTGCCTGCCGCACGAATACGTAAATACGCGTTCTTGTATACTGGCACTTCACTTGGAGTATTTGCCAGGATATTTGTGTCAATTAGGTATTACAAAATCTACTTTATTCGTACTGTTCTAAAATTCATTTTGTATTTACGATGTAACGCGAATATTCTGACAAATACGCGAAGTGAAGTGCTAGCATTACATGAATTATGATGTACAGACGCCAGCATTTCAAGCTACTACAATCTGTCAAATTCATTTAATAGATTTTCAACTTTAGCCCTGAAACATAAGGTTCAAAGTTGATTGGGAAAATTTGACAGTTTCGGGTAGCTTGATGTGCGGGCCATGTATCACGATATAGTGACAAGCGATGGACAGTAGAAGCCACGAGATGGAAAGGACCTAATGGAAAAAGACGAAAGGGACAACCTATAAAACGATGGAATGACGACATCATAGCTACAGCGGGAAAAGAGTAGATTGAACAAGCTAAAGACAGAGAAAACTGGATTAAACTGGAGGAGGCCTACACCCAAATAGAGGTTCCTATCCAAGAAAGTAGCGTATGTAAATGACACAAACAACGACATAGAAAAACATTACGACAAAATCGTGTAAAAAAAAAACAATACAAAGTGAAAAATAACTTTAATTTCGGAAGTCGGTGTCTTGGGTTTTGTGTTTTCGTTTTTTGCCACCGACTTCCGAAATTAAAGTTATTTTTCACTTTGTAATGTTTTTTTTTGGAAGCCGGTTGTTTTTTTTTTGTAAAAAGCTTTTATTTTTCACTTTATAGTTGTGGTACCTACCCCACACACATTCAAATACCACTACCTGCTACCAGTGACAGGAACTTATCATATCATCTACATACTAAGTGGGAAAAAATACGTATTTTGTAGCTAACTCAAAAACTACCAAAGCAAAGTTAATAAAATTTATATGGGACCAATTTGGGAGCATACCCTTTCAAACAAAAAAAGAATTTTCAAAATCTGTCCACAAATGACGGAGAAATCGGTGGACGTACATAAAAAACAAACATACGCGTCGAACATATAACCTCCTCCTTTTTGGAAGTCGGTTAAAAAGTGTGAACAGTTAATTATAAGTGAAAAATTTAAATAACTATGGCAAACACATTATGTAATTGTAATACTTAGGTGAAGGAAAATAAAGGCTTTATTATTTATTTATTTATGTGCTGGCGTCTGTACAAACACGACTTGATTGATCGCGCGAGTATCATAACTAATCCTAATAAATTTTATATTATAAATGCCAAAGTGAGGTTTGTTTGTTACGCTTTCACGCAAAAACGGGTAAACGGATTTGAATGAAATTTGGCACACCATGACCTGGGTTATCAACCGTGGAGTTTCTTGCCGGCTCTTCTCCATAGGAAACGACCAATTGGAACCGTGCACCTAGCTTCTGACGTTTCATAAGTGCCCATGTAGGTTTATGTGAAATAAAATATTTTGAATTTGGATTTGTTAAGACATAGGATACTTTTTAACCGACTTCCAAAAGGAGGAGGTTCTCAATTCGTCTGTATGTTTTTTTTTTTTTTTTTTGTATGTTTGTTACGCGAGTACTCCGCCAATTATGAATAAATTTTGATGATTCTTTTTTTGTTTGGTAGATCATACTTCAGAGGTGGTCCCATATAAATTTTATTAACTTTGCTTGGGTAGTTTTTAAGTTAGCTTCAATTATACGTATTTTTTCCCACTTAGTATGTAGATGATATGATAACTTCTTGTCACTGATATTTACATAGCGTTTTTATTCGAATTTGTGTGGGGTAGGTACTTACCACAACTAAAAAGTGAAAAATAAAAACTTTTTACAAAAAAAAAAAACAACCGACTTCAAAAAAAAACAATACAAAGTGAAAAATAACTTTAATTTTGGAAGTCGGTGACAAAGAACGAAAATTCACCGACACCGACACCGACACCGACTTCCGAAATTAAAGTTATTTTTCACTTTGGGGTGTTTCTTTTGAAGTCGGTTGTTTTTTTTTTTGTAAAAAGTTTTTATTATTTTATCCCGATATTTCCACGGGATCGAGTGTCATATAGACGGTCGCCTACTCGTGCGACAATTGGTTTCGGTTAGGACGTAGCCTGCGGATTTTGAAGAAATAGGTCTACTATAGGGTAGTTCTATCCAATACTTCTTCTGCCTAGCCTTTTTCCAACTATGTTGGGGTTAGCTTCCAGTATAACCGGATTGCAACTAAATACCAGTATTTTACATGGAGCGACTGCCTATCTGACCTCCACAACCTAGCTACTAGGTAACACGATACCCCTTGGTAAGACTGGTTGTCAGACTTTTGTGCTTCTAACCACCCGTAACGACTGTCAAAGATCTACAAATGACAGTCAGGATAAACGGCTTAACTTGCTTTCCGGGGCACGGAGTGGTTTTGGTATGTAAAGATGGTCACCCATCCACGGACCAACCGCGGCAAGCGTAGCTTAACCTGATCGATCGACCCGTGTGGCTGTTATTACTTAACTACAAGCCCTTCTGTCCAATGCTTGATTATCAAAAATCTCATCGTCACTAAAAACCCCTAAATTTATTTGATAAACTTTTCACTCTTAAATCATTCTGCAAGATAAATTTATCAACATTAAATCTACCGTCTTTTGTACTCTGCTTAAGGTAATTTCCCCAGCTGATTTAAAAGTTCAAGAAAAATTTTAACAGTATAAATTGTATTAAGTTTCCCCGGAGAAATTATGCTCGTGGACGATTAGCTAACCGTCTCTAATAATCATTTGTTTTACCTTTTTAACTTGTACTAAGTCAACGAACTTTCTATTTCTGAGTTTTTAAGTTTTCTGGGTTGACATATTATTTCCTTTTTTATGCATATTGATCACATTATTAAATATATTTTTAAAAACAAAAAATTAAATCATTTAAAAATGTTAAAAATAGTAGCCCAATTGTATCGGGCACAGGGTCCAAGCTACCGGTGGTCGGCTCCTGAGAGAGGAACCTCCTAACGACATGCGCCATGTCCAGCAGTACCGCTTTCTGGATCACCTAACGCCGCTGGCTGGCTGGCCACTGGCTGGCAAGCTGGTTTCTTGGCTAACGAGAGCCTCCTCAGGTGTTGGTCGAAGCTCTTGGCTATTATGCCATTGGCCATCATGACTATCGGCATATTGACATAGTTATTATTATTAGCCTGCAAATGTGTCATTATATAACTGGATAAATTTTTAGTGGCATGAGGAACAGGGTGTAAAGTTCACTCATCCACCATAGAAAAGGGAGGATCCTCCGACCAGACGGGTGTTGTGTCTGGCGGGCAACTGCCCATCGGTTGGAAGTTGAAATCTTGTATGTATGTCGATCGCTCGGTAAACTCTAACTGCGCGATGCAGGGTTTGTGTGACGTCATGTCTTTGATGCGTAGTTTGTATGTGGCGGTGTAACCGCTACATCACTCCCCTCCGGAGACCGGAGGTCGATAGTGGGCTGAAACTTGCGATGCTTCACACAGTGCCAGCTGTGGTTCCGGGACTTAAACATAACTGGCAAAATGTGGGTGTACAGTACCGACCAAAAGTCCATAAGCAATCTCACAAAGCAATAGACTGACGCTTCGGTTTGACTTACGACCTTCTTCTATAAGTTGTTACAATACTGTAGACACGCACATTACACACACACACTCACTTTGTCTGCAACCAATGACTAGTTCGATAATCATCATTCGTTTTTAGTTTCATTCGTCTTGTTCACATAAATATTAAAGTTTAGCAGGTAGACCACAAAAAACTAAGTAAATTATTTCGATTTCTGTGGGGTAGATGCAGTTTGTTACAAGTATTCAATTAATAGAACTTTGTTGGTTCGTGCCGTGATAATATTGGTGACGAGCATTTAGCGCAGTGTTGTGGTTATTATTATCAAAAAGCAGGCATAAAATATATTGAAGAGATCAGATCAGATCAGAGAATATTATTGCGCTGCGTAAAAGTGAAGTGAATATCTAATAAAACCGGACTAAGTGTGAGTGTTATCATTTATATATTTCATATTTTACTAAACATAAATCCTAATCAAGGGTATTGTTGATAGAACAGAGGTATTGTTGAGACAGAAGATGCCTTTAAAGTTTTAAATTCATTGTGAGGTTTAATTCGATTAGTGAATAATAAATAATTAGGTATTATGTGTAATAAAAACAATGTTTTTCTTTGTTCTAGAGAAATACTGTGACGGTTAAGAGATATGAGGAAGGGGCTTATTATCGAGTAGCAGCGACGTCAAATGGTGAATGAAACAAATGGTTTCATACCAACGAGATATTTTGCTGAATTATTAAAAACACGTCATTATGAACCGTTCGCCGTGCACTCTGAAGGCTTGCATCACTGAAGACCAGCTAGAAAACCGTTTTTGACCTTAAAATATTGACCGTACCAACTTAATAAACAACAGATTCGTTATTGCATGAATTTATGGTAACGAATTTTTTAAGCACGTTTCAATAGGGTGTTTGTCGTATTTCTTGCAGATATACCGAAATTGTTTAATATTATTTTATTATCTTAGTAATAGTATTATTTTAGGATTAAAATTTGAGGTTTAGTTTCAATCTTCTTTTCGTAAAGAAAATGAATACTTAAGCTATAACCTCAATACCAACCAATATTTACTAAAGCCAAATAAAGTTTAAAATAATTAATATGAACAACTGCCTTTAACCTTAAAATCAACAATTTTGTCAGTAGATTTTTTTACATTTTAAGTAGTCTAATATTCTTATTTATTGCTTAATTACTTAGACCATGATCAAAGCTTTATATTTATGGTGCAAAAAAATCCATTTAAAATTTAAAACTTTTCAAAATTTAAATATGTCAAAATAATACAAATTGCTTCTAAGTTTCTAGACATCTATTTCACATATTATTCAGGTGAAGTAATGATAAATAATTGTAGCAGTTTCATAACTATACTTAAGTAAAATAAACATAACGAATAAATATTATTTATTTTTTATTATAACATATCACGCATTTTTTATTCTAAACCCTTTATTGCAATAACAACATTAATAAATAGGCAGGATATTTAAAAATATTATTATTGCAAACAAAAATAATAATATTTGCAAAAACAGCGCTGTGATTTACGAGATTAGAACCTTAGCCATCTTGAATCTAAGACCAACGCTTAACGCCTTCTGCTATCTGCACATATAATTTACTTTCGAATTTTAGCAATGCGATGCACTGGCCAAGGTCACGCGTACGAGTATGATGCGTGCTAACAAAAGTTATGGAAATATAAGTGCGGCGCCCGCGAACCGTGACGATACGATAGTGTGTAGTTCAAAACTGCGTTCTCTGTGGTGTGTGTACGGCACTCACACCACAGACGTCTGACTGTTTACACATACAAATGTACAGTACCGACCAAAAGTCCATGAGCAATCTCACAAAGCAATAGACTGACGCTTCGGTTTGACTTACGACCTTCTTCTATAAGTTGTTACAATACTGTAGACACGCACATTACACACACACACTCACTTTGTCTGCAACCAATGACTAGTTCAATAATCATCATTCGTTTTTAGTTTCATTCGTCTTGTTCACATAAATATTAAAGTTTAGCAGGTAGACCACAAAAAACTAAGTAAATTATTTCGATTTCTGTGGGGTAGATGCAGTTTGTTACGAGTATTTAATTAATAGAACTTTGTTGGTTCGTGGATAATATTGGTGACGAGTATTTAGCGCAGTGTTGTGGTTATTATTATCAAAAAGCAGGCATAAAATATATTGAAGAGATCAGATCAGATCAGAGAATATTATTGCGCTGCGTAAAAGTGAAGTGAATATCTAATGAAACCGGACTAAGTGTGAGTGTTATCATTTATATATTTCATATTTTACTAAACATAAATCTTAATCAAGGGTATTGTTGATAGAACAGAGGTATTGTTGAGACAGAAGATGCCTTTAAAGTTTTAAATTCATTGTGAGGTTTAATTCGATTAGTGAATAATAAATAATAAGGTATTATGTGTAATAAAAACAATGTTTTTCTTTGTTCTAGAGAAATACTGTGAGGGTTAAGAGATATGAGGAAGGGGCTTATTATCGAGTAGCAGCGACGTCAAATGGTGAATGATACAAATGGTTTCATACCAACGAGATATTTTGCTGAATTATTAAAAACACGTCATTATGAACCGTTCGCCGTGCACTCTGCGTGCTTGCATCACTGAAGACCAGCTAGAAAACCGTTTTTGACCTTAAAATATTGACCGTACCAACTTAATAAACAACAGATTCGTTATTGCATGAATTTATGGTAACGAATTTTTTAAGCACGTTTCAATAGGGTGTTTGTCGTATTTCTTGCAGATATACCGAAATTGTTTAATATTATTTTAGTAATAGTATTATTTTAGGATTAAAATTTGAGGTTTAGTTTCAATCTTCTTTTCGTAAAGAAAATGAATACTTAAGCTTTAACCTCAATAACAACCAATATTTACTAAAGTCAAATAAAATGTAAAATAATTAATACAAATAAAATATAAAGAAACTGCCCATATTTAACCTTAAAATTACCTATTCTGTAAGTCGTTTTTTACATTTTAAGTAGTCTAATATTCTTATTTATTACTTAATTACTTCGACCATGATCAAAGCTTAATATTTATGGTGAAAAAATCCATTAAAAATTTAAAATATTTCATAATTTAAATATGTCAAAATAATACAAACTGCTTCTAGTTTCTTGACATCTATTTCACATCTTATTCAGCTGAAGTAATGATAAATAATTGTAGCAGTGTGTTAACTTATGTAAAATAAATATAACGAATAAACAAATTTTTTTAATTTTGTTATCATATATCACGCATTTTTTATTCTAAAACCTTTATTGCAATAACAACATACAAAAGCAGCAATATTTAAAAAATATTATTATCGAAAACAAAAATAATAATATTTGCAAAAAACCGCACTGTGTTTTACGAGATTAGAACCTGAGGCAGTTTGAATTCCATACCAACGCTTAACGCTTTCTGCTATCTGCACTTGTTAAGTTACTATCGAATTTTAGCAATGCCATTAACTGGTCAAGTTCACGCGCATAGTGCGTGTGTGCTAGCATGTTTAAAGCGACGGAAATATATTGTTGTTTCGTGTAGCGCAAAACTGCGTTATCTGTGGTGTGTGTATCGTGTTGCTTACACATACAAATGTACGAGCTATACCGCGTGTTCACAGCAATACGACTCTTAGCGTGCTCATGCACTTTTGAGCGCTTACTGTACGGACTATACCGCGTGTTCACAGCAATACGACTCTTAGCGTGCTCATGCACTTTTGAGCGCTTACTGTACCTGCTACAGGGACACCTCTGCCCAACCCTTCGTGGAAAGAAGGCGTGATGTTATGTTACGTAAAAATCTGAGGTACGTATGCCATTTCGTGTTGAAACGAGCCTTAAGCCACCGACAAAGTACTGACAAAGTACTGTGTCGGTGGCTTAAGGCTCGTTTCAACACGAAATGGCATACGTACCTCAGATTTTTACATAACATAACATCACGCCTTCTTTCCACGAAGGGTTGGGCAGAGGTGTCCCTGTAGCAGGTACACCCACATTTCGCCAGTTATGTTTAAGTCCCAGGTAATAGGGGGCGAGCCTATTGCCATCAACCGGGCATAAATCCAGGCTCCGAGCTGCTACTGAGAAATTTCAGATAGATAAACCCAATAATAACACTTTGCCCGACCCGGGAATCGAACCCAGGACCTCATGCTCACCTCAGATTTTTCATCATACAAATACGTATGATAGATAATGCAAAAGCGAAAATGAGTCTGTTTGTCTATTGGTGTGTTTTGACGGATAAATCCGGCTTTACAGCAATAAGTTTACGTGTGGTGACGGGGCTGACCGCCCAGAGGTACAGACGATTTCGATATTTTAATGTTACCCCACAAAATAATACAAAATAATAATTTAAAAAATGGTATGGGAAAATAACCTTAACAGACCATGGTAGACCATAACAAAAATGATAAGCAAGTACAAGTTTCTAACATAGATAATTTGTCAGAATTAAACTATCATGACAAAATGACCTGAACAACCTTCAACCCATATTAGTACCCTATCATCCCAAGACAGGCGTGACCTTACCAATTAACCGATTAACACAACTATGAAATTAAATTCGTCCCAATAGTCTGACAAGTTAAGATATTCAAATGAGACTCAGTTTGAGGGAAATTTAAGATTCACAAACCGTACTTTAATTTGCTGAGTAACGTAAGTGTTTTATATAAATATGAAAGTTCATATATTCTTATATAAATGTATTCATAAAGTATACTAGCGACTCGCCCCAAACTCTCATGGTTTTTACAACTTGACAAAATATGCAGATTTCTTTATTATTTGTAAGTTTAATATTTATCTACACCAATATTATAAAGAGAAAATATTTAGATTTTTTGTATGTTTATATGTTTGTTTGTTACGCTTTCACGCTAAAACGGCTGAACGGATTTGGATGAAATTTTGCACATGGCAAAATACAACAAAAAATATAATACAATAAGTTTTAATGGCTAAGGAAAAGTTTGATACATAAATTAATGTCGGATCCGGTCATTAGTACGGACACGAAACGAATCGCAAGCGCGCCACTGGCGTCATCAAGTGTGATCTATCTACACCAAAAAAGGCGCGCTTCTATAGAGTCGTGATGTTTTAAGGGCAAGGCGAGGAGCGTGATAGATTATTTCAATCTTTTCGTTAATTGGACACAAAGAAAAGCACCTCTATAATACTTATAACCTACATTACGACAGTTTCTTATCAAAATCTTATAAATACTATTACGAAATAAAATAAAAACTGTGTTCTTTCATTGTTGTTTTGTATAATATCATATTTAACTATTTAACATGACTTGTTTACTAATTGTGCCATTGTAAGACCAAGTATGTAATTTAACTAATTAATTTAAAGATATTTACTCTATTTTTATATAATTTAAGCATAGTTTTATGTCAAAATGCAAGTATTAACAAGTCTGTATTAAAATCGTACGATGTGACGTCACTTGTTTACCACCGGCTATAAAAAGCCGCCGCTCCGCCGTACTCGGTACATTCACTACCGAGCAGTCACACCGAACGGACCTAAGTTAAGTAATTTGATATTATATAGTAATTATTGCTTATTATGATTATGTTGTTGTGTATGGTATATTATTGCCAATATTGCTATTTTTATGATGTTGCTATTATTCAAGACATAGAATTAAAATGTTTTTGAGATAACGATAATTTATGGAATTATAAGAAATGTATTGATAGAATACTGTAATACTGTTTCCATGGAGTTTCTTGTTTATTGCTTATTATGATTATGTTGTTGTGTATGGTATATTATTGCCAATATTGCTATTTTTATGATGTTGCTATTATTCAAGACATAGAATTAAACTGTTTTTGAGATAACGATAATTTATGGAATTATAAGAAATGTATTGATAGAATACTGTAATACTGTTTCCATAGAGTTTCTTGTCCTTCTTCTCCATGAAGACCTAGTTTTGCGAACGGACAACTAGCTTTCTGATTAAATACTGACAAGTCTATTTAAATAAATGTCTAGCCTTGTCTTTCTATGGTTTAATTCATGAAACCTTTTCCCTATAAAACATATACATCAGAACTTTCATACACAGTAAATAACCAGTAATCATTCTGACATTCAAAGCTTGCTAATTTGAGTAATACCTATATATACATTTACAGTGCTTACCGCACTTTCTCACATCAGAAGTGGGATTGTTCTCTGGCCTTTTAAAACAGTTTACTAATTAATTTTATTTCGCTATTTTCATGATCGATGTTGGAGCTTATTGAACGTTAACTTGGAAACGTTGGTTGGCGATTTGCTGACTTCACTCACACCATAACGATGACATCACGCTGCCGCCTCTGACATCGGAGCTGCAGAGCTGCAAGTTATTGTATGACCATTGAGCCTGTTGAGCCTCAAGCTACTATAATAATATCGGGAAGCTTTCCGGCTATTAAGAAATAGCTAAAGTCGGTAAGGCCCTTAGAGGCTTTTATATTAAAACGAGATACAACTATTTATGATGATGAAATCGAAAGGTTAGGTATTGCGAAATAATTTTGGATCATTATTATGTAAGCATTTAGTTTATGCTTGGCTTATAAAGGATAAAAACTAGGATGTTTTACTATGTTAAATACTTGATAATCGTTGAATCAATTGTTTTGAAATATAATTGGGAATATAATTACAAAAATATTTTAGAACATGGTAGTAAAAAGCCAGAATTGATATTTAATGCTTTGTTTATTGTGATAATGATCAAGTAGATTGGAGTAAGTAATACAATTTCCTTTATTTGTTTTGGCCGATTGGATTATTTTGTGACATTTAAAATTAGCGTGAGCTTTTTAATATAAGGATATAATTATGAAATTATATATCGTATTCGATTGGAATTTCCAGTGCTCACAAGAATAAGCTTGAGAGGTTTGCGACCTCTGAGTTTGACTCAAGCCAAGTCAATGACGGGCCTCTGAATCTTTATGATCAAGTCACGATTTGCGACCTCTGAGTTTGAGTCAAGCCAAGTCAATGACGGGGGCCTCTGAATCTTTATGATCAAGCCACGATCTGCGACCTCTGAGTTTGACTCAAGCCAAGTCAATGACGGGCCTCTGAATCTTTATGATCATGTCACGATTTGCGACCTCTGAGTTTGAGTCAAGCCAAGTCAATGACGGGCCTCCGAATCTTTATGATCAAGCCACGATCTGCGACTTCTGAGTTAGTTAAGCAGATTCTATCGTGAAATGAGAAATTATTAGATGAAAAAAAATTATGAATAATGTAATAAACCCGGTGACGAACATATTTTGGATGTGGCTGCTTGTATGTAATCCATCCAATCCATACTTTATAAATTATCTTAAGTGTTAACGATAGTTAATAATTACTTAAATTAGATTCTGATGTTTACGAAATATTTCGCCAAGATATTTTACTGAAGAAATTAAAACTAAGCTTAGGTATATGGAATTAGTAGTTAGAATTAGTAGTTGGTACTTACTTTAGTATCGTAAAGTAAATTAAATGTATACTTTCGATGAATTCTATATTAGTATCACATATTCTTCTTCTTTTATTATTGGTGGTCTGTGTGAAATCATTATTTAAAGTTTTGACTTCCAAAGTAAAGAGTGGTCAGTTGAATACAGTTTTCAATAATATTGTCAGGTTGATCGAGCGATGAATTATTTCAATTACTGTTGTGATCGCCAGTTAGTGCTTCGATTCAACGACCGTTAAATATTAATGACTTACTGAATTGTTACTTCCCAATACATTTGATAAATAGTTTAAATAGTTTACGTTTTTCTATTACATTAGCAAAAGTCGCAAAGATGTTTAGATATATCGGAAATATACCTCCAATTCAGGCTTGCCTAGACGAAATAGAGGATAATGATTCTGTTCGAAACATTGATGCTGAAGCTGATAGGGACTTAGCTAGGCAACGTCTTAGAGAGGCTGCAGAAAAGTATAAAAAACAATTTGATAGTACTCATAGAAATAATATAGTTTTCAACATAGGTGATATAGTCTTGTAAATCAAAATCACAGAAGACATGATAAATTAAGTCCTAAATTCAAAGGTCCTTACGAAATAATTAATATTTTAGAGCATGATAGAATTTTTCTGAAAGGGCTTAACACATTAAGAAACCTTACTGTGGCAAAAGAAAAATTAAGGCTTTGGCCGGGGGAATGGGTTGAACAAAATTCTTCTTTTGAAGAGTCCCCATAGCTCCAGCGTCATAAGCCATGATAGATTATTATTTCTTTTACCAGATCATTGTTTATGTTGTTGCATTTTTATATACGATTGTTTATTGTTGTCTATAAAAGTATATTACAGTTAACTCTTGAAATGTAGGAATAATTATAAATTAATTATTTTCACAAATATTCATTGTTTATAATTTGTGTCTAATTAACACTGGTTGATTTAAGCTTATATACATAACTTACTGCTGGTCGGTCACTGCCCTGATACCTTTCTGAAATTCATTCGCAGCAGGTGATAGGACTGGTATGTCAAGGCCAGAGGCTATTTATTGTATGAACTGCTGGTCGGTCACTGCCCTGATACCTTTCTGAAATTCATTCGCAGCAGGTGATAGGACTGGTATGTCAAGGCCAGAGGCTATTGTACGAATTGCTGGTCGGTCACTGCCCTGATATTAGTTTGAAATTCATGTGCAGCAAGTGATAGAACTAATATGCCAAGGCCAGAGACTTGTTGAAAACAAATATAATTAGTTGGGTACTTCGAGAACGAAGTACAGGTCAGTCTGGCCGTGATAGATTATTTCAATCTTTTCGTTAATTGGACACAAAGAAAAGCACCTCTATAATACTTATAACCTACATTACGACAGTTTCTTATCAAAATCTTATAAATACTATTACGAAATAAAATGAAAACTGTGTTCTTTCATTGTTGTTTTGTATAATATCATCATGCTTAAATTATATAAAAATAGAGTAAATATCTTTAAATTAATTAGTTAAATTACATACTTGGTCTTACAATGGCACAATTAGTAAACAAGTCATGTTAAATAGTTTTATGTCAAAATGCAAGTATTAACAAGTCTGTATTAAAATCGTACGATGTGACGTCACTTGTTTACCACCGGCTATAAAAAGCCGCCGCTCCGCCGTACTC
This sequence comes from Agrochola litura, assembly GCA_949152395.1. Taxonomy (NCBI): domain Eukaryota; kingdom Metazoa; phylum Arthropoda; class Insecta; order Lepidoptera; family Noctuidae; genus Agrochola; species Agrochola litura. Next base: position 9,678,765 of record OX424517.1, on the reverse strand, counting down.
GGTACATTCACTACCGAGCAGTCACACCGAACGGACCTAAGTTAAGTAATTTGATATTATATAGTAATTATTGCTTATTATGATTATGTTGTTGTGTATGGTATATTATTGCCAATATTGCTATTTTTATGATGTTGCTATTATTCAAGACATAGAATTAAAATGTTTTTGAGATAACGATAATTTATGGAATTATAAGAAATGTATTGATAGAATACTGTAATACTGTTTCCATGGAGTTTCTTGTTTATTGCTTATTATGATTATGTTGTTGTGTATGGTATATTATTGCCAATATTGCTATTTTTATGATGTTGCTATTATTCAAGACATAGAATTAAACTGTTTTTGAGATAACGATAATTTATGGAATTATAAGAAATGTATTGATAGAATACTGTAATACTGTTTCCATGGAGTTTCTTGTCCTTCTTCTCCATGAAGACCTAGTTTTGCGAACGGACAACTAGCTTTCTGATTAAATACTGACAAGTCTATTTAAATAAATGTCTAGCCTTGTCTTTCTATGGTTTAATTCATGAAACCTTTTCCCTATAAAACATATACATCAGAACTTTCATACACAGTAAATAACCAGTAATCATTCTGACATTCAAAGCTTGCTAATTTGAGTAATACCTATATATACATTTACAGTGCTTACCGCACTTTCTCACAAGCGCATTCAGCCTCTGATCGCATTGGAATCAAGACGTCGCGGAACTGTTCTCGATTTGTGGTGTGTTAGTTGTAATTTGTGATCATTTTGTTAATTGGTGATTTTCAACGCCGTCGCACCCAGTGTGTGTATAATTTAGCTAGTGTGATTCATTTGATAGTAAATTATAATGTGATCTGAACTGCAAACTGTTTTTCTATTGCGCTTTAACCAACACTACCCACACTACGCCCACAGTAGTTAAAATATCGCTGATAATAACGAGAGTCACATACCCGTCTCAGACATATACATGTACTGTGATCTTACATAGATACAATTAAAGTTTAAAAACATCACAATGTTTTGGTTTAACCGTTGACCCCCAAACTAAGCAGGGTTTGTATCTTGGGGGTCGGAGTGCGAATGAGCGGAAAGAAAGGAAAGGAACATAGACTGCACCTGTATCTGCACACACACGTAGGTACTACAATAATCTCCAGTGTACTTAGTTAATTTCCGTTGAGATAGGCCACTGTAAGTAAGTAAGTCGTTTATTTTGCAAAAATGGGTACAGTACATGGTGATAAAGAAAACAAATAGATTCAGCCATATTTTACCAATAGCCATGCAAAAGTTATAGTTTGACGCTAAAATAAGATCCATTGAGGAGCTTTAAAATCACAACTTATATAGATCACTACCACACAATTTATATATGTCACGGCTAAAACCCGAAGTGCGGCTACACCTAGCTTTAGCCGGCTAGAACTAGGTGCGGCCGGTAGCAGTTGGTTAAAGTTAGTTGTAGCAAAGGAAAATGGCTGAAAGGTAGGTTAGGTTAGGTTAGAACTGTGACCACATAACACACCGCACGAGCCGAGCGAGCGAAGCGAGCGGTGCCGCGGCAGCGGCCGGCAAGTGCCAGGATCCATTTAGGCAAGTTTAACCAACTGCTACCGGCCGCACCTAGTTCTAGCCGGCTAAAACTAGGTGTAGCCGCACTTCGGGTTTTAGCCGTAACATATATACAAAATTCTCAACAAAAACACTATTTACTCTTACAAAATTCTCAACAAAAACACTATTTACATATACAAAATTCTCAACAAAAACACTATTTACTTATACAATACTTATACAGTTTCAGGTATGTCAGCTAATAATAATATCAATAAACACACACAATTTATATAAGATGTCAAAGTATCATTTTAATGTCGAGAGTATCAAAGAGTAAGATGTGTTGACTGTGGCTGAAAATTGGTCGGGAGAATTTAAAAAGTGTGGCGATGCTATTTCCCCTTTTTATGTTCAGTTAACTGTAGCTATTGGAACATTTCCAGGATTCTTATTGCTCTTCATTTTGCAAGTCACTTGCTCACTTTGTCACTAACAAGTCAAGCATACAAATGCAAGCGCTAGTCCTATACACTGCTCGACAAGTTTAGAGCAGAACTAATTGTCGTCTTTTAGTAGTTAGGTAGAAGGAATACTAGCTATACGCAGTGGCAGTTACTTCTTGCAACTTTGCATTTATTTTATTCTTACAATTCTTTTGTATTTTTAACAAAGAACAGTTTGTTAAATTTTAAATAAATGTAAAGTATACCAATAGTGTTCATATTTTATCACTGTGATACCTTTTTAAGAAGTGTTTAGCGACGCTCAATTTCATCGAAAACAGCATAATATCAGCACTATTAGTGATGTTGATAATTTTACAATAATAATTTTAAGTTTACAAAAAAATACAATGTTAATAATGTTATAATGTGAGCATGAGGTCCTGGGTTCGATTGCCGGGTCGGGCAAAGTGTTATTGGGTTTTTCTATCTGAAATTTCTCAGTAGCAGCCCGGAATCTGGATTTGTGCCTGGTTGATGGCAATAAGCTCGGCCCCTATTACATGGGACTTAAACATAACTGGCGGAATGTGGGTGTACCTGCTACAGGTACACCACTGCCCAACCCTTTAGGGAAACAAGGCGTTATGTTATGTTATGTGTAATAGAAAAAATGATACAATTACAAAAATCAGTTAAGATTTTACTCAACGATACAAGCCAATCTTATTAATGTTGGCTTGGCAATCAAAAACATAAGTAAACACAAAATACGGAAGAAAAGTGTAGATAATACGAATATAATACTTTGAAATGTGAAGTCTCTAATTACATTATTAATTATGAATAAAGTAGTATATTGGTTACTGTTAGGCTTAGACTGAATGTAAACAATCCTTAAATAATGAGGGGTTCGGCATAGCCGAAAAAGCTATTTGATATACGTAAAGATATTCATCTTTATTGTATGCGCATACTCTAAGGCCCGTATTACAGAACGTCACTCAATACTCAAACATTACTTAAAACTAGATTCAAGCCATTTGATTGGTTGAAACTAGTTTTAAGTAATGCTTGAGTATTGAGTGACGTTCTGTAATACGGGCCTAAGAGAGTGATGTAAAAGAATTGGCTCAGCACACTTCAATATTGTTTAAAAGTAGTTGAAAGTTAGCTGCCTGAAAACCAAATAGTTGGGCCGTGTGTTCACTAACTCATTAACTTGTAATTCTTTTTTTTTTTTTTTTTTACCAACTTTTGTTAAATAACTTTGTTTTAATAACATGTTACACTAATAGCAAGGTATAAAGGAGCGGCGCCTCCTGGCACAGGCATCTATATGCTTAAAAGGGGACGCCACCAACTGTATAACGTATGTACAACGTGTAATATTGAAATAAACATTTTTATATTTGTATTGTGTGTATACCTACCTTATATAAAAACTTACTTAGGTAGTGGAATAAAAAATCATTACATTATTTTTATTAAATTGATCCTTTAAAAATACTCTTACTTTTAGAAAACTACGAACAAAAGTAATAAATTATTAATTTGAAAGGGGTACTCGGCTATATAGCGTAGGATTTACTAAAAATAAGTAATACTTCAATGTTTTATAAGGGTCAACAGCTGCCTTAGAAAATAATGTATTACAAAGATAAAGTATTTTTGTAATACGTTGAGTGGGTAGTTGTATAATTTATTATTTAAGAAGCAAGAAAAATAACAGGCCCACGCACGTTATATCATCATTTCAATAGTATAATATGACTCAGTATGAGATCCTAGGATCGATACTCAGATGAAAAAAAACATGTCTTAATTATAAGCTAGTGAGATATAAGTGGGTTTGACGGGAGATAAGGCTCACTCTGCGTTCAGCGCTCGGTGTGGCAACACGCCGTGTTTGGGTTCGCGACAAGTCAATCGTCATCCTGAGGATGCCTCGTTGAGAGGTGAAACACGTGTCGATCTCTTTCAGGTTTTTTATGGCTCTTTAGAAATAGCTAAGCGGAACAGGTTACTAAATATATGTACGTCTATTGTATTTTATAATGGATTTCCGCAAGGTCACGCCTGAATCAATTAACAAGCTAGTGAGCTTTTTTATTTGTGAAAACAAAAACGATTATGTACTAACTGTGATACTAATAGAGCAGTGGTGGTCCAGGAGAAGCGGCCGTGACTTACGAGTTGTAGGTCGTAGATTCGAACCTATATAGACAGCAATTACTTTGTGTTAGTACACTGATGAGCAATATAAAAAAGCTACAAAAATTTAAATAGATATTTAGTTTTTTTTGGTTTAGGAGATCTTAAACCACACAAGCTAGCTAGATGAAGTAAAAAAAAAAAATTGAAAACTGTTTAAAGGTGTTTTTTAAGCGCTATTGAATACACTTGAATTTTGCTTTTACTTCAAAAAGCTATCTTGCATGGTTTCGGAAATATTTCATGATAAGTTAGTGACTTTTTTATATTGCTCTGTAGCCACTCGTCTAAAAGGAAAATCGTGAGGAAACCGGAAAAACCCGAAACCGTGCTAGAACCAAAAATTCGAAGACATTTATTTTATTTATTTTTATTTATTTATTTATTACAATCATACGCTACCATTACAGTCTCCCAATTCGGTAGTGTGTTGTTAATTATAAATTAATGAAATAATACAACATAAAAAAAATATTAAAATTAAAAACATAACACGTGTAACGTTACCATGTGACAACCCGTACTGAACCCGCGTGGTGGATTACGGCCCACTCCCTCTCATAGAGAGGAGGCTTGTGTCCTTGCAGTAAGAACATTATAGGCTGACTTTGTTTATGATACTAATAGGTAGCGAAAGTTTTTTAAAATAGTCCTTTAACAAGTATTTCGACAAGCTGCACTCTGACCTACTTAAATTGTTATTGGCGCCCAGCGAGGGACAACTACAAGATGGTAGATAATTATAGTGCCTCAACTCTGCACTTAAGTAAATGGGAGTACGTTGCTGAAAATACGTTCTTAGTTTGTCCTAAATACTGTAACGATTCGTTCGAACAAGATTGTTAAAATCTGGGGACATTTTCTTCTTGTATAACTTCTATGCGACATAATATATTAAAAATATTTATTGCACTTGCCCGATTAATTTCGACCTCAAACGGAGATCATAGTCATGATCTTAGAAGATCCTCGTTAAAAATCATTGTTCAAGAACAAAGCTAGAGTGGCAAAACCGAAATAATAAGATAATATTTATACATATATATTATTTATTATTATTGTGTTTTTCTTTCTGAAATTTCTCAGTGGCAACTCGGAGTCTGGATTTGTGCCCGATTGATGGCATCAGGCTCGCCTCCTATTACATGGGATTTAAACATAACTGGCGAAATGTGGGTGTACCTGCTACAGGGACACCTCTGCCCAATCTTTCGGGGAAACAAGGCGTGATGTTATGTTATGTTGTTATGTAATATTAAACCCTGAAAACTAACAAAATAAATATAAAAACAATATACATACTTAATGAAAAACAAACTACCTACAAACAAACCATTCTAACAATTTATTAAGAAATACTTATTGGCGCCCAACAGGGCCCATGAGTATACTTGGGTAGCAATAAATATTTCTTAGATAGGTATCTAATAGATTCTTTATTGAAATTCCTTATGTAATATATAGATACTTTTCGGCTCTTTCATATTATACCTCCCCCTGTATAAAATTGCCTTTATTATGAAACTAATAAACTCATAATTTGACGGTAGTAGGCAGTACAATTTTTTTTTATTACTTCGTAATAGAATTCGAAAAGTATTTTTCTTTAAATAATTTTGTGTATTATGAACTTTAAATTACTTTATCTTGCTAGGTAGCTACTGTTTGATATTTAATGCAGCTGCTATGCTGATTTTTGAGAGACATGACACTAAGGATCTTATTTCATACAGTTATTACTTTTCTTTGCAACCTTCTTTCTTCTTTAACCTTTGTTCCTTTGAAGACTTTTTTTAAATTATTTGAAATAATAGACATTATCAAAATAATGGAATTAAAAAAAGCTTATATAATTTCGAGATTAAAGTTATTACTTATAAGAGAAGTTCACAACTTCGGTCCCACGGTGGGCGCCAGTAACGATTGCTAAGTAATTGCTCAGAAAGTTCTGGAACACTTTCTTTTATTGTGTTGGAGCTATTTAATTGCTCTTGAAGGTCGGTTATAAATTGAATGATTATGTTGGAATGATAAATTGGTATTAATATTAGGAGTGTAATGAATGTTTTTAGAAAAGCTAATACGATTAATCACGACAGTCACTGTGTTTCATAATTTCTAATTATTTATGTATTTTAAGGGATAAATTTAAAATGTAAGTACGTCTAGGGCCATAATGATGATTTAAATTAATTGACTGCCTCGTTGGTCTAGTGGTCGCAAGCGCTACTGCTGAGCATGAGGTCCTGGGTTCGATTCCCGGGTCGGGCAAAGTGTTATTGGATAAATTTCTTAGTAGCAGCTCGGAGTCTGGATTTATGCCCGGTTGATGGCAATAGGCTCGCCCCCTATTACATGGGACTTAAACATAACTGGCGAAATGTGGGTGTACCTGCTACAGGCACACCTCTGCCCAACCCTTCGGGGAAAAAAGGCGTGATGTTGTTATGTTAAATTAATTATTTTATGTAGTCAATCCTATCGGCTGCTAGTCTGAATAATGTTCATATTTTCAAAAGAAACACCAGAATGTGGAAACTAGAATATTGGATTTTAATTGCTTGAATAAAATTTTTGAATGTAGAAACTGATCTTTGTCGTAATCAAGTCGTGATTTCGACCAAGATCAGTTTCGTAAAGAAAACATTCGTTTAACTTTCTTAAATAAACTTATTTTGTCTCAGTTTGTCCTGTTTGTTAAAATACTTTACAATACATGTGCTTGCATTTAATTTCACTTTTTTGACTAGTGCTTTTTACTATTCTGTTTTTTTTTTAAATTTTTTACTCCATCGTCAGCCCGACGCAAAGAGTTTTTATTATTTGAGAAAAGTTTGACTAACTAGATGATGATGGTGACGATGGCGTCAGTGGCGATGACCATGGCGATGGCGATAAAGATGACGATGGCAATGACAATGGTCAAGGTCGAAGTCAAAGGTCAAGGTCAAAGTCAAAATCAAAGTTAGTCAAGTTAAATATGTTTTGTTATATCATTTATGTACGTCAGCCAAGATGTCAGATATTACACATCATATGCGACCTGTAAGGTTCACTCGTTTTTTATTTTTATTTTCTTGCACAATGCATAGTAAAACGTTAAAACACGTGCGTAAGATGATTTCCGACTCGTGTCGACTTATACACTCGTCGAAAATCACCTACTTTCCGCACTTGTAGAAATAACTATTTTTCAGTCAATATTAAAACATCTTCCATCGCTAGTATTCTTAGTTGTAGATTTTCCCTTCTGTCATCTTTAACAAAATAAAGATAGAGCAAATCCTTACGACTCTAAAGTTACTGCGCTTTTTGGCTCATTGAATTTTAAACCTTGTCTTGGGAGTAGGTGAAATTCTTTTTGACCTAAGAGTCTTGTGTCCCAAAGACGGTGTTCCTTTTGAATTTGAAACTGGAGGTGAATTATTTAATGAAGAGGTCGGAACTTTTCTTGTTCTGTGTATTGAATATTATAAGAGCCTACACGAGTGGCGCTACTAAAGGGGACTACAGGAGCTTAACGCAAGTTTTATAATGTCTAAAAGTATTTATGATACACTGCAGTAAACAAAATCAGAAAAATATATGCTATTCTTCAGGATATATATATGCAAGTTAGATAGTGTGTTGAAAACATAAAACACTTACATTAGGTTCTTTTATATCAAATTTATTTTTATTATATTGTTTTTGTATTATAAATGTTATTAATGTTGGAATGCCGACGTTCTCCCCTCTCGGAGGTGGGCGCTAATGGCTGCAACACAGTTTTTAAAACTAATGTAGCTGTTAACAAACACCAAAAATTGTAAACCTGTTTTTGTTCCAATAAAATATTTGAATTGATTTAATTTGACAATGTAAATAAGTACTCTATTCTTACAGCAATAAAGTTCAATATATTATAATAGGAACAACTAATTTGGTACAGTAGAAAAATATCACGAAGATACCTCAAAATATTTATTTTAATGATTATAATTAACCGCTCAATCATTCTGATATTTTGTCAGATTGTTCTACAAGCAACATATTAACGTAGGTCATCATCATCATCATCAGCCTATAAATGTTCCCACTGCTGAGACACAGGCCTCCTCTCTGTGAGAGGGAGTGGGCCGTAATCCACCACGCGGGCCCAGTGCGGGTTGGTAGATGTCACACGTCTTCGAATTTTTGGTTCTAGGACATGCCGGTTTCCTCACGATGTTTTCCTTCTTCGTTTTGAGAGTAGTGGTGATGAAATAATTTACACTAAGTAAAGCGCCTGTCTAGGTTCGAATCTACGACCTACAACTCGTAAGTCGCGGCCGTTACCACTGGGCCACCACTGTATTAATTTTTATAATTTATTCTTGAGGCGATTCGCACGAGGCTAATTTATTTGTGGGTAAATCGACAACCCCAAAAATACGTATTAGGCAATTGGCACATTTTGAATTATAATAAGCAGTAAAGTTCGTGTACTTTTTTCTTAACTTTGCATAAAATTCAAAATGTGCCAATTGCCAGTATCTATTTCTGGAGTTGTCGAATCAACCAATAAGCCTGTGGTGGCACATGCGAACTACGAATCAAAGACGTCACAGTAAATCCTGATGTCACACAAATCCTGCATCGCGCTAATAGAGTTCGCGTGATCGACATATTTATAACTTTTCGACATCAATCGTTCAACAGTTGCCCGCCGCTAGACACGACACCCGTCTGGTCAAAGGATTCTCCCTTTTCTATAGAGAATGAGTGAACTTTGCACCCTGTTCCTCATACCTCTAAAAGCCTATCAACCGGGCACAAATCCAGACTCCAAGCAATTACTGAGAATCACATTGCAGTTGAATAATTATGACTTTAAATTATTACTTGCCATTTACGTCCAATTCCAACCAATTTATAATAACGAAGTCTGCAGTACACAACTACACGTCCCTGGGTATTTGGACCATCATTCTGGCTGCCAACAAATCAATTAGCAAGTTAATTGGACGCATGTTCCCTTAGGAATATCAAATAAATTGCCAGCAAATTTTGACAACTTTTTATGCAATCATGTTGTATTTGAACGAACGCGAATTGGGTTAGCAATATAAAAAAAAAAAAAACAGAAACAAAAAAGGGTAGCAGGGACATCCATGCGAAAACTGTTACCATGGATTCAGTACATGATTCTGAACGCCCCAACTTTTAATAGCCGACGAAAAATTTCAACGCAGGGAGTTCAGAATCATGTACTGAATTCATGGTAACAGTTTTCGCGTCGATTTCCTGCCACCTTTTATCGGAGTTGATTGACGCAGTTGTTTCATAGAGTTTTCTATTGATTTTTTATTTAAATGAATTTTTCATCCTTTTAAATGCCACCTAATTTTTTTGAGGCTAGTGACCCTATCCTTATAATAGTGATTGGCATTATCATCATCAACATCTGTTAAGCCTTCTCCAACTATGTTGGGGTTGGCTTCTAGTCTAACTGGATGCAGCTGAATACTAGAATTTTACGCAGTCTTTTTCTTAGCGTGTCAATAGCTCTCGGCTCAGAATTCAGCCACGTGTTTGGCGCCATAACTAGCGTCCATCAGTTCCTGTAACGTGCGGCTGACAGGACATTCAGGATATGACATTAAGTGCCCCATTGTTTGTGGAACAGCACCACATTTACAGTCCAAGGCAGAGTCATCTATGAATCTCCACCAGCACAGATTTTTCTTGCTTCAGCCAACCTGGGTCCGGAGTCTGTTTAAAGACTTCCAGGTTACCCAAGGCAACTCATGTCCAGGTGGGAGGTCATCGCGCAGAATGATTGCCTATCTGGCTTCTAGAATCCAGTTACTTTGTCGACGCTCGCATAATAGAATATCTTACAGATCTAAATTGTGTATGAGACAGATTTCTAACAAAATATCTAGAACATTAAATAAATTGAGTTTTCTTAAACTAAATCTACAATAATATTACAAAGAGAAAAGATTTGGGTTTTTGTATGTTTGTTTGAGGAGCTTGTGGCTAAGCTTAAGCTACGCTTGCCGGGGTTGGTTCGTTGATGGGTGACCATTTCTACATGCCGACTCCTCCACGCCTCGGAAAGCACGTTAAGCCATTGGTCCCAGCTGTCATTCGTGGATTTTAGACAGTCGTTACGGGTCATCAGAAGCCTGAAAGTCTGACAAGCAGTCTTACCTAGTTATTGGGTTGTGGAGGTCAGATAATCATTCACTCCATAAAATACTGGTATTCAACTGTATCCGGTTAGACTGAAAGCCAACCCCAAAATATTTGGGAAAAAGCTAGGCAGATTGAAATTTAATGTTTGTTTGTAATGGATAAATTCAAAATGTACATAATTAATTTAATAAAATTATTTCACGTACAGAAAGCTACATCGTCAATAATAAAGCCAGACACAATACAATGGAGAATTTTTATGCTATCTGTGTCTATAACAAACGAAGGTTAAAGGTAAAAAAACAACCTTTGTTATAATTTACAATGTCATGGCTCTAATGAATGAGATCATATTTGCACGTCATAATCTACAAAAATTGAAAAAATACGTAGCTGTGCCCCGCGGTTTCATCCGTATAAATCTCAATCTCGTGTGAATATCGGGATAAAAAGTATCCTATGTCCTAACCCAGGTCATGGTATATCCCTGTGCCATTTTAACTTAAGACAATCATAAACAAAAAATAACACAGACATTCTTCTACTTCTTTTTGTTTCAAGTCTTATCTATGACAGACCTACCTATCTACCTACCCTACCCTACTTACCCTACCTACACCTACCTAAAACCTTGTCCTGAGAACAACGAACACAATAAAAAAGAATTAGCGAAAACCGTTCACGTGTAATGCCGTGCCAAGGGAAATAGGGATTCATCATCATCATCATTTCAGCTGAAAGACATCCACTGCTGGACATAGGCCTCCCCCAAGCACCGCCATTTCAACCGATTCTGTGCTTTCCGCATCCAGCGGATTCCTGCGGCCTTCACAAGGTCATCGGTCCATCTTGTGGGAGGCCTTCCAACGCTACGTCTTCCGGTACGTGGTCGCCACTTCAGAACCTTTCGACCCTTTGACCCGAAATAGGGATTCATTTTTATTTAAATATTTACATTTAAATATATAAATGAAGGTTCCTCTGCTCCTTTCATTTCAAATTTTAATCATTTCGTAGGCGAGTGTAAGATGCTGAGTGAGTGCCCAAAGCCAACATCGTTTACACTTTTGTTTTATTTTGTGATCAGACGTTTCACTTCGAGTGAATAAGACGAGAAAAAGATGCCTAAGAAACACGTCGCTGTCTGCTAAATTCCAGCTGTCATCGTCTGACAGCCATGTAAAGGGGCTGGTCTATTGTTAGCCACATACAAATGTCAGTTCATATTTAATATGGCATCAATTTAACGTGATTCCTTGTAAGTACTGAGTACATGCGAATGTCACGTCATGTCAGGTCGAGTTAAATGTGTGTGTAGGGTTGTCTGATAAAAGAAAATGGGGTACGTTAATAATATATTTTTACTATGAAGGATAGGCCTAGGGATATTTAATTCGTTAATTTATGAGTCGTTGTTCTGACAGTGGTGGTGTTCATTGTAATAAGAAACAAATTCAACGTGGCAATAATGCCAGCCTTTTGGGTACTTTTCCTGTTGACAGCGATGCGGACGAATTTTTGGTGCTCTATGGATATTTTCTCTCCATGTACATGTTTCCTTTATTTCATCTATATACACATAATTTGCATTTTTTAATATTTTTACAAAAAAAAACATTTTAAAATATAAAAATAGTAGCCCACCAATATCGGGAACAGGGTCCAAGCTACCGGCGGTCATGGCTCCAGAGAGAGGAACCTTCTAAGAATGCGAGCCGTGTCCAGGAGTACCGCTTTCTGAATCAAGCTCTTGATCCAGCTACCCAACGAGAACCTCCTTAGGTGTTGGTCGAGGCTCTTGGCAATTAAGCCGTTGGCTGATACGATTATCGGCACAATGATTGCTAAGTCCACATCCCACCTTGATTTTTTTATCTTTCTCGGCTTTCACGAGGTTCCCGTCATGCGGGACCGTTATGTTAATAATCATTGCGCGCCGCTCTCCTCAATCCATAACCACTATATCAGGCTTATTCACAACAATGGTCCTGCCAGTGATGATGGGTCGATCTCAGCTTGTACATATTATTATTATTATTATTTTCAGTCTGTAAGTTTTTAAATTATGTAAATATTATCTTCTTGCCTCGTTGGTCTAGTGGTCGCAAGCGCTACTGCTGAGCATGAGGTCCTGGGTTCGATTCCCGGGTCGGGCAAAGTGTTATTGGGTTTTTCTATTTGAAATTTCTCAGTAGCAGCCCGGAGTCTGGATTTGTTCCCGGTTGATGGCACCAGGCTTGCCCCATATTACATGGGACTTAAACATAACTGGCGAAATGTGGGTGTACCTGCTATAGGGACACCTCTGTTCAACCCTTCGGGGAAACAAGGCGTGATGTTATGTTTGTTTTTATCTTGAAAAAAGTAAATAAATACGAAAAAGCATTCTTATGAGTTGTATGATTTTCAGAAAGTCGCTAAACTTGAGTTGAATATTTAAAATAACAATAAATACCAGCCTAATATTGTCCCTTTGCAAAAAAAAGGCCTCTTCACATTCAGAGAAGGTTCGAGCATTGATCACCAAGCTTGCTCAAGATTTTTATTTCTTCACGCTGTTTTATTTATTTATTTAATACTTCAAGCACAGAAATGTACAGAGGCGGACTTAAATACCAGAAGCATTTTTTACCAGTCAACCTTTGGGTGATGCAGAAACAAACAGTGGTAGGTGTAATTACGACAAATCGAGGATTCAAAAAATATTCAAATATCAAGATACACATATTCCTTTCACAAACTATAACTATAGTATTTGCCCAATTATATATTTTTACTGTGTTTTTTGCTGTTTTCCTTCACTGATGTCAGAGGGCTAATTGCTCGTAGAACGGATGGCCGATGGGGCCAAAAGGTTCTGGAGTAGCGACCGCGTACCGGAAGATGTAGCGTTGGAAGGCCTCTCACAAGATGGACCGATGACCTTGTGAAGGCCGTAGGAATCCGCTGGATGCGGAAAGCACAGAATCGGTCGAAGTGGAGGTGCTTGGGGGAGGTCTATGTCCAGCAGTGGACGTCTTTCGGCTGAAATGATGATGATGATGATGATACAGACTCTCGGTCTATGAAAACCAAGATGGCGCGCACAGTCGGAACAAAACAGTCTCCAAGTCGAAGTTGTCAAAATGTAATGAAAAATGTATTTTGTCTAGAGGGAAAACGATTCTGTCAATGAGACAAAACTGTTTTATTTTCAGTACGCACTTCTAAATGAAAACTCAGTGGTCCAAAGTAACAATTAATTAGTTTTATAGAAAATTTTACCGAATATGTATTCAAAAACCGGGAATAATATTATGTAAATCCTGTGTAACAGGTTTTTTTCTAAACAGTAAAATTAATTAGATTAAGAAAAAAGGTTACCGTACCGTTAGTCAGTGGTTCATGAAAGGTCCCTAATTAGGGTGTTCCGGATATTTTATAATGAGCTTCCTAATTTTGGGGGCGAGTTTAACGCCATTATCAAATAATTTCGGATGAAAGTGGAAACGGTAAAACGGAAAAGGTTGATTAGTTAAAAAGATCTTTAATCTGTTCTTAGTTATTTTAATTTTACGTTTATATTCTATACTAATATTATAAGTATAAGTATTATAAGTATAAGTAGAGAGAAAGTGAATTTTGTGAGTTTGTGTAAAGGCTCGTGCAGACCAGCACGACACGCGACGCAACACAAAGGCACCGCTCGTCCCGCGACGAGCGGTGCCTTTGTGTCGCGTCGCGTGTCGCGCTGGTCTGCACGAGTTTTAAATGTGGAGGGTAATCTCCGGAAACCCTATTATTTTTGAAAAATTATTTCACAATTTTGAAAGGGACGTCATTCCAGATGGACATAATTATGCTATATTATTACCTATATAAATATATAATAAAGAAGTACTTAATAATACTATTAAATACTATCTTGAATTTGTGGTGGCATCTACATCACCACATGCGAACTATGCATCAAAGAGCTGACGTCACACAAAATCCTGACGTCACACAAATCCTAAATCGCGCAATTAGAGTTTACCGCGCGAACGACATATTTATAATGACTATCCGAAATCAATCATCGGGCAGTTGCCCGCTAGACACGTTACCTACCCGTCTGGTCGGAGGATCCTCCCTTTTCTATAGAGAATGAGTGAACTTTACACCCTGTTCCTCATACCTCTAAAGCTTATGCATGCCTAGTACTTTTTGTTAGGTTACTGCTCAGAAGTTGTGCACAAATTGTCATGAACAGAATACCGTCTTGACATGTGAATTGCACCTTTGCGAAGCCGGGGCGGGTCGATAGTATTGTATATTTTGTGTTATATGTAGATCATAGTCACATAAGTAGTATGGCAATGCTAATCCTTTGGGAAAAGTTATTTTTAGAGTTCCGTATCTAAAAAAAACGTTTTTCATAATTTTATTTTACCACTTTGTCGGCGTAATTAATATGTATACCTATGCCAAATTACAGCTTTCTAGTACTAAGGGTCTCGGAGCTAGACTAGCTAGAGCGGACAAACAGACAGACGGACAGACAGACAGACAGAAGGACATGACGAAACTATAAGGGTTCCTTGTTTACTACGGAACCCTAAAAACGAGTATTAACATATACTTGGATCGCCATACAAACCTAGTTTATAAACGATAATTAAAGTTAAATGACGTTCAAAGGTCAAAAGTGTATGATTTAGCAGTCGCTGGTCGACTCTTCACGTGACCAGAGAGCTGGCCTATTCTTGGCCAAAGAATCAGCATTGCCATACAACGTGGCAATGCTGCCAGCCTTTTGGGCACTTTTCCTATTGACAGCGATGCGGAGGAATTTTTGAAGCCCTTTGATTATTTCCCTCCCCCCCTTTTTATATACTTGCACATATTATTATTTTAGGTAGTTGTAAGTAAACGAATTCTGAAATAAAGTTATGGTGTCTTTTCGAAGCAGTCGCTAATCATTACATAATTTTAATCAATAAACCCCTAAAAGCCTTATGTGCCTTTTTCTACCTCTTTCACAAACCTGCTCCTTTTATAACTATTCTTCCCCGTTTTTTTAACCTTACCCGAAAAGTTACATATATTATATTGCCAAAATGCTAACAAAAGACTAAGGTCACCTTTAAATTCACGATTTCTTATAATAATGTGGAAATAGTAAATTCATTGCAAACTTGACCCTACTTTGAGTAGGGTAACATCTAGAATGACTACAATACAAAATCATTAATTTTAAGCGAAAATGGGACTTGACAGCCCTAAGTCTCTAGAGTGACGAGAATAATGCGTGACCACTATAAATAATTATATTATTATTATAATAGTTCGCAGTGACGCGTCATGAGCACAATAGTTTTAATTAATTTATAATTGTGCTGGTACTAATTGTTCCTAAGCGAAGTTATTGCGAAATGATTGTGAGAGGTCCAAAGCGATCGATTATGTCTTGTGTTATTTAACAAAAGTTCTAATAATCTATTTTCTATAATTCACAGCTTTATTCAATTGTAATAATAATTCTTCTTTTCGTGTGGTTAGTGACAAACCTTTTTTTTTTTTGGGTGAGATTTTATCAAATTACTTTTCCCGCTCTGGGTGGAGCGGGAGGGCGTGACAGACTCTTACTGACTAAAACCCACCCGTGTTCCTTCAGTTGCCATGTTGCCGGGGGGCCACGATGTCCCTTTCGGCCTTATTCGCAACCCCCCAGCAGGCATCGGCCCTAGCGGACCCCGTCAATTCAGCTGACATCTCTTTGAGGTGCGCGTGGAACACAACGCGCCGTCGACCCGGGCTTGGTCCTTATCGGACGGCGAGCTACCCATTGCTCACCGTCCGCAAGCCTGCGCCTATGGTGGCCGGAAATCTGCCTGTGATTCCCAACGCCCAGGGCGTCTCCTCCTGCGGCGGTTAGGGGCACGAGGGTGCGAAATTTGCCTCTCCCTCACGCGTTCCGCCTCCACCTTCGCGAGCATTACTGCTTCGCAGAAGGAGGTGACGGCTTCCCATTTCCTCTCGCTCTGTATTATGGCCTGAACCAGTGCCGGACGCGAGAGATCACCGCCGCCGTTAGTGACTAACCTGGACTCAGAGTTTGTAAGCCGCCCATGGGCCTCTGACTTGGCTCCATATGCCGTCAAGAAATAACTCTCAGGCCACCGGACGGGGTGCCGGTTTCCTCACGATGTGTTCCTTCACCGTTTTTGAAGCAAGTGATAATTGTACAATACGCACATGAATCCGAAAAGTCAAAGGTGCTTGCTTTGGGTTCAAATTCGAGACCTATGACTTGAATAGAACGACTGGAATCAATTCAATTTTTTGTAAATTTTGGCCTTCGAAAGTGCCTTTTATGTGCCTTATTGAAATAAAGTATTTGACTTTGACTTTGGCAGTCTGACGGTCACACCACTAGGCTATCACTGCGCATCATCAAAAGCAATCAGTAAAAGAACATTAATCAATTTATTGAAGCGGTTTTTCTTTTTTTCGCATTAGATAAATGTGAAAGTAAAGTCTCTCTGTCCGTCTAGCCACGGTAACACATTAAAACAGCTGAATCGATTTTGATGAAAAACAAAGTGTTGAGTTGGCATTTTGGCAACAGTGAACATAAAAAAAATCATTGCTTTTTTTAATTATGAGCCATTAATTTTATAAGAACTTAAGGTTTATATGTAAAAAATGTATTTTGGTTGTTTTTGGTGATTTAAAGGTTCTCTGATAAGACATTAATGTCAAAGATAAGAGCACTGTTTATACCATTTTTTTATTAGTTTATTTATTTATCTATCAGTAGGTAGTTTGTACAATCAAGTAATCGAGTAATACTACACCACACCCACTTCTGTTTCTTACCTGACTTCCCGTGTTCAATACTTATGCTCTGCTCATAATAAAAATCTTCGTCCCACCAACAATCGTCTTCTACGATGTCCTTCTCACCGCTCTGGTTTTATTAATTCTTCTTTCTTGGTCCAGGCTGTCTTTCTTTGGAATGCGCTCCCTCTGAACACCAGGATGGCAACCAGTCGATTATCTTTCAAAGTAAAGGCACGTGAACATAAATTCATAAGAAATTTGCAGAATCATCCCAGCGCTGATTTGCTGGATTCGTTTTCTCCTCTACCTATCGTTATTTCTCCTGACTAGTTTATTTTGTTTATATGTATCTATGTATTAGTATTTATTCCTTTTCGAGTTATCTATCAATTTATTATTTATACAGATAGTTAGTTAGTCTTATAATTTAGTACCTAATGTAAATAGTTAGCTGTGTTAAAACTGTAAAATAAAAATGTAGATCTATAAAAGTAAATTATATTTCTATCAATTATGTTGCACCTACCATGTTTTGTCTCTGCATCATCCTAAGGTTGACTTGCAGAAAATGCCACAGGCATTAAGTCAGCCTTTGTACAGTATTTTTATTACTTGTGCATAAAGTTTTAATAAATAAATAATACTAATGTATATTAATCTTGGAGAAAGACGAAGTATTTATTTTAAAAAAATCACGTTAATAGTGTATATAGATCTACGATGCGTGACATAAGACTAAACCTGCTCGATAACGAGGTGCCAGCAGTTGTTGCAGCTGAGCACTTAGCTTTAAATTCTCCGACTAATAATCATGATCAAAACTTTGATCCAGCCCGTCCCATCCTTGATGTCCTCCCTCCGGTTGACGCCCTAGCCGAGGTTTGTCCCCCACAGGGGGTGCCCTTAGCGAGCGTTCACCTAGTTTTAATTAGCATAGTTGATAACCCCTGGCTGGAGGTTTTAAGTGTAGTAGCTTAAGGCACCCACAGGAAAGCCCGTTTAAGTAGTCATGATCTCAGAGGTCAACTACGAGATGACCTACCTAACAAAAAAAAAAAACGTAAGACTAAATCATAACTACATCAATTTATTTTCGGTCCGATTCCAGTCGATTGCTGCCACGATCACTTAGGTCAACATATACTAGTAAAGATCGTACTTAGGGCTTAGTGTGTCGCCGTGTGTACTTATGTAATAACAACTCAATTATTTCGCCAACAACGTGAGAATAAGGGGATATATTCAGTCTGTTTTGTTGAAGTATTCATTTGTTTATGTAATATTATGTATGAGAGAATGTATTGATTTGTATGTTGAGTGACATTTGTCACGAAATGTTAGGCGACAGTTAGATTACTATTTCATTGTGATAATGGATTGATGACATGTCTGTGGACTATAAAAAATACATTTCAATTTGTGTTTACTAGTAGCGCGATTACATTTTTTAAGGCCCCATAACCAAAGGCTGCCAACAGAACCCATTTTAGGGTTCCGTAACTCAAAAGGAAAAAACGGAACCCTTATAGGTTCGATTCGATGTCCGTCCGTCAGTCTGTTAAGACCCTTTTTCTCGAGAACGCGTGAAGGTATCAAGTTGAAATTAATACCAAATACGTAGGTCTATGATTCCTTGGAGCTTAAAAAAATCAAGCTAGGTCAGCGCAAGAATAAAATATGGCCATGCGACATACTTTGATACTCGCAAATAAATCAAAACCTATACGGGGTACTTCCCATTGGCTTAGAATCGCGAAGGTCTCACAGCACATGTAAAGAAAAAGTTCAAAAATCGCTAATTTGTAGTTTTAGTTTTTACGATTACAAACATACATTTGCAGTTGGAGAATTTACCGTGACGTATATCGACGTAATGGAGAATATGTTTTTCAACAACAATGTTAATTTTGTTTTTGGGATAAATTCATCCCAACTACGGAACCTTTTTTAAAGACTACGGTACGGTCGCGTCCTATCGGCTCCGCGACTGTTGGGCGAATACGCAATTACCTACGATAATGACTTATTTATTATTTAGGTAAACGATCGTGTATTGGCTCGACAGTCGCGACTTGATTGTTCGCGCAATTATGTCATATTCATATAAACGCGCGACAATTGTTTTCGGTTAAGACGCAGGGTACGCCGTCTGGCTGTCTGTCAAGACTTCACAAGGCTTTATTTACGAAATAATGGTTTCATTGTAACAATTTATGCTCATTATTATTTTATTTTCTTATTTAGGTACTTAAGTATGTATTATTGAATTTGTGTGTTGACTTGCTTTTCTTTTCATTGTTTTTGTTTTAATTTTCTTAGGTTTTTCAAACTTTTGCTTTACCAATAATATCTTGACTCTACTGTTTTGTAAATTAACATGTTTCTATCTAAGAGAACCGGGTGATCTGTAACACAGGACCTTGCTACCTCAGACACCTTTCTCTATTTAAGATTGTGCATTTTATTAACCAGTGCCCGTATTATGATGTTGAGATTAATAAAGATTAATTAAGTCAGCAAATCATTCTCGCAAAACCTTTGTTGGGCTAGACTTAGAATTTTGATACAGACATTAAATGAACACGTGCTGAGAATTTTACCACTCAAAAGCTCGCAAATGGACAACAAAAGTCACATAAAACTAAACTATTTGCATACAAAATTATAATTTAAAAGTTGAACTTTAATTAAGCATGTTTATGCCAAAATTATGCGCGTGCCATGTTTTCGTGAAATTCTCTTGTGCCGAAAATGTTAGCTGTGTGTAAAAACAGTGAAATTTATCCTGGCAGGCAACCAAAGAATAAGCAGGTCCAGAAGGTTAGTTCCATACAAAAAGCGAAAACGCACGCACACATAGACACGATTTGCGTACAGCGAGTGCAAACGCACTCGCGACTGGCATTTGTTTGAGATCGCCGCACGTAAAATATCAACAACGATACGCGATAAATACACACACTAACTTAAGTATACAAATATTAACTTTAATCTCAACTAATCTAAGTAGATTTTTCAATGAAAAAACTATCGATAAACGTCATAAAATCATTTTAGTTGCAATGGAAACTGAACCATACGCAATTAAGTTAAAGTTTTTAATTCCAAAGCATGTAATTTATCTTTTCACTTTGTCTTTGTGTGCGCCTGTGTTCGCTCGTTGAATGGAGCAGACCTTCTGTAGATACTATCCTGGCTAAGCAACTGTTCGCATTAATTACTCGCGAGGATTCCTCTTAAGCATCTGTGAAACTCTGAAGAGAGTGACATGAATTAAATTTTATATCTACTTAGCAATTTAATTCTCTACGTCAGAGAAATGTGATGTAACCGTGCCTTTTGCGTTCGTCAACGAAGTCCATGTTTGCTTTGCGACTTTAACCTTTGTGAAGACACGGCGGGAACGACGCGGGTTCAGAACGGATTCCGCGCGTTTCTTAATATGAGCATCTTCATACAGGGTGGCAGGGACATCAACATGATTCTGAACGGGGGGTTCAGAATCATGTACTGAATCTTTCTGGGGGGTTCTGAACCGAAGAAAAATTTCAACTCAGGGGCGTTCAAAATCATGTACTGAATCCATGGTAAGAGTTTTCGCGTCGAAGTTCCTGCCACCCTGTATATTCGTTCAGATGCAAGAAATTACTGTCAAGCGTATCTAAACGAGCACTTAACATATTATGTCTGGCTAGTGTTGCTAGAGTTTACAAAGCCATTATCATTATTAGTGACGAAAGACGTCTACTGCTGGACATACGATCCACTAATGATTACCAAATCGACCGGTTCTATGCTGTCCGCATCCAACTGATTCCCTTGCCTATGTTCACAAGTTTGTTGTTCCACCTTATCGACCTACCGAAAGTCGTACTGAGTGGTAGTTTTTTTTTTAAATCTGATTAAGACCAGGCACTCCAAAGATAATTTCCACTATGTGGTAAACGCTAACACATCAGTAATAAGAAGAGAGAATGAAGTAATAATTGATCTAGAGAAAAAATATCTTATATCTGGATAATAAACTATATTTTCCTACTGTCAGTATTTATTTTAGATATAAAAGCCGAGAAATCTTGTTTTTGTTTCAAATAATCTTTCAAAAAGACATGATTTTCCAATGAAAATGTTCCAATTACGTAACAGTCTTTTATATGGAAAGAAAAAGATCCAATAAATCATATACTAAAGTTCCATTTTGATTGTATGCGTGACTTTTTCAGAATATTAATGCAAATTAACATATAGTTTAGGGAGCCTCTTCTTAATTTCATCCCCTAAAATTGAAACGATACTTTATTTTAAGACGTTCTTAAAACTTTATTTGGCGGGACAAAGAAGGCTTTGAGACTTAACAGCGACTTAAACTTGAGTATTTGGCCGCTTGTGTCTGAACTGTGTATCGTCACAATATCAAAGTAACCCGTTGTGATTCGTTGACCAATAAGGGAGAGGTAGAGAAGGAAGAGACACCAAAATAATTAAAAGTTACCGGTTCCGGAATTCCGGAATCAGATCTCCAGTGTTGGAACTCAGTTCTGGAATACGGTAGTTGCCTAGGTAAAAAAAAAGTAATTCTATTTAGTCCATCTTTCAGATAATAAAAAAATATTCGACAAGTATTTTTTGCTTTATCATATTAATCAAAAATAACTTAGAAAACACGCATTAAAGTTGGGGAGTGGGGGCTCGCTTCACAACTCAGTATTCAATCTAGCAAGGCTTGACGTCATGCCACATTTTAACTCAATGTATCGCCGTAATCTTTTGATTACGTCAAAAAAAGAAAAAATACGTGTTCAATATTTTTTATTAATCTACAAGAAGAACAAAAAACAAATTCGGACACAGGCCTATAGTGAACCTTCCCATATTGCATGCCCTAGTTGACCTATTTTCAACAACCAATCACGGGTGACATGAGAATCAATGATTTGACAGAATGATATACCTACGGCTTGAAAGGTCACAGTTTGCAGCCGCTACACTAAGTAAGCGATACAATGTGACATTTTCATTTGTGTGTTATTTTCCATGTGTGATCTTCTACCCTTTGCCGTGGGTGTTATGGACACAGTCACATCTAAAGGTCACAATATACACATTGCCACAGTATAATGTATGCCACAGTATATGACGTTATTTAGACAGTTTTTATTATTGTTGTATAAATTTTCAATGATGCACTATGGACATTTTTTATTTTGTTATTTTACTTTTGACATCTTTTATTTTATTAATTAGAATATTAATTTGAATTGTTATCTTACTTTTGACATCTTTTATTTTATTTTATTAATTACTGTATTAATTTGAAATGTTCTATTTAATTTAATGTAACTGCATGATTTCATTGTTTCAAGCTATTATTATTGTATTTGTACGCCTTTCCAGGCAAAACATGTTGAAACTTTATTTTTTTTGAACATACCAACTGTAAACCTACACATGTTTTTGACAAATAAAAAATTATCTTATCTTATCTTATCTTATAAATTAGTTGCAGTACTTATTATATCTACCTAAAAAAGTAAAGTTTTTAACTGTGTCATACATAAGCCTTTTCCGCCTTCTTTTTCTTTTTTGCGTACGCATGTGGCTGCCAGTCACCCGAGCGACTCGGTGACACGCCGCGCAGTGGCGATGCGTGACAAGCGACTGGCCGGTAGCCATGACCACAGTATAAAAAAATAACAGTATAATGTCTCGGCAGTGACCTTGAAATAATTACCTACGGCCGCTCGGTAGATAAATCTTTCGCGTCCGTGAGTAACTGCCGCGCACTTGATACTGTTGCGTGATATAAATTGAGATTTCAAAGCGCGTCATTTCGACCGTTTTCTATGAAGATAGAATACTGTACTTATTTATACTGTGACATTGTCTAGTCTCTTGCCTTTGCGAGACAAAGACTTCTCCTCATGACTATAAATTGCGTGCTAATCATTTCTCATAACTGAAATAATTATTAAGCCCAAGTTGATTCATTATGTTTGTTTTTCAACTGAACACAGTGTTACCTCGAAATGTATATCAAAGGGAATTTCCCAGTATCAATGATTACGTGTAATGTAACTGTTTGTCTAGAGTATTAATTATAATTTCTGCAAACTGCATTTACATTTAATTCAACACCTACAAAGTTTGTGATCCTATGTCAACTATACTATTTCAAATTCTCTGTGTGAATCACAGGTTTCTCGAAACTACAGACAAGGAGGATTCCAATAAGTCGTCGTTAAGTCTGTAGGGCTAAAATATCACTCCGAAATTCGAACGGTGTCTCGTTGTAAAGTGTGCGCTCACTTGAGTGAGGTTCCAAGTGAACTTTACAGAATAGCATAGATTTTTTGAAACTCGGCACATAATTAGCCTGAATCCGAACACAAGAACCTCCGCTGACTCGGTATTGGGTCCCATTGGACCCCAGAAAGACGAAATGCGACACCCTAAATTGATTATGAAATATTTATTATGCTACTCATAAAACTTTATGAATGTGCGTTTATTAACCCATACCATTGGATTGAATTTTGTGAAATGTAAAAACATTTTTCAACATAAAAGATCGTACAGTCCCCGGACTGTTACCGGCCTAAATGACCTACGAAATGAATAGCGGTCCATATCGCTTTGCTACCTACAACTGCAAGAACGTGAAGCGTTCCATTGATGACGTGAGTAGTCTATGCCGTACGTGCGATATAGTGTGCCTACAAGAAACCTGGTTGTTACCACACGATATACCATTTCTTAGCACTATAGATAGCGGTTTTGGATATACTGGGAAATCAGCTGTGAATACGTCGGCGGGCATACTGCGCGGGCGCCCTTACGGCGGAGTGGCAATATTATGGCGGCATAGTGTTTTTCCGATTGTATCAGTGTTGCCGTGTGATAATCCGCGTATTTGTGCCGTTAAAATTATGATGTGTGACCGGGTATTGCTAATGATAAGTATTTATATGCCGACAAATTCCACTGATAATCTCGAACTATTTAAGGACTGTTTAAGTGAACTATGTGCTTTAGTGCTTACTCACGGAATTGAGTCGGTTTTTATTTTAGGGGATTTTAATGCGGACCCTCGTGAATTGTTTTTTAAGGAACTGATAAACTATTGCGATGAGCAGTTTTTGACATGTATTGATGTAGACGTACTAGGTGTAGACTCGGATAATTATTCGTACATTAGTCAAGTATATGGTAAATGTAGCTGGCTGGATCACTGCGTAGTGACGCAAGCAGCTAGGCAATGTGTAACTAGTGTACGAGTGAAACATGATTCCATGGTTTCTGATCATTTACCGCTCATTATTGAGTGTAATTTTAATTTATTGACATCTAAGGTATCTCAAACTACAGAATCAAACAAAAATGTAATTTGGGGTCAGCGAAGTGCCGAACAGATCGCGAAGTACATGTACGAGTGTAATCAATTGTTAGCACTTATAGATTTCCCAGCCGAATTTACTTGTTGTGCTGATTATTATTGTAAAGATTCTGGTCACGGGCATATTCTGGATAGACTGTACTCTGACATCGTCACTGCCCTCTGCACTGCGGCAAAGGTATCAACGGAGGAGGGCCAAGGGGGGGCCAGGCGGCGTGCGAGGGGCTCACGCGTAATTGGGTGGAACAGACATGTCGCCGGTGCTCATAGGGACGCCAGGGCTAGGTTTATTGAATGGGACTTGTGCGGTAGGCCCAAGTCTGGTTCTGTCTATAATGATATGTGTTGTAGTAGACGGGTATTCAAATCAAGATTGAAGTGGTGTCAAGATCACCAAGATCAGATTAGAATGGATGCCCTCGCAGATAAACACCGTCAAGGCGATTTCCGTGGCTTCTGGCAGAGCACTGCCAAAATCAACGTTCGACCTGGAGTTCCTGCGAGCGTCGGAGGGGTGAGTGATCCTAAGGGCATTGCCAATCTTTTTAAAGAGCATTTCGCTGTTAATTCGCCGCGTGGTCCAGACAGTGATGTGCTCAATACTGACAGGAGTGGTCATGCTGTTGGAACAAGATTTAGTGCGAAAGAGGTAGCTAGTGTCATAAGGCACATGACTCGAGGAAAATCTCCGGGTCATGATGGACTCAGTATTGAGCACTTCCTGCATGCTGGACCTCACATCTCGCGAGTATTAGCAATGTTCTACTCTCTGTGTATGAGCCACTGCTACTTACCGGATGATTTTATGAAAACCGTGGTAGTGCCGGTAGTTAAAAATAAGACGGGTGACTTAGCTGATACTAATAACTACAGGCCTATCTCTCTCGCTACCACAGCGGCTAAAGTCTTTGATGGTCTGCTTAATGTACAGCTGAACAATAACGTAACTCTCCACTATAACCAGTTCGGGTTTCGTCCGCAGCTATCAACGGAGAGCGCGATACTGTGCCTTAAGCACACCGTCAACTATTACACAAAGAGGAACACGCCGGTGTACGCATGCTTCCTGGACCTCTCCAAGGCTTTCGATTTAGTCCAATATGATGTCCTGTGGAACAAGTTAGACCAGATTAACTTACCGAATGAAATTACAGGCCTATTTCGGTTCTGGTATGGGCATCAAAAGAATTGTGTGAGATGGGAGGGGGCGATGTCAGAGCAATATGAACTTGAATGTGGTGTCAGGCAGGGCGGGTTGACATCTCCTACACTTTTCAACGTGTACATGAATGACCTGATCGTCGCGCTCAGCAACTGCCATGTCGGCTGCCATATTGATGGAGTGTCTGTGAATAATCTCAGTTATGCGGACGACATGGTGTTGCTGAGTGCGTCGGTATGTGGTCTGAGGAGGTTGTTAAAGGTATGTGAGGACTATGCTCGTGATCATGGATTGCGATATAATGTGGCAAAAAGCCAGTTCATGGTTTTTAAAGTAGGTGCAGTGAGTCCCCAGAATGTTCCGTCAGTTAAACTGAACGGGACACCTCTGGAGAGGGTGAATAAATTTAAATATTTGGGACATATTCTTACGCCTGACCTAAATGATAATGAGGATATAGAGAGAGAGTGGAGGTCGCTCTCGATACGAGCCAACATGATAGCCCGCAGGTTTGCTAGGTGTTCAGGGAGGGTGAAGGTGACACTATTTAGAGCGTATTGTACATCCCTGTACACCTGTAGCCTGTGGGCTCGTTACACAAAGAAGTGCTATAGCGACCTACGCGTTCTCTATAATAATGCGTTTAGGATTGTGATGGGGCTGCCTCGGTTCTGCAGCGCCTCGGGTATGTTCGCGGAGGAGCGTACCGCCTGTTTTTACGCGACTATGCGCAGGCGGAGCATCTCTCTGGTACGCAGAGTACGGGCCAGCTCCAACACGGTCCTGGCGATGATTGCTGACAGGCTGGACTGCCCCTACATGCTGCATTGCTGCAGCAGGCATGTTCCGGCAAGGCCGTTTGTCAGGCATTATTAATCCTTGTGTGTCTTTGTATGTATTGTTTTTGATTGTATTATTTTAATTGTATAATTTTAATTGTAATAATGTCTTATTTTATTTTGAATTTTTGACATTTAATATGAATTTTATTGCTATTATTTTATTCTATTGTATTATATTATTAGTGTGATATGTTTTATAAAATTGACTTCTATGGGCCCAGTTACCCGAAATAAATGAATTTTATTTTATTTATTCATTTAAAAAAAAAAAAAACAACTGACTTCCAAAAAAACCACTACAAAGTGAAAAATAACTTTTATTTCGGAAGTCGGTGTCTGGTTTTGAATTTTCGCTTTTTGCCACCGACTTCCGAAGTTATTTTTCACTTTGTAGTGGTTTTTTTGAAAGTAGGTAGGTTGTTTTATTTTAACTGTTTAAAGTTTTTTTCCTCTTTTTAGTTGTGGTACCTACCCCACACAAATTCAAATACCACTATCTGCTATGTAAATAACAGTGACAGGAATTTATCATATCATCCACATACTAAGTGGGAACAAAACGTATTATTGAAGCTAACTCAGAAACCACCTAAAAAAATTAATAAAATTTAAATAATAATAATAATAATAGAGATACAAAGAGAGACTTGCCAGACCAAGAGAGATACAAAATCCCGCAGGGCAGCATGTGGCGAGCTGTTGGGCAGTAGCGACCCCACGGACCCTATCTTCCGGGAGAAGTCTTGTTCCTCACCTCTGGCTTGCCTTTATTGGCCGGCTGGAGTGAACATTGACGAGGAATGGAACTCCCACTTCATTCTTGCCTTTATTGGCTGGCTCGAGTGGAGATTCGCAAGAGCAAATATGCTCGGAGGAAGGAAGTATTCCAGTAAGATGCTGGTAGGGATCTTGACCGTACTTCCGGGATTGTCCTGATAGCCGTGGAATACCTCTCCACTCCTCATAAGCACCTCAGGACATGTTGCCCCCTTGTCGCTTCGACACTTTGTGCTAGCGACCATTTTCGGGTGCCCAGTATTGAGTGTTTATGTCACCCCCTGCCATTCTATCCATGTACATATAAACATTGATCAGGCAGGGGCCATAGTCCTTCCATAGTTCCAGGTAATCAGTCCACTTTAGCCACCCAAACCCATAGTCAAAATATCTTTGTTTCCATATCCTGCAATAATCCTACACCAACCAGGGGTTGTCCTTGGGTGCCCTTGCGTAGTGCGAACAGAGATAGCCGTCGGGTGGTGCCTCAATACTTAAAAATGTCTAAGGGGCCTCTGCGAGTTGGCTTCGGCCCCTCGTACGCCTTCCAAAGGTCCGGGACCCCAGGGTCCCGAGATATGTTAAAGACATTTAAAAATAATAATAATAATAAAATAAATTTATTTCTCTCTCCACAAAGGTTGGCTTACAATTAACATCTTAGGACTAGACAATAAACGTAGACAAAAAAGCTCCTTTGCGAGAGACTGGAGTCCGTACTAGGGAAACCCTGTGTTACGGATCTCCAGGCTCCCAGTGTTTAGGTCATCATTAGGTACATAGCAGAAGTTTAAAGTACAAGCACAATCATTTGAGCTTAGATTATATAATATAATCTAAGCATTTGAGTTTCTATGAAAGAGAAGCATATGAGGGAAAACAGTTAAAAAATAAAAAATTATAACGAAAAGAATACAAAAATAAAATTTAAAAAAAAAAAAATTTTTTTTTTACAAAAAACAAAAAAAAAAAAAAATATAAATACTTAAAACAATTGGTAAAAGACGTTGCGTGTGTGGTGCGAGATGTATGAGTGTACGGTGTACTATGCGGTGTGTGTGTGTGTGGGAGTCTTGTGGGTAAGTGTCATTGTGCGAGGAAAGATGCCTATGTTGTGTGTTGTGTTGTGGGTATGTGTGCGTGCACTGGATCCATCGGCAAGTTACACGATTACGATGTGATGAGAAATAGTTGCTCGGTGGCATCGTAATCCAGCGATTTCAGCCAATTGAATATCTTTCTTTTACAGGACTGTTTAGAAAGGGGGTAAATCGACAAGATTTTGTTTAATTTATTATACAGGTAACTGCCGAGAAACATGAAGTGACGCCGTGAAAATTTTGTATGGAATCGCATTGTCGGGCATACTGCATATTTACGTCGTCTATATTTTAAAGCCGAGGGATCGTAATGAAGCTGAGAATGTTTACGGAGGGTTGCATTTAGTATGTATAATTGTCGTACCGTTAGGACACCAGTAAGTACATACAAGTCTTTAGTTGGATGTAAGTATGGTAAGAAGTGACCCACTTTCAAGACTGCCCTCTGGGCACGCTCCAGCTTCAACATGGATGTTTTATTAGATCCACCCCAAATGGTTATGCAATAGGTAATCAATGATTGAGACAGTGCGAGATATACCATTTTTATAATGTTTGGGTTTGCGACATGGCGAAGGTTTTTAAATATAAAAATTAATTTACGAGTTCTTGAGACAAGAAGATTAATGTGTGGATGGAAGCTAAGCGTGCTGTCTATTATAACTCCCAGGTACCTAATTGTATCCGTCTTATGCAGGGTTGGACATGAGCAAGTAGCAGAATGTGTGGAAAAGCAGTTAGAGGTGTGAGCCGTTATATTATGACCGGAAAGGGTAGAGGTTTTGATAGAAAAGGAGACATGTTTAGTTTTATCCACATTGAGTGTTAATTTGTTGGAAGCTAACCATGCCTGGACCAAATCAAATCCCTGCTGAGCGCAACTGTAAACCTCTTGCCATGTGTCGCCCTGGAACAAGAGCGCCGTGTCATCGGCGAACGAAATAAATGAACCACCAATAAATGAAAATGGGACCATCTCTGATGTATGACCGCTAAACAATGGTGTAATGAAATTATGAAAAAAAAAACAATTAGGGGTGGCACTTCCCGTAAACATAACCGAGGGATGAAAAAAAATCAATGCACATACGGTTATGAGAGGGATATTGATGGATCCCTTAAAAAAAATGTTATTATGTTTCGTTTTTGAGATAATTTATATATATTTTTTTTTGTTATCATGTTAACATATAATATACACAAACATATTTACAACTAACTACTATATATATTATGTACAAGTATGTAAAGGAAAAAGTTAAAAATAAAGACAAGAGCTCATTGGGCGTCAAAAAATTCGTCCGCATCGCTGTCAGCGGGAAAAGTGCCCAAAAGGCTGGCAGCATGGCCACGTTGGATGGCGATGCTGATTCTTTGGCCTAGGAATTGGCCAGCCCTCTGGTCATGTAAAGAGTCGACCAACCACTTGGCGATGTCGCGGAATACTCGGTGAGCACTCGGAACCCATGGCCCTAGTATTTCAACCCCAAACGGCTCAAAAATATAGCTACCAGTAAGGTTGCTATATTTGCGCCGTTTGAGGTTTTCTGCACCTGCAGCAGCCGCCCCGGCACAGCCCGCAGTGCTAGGAAGACGGGATGGCGCAAGGGTGTCGACACAGGTTGCATCCCACACCAAAGGCCTACCCAACTTCCAAGGCATTCTGATCATTCCGTCTGGCCTCTTTCCATCGTCGCGTGCCAAGCCATTGGGTTCTAAAACAGCCCGACGGAGGATGTCATTAATGCTTGCGTGCCGTGCCAACCGACCAGCGCTCTTGCTGCAGGAAAGGCCATGGTGTGCGAGGCGGTCGACAGCTTCACCGCACTGACAGCGATGTGGAGCCCAGCAAGGAGCACCCAGATGCAGACTTGTAGCGAGCCGGAAAGTGGTGTCACCCAGCATAGTGCCTATGTTGGGTGATAATAGAATATTTTCGGTTACAACCGCAGAAATAACTTTGTTTTGCATAGTTTGTTTTTTCGAGAAATAAAATCAATACTGCAAAATATTGATCCCAACTACTGAACCATTTACCGTGGCTGATCCAACTCGCATTTGTACCGGACAAGTGCGAGTTGGATCACCAATTTCTTCCTTACTTAGTCTAGCAGAAAATCTCGTACATTTCCAACTGAGAGAGGAAATGAATGGATAAAATTGGATAAATAAAGTGCTAGCATGCACGATTGGGCTGTGTAGTTTAGTGATAGTAGTTCGGTGGCGGATTAAGTTGCAACTTTAGTGTCGGAGTTATGGAATAACTGCTACTAAGAGTTGGTAGTGTTCTTTACTTACTCATGTATAGATGTTTAAAGGTGACTTACTGCGAAAATAATATTAAATATATGTCGGATCCGGTCATTAGTACGGACACGAAACGAATCGCAAGCGTGCCACTAGCGACATCAAGAGTGATCTATTACACCAAAAAAGGCGCGCTTCTACAGAGTCGTGATGTTTTCGAGGAGGGCATTCAGCTTCTGGTCGCATTGGAGTCAAGACGTCGCGGAACTGTTCTCGATTCGTCGTGCTGTTATTGTGTTAGTTGTAATTTTGTGATCATTGTGTTAATTGGTGATTTTAATAAACGCCGTCGCACCCAGTGTGTGTATAATTTAGCTAGTGTGATTCATTTGATAGTAAATTGTAATGTGATCTGAACTGCAAACTGTTTTTCTATTGCGAATTAACCAATACTACCCACACTACGCCCACAGTAGTTAAAATATCGCTGATAATAACGAGAGTCACATATCCGTCTCCGACATATATTTTTAACATACATACATACATAAACTCACGCCTGCTTCCCATAGGGATAGGCAAAAACTACAGAACGCCACCTGCTACGATCCTTACATACTCCTTTTGCCTCGTTTACGTTCATACATCTGGTCATACACGCACGCCGGTTGCGAGTCCTACGCACCTGGCCTTTCTGAAGAACATCACCAATAAGGTCAATATAAGTCCTCCTAGGGCGTCGCCGACCGGCCTTTCCCTTCACATCAGCCTTGTAAATACATTTTGTTAGTCGCCTTTCATTCATCCTCTCAACATGCCCAAACCATCTCAGTATACCCTTTTCAATTTTTGTCACTACATCTTATATTTAAAATAATATATAATATAATAATAGTATCTACCTTTATAATCTTGATTTTTACATAACTTAGTTATGTTGTTAATCTTTATAAAATATTTTGCGTCTTAACCTTTTCTGTTGACAAGTGTTCTCACAGGCCGAACGGTGCTAGCGAAACATCATTACACCCCTTTCCCCGCGTTTCCCATGTTTATTTATCCTCCCGAATAGCTTCGAGTTTAGGTGCGCCCACGCCGCGCCGTAGAAGGGAATAATTACGTCGGCCAAGCTCAAATCCATAAGTAAGATCGATGTTAAGTTCTGCAGCGGCCTCTCAGACCTAATGTCTCCACTTACAGTATTTCTATTTTCTTAATGTCCCTCGGCAAACTTCGTGTTTCGTCAGTCGTCGGATTTCTATCAGTTGCCCTTTGCACTTGGTGCAGACCGGACGCTCTCTCAATCAACTTGGAAGTATATAGAGTTATTAATACTCTTTTAACTTAATGTAATTTATTTAAAAATGGGAGGAAAGCTGCTAAGTCGCAGGCACGACAGATAGGAAAATAGTTTTACAGCTCTATACAGTTCTTACGGAAATCAAAACAAAACAACAACCGACTGATTCAAGAGCTAATTACGAAGGTGACAGCCAGAGGACTTTAAAGGCTCTTTCAAACAGGCGCGACACAAAGGCACCGCTCGTCGCGCGACGAGCGGTGTCTTTGTGTCGCGTCGCGTGTTGCGCTGGTCTGCACGAGCCTTAAAGAAAACCGAAATTATTTTAAATAAGGTTTTAATTAAGTAAAAACTACAATATAAACTATGCTAATTCCTAGGTCTAGATTCGGACGATGCTAGTACCGAAGTGCCGAAAATGAATTATCTCTAATATTACAATTATATCGATTCTAAACGTGGATACAGTAGGTATTAGCAGATGAAATGAAATGAAATTGTTTATTCTGTAAATATGATATCGAAATCACTTTTACACGTCATAAAAAAAATGGTTAAAAATAAGCTAGATGAGTTCGGCGTTTCCTATCAGACTACTCTGAGAAGAAAGGCCGAAACAAACTCAGAGGTCGCAGTCTCTTTTAAAGTCCAGACATAATCTTGGTCAGGCCATATGAGGACCATGTAGATAAGTGTCTGAAAAGGTCTTTTGAGGAAAGAACCACACAGATTTGAGTGGACCTGTCCAGTCAGTGCAAGCACACTTATCTGAAAGTAGGTGAGCGTTCGACGACACGAGGCGTCGATTCGTTGATTCAGCGAAATGGTGTATTGCGGTTTTGTCAAACATCCGATTAATGCAATTAGGTTATCATTTCGCTATTCGGCTGATTTGTTGTATACAGAGCACGTAACAAGCTAACGCGCTATGCAAAGGCAACCAACAAGAGTCACCTCGTTTGATAAAACAGTATAATTAATAATTAACATCTTGAATACAAACTAAAACAATTCTAAAATTCTCTGAAATATTCGATTTAACGTAACATGATATTTTAAAATACAGAATAAATAATGCATAACTTTAAATCTAAAATCAATGTTTAACAAAATAAATGGATCGTAACCATAGCAAAAGTAACGCCATCTAGTGGTATAAGATGACAGTCACATCCAACGTAAAAATGATTGTCATCATACCCACACAACACTATCTAACAGATTAATGTACTTCAAAAATAAATATTCTATCTTATTTGAACTAAATTCTAACTTGAACCAAAACCAAAAACCGGCCGAAAACATGAAAAACCTGTGCTAGTTAACTTCATAAATTGAATCGTAAATCAAATTACTAATGTTTTTCGCATGAATAACATTCTAACAGACTAAATCATCTGTTACGTTCTATAAAGACCATGTCACCAGGTTATAAGTTATTTAATAGCACTTCTTGATTATTTTCTTCGATGTTATTCTGAATTTCTGTGAAACGAATCGTTATTGGGAAATCAGTAAAAAATCGTGATGTGCACATGGTACAGTTCAGGATGATACAATGTCGCCCATGGGCGCCCGCATTTTTCTAAATATTCATGAAAATTTCTCTAAAAATAATTTTAAAAAATGCCAAGAGAGACCCTCTTGGCATTTTTTTAAAAATTTTTTTCGAAATCATCCTATGGTACTTCTGTATTTTTTTTTTAAACACTGTTTATATTTTTCAGCAAAAAATGTTTTCACCTCCGTTTTTTTTTGCATAGTCGACTAATTTTAATAAAAATGTTAGTTAATCCGATAAAATAACTCTTAAGCTTTTAGAAATAATTAACAGAATCCAAATCGAGCCAATAACATCGGAGATATCGAAAACGCTACTCAAAACATAAAAAAATTAATAACATGAAAAATATCAAACATAAAGTTATTTTTCGATATTTTTTTATGAATATTCAGAAAAATACACATGCTGATGGGCAACATTGTATAAGGCTTAAATATAATAATTGGTGAAATTAAAAATATGGTTACCACCTACTTACTTTCGCATGGCCACGCAGGCTCGATGAATAATTTGCAAAGAAAAAAAATACTGAACTTAACTTAGGTATCGATAATATTTCAATTTAAATTCAAATCAAATATGCCAATCATCAAACTGAGCAATGAAGAGTTCTCCAATTTTCTCTAAAGAACATAACAATAAAACTGGCCAGTACATAACCGGATGCCATAAAATATTAACTGTTTACCTATTGACATCCACTGACCTTGGCAAGAGAGCCATATTGAAGTATGAGACCCTAGACATTACCTCAGGATTTGAACACGTCATAAAAATTGATAAGGACATCGACCGTGTGTGGTCCAAGTAATAAGCAACATTTCGTTTTTTAAATATCTTACAGTCTGAATGTCAACTTTCCACATTTTAGAGACTATAGATAGTGCAATCCACGAAGACGCGCCCCACTCCACGATTACTGTACTGTAAGCTGAACTCTAATACGGCGCGGAGCGGAGTGGGGCGCGTCTTCGTGGATTGCACTATCTATACCCATGGCATATTCATATTCATTTATTTGCATTCTACAAGGTAAAAAAAGATGTTAACAAAAGGCTTAAAGCGAAGAGCCGATGTAGACCCTGTCAGAGCACAGCAAAAATTATTATAAGATAAAAAAAACAATCTGCCTAGCCTCTTCCCAACTACGTTGGGGTCGGTTTCCAGTCTAACCGGATGCAACTGAATACCAGTATTTTACATGGAGCGACTGCCTATCTGACCTCCACAACCCAGTAACTGGGTAATACGATACCCCTTACTTACTGGTTGTCAGACTTTCGGGCTTCTGACGACCCGTAACGACTGTCAAAGATCCACGAATGACAGCCGGGACCAACGGCTTAACGTGCTTTCCGAGGCACGGAAGAGTCTCGGTATGTAGAAATGGGCACCTATCCACGGACCAACCCCGGCAAGCGTAGCTTAACCTGACAGATCGACCCGAGTGGCTGTTAGTACTTAGGCACGAGCTCCTCATTATTAGATACATAGCTATTAATTAAAGTTAAAATCCAAGTCGCAAAAAAATAAAAATAAAGTTATACATGAAAACTGAATTATTACATTCGCATAACAAGTCAATAACAGTAACATAAATAATTCTATTATTGGTAAATAGGTAGCTATTTCCTTAAAATAATATTATTGTGTTTAGTTAAGTTATATTTAAGGTGAGATCATATTTAAGGTTACAAATTTTACGTAGGTATATCACATGACTCCGCTTGCAAAATAGTTAGTAATTTTCTTTCTCAGATAGCTAGTGAGTAGAGGAGCTCGTGGCTAAGTAATAACAGCCGCACGGTTCAATCCATCAGGTTAAGCTACACTTGCCGAGGTTGGCCTATGGATGGGTGACCATCTTAACATACCGAGACTCCTCCGTGCCTCGGAAAGCACGTTAAGCCGTTGGTCCCGGCTGTCATTCGTGGATCTTTAACAGTCGTTACTTCTCGTCAGAA
The DNA here is from genome assembly GCA_949152395.1 of Agrochola litura. Lineage (NCBI taxonomy): Eukaryota > Metazoa > Arthropoda > Insecta > Lepidoptera > Noctuidae > Agrochola > Agrochola litura. The sequence goes on along the minus strand of OX424517.1, from coordinate 9,643,232 downwards.
GCCCAAAAGTCTGACAACCAGTCTTATCAAGAGGTATCGTATTACTCAGTTACTGGGTTGTAGAGGTTAGATAGGCAGTCGCTCCATGTAAAATACTGGTATTCGGTTAGACTGGAAGCCGACCCCAACATAGTTGGGAAAAAGCTAGGCAGATTGATCGAGATAGCTAGTGACCACTTTTGGTTTTGAATTTTCGGTTTTTGCCACCGACTTCCGAAATTAAAGATATTTTTCACTTTGTAGCGTTTTTTTTTGGAAGTTGGTTGTTTTTTTTTTTAAAGATTTTATTTTCACTTTTAAGTTGTGGTATTTACCCCACACAAATTCGAATACCATTACCTGCTATGTAAATAACAGTGACAGGAACTTAACATATCATCCAGGTACCTACTAAGTGGGAAAAAATACGTAATATTGAAGCTAACTTAAAAACTACCCAAGCAAAGTTATAAAAAATTATATGGGACCACCTTTGAAGTATGACTTTCAAACAAAAACAAAAAATTGAAATCAATTCATAATTGGCGGAGTAATTGCGTAACAAACATACAAAAAACTTCTCAAAATAGTCAGTTTTATTGCAAATTCTTGATGCAAGACATCTCACATTCCATTCCTTCATTCTCCTCTCCACGATCACTCCGTCATCATTTTGAACTGAAAGTCTAAAAAGATATTCACTTTTTAATTAGTGGCCATGACCTTAACCTTCACGATTCTCAAACAAATCTTCCTTAAAATGCTTCTTCCTTATTGAGTCTACCTTCTTTAAGTCTTCCCTAAATTCAATATGCAAATATCCCACACAAAATATTGGTTCGACCCCGCTGTTCTTATATTGCTTAAGTCTACAGTACCGGGAATTACCTTTACTGGAATTACGATAGGCTATTGGGAAAACCTTTTTTCGTACCCTATAATAGTTGAATTAAAATTGATGAGGGATTTACTGGTATACAGGCTGACTGGTTAAACTAGGGACATATTGAAGAAAGTGTAGATATTGGTATTTTCGTAACCATAAGGTCGCGCGCACTTTGGATGGATGCGTTTTCGTACGAATTACACTCGTGCGTAGGTACACGTATGACCATGGTCGTACGAATTGAGTGCGTACACTCTGGATACGTTTTTCTCCGACAAATATAACAAATCCCAACAAGTTCGGATTGGTTTCGGACGTCGGAACTATACGTACGTAAATGTACGACTAAGGACTCCCACACAAAACTGCCTCCTTTAAAATCCTCCGTGTCTCGTAAAGTACACTAAAGGTCATAGCATACATATCAACTCGGAAGTGGATCGTCACCGTATCGCCGCGGTTCGTGAGCTTGTCCCGAGGCGAGGCGATTACGTTACGATTCCGATTAGTGTGCGTCGCAGTAGGGAGTTTCATACAAAGAATACTGAATGGCTCGAGTTGATACGGTGACGATTTCTTTCCGAGTTGACATGTGTGCTATTTCCTTAAGCCGTTGGTCCCGGCTATCTTTCGTAAATCTTTGTCAGTCGATACAGGTAGCCCGAAATCGGACAACCAGCCTTACCAAGGAGTATCGTGTTACCCAGTAACTGGGTTTTGGAGGTCTGATAGGCAGTCGCTTCATGTATAATACTGGTATTCAGCTGTATCCGGTTGGACTGGAAGCCGACCCCACATAGTTGGGGAAATATATATTTATATATATAATTGGGGTATGTTATGGGGTTTGGTTTCCGCACTTAGTCCTTCAGGTGGACCCATATCCCGTCCCCATAGTAAAATACGTAACTACGTAAATAAAGTAACTGAAATAGACTAGCTTCGCGGTATCTACATCAGTAAATTGACGGATTTTTCTCACAGCATGTGCTGCTGAACTTAGCCGTCCTGCAAGAGATGTTAAATGAAAACCCCAGAGATGTTGAATGACTGTTGGTTGCGATGAAGTTCGAAAGGGAGATCGTGGCCCCCGGCAATATAGCAACTGAAGGAACACGGGTGGGTTTTAGTCAGTAAGAGTCCGACACGCTCAGAGCGGGAGAACTTATTTGATAATCTCCCACCCAAAAAAAAAAAAGAGATGTTAAATGACATAAGTACAATACCTACGCGGTCAAAATGTATGGAAATGTTGTTTTTTTTTATAAAATAACCGACGAAAAATATCAACGCTGGGGTTTCAGAATCATGTACTGAATTCATGGTAACAGTTTTCACGTCGATGTCCCTGCCACCCTGTATGGTGTTCTATTAATAACTTCTATAATTTGAGTATATAAAGAAAGAAAGAAAAGAAAGAAAAAACGTTTATTTGCGGTAAAAAAAATATTACATTACAAAAATGAGAGAAAGTTGGGGGATGCATGCGTCACATCCAAGCAAATCGGCTATCGCTCAGCATTATGCTACGACCCTGTGCAAGACAGATCCCCGGCGTTGGTTTTCAGCGATAGCTGGCGCCGACGTAATGACGTCGACCGGTGCAGCAAACAAATATTAAGACGCTGTACCATTACAGCGTACTTAAAGAAAAATAATTTATTAAAATTAAAATGTGATGCAACTAAATACACAATTGATATATAACTGATATCCCTCGTTTTACCATTGATACTGTACATTGTCTAACAATTAAGCTTATCGGTTTTCTTTCCAAATTTCGATACAGAAAAGCAATCTTTTCTGTAGGATTAAAGGGAGATAGTTATTGTAATCTTTTTTGTGGCGAGGAAAAGGTTTGATCTTGTAGATCTATGGAATAAATGGCTGTTGAATTGATAGGTTGAACTTTACTTGATTGGTTGGCGATCATCTTATTTATTGAGACTTTTCTACGTGAATTATTGAGTTTATCAGTTAGAAAATTGCCAGTACATTTCGGGGTCTGAATTTGTGTCCGGTTGATGGCAATGGACTCAACCATAACTGCCAATATATTTTACTGTATGAGATTTTAGCCAATCCAGTTGAACGATACATACCGGTCAAAATCATAACCCTCCTTTTTGCTTAGCCGTTCAAAATAATCAAATATACAAGGTGCCGTGTGCATCTCAAGGTTGCACCAAATAGGAGTCCAGCTCAGCATGTGTCAGGCAAATATGCCTTTTTTTTTTTTTTTTTGAGTGGGAAATTATCAAATAACTTCTCCCGCTCTGGGTGGAGCGGAAGGGCGTGTCAGACTCTTACTGACTAAAACCCACCCGTGTTCCTTCGGTTGCCCTGTTGCCGGGGGCCACGATGTCCCCATCGGTTTTCTTCGAACCCCCGGCAGGCATTGGCCCTAACGGACCCCGTCAATTCTGCTGACATCTCTTTGAGGCGCGCGTGGAACACAACGCGCCGTCGACCCGGGCTTGGTCCTTATCGGACGGCGAGCTACCCATTGCTCACCGTCCGCAAGCCCGCGCCTACGGTGGCCGGAAATCGGCTCGCGATTCCCGCCCCGGGCGTCTCCTCCTGCGGCGGTTAGGGGCGTGAGGGCGCGAAATTTGCCTCTCCCTCACGCGTTCCGCCTCCTCCTTCGCGAGCATTACCGCTTCGCAGAAGGAGGTGACGGCCTGCCATTTCCTCTCGCTCCGTACCATGGCCTGAACCAGGGCCGGACGCGAGAGATCACCGCCGCCGATCGCCTCCACGAGGACACGGCGTTGCTCCGCCCAAGCCGGGCAGACCTCCACCGTATGCTCCACCGTGTCCTCAGGCCGATCCACACAATGGTGACACCCGGGTGTTTCCTCCCGCCTTATCCTGAACAGGTACCTCCCGAAGCACCCGTGTCCGGTGAGGACCTGCGTCAGGCGGAAGGTGAGGAAGGCAAATATGCCTGACGCTAATATTCTGCTGGATCCTTGCAGTGACATATGGACGTCGAGCAGTCTTTAACAATACAATTACCCATTATCATCATCATTACAGTCGAAAGACGTCCACTGCTGGACAAAGGCCTCCCCACTTTGACCGATTCTGTGCTTCCCGCATCCAGCAGATTCCTGCGGCCTTCACAACGTCATCGGTCCATCTTGTGGGAGGCCTTCCAACGCTTCGTCTTCTGGTTCGCGGTCGCCACTCCAGAACCTTTCGGCCCCATCGGCCATCTGTTCCACGAGCAATATGCCCTGTCCATTGCCACTTAAGTTTGAAAATTCTTCGAGCTATGTCGGTTACCTTGGTTGTCCTGTGGATCTTTTTATTTCTGATTCGCGTAGGGAAACTCCAAGCATGGCTCTCCATTGCCCTTTGGGTGACTTGCCACGTGCGTGTTGCCAGTGATGGATGACCTATGGCACTGAAGCGTGGTCGCTCACAATGGGCCTAATCAAAAGGCTAATTATATACCCTCTTCTATATTATTTCATGCCTTCCCACTTTCTAATTACGTCACAAATTCGTCTCATCTCAACAGATGTCTTCTTAACGAGCATTCAACTGGGACAGTTAATTAACAGCATCATTATAAGATGCTTAAAACTTTTGTCGTGACAAAAGTAATAAGTAGCCTGTATGTTAGGCCTTTTCCTTTTGAGAGTGAAGTTGGGACTTTATGTCGTTGAGTTAAGGTTGGAAGTCAATGCTTTGTTTTGTATAATTAGGTTTATTTAATACGTAATGTAGATGTGTTTTTTTGTTGAAGTTGTTTAAGCAGGCCCGTACTTTTAGTATAATAAAGTCCATGTTAACTTTATTATCTTAACTAATATTACATTTAATGTGAAGGTGAGTTTGTTTGTTTGTTACGCTTTAACGCTAAAACGGTTGTACGGAGTTGAATAAAATTTGGCACATGGGTAGACCAAAACAATCGCTGTTCTCTGTGACTTCGTCTGCGATCGTGGATAAAAAGGTGGTGGAAGTCAGATAGGCAGTCGCACCATGGTACTGGTATTCGGTTAGACTGGAAGCCGACCCTAACATAGTTGGGAAATTTTTGACATTAAAAGCGCAAATTTCTCATAAATTCTTTCAGAAATATTCTTCACATAAATACCATTGTTATTAACTCCATTGTAATGCGTCTGCGATATTACCCTCTATTTTATTTATCTTCTATTTGTCAACACACGTCAACATGCCCCATTCATTGTTTGATTCATTGCATGCATTCATTTGTTAACAAATATTCTCTGTAATTAATTTAATTCTGCTTTTCATTGATATTCTTTTTTTTTTTCGTTTGAACCGTAAAATTAATAACACTTTCAAAATTTTACACACATGTGATAAAGGTTTTAGAATTTCAGTACTAGAGGGTTTAGAAATTGTTAAAAACTGGCCAAGTACGTGTTGGACGATGAAGGGTTCCGTGGTTGGGATGAATTTATTCCAAGAACAAACTTAATATTGTAGTTGAAAAACATGTTCTCCACATGCATTCCATTTCTCCATACATTCCAACAGCAAATGTAAGTTTGTACGTACATTATTGAGAGATTTAACATGTTATTTTATATATATAGGTTTCCTGTAATCTAAGAGTAAAAAAAATTCTCTGTATTTTTTATTAAAAATTTTAGGCTCAGTAGTTTCGGAGTTATAATGGTCAATTATCATGGATTTTCTTAAATATTTATTTAAAAAAATATATACTTGAGATTGTCACAAAAAGCCCTTTCATATGATATGTCACACAGTACAGTTTTCAAAACTGCTTTTTTTTAATTTCTCACTTTGCCCGCGAAAAGTGACCCCATATTCAAAATTCATTTATCAAAGTTACACGTCCGTGTTTGGGTCACATAAATACCTATATTATGTGTACCAAATTTCAACTTAATTGGTTTAAGTAAATTTAAGTAAATTGGCTGTGACAGACGGACAGACAGACTGACAGACCGACAGACAGACAAACAGATTGACAGACCGACAGACAGACACACGAGTGATCCTATAAGGGTTCCGTTTTTTCCTTTTGAGGTACGGAACCCTAAAAATAATACAGGAAACGTTACACTGTTGAACGAATTAAATACGAGTCAACTGCGAGATGCCCTAATAAAATAAGAAATTAAAAAAAAAGCGCTATGGCTCACTCTGCGTTCAGCGCTTGGTGTGGCAACACGCCGTGTTCGGGATCGCGACAAGTCAATCGCCATCCTGAGGATGCTTGGTTGAGAGGTGAAACACGTGTCGATTTCTTTCAGGGTTTTTTATGGCATTTATATTTACATCCACGTCTATTTTATTTTATAATGGATTTCCGCAAGGTCACGCCTGAATAAATTAACTATCATAACTAACTGTAAAATTATAATTTATTATTCAGAGTATTTCAGTACCCATCTATAAATAACTTTTTAAACCAGTGGCGTTTTTTTTATTTCTAGTCGTATTTTTTATCCAGTTTTTTTTCCTTTTACCCGATATACCAGACTCGCCCAATTTTAGTTTTTAAATCTGATGTTTAAAAGCACTACTCGACCCAGTCAGTTAAAAAAGGGAGTCTGTATTTTCAACAATCTGAAGACATAGCTTCTAATGAGGTTGGAAAGTCTGTGGGCACATAACCTCAATAGAAATTTATGTATCGGGGTTTTAAGAGCGTGTCTAGGCACATAGGTACTTTCAGTCTAAAAGCCTCGCTGGGTCTGCCTAACTCAATTGAATTCCTGCCTGTGAGTCTATAATAGTCTACATGATCGTATTTTGTCTGTGGTGGTCCTTTTAGTAACGGTTGAAAGGTAGCAATTTGGCTTGTGTATGTGTCAAACGTGCAAGGTTTGTGAGGATATTGTCATCAATATGCAAGTTGAACTATGTAGGTCGAATTTTGAAGTTACGATTAAAGAAACTTTCCCCACAGCATATCCCATACCCACCACCACCACTGGCATACCTCTGCCCATGGGCACCGGGAGCTGGGTGCAAGAGGGTGAAAAGAAAGAAGACGGATTTTTTTTTTATTCTGCACAAAGTAGTTAGGGTGCACTTGCAACTCATCATATCCCTAGCCTTTTCCCAACTATGTTGGGGTCGGATTCCAGTCTAACCGAATGCAGCTGAATACCAGTATTTTACATGGAGCGACTGCTTATCTGACCTCCACAACCTAGTTACTAGGTAACACGATACCCCTTGGTAAGACTGGTTGTCAGACTTTTTGGGCTTCCAACTACCCGTAACAAAGATCTGCAAATGACAGCCAGGACCAACGGCTTAACGTGCTTTCCGATGCACGGAGGGGTCTTGGTATGTAAAAATGGTCACCCATCCACAGACCAACCGCGGCAAGCGTAGCTTAACCTGGTCGATCGACCCGTGCAGCTGTTGTTACTTAGCCACAAGGCCCCACCCCACTTGCAAAACCTTGGCTTAAAAATAAAATATTGGTGTAAAACAGTCAGAACTAAAGAAATATCCGAAAACGCCTGACACAATAATAGAGACCTTAACCCATTCGACGCGAGATCCTAAAAGCGAGATGCAAAAATTATCGAGCTCACTTCGTTCGCTCTTGAATCCTAAATTCTCTTACTTGTTAAGCTTTTCTGCATAAGTCGACAAAGATAAACAAACGTTAACCTAACATATCCAAGGTGAAGTGCAAAACTGATCGAGCTAGTCCGAAAGGGAGATTCAGAACACGGGTGGGTTTTAGTCAGTAAGAGTCTGATACGCCCTCCCACTCCGCCCAGAGCGAGAGGAGTTATTTGATAATTTCCAACCCAAAAAAAGGTTCGTGTAGCTGAAGATGCACCCTCCTGAAAATAAACCTCCCGGCACTCATGCCTCTGTCTTACCATTCGGGGATAACAGGAATGATTTTATGTTATTTTGTGTTATGTTTTATTTTATTTCTCGAAAGAATTACAAATTCATTTACAAGAAAATAATAATAGGTTTAGCAATATTATGTACGTGGCTTAAAACAAAATATTGCTGTATTTTGTTACGTCATTAGGAACCACCGGATACTTCTAATGGCGCATCCACACATGCCGGCGGCACGGCCGGCGGCACGGCCGGCGGCACGGCCGGCGGCACGGCCGGCGGCCAACCCGGCGGCACGCGCAACTTTTTTCTACTCAGCGACAAGGCAGCCTGAAAGCCGGCGGCAAACCCGGCGGCATAAGCCGGTGGCATGTGTGGATACGCCATAACGTGCACGTCTTTCTACATTGTTCTCACATGTATCATTTCAACATGAATGATGTAAACAATATTTTGTAAAAAAAATATATTTTAAAAGAGTGTCCGTGGAGTTTCTTGCGCGTTCTTCTTCATAGGTACCTACTACTCTTTGGAATGCTTCATCTTTCTGACTGAACGACTCCTTGACAGTTCAAAAATGTAAATGGTTTAATTTGCTTTGAGTTTGAGTTTGACTTACTTAACATTTTGAGGTTGAATATATTACTTAGACTTAATAGTTAATAGTTTTGGCATACCAAACACTGCTTGGGCATTACAATGAATTTCATTCCTGCATGCAAGATTTTTTTGCAATGAGAAAAAGTTCATTTAGGTACACACGACCTTTTGAAGTAAATCTTGCAAGTGGCTACCATTAATCTAAAAACATTATTTGATATATTTGCCTTTTCTACAATAATAATCAGCCTGCAATGCTCCCATTGCTGGGAAACAGGCCATCTCACTTAGAGAGGGAGTGGGCCGTAATCCAGCACGCGGGCCCAGTGCGGATTGGTGAATTATTCTTCGGTTTGTTTTAAACAGAAAAACCGAAAGGTATTTTTCCGATCTACGAATTAAATCAATGGAACAACATACTTGACACTTTGCTGGCGACCAATTAAACCGAAGAACCTGTTACAGAACAGGCCCTTTTGTTGGTATTTTTAATGTTATTGAAGAACAATAGTTGCATTGTTTCACAGCCCTACACTTATTTTCTTTGTTTTAATTACAATCTCGTTGCAAGGTTTCTATTGGCAATCAATACTCTTGAAAAGCTTTGGTAGTCGTTCAAAAAAACAACTTCAAAGTATTGAGAGAGAAAGGTCCTGAAGTCACTATAACAATACAATGGCCTTCGACTCCGTCAATCATGAAGTATTGTTAAATAAATTAGAAGCGTATGGAATACGGGGAAACGCAAGAGATCTCATAAAATCATATTTAAGTAACAGAGAACAACAAACTGAAATATCTAGTATTTCACATATCACAAAAGTCGAAAAGAAGCACTTGTCAACACCAATAAATGTCTGCAAAGGTGTACCACAAGGGAGTATTCTAGGTCCTCTGCTCTTTATTATTTATATTAACGACCTCCCCAAATCCATCAAATCTTTCATGGTTCTATATGCTGACGAGTACTGCAATAGTTGTATGTGAAGACCCTACGGCACATGAACATGAAATGAACGATACGCTATCATCTATAGTTAACTGGCTAAATTTAAATGAACTTAAAAATAAACCTAACTGAAACATTTATAATGACTTTCAAAAATAAAAATTCAAAATTAAGTCAATTTAATATAAACTATGACCAAATAAACATTGAAAAAATAAAAACTATAAAATTTCTTGGACTACACATAGACTCAGACATGACATGGAGGACGCATATTGAACAAGTATGTACAAAACTAAGTCGATATTCATATGCCATCTATATGCTTCGTAAAATCGTAAATCAAAGTGCACTTCTATTAGCTTATCACGCTTACGTTGGTTCGACACTAAGGTATGGTATAATTTCCCACCCCAAAAAAAAAAAAAAAAAAAAAAAAAAAGGTATGGTATAATGTTTTGGGGGAATGCCACTGAGAGAAAAACTGTCTTCAAAGCCCAAAAGAAATGTATCCGGGCAATATGTGCATTAAAACCTACAGAAACCACATTTTATAAATTTAAAAATATTGACATTCCCATCGCTGTATATCTATGAACTAGCATTAGACATTAGAAATAATATAACCAAATATGAGACGCTAAAAAGTACCAGACTTGCCAGTACACTTCGTGTAATACGCCATAGAACGGTTATGTTTGACAAGAGTGCATTTTGAATGGGCCCTAAAATATATAATAAATTACCTAATAATATAAAGGAAGAAAATAATTTTATATCATTTAAGAATAGATTAAAGACTTACTTGATTAATAAAGCCTATTATAGCGTTACTGATTATTTAAATGAAAAAGGTAATTAATTTAATTTTTTCAATAAGTAATAACAATAAAATTATATAATTAATGAATGTCATAAATACCCCAATAATAATATTTGCCATAGATAAATGTATGATTAATGTAAGATTTATATTTTTTTATTGTAATAGATATTTGCACACCTATGAAGGTAGGATATGGTTTAAAGATCTTCTGTTGTATGTATCACCTCATGTACAGTAAGCGCTCAAAAGTGCATGAGCACGCTAAGAGTCATATTGCTGTGAACACGCGGTATAGCTCGTACATTTGTATGTGTAAGCAACACGATACACACACCACAGATAACGCAGTTTTGTTCTACACGAAACAACAATATATTTCCGTCGCTTTAAACATGCCAGCACACACGCACTATGCGCGTGAACTTGACCAGTTAATGGCATTGCTAAAATTCGATAGTAACTTAACAAGTGCAGATAGCAGAAAGCGTTAAGCGTTGGTATGGAATTCAAACTGCCTCAGGTTCTAATCTCGTAAAACACAGTGCGGTTTTTCGCAAATATTATTATTTTTGTTTTCGATAATAATATTTTTTAAATATTGCTGCTTTTTTATGTTGTTATTGCAATAAAGGTTTTAGAATAAAAAATGCGTGATATATGATAACAAAATTAAAAAAATATGTTTATTCGTTATATTTATTTTACATAAGTTAACACACTGCTACAATTATTTATCATTACTTCAGCTGAATAAGATGTGAAATAGATGTCAAGAAACTAGAAGCAGTTTGTATTATTTTGACATATTTAAATTATGAAATATTTTAAATTTTTAATGGATTTTTTCACCATAAACATTAAGCTTTGATCATGGTCGAAGTAATTAAGTAATAAATAAGAATATTAGACTACTTAAAATGTAAAAAACTACTTACAGAATAGGTAATTTTAAGGTTAAATATGGGCAGTTTGTTTATATTTTATTTGTATTAATTATTTTACATTTTATTTGACTTTAGTAAATATTGGTTGTTATTGAGGTTAAAGCTTAAGTATTCATTTTCTTTACGAAAAGAAGATTGAAACTAAACCTCAAATTTTAATCCTAAAATAATACTATTACTAAAATAATATTAAACAATTTCGGTATATCTGCAAGAAATACGACAAACACCCTATTGAAACGTGCTTAAAAAAATCGTTACCATAAATTCATGCAATAACGAATCTGTTGTTTATTAAGTTGGTACGGTCAATATTTTAAGGTCAAAAACGGTTTTCTAGCTGGTCTTCAGTGATGCAAGCCTTCAGAGTGCACGGCGAACGGTTCATAATGACGTGTTTTTAATAATTCAGCAAAATATCTCGTTGGTATGAAACCATTTGTTTCATTCACCATTTGACGTCGCTGCTACTCGATAATAAGCCCCTTCCTCATTTATCTCTTAACCCTCACAGTATTTCTCTAGAACAAAGAAAAACATTGTTTTTATTACACATAATACCTTATTATTTATTATTCACTAATCGAATTAAACCTCACAATGAATTTAAAACTTTAAAGGCATCTTCTGTCTCAACAATACCTCTGTTCTATCAACAATACCCTTGATTAAGATTTATGTTTAGTAAAATATGAAATATATAAATGATAACACTCACACTTAGTCCTATTTCATTAGATATTCACTTCACTTTTACGCAGCGCAATAATATTCTCTGATCTGATCTGATCTCTTCAATATATTTTATGCCTGCTTTTTGATAATAATAACCACAACACTGTGCTAAATACTCGTCACCAATATTATCCACGAACCAAAAAAGTTCTATTAATTAAATACTCGTAACAAACTGCATCTACCCCACAGAAATCGAAATAATTTGCTTAGTTTTTTGTGGTCTACCTGCTAAACTTTAATATTTATGTGAACAAGACGAATGAAACTAAAAACGAATGATGATTATTGAACTAGTCATTGGTTGCAGAGAAAGTGAGTGTGTGTGTGTAATGTGCGTGTCTACAGTATTGTAACAACTTATAGAAGAAGGTCGTAAGTCAAACCGAAGCGTCAGTCTATTGCTTTGTGAGATTGCTCATGGACTTTTGGTCGGTACTGTACTTACCCATATTCAAGCAAATAAATTATTTGAATTTGAACGTTTATTATTTCTGGAAAAAATGGTATATTCCCAAGTGGCACCCATTTAATGGGAATTTGCCAAAAGTTATGAAATAAGAACGAGAGACCGTTCCCATTTCATTGACCAATTTAAATTGGCAAATTAAAAAAAAAAAAAAATGGAAACAAACGGTAACCTGACAATGGGAAATTCCCAGTACTTAAAAAAATATTTCCCAACAGATGGACAAAATGGGAACTTTCCATTAAGTACAAAATGGATACCAAGTAATGATAAACATTGTTTATAGCGCAGAAATCCGATTCCGGTGCCGTATTTAAATATTTAATTTGTAATCGAACAAATAAATTGGAACGTATCACGTTACCCGTGGGATGCATTAATTTTTGCGTCGGAAATCGATTTATGAAATGGGAAGCGTCGAACGTTTTGGATTGAATTATCTAAATGCCACTGTAATGTAAATATACAATATTGTTGAGGAGATTTTTCTTACTGTTTGCGTTTAGCCCACTACTGAGAACTTTGGGAAGAGGCTTAACCTATAACATGAAATAAAACCTGCAGTAAAAAAGTTAATACAAGAAAAATTAAGTAAGGTTTCCATTACAAGTGACGGTGCTTTTAAACATAAATCAAAGAAATAAATTCGATTTATCTCAAAGAAGGTTGTCAAAATAATGCTCGAATTTCCGAACATGTCTGAGAAAAACAACTTACCTGTCGTAAACACAAAACCCAAGGAAAAACAAAGCCATTTCATTTGAGTGACGAAAAGAATATACGAAGGTTTAGCACTAAAATATTATACAGCTAACAAAATATCAGACAAGGACGGGCATTCAAGTAAATTAGACTTGTTTGTCACGACGTAAGCTCAAGGCGACCCCGAAAAGGAATTTGTGTGAAGATCTTGAACAGTTGTAAAGTTTAAGTTTTCGGGAATGTTATGTAACTGAATAATAAGGTTATGTTATGAACATTTTCAGGGATTATATTCAGATGATTTAGAATATATCTCAAGAACTACTATGCTATCAACTTGAAATTTGGAACAGTTTTAGATGACGTTTGCTCAACTATTTTATAATTAAGAAAGAAATAAAAAATTTGTATATTTTTGCAACAGAGATTGAACGAGGGTCATAAAAACTTGAAGTGAGGCTACTAGGGCATGTGGGGTATCACGTGAAAGAGCGCTATTAAAATACCGTTTCCCCCCTTATCTCTGCAGTTTGCATAGAGAAAAATCTGAAATTATTCTATATGATAGAAGAAAAATAAAACGATGCCTCTAAATAGCACACTTTTTCAGAAGTTAAATTACATTAGTTCCACTATCGGTCAAGGGATGGCGCTGACCTAAAACTGCAATATTCTACACGGCAGGTGCAGTGTTAAAATTCTCTGCTGAATAATGGGCTTGCCAAAGAAAAAGAAAAAAAAATTGTACGGAACCCTCGGTGCGCGAGTCCGACTCGCTCTTGATCGGGTTTTTTATGAGGAATTTCTGAGTAATATGGAGTCTGAATTTCTGTCCGCTTAATGACAACAATCAGTCCTTTTTACAAGAGGCCTAAACATAACTGGCAAAACTTTTTACAAAAAAAAACAACCGACTTCCAATTCACTTAGTAGTGTTTTTTGGAAGTCGGTTGTTTTTTTTTGTAAAAAGTTTTTATTTTTCACTTTTCAGTTGTGGTACCTACCCCACACAAATCCGAAAACCACTACCTGCTATGTAAATAACAGTGTCAGGAACTTATCATATCATCCACATACTAAGTGGGAAAAAATACGTATTATTGAAGCTAACTCAGAAACTATCACAGAAAAGTTGATACAATTTATATGGGACCACCTCGAGAGCATACCCTTCCAAACAAAAAAAGAATTTTTAAAATCGGTCCACAATTGACGGAGAAATCGGTGGACATACAAAAAATAAAGTAAAGTCAAAAGTTCGCGAGCACATTCGCAAGAAGCTGGCAGTATCATCACAGCGGTAATGATTTCCCATTGTTTGTCTTATTTGCTTTAGTAGTATTTTATGTGTATTTATTTTTGTTTATATTTATATATAATTGGAAATATATATTTATGTATATCTTTATATTTAAATAAATATCTATTCCTCAATTCTCGCTATTGCACCTACCACTGTTTGTCTCTGCATCACCCAAAGGTTGACTGGTAGAAAATGCCTTTGGCATTAAGTCCGCCTCTGTACATTTGTGTGCTTGAAGTATTAAATAAATAAATAAATAAAAACAAACATACGCGACGAACATATAACCTTTTTGTAAGTCGGTTATAAATATGGGTGTACATACTAAGTTACACGTCTGCCTAGCCCTTCGGGAAATTACAATCGTGATGTTATGTTACGTTGATATTTAGATACGTAATATCGTCGTGGTCGACAGTTTACAGGGTGGCAGGGAAATCGACGCAAAAACTGTTACCATGGATTCAGTACATGATTCTGAAGCCCCGTGCTGCGTTGAAATTTTTCGCCGGTTAATTTTTTTTAATCAGCTGTTCCATACATTTTGACCGTGTAGGTATTGCATTTTTTTATGAAACAGCAGATTTTTTTTTTATTAACTGACGACATATTTTGACGCAGGGTGGTTCAGAATCATGTACTGAAATATGGTAACTTTTTTTTTTTTGTGGGAAATTATCAAATAACTTCGAGGGCCCACCCGTGTTCCTTCGGTTGCCCTGTTGCCGGGGGCCACGATTTCCCTATCGGTTTTCTTCGAACCCCCGGCAGGCATTGGCCCTAGCGGACCCCGTCAATTCTGCTGACATCTCACCCTGCCACCTTGTATAACAGTTCACTTCTGGACATAAGCCTTTCCAATCGCTTGCCATTTAGTTTAGGTCGATCCTTGGCCACTATCATCCAGCGGCAACCTTGCACCTTGCGAAGATCAACCTTCAATCAACCCCTTAGCCACGAGCCAAGGACGCATGTCCAGTAGTGCACTACAACTGTCCTTCCATACCTAGTAACACTGTTATTTGAAAGTATTGTAAAAGCTAATTATTTTTAAAAGAATAACCGGCTGCCGGCTCTTCTCCATAGGACGACCAATTGGAACTGGGCACCTAGCTTCTGACGTTTTATAAGTGCCCTTGTAGGTTTATGTGAAATAAAATATTTTGAATTTGAATTTTAAATGACTTATGATAATGATGGAGATGACGTTGATACCCTTTTTAACCGACTTTCAAAAGGAGGAGGTTCTCAATTCAACTGTATGTTTTTTTTTTTTTGTATGTCTGTTACGCGATTACTCTGCCAATTATGAATTGATATTGATGATTGTTTTTTTGTTTGGTAGGTCATACTTCAGAGGTACAGAGGCCCATATAAATTTTATTAATATTGCTTGGGTAGTTTTTGAGTTAGCTTCAATAATACGTATTTTTCCCACTTAGTATGTGGATGATATGATAAGTTCCTGTCACTGTTATTTACATAGCAGGTAGTGAGTGGTATTCGAATTTGTGTGGAGTAGGTACCATATTTGAAAAGCGAAAAATAAACACTTTTTAGAAAAAAAAAAAAAAAAAACACTACAAAATAAAAAAAAAATTCTTTAATTTCGGAAGTCGGTGGCAAAAAACGAAAATTAAAGTAATTATTCACTTTGTAGTGGTTTTTTGAAGTCGGTTGTTTTTTTTATTTTTATGCAACAGTTTCATAAACAACTATTAAAAACCTTTTATAATTCTTATAATATCATGACTAAGAAGGTTTAACACCCTCAGACAAATCGGCTTAAGACTTAAATCTCAAAAAATTACGGCTTCTCAAGACACTCGTGTGCTAATCTCCTTTACGCCGCCGCGCCACCACCGTCTCTACACGTTGGCTTAATCGTCACTTGTCAAACATGGATTGGAAAAATAGCATTCGCTGACGATAGACCCAATGCTATTTTCACATATGTTGGGGCCAAAGTTGGGACCAACGTGTGAAGCCAACGTGAGCTTGATACCTTGGCTTAGTGCCAAGAATGGAAGGCGTTTGTCACTACAGGTAATAGTCGCTGACACAACAGGTTAATATACTTGGGGAGATAGTGCGTTTGCAATGATTTGCTATCCTGCAATATCATTTCACCTAATTTTCCTTGTTATCATTTCACCCAATCGTCGGGTAGAAGCCTGCCAGACACGACTCCCGCCTGGTCGGAGGATCCTCCCTTTTTCATAGAGGATGAATGAACTTTAAGCCTCGTGCAGACTGGCGTGATGCGACGGCTCAACGCGACTCTAACAATACAATTTCTAAGAAAACTTCTCGGTAGAACAATTACCGGGGTCATGTAACGCCAGTCTGCACGAGGCTATTCACCTTGTTCCTCATGCCTATAAGTACAGTATTTCTATTTTCTTAATTTCCCGCATCATCGCATTTCCGAATACAAACGAATGCTAATTTCCATGTCAAAATTATTAGATTTATCTTGTATAATAATTTGAATTCAGAACTAAGTACTTCATTATTGTTTTCTTTTGATTTTCGTGTGAACTATATAGAGCTGTAAAACTATTTTCCTGCCTGCAACTTTAGCAGCTTTCCTCCCATTTTTAAATTAAATTACATTTACTCAAAAATGCATGTAATGTGGTCATTATTTTGACAACCTTGTTTGAGCAAAGTCGACCTTGCCGTTCTGTTTCAAGGAGCGGCCGGCAAAGTTTTGCTGGTCGCTTTAACAGGCCGGCAAAACATTGCCGGCCGCTATTTTGACGTTTCAACGTTTTAAAAAATCAAATACAAAAAAAAAAGATTTTATTTAAAACGCATTAGTTTATATTTATAGAGATAGGTACAAAAAGATTTTATTCCATATTTGACTGTATAGTTCCAACTATACAGTCAAACGTGACTTTTTTGCGTAATAAATGAAGAAATAATATAGCAGTCAAACACCGCATTAAAATTATCGCAAACTATCAGTAATATCAAACCGGGAAAGTCGGTGTTGAATTTTTGTAACTGTACTTTTCATAATTGTCATTTTAATTAAATTTCTAGTTAATTAATATATATTTTATTGAAATTACTTGCTGGTTTTATTTAGATTAGGTACTTGCATTTTTGAGTAAAGCACTATACAAGCCTTGGCCCACTATGACTGCTTCGCTGGTCACGCTATGATTGCCTCGAGCTAGCCTAGCTACGCTCTAGGCCTTCCAGCTTGGTCATCATTGCAGCCCTTGCTGTCCTCGCTGTAAAGGCCTCGACCTACGGCCTCGGCCTTTATTTCAGCTCGTCCATCAAGTGCTGCACGCTGACCGCGCTGTGTCGGCCTGGAGCTGCGCTACGCTGCGCTGTCGGCCATCATCAGCGCGACCAGCAAAGTAGTCATTATAGACCGCGGCAGTAATGTACTATAAGTTAAAAGAGTATTAACAACTTTATATACTACCAAGTCAATTGAGAGCGTCCGGTCTGCACCAAGTGCAAAGGGCAACTAATAGAAATCCGACGACTGACGAAACACGAGGTTTGTAAAGGTGATATAATTAATATTAATAGCACGGCACGGAAGCATCAATGACATCATCCGTCGTGCTCTTGTCACCGCCGGAGTGGCAGCTGTTGGGAAGAAACCAGACGGAATGGCCATAATGCCTTGGAAGGTAGGTAGGCCTTTGGTGTGGGATGCAACGTGTGTCGACACCTTTGAGCCATCCCATCTTCCTAGCACGGCGGGCTGTGCTGGGACTGCTGCTGCAGATGCGGAAAACCTCCAAGGGTGCAAATACTCCAATCTTATTGAGCCGCTCTTTGAGCCGCTTGGGGTTGAAACACTAGGGCCATGGGGCCCACCTAGTTTTTCAAGACATCGCCAAGCGGCTGGTCGATTCTTCACCTGACCAGAGGGCTGGCCTATTCTTGGGCCAAAGAATCAGCATGACGAATTTTTTGAAGCCCTTTGATTATTCCCCCCCCCCCCTTTTTATATATTTGTTTATATTATTATTTTAAGTCTGTTACTTTTAAATCATGTAAATACGTGCGTGTAGATAAATTGTTAATTAATTAATAAGCACTAAATCACCTACTTTAACAATAAAAATTATTCATTTGAAAAGGTCTATTATTAAAATATCACCTTTATATCTACACACGTACGAAAGCTGTCTTTCATATAACCTTTTAGGTAACTTAAGTTCTCGCATACACAGTTTAGTATAATTGTAAATTAATTAAAAGCTTGAAAACAGTATTAAGCAAATAATTAATCTGAGCAACAGTTTAATTTTCGGTTTTGCCTCGTTAAATAGGAGTTTGTTAATATGCGTGAACTTTGAAATTAAATTGAAATTCATTTACAGTACCCGGCCGTAAATATGACTCAAAGACTTAAAAAAAATCTTCTCTATAGAGCGTGATCTTTATAACTCATTTCTGTAAATAAGACCCACACACCTCTGACTTTTCAGATTCATGTGCGTATTGTATAATTATCACTTGCTTCAAAAACAGTTAAGGTAAACATCGTGAGGAAGATATTTCTCGACGGCATGTGTAACCAAGTCAGAGGACCATGGGCGGTATAAAAACTCTGACACCAGGTTAGTCACTAAGCACATGAAAATAAAAAATAACTGCAAATAGGTAATACGGGCTGGTGTCGGACGGCGCGGCGGCGGGGTGGAAGAATTGATATGATCTCGAGAGACTCGTGAAGGAACATTACTTGTCGTTGTGATCTTGTTCTCGTAACTGTAATTATCAATAGTCTTCATTTATTTTTGTTGCTTATATATATTTAGTAAGTATTTATGTATCTATTAAGATAGTTTAATTAAGGACCACGCTACTGCATTAGGAATTTCCTGTAAAGATAGCAGTGTTTGTGATAAATAAATAAAAATAAACTATTAGTTAGGATATGTATATATCTGTGTATCTATTCTAGTATATTGTATATTTATTATTTGCACCAACGACAGCCCCATTTTATGTCCAGGCAAATCACTGTCCGTTCCAAGGTTGCCTGGAAGAGATCGCGGAAAGCGATAAGGCCGCCCATTGTATATTTTGTAGTGTTTTATTTATTTTTTTGTTGTGTATTTTGTGGTGTACAATAAAGTATGTGTATATAAATAAATAAATGATCCATCTTAGCTCCTCAAGGAAGGCCAGCAACGCCTTGGTGTTACTGACAATATCACGGAGGGTATCTGGGTTACCGAAGTACTTGGCCCTGTATGTGACGACCACCGGGCAGTTTAGCAGCACATCAACTTTTGTCGTGTCGTCCTCCATGCAGGCCCTGCACATTGAACAAAGAGGTCTGTGCACAGTGCTCTGTGACTCCTAAGACAAAGAGGTGTGAAATAGAGTAGTGGACTGTAAAGAATGGAAATAGGTAGTTCTGTACGGACGGAGTTCTGCTTGTTCACCCGATCAAGGAGAAAATTCAACAGAAAAAAATCCAAGCGCAGTTCACCTTTTTTCTGCTGCGGCGCTGGTCCACAATTGTTCTGAACTGTCTTTTGAGTGGACCGTTAATCACGGAGACAGGCAGTAAAGCACTATTTGTCCTTTGGTTAGATTAGCAGCTTCCCGGCAGACCGTTTAAAGCAAAGTTCCGAAAATTTCTTCGTAGATGCGATGTCAACAGCGAGCCGCTTAGCGTGCATCCAGAGATATTCACTATTAAATTCGTCCAATCATGGGCTATTATACAGAACAGAAATGTTGATGAAAGTATGGACCCTGCACTATAATAATAAGCAGTCTGGCACATAGACGTGTCATGTCACTTGACAAGAGTGTATGGGGCGCTCTCTTGTTTTTTCCATCTATCAAGTGCTAAAATTATCAGTTAAATACCTTTTAAATAAATTTGTTATATAAAGTAAATTGCCCTTGTTTTCATTCCATCAAGTGTTTACTAAATGATTCGTGACCAATCATACCTTTTTTTTTTTTTGGGTTAAGAAATTATCTAATAACTTCTCCCGCTCTGGGTGGAGCGGGAGGGCGTGTCAGACTCTTACTGACTAAAACCCACCCGTGTTCCTTCGGTTGCCCTGTTGCCGGGGGCCACGATGTCCCTTTCGGCCCATATTCGCAGCCCCGGCAGACATTGGCCCTAGTAGACCCCGTCAATTCTGCTGACATCTCTTTGAGGCGCACGTGGAACACAACGCGCCGTCGACCCGGGCCTGGTCCTTATCGGACGGCGAGCTACCCATTGCTCACCGTCCGCAAGCCCGCGCCTACGGTGGCCGGAAATCGGCTCGCGATTCCCGACACCCAGGGCGTCTCCTCCTGCAGCGGTTAGGGGCGTGAGGACGGACCAATCATACCTGTGTGACAGTATCCTTCTAAAGTAGGGTTCCCAACCGGTGGGGCGTAGAGTGACCGAGGGGGGGGGGGGGCAGCTCCAGTAATAAAGTATAGATTTTTAACATTTTATGTTCATAGTATTAGAAAATGCCAAGACTAGTTTCCAAAACCCAAACGTTTCATACAATACTTACTTAGGTGCTGTAAAATGAGGTTGGTTCAGCTTTTCTGCCAATGTCGACGAAATAAGTTTTTCTATTTCTATAACAATGGTCAAAAGAAAAATGCAACGATTCCGAAATTGTACAACATTTTTCGAGCTCGCGCTGCTCGCTCAATACATTATGCATTCTCATAATTCTTGAGTTTTTCTTCAAAACTCGACAAAGTATCTTCTATTTCTGTTTG
Source organism: Agrochola litura (assembly GCA_949152395.1). Classification (NCBI taxonomy): domain Eukaryota; kingdom Metazoa; phylum Arthropoda; class Insecta; order Lepidoptera; family Noctuidae; genus Agrochola; species Agrochola litura. The sequence continues at coordinate 9,622,279 of OX424517.1, read as the reverse complement.
AATGATTGAAAATCTAACCTATCCAAGGGGGTGCAAACATTATCGACCTCACTTTCAATAGCTTTACATTCTTATTGCTTTTCTGCTTATGTCGACAAAGTAACTCAGGGGTGTAGTGATTTTAAAAGAAAGTTAGGGGGCGCGTATGTTAAAAGTTTGGGAACACCTATACCATAATTGTGTAATACAATACAATCACAATCTGTTTCGATTTGAAACGGATTGCTAATCCATTGCTTCATAAGTTGAAAAAAAAATCTGCTCGACAACGTAAATAACGCAATGAATGTTGTTGAACTGTCAAAATGAAACAAATTAGGCATAATTATTTACCAAAATAAGTTACGCAATTAGGGTTCTGTTCTAAAGCCTAATCCGTTAGGTTGTTTTTATTAATTTGGGTTGTGTTTTGTGAAGACTCAGTTAAATGTGGAGAAGTTGATTAAAAACGCAAATAATTCAGATCACTTAATTTGTATTATCAAGACGCTGGCAATGAATTCAAATACACAGCGGTCGACTGCTGTAAGTATTTCAAAGATTTATTAAGATTATTCAAACTGTTGCCAATAAATCTGAATGTTTGTTATCTCTTGGCCTGTCAAAGTAACAAAAGTAGGTATTTATCCTTAGTAGGATAAGAGATGGTTGCAGACCTAATCAATTCAGTGTTTTCAGAACATTTATTTAAGCAACATTTTACCGGCTGTCGTATGATGAAGATTAAAATCGACGCGAAAAGTGTTACCATTTATTCAGTACATGATTCTGAACACCTCTGCTTTGAAATTTTTCGTCGGGTATTAAAAAAAAATAAAGCTTTTTTAGAGAAAAGTGCAATACCTATGCGGTCAAAATGTATGGTAAAATTTTCATCGCAGTGGGGTTCAGAATCATGTACTGAATCCATGGTAACAGTTTTCGCGTCGATGTCCCTGCCACCCTGTATATCATTATCAGTCAAAAATGATCCCACTGCTGGAATACAGGGCTCCTCTCTCTGAGAGAGAGTCAATGTTAGGTTCGGCACCTGACGAAAGTTGTTTTTGATCAGCAACATTACATTTACATTAAAATCACTTTTTTTAATAATTATTATGTCATCATCTACCTGGCCTTTTCCAAACTATGTCGGGGTCAGTTTCTTAACTTGATGCAGCTGAATAACCTGAAAACAGTATTTTACATGGATCGACTGCCTATCTGTCGCTAGGTATCAGCCGCACGGGTCGATCTATCAGGTTAAGCTACGCTTGCCGCGGTTGGTCCGTGGATAGATGACATTTTTACATACCAAGACCCCTCCGTGCCTCGGAAAGTATATTAAGCCATTGGTCCCGGCTGTAATTTCTAAATCTTTGATAGCTGATAGTCGTTACGAGTAGTTTTGCCACCGATAGAAAAAAAGACGCATCTAAATTTTTTTCCCGATATGAGTTATATACATTGCTGAAATCAGAAAAAAAACGTGTGGCACTCGGGGACTACCACGGTAAAGCTATTGCATAGCATTTGTAACCTCCATACTTCCTATTTGTCAACGCTATACTTGGGATGTTGACGTGATGACATAAAACAAAAATTACGTTCACATGACAACATCACGTTGTCATGGGAACCGTCATTACATGGTAGGCGGAGTGGGGGGTGTTAGGTTTTATTTTCGTTACGTTACGGAATTTCTTGATTCGGTCGCCGCGCTCAAAGCTATGCAATAGCTTAAAAAGGCGCATCTGCCTGATATATAACTCAAATCAGGAAAAAATCATAGATGCGTCTTTTTTCGATCGGGGGCAGAGTTAGAAGCCCAAAAGTCTGACAACCAGTCTTACCAAGGGGTATTGTGCTACCTAGTTACTAGGTTGTGGAGGTCAGATACTGGCAGTCGCTCCATGTAAAATACTGGTATTCATTTGCCTCCAGTTAGCCTGGAAGCCGACCCCAACATAGTTGGGAAAAGGCTGGGCAGTTAATGATGACTGGTGATCTGGTCTCCACAACCCAATTACTGGGTAACACGATACCCTTTGGCAATACTTTTCAGAATTTCGGGCTACTGACTACCCTTAACAACTGTCAAAGATCTACAAATGACAAGCGGAGCCAACGGCTTAACGTGCTTTTCGAGGCATGTGTTGGAATCCCAACACTAAATGTTACTAAATACTAAATAATACGAACATCACTAGCGTGCACTCTTGGAAGCCATCTTTATTTAAATGCTCATTCACTTCCTCACGGGTCAGGTTCGCGATAGGTCGACGTACTATTGTACTTGATTGATGGTGATTGGAATATATCTCCGCAAAAGAACTTGGCTGTTTTTATTTACTGGTCATTACGTATAATCTCAAACCCAAATGTCTGAAACATTTGGGTTTGAGATTATACGTAATGACTGTCACAGATCTACAACGGTCTCGATATGTAATCATCATTATCATCATCAGCCAATAAATGTTCCCACTGCTGGGACACAGGCCTCCTCTCTGTGAGAGGGAGTGGGCCGTAATCCACAATGCGGGCCCAGTGCGGGTTGGTAGATGTCACATGTCTTCGAATTTTTGGTTCTAGGACATGCCGGTTTCCTCACAATGTTTTTCTTCACCGTTTTGAGAGCAGTGGTGATGAAATAATTTACACAAAGTAAAGGGCCTGTCTGGGTTCGAACCTACGACCTACAACCCGTAAGTCACGGCCGTTACCACTGGGCCACTACTGCTCGATATCGATATGTAATGGATACATAATAATATGTACGAGTACATTAAAATAAATAAATATCATTGTACGAGTAAGAACAAAATAATAAGTAAATCAAAGAACGCTCCATTTCACTAATAACGTTGAAGACTGCCAAAAGAAATATAATCAGAAGTTTGTTCAAAAGAGCTATGAATCAAAATGTTCCTTTTGGTGTAATATAAATGCTATTGTTAAAGTTATTGCTTCAAAGTTAAATCGTTTCGTTCAAAATGACGGTTAACTGTGTCTTGATTTCAAACACAAAGACTTGTAACGAATTACTTGAGTTTTCTGCCATTAAAAATACAATAGACGTTTATATTTAGTAACTATTCCTAAAGAGCCATAAAAAACCCTGTATGAAATCGACAAGTGTTTCATCTCTCAACAAGGCATCCTCAGGATGACAATTGACTTGTCGCGAACCCGATTACGGCGTGTTGACATACCGAGCATTGGACGCAGAGCATTCTGCGTCCAGTGCTTGATAAGACTATTGTGTTTTATAATGGATTTCCGCAAGGTCACGTCTGAATCAATTAACTATCAGAAAATATTGATACACTTTACGCAAAGCGCATTCAAGTCTAGAGAATATTACCTCAAGTGACAATAAACGACTTTGGATACATCGAAGTTGTTTTTTTTTTAAAATATCGATACTTTTTGGCACTTCTTGTATCCCAAAGGCAGGGTGTCCCGGACCCTGCGGGAGACGAAATTGGGGGCTGCGTCATCGCCCAAACAGTCAGGTCCAAAGAGGTGGCACGCAGTGTTCCATGCGCGCCTTTATAGGATAACTTGCGGTCATGAGATCAGCCGCACTTGGTGATGGGGCTCGCTGGACATATCGGGCTGATACCAGTCGGGGGTGCGGCGAATGTACAAGTATCTCCCGGGCCCCCGACTCATGGTAGTAGTAGGAACATTGGGGTTTTAGTTGGTAGGAGTCTGACATAACCCAATGAGGATTTCCAAAAGAAAAAAAAAAAACTATTATCGTAGCTACAGATCAATACAGATGAGCCATTCCGCAAAATTATTTAAATAAAAATCGACTTTTGCCACGACACAATAAAGTGCAATTCAGGCCGCACAACGCTTGGGCACGCCACAATTGCGGCGATAAGACCCCTCTTTGAGGAGTGGCTTGAGAGACGCCACGGCGTCCTCACCTTCCGCCTGACGCAGGTCCTCACCGGACACGGCTGCTTCGGGAGGTTCCTGTTCAGGATAAGGCGGGAGGAAACACCCGGGTGTCACCATTGTGTGGATCGGCCTGAGGACACGGTGGAGCATACGGTGGAGGTCTGCCCGGCTTGGGCGGAGCAACGCCGTGTCTTCGTAGAGGCGATCGGCGGTGGTGATCTCTCGCGTTCGGCCCTGGTTCAGGCCATGGTACGGAGCGAGAGGAAATGGCAGGCCGTCACCTCCTTCTGCGAAGCGGTAATGCTCGCGAAGGAGGAGGCGGAACGCGTGAGGGAGAGGCAAATTTCGCGCCCTCACGCCCCTAACCGCCGCAGGAGGAGACGCCCGGGGCGGGAATCGCGAGCCGATTTCCGGCCACCGTAGGCGCGGGCTTGCGGACGGTGAGCAATGGGTAGCTTGCCGTCCGATAAGGACCAAGCCCGGGTCGACGGCGCGTTGTGTTCCACGCGCGCCTCAAAGGTATGTCAGCAGAATTGACGGGGTCCGTTAGGGCCAATGCCTGCCGGGGGTTCGAAGAAAACCGATAGGGAAATCGTGGCCCCCGGCAACATGGCAACCGAAGGAACACGGGTGGGTTTTAGTCAGTAAGAGTCTGACACGCCCTCCCGCTCCTCCCAGAGCGGGAGAAGTTATTTGACAATTTCCCACCCAAAAAAAAAAAAAAGCCGCACAACGCTAATTACCTACAGTTATATTCACCTAGAAGTAGCCTCTCTATCGCGTATCTGACTACGTTACACTCACTGAATTAGCCCGACAAGTCGAGCCCGCTGGTACCTAAACTGTGAACTATTTATTCCATCTGTATTCATTTGTGCCATAGCACTCGTTTGTAGTATATTCTACGTAAATAGAAAGCCTTCCAATCCTTTACAAAATACGTCGTAATAACAGGCATAAAAGCTAATGACTTGTAAAAGGCAGAATTCTCATTAATTTAATAGCCCATTACAATACAATATGTAAATTAAGTCTTCATGGTGGAAAGTAATGACTGCCATAATTGTTGTAGGGGTGTCCCTTTCACGAATTATTATTTGGTTAGGGTTGGTAGAATTGCCAAACTTAAGGGGGATACGATAAGGTAGCCCAAATTCAAATTTTCTTACGTTTTACGCTTTTAGCAGGACAGTGTCAGGTTGTCAGTGTGGTGTCTTGATTAAAATATGATTTGCGACCACAACAAATAATAGGGCTCAACAGAATTGTAATCATTAAAATCAGCAATACAACTCCTTACGTTAGAATAATCCTAAAATATCATGATTTCATAAAATAGTCATTCAATAGGATTATATATGAGCTAGCCGCGCCCCGCGGTTTCACCCGCATAAGTCTCAATCCCGTAAGAATATCAGGATAAAAAGTATTCTATGTCTTAATCCAGGTAAGAAACTATCTGTGTGCCAAATTTCATCCAATTCCGTTCAGTAGTTTTTGCGTGGAAGAGTAACAAACATCGATTCATCCATCCATCCTCACAAACTTTCGCTTTTATATTCGTAATATTACTAGCGGACGTCACGCAGTTTCATCCGTGTAGTTCCCGTTCCCGTGGGAGTACGGGGATAAAATATAGCCTATGTTACTCGCTGATAATGTAACTATCTATTGCTGAAAGAATTTTTCAAATCGGTAAAGTAGTTTTTAAGTTTATTCGCTACATACAAAAATACAAATCATCCCTCTTTATAATATTAGCATAGAAGTATAGATTAGGATTTAGAAAGTTGTATTGATGATTTTTATGATTATAATTCTATAAATAAATATTTGATACGGCTGCGAATCATATTTAGATTAACATACAACCGTATACAGATTTGCAAAAACGTAAGAAAATTTGAATTTTGCGGACAACCCTTACGCTTTCGCCTTAAGCGGCAGTAGAAAGGGCGCATTGCTCGCAGAACAGATTGCCAATGGGGTCGAAAGGTTCTGGAGTGGCGACTGCGTACCGGAAGACGTAGCGTTGGAAGGCTTCCCACAAGATGGACCGATGACCTTGTGAAGGCTGCAGTAATCCGCTGGATACGAGAAGCACAGAACCGGTCAAAGTGGGGTGCTTGGGGGAGGCCTTTGTCCAGCAGTGGACGTCTTTCGGCTGAAATGATGATGGGGGTTAGCCCATTTTCGGTATTTTTAAATGTTTTAATTAAGTTTAAACAAATGTTTGATAGCGGTAATTTTCATTTGAATGGAAACATTAATATTCATGATAATAAATTTTATTGTGATTGCTTTATTTGTCCAGCGGATTCTAAACTTCGATTTTAATAGAGAGATCGAAGACTTTCATTTGAAAAAAAAAATTGCTTTTTTTTTGGAAATCATGATTGGCTACATAACATTACGCCTGGAGAAAAGAGGATACGAAGGGAGGAAGGTAGAGTTGTACCTATAGTACATCTATATTTCGCTAGTTATGTTTAAGTCCCATGTAATAGGGGGCGAGCCTATTGCCATCAACCGGGCACAAATCCAGACTCCGGACTGAAAAACTCAAAAACAATTTGTCCGACGCAGGAATCGAATCATGGACCTTTAGAGGCATGAGGAACGCGGTATAAAGTTCTCTCATCCTTTATAGAAAAGGGAGGATCTTCTGACTAGACGGGTGTCGTTTTTTATATTATAGTCTATTATAAATTTTCTGTTGTGTTCATACGATTTATATACTGCATGTGGAAACTTGTAATTGGCCATATTTTATATAAATTATTACTTACTGTATCTGTTTAGCTGTAAGTTTTTCTAAAAATAAAATAAATAACATTCATAAATGTGTTCTTTATTAGGTATCTGACGTCGCAAACCTACTTCTGACGCAAGTATGTACTAATAACCAAAGTACCAGTAATTCATCAACTAAAAATCAAAAGGGTTAAACGTTGGTGCCCATATCAAGTTAATGGTCCCGATCATAAACATTTAATGCGATAATTAAAGACATTGTCAACGCTCTTTCGTCATTAACCTAATGGGAATTTATTGCGTACCAAAAGGGAAAATTTGGAGGAATTTATTGCGTACTGAATGGGAAAATTCGGAATGGGTGCGATGGGAATTTCCCAATTAATGGGTGATGTTAAATGATTTGTGATGTGATTTTTTGGCTGTTTGTCGATGTGGCATGGAATATACGGATTTGAGGTTCCGAAGGATAATAACAATACACACACTAAATTCATGCTTTCAAGGGGGTAGGAAGAAACTACAGAACGCCACCTGCTACGATCCTTACATAGTATACTCATAATACACGATCTATCACAATGTGAATAGGATAGTTGCCTAGGTAAAAAAAAAAACTATTTAGTCCGTCTTTCATATAATAAAAAAATATTAGACACGTATTTTTTGCTTTCTTTTTTCAAAAATAACTTAGAAAACACGCATTAAAGTTTGGGAGTGGGGGCTGGCCACGTCACAACGCAGTATTAAATCTAGCAAGGCGTGACATTTTAGTGGTATGAGGAACAGGGTGTAAAATTCACTCATCCACCATAGAAAAGGAAGGATCCTCCGACCAGACGGGTGTTGTGTCTGGCGGGCAACTGCCCATCGGTTCGAAGTTGAAATCTTGTATGCATGTCGATCGCTCGGTAAACTCTAACTGCGCGATGCAGAATTTGTGTGACGTCATGTCTTTGATGCGTAGTTCGTATGTGGTGGTGTAACCGCTACAACATCATGCCACATTTTAACTCAATGTATCGCCGTAATCTCTTGATTACGTCAAAAAAGAAAAAATACGTGTTCAATATTATTTTATAATCTACGAGAAGTAAAAAAAAAATTTTGGAGTCAGGCCTATTGTTTTGAAACAGATTTGTAATCCATTGCTTCATAAATCTGCTCAACAACGTAAATTATAACGCAATAAATGTAGTTGAACTGACAAAATAAAACAGATTATTCTTAATCGTTTACGAACATGTGTTACGTGATTAGATAGCTGGTCATACGTCACGCACGTTGGTTGCTAGTACAACGCACCTGACCTTTCTGAAGAACATCACCTATAAGGTCATTAGGTTTATGTCCTCGGGCGTGCCCTCATGGCGTTTAATTTTTTTACTATTATACTGCATTTAAAAACATCAGTGAGTACAATATTTTGTAGCTACAACAGTCGATAATATCGAGGTCGTATCTGATCATAAAATTATTCTAATATGCAAACGTGTATTGGAAACCGCTTTACCTGTTTATTTATTCAAAAAATCATGTTTATAGGTACAGTTCAGAAACTGTTAAATATTTATTTAAACTGTTCGTTGTAAGCTTTTTTTTTTGTTTGGGAAAGTATCAAATAACTTCTCCCGCTCTGGGCGGAGCGGGAGGGCGTGTAAGGCTCTTACTGACTAAAATCCACCCGTATTCCTTCAGTTGCCATGTTGCCGGGGGCCATGATCTCCCTTTCGGATTTCTTCGCAACCCCGGCAGGCATCGGTCCTAGTGGACCCCGTCAGTTCTGCTGACATCTCTTTGAGGCGCGCGTGGAACACAACGCGCCGCCAACCTGGGTCTGGTCCTTATCGGACAGCAAGCTACCCATTGCTCACCATCCGCAAGACCGCGCCTACGGTGGCCAGAAATCGGCCTGCGATTCTCGACACCCAGGGCGTCTCCTCCTGCGGCAGTTAGGGCGCAAAATTTGCCTCTCCCTCACGCGTTCCGCCTCCTTCTTCGCGAGCATTACCGCTTTGCAGAAGGAGGTGACGGCTTCCCATTTCCTCTCGCTCCGTACCATGGCCTGAACCAGGGCCGGACGCAAGAGATCACCGCCGCCGATCGCCTCCACGAGGACACGGTGATGCTCCGCCCAAGCTGAGCAGACCTCCACCGTATGCTCCATCGTGTCCTCCGGACGATCTACACAATAGTGACACCCGAACGTTTCCTCCCGCCTTATTCTGAACAGGAACCTCCCGAAACAGCCGTGTCTGGTGAGGACCTGCGTCAGGTGAAAGGTGAGGATGCCATGGCGCCTCTCTAGCCACTTCTCAAAGAAGGGACTTATCGCCGCAATTGTGGCGTGCCCAGTTCGTTGTAAGCTGTGGTAGTCTTTGATGTACTTAGTCAATCTGAGCGATACACTACATCAATTTTCGCCGTGGGGCTGGTCGCTTACCAAATCACCTCACAAGCCGAATCGCCACCCAATTTACCTAGATCGATAAAAACGCAAGTGACTAGATCATTTTTCCAAAATTGTAATCAATCAAATTGTGATTCCTAGGGATGGTACAGCAGTGTTGGTACCTCGATATCTTGGTCATGAAGCTCATTTCATCGCCTGCGACTGAGCATTTTCACAGTCAATTCTAGCCACTCTCCGCATGCGACCAGTCGCCGCACGATAAAAGTCGAAACCATGGATTTGGAGTAGGTCGAAACCTTCTCTACTTTTGCACTTGCAAATTTATTCATCTGTGGCCTAGCCGAATTGCTATTATACAGTCAATTTTCGCCGAGGGGTGAAAATCGTTCGGCTGTATAATAGTCACTAGTGTAAAGCCCGCATAACCAGACAAGGTTTTAGAAGATATTTTAGGTGTTTACAAATAAAAACAAAAACAGGGAATTTTTAAAGCGAGATGCGTTTTTGAATTTCCTTTACACACGTCATAAACTTGGCTACCATTCTAGCATTCTAGCTAGCTAGTGTTTTTTTGTTTTTTTAAGTGAAAGTTTCATTAGGCGCGTTAGGCATTTTTGAGATGGGATTAAACCATTGATTTCGCGACACTGGTACGACACCAGCTTTTAACCATTAAAAGACATCAACGCATTGATTACCGCGGTGCCGATTTTTGTTCACGTTTTCATTTCTGTCACTCCCGGAGTGTAACTGTTTTTTATTTATTTTTCATTTCACATTTATTATTTATACACATACATACATTTAATATAATATATATCTATATTATATATATACAAATTCAAGGGAGAGAGGTGTTGAGATGACTCTACTCTATTTATTCTGAAAAAAAAAACTCTGCAATTTCCGCTTAAATGCATACCGACTTGTGGCCGTTCTGATATCAAGAGGACTTAGACTTCTGACGACTGTCAAAGATCTACGAATGACAGCAGGGACCAACGGCATTGGGTTAACATGCTTTCCGGGGCACGAAGGGGTTTTGTTATGTAATGGATGGTCACCCATCCAAAAATCGACTGCGGCAAGCGGATCTTTACCTTTGATCGACCTAAGCCCAAAGCACTAGTTGAAATAAATTCACCTATTTTCATTTGTTTCACATCATTCAAAATTCGAACGGTGTCTCGTTGTGAATCCGCGATGATTTACTTTAAAAACAAATGAGTTCGCTTTCGAATTGTGTGCGCTCACTTGAGTGAGGTTCCAAGTGAACTTTACAGAATAGCTTTACAGTTTAATGAACTCGCTTTGTAAACTAGATCGATCAGTCTACATGGTAGCTATCAATGCAAGTGTAGTGCTTGTTAAATTATTCAAAAAGTCAGTTAATTTGTTCGTGCACTCGATGTGAGGGTGTCGTGACCACAACTATATTAGTGTGCCGTTCTAACCACAAGCCAGTGCTGTAGTTGGATTAGCTTAGATCAGATGAAGGATAGACATGCTTTACCTAGATAATATGTCTGTATTACTCGAACAGTTGGGTTAGGAAGTAAGGTTTAGTGAACCAACATTTAACTAGTTATGTTTCAAAGTTAAAGTCAAATCATTTATTTCAATTAGGCACATAAAAGGCACTTTAGAACGTCGAAATTCGCGTCGCATTGATTCTAGTCGCCCCTTCCAAAAGGTAGTTTTCGTATGGAGAAGAATGGGCAAGAAACTCTATCGTAACTCCTTTAAAAATGTGTTACAATATTTTGTATACATTAATTATAATTATATGTGAAGACGATGCACCTGGAATAAGATTACTATAGAATACATACATACATAACATCACGCCTTGTTTCCCCGAAGGGTTGGGCAGAGGTGTACCTGTAGCAGGTACACCCACATTTCGCCAGTTATGTTTAAGTCCCATGTAATAGGGGGCGAGCCTATTGCCATCAACCGGGCACAAATCCAGACTCCGGGCTGCTACTGAGAAATTCCAGATAGAAAAACCCAATAACACTTTGCCCGACCCGGGAATCGAACCCAGGACCTCATGCTCAGCAGTATAGAATAATAGGTAAAAATAATTAAAAATGAAGCAACGACAGATAAATTAATTATGTGATAGATACATGGTGCTCACACATTTACAAACATTATACAAAGTATAATGATATTCTTTAAATGTTAACAAGTAATATAAGATAATAAGTCAGTGTGTAAATTCAAGCAATCACAAAAAACACTACAAAGTGAAAAATAACTTTAATTTAGGAAGTAAGTGGCAAAAAACGAAAATTCAAAACCAAAGACACCGACTTCCAAAATTAAAGTTATTTTTCATTTTGTAGTGTTTTTTTTGAAAGTCGCTTGTTTTGTTTTTGTAAAAAGTTTTTGTTTTTTGTTTTTTTATGGTAAGTCCCTACACAAATTCGAATACCACTATCTGCTATGTAAATGTAAATAACAGTGATAGGAACTTATCAAATCAACCACATACTAAGTGGGAAAAATACGTATTATTGAAGCTCACTCAAAAAATACCTAAGTAAAAATGAAACTACCTCTGAATCTACCAAACAAAGAATCATCAAAATCAATTCATAATTGGTGGAGTAATTGCGTAATAAATTAAAAAAAAATCATAGTCGGATTGAGAACCTTCTCCTTTTGGTCAATACGCTGGTTCATACGCCGTGTTCGGGTTCACGACAAGTCAATCGTCATCCTGAGGAGCCTCGTTGAGGTGAAACACGTGTCGATTTTTTACAGCGTTTTTTATGGCTCTTTAGAAATAGTTGAGTGGGACAGGTTACTAAATATAACAACGTCTATTGTATTTTTTTGGAAGTCGGTTTTTCGATTTTCTGTGCGGCGCGATTCTGTGCTGTATCCTAACAGAAATTAAACATGTTTGAATGGCCATTGCCTAGGGTCAAAGGACGGTATGTTTTACAGACAGAAAACATGTCATGTCCCAGTTAACATTTAGAATTATCATATAAATTAGAAACGATTCCAGGGCACTCCAGTTTTGGATGGAGAGCAAAACCTTTGTGTTTTGGGAACGAATCTAGGGATTCATTGTCTATTTTATTCTTTTGTATTTTTTCTGTCTACGTGGGTATGTCATGAAGGTAGATTTATTTATTTGTACTGGGTGACAAATTGACCTTTCATTTCACAAAGGTTAAACCAGAGGTTATTTCCAAAGGCTTCGTAATATTGAAGTCAAAATTTGGTTTTGGGGCATTTTTTATCGTCTTTCATAAAGAACTGCTCATTAAGTAATTTAAAAATTTCATTAAAAATTTTAGCACCCTGTCTCAGCTAGGTAAAATTTTCTTTTGAACATTTATACAAAAATAGGAGTTAATATGTCAACCTATTCATAAAGGTTAGAAAAATAAGAAAATTTACGATGGTAGAGCGAGCGGAGCAAGCTCGAACATTTTTACATGCTACGTGTCAAGTAGGGGGCCTCCAACTCCGTCACCTCTTTCGGCAAAGCAGTAATGCTCGCGAAGGAGGAGGTGGAACGCGTGAGGGAGAGGTACTTAAATTTCGCTCCCTCACGCCCCTAACCGCCGCAAGAGACGCCCTAGGCGTCGGGAATCGCGAGCCGATTCCTGACTACCGTAGTAGGTGCGGGCTTGCGGACGGTGAGCAATGGGGCGAGCTACCCGATAAGGACCAGGCCCGGGTTGACGGCGCGTTGTGTTTCAGGCGCGCCTCAAAGAGATGTCAGCACAACTGAAGGGGTCCGCTAGGGCCGATGCCTGCCGGGGTTGCGGGTCCGAAAGGGTTACCTCGGCCCCTGGTAACATCCAGGCAAAAGGAACACGGGTGGGTTTTAGTCAGTAAGAATCTGACACGGGCTCCTGCTCCGCCCAGAGCGGGAGAAGTTATTGGATAATTTCCCACCCAAAATAAAAATGGGCCTCCTACTACGAACTGCCTCTTTGTTACTGAATACACCATCATGCTGCACACTGCTTAAAGACCCTGATCATTATGAAAATTAAACGTCGCAAATAACGTAACTGCTAGGAAAATTTCATATAACCAAACGTTTTATTCGAGGAAAATTGCCCAATAATGAAAACGAAAATGGCATACAAATAAAAGAGAAATTCTTTAAAAGTCAACTAAAACCATAAAACAGTTATTGATTTTCTGTCTTACTGATAGTTTGACGGGGTCGAGTTAATGTTTGCCGAAGCGCTAAATTACATCGCTAATGCTTGAACAAACATATTCTTTGTATACAGCGTGTAACGAACTCGTAAATTACAAAAAACTATAAATCTGAATTTTGAACTCGAAGCAGTCTGGGTTTTATCGGGCATCTGTATTGTGCATGAAGGTGAGAATAAAATTTGACTGTTATTTTGTGCATTTAAATCCTAACTATAATATACTATTACTGGCTGACCCGGCAAACGTTGTTTTGCCATATAAATGTTTGGGGCGGACCACCCTTATCACTTAGGGGTTTGAAAAATAGATTACGACCGATTCTCAGAACTACCATGGCGGGCACGCGTCCTGCTATGCCACGCCAGGAATATTTTTTGGGCTGCGTATCAGGAGGAATCTTCAAATAAAGACACTTTAGCTGCAACACTATTTATTGCACAGTTTTGGGTACACAACCGTGAATCTTATATAAATAAATTAATAATTATCGAGAGGGAAAAAATACGTGACCATGCTAGTCGTGAGTTGGCTAACGGAAGGGAAGTGTGACAGCGTTGCCACTACAAAATATTACAAAATTATTGCCAAGTAATGATACTTGAGTTTTACCAAAAAAAAACTTATTATTTTTATGTTGTTGCCAACAACCAAATATACATATAAAATTTCATAAAAATCGATCAAGCTGTTTCGGAGGAGTATGGCAATTTGTTTGTTACATTTCACGCTAAAACGGCTGAACGGATTTGGATAAAATTTGGCACACGGGTAGACTATGATCTGGGATAGGAGATAGGATACTTTTATCTCGATATACCCACGTGATCGACATTTATGCGGAAGAATCCGCGGGGCGCAGCTAGTAAAACTATAAATCTGAATTTGAACACGAAACAGTCTGGGTTTTATCAAACATCTTTATTGTGTATGCATGTGAGTTTAGCCGTGTGAAAATATTAATATAATTGTTATTTGTGCATTTAAATATGAACAAAAAGGGTAAAGGTTGGAGTCCACTGACTTTTACAGACACGCAAACGTTACATAGGTTATGAGCCTCTATGCTGTAAAAGTATGATTTTTATAACTTTAAAAACCTTAAATTTACAGTTTTATTTTGTTTTTATTTCAATCCTAGCTGCGCTCCGCAGTTTCACCCGCATAAGTGTCGATCCCGTGGTAATATCGAGATAAAAGTCTACGCCTAGTTTAGTATGTTTTAATAACATATTTGATGCTTTAGAATGGTAGTAGACCATGGTCTGAACAACGTTTGTTCTAGCAAAACTGTGATTAAAATTTCACAGTGTATAAACAGGGTTATTGGTTATATTTTTATTCATACATTTAAAAATATAAAATGTCAAGTTAGGTACTCAAAAATGGTTACGTATAACCATTAACCCTGCATATCAGGGTTATTGGGTATATTTTGTATTTTTATTTCATACATTTTAAAATATAAAACTACTCAAAAATGGTTGACAATGGTTGACCCCATGGTCATTAGGGGTAATTTGGTTGCAAATTACCTCTCCTACATCCCTTTAACGAATTGCTGACGTATAACCAATAGCCATGTATACATAAAATATACAATGTCGCCATGGGCATGTGCCCCCCCCGTATTTTTCTGAATATTTATGAAAAATTATCAAAAAATAACTTTCTACTATCTTGACTTTTTAATTTTTTTTAATATTTTCAATTTTTATTAAATATTTTTTTCAAAATGCCCCTATGATATTATGAACTTACACTTGTTTTAAAAAAAAATCCGTATTATTGAAGCTAACTCAAAAACTATCGAAGCAAAGTTAATAAAATTTATATGGGACCACTTCGAGACCATACTCTTTCAAACAAAAAAGATTTTTCAAAATCGGTCCACAATTGGCGGAGAAATCGGTGGACATACATTAAAAAAAAATAGAAAAAAAAAACAGACACGCGACGAACATATAACCTCCTCCTTTTTGGAAGTCGGTCAAAAAAAAATGATTTCACCTCCGTTTTTTGCATAATCGACAAATTTTAATAAAAATGTTAGCTAATTCAGTAAAATAATAATAAACAGAATCCAAATCGAGCCAATAACATCGGAGATATGGCAAACGCTAATCAAAACATAAAAATATTAATAACATAAAAAATAGTAAAGTTATTTTTCGAAAAAAAAAAATGAATATTATGGCGATATTGTATATAAATTTATTCTATTAGTTACGATAGTGCAATGGAAAAATCATAGGCTAGTTTTATTATTATAGACTACCAGCCTGTATAATCAACAACCCTGTATAATCCATTTCCCTGGGAATCCGATAGCTTTTGTTTACATTCAAGCTGTTACGAACTGAACATTGATTATCGTTTGGAACGAGTGTTTGTATTTCCATGGTTTTATTAGAGTTACTGTACATATTTATTCCTTGACTATACATAGGTAGGTACTGTAATGTTCAATTTCGTAACATCCAACAAAATAATAAGATAAAAACCGGCCAAGTGCATGTCGGACCACGCACAATGTAGGGTTCCGTAGTTGGGTTGAATTTATCTCAAGAACAAACATAACTTTGTAGTTGAAAAAAAATCTTTCATACAGAATGTATCGGTGAACGTGTTTTTACAACCGCAAATTTTAGTTGGTCGATTATTACTCGTTAACTTGTAAAGCTTACTCAGCTGTGATAGTTTTCCTTTTAAATTCGTTATATAAGCTACTGCCATGAATTTTTTCACATATCTAAAACCAACCATTTAGCTGGCAGGGGGGGACACTTGACTCTAACAACAATTTGCACTTTAAAGCTTAATATTTCGCAAACGGATCTCTAAATTCAAAAATGGTTGTAACACACTCACAATGTTTTTGAAAGACCTTTCTAACGATACCCCACACAAACGGATAGAAAAAAAAAAACATCCCCACTTTACGTGTAGGGGAGGTACCCTAAAAAAAATATTTTTCATAATTTTATTTTACCACTTTGTTGGCATGATTAATATGTATAACCATGCCAAATTACAACTTTCTAGTACCAACAGTCTTGGAGCTAGACCGCGGACAGACAGACAGACAGACAGACGGACATGACGAAACTGTAAGGGTTCCTTGTTTACTACAGAACCCTAAAAAAGAACGGTACATTTTCCTCATAGAAATATCCGATATTTCCGGAAATTGGCCCTCCCATTTCATAATTACAGACAAAAGAATGCCATAAAAGAAATGGAAGATATTATTTTATCTACAGTACTACATTTTCTTATAGATAATAATCTAATCTATACAGTAATAAAGTTGATTATGTCGATAATAGGGAACGTGATATTGACACGAAAAAATGTCGTAAAGGTCATGCAGCACTCGTAGAAAAAGAAAGAAAAAATGCTTTATTATTTCAGAATCACGTGCATATCAAAAAGATAATTCTTCTAACCCAACAAAACGCACAAACCTTCCTTCAGGCACCCAACACAGGACCACTTTCGCAAGGCATCAGTATTATGTAATTAGCGCTTACATTTACAAAAAGATTCATAAAAAACTGAATATATTAGACCTCAACAAACACAACCTAAAATTAAAAGTGACGGAATGGCTACTCAAACATGACTATGCCGCAACGGAGTCTTTACTTGCCTACATTGCCTAATAAGCACACACTAATCTCCATGCTTGCACGAATACTTCTATCCTTGCATCCATATACACTCGTACATACAAATCCCCCACTCACTTACACACCAACACCACATCACCTATTAATCCTCACTCTTATACAAATACGTACACACCTACATTCACACTCATTCACCCTCACCCTCGCACTCTCACTAACTCATACATAATATAAATATTAAATTAAATTATAACTTGTTTCCCTTCTGAACGTAAATCGACACAGTCCACTCATACATATATCAATTGGAACCTCATTGTGATACACTGTCTCTTAAGATACAGGATACCCTAGTTTAAGAGACAGAGTTCAA
Organism: Agrochola litura; assembly: GCA_949152395.1. Classification (NCBI taxonomy): domain Eukaryota; kingdom Metazoa; phylum Arthropoda; class Insecta; order Lepidoptera; family Noctuidae; genus Agrochola; species Agrochola litura. Next base: position 9,605,016 of record OX424517.1, on the reverse strand, counting down.
TCTATTGTGTACAGATTTCTCCAACATCCAAATGTTTTATGTCTATGTTCTCTACCATAAATTAAAAATTGTAAACCTACTCGTATAGTGCGATTTTCTGTATATGTTTTTGGGAAATAAAGAAATTATTATGAATTATTAATAATTATTATTTTGTGTGTGGGATCATTAAGTTCCCTTCAAAATGGTTGAGATAATTGGTGCTGATCCATGCGTCATGTTCGTGAACGGGCGCCGTCTGTAGCGACTGGTCATCTCTTAGCTGCCACGGTTTATTTTAATTTTTTTATTGTTTTTATTTTTATTACAAACGCTTCTAACGTGCACGTCTTTCTACATTGTTCTCACATGTTTAATTTGATGATGTAACCAATATTTTGTAATAATATTTTGATTAAAGAGGTCCGTGGAGTTTCTTGCCCGTTCTTCTCCATTTCGGAAGTCGGTGCCAAAAAACTAAAATACTGATCCAAAGACACCGACTTTCGAAATTAAAGTTGTTTTTCACTTTGTAGTTTGGAAGTCAGTTATATTTCTTTTTTTTTGGTTTTTTTATCTGACCTGCTTTCCTTTACCACAGATTAATATACAGATGGTTCATTCCGCAAAATCATTTAAATAAAAAGCGACTCTTGCTACCACACAATAAAATGCAATTCAGGTCGCACAGCGCTAACTACCTACAGTTATATTCATCTTGAAGTTGCCTCTCTTTCTATCGCGTAACTCTTGTATCTTCTGACTACGTTACGCTCACTGAATTGGCCCGACAAGACAAGCCCGCTGTGTACTTGTAGCTTCATACGATAAAATGCGGAGTGCACCTTCCATTCTATTTTGTGCTTTTACCTAGCTACAACACTGTACTGCGAACTTGATACTATAATTAATTAATTTTGTGTCTTTTTTTCTTTTTAATGTTAGTTTTTAACGAGAATATTCTGTCATTAGTGATTTACTTTGAAAGCTGAGCGAGCAGATAATTAATGGTTGTGGCTTTTATCATTTAGGTTAGTTTAGTCTTGCGAACAAAACCACTTATAAAACTCATAATTATTTTAAAATATTTGATGAGTTTACACAATCAGTAACATGTTAAGGCTCCGTGCACGAAAAAAACCCCTTTTCGTCAGTTACTTATCTAATCGTAAGAAAGCTTGAAATAATTGAAACATTAAGTCTGTGTAATAGTACAGTTTTCGTAGTGCTAAACCATTTGTGTCAGTCACAGCAGCTGTTAATAGTTGCATCACTTTTGCGTTTTCGAAAATATGGTTTATTTCACCTTTGATTTACTTAATGAAGATATAGGAGGATTGTAGCAGGTGGTGTTCTGTAGTTTCTGCCTACCCCCACGGGAAGAAGGCGTAAGTTTATGTATGTATGTAGTATTATCACAAAATAAAATTTTGATTTAATTTCAAGGATATGAAGACTAATGTATGATTCTTAAATTTCTGGATATATTGTTTGTTAAATAATAGAAAAAAATACATTACTGACAGGGTTTAAAAAAAATTGTTATTCCAAAATTTTTTTTAGCTATATTTTGTATCGAAGTTGAAAAAAGTGGTTCCCTATGTACAAGTAAACCAAAAGTAGTTTCTTCTAACGAAACTTTCAAACGTCAGTCTCGCGTCAATTTTTGGAAAACTTGTTGCGAATTTTAGTAATTTTCCACGAATCCTTAATTTATCTGAAAAATCCCTTTCCACAAAACAAAGAATTCGAATTTTCAAATCACAAATAATTTTGTTTAAATTGTGTTTCCTTTTCTCACAACTAATGAACTAAATTGATTAAGATCTCCTCCTTTTTTTGAAGTCAGTTAAATTTCAGTCAATTTCGTGCACGGCCCCTTAAGACTTCCACACACCAAAAGGCACGTCTGTTTAAGGTTTTTCTATCAAATATAATTACTTTACCATTTAATAATTAAAAAAAAAACAATAGAAGATCCTTTATCCAAAATTTGCTTTAAAAATGATACAACCACTGCGCACCGCTTAAAAAAAGCGAAACGTAATCCGCCATTTTTTATTTCTCTCTTCAATCTTCCCCCAAATCATTTCCATTTGATTACACTGACTTCAATTAATATTATCTGCGGTTCTAATCTACTCAAATGGTCCCAAATAACGAACTAGAGGGTCCGACGTTGACAAAAACTTTGAATATTTCGTAACTTAATTACTTTTGATTCTAACTTTTCTTGATAATTGACAAGTGAAAAGATAATTTTAGATTGAACTTATTGTGTCGAAATTATTAGAGCTTTATCATTTTGTAGAAGAAAAAAGAATAATGTTTATTTTGCACATGACAAATATCATATAACAAACATACATAATAAAAAAAAATAAAAAAATTATGAGATATTTCTTTTGAAAAATAAAGGTTTTTACACAAGTATTTTTCTTGTTTTGTTAGTATACAGAAAAATATTGTCCAGCACAAAAATAACGGCAAGTAAGGGCTCTTGCAGAGATGCGCGACGCGACTCTGGTGGAACAATTTATTTGAAAACTTCACGGAAATTGTTCTTCCGGTGTCGGGTAGCCCCTGTCTGCTAGAGCCTTTACTCTTTGCTTCGTTTCACCACCGTTTTCATTAGTCGTATTTACACAAGCATGTTCGCGCTAACCTATTTGTGCCAGTCAGCTGATATGACAGCTCTCGCGTATACGAGCTTATGTATATTGACTCGGTAGGATAATTATGTCACCGTGATGGCCGTTTACAAGTGTGCAAAAACCATCATATTCGTGCTGAAAATGCGCCATATCTGTAATGGTGGCACTTCAAATCGCTATTCGGTATTCACGTTTTTTACTGTGTTTTATTCGGTTATACTGGGTGGCTGGGACATCGACGCGAAAACTGAAATCTACGTTGTTCGCTCAATAGTGATTTGTTTTTAAACTCGCTCCGAGCTAAATGTGCGGGCCGGAGTCTGAGTGACGCGTTCTTATTGCCTGAATTCGCAGTGTCCCTGTCCTGTGACAGACAATCAGCCGCATGTGACAGTTGTGGCATGATTGTGGCGTCAGGTGTCAAAACAAGGGCTATTTTTCATACGGCATCTGCATCCGCACCCTCATCCGCATCCTCTATAAGGAATTTTCCAAAATCCGTATCCTCATCCGCATCCTCAAACCCGATTATCTCGATATCCTCATCCGCATCCTCATCCGTTACAACCCTGTTGTGAAGTGCTGCCTTAATGACGTAATTACTACTTATAAACCCCTCCAACTAAAACCGAATATTTATTTATACAATGGTGCCGATTCCCTTGTTCACAAACTAAACTAAATTTAAGTTCAATGCATCTTTTTCTTTCATTAAGAAAAGGATAGAAGATAAATTTTAGTTTAGTCCTGTCAAATTAATCAACGCCTGTCACTACTCCATACAAGTTTAGACGTGATTAAAAACTTGCTTACTAAAATTACGTCAATTTACGTCAAGCGCTGATTAATTTGACAGGACTAAACTAAAATTTACCTTCTGTCCTTTTCTTAATGAAATAGAAAGAAAAAGATGCACTGAACTTAAATTTAGTTTAGTTTGTGAACAAGGGAATCGGCACCAATGTCGCCCATGGCTATGTGACCGCCCATATTTTTCTAAATATTCATGATAATTTATCGAAAATTAACTTTCGACAACGAAAAAAAATTACTCTTAGAGTTATCCCTCGGATTTAGTTATAGTTAGGTATCAATAATGTTCTGTGAATTTGTTAGCGTTAGCGTGTCACCAAGACAGTGAAGATCCGCAGCGCGTCGCTAATGTCACTTCGTGGTTTCTGCTCCTTCCCCGTGCGCCGCCTTCGTCTCATCGATTGGTATTATTTGTGCCAGAAGATAACGCTGTCGTCGTCAACAACTTTATTGTACACCAGAATATACACAACAAAAAATAAATTTAATACTACAAAACATACTATGGAAGGCGTTATCGCTTTTTGCGATTTCTTCTAGATAACCTTGAAATTAACAGTGATTGCGTCGACATCAAAATGGGGTTGTCATTGATGCAAAATAAAACTATAATAATATTCCTTGTGCTTAAAAACTGATCAACATTTGCAATTAGTTAAATAGCGAGTTAAGTCCCGTGACGTCTATACATGACATTTCACAATGAAAAACTGTCACTTTTGGCACAGTAAAAATATGAACATTATGGAAACTAGGCCTACTTGTGGAAATAAATACCTACGCTCCATTTTGAAAAAGATTACGGCAACCACACGTCTCGACACGGCACCCGCATTTGACAGCACCGCGACAATCGCTTAAGGTCTCATCAATGAGCGCGTTTGTGTGAGTGCCATTACGAACGTTTACTACGTAGTTTTAGTATTGTACATATTTATATTGTGCTTTTGCACTGACATTTGGACACACAGTTTGGTACTCGAACTAAACTCGGTACTTACATAATGCAATTATAAATCTACCATAAGATTGAGTTCGAGTCAAATAGTGCAGTGGATTCACTCATGAACTCTCTAACTATAATCCTATCACTGCTCTATGCTGCTCATAACATACTAAACTCAAAGTTACTGTTATGCCGTGACAGCATACCAATATGGCGACCATAGTTGATAGGCGAACGTGACTTGAACTTGGGTTTGTACAACGAGTAATGCTGTGGATGAGGTAGGTCTATTTTTAACCGACTTCCAAAAAGGAGGATGATCTTGTTCGATTCTATGTTTTTTTTTAAATATATGTCGATATTTTTGTCAATAATAAAACATTTTGTAAAAAATCTGTTGAGATTTTTATGTTCATCAAAAAGTTACAGTGGAATTTTCAAACCCAAGATAATTTTAAGTCTCTGTGGACTGTCTTCAAGGTTAATCGCGGCGACAGAAACACTCTAAATATTGTCTTAAAGTTACAAAAAAGTAATAAAAAAAAAAACGTTTACGTATTCACTGAACGGGAACCTTCGCTTGTAACGCTAAGCATTAGCTACTTAAAAATCTACAGCTTCAGGTTTATATACTACGCTTAGATTTCCTTAAAAACGAAGTAAGTAAGACAGACGCTTTACTTTGTGTAAATAATTTCATCACCTCTGCTCTCAAAACGGTGAAGGAAAACATCGTGAGGAAACCGGCATGTCCTAGAACCAAAAATTCGAAGACATGTGGCATTTACCAACCTGCACTGGGCCCGCGTGGTGGATTACGACCCACTCCCTCTCACATAAGGGAAGTCTGTGTCCCAGCAGTGGGAAACTTAGACTGATTATGCTATGAAGTAGGTAATATTTTACATAATCGCACGTCTACTAAATTCCCAAAAAAACCTTGTGGTATTATAGTTGTTTTATATAATTTTTATAGCGGACCAGACACTGTCAGTTAAAAAAACTAAAACCCGACTACTGAAAAATCACGCTCTAAAAAGTATGAAACAAGAAAATATTTCAGATAGTAATCAAGACATAGGTAGGTACAATAATAGTCAAGGTAAAGCCGTGGTCGCATGCCATTATAATTTTGTAAGTGTGAAGGCATGCGACCACGGAAGCACCTTGACCATTTTTGTACCTATGTCTTGATTACTGTTTGAAATATTTTTATTTTAGTAGGTTTTAGTTTTTGAACTTACTTTTAATTTAAATTATTTTGAGGTTATAATTTCGTGATGAAGTATTTTTTGTTTGGGTTTTATTGTATTAATTTTACAGCCGCGTACGTAGCAGTCTCACTTTTGCTTGTTTTTAATAATTTTAATATATTTATATCTAGACAGTATGATATTGTATTATAAGGGGACAACACTGATTTTGAAATTTGACACTGACAGCTTACACTCAACTCGCAAGTCAACCAAGGAAATGGAATGGAGGATATTGCATTCACATAGCCTATAACCAGCGGACGATCAAGATGCTTCCAATGATATCTCACCTGTCAAATTATGATCGGTAGTTTAGAAGTTATGAGGTAACAGATAATTACATACCGGTCAAAATCATAGCCCTACTTTTTGCTTCGCCGTAATCTGGTAAAAATGATATTACATTCAAGTAATGTCATTAATAATGACAGTGTGGTGGTTGGAATGATTATGTGATCTAAATATTTTAATAGTTTTACGTCAATACTGGAAGGAATGACAGTAATTGATTGGTGTTATTATTACTGATAGTGTTTGGTCCGTTTGTAACACATCAATATTTCGCCGGTGACATTTAATACTGTCAGTGCCACCTCCTTTCTTTCCCAAATCATCGTGACCTCATGCACATTGACAAGTCACGTTGTAGTCACTAATAATTCAGGAGTCACGTCACACCAGAACATGACTGTCCCGTCTCTGGTACAAGGCTTTCAAAGGAATTGGCGGAATTTGGAGATGGATATTTCCGTTTTCGTAATAGATAATGTTCCTTGAGAGAATAGTTGATGCATTCTTTGAAATGCGTGCTTTTAGGAAGATTGGTAGAAGAAAGATGGATCCGTTTTTAATATGGATTGTCTGAATAGATAATTTATGAAGACTGTTGAAAGATACAATAATAATACCATTTATTTCAGGCGACACAGGTCTATAAAAAAATACCTTAACCTAAACATACATGACGGCACATTGCTAACGCCGTCTGTTGAGAGATACGTTTGAACGAGATTTGGCAGCTGTCAGTCTGGCGGAGCGTCGAGGCGATAGTCAGCGCGGCCATGTTGAACTTCACTTGTTTTCGAACGTCAACGGCAAGCGCACCACATATCCGACGAATCGCTTTTGTTCCGAGTAATCTTGTCCCTATTTGTGTCAACATTAATTAAAATCGATTGATTAAGTGATTTCCTAATTATTAGTGAATAGATTTTAGTGAAATTCTGTAAGGAAGATATTTTGTGGGAAATAACTTTTGATTGTGACTCGAGTGATTCTTTGTTGGTTCCTACCCACATTACCACTTATTGAAGACATGGCCTATTTGATAATGACGGACATCTGCCCATATACATATTTTAATACAAACAAAAACTTGTGTTAATAAATAAGGTTTAGACTATGTTACATAATAGCACTTCACTATACACTAGCTTGTCTTTGTGCTGTCCTGTGGAACTTGTCCGCAGAAGAGACGGAACACCACGTCCTGTAGCCAAAAGTCTTCTTGCATTACGAGGGGCAGATAGCAGTTCGGTACACGCACGACGAACGCCTTGAAGTTGACGTCCTGGTGCGATTCTAGTAACTGCACCCTTGGCGTGTACCTCGTCTTTTAGTGCACGTACTCCACGATGTCCTCCGCCTTAGTGGTGTAGTGCAGGCGGGAGATGTACACCGGAGTGTTTGGTTTTGCGGCACGCAAGCTCACTTTGGGGTCCGTAGGAGCTTTGCCGCAGCGGTTCTTGTTCGCTCGTGATTGGCGTTTCCTCCTTTGCACCGTCACGAAACCGTCATCATTATCAGCGACATATAAATAGTTGGACCTACACTGCAGTGTTCCATGCAATACAACGATGTCAACACATCAAGTCATTCCATTATGACTGCCTTTTACAGACTGGAAAATCATTCAGAAGTACCAAACCCGAATTGGTGGTTAATTAATTGTGACAGCGAATATGAATTACCCTAAACTAAACCGCAGCAAATATAAGACAATCTTGACTTGACCTAATTTATTACTTTTGTAAGGATACATTGAAAGTAACTTCTTTATGATCAGTCAGTGCACTGGCATCAGTCTTGATCAGACCCTGAAAAGTTGACAGTGAATCTCATTTCATGAAAAGTACCTGGGCGACCGAGCTCTGCTCTGGTGAAAATAGAGAATGCTTATTTAATAGTATAGGATAATTCATACTAATCCATGTATAGTACCTACTTATTCCATGCTGCCATGATAGTAGGTACTTACTAATTCCATGCTGCCATGATAGTAGGTACTTACTAATTCCATGTTGCCATGTCATTATTCTAATGTCATTATTCTCATGTTATTATTCATTATCATGTTCTAAGCTTTGGGCGACCGAGCTCCGCTCGGGTGAAAATACGGAGAAAACAAATTTTCCCAGATATGAGACTTAGCTAGATCGATTTTTCGCCCCCCGTAAATCCCTTTGCAACTTTCATCGGAATCGTTAGAGCCAATTTCGAGAACGTGACTACAAATATATATACAAATATTGCACGTTAAATAGTATAGGATAGTTGAAAGAAATTCACAAGATCAATCAATTCTCATGTAATTTTTGTTCCTGCAAAAATTCCAATTCAGTTTAATGAATTTAGTGTGGACACTTAATTTCCACTTATTGGTACTATCTATTTAGGTACCTACTCCTAGTAACAAACAATAATAAGTGTCTTATCTTAAAGTATGGAAAGTGAATAAAGAAAATATCTTTACTCACATCAAATGACCTACATCACAAAAATACATAAAAATAAACTACTAAATAACTTATTTGCTCTCTCTCAACAATCTGCAAACAACTTTCCTAAGAACATCGCTTACACACTCTGAAAAAGATTTACCCTTCATTTCTTGACTTCTTATATCAGTAGGCAGTTGGTTGAAAAGGTCTGGTACTGTTTTATCAAGCGTTCGGTCGCCAAAATAATTCCTTATTCTAGGTACATCAAATTTACCTGCTAATACTATTCTAGTTGCGTGGTGTCATCATGCCTTGTGTGAAACAAGGATTTGAAGATAGGTCTGTTTAAAAGCATTGCTATTATCGCCAGGTGACTACGGTTCAAGGTTCCATTCAAAGGCTATAACTGAACAATGCAGTTAATGTCATAACCAGCGTCTTACTCCGTTATTGATCACTTCGTTTGCATAACGGCTAGCTGGTGAGATGAATGCAGTCTGTTGTAATTGGGTCAGGGATTGATCATCTTGGTATTTTTTAGTTTTGAGGTCATTTTCATTTTAATGGGAAATTAGTGAACGTTTTTTTGTTTTCAAAACAATGGGAAGTGGTCAAAAGAGCCTTGAGCTTGATTTCAGGGAAAACTAAAATGGTTTAATAACTTTTTAGAAAAGCTCCTGCAGACTAATTGCGTAAATCGCTCACAATGTCTTTCATTCAACTTTTACAAAATCATTGCTTTATAATAATAGAAAAGTTCGTCTAGACAAAGATAATAACACAACGAATACTTAGTTAAAATGAAAATGATTTTAATTATGAGTGTTGTACGCAATTAAACTACAGGTTTAACCGGGAAACGATACTATCCATTTTGTTACAAACCACCCATCTTGTTCAGAACGGTAGGTGGTGTTGCTGATAAGGATGAAATTATAACAGTAAATTTTTGTTAAGAGGATTTATCCTAAAAGTTGGCAACGTCATAAATAGCTGTCAAATATTTACCTGTTTTGATTAATTTGGCAATATTACTGTGTGTTCAATAGGGAAATAAAATATTGATTAAGAAATGTAATAATTAATATCGTAACACCGAATATTTAGTTTTAGATGTAAAAAACGTATTTGGAAACTTTCCAAATGCCTTTTTTACTCCTAAAACGGTTACATCATCAAATTCAGTGTTATAATTGCAATTCATTATTAATATTTCAGTTCACTAGTTAGTTTGCCAAATTAATCAAAACAGCAAAATATTTGACACCTATTTGCGACGTTGTCCACTTTCAGAATAAACGCTCTTAATGGACATTTTATTGCTGCACTTATTAAGCTGTCGATACAGCTTTAGATTTCAATTGTTTTATGTTACCCCACCACACAAACACAAAAGAAAAATAGTTTTCTTTGTAACTTAAAACGCTCTCTACCGCTGCAGTGCCAGTGGAAATTGTATTGTAATCTTATTTGTTATCACCGGCCGCCTTTAACTCTCAAAGGGATGAGAAGTGGTAAGTTGTTCCTCGCAAATAAGGTCCACCACTACATCGATAGGAGTAATGCTATTCTGTAAAGTCAGTGTCCATAGTTAATTAAATCAGGCGTGACCTTGCGGAAATACATTTTAAAATACAGTAGACGTGGATATATTTAGTATCCTATTCCGCTTAGCTATTTCTAAAGAGCCATAAAACAACCTTGAAAGAAATCGACACGTGTTTCACCTCTCAACGAGGCATCCTCAGGATGACGATTGACTCGACGTTTGACGATCGCTGAACGCAGAGTGACTCTGAGTTCAGCGTTCGGTGTGGCAACACGCCGTGTTGGGGTCAAAGTACAAAGGAACGTCAAATGTACAAAATAATAAAAAAATATTCTAGTCACTTTCCAAAAATTGTTTTCGCATGGAAAACAATGGGCAAGAAACTCCACCGTTACTCTTTATAAATGTTTTACAATATTTTGTATACATTAATTATATGTGAAGACGATGCACCTAGTATAAAATTACTTTACTACAATAGGAACTAGGATTAAAAAATGAAGCAATGTCAGATAAATTAATTATGTGATAGATACATGGTGCTCACATATTTACAAACATTGTAGAAGTATATGATACCTATTCCTAAAATTTGTTAACTTAATCCAGCACCGAACTATCACTTAACTACACTGTCCAAATGTTTCGCTGTCGACTGTTAATGTACTCAAGAGACTAGCGGCATTACCACGTTGTATGGCAATGCTGCCGTGTCAATCCAAAACACTGTATAAATTCAATCTCTTTGTATTGTATAATTGCATATCACATGTGTGAGCACTGTGACCATGTTGTACATTCCATAAAGCTACCATTTACTGGGTACGTCTTTCATTGACTTGAATGTGCCCTGGCGGCTGAGAGTATGTCATGCTCACTCAAATGTCTCGCTGATGGTGGCGTGTGTGTTGGATCATTAAGTTCCCTTCAAAATGGTTGAGCTAAATGGTGCTGATCCATGCGTCATGTTCGTGAACGGGCGCCGTCAGTAGGGACTGGTCATCTCTTAGCTGCCACAGTTTATTTTAATTTATTTAAATTTTTGAATTGATATTATATTTTTATTACGGACGCTTTTAACGTGCACGTCTTTCTACATTGTTCTCACATGTATAAGTTCAATACGAATGATGTAACCAATATTTTGTAACAATATTTTGATTTAAAAGAGTGTCCGTGGAGTTTCTTGCCCGTTCTTCTCCATAGGTACCTACTACGCTTTGGAATGGGCAACTAGCTTCATTTTTCTGACTGACCGACCCCTTGACAATTCAAAAGTACCTGTAATTGGTTTATTTGAAATAAATGCTTTGAGTTTGAGTTTGAGTTTCAGTTTGTACATATTTCAGAAATACCTGTTTTGTGAAAAGGGCTTTTAAAACTTTTTAAACCATACATATAATTAAAATACAGTATTTTGTATGTGCTCATATCTCCTTCTACAAACTATAAAATAAAAAAATATTAATATAGGGATATGTAACTGCCTCGAAATAATCGAATGCGCGCTAAGACAAAACACTGTAACTCGAGTTACAGTGTATTGGATTGATATGCCTCTGGTCAAGGCATAAGCCAGCCCTTGGGTCACGGGAAGTGTCAACCAGTCGTTTGGAGATTTCATTGAACAAATCGTGAGCACGCGGACCCCACGGCCCTAGGGTTTCAACTCCAAACGGCTCGAAAATATAGTGACCTACTTATAAGGTTATTATACTTTCACCGCTTGAGGTTTTCCGCAGCCGAATCGGCAGCACAGTACGTTGAGCCAGGAAGATGAGATAGTTATAAACTTTTATTAAAATTAGACTCACCCATTTTTTCTTTTAACAGGTAAATCCTCCAGACCCTAATTAGAAACTCCTGGTTGGTAAGTCTTGCTCTTTTTTATCATCAAATGAGCTACGTTTTGATATTGGCTTCAGCAGTAAAAAATAAAATATACTTACCATGAAGACTGAAAAACAGTTTGAATATTTAAAAGCTGCCAGTCACTTTATCGAATTCCGTTGGTTATGCAAGATACATAATTTAAACAACGCTGACTGTTTCACGGAATCCAGAACACGCCAATACGATATAAAATTTACATCCAGCTGACGTTAATGTACATGTTTAGGTGTAGTTACAAACTCTGTATTAATTTCAAATGTGTCTGCATTACAGAAAAGAAGAACAAGTTGTTAGGTATTCCTTTTGAAATCGTCTGTAGCTTATGTCATGCTTGTTTTCTGTGAAAGGGTAAGCAGGAGCATATTAAATACTGCACCTACATTTTGCCAGTTATGTTATACAACATGTAAAAAAACCCCTTTAACGATGCAGCTGATGAACTCGTTAGTAGAGGATCTAGCATGGCAGTCTGTAGACCCGAGCCTATCGTACCAATCCCCTACAACCAAATACGCAGGTGGCTACAGGAGTACATCCACACACAAGCGGAGTACTGGTGGACCTCAACACCGGGCTGCAGGCAGTCCAAGGAAGCCATGCCATCTTTGGATAACAGGCTAACCAGGCGTTTATCACGCCGGAACAGGAACGGCCTGCGTCTGGTGACGGGGACCATCACGGGACACTGCTCACTAAACAAACACTTCCACACAATAGGCATAACGGACAGTCCTCTGTACAGGGCGTGCATGGAGGCTGCGGAAACCGTCGTGCATGTGCTCTTTGAATGCACAGGTGTCACCCAGATTAGAACAGAAACCCTCGGGTCACCCAGATCTTTTACAGATGTTCTGAACAGACCAGGAGTTTTAATTAACTTCTGGAGGGAGGTGGGCTGGTTGGAATAACCACCAAACGGCCGCCATGGCCCACGTACAATAGTCCACCTTATGGACTAAGTGCGGAAACCAAAACCCCATAACATAGAACCCTTTCCGATCCGTGAGGGTGTTGTTAGGTATCATACTGAGAGTCTGTTTTTGTGGTAATTTTCAGAAAAAAAGAAAAAACAAATTCGTCACATTTTTTTAATGGTAATTTAACCGGGTTATAAATAGGTACATAGGGCGCGGGCGCCCGTCGTTTAGCGCGCGTGTACAAATCATAAATTATGGCCCCTGTTGAAAATTTGCGATTTTTTTAATGGATTTGGGGTAATTTTGGTACTCAAATGTGTTTTTTAAATAGCATTTTTATTAAATTTTTTCCAATAATTTTAAGATTTTTTATTACTTTTTGGTAATGTTATAGCAGTATCTTTAAGCGCCTTTCGGACCGGACAGGTTTTTTTTTACATATTGTACAACTTAACCTAAAAAAATTGAGGAAAATACGCGTGATATAAAAGGGCATTCATCATTCATCATTTCAGCCGGAAGACGTCCACTGCTGAACATAGGCCTCCCCCAAGCACCTCTACTTCGACCGATTCTGTGCTTTCCGCATCCAGCGGATTCCTGCGGCCTTCACAAGGTTATCGGTCCATCTTGTGGGAGGCCTTCCAACGCTACGTCTTCCGGTACGCGGTCGCCACTCTAGAACCTTTCGGCCCCATCGGCCATCCGTTCTACGAGCAATGTGCCATGCCCATTGCCACTTAAGTTTGGCAATTCTTCGGGCTATGTCGGTTACCTTGGTTTTCCTGGGGATCTCCTCATTTCTGATTCGTAGGGAAACTCCAAGCATAGCCCTCTTCATTGCCCTTTGGTTGACTTTTAGCCTTCTGATAAGGCCCATTGTGAGCGACCACGTTGCAGTACCATAGGTCATCACTGGCAACACGCACTGGTCAAAGACTTTCGTCTTGAGACACTGTGGTATGTGGGACGAAAATATATTGCGTAGCTTCCCGAACGCTGCACAGCCGAGTCGGATTCGACGATTGACCTCTTTCTCAAAGTTGGACATACCTAGACAGTTTGTCTTAGGTAAACATTCTCGTCCACAACTTCGAGCGTAGCGACTCCGATCTTCATGAGAGTGGGTGTCACAAATGGGCATTTGACATGACCTTTGGGGCAAAAGGGCATTGAATATGACTAATTGAATACTTACTAGTTAGACCAAGATAACACGATGACATGATACGATGCATGGAACGTATGATAGATAATATGGCGGACACACGCTGGGACCGCTTCCGGTCTTACCAGATACAGCTGAACAAAAGTGTTTTTACATGAAGCGACTGCCTTTCTAACCTCCACAACCCAGTTATTGTTTAACACGATACCCTTTGGAAAGACTGGTTGTCAGACTTTCAGGCTTCTGACATAAAGACTTTCAAAGATCTACGAATTACACTGGGACCAACGTGTTTACGTGCTTTCTGAGGCATGTATGAGTCTCGGTATGTAAAGATAGTCACCCGTCCATGGACCAACCCTGGCAAGCGTTGCTTAACTTGATAGATCGACCTGTGTGGCTGCTATTTACTTATTATTACTTTTTTACTTATATGTTATTTACTTTCGGGCTTCTGACTACCCGTACCCTGATTGCCAGGCTTTGAGTGGAAAAAAAGTGGTGGCACTCCGGGAGTGCCGACAGAAGTGAAAACATGAACAGATCGCCTTGGTGGAAGAAAAATACTTGTATAGAATATTGGTCCGTAACCTTATCTAAATAAAGAGCACAATCGCGTTTACAAAAAATAATACTTCCAAAACCTTTAAAGTAATAATACTTGTATAGAACATTGATCCGTAACGTAATATAAATAAAGAGCACAATCGCGTTTTCAAAACCTTTAAAGTAAAAATACTTGCATAGAACATTGATCCGTAAAATAATATAAATAAAGATCACAATCGCGTTTACAAAAAATGAGGTGTCGTCATGGTGTCGCGAAATCAATGGTTTAGAACCATCTCAAAAATGCCCAACGCGCCTAAAGAAGATTTTACTTCAAACAAAACATTTTTAAAAATTTGACATATTCCAGACCCAAGCAAATGAGGCTTTAACAATTTCAGTCTAAAAAGGCGAAGATGAAAAAAGTATGAAATATTAATGCTGACCTTTAAGAACTTTTTGGGTTTCATAATACCCAAGGACCTTGAATCGGGCGGTCATTTTCATAAAAGAGTGACCAAACATACAGCTGTCTCTCTCACTCTTGAGTAATTAATATTTACGGAGGGTGCTCCATCTCTTTTCCGCGTAAAATCAAAATAGGGATCGACGGTACAGAGTCAATAGTTCGTGACCAGAATTTGTATCTGGGGATAATGTAGAGCCGTATAATGCAGATAAATTACTGCAGAAGGCGAAGACCTTCATTTTTTATGGGAATAAGGTCGTAATTTGGGTCTGTAAAAGAAAATATTATGTTCAACGTCTGTCCAGTTGTGAGCGTTACATTAATATACTCATAACGAGGCTGCTACGGCTAATGTTTTACTGCCTCAAACGTCACTTGTCCGTCAGTGTCCGTCAGTCTGTCACAGAGATTTTTCGCAATAACGAATGGAACGTAGAAATTGACATTTTGGCACACTGATAAGTCTTGGTAATGCATAAATTATGTAGATTATCTTTCCAGATGTGGAAGAAAACTGTGAGGCTTTAAAAATGAAAGCGTAGTCAAGGAGACGTGTTGTTTCGCATATGAATTTGAGTGAAGTTACGTCCGTCAGTTTAAGACCAGGCACTCTAAAGGCAATTTCCACGCAAGCTCCACCCCCCATGCACTCTGCCACTCCACTATGTGTTAAACGCTAACACATTAGTAATAAAGTTGAATATCGTGTGCGCTCTTTGATCGTGTTCGAGCACGAAACTGAACGGCGTAAGTCTCAATTCTTATTTCGTTTATCTAAAGTAATAAAGTTATTAACAGATCTAGAAAAAAAAAATCTTGTGGCTGGATAATGAACTATATTTTCTTACTGTAAATACTTATTTTGGACATAAAAGCTACTTTTTTGAAGATTACTTGAATAAAGTCAAGATTACTTTTCTTGACTTTATTCAAGTAATCTTCAAAAAAGGCATGATTGTCGAATAAAAATGCGAAAATGTTACAATTACGTAACTGTCTTGTACAATCAATCTGCCTAGCCTTTTTCCAACTATGTTGGGGTCGGCTTCCAGTCTAACCGGATGCAGCTGAAAACCAGTGTTTTACATGGAGCTACTGCCTATCTGACATCCACAACCCAGTAACTAGGTAATACGATACCCCTTGGTAAGACTGGTTGTCAGACTATCGGGCTTCTGACGGCCCGTAACGACCGTCAAAGATCCACGAATGACAGCCGGGACCAACAGCTAAACGTGCTTTCCGAGGCATGGAGGAGTCTCGGTCTGTAGAAATGGTCACCCATCCACGGATCAACCCCAGCAAGCGTAGCTTAACTTGATGAATCGACCCGTGCGGCTGTTAGTACTTAGCCACGAGTTCCTCACGTAACTGTCTTGTACATGGAAAGAAAAAGATCCCATAAATCAAATACTAAGGTTCCATTTTGATTGTATGCGTTACTGTTTCAGAATATTAATGCAAATTAACACACAATTTAGAGAGCTTTCTCATAGTAGATTTGACACACACCTAACAGGAAACTCACACAGAACCGGTCGAAGTGACAATGCTTGGGGGAAGCCTATGTCCAGCAGCGGCTAAAATGAAAATGATGATAATGATTTGACTACACAGTTTTGTTTAGAACATCACAGTTTTTCTTTCGCACGTTCTATCTGGAAAATAAAGCATCTCTGGTTTTAGATAAATAATTTTCCTACGTCAGTTTGCCTTGAACCCATTTTGAGCCTTAGGCTACGCAGCCTAAGACTCAAAATGGGTTCAAGGTAGATACGCATCCACTAGAGTTGTGCGAGGTAGCTGAGCGGTGCGAGAATGTGTAACGAAGCTGTGAAACAATGCGCAGATGAGCACTGCGAGGATGTGTAGTGGGCTCTTTTCAGATGTGATTTCTTGCTCGCATCCATCTCTAGCACACGTCCCTCGCACATATCCCTCGCACCCATCCCTCGCTTGTTTTGTACGTACAAAACCCTCGCACCGCTAAGCCGTTTCCACCGGAGCTGCGCTGAGTGAGGCTAGGTAAATGAAGCGATTCTATTGGTTCTTAACAAACACATCCCTCGCTATGCATCCTCTCACATCTCTGGGTGGAAACACAGTCTTAACCTTCTTTTCGTATCTCTTTCGTGCTTTCCCTTAAGCAATAAGAATTAGGTGGCTTACTTAGCAAGTTGCTGAAGTTAGCGCAAGATAAAGAATATTGTATTGTCGGAAAAGCAAGTAATCTTTTTTCTGTGTGGTGTGGGCAGAATTACAAGTGGCACTCAGCGGAAATTAGACATGTTTTTAGCGTGCGAATTATTTTATATGCAGGGTTTTTTCATTAGTAATCATACTGTTGAAAAAGTCATTAGTCTGTCTGTCTGTTTGGCGATTATTAGTAGATATTTGACAGTCGCTACGGGTAAATAGTCAGAAACCCAGAAGTCTGACAACCAGTCTTACCAAGAGCTTATCGTGTTACTTAGTAACTGGCTTGTGGAGGTCAGATAGGCAGTTGCTCCATGTAAAATACTGGTATTCAGCTGCATCCGGCTAGACTGAAAGCCGACCCCGACATAGTCGGAAAAGGCTAAGCACTGTAAAATGTAAAAAAAAAATAGAAAAAATTTTTTTTTGGAGAATTGCTTCTGACACTGAAAACATAGTTTCGGGGGGCCTACCACTACTATTCACCTCCATACAATATCTAAAAAAACCTGTCCGATCCGAAAGGGGTACATAGGTAGGTACTGCATACCAATCAAAAAGCTGCTAAGTTAACATTACCAAAAAGTTTTTTTTATTTTTTATTAACATCGAAAATAATAAAGATTTTGCTATTTAAAATTCACACTTTTAGTAGTATCAAAATTACTCCAAATCAATTAAAAAATTTCAATAGGGGTCATAAGTTATGACTTGTGACCCGCTAAACGACGGCCGCCCGTGCCCCATGTAATAAAACCCCGTCAAATTACCCATTGAAAAAAATGTGGCGATTTTCTTTTTCGTTTTTCCTAAAAATTACCACGTATATAGACTCTCAGTACGATACCTAATAACACCCTTACGGATCGAACAGGTTATTTTTACATTTTGTATATACAGCCAAACAGGAGGTATAGTATAGCTGCTGACAAATTGCTTTGCAGTTTGGCAGTTGTTATGTAAAAAGAAAACTGTAACATTATGAACAAAAAAAAATGTTTCATCTATTTCCCACACTGAAGTAATATTAAAATAATACTATACAATAAACGTGGATATATTTAGTAACCTGTTCCGCTTAGCTATTCCTAAAGACGCATAAAAACCCTGAAAGAAATCGACACGTGTTTCACCTCTCAACGAGGCATCCTCAGGATGACGATTGACTTGTCACGAACCAGAACACGGCATGTTGCTACACGAAGCGCTGAACGCAGAGTGACACATATTGCCCGTCTATTGTATTTTATAATGGATTTCCGCAAGGTCACGTCTGAATCAATTAACTATTTTAATATAAAACTGTTATAAAAAAGATTGCGGTGAGCCCCCTAGACTAAATCCCGAGAAAATTTTTACCGCACTCATTCAAAAGTCACTGCCTCGTTGATCTAGTGCTTGCAGGCGCTACTGCTGAACATGAGGTCCAGGGGGCCGACCACAATCTTTTACGAAACAATCTTATTTCAGGAGAGTTTTGTTTCAAGCTTACAATAACATAACTCATATTCGTACCACGACCTTCATCGTTCAAGAATGTTTTATTCCTGCTTAGTGCTGGGAAAGAACGAACTATTTGTAAGATTTGTCTATTGCCTGCTATAGTAGAAAAGAAACAACGTTATGTGAACTGTATAGCGCTGTCCCTTTCACACGATGGTCCGATTCGCTACTACGAAGTATTGGTCTTGAAGCAAAATATTATTTTCTTTTACTTAAAATATTACTTTGCATTAGAATCTAATTTTTATGAGTAATTTCCATGAAATTGACACAAATATTAAAAGATTTGGCTTTAAAAAATAAGAAAAACAATTGAAAAAATTAAAAATAAGCTACGGCTAAGCTGTTACATGATATAAATTGGAACAGAACGAAATTTGAAACTCGGGCCGCATTCGGAGTTACGCCTTAATCGCTCACATCAATATTTTGCGTACCGATTTAGATATGCTTGCACAAGATGGTTGGATTACAGTATTTCTATGAGTATACACAACAAATTTCTTCTTCTTTGATTAGGTGACGACTGTAGCTAGAAGCACAATTTCCAAAATGCCACGTTAGTTTAAAGATATGGTGCAACTCAAAACAAAACAGCACAACTGTCATTTTGACAGCGCTCACGGTGATATTAATATAGGGCATGGTCAGCGTTATCGCAAGATGGCGCATGCTATGACGTCATGTATGACGATTCACAGCACGTTGTTATCGCGCTGACACTAATTCGGTATGGGTGTTAGCACGCTCTAATCAATTGCAGCGTAACTCTGAACACAGCCTCGATGTAGCGATATTTTTGTTTACAAGTGGATAACTACTACTAGGTTGAACTTATTTTAACATATTTGCTAATTAATTTATGATCTAACTGGCTACAAAGTCGACATGGAATCAAGGGAAGGTTAAGGTTACTCAGTGAATAAGTTTTAAAACAAAGAAATGTGTAATGTTTTGACGAAGATAGTTCGAAACAATATATTGTGGTCAGACTCAGTGATTAGTGTTTTGTTATTAAGTTTGCAGTCGGGTTTCCGGGCGGCAGCTAGAGGTACTCTGGGAATTTTTATTTTTCTGCGTTATCCGCTTCCAAAAACTCAAATGTTTCGTATGCATTCGCCATCAAACATTAAATTAATTACACTTGTACTAAAATCTATAGATACACAATTCATTCGGCAAGTTTACGTAAATAAATACATTTAACTAACTTTACATGACATGAAAATGTTTTTTCTTAATATAAATTGCAAGACAATAATATTTCCGTCGAGTCTGAGGAACTTTTTGATTGCAAAATTTGACACTAAAACAATATTGCTAGTTGTCAAAAGTCACGTCGTGGTACGAATTGAATGAACTTTTAGAGGTGACGTCACCAAAATCGCTAAGAAAATAAGATTGTTTCAACATTACAATAAGCTTATTTTATGGATGTCATGGTACGAAAAGTCAAAGTAAGATTATAATAATACTGCTATAAGAGCTGGTGGTAGGCCCCCTGGACTCGAGTCCCAGGTCGGGTAAAGTTTCATTGGGTTTTTCTATCTGGAATTTCTCAGTAGCAGCCCGGAGTCTGGATTTGTGCCCGGTTGATGGCAATAGGCTCGCCCTCTATTACATGGGACTTAAAACATAACTGGCAAAATGTGGGTGTACTATTGATACACCTCTGTCTAACCCTTCGGGGAAACAAGGCGTGATGTTATCTTATTTATTTATTTACTTAAGAAGGCACCAAGTTCCAATATATTAATCACAAATATCATCATACAATTCATTAAAATAAAATATCCTGAACTATTAAATGAGCAATATTTGTATATATATTTATTTGTTTGTATATAGATTTCTACTCACGTTCTCGAAATCGGCTCTAACGATTTCGATGAAAGTTGCAATATAGGGATTTACGGGGGCGACAAATCGATCTAGCCAGCTCTCACATCTGGGAAAATTTGTTTTCTCCGTATTTTCATCCGAGCAGAGCTCAGTCGCCCAAAGTTTAGAACAAGATAATAAATAATGTCATGACATTATTGACATTAGAATATTGATAATGGCAGCATGAAATTAGTTAGTAAGGAAATATATTTTTATTTCATATAGTGCGGCGCCCGCGAACCGTGACGATCCGACGCGACAGTGTATAGTGCAAAACTGCGTTCTCTGTGGTGTGTGTACGGTACACACACCACAGACGTCTGACTGTTTACACATACACATGTACGGACTATACCGCGTGTTCACAGCAATGCGACTCTTAGCGTGCCTATCCACTTTTGAACGCTTACTGTACCTACTAATACTCTGAGCAGTGCATGCTATGCCTTAAGAAGTTTAAGGGACGAACTAACCATTGCTCAGTTACGAAATGTTTATTTTGCCTTAGTTGAGTCCAAGCTGAGGTACAGTATTAAACTATGGGGGAACAGTTATAAATACAATATAAATGCAGCCTTTGTTATGCAAAAAAGGGCCCTCAGAACTATTCTTCGCATAGAGCAAACTGAATCTTGTAGAGAGCATTTTGTGAAATTAAAGATTTTACCTGTACCTTGTCTTTATATTTTGGTCCTACTAAGTAGTTTTCTAAAAAACCTAGAGAAATACGAGACAAAGGAAGAAAGGGTAACTAGGGTGGAAACGCGCAGGAAAGATTTGCCTAATTATTTGCAGCCAAAATTAAATCTTGTCAAACATAGCTCTAAAGTACAGTCTGTACAAATTTTCAATAAATTGCCATTAGAATTAAAAATGATTAATAATCCAAGAATATTTAAATTCAAATTAAACTCATTCCTATTGACGAAGTGCTACTATAGTATAGAAGAGTTTTTTAGGGACAAAAATAATGCCACAGTGTAACTTGTTTATCGTTTAAGTCTCATTCTTGACATGTTATTATTATTTTTCTTGATTTTTTTTTGATTGAGTTGAATTCTTATTTTATTTTTGACTTTTTATCCATATTATTTGTAAATTTTATTGATTATTATTATTATTCCGTGTATTAATAACTTGTAATTAATTGTAACTTTTATTGATTATTATTATTGTATTAATCCTGTATTCGACACAAATGTATTTTTGTTCAGAATAAAATAAATAAATAAATAAATAAACTATCATGGCAGTATGGAATTAGTAAGTACTATCCTATAATAACATTAAATGATCATTCTCTATTTTAACCGGAGCAAAGCTCGGTCGCCCAGGTGCTGTACATTAAAATTCAAATTCAAAATTCCATTCAATCATGAAATAAATTATATTAAATTAAAACTGAGTAGTCATTAAAATATTACGTCATCAATTCATCACTAACAAAAACAAAACAAAATATCACAATTTTTATCGCCGGTTGGCACTCCGATGGACTTTGAGCCAATACTTCCGGATCGGACTGCTCCAATCCTCACTAACGACCCTCAGCAGTTGATTATTAGATTTTCGCAAACTTATGGAAAACGATGCAATGCGCGATTGAATAATGACATACAAGTTATGTTATGTCACTCAAAACTCCGTTTGAAATTACAACTAAATTACCTTTCTACACCATTTAAGGGTTCCATCTCCGCTACCAACATAACCTTCAACACACTGTGACCACACCCTACCATTAAGGATCTTACAATAAGACTTCTTACGCTCAAAAGGGTCCCGTATCATTGTGTCGAATGATTGATGACCTCATTGTGGTGATAGACTTCAGATCTTCAAACGGATGGAGAGCATTTGGGGAGTGATAAATGTGGGTCTGGAAGTTTTTGATGTAGGTGTCATTAGGTTATGACAGGCAGCTTGAATTCCTAGGTATTTTTTTTTAGAATTTATTGATGTTTTTAAATAATGTTTTCTTCAGCTTTTAGTGTCTTAAATTTTTTGAAATAGAATGGAACGTTTTTGAGCCTTTGCTGGCAATCCCACTAACCTGAATAAATATCGGGAACACGACAACAATTTTAATTAAATATAAATATTTTACTAAAACAATTTGCATATTTTGAAATAATGAATTATTGCCCCGAAGTGTCCAATTGGTTATTACTTTATAAAACGGCTCGACTGCTGAAGAATCTTATGGAATTAACACAATTTGACTTCATCATCTACATTGGCCTCCGCCATTTTGTGCCACGTTTCCCTGGTCTGTACAAGTCTCGTCCAAGTCTTTCCTGCGATCTTCTGTAAGTCGTCCACCCACGATTTAAAGTAAACTTTAATCCTAACTAAAATAACATTTTACTAGCGCAGTTCTCAAGCTATTGTTCCAACTTCAGATTAAAGAAACGCCCACCGGTGTCATTAAGGAACTGCTTACCCTTTCAACTGTACGCCGTTATGTTAATTTAAGGGAGAAACTTTAAATGGCACCCTTGTGTGCCTATTTCTAGTATATAAAACCTTGGGAATGTGAGAAAGTTTAAGATTAGGTACAGCCATAGAAATATCTTTCTTATATATCTATGGGTACAGCTGTTTACTTTCAAGGGGAGACTTTGAAATGATAAATTGATTTAAAAAAAAACCGGCCAAGTGCGTGTCGGACCACGCATAATAAAGGGTTCCGTAGTTGGGATAAAATTATCCCAAAAACAAACATTGTAGTTGAAAAACATGTTCTCCCATAAATCGATATACGTCCCGGTCAATTCTCCCACTGCAAATGTAAGTTTAGAACAGCAAAACAAAAAAAAAAAACTACAAATTATTATCAATTTTAGGACGTTTTTACTTGTGCTGTGAGACCTTGCTTCATGCCAAATTTCATGATTCTAGGTAAACGGGAAGTACTCTAAGGTTTTAATTTATTTGCGAGTTCAAAATGTGTCACATAAATGGCAGAATTTTTTATTGCGTTGATTTAGAAGCTTGATTTTTTTTGACCACCAAGGGAATAAAAATTAACGTACTTGATATTAATTTCAACTTGATACTTCTATGCGTTCTTGAGAAAAAGGGTCTTGACAGACTGACGGACGGACAACAAGGATCCTGTAAGGGTTCTGCTGAGGAACGGAACCCTAAAAAGGTCAATTTTGAAGTTGATTTAGAGAGCCATCTCCAGTCCCCATACATCAGTACTTCCAGCGTATACTGGGCATAATGCCCTGCTAACAACCTTACCTGGCTATGAGCTATTGTAAATAGCCCCAGTTTACACGAGAGACGAAGCAAACTACCTTTCGTAATAACTCGCTGGAGAGTTTATCTTAGTTGTTAGTGTAGGGTTAAGTTACTATAATGTCTATGGGTAGAGGCGGCTGTGCTCGCCGTATTATCTATGGATTCAAAATAAATGAAGATTTCGATAATACATTATTCCTTCCTTTTATTAATATCTTGCTTTCTTAAACTCGCTGTCTTATTTTTCCTGGTCTGTTTTTAGTTTTATTTTGTCTGGTTTTACACACAAACTTACTGTAAAGTTAATTTGAACATACAAATTTCTCATGAATTTCAGAGCATTTTTAACCGACTTCCAAAAGGAGGAGGTTCTCAATTCGTCTGTTTTTTTTTTTTTTTTTTTTTTTTATTGTTTGGTACGCGATTACTCCGCCAATTATGAATAGATTTTGATGATTCGTTGGTAGATCATACTTCAGAGGTGGTCCCATATAAATTTCTTTGCTTGGGTTGTTTTTGAGTTAGCTTCAATTAAACGTATTTTTTCCCACTTAGTATGTAGATGATATGATAACTTCTTGTCACTGTTATTTACATAGCAGGTAGTGGTATTCGAATTTGTGTGGGGTAGGTACCACAGCTAAAAAGTGAAAAATAAAAACTTTTTACAAAAAAAAAAACAACCGACTTCAAAAAAAAAAACTACAAAGTGAAAAATAACTTTAATATCGGAAGTCGGTGACAAAGAACGAAAATTCAAAACCAAAGACACCGACTTCCGAAATTAAAGTTATTTTTCACTTTGTAGTGTTTTTTTTGAAGTCGGTTGTTTTTTTTTTTGTAAAAAGTCAAAGCATAGCGAAGCTTATGTTTGGTTAGCCTGTCATCATTGCAGATTATTGACGCACC
This sequence comes from Agrochola litura, assembly GCA_949152395.1. Classification (NCBI taxonomy): domain Eukaryota; kingdom Metazoa; phylum Arthropoda; class Insecta; order Lepidoptera; family Noctuidae; genus Agrochola; species Agrochola litura. The sequence continues at coordinate 9,580,362 of OX424517.1, read as the reverse complement.
AACAAGTTTCCCAAGGAAAAAGTTTAGGGAATACGAGAATGATTGGTTAAAAAACGATTCGTTTTTACAAAATATAGGAACCGAGTAACTCGTGACCTTGCGGACATCCATTGTAAAATACAATAGACGTGGATATATTTAGTAACCTGTTCCGCTTAGCTATTTCTAAAGAGCCATAAAGACCCTGAAAGAAATCGACACGTGTTTTACCTCTCAACGAGACATCCTCAGGATGACGATTGACTTGTCGCGAACCCAAAAACGGCGTGTTGCGACGGGCGATAAGGCTCACTCTGCGTTCAGCGCTCGGTGTGGCAACACGCCGTGTTCGGGATCGCGACAAGTCAATCGTCATCCTGAGGATGCCTGGTTGAGAGGTGAAACACGTGTCGATTTCTTTTAGGGTTTTTTATGGCTCTTTAGAAATAGCTAAGCGGAATAGGTTACTAAATATATCCACGTCTATTGTATTTTATAATGGATTTCTGCAAGGTCACGCCTGAATCAATTAACTATCATAACTAATTGTAAAATTATTATTTATAGAGTATTTCAGTACCCATCTAAAAATTACTTAGAAAACCTGTGGCGTTTTTTTTTAATTCTAGTCGTATTTTTACCCAGTTTTTTTTTTCTTTTACCCAGTTTGCAACACGCCGTGTTTAGGTTCGCGACAAGTTAATCGTCATCCTGAGGATGCCTCGTTGAGAGGTGACTCTTTAGAAATAGTTAAGCGGAACTTGTTTTTTTTTTTCTTATATCTTTAAAATAAACATTACACTACAGAAATCTCCGTTCTTTCTTCAAAACCAAGTTACTTAACTAAAGTCCCGGCATAAGCCGAATTGTATTTACAAAGTGCTATTGAGCACCCGATTTGAATATTAAAGCCGTGTTCAGATGCGCGATTATTTCTTTTGTAATTGCTCTTCTTGTCGTTACGTGTTCTTAAGGCTTTGGGTATTGAATAAGAAAGTGTCTGGAAGCTGTATTGTTCTTGTATAAATGTTTTGTAGTATTTCATTGAATGGTTATAGCCAAGAATATGTAGTTGGAAAGTGTCGTTTTATTTAAAGAGCAGCTGTTAGCATTGTATTCAATTTTGTGCTGGCTAAACAAATATTACTAACAAAAAATTTCGAAAACCAAAAATAATTTTGGTTAATGTTCTGAGTACTATTAAAAAAGTGAACAAGTGCGAGACGGACTACCACACATAGGATTCCTTGCCACCGTACAATATTGAATACTACATATTTCTTTAAAACGTTTCATAAATGGGGACTGGGTCCTTTGATTTTTAATTTAATTTAATTTTTTTTATTTTGTGTTATAGCGGCCGCGGCCATAGTACCTAGTACATATTCTGCAAAAATTTAGTCGTCGTAAGTTTTCTACCTATTACTGTTCAAAATATACAGCCCTGTGACAATGAGAGAACATGTTTTCGAGAACATGTTTTCGTGTTTCAGTTGACGTTATGGGCAACTAGCTTCAACTTTCTGACTAACTGACCGACTCTTCAACAATTCAAAAGTGCCTGTAAATGGTTTAATTGAAATAAATTCTTTGAGTTTAGTTTGAGTTAAGCCGGGTCTCCTGCACGAGTTTTTTCGAAACGTTACACAAAAACATCGCTACAAAGAGGCGTGGCCATATACATTTGTGTATGAAAACACGATGTTTTGTTTGAAAACAAATGTTTATGAGTTATTTGTTTAATATTTCGAAAAAACACGCGCAGGAGTTCCGGCTTTACAGGACCAGAAAAAAATACAGAAATATAAATGTTTTTACTTTTCCTCTCACATCAGCTTCAAACCATTTGATGAGGCAGTGTGTATTTATGTGTCGAAACCACAGATATAGATAGACATAGATAACGCAAGAGCAATTACTTCGCGTGCCATTTTTTTATTTTTTTTCTGTTTGGCATGTCATAGCTGGCCTCTGAGGCCATGACTATTTAACCGAGCAAACCTGTGGGTACCTAAAGCTGCTACACTCAAAGCCTCCAGCCAGGGACTTATAAACTAAGCTAATTAAAACTAGGTGAACGCTCGCTAAGGGCACCCCTGTGGGGTACGAGCCTCAGGTTAGGGCGTTTACCGGAGGGAGGACTTCAAAGATGGGACGGGCTGGAACTTTCCGTGCCCAGCTTACGTACAATAATCGTAAGCTGCCACTTTCGCGCTCAGTCTGCATCGGTGCCACGCTTGTCGGATGTCAGTAAAAAAAATGAAAACGGTTAATTGCGCTGTTATAAATTGTAAAACTGTGCAAATGCGAAGAGAAAATATAAAAAAAAACGTTTCCTAGTGCTTGTGACGTCATAGTAGGTAGTCAAAAAATGGCACGCTATCTGTGGGCGAAACGCACTTTTCGTCGAGGAGAAAAAGAGTCGGCTGTCGCTGGAAACTAGCGCTGAGGCCCTGTCTCGCATAGGATCGCAGCATTATGCTGAGCGATGGCTGTTTTGCGTGGATGTCGATAATTTTCCCCCAAATAGTTATTTTCGTGTTTTTGATCTTTCTTTGCGTCTTGTTTACCGCAAATAAACGTATTTTCTTTCTTTTTGAAGTGAAAACTTCTTTAGGTGCGTTGGGCATTTTTGAGATGGGAAAAACAATTTAACTCGCGACACCACTACCGACACCTCATTTTTGTAAACGCGATTGTGCTCTTTATTTGTATTACGTTACGGATGAATGTTCTATGCAAATATTTATACTTTAAAGGTTTTGGAGGTTTTTTTTTTGTAAACGCGATTATGCTCTTTATTTAGATAAGATTACGGACCAATGTTCTATACAAGTATTTTTCTTCCACCAAGGTGATCTTGTTCAAGTTTTCACTTCGGCACTCCCGGAGTGCCACTGTTTTTTTTTTCTTTCTATACGCGGTATTATAAACGCCAAGTCTAAACCCAGCTTTTATCACACGTACACACGGCTACACATCAAGCTATACAATTCCAGTTTATGCTGATCTCGCATCGTATAGGATTTCTGTACATTGCGAGGTTAGCTTATACTGGAAATGTACAGCTTGATGTATAGCCGTGTGTAGGTACCACCAAACTTGGTAATCGTGTGTTTTCAGTTGTTTTGTCACATTAAGATAAGTACCTTCCTAATGTTGTTTGAAGCTGGGTGACGTCATGAGCTTTCGGTATGTACGAGATGAGATTATAATATTGATGTAAACATTTCTTGGTACTTCAAATTTTTACTTCTAAGGCTTTTTTTTTTGGGTGGGAAATTATCAAATAACTTTTCCCGCTCTGGGTGGAGCGGGAGGGCGTGTCAGACTCTTACTGACTAAAACCCACCCGTGTTCCTTCAGTTGCCTGTATGTTGCCGGGGGCCACGGTATCCCTTTCGGACTTTCCCGCAACTCCGGCAGGCATCGGCCCTAGCGGACCCTTTCAGTTGCGCTGACATCTCTTTGAAGCGCGCGTGGAACACAACGCGTCGTCGACCCGGGCTTGGTCCTTATCGGACGGCGAGCTACCCATTGCTCATCGTCCGCCGAGAATCAGCCTGCGATTCCCGACGCCTAGGCCGTCTCCTGCAGCGGTTAGGGGTTACTTTTAAGGCTGACGCTGATATATGCGAGTCGCACTGTGGCGGCATTGACATCACCACATGCGAATTACGCATCTCACTGACGTCACGCAAAATCCTGCATCGCGCAAGCGAAGTTTACTGTGCAACTAGCATATACAGGGTGGCAGGGACATTGACGCGAAAATTGTTACCATGGATTCAGTACATGATTCTGAACCCCCTTGCGTTGAAATTTTCCGTCGGTTATTTTTTTTTAAATCTGCTGTTTCATAGAAAAGTGCAATACCTGTGCGGTCAAAATGTATGGAACAGCAGATTTTTTTTATAGAAACGACGAAAATTTTCAACGCAGGGGGTTCAGAACGGTAAGTTTTTGCATCGGTGTACCTGCCACCCTGTTTACAATGTCCCGACATCAATCGTCGGGCAGTAGCCCACCAGACACAATAATCGTCTGGTCGGAGGATCCTCCCTTTTCTACAGAGGATCAGTGAACTTTACACTCTGTTCCTTATGCCTCTATAAACTATTGCACACAACAGGAGCCTCGACCATATTTTTTGTATGGAAATGCGTTGCTCTGCGGCCCGATGCGGCTGTAATATGTGCTTAGCTTAAAACTTAATTTAGTGAAAATGAAATAAAATGCTTTATTCTGTAAATAAGATATCGGAATCACGTATACACGTAATTTAAAAAAAAAAAATAAGCTAGATGAGTCCGGCGTTTCCTATCTGACTACTCTGATAAGAAAGGCCGAAACAAACTCACGAGGTCGCAGTCTCTTTTAAAGTCCAGACATAATCTTGGTCAGGCCATATGAGGACCATGTAGATTAGTGTCTGAAATGGTTTTTTGAGGAAAGAACCACACAGATTTGAGTGTACCTGTCCAGTCAGTGCAAGCATTTGTCAGTAATCGTGGAGCTCAACTCAGAACTTAAGGAGCTCAACTAATAAGAGCTCAAGTAGTAGCACAGAACAAGTATCTATGAAAGAGCTTGTCCAGGGAAATACTACCACTATACTTGTTTCTGCCACCAAGCAATCAAAAATCAAAAGTCTTTTATTCAAACTAGGCTGAGAATCAACACTTTTCGAACGACAAAATTACATAACACAGTCCCCCAAAAACGCCCACCCTTCACCACTTCCTAGTGCCTTTAGCTGGGAAGAAGAAGTGGCGCAACAAACTCCCCAGCAGCACAGCTGTCTGTTCAGTTAGAAAAACTTGATTCTATTTATGTACCAATGTTGCTATGTTCTCCGAGACTCCTCCGCGCCTCAGAAAGCACGTCAAGTCGTTGGTCCCAGCTGTCATTCGTGGATCTTGGACAGTCGTTACGGAAGCCCGAAAGTCTGACAACCAGTCCAGACCAAGGGATATCGTATGAACTAGTTACTGGGTCGTGGAGGTCAGATAGACAGTCGCTTCATTTAAAATACTGGTATTCTGCTGCGTCTGGTTAGACTGGAAGCCGGTCCCGATCCCAATACAGTTGGGAAAAGCCTACGCAGGCAGAACCAATGTTGCTATGTCCCGGTGTGAAGAGCATGGGTGCCGGAGTAATTATGTTATGTTATTCGATAGTAAACAAGTCAACGGCCTACGCAATGGTAAGTTAATAATAATAAATATCTTTATTTCCAACTAGCAGCCCGTCCCGGCTTCGCACGGAACAAATCCTTGTAATAGTGCAGCGAATTAAATTGACTGGTCCTAATCATTAAGCGGTATGCGTATATTGCATGCATGATACAGTTTTATTTCTTAAGGAATCCTGCTGAGGAATAGTTAAGTAATATCCGTCGTCTCCTGATACGAACATTAGCGGATATTGTAACGGATCATAAGCCCTATGCAATTCCGACACTCGCTTCAGCTGCTCGTCTCTACCGTGTAGCACTATATCTCTGGGGCCTTTGTCTTCATCAACCAAGAGAACGGCCACTTCGTTGACGGAAGGCGCGTTGTATCTGCCTCGGTGTTCTGCTTGAGGTGTGCGGTCAGCGTGAATAATTAATTTTAAATTCTCTGGAGATGTCGATTCGATACTTTGTTTAAAACTTCGTATGTAAACGTTGTGACTATTCAACATGGTCTGCAATTCGTTGATCAAATCCAGTTTTAGCATAGGAGCCATGTTAGAGCGCAAAGATAGTTGGTCAGCATCGGAAATAAAATATATCTGCAGAAATTGTGGGCTTTGTCCGGATGGCGGCAGGAGGCTGCCTATGAGGTGATAAACCTGTCCCTCTACCTTAAAGGTTGGCATGAAATTCCCCTCCCTAATTTCTTTCGCCCCGAACGATGTCATCTGAAACAGATTATTGTAACGACGTGCGTTTTTAAAAAAATGCGCGGATAGTGTACTATTGTTCGTCAGAAGGCTTTTGATTGGTTCTGGAGGCTCTACGATACCGGGAAGTATTACTTTTCCAGCCGCGCAACACATACCAATTGCTTCGTCCCTCCATTTTTTCGCGGAACATTTAGGGCATATCTTATCCATCGCTCCAATTTGAATGCTGTTTTGATCGGCGTAGTTAATTTGTGGATCGTAGCTGAATGCCGATCTATTGCTGTGAGCTGAAATCCCATCACGCCTTCTAATTGCTACTGCACGTTGTCTCTCTCTCTGTACCGTAAGTCGTTGCGAGCGGTCACCGCTAGACTCTCGGGCACGTGCCTGTGAGTTTCTGGCTCTCAGTCCAGCAAGCCGCTGCGAGCGTTCGGTGCTAGATTCTCTGGCACGTGCCCGCGAGTCTCTATCTCTGTTTCCAGCAAGGCGTTGTGAACGTTCGGAGCTCGACTCTCGTTCGTAAATCTGAGAAGATGGTTCATTTTGTTCTGCAAGGCTAAGTGAGCGTTCGACACTGCACTCTCTTGCCCGTGTTTGCGAAATTCTTGTTCGATTTTCGTCAAGGCGTTGCGCGCGTTCTGCGCTCGACTGTCTTTCGCGAACCTCTGACGATCTGACATTTTGATTTGCAAGACGAATCGAACGATCGGCGCTACTTTCCCTTGCGCGAGCTTGCGAGGTTCGCTCTCTATTCTCAGCAAGTCGCTGCGAGCGTTCGGCGCTAGATTCTCTGGCCCGTGATTGTGATGCATATTCTCTTTGACTTTCGAGTCGATCAGAATATTCTGAAGATGATTCTCCAACACGCCGAATCTTTGCTAATCTCGCTTGGGAGCTATATTGAGATAATTGGGACCTTTTTTTTAGGCATAATTGTTTGAAAGTTTTGGTTTTCAAGTAAAATAAATAAGAATTAATTTGATTTTAATATGAACAGTTTATTGAATAGAAGTTTTCATAAAAAAATACATACAATACTTAAATAGGTGCTTTAAAAAGAGTGTGACACTGCTATAAAAATGAACTGTCAAGGTTTAATCAAGTAATTTATGCGCAGTTTTGAAAATAACTCCTAATCGATAGAAAGAAAATGTGCTCTATCTGAAATGTGTTCTATGGAAAAATCTAAATGTTCAATATCGGTAGCGTCCGCTGCGTAAGGAGCCGACCGCGCGACTGAGCCGCGCGGCTACCTATCTTACAGACGTGCACGCCCCACTCCTGTATTTCAGTGCCCCCTCCACCCCGCCCGCCGCGATGCCCGGCGCGCTTTTCAAACTGCATCGCAAACAACGGCCACGGCGCTATGGCGGTTTTGTTTACTGTTTGAATTTTTTAATTCGTAATATCTTTTGAATGGAAAGTCCAATTTAAATAATTTAAAAACTATTTTATAGGTAGTTAAATGGTCTTGACCATAAAATAATTTATTTGGATAAGGATTAATATAAACACATAAATAGCATGGTTTGAATTTGGTTAGCATTTTCATTAATGTTTAAAATGAAAAAAGTTGTTGTAGTGACATAACTACAATAGTTGGACATATGCTACCGCGGAGTTTTTTGTAGACATTATGATGTTCTTCAATATTGTTGTACATTATTTTGTTCTATCGCTAATAGTTTCGGCAGCGCATTCGACGAAAGACATTTTAAGACTCATTTTTCTACACCTTCGGTTACATTGTTCAAATTTTACCAAGGATCCCTAATTTTTTTCAAAATGAAATGTAGCCTATGTCAAATTGGAAGAATGTAGCATTCTATTGGTGAAAGAATTTTTTAAATCGGCCCAGTACTTTTTGAGCCTATTCATTACAAACATACAAACATACAAAAAAAATAGGTACAAATCTTTCCTCTTTATAATATTAGTGTAGATTTACAATTTTACATATGCCACTTGGTGTAACATAGTATTTTTCATATAAAATTGTAGGTTAATGCAGAGTTATACACCTCTGACACCCAAGCTAAGATTAAACTTGTATTATGGGTGTCAGGGCTCTCAAGTAAACACCATTTAGAAAATAAAAGTTGCTTGCTGCTTAGGGCATCTGAGGCCCTAACACGAACGTGTGGCGTTAATGATAGATCGCCCGATGACTTCTCCTGCTGGAAGCTCTTCCGGAATTTTGATATTAATGATAATAAATAAAAAAAACAAAAAAAAAAAATAATATGAAAAAATTTTTGTATTAAAAATGTGAATTTTTAAATAGCAATAACTTTTTTATTTTCTATAATAATAAGCTTTTTATTACTTTTTGGTAATATTGTTGCAGAACCTACGTGCCCTTTTTGGATCGGACAGGGTTTTAATAACACATTGTATAATTTATATCACCTCCAGATTTGTATAAATAACTTACACATAGGTAAATTCAAGGAAATTTATTGTTAATAATAATAAAAAATAAAAATATTATCAAGAATACGCAAAATAATCTTATAAAATAATAAACAAATACATATTAAAAACCTTATACAACTATGACTATACACGTAATGTTGACGGCGTCGTGTATCGCTGCGTGGTGTCGCGTAACCGTCCTCGTAAACGTCGATATACGACACCTTTCGGCCAAAAGTCCTCTTTCAGGCTGTAGTCCTGTAGATGGTGGGTTGGAACTCGTACCACGAATGACTTAAAGTTGATGTTGTGGCGCGATTCCAACCTTTGAACCCTCAGAGTCCAGTTGGTCTTCACTTTTAAATACTGCACGACTTCCTCAGTTGTAGTGGAGTGATGCAGACGCGAAAGGTACAGCTGCGTCGTAGGCACAGCAGGGCGCAGCAGCATATTGGGTCCACTCGGTGCGGTGCCGCACAGGTTACGAGAACAGGGCTTCTTGTTCTTCCTTTCCACTTTCGTGAAACCCTCCTCATCAACTTGGCTGCAGGATCTTGGCAAGGAGCTACGGACCGCAGTCAGGGCAGTTTGAGTGTTTTTTTTCTGTTTTTCCCTTTTTCTGGTTTGTCACTTTGGCTGCGCCGCATCTGCTTTGTCACTGGTGACAATAGCAGCGTAGGCACGTTGAAGGGTCGACGTACCTACGCGTGACATTAAGCAACCAATCAACCAACCACCAATTGAGAGCAACCACCACCAATAACCACAGTAGTCATTTTGTTGACAGTCTGTAGACTACCAATTAACATATATTGTCCGTATATTCAAATTACAACTGTCAATCACAACTGTCATGTACGCAAGGGCTATAACTCGGCAAATTAACGAAGGCTTCACAATAAAACTTCCCTGACTATACATATAAACACATTTTGAATAAGATTTATATAGGTACCTTGACATTTACATGACATTTGCATGTCAAAGAGGGTTGATAATTAATGTTAGTAAACTTATTGTCGAGAATGTTAAACAGATTAATTTGAGGAAGGTGGCGTTTTATATAATTATCTAGTTGGATGGATTACATAACATAACATCACGCCTTGTTTCCCCGAAGGGTTGGGCAGAGGTGTCCCTGTAGCAGGTACACCCACATTTAGCCAGTTATGTTTAAGTCCGGGGCGAGCCTATTGCCATCAACCGGGCACAAATCCAGACTCCGAGCTGCTACTGAGAAATACCTAATAAAAAAATAATCAATAATTATGAATTTCTTTTATTTGGCATTTCTTGAACAACACTGAACTAAGAAATATTAAGAAAGAAAATAAAATTATGATAACTGGTACCTAAGTACTTGTAACACATAAACACGTTAAAAACTTTTGTCTACTCTCATATCGTAATATTCGAATTATAAAATTCAAAACGAGTTTATATTGACATACTTTATGAACACAATACCGAAATTTAAAAATAGAATCATATTATAACATTTTTTCTCTAACAAAATAATGCTATAAAACAATTTTTTTTCTATTACGATACAGGGCTATTCCAAGAAGTTAATATCACCAAGGAGTTTCCATCAACTTTTGCATTGGAACGTTTAAACGGTGGACAGCAGCACCCGCTGTAGCGCATTTGTGCGGTGATGTGCTGGTGCAGACGACATTCATTTGTTTTGTTGTACTGAATTTCGTGGGATTTTTCAAATTTATTCTTGATCTTTAACTTTGATCTTTTATTTAGTATTATGTTCAATCCCAATGTATGAGAGTAGATAAAGTAGTGTATAAAACTGCACATAACTAGGTTTTAAAACATTCGTGTGATACTATTAAAAACCTCGCCTACGGCTCGGTTTTTAAACACACACTCATGTTTTAATACCCCTCATTATGCAACAGTTTCATAAACTACTAAGTATTTTTAAATTCATACCATATACAATCTACACTATGCTGACCAAAAACGAAGTTATTTAAAAATGGCGAACGGTGTTAGAAATACTCACAAGCCGTAATAAAAGAAAAAGTAATCTTTTTAGCACACGCATGACTGGAGAAAACTTAAAATGCCTTTAGATACTCGATTTTTAGGGTTCCGTACCCGAAGGGTGCCAAACGGAACCCTATTACTAAGCTCCGCTCTGACGTGTCAATCGCTTTTTTTGCTTGCAAAAGTTTTTTTTGCTAAATATTTTGATACGGAACCCTTCTTGTGAGAATTCGACTCGCACTTAGCCTGTTTTTTTTTAATGTTTACTTTACGAAACAATTGATACAAGAAATCAATACAAAAAAATCAAGAGAGAATCAAAGATTTTTCATCTGAGCAAACATTTGCTCAGACGAAAAATCTTTGATTCTCTCTCAAACATTCCGATACCCTTTTACACTTAAGCCAATAAATAAATAAAGCCTTATTTACGCACTCAAATTGTATAACTTTAAAAATCTAACGCAAATAAAATGGATAAAAGCTTGCTAATAAATCAAATATATTTACAGTCAAAGTAATAGCATTACAAAGTGAAATACAGAAGTTTAACCGCTCAAGTACCATACGCTGGTGACGTCAACGGTCATTAGGTACGGGGCGCCCCGTCACCCGTCATGCGAAGAAGGAAGGTCACTCATCGGCATGCATTGTTTACCCTTGAGGCTAAGCGTATGCTAAGACGCAGCACAGCACAGTACAGATATTGCAGGGAGGGCAGGTGAGGCAGAAATAGGCCGCGAGCGTATGCTGTGATGCAGGTACACAGACATATTCGCGTCCTAGCTAGTACAAACAATAATTGAAAAAAAATTATGAATCAGTGGTAAAAAACAAGTGTCGATCTGCATGCGTCGTGCAGAAATCTGTGCCGGCACTACGAGACGCAGAACAGGTCAGACACATGTGTTCATGCATTAAAAATCTGCTCTGCCCTGCGCTGCATGGACCTGCGTCATCTGCGTCTCAACATACGCTTAGCCTGATTGATTCACACGTGCAACTTTTATGTTGCCCCGAGTGTGTGTGTGTTGTTATCCTTACTGAACCTTCTAATCTAACTTTTATTATGGCAGTAACTTCATTTACCATCATTTTGACGTTCGACCAAGCTAATCGAGTTCCTTGTTTTGTTTTTACGTCGCCTTCAAGTGGGGGATCTGTGATGTAGGTTATATGGGCTTGTGTGTGTTTAGAAGATGTGTTTGTGTGAGATGTGTGTCTATAAAATTATTGGGATTTTGGGGATGGAGGGATATGTGAGTGTATGAAAGTGGACGCAGGGAATTGGCAACAAAGGAGACAATAAACAATTGATTGGCGATTTTTATCGTTGGGCCGACTTTTCAATTGTCAGATAACTTTTATCGCCCGTTCTTCTCCATAGAGATCTACGTTTTGGAATGGGTAACTAGCTTCAACTTTCTGACTAACTGACCGATTCTCGTAAATGGTTTAAATTGAAACAAATGTTTTGAGTTTGAGTTTACTTGGATAAGAAATTGGCGGTTTGACATATTTTTTAATATTTTTAACGTAAAAATTGGCTGTAGTAGTAATTTAACCTTTTGCGAATAGTGTTTAGTATGTTGAATAAATTGTATTCGAAAATGCTCTAAAAGATTTTATTGCTTAGAAATCAAATCCTTCACATCAATAAGAACTGGTTTATTAATACCACGGCATTAGCAATTTTTATGTAGTTATTTTAGCTACAAAGGAACAAGAAGACATACTGAAAAATCTTAATTAGGATGTACCTAATTAATATCTCAGTCTTATCATAATCATAATTAGCCTATAATGTTCCCACTGCTGGGACACACGCCTCCTCTCGGTGAAATAAAAAGTAAGTTCAAAAACTAAAACCCAATCTACTAAAAAATCACGCTCTAAAAAGTATGAAACAAGAAAATACTTCAGACAGAAATCAAGACATAAGTACAAAAATGGTCAAGGTAAAGCCGTGGTCGCATGCCTGTACAGCTACAAAAAAAATGGCATGCGACCACGGCTTTACCTTGATCATTTTTATAATCAGCCATAATCGGCCTATAATCCCACTACTGGGCTTCCTTTCTTCGAGAAGGAGTGGGCCGTAATCCACCACACGGGCCCACTCATGCTGGTTGGTAAATGTCACATTTCTTCGAATTTTTGGTTCTAGGACATACCGGTTTCCTCTTGATGTTTTCCTTCACCATTTTGAGAGCAGTGGTGATGAAAATATTTTTTACACAAAGTAAAGTGCCTGCTTTGGATCGAACCCATGACTTACGACTCGTATGTCGCGGCTGTTACCACTGGGTCACCACTTCTCCTTCTATCTCCGTCTGCATTATGTAAAACATGAATCATGTTTCTAAATCTATATCGGGCACATTATGCAATGTATAATAGATACAGGCTTCAGAAGTTTCCAACTGTGTAAGACATGGCTTCAAAACTTTTGCAAAAGGGGCTCTTTGCTAGGAACTTGTAATTGTTCCGTTGCAAGGCAAAGCCTTCTTCTCAAGGAGAGAAGGAATGTGCATTAATCACCACGCTTCTTAGTTTGAGTTGGCTATTTGAACCATGATAAGCTCAGAAGCCATAACTACTTGAAAACCTCACTCCCCTAACAGTGACCAACTACGTTGAAATTGGTTGCAGTAACAAAATTAGGGCACTTCGACAGTTATGAACCGCTTTCACATAATTATATTACGGTATCTATACCTCTAGGGATATGACTGTATTACGGCTTTAACCATCTTACTGAGACATATCTATGTATGTCCGCAAAATACAGCAGGATATAAAAGCTTGTCTAGTTTGAGCGTTTATATTTCATTGTAAGATTTTATTGGCTGCAAATACCCGAGTATTTGCAGCCAATTTTTTCAGCTCCATTTTTTATGACAGGTAAAATAAAAGAAGAACCATTTTCAACAACTGTGAGTGACACTTGGACGTTTTTACACGTCATATTTATACGGGAAATATTGGGTTTGTGGGAATTTATTTGAGTTTGATGTATTGAATGATTCTGTAAGGAGATCTACATATTAGAAGGAAAGTCGGTGTGTGGAGTCATATAAAAAAACCGGCCAAGTGCGTGTCGGATCACGCAAAATGTAGGGTTCCGTAATTGGGATGAATTTATCCCAAGAACAAACTTAACTTTGTAGTCAAAAACATGTTCTCCTATACAGAATGCATGGGAAAACATGTTTTTGCAACCGCAAATGTAAGTTGGTCGATTATTACTCGTGAATTTGTAAAGCCTACTTAGTTGTGATAGTTTTCCTTTTAATTTCATTATATACACTACTGCTGTGATTTTTTTCTGATTTCCAAAACCAACCGTTTAGCTGGCAAGGGGGACACTAAACTTTAACAAAAAACTTTTTACAAAAAAAAAAACTACCGACTTCGAAGTCGGTAGTTTTTTTTTTGTAAAAAGTTTTTATTTTTCACTTTTTAGCTGTGGTACCTACCCCACACACATTCGAATACCACTACCTACTACCAGTGTCAGGAACTTATCATATCATCTACTTACAAAGTGGGAAAAAAAATCGTATTTTGTAACTAACTCAAAAACTACCCAAGCAAAGTTAATAAAATTTATTTGGGACCAATTTGGGAGCATACCCTTTCAAACAAAAAAAGAATTTTCAAAATCGGTCCTCAAATGACGGAGAAATCGGTGGACATACATAAAAAAAAAAAAACTTGTAACCTCCTCCTTTTTGGAAGTCGGTTAAAAATTAGTACTTTAAAGCTTAATATTTCGAAAACGGATTCTTGAATCCAAAAATGCTTTTTACAAACTCTAAATATTTTTGAACGACCTTTCCAACGACATCCCACATTACAGGATAAATGAGAAAAAAAAAAATCATCATCACTTTACGTGTTGGGGAGGTAGTAAATGAGAAAAAAAAAATCATCATCACTTTACGTGTTGGGGAGGTACACTCAAGCCTTAAAAAAAATGTTTTGATGATTTCATTTTACCACTTTTTCGGCGTGATTAATATGTATACCCATGCCAAATTACAGCTTTCTAGTACTAAGAGTCTCTGAGTTAAGCCGCAGACAGACAGACAGACGGACATGGCGAAACTATAAGGGTTCCTTGTTTATTGTAGAACCCTAAAAAATGAGCCGTCGCGAGACGCCTGACAGATGTGAAACATCGAAATTATAATGTTCAGGTAAGTAATTTGCTGTAGTTTCTGCCTACCCCCATGGGAAGAAGGCGTGAGTTTATGTATGTGTGTGGATAGTTTACTGACACCAACATTGGCGTTGGCGTTGGTTTGGCATGGGCACGCCAACAGTCGGTCTGACCTGCCGCTATAGATGTTTCACATCAAAAAAAACTGTTATATCATGTTAATTCCACACATATGGATAGCTATATTAATACTTACATAACATAGCTCTTTGTAAAATACCTGGTCCGAGGACCATACCTATTTTTGCCACTTGGTGTAAGCAACATTTCTGCATAACAGTTCAAAAGGTATGGGAGGAGCTCGTGGCAAGCAATAACAGCCGGACGGGTCGATCCATCAGGTTAAGCTACGCTTGCCAGGGTTGGTCCGTGGATGGGTGACCATCTTTACATACCGAGACTCCTTCTTGCTTCGGAAAACACGTTAAGCCGTTGGTCCCGGCTGTCATTCGTGGATCTTTGACAGTCGTTACGGGTCGTCAGAACCAGAAACTCGAAAGTCTGACAACCAGTCTTACCAAGAGGTATCGTATTACCCAGTTACTGGGTTGTGGAGGTCAAATAGACTGCCTATTTCTCCATGTAAAATACTAGTATTCAGCTGCATCCGGTTAGACTGGAAGCCGACCCCAACATAGGAAAAGGCTAGGCAGATGGATTGAGTTCAAAGGGTATGTATGGGTGACGGTGTAATTTATAAGCACATTAGACATTTAAACTTTTCGGATAACGCACCTTCAATGAGTCTAATATGGCGGCCATAGGTGGCAGTAACCATTAATAAGTGGTTACTACCACTATGCTATGGTATGGCAGGCCTGGGCCGTAATATCATAAATACTGCGCAAAAACTTTTATTAGAAAACAAAACAATTAAATTAACTAACTTGAAAATCGTATCTAGGCTCACCGTGAGATATCTTCTACAAAATCTAGTAAGCCCAAATATGAATCTTATAATATTAAACGAGCTATATTTGTGTATTTAAATTTGTACTCACGTTCTCGAAATCGGCGACGATTTCGATAAAAGTTGCAATATTGGGGTTTACGGGGGTAAAAAATCGATCTAGCTAGGTCTCATATCCGGGAAAATTCGTTTTCTCCGTATTTTCACCCGAGCAGAGTTCGGTCGCCCACAGTTTAGAACAAGATGGCTAGCTTAGAATAATGAGATGGCAGCATGGAATTAGTAAGTCCCTCGGGGAATCAGGGTTTTGTTATACTAACTCATTTTATCACCAATCAGTAGGCCTAGTACGAACGCGCGGAATAAACGTAAATTCATACGATTTTAAAATTGAAAGTACTCGTCTCTCACGTCTTAAAACTAAGTAAGTATTTTACTTAATTTAAGACTTTCTTCATATTTATGAGTGATACTAATTATTGTACTTGAGGAGCTTGTGGCTAAGTAATAACAGCCGCACGGGTCAATCCATCAGGTTAAGCTACGCTTGCCGTGTTTGGTTCGTGGATTGGTGACCATATTTACATACCGAAATTCCTCTGTGCCTCGGAAAGCACGTTAAGCCTTTGGTCCCGGCTCTTTCGCGGATCTTTGACAGTCGTTGCGGGTCGTCAGAAACTCGAAAGTCTGACAACCAGTTTTACCAAGGGGTGTCTTATTACCCAGTTACTGAGTTTTGAAGGTCAAATAGGCAGTCGCTCCATGTAAAAGACTGGTATTCAGCTGCACCCGGTTAGACTGGAAGCTGACCCCAATATAGTCGGAAAAAGGTTAGGCAGATTGACAAATTATTGTGGTTGTCGCATAAATTTTAACTAAAATGTCGTAGGATAGTTGTATTTTCCATTCAAGAATCGTTCGAATTTATGTTTACATTGCGCGTTTTTGCTTAGATATTACTTGCATACTTTTATGCAAGCTACTGGCATGTGTAATCCCAGCTTATCATTTATCTGTGACTCAAATAGTGACATTTATAATAAAATTTTAAACAATGTTTTTGTATTTAATATGGGTCTAGGACATGAAGTAAATGAATTTTATTTATTTTTATTTTTTAACGACCAAAAAGCCTTACTTCATACTGACTATGATAAACACCCGTATCCGCTTGACCTTTCACATGACGTCATCAGTCAGTGCCCACTGCCCATAGTTTTAGACGAGGGTCGACATAGCAGTAAGGGATGACAATACCCTTGTTACTGGCACGGTTTGTGGTTTAAAAATAAATTCGGCCTCGAAATTTTATTGTAGCTTCCGATTTTTTTATTTGAATTTGGTAAGAAATTAAGGAAATAAATACTTCCTGGGAATTAAAAAAAAAAAACATGAAAATATTAATTTATCACAATGACAACTCATTAAAAGTTATTTTTAATCAATCAAATCAAATCCGTTTATTGTGTTGTACAGGTTGGAATAAGAAAAAAAACATGGTTCAAATCAATAGAATAGAATAATTATTGTTAATTGTTACTGTAGCGAATTCTATTATATTATTTAGAATGAGTAATAATGAATAAGAAAAAAATTAATTTAAAAAAATCGTGTGCGGTCGTGGGACCCTCCCCCCCGGTCAGGAACGAAGTTCCTTCTCACGTATGATTTAAAACAAAAACAAATATTCTTGCAGTGGCCATCTTGGAATTCGTCATCATTTTAACGTCACCATCGGCTTTAACACCCTCGAAAACCATGAAAATTATTTAAGTTCGTAGTGTGTTGACTTCATTGATATTACGCGAGCATATCTGTTAAGCACATTTTTTTCCAAAAAAGTACTTTTTCTTTCTTGGACAAATCATCATCATCATCATTTCAGCCGAAAGACGTCCACTGCTGGACATAGGCCTCCCCCAAGCACCGCCACTTCGACCGATTCTGTGGTTTCCGCATCCAGCGGATTCCTGCGGCCTTCACCAGGTCATTGGTCTATCTTGTGGGAGACCTTCCAACGCTACGTCTTCCGGTCTTGGAAAAATACTCAAATAAAACTAAATTTTAAGGTGTATTGTTGCTGTTAAAACAATTATTATGATGATCTTAAAGTTAAGTATTACTGGAGTCCTTGCTTCTGTCCGCGACTGTTCACTTGTAAGTCATAAGACACTACAATAACAGCCACATTTTTATAAAACTTCCCTGTATACTATGTATGTTTGTAGTTTTGGCAGCCAAAGATCCTGGAGAAATCAAGGGAACTCTTCAAATATTATATTTACACCTATAGCGATTTGGGTATATTTATAGTAAATCGTGCAGTTACTCTCGGAAAGCACCATTTGGTGTAGTGGAACTGATGATGAAGACCACAGATGGCTACCGGAACTACTCAATAATAAGTATTTCACGGGTTGCGGATAATGAAAATACAAAACCAAAGACACCGACCTCCGAAATTAAAGTTATTTTTAACCGGCTTCCAAAAGGAGGAGATTCTCAATTCGAATGTATGTTTTTTTTTTTGTATGTTTTTAACGCGATTACTCCGCCAATTTATGAATTGATTATTGATTTTGATGATTCTTTTTTTGTTTGGTATATCATACTTCAGAGATGGTCCCATATAAATTTTATTAACTTTGCTTGGGTAGTTTTTGAGTTAGCTTCAATAATACGTATTTTTTCCCACTTAGTATGTGGATGATATGATAACTTCCTGTCACTGTTATTTACATAGCAGGTAGTGGTATTCGAATTTGTGTGGGGTAGGTACCACAACTAAAAAGTGAAAAATAAAAACTTTTTATTAAAAAAAAAAAACGACTAAAAAAAAAAAAAAACACTGCTAAGTCAAAAATAACTTTAATTTCGGAAGTCAATGTCTTTGGTTTTGAATTTTCGTTCTTTATCACCGACTTTCAGATTTTTTTTTTTTTTAAGTTTTTTCACTATGTAGTGTTTTTTTGGGAATCGGTTGTTTTTTTTTTGTAAAAAAGTTTTTTCCTCAACCTTAATCTGTCCAAATATTCAAGGTTAATCCTATATTTAAATAATCCTCTTGGGAAACTGCAATAACCTACTTTTCTTTCCGCTCATAAATATCAAAAGAGCTTCCAATAGGGCGTTTAGCGCAGTTTATGGAAATGATAGCCAGTTCGTTTTGATTACGATCCTACCATAGATGACAGAAAAAATAGATAAGATAAGATAATTCTTTATTGACAAGATAAGTTACAAAATTTGTTTGAAGCCTCTGACTCCTTAACTAGGTGTACCTGTATGTCAGGAATCAGCACCCTCTCCCATTTTAGTTGGCTTAGATACTAATGTCAACATAAGTAAACAAACATAAGTGCTACAAAATACAATTTTAAAGATGGTTAAAACAAAAAAAAAAATACAATAACAGAAAGTAAAAGTATGAAAAAATATAAAAAATATTCTAAAGTTATTATCGTGCTCTGTGTGTATGGGAGGTGTGTACGTGTACGTGTGGGTGGGTTCCCGTGCGTGTTTGTGTATGTGTGGGTGTATGAAAGAAGGGTGTGTTCTATGTATGTGTTCCTTTGTAGAATGAGATTTATTATTTATTATTTTCTCTATATCTTCATAAGATTATGGAGCCAGTTCTATACTTTAAGTTTACATTCGTTTAGTGTTAGCGGATAAAAATTCAACATTCTATTAATTTTGTTGAAAAAATAGATATGGCATTGAATAAAAACCAGCCCAAACACGAAGAGTTCCGTACCACTGTAAAATATTTAGCAAAAAACGCCGTAAAAACACGTTTCTTGTGTGCCACCCCTTAAATATTTTACTTTATTTTATGTTTATTATTTAGTGTTATAGCGGTAATAGAAACACAGAGTTTTTGAAAATTTCGACTATCTACCTATTACGGTTAATGAGATACAGCCCGCTGACAGACAGACCGGGGGTAGAGGACTGACAGCGGAGGATATGTAGACGTTAGGGTAGGGATAGGTC
Source organism: Agrochola litura (assembly GCA_949152395.1). NCBI lineage: Eukaryota > Metazoa > Arthropoda > Insecta > Lepidoptera > Noctuidae > Agrochola > Agrochola litura. The sequence goes on along the minus strand of OX424517.1, from coordinate 9,560,941 downwards.
ACCATTGTGTGGATCACCCGGAGGACACGGTGGAGCATACGGTGGAGGTCTGCTCGGCTTAAGCGGAGCATCACCGTGTCCTCGTGGAGGCGATCGGCGGCGGTGATCTCTCGCGTCCAAACTTTTACCAGGCTCAATACTAAACCGGTTTTGATGAAAGGTATCAATGTAAGACTCTAAGGTCTAAGATGTCCCTCTTTGAGGAGTGGCTTGACGTCACGGCGTCCTCACCTTCCGCCTGACGCAGGTGCTCACCGGACACGGCTGCTTCGGGAGGTTCCTGTTCAGGATAAGGCGGGAGGAAACACCCGGGTGTCACCATTGTGTGGATTGGCCTGAGGACACGGTGGAGCATACGGTGGAGGTCTGCCCGGCTTGGGCGGAGCACCACCGTGTCCTCGTAGAGGCGATCGGTGGCGGTGATCTCTCGCGTCCGGCCCTGGTTAAGGCCATAGTACGGAGCGAGAGGAAATGGCAAGCCGTCACCTCCTTCTGCGAAGCGGTAATGCTCGCGAAGTAGAAGGCGGAACGCGTGAGGGAGAGGCAAATTTCGCGCCCTCACGCCCCTAACTGCCGCAGGAGGAGACGCCCGGGGCGGGAATTGCGAGCCGATTTCCGGCCACCGTAGGCGCGGGCTTACGGACGGTGAGCAATGGGTAGCTCGCTGTCCGATAAGGACCAGGCCCGGGTCAACGGCGCGTTGTGTTCCACGCGCGCCTCAAAGAGATGTCAGCAGAATTGATGGGGTCCGCTAGGGCCAATGCCTGCCGGGGCTGCGAATATGGGCCGAAATACATCGTGGCCCCCGAGTCTGACACGCCCTTCCGCTCCACCCAGAGCGGGAGAAGTTATTTGATAATTTTCCATCCAAAAAAAAAAGGGTAGGGATAGGGTTCCGTTTGACACTCTTCTGGTACGGAACCCTCAAAAGTAGGCGAGTGCAATCCCACACATCGATAACTACGATGTGTGGGTTTGCACTCGCCTACTTTTGATAATACCACTGCAATAATCATTGGAACTGACACCGAGCGTGGGACATAAGTGAAGATATCACTGTCGGTATGAGTGGGTTGAGCTAAGTAAGGAATGAAATAAGCCAGATAAACTGGTATTTAGCTTTTCTTAATTCTAAAGAGGTGTTACGCTAATGTAAAATATGTCACACAAAAATTTGATTTGATTATTTAGATTTTATAGATTTAGATTTTTTATTTTTATTAGAGGAAAACGAGAGGAAATTTATAACACATCCATAAACTACATAGGTATACATCGAAATATTCAATCAAAATCGACTACTACATGCTCTCATATTTGTACGTCCAATCACCGTGCATATTTCCAAAAAAAAACTGCCGCAGCGTTCAGGCGAGGCAGGAATTTTTTTAATGAGGGCTATATTATTTGCCCTTATTTTTTTCCCTGCCTCTCCGTCATGGTATACTGTCAAATCAATACCCAAAACGGTTTTTTACATTTTTTATTACGTTGATTAATAAAAAACGGATGCCGCGTCAGCTTTAGCGGGTAGCGCCATCTAGTAGCGGTTGGTAGAACTAATATTTGTTTGGGAAATGGAAATAGTGTCAGTTTTTTTTTTACTTTTTGGTTATTCATGGCTGAGTATTGTAGATATAGACTTAGTTCCTTTTACATCACATTCAACTGCACTATTTTTTTACTGCATTGCGAAATTCGGACGGTTGATTACGTTTTTTGGCAAATAAATAGGAGTTCTAAGTGTGTTCAGCTGTGACTTGAATTATTTTTGATTAAGTGGCCGTGTTATTTTATATTTTAACTTTCAGTTATAAAAGTAAGTAAGAAGACAGCTCGTGGCTAAGTAATAACGAAGTAGTCCACTTAGAGCACCCATCCGAATAGCACCTGCACGAATAGCATCTAGCCTAGTCTACCTACTGCTGGGATGTATTTGTTTTACAGGATGTTATTAAATGAAAGATATCGATCAAAATCACTAGAATGTTTATTAATTACGTACATACGAAATTTGTTATTATTAGGTAAGATTTCATTAAGGCTGATTTTGCTATAAAAGTCATTATGTGGAGACTGATTGTGATATATTAAAAATAAGAAGTGTTATTATTCGGTGAAATTAATAATTATTGTCATAGTGATTTTTATTATTTTTCATTTTAAAATGTCGCCTAGACAAATTTCGTATGTACAAGTATGTGTAATTAATAAACATTCTAGTGATATTTATCGATATCTTTCATTTAATAACGTCCTGTAAAACAAATACATCCCAGCAGTAGGCTGCTGAGTAGTAGGTGCTCTTAGTGGACAAAAATGTAAAAATAAACTAGGCTAGGTGCTTTTCGCGCAGGTGCTATTCGGACGGGTGCTCTAAGTGGACTACTTCATAATAACAGCCGAACGGGTCGATACTTCAAATTAAGCTACGCTTGCCGGGGTTGGTCCATGGACCATCTTTACATGACGAGACTCCTCTGTGCCTCAGAAAACACGTTCAAGGAAACAGCACACAAATCAACTCGGAAAAGGATCGTCATCGTATCAACTCGAGCCATTCAGTATTATTTGTATGAAACTCCCTACTGCAACGCACACTAATCGGAATCGTAACGTAATCGCCTCGCCTCGGGACAAGCTCACGATCCGCGGCGATACGGTGACGATCCACTTCCGAGTTGATATGTGTGCTATGACCTTAAGCCGCTGGTTCCAGCTGTCTTGCGTGGATCTTTGACAGTCGTTACGGGAGAAGCCCGAAAGTTTGACAACCAGCCTTACCAAGGAGTATCGTATTACCCAGTTACTGAGCAGTGGAGGTCAGATAAGTAGTTGCTCCATGTAAAATACCTACTAATTTTCAGCTGTATCCGGTTAGACTGGAAGCCGACCTCAACGTAGTTGGGAAAAGGCTAGGCAGATTGAGTTTTAAAAGTAAGTAAGTCTGGTTAAAAATGCTGAACAATCACGAGAATAAAGAAATTACCTTCGTGATTCAGAAAGCAAAAATTACTTGACAGACATAACAGTAGCGTGGTTCTTAGTTTCCTTTAAAATTTTGTCCGCCTGATTGCCAAAGAAACAGTGGCACTCCGGGAGTGCCAACAGAAGTGAAAACTAAGAAAAATAGTTCCAAAACCTTTAAAGTAAAAATACTTGCACAAATAAAGAGCACAATCGCGTTTACGAAAATGAGGTGTCGGTAACGGTGTCGCGAGTTCAATTGTTTTTTCCCATCTCAAAAATGCCCAACGCGCCTAAAGAAGTGTTCACTTCAATAGTCTTGAACGTAACGTACACTTCTAGCATATAATACATTTAAACTTACGTAATGAAACAGTGCAAAGTTGTAATGTTACTGTAATTGTTCTCGCAATATTTATTATAATAGATCTTACACACTGTCTATTTGCAAGAAACGCAAGATATAATAATGCAAGATAGACTATCTTGGCAATCGGCTCACCTCTATATATTATATGGAATATAAATATTATAACTAACAAAATTTGGGTGCACCTCTATCTAACCCTTCGGGGAATATGTTGGTCATGAAAACCTTTTTTATATGGATGGAAAATAATCAAATGACTTCTCCCGCTCTGGGCGGAGCGGGAGGGCGTGTCAGACTCTTACTGACTAAAACCCACCCGTGTTCCTTCAGTTGCCTGTATGTTGCCAGGGGCCACGGTAACCTTTTTGCAAACCCGCAACCCCGGCAGGCATCGGCCCTAGCGGACCCCTTCAGTTGTGCTGACATCTCTTTGAGGCGCGCGTGGAACACAACGCGCCGTTGACGCGGGCCTGGTCCTTATTGGACGCCGAGCTACCCATTGCTCACCGTCCGCAAGCCCGCGCCTACGTTGGCCGGGAATCGGCTTGCGACTCCCGACGCCCTAGGCGTGAGGGCGAGAACTTTGCCTCTCCGTCACGCGTTCCACCTCTTCCTTCGCGAGCATTACTGCTTCGCAGAAGGAAGTGATGGCCTCCCATGCCCTCTCGCTCCATACCATAGCCTGGACCAGGGCCGGACGTGAAAGATCCTCGCTACCGATCGCCTCCACGAGGACGCGCCGGTGTCCTGCCCAAGCCGGGCAGACCTCCACCGTATGCTCCACCATGTCCTCCGGGCAATTCACACAGTGGTGACACCCGGGATTTTACATTTGTAAATACATATTATGTAACAGCCCAGTCTGATTTTGACCCCGGCTAATAGCAATAGGATTACAATAATAACTTAGCATTTGTAAACTGTTTGACCTTACTGAGTTCCAGTCTAAATAAAATACGTCTAAATGTCAATATTTTACCAGGAGATATTTGCCATAAGCTGATCTCAACGTCAAAATTAATGGGTTCGTATAAAGTAACAGTTAAAATTTAAATCTCCGACACAAAAATTTACTCATTTCTCTCTTCTACTCTATCACCAGACCCTGTTTAACATCTATCTATAGATACCTGTTCTTTGAGACTATTCCAATGAGCGCAAACACGATACCTGTGCTATAAGTTGGTAAGGGAGTTGGGTATCCTGCAAATTCCATGTGATGCTGCAGCTTTAGTTCAAGGTTACTATGTTCTTCTAATATCATTGAAGTAACAGAATACCAAATTCCAAATCGATCAGACTTATGGAAGATACTCACATTCATTCATCAACTAGAAAATAGCTGATAATCTTCAAACGGCTGAACCGATTTTGATAAAACATGTCTAAGAACCATTGCTAGAAAACTTGCTTTCAAATGAAAAAACCGCATTCGAATCGGTTTACCCGTTTAAGAGCTACGGTGCCACAGACAGACATATACACATAGCGGTCAAACTTTTAACACCCCTCTTTTTGCGTCAGGGGTTAAAAATAAATTACCGTGGCAACGAGCTAAACGCTCAAGATACGTGTATCTTGCGACAGTGACTGCGTAGAAAACAAATTAAAGAAGCTGTTTAGAGCATGCCACGAGTCACCGCCACGCGACTTGCGGAGCGACGGACGGAAACAGTTGACGCGAACGCGTGTCGCTTGACGCAAGCCGTGTCGTCGCTCGAGGCCGTGAACCCCCAAAGCGTGTTAGTATTCAGAAGAATCAGTATAATTATTCATACTTCATCTGACGTCTATCTTCAAAAATATTCAAAGAAATTCAAACATGATGTTTCAAATTCAATACCAAGTAAGATTCAAGGTCTGTTGTGTCCCTCAAAATTTATGAACCTACCCTCTTTTATATTAAAAACAGCACAATAGAGACATGCCTCCAAGTTTCACTTTGTAAAGAAAGATGTCTTCTTTTCTGTTCCGTGTAATTTATTCTGATTGAGTTCGTTAGACATGTAAAACATTTTGCTTCAGTACTTTGGAAGTATTGAAGTCGGATGTTTAACATATTAAGAGCGTTCATCCTTAAAGTTGGCAACGTCGCAAATAGCTGTCAAATATTTACCTGTTTTGATTAATTTGGCAATATTACTGTATGGAAATATGAAATTTCACTAACAATGAATTGCAATTATAACACTGAATTTGATGTTGTAACCGTTTTAGGTGTAAAAAAGGCATTTGGAAAATTTCCAAATACTTTTTTTATATCTAAAGCTAAATATTCGGTGTTAAGATATTTATTATTGCATTTTATATTCAAATTTTTTATTGTTGTTTTGTTTCACCCGCGTAGTTCCCGTTCCCGTGGGAGTACGGATATAAAATATAGCCTAGTTAGTTTTTAAGTTTATTTGTTACATACAAAAATACAAACAGACAAATCTTTCCTCTTTAAAAAATTAGTACCTATAGATATAGATTTCCATACAGTAATATTGCCAAATTAATCAAAAACAGCGAAATATTTGACATCTATTTGCGACGTTGCCCACTTTAAGAATAAACGTTTTTAAGACGAAACTTTTTGGTATTGTGACTTGTGAAGTAGACATCATCATCATCATTAGCAGGATTGTTCCAACCATTGCTGAGAATAAGGCCTCTTCCCTTTTCACGCTTCCCTAGTCCGTGCGAGTCTAAAGGACAACAAACTATGTGTAAATAACGTATTTTTTGCAGAAAGGTATCGTTGACGGCAAAATGAACAGGGGAAAAAAATCTTTTTTTAGGGTTCCGTAGTAAACAAGGAATCCTTATAGTTTCATCATGTCCGTCTGTCTGTTTGTCCGCGGTCTAGTTCCGAGACTCTTTGTACTAGAAAGCTGTAATTTGGCATGGGTATACATGTTAATTACGCCGTGGTAAAACAAGATTAAGAAAAAAAAAAATTTTAGGGTACCTATTGTAGGGGAGGTACCCTAAAAAAATAAAAAATAAAGTTTTTTCTGTTCCATGGTGTCATTGGAAAGGTCTTTCAAGAACATTGTGAGTTTGTTACAACCATTTTTGGATTCAAGGATCCGTGAAATATTAAGCTTTAAAGTGCTAATTTTTGTTAGAGTCTAGTGTCCCCCCCCCCTGCCAGCTAAATGGTTTGGGTTTGCTTGTGAAAAAAATCACAGCAATAGTTTATATAACGAAATTAAAAGAAAAACTATCAAAGCTAAGTAGGCTTTACAAGTTAACGAGTAATAATCGACCAATTTAACTTTGCAGTTGCAAAAACATGTTTTCCCATACATTCCGTATGGGAGAACATATTTTTCAACTACAAAGTTAAGTTTGTTTTTGGGATGAATTCATCTCAACTACGGAACCCTTCATTGTGCGTGGCCGGTTTTTTTTTTGTTAAGACAGTTAAAAAGGTTAAATTCTGGCGTCCAGAAATAACAGGACACAAATCAAACAATAGTTGTGCATCTTCAAAAAATGTCAAGTAAAACAATTTTTAATCCAAACTCAATCGTTTTCACAGTCGAATAACGTGTATAAACGGTCCTTAAACATATAAAATCTTAAGCGTGCTTAACACTGCACCAGTTTAAATTTATACCCCTATAAAGCACTCGAGCCACAATTTGAACTCGGGTGCGAATAACTTAAGTATAATGTCGTCGCCTTGACTTCAAATACTTTGTCACTTATGGCAGTTTCCATAAATTAAGTTTATATGCCAGTGCTTTTCTGTAAAGTTCACTTGGAACCCCACTCAAGTGAGCGCAGACAATTCGAAAGCGAACTCATTTGTTTTTAAAGTCGGATTCACGACGAGACACCGTTCGAATTTCGAAGTAATGTTTAGAGAATAACACTATTGTGCAGAAGACATTTTCAGACATAGTTTTCACTCATACATTTGAATTACAAACTATTTTAAATTCTAAACAGATAAAAACCCAAAATAAAAGTGTGAGTAATTAAATTTAAATATTCAACAGCAATTAAAAAAGAATTAAAATTTTCAAAATAAGATTGAGATTGTCTATTTTGTAAAATGAGACGCCAAACATTTAATTCCGGGAATTCGGTTGCATATACAGGGTTGTTATAAATTCGAGAAAGAGGTCATCGTTAAATCCGACTCGCTTGGGCAGCGTTCGGGAAGCTACGTAATATCTTCTCCTTCCACATACCACAGTGTCTCAAGACGATAGTCTTTGAGCAGTGCGTGTTGCCAGTGATGATCTATGGCACTGAAACGTGGTCGCTCACAATGGGCCTTATCAGTAAGCTAAAAGTCTCCCAAAAAGCTTTATTTTAATGATAAAAAATGACTTACATAAAACGCATTTAAGTTGGGGAGTGGGATTCGCTACGTCACAAGTATAAAATCTACATACTAGTGACGACATGGCACATTTTAACTCAATGTATCGCCGTAATCATTTGATAAAGTAAAAAAACAAAATGCGTGTCCAATATTTTTTAAATCTAGCAGACGGATAAAAAAGAAAATTTTCTCGTCATCTGTAAACCCCGGAAGGCAATAATATTAAATTAAATTGCCTTTACAACGAAACTTGCCACTTTGCTGGTTCAATAATGTTAATAAGGTAACCGCTAAGTTTGAGAACCGATACTGGCAACTTTGTACAGCTTGAAAGCCTCTAATAGTATTATGGAATAAGTTTACAAGTAGTTTGACATAGATTTTATGGGTTGAGATTTCGATGAACATTTTTAAACTTTCATAGGATTTTTAAGTTATCTACTTAACATGATGTGGTTTTCAGAATTCTTAAGATTTTTTTTGATCTATTAATTAAAAACTAATTGGTTTTATGTGATTACTTGACAAACAAGCTGAAGTTAGACGGCTACATAAAAAAAAAAGTGGTGGCACTCCGGGAGTGAAGACAAGAAGTGAAAACTTGAACAAGATCGCCTTGGTGGAAGAAAATAACTTGTATAGAACATTGGTCCGTAACCTTATCTAAATAAAGAGCGAAATCGCGTTTATAAAAATGAGGTATCGGTAACGGTGTCGCGAGTTCAATTATTTTTTCCCATCTCAAAAATGCCCAACGTCGGTGTACCAAGACGGTTAAAGTCTGCAATGCTCGCCTTCTCTGTATGAGAAGAGGTCTTTAAACAAAAATAGACTAGTATTAGAATGCCCGTATGTAACATTAAGTACGTAAAATAAATTCTTTAAAGTGTTTTTTTTACACAGCAATGCGGCAAACAGCTTACTTCACCTTAATTTCACCGACATGGTTTAAATATCTGCAGGTATCATTATAGGCACTCTCATAGCTTCAATCTTCTATGGTTAGGAAGGGTTTGACATTCCTTAAAAACCATACTAATAGGTATTCTATGACAAATGGGACCGGTTATTTAAAAACCCTTCTGACACACTCCGACCCTCGATGAGTAGGTTAATAGATCTCTTGAAAAAAATAATTAAAAATGATTTATTATTTTAACAAGTAAACCTTAACAACTAGTGATTGGAGCCTCCTTTTAAGCAAATAAGTCTGTGTTAGGAGACTCCGCTCTTCCATAACTTGATTACGTATAATTTACTTGTCTTATACGAAAGGTACTTACTATGAAATAATAATATTTAAAAAGGGAGAATTAAAACTTAACATGCAGCACGTACGCAGGTATGTGTGAGGGTGGTGAAGGTGTGGAGTGTGTGAGTGAGAGTGAGGGTGTGTGAAGGTGGTGAAGGTGTGGAGTGTGTGAGTGAGAGGAGGGTGCGTGAATGTGAGCACGAATGAATCAGAGTGTATGCGTGAGGTTAAGAATGGTACAGGAATTAAATAAGTGTAGGGTTAAATTTTATTCCAGCATCTCATGATCGAAACTAACTTAGAACTACGATCATTCAAAGTCTGAATGATAGATTATGTAAATAGATCTTGGCCGACCATTGTGTAAACGCAGCAGTACCAATTGAAAAAGATTGGGTGTTAAATATGCAAATATAACAAAAAGGAGGGTGGGAAAGAATTCATTGGCACGTTTTGTGAACACGGAGGTCGTTGTGAAGGAAATATTCTGTGTTACCCTAATTCTTGTATTAAGTTTGGTGTAAGTTATGAAATATACAATAGTTATTTACAGAATCAACATTTTAAACTATACATCACTAATGAGTCTGACGCACTGTAGGACAAAAAACCGACCAAGTGCGTGCCGGACCACGCACAATGTAGAATTCCGTAGTTGGGATGAATTTATCCCGAGATCAAACTTAACTTTATAGTTGAAAAACATGTTCTCCCAAACGCAATGTATTCAAAATTCAAAAGTCATTTATTCAAACTAGGCTGAGAATCAGCACTTTTCGAACGTCAAAACTACATAAGACAGTCCCCCAAAAACGCCCACCCTTCACCACTTCCTAGTGCCTTTAGCTGGGAAGAAGAAGTGGCGCAACAAACTCCCCAGCAGCACAGCTGTCTGTTCAAGTTAGAGAATGATTCTATACAATAGTATACAAAATAACTTACATTATGCAACACAAAACATAATTCAAATGATAAATTAAAGGCCATATGTCAGCCAGCACACGCCAATATACCAACCAAAAACATCAAGAACTATACTCAAGCATTATTTAAAAAACCGGCCAAGTGCGTGTCGGACTACGCACAATGAAGGGTTCCGTAGTTGAGATGAATTTATTTATCCCAAGAACAAACTTAACATTGTAGTTGAAAAACATGTTTTCCCATACATTCCAACTGCAAATCGTCGCTCGGCATATAATACCGCGAATGTGACATTTTTTACGTTTTTGTTTTAATTGCAGGATCACTTATTTGAACGCGTAGAATGAAATAAAACAAATCTGATTTTCGTCAGGAGCGATAAATCGATCTAGCTAGGTTTCATTATTAGAAAACGTCGTTCAAAAAAAAATTATCATCCAGATATTTTTCTTTATTCAAGTAACAAGGATTCATTGCGTTAGTAAACTTATGAACTATGTTAACTTATTTTACGAGGTCACTTAGAAAGTTTTGCGACTAACAGTTTTTGTCTATAGAATACTGGCTGGTTTTGATGTCAATTAAAACGATGACTACTTATTACAAAAAAACATAACATTCCAAATTCGAAATTCCCTCCACATTTTTTTACGAGCAAAATCAAAATACTCTGTCTTACTGAAAACTGGATTTATAACGAGAACATTTTCACGCGATGATTTTGTACGATTTCAAATGTCGACTAAAACCAGAAGAATCTTTTGAAAGACTTCGAATTGTGTTCATAGAAAAAAGCCCTTCTAAAACGACTGTTTTTCGCTGGTTCAACGAATTTATGGGTGGTCTAGTAATTTTGGCAGACAAAGAAAGAAGTGGCCGCCCTATGACGGTTGTTACATAACAAAACGTGCTGGCTGTGAAAAATTTAATTCAAGAGAATAGGTGAATTACATATGAAGAGGTTCAGCATACACTGTGAAATTTGAATCACAGTTTTGCTAGAATAAACGTTGTTCAGACCATGGTCTACTACCATTCTACAGAATCCAATAAAAAAAAATATATAATTAGTTTTTGAAAAAACACAAAAAAAGCAAAGTTTAAAATGTCAAGATATATAGATGTATACTGCCAATTGGATCGGGAAGTGTGCATGAAATTCTACACAGGCATCTTCGGTTATGAAAGATAGTTTCACGCTGGTACCGTAAAATCTAACGCAGGGTCAGAAGGAGGTTCGGGTAGAATGGTGCCGAGACATGATAGCAAAATTGGTAGCAGGCTCGTCTCGGCGCGTTTAAGATATCATTACGGGTGATGAATCTTGGATTTTTTAATATGATCCAGAAATGAAGCGTTAGTCGACCGTGTGGCTGTTGAACCAAAATGAACCAACGCCTACCAAAGTGAAGCGAGCCAGAAGTGCAGGCAAAATGTTGACCGCAAGTTTTTTTTTTTTTTCTACCAGGTTATCTGGTGTCAGTACCCTGACGAGATCAAAGAAGCATCAATGCTGAATGGTATGTTACCAAATGTTTGCCAGAAGTTTTTACTACTGCAAGCAGCAAGCGACCGAACACTGGCCTCCGTGGGGTACTGCTTCACCACGACAACGCGCTGGCTCACTCGGCGGTCAAAATAAGGGACTTTCTGGACAGCACACCAGTCAAATTTATAGGTCATCCTCCTTACAGTCCCGATTTGGCTCCGTGCGACTTTTTCTTGTTCCCCGAAATAAAAAATCAACTCAAAGGAAAACAGTTTTCATCACCTGAAGATGCATTGGGTGCATTTGAGAAGGAGATTGGAGAGGTGTCTGATGCGGACTGGAAAATGTGTTATGAAAATTTGTTTAGACGTATAAAACTGTGTATAGACGCCAATGGAGATTTCTTTCAAAAGATATAATAAAAAAAATTATAACCTGTAGTATATTTTTTTCTAGTATCACAAAACTTTCTGAGTGCCCCACGTAATCTAGTTTAAATTTATTTCACCTCATGGGAGATGGCACTGCAGTGATTGATGTACATGCAATCCAGACTGCTAGCGATATTGTTGGAGCTGGCCCGTACTCTGCGTACCAGGGATGCACACCTCATTCGCATCGTTACGTAAAAGCAATTAATATGTGCGTCCGCGAATATTCCCGATGCGCTACGAAAACGGGGCAGCCCCACCAATACCCTGAAAGCGTTGTTGTATTGGACACGAAGAGCGTTGCATGACCTTTGGGTATATCTAGCCCACAGGCTGCACGTGTAAAACGTTGTACAATAAGCTCGAAACAGAGTAATTTTGGCTTTTTAAGTGAGCAGCGTGCAAACCTGCTAGCCAGCATGTTTGCCCTTACCGACAACGCCCTTCGCTCCCGCTCAATATCGAGTCCGTCATTGAGGTCAGGGGTCAATATATGACCAAGATATTTAAACGTAAATACTCTTTGTAGTGGAGTCCCATTGAGTAATACAGGTGGTACATAACCCGGTCTGCCCCCAGCCTCAAAAACCATGATCTCCGACCTATTGGAGTTATACATCAAACCATGTGTTTTGGCATACTGCTCACATTTGGCGACCAATTACTTTCTGAGACCACAGATTGACGCATAGCATCGCATAGCTAATATTATTTACACAAATACCATCTAAATAGCAACCCACTCTGGTGCTGCTGAGCTCGCCAATCCTGCCTCACCCCGCATTCCAACCTGTATGGCTTGGAAAAAGTTCCAGCCCATCGTACACTATTGATCTGGTTACCATACCACTATTTAAAGATGTTTGCTCCGTTGGCAACCTATCCTTCTCCATCTTTCTCCACAATACGTCATAAGCAACCAGATCAGAAACCTTGAATAAATCGATGAACCTAGCATAAATCGGCGTCCCACGCTGTGTATAGTAAGTACCTATGTGATAGTATGCTTAAGGCACAACACTGCACTTTCTGTTGACAAACCACGCCGAAACCCGAATTGGTTGTCATGAACATTTACAGTTTTATTTATTTGTGTATTACGCAGACGGTCAAACACTTTTGATATTATAGTAGCTAGAGAGATGGGCCTTTTGGATGCCGAGGGACGAAATGTAAGTTTTTACGCACAATATTGAGAGATTTACCATGTTATTTTAAGACCATAGACTTCTTATAGGTTTTCCTGTAATCTATGAGTAAAGAACCATACTATGTATTTTTTTCAAAATTTTTGGTCCAGTAGTTTCGGAGATAAGGGGGGGGGAAAGGTCAATTTTCATTGAATTTATTAAATATCTTTAAAAGTAGTTATTTTAAAATTATATAAAAAAATATATTTAAGATTCTCGCAACAAGCCCTTTCATTTGATATGTCACACGGTACTGTTAGCAAAACTTTTTTTTTTAATTTTCTTGTTTGCGCCCCAAAAGTGACACCTATATTCAAAATTAAATTATTTACGTTACACATTCGTGTTTGGGTCACAGAAATACATATGTGTACCAAATTTCAACTTAATCGGTTTATTAGATTCGGAGTAAATTGGCTGTGACAGACGGACAGACAGACAGACAGACACACGAGTGATCCTATAAGGGTTCCGTTTTTTCCTTTTGAGGTACGGAACCCTAAAAATAAAAAGAAAAATAAAACTAAACGTAAACAGAACTAAATATCTAAATAAAAGCCTCCAGACATAAAGGGCGTGCCCGCTTACATAAAGCTGTAATTGGCAGTTATAAATGATAAACTAGGACCATCGAGATAAAATAAATGTATGGGAGAACTATTACTCGTTAACTTGTACAGCCTACTTAGCTGTGATAGTTTTCCTTTTAATTTCGTTATATATACTACTGCTGTGAATATTTTCACATTTTTAGAACCAACCATTTAGCTGGCAGGGGGGGAGACACTTGACTCTAACAAACACCCCCCACTCCGCCTACAATGTAATGACGGTTCCCATGACAACGTGATGTTGTCATGGGTACGTAATTTTTGTTTTATGTCATCACGTCATCATCCCAAGTGTAGCGTTAACAAATAGGAAGTATGGAGGTTACAAATGCAGTCCCCGAGTACCACACGTTTTTTTTTCATGATTTTATTTTACCGCTTTGTCGGCGTGATTAATATACATTCCCATGCCAAATTACAGCTTCCTAGTACTAAAAGTCTCTGAGCTAAGCTGCAGACAGACAGACGGACATGTCAAAAATATAAGGGTTCCTTGTTTACTACGGAACCCTAAAATATATATCTAAATAAATAGTTCTGGTTTCCACACGTTCCCTATCTTCACTTTAATTTAACGACACTTTATGAATCCTTATTATAAGTATGGTCCTTTGACCAAATCAACGCATGTGACGTTTACTCTCAGAAAAGATGACTTGCCACCTGTTAAACTCGGAGATGACACACTTCCACACGGGACAACAGCTAAGTACCTTGGCACAGATAATATAATACTACATCTTGGCGTACATCTCGACAGGAAACAAACGTCCTGCTTCAGTCTTCTTTCTTTGTCCAGGCGGTATTTCTTTGGAATGCGCGCCCTCTGAACATAAGGATGATGTGAAAGCACGTGAACATATTCGTGAAAAGTTGGCAGAATCTTTGCAGCGCTGACTTGCTGGATTTGTTTTCTCCTCTACCTATCGTTATTTCTCCTGACAAACTTTATTCGGTTTATATGTATGTATTAGTATGTATTCGTTTTCAAGTTATCTGTCATTTATGTTGCACCTGCCATGTTTTGTCTCTGCATCACCCTAAGGTTGACTGGTAGAAAATGCCTTAGGCATTAAGTCCGCCTTTGTACAGTATTTTTTTTTTACTTGTGCATTAAGTTTTAATAAATAAATAATAGAATTGAACTGACTCTTAGGAAGAACATCACACGTATCACTAGATAACAAAGTACTTATCTACAAAGCAGTGGCAGCCTGTTTGGACATACGGAATCGAACCGTATTGCTCTGTGAGGAACTCAAATGTGGAAACACTCCAGTGATTTCAAAATAAAGCTTTCAGAATACTATCAAATGCTCCTTGGTTCATGAAGACCTCAGAATTACTTGAGCATCTACAAATCAGACCTGTAAAAGAGGAAATAGACCACAGGATACCTCAGATGTCTCGCTGATGGTGGTGCGTGTGTCAGATCATTTAGCTCCCTTCAAAATGGTTGAGCTGAATGGTGCTAATCCATGCGTCATGTTCGTGAACGGGCGCCGTCAGTTGGGACTGGTCATCTCTTAGCTGTTATGGCTTATTTTAAATTTATTTAAACTTTTTAATTGTTCTTTGTTTTATCTTTTTATTACGAACACTTCTAACGTGCACGTCTTTCTACATTGTTCTCACATGTATAATTTCAACATGAAAGATGTATCCACATTTTTTGTAAGAAATTTTTTATTTAAAAGAGTGTTCGTGGAGTTTCGTGCCCGTCTTTTCCATAGGAACCTACTACACTTTGGAATGGACAACTAGCTTCATATTTCTGACTGACGGACTCCTTTACAATTCAAAAGTGCCTGTAAATGGTTTAATTGAAATTAATGCTTTGAGTTTGAGTTTTGATACCATTCTTACAAACACCGAATAACGTCATAAATACCAACACCTTAGCCATAGCCCTAAGAAAACCAATAACCATGAAAAGGCTGAAACGCCACTATATATTGGACTTTAAATTAATAAAACTTGTACAATTTTGAGAAAGAATGGACCTCAGCAGTCAATATCCGCGCAAAAAATCTGCTAAAGGTTTACAATCGATTGCAAGAAAAATAAAGGAAAAAGAAAATTTCAAAGAGAAACAAATAAAATATCTCGACTTATCACACGAGGTTGTTGACATGTGGTAGGTGAGCTCGGCTATCATTGTGCCGATTGTCATAACGATCAATGGCCTGATGACTAAACGCCTCGAACAACATCTCTCGAGGCTCTCGTTAGGCAGTTGGATCAAGGGCCTGATTCAGAAGGCAATACTCCTCGATACGGCTCGCATTATGAAGAGGTTCCTGTTTCTGCAGCTCTAACCACCGGTAGCTAGTTGAACCCTGCTCCCGACACCGGTGGACGTCAATATTTTTTTTAAAATGTTTAAAAATAAAACATTTTTCATAAAAATATTTAAAAATGTAATTTATATATATGAAAATGTAATAAAGGAGATAACAATGATCGGGCACTGTTCAGATACACATTTTCAGGCACTGTGAGACAGAACTGTAGACTCATTAAAATAATGGCTACTTTTAGAACTCCACTTAAGAGCTAATTTCATGTTTTAACATTTTATTTTGTTGTACATTCAATACAATTTCAATAGTATATAAATTCCCTATTACCAAGTGGTACTCCTTATGACGGTTTTGAAACCCCCTCACAATGCTAAGAATAAGCTCCAAAAACAATTTTATTCTCTTTCTCGCTCACTCCCATAGCTTGCACCACACCCTCACTCTCGACTCGCCCTCATAAGCTCCACAAATTGCTACATCTATCTCCTTCATTGTCTTATTGTAAGCGTGTTAAGGAGATATTTCTCTTTTTATTTCTTTTGATTTTACTTTTACTTCTGTCATCCTTTTTATTTATAAAAGGTTCTTTGCGTATTGAGAATTTGATTGATTGATTTAGATGTTTTTGGGAAAAAGGGTTTTTATTGGGCCTGGTAACATAGCTTAATGAATTGGTTTGAAAGTTAGATTCACGAATGAGACTTGTTACCCGACTCAAACTCAAAGCATTTATTTCAATTAAACCATTTACAGGCACTTTTGAATTGTCAAGGAATCGGTCAGTCAGAAATAGGTATGAAGTTAGTTGCCCATTCCAAAGTGTAGTATGTACCTATGGAGAAGAACGGGCAAGAAACTCCACGGACACTCTTTTATATAAAAAATTGTTACAAAATATTGGTTAAATCATTCTTGTTGAAATTATACATGTGAGAACAATGTAGAAAAACGTGCACGTTAGAAGCGTCCGTAATAAAAAGATAAAACAAAGAACAATTAAAAAATGAAAATAAATTAACAATAAGCCCTGGCAGCTAAGAGATGACCAGTCCCAACTGACGGCGCCCGTTCACGAACATGACACATGGATTAGCACCATTCAGCTCAACCATTTTGAAGGGAGCTAAATGATCCGACACACGCGCCACCATCAGCGAAACATTTGAGTGAGCATGACATACTCACAGCCGCCAGGGCACATTCAAGTCAATGCAAGACATATTACCCGGTAAATGGTAACTCTTTAGTACATCGTGCTCACACCTATGCTATGCAATTAAATAATACAAAGGAGATTGAGTTTATACACTTTATACGACTGCGGTGAAACCCAAAAGATGGGTAATGTTGGAGGGTAATAACTGCCAACAATTGCATCAGACTGCTTGATAAGTGACTTTGTTTCGAAGTTTTTTGCTGTCGGGTTCCGTACCTCAAAAGGTAAAAACGGAACCCTGATAGGATCACTCGGGAATCTGTCTGTCTGTCCGTCTGTCACAGCCAATTTGTTCCGATCTAATGGACCGATTAAGTTGAAATTTGGTACACATATGTATTTCTGTGATCCAAACACGGACGTGTAACGTAAATAAATTAATTTGGAATGTGGTGGTCACTTGTGACAAATAAGAAAATTTGAAAATAATGTACTGTGTGACATAATAAATGAAAGGGCTTGTTGCGAGGATTTCAAATATATTTTTTTTATAATTTGAAAATAATCCTTTTTATAGATATTTAAGAAAATATATGAAAATTTACCACCCTTATCTCAGACACTACTGAGCCTAAAATTTTGAAAAAAAAAAACCGAGTATCGTTCTTTACTCAAAGATTACAGGAAAACCTATAAGAAATCTATGGTCTTCGGTTAACTAAAAAGTAGAAAATTTAAGGACATCAAAGTCACAAAAAACTTTACACAAAAATAACAACCAACTTCCAAAAAACCACTACAAAGTGAAAATAACTTAAATTTCGGAAGTCGGTGTCTTTGGTTTTGTATTTTCGTTACCTATTTGCCACCGACTTACGAAATTTAAGTTATTATTCACGTTGTAGTGGTTTTTTGGAAGTCGGTTGTTTATTTTGTAAAAAAGTTTTATTTCTTGCTTTTTAGTGAGTCAATTTGTAATTTATCTAAGTTACATTAGCCTAATGCCAACGTTCCCTCGATTTCTCTGGGATGCCATCATCAGATCTTGGTTTCCTTATCATGGTATCATCCTTGGGATATTTCCCTTCTAACAAAAAAGAATCATCAAAATCTGTTCATAAATGACGAAGTTATCCGTGAACAAACATAAAAAAAAATATACGGTCGAATTGAGAAACCTCCTTTTTATGTGACAAATAAAAAACATCCATATACTTTGTAACTAACTAACTGCATCTTTTTCTGCTTAAAAACTTTGCTAAGATATAAACAAAAAGAGAAAAGATAAGGCAGGTGTAAACAAAACAAACAAACGAACAGCCCATTGACAAAATCATCTTGAATTTCCTCTGTTTCGGTTGGCAAGTTTGAAATTTTACAAATATTTGTACAATTTTGTTACCCTCTTGGGTTTGAGGGAACATTTCAGTTTCATGAGATAAACAGACTGTGGAAATGGTGTGTAAGAAAATCATGAAATTCTAATGGGTTTCTTTGGTGAGCTTGTTAAAGAAATCTTGTGAGAATTTTAACAGATTTTATTTAGTTTCGCAAAGACCTTCTTCTTCATCTTTCCTGTGGTGAGTGACTAACCTGGTGTCAGAGTTTTAAAGCCGCCCATGGGTTTCTGACCGGGCTTCACGTGCCGTCGAGAAATATCTCTCAGGCATGCCAGTTTCCTCACGATGTTTTCCTTCACCGTTTTTGAAGTAAGTGATAATTATACAATACGAACATGAATGCGAAAAGTCAGAGGTGCGTGCCTTGGGTTCGAAATCGAGACCTATGACTTGGCAGTCCGACGGTCACACCACTAGGCTATCACTCAGGCTATACCGCAGAGGCCTGAGAAGTCAGTTTACAATTGCAGCGATAAGTCCCCTCTTTGAGGAGTGGCTAGAGAAGCGCCACGGCGTCCTTACCTTCCGCCTGACGCGGGTCCTCACCAGACACGGTTGTTTTGGGAGGTTCCTGTTCAGGATAAGGCGGAAGGAAACGCCCGGGTGTCTCTATTGTGTGGATCGCCCAGAAGAGACGGTGGAGCATACGTTGGAGGTCTGCCCAGCTTGGGCGGAGCATCGCCGTGTCCTCGTGGAGGCGATTGGCCGCGGTGATCTCTCACGTCCGGCCCTGGTTCAGGCCATGGTACGGAGCGAGAGGGTATGGGAGGCTGTCACCTCCTTCTGCGAATCAGTAATGCTCGCGAAGGAGGAGGAGGAACGCGTGAGGGAGAGGCAAATTTCGCGCCCTCACGTCCCTAACCGCTGCAGAAGACGCCCTGGGCGTCGGGAATCGCAGGCCGATTTCCGGCCACCGTAGGCGCGGGCTTGCGGACGGTGAGCAATGGGTAGCTCACCGTCCAATAAGGACTAGGCGTGGGTCGACGGCGCGTTGTGTTCTACGCGCGCCTCAAAGAGTTGTCAGCAGAACTGACGGGGTCCGCTAGGGCCGATGCCTGCCAGGGTTGCGAAGAAGTCCGAAAGGGATATCGTGGCCCCCGGCAACAGGGCAACCGAAGGAACACGGGTGGGTTTTAGTCAGTAAGAGTCTGATACCGCTCCACCCAGAGCGAGAGAAGTTATTTGATAATTACCCACCCAAAAAAAGGAAGCAACTGCAGGCGATGTGTCGTGGCGTCATGTCGCTGTAGTCATGATTCCAAACCCGACCGCAGGCGGCAACTGCCCGTATTCCATTCGGTAGATAGAAAATAGAAAAACATGACTATCTCTCGAGCGTTGGCAGCACTACTGGTCTGCGGTCAGGCTGCACGTGTCGCCTGTCACTCGCCCGTAGCTGCCAACGACGTGTCGCTAGCTACAGAAGGACAGGTATTTCATAGAAGTTCATAGAAACCAGTCGTGTCGCGGCAACACGTCGCCTGCAGCTGCCTCCTGCGGTCGGGTACGGAATGGTACCTTAATAATTATCCTTAATATTTTTACGCTGAGATGAATTTTCAGACCCAAATGCCTAGCCAAATTCATCGTATCATGTTGTGTGAATTGTGCCCTACTGCAAACCAGTCAAAAAGAAAAAAAAATATATATATAAAAAATACAGAAATATTTTTTCCTTTATTTTCCAAGCATTTCACATTTTCAGTGCGAAAATGTATCAGCAATAACTCAGCTAGAATATTGCGCAGACAAGTGAGCAACTCAAGGCAACTACTATCCTATCGTAAACAAATTGTGTAGAGACTCCTGGGAATACAAATCCGATCCCCTCTGCTATCTCAATGTAAGCAGATTTGTTACAAAGAAGATAGGGTTCTCAAAGCTATGTGAAAAACAGTATTGCCATTCTGTAAAGTTCACTTGGAACCCCACTCAAGTGAGCGCACACAATTCAAAAGCGAACTCATTTGTTTTTAAAGTAAATCATCGTGGATTCAAAAAGAGACACCGTTCGAATTTCGAAGTGATGTTTTAATCATTCGAAATGAAAAGTATGATGACATTTGAGCTCCGTCTTGACAATCAGAGTTAAATTGCGTTTAAATATCAATTAAAAATTCGTTCTGATAATATTTCGCTGAAATATTCATATTTCGAGGGAAATAAACCACAAGGAACATTACGAATTGATTTCTCTAGCCTATTGGAAAGCGAACTCATTTGTTTTTAAAGTAAATCATGGCGGATTTACAATGAGACAGCGTGCAGCGTTCGAATTTCAAAGTGATGTTTTGAGAATTCACAATGGCATTGATTCTCAACTTGGTCGTTATATTGTTACAAAAACAGTAGATAATCTGAACTACAAGAGATAGAAACTTGAGGAGATTGTGTTTCTGAGATGTTATAAAAGTGCACTGAAAAGGTTTATCGAAACTCGATCTCTGAGCGGATCAGAGTTGAAGTTTTTATGTCAAAATATTGAATACCTATAAACAGCTTTAAAATATGCCTCTAGTATATTTAACGCGGCTCACTTCCTGATAAGCTCCATTAACTGATTCGTCAGCTAGTTTTATAAAATTTTAGGAAAATCGTCTACTTTAACAATGTTTGTAAATATGTGAGCACCATGAATCTAACACATAATTAAATTATCTGTCGTTGCTTCATTTTTAATTCTTTTTACCTATTGTGGCATAGTAATTTTATTCTAGGTGCATCGTCTTCACATATAATTATTTAACTATACAAACTATTGCAAAACATCTTAAAAGAGTAACGGTGGAGTTTCTTGCCCATTCTTCTCCGTACGAAAACTACCTTTTGGAAGGGGCGACTAGAATCAATTTTATTATTATTTACATTTTGACGTTTAAAAGTGCCATACACGGGCCTATTTGAAATAAATGATTTGATTTTGACTTTGAATGAGGAACAGCGTGTAAAGTTCACTTGTCATCTACAGAAAAGGGAGGATCCACGGGCAATTGCCCGGCGATTGAAGTCGGGACGTTGCAGATATGCTAGACAAGCGGTAAACACTGCTTGTGCAATGCAGCATTTTGCGTGACGTCAGAGTGTGGTGTGTAGTTCTAATGTGGCGATGTAGATGTCGCCATAGTGCTTATCCGGAGAACTCAACCTTAAAATCATTTATTTCAATAACATAACATAACATCACGCCTTGTTTCCCCGAAGGGTTGGGCAGAGGTGTCCCTGTAGCAGGTACACCCACATTTTGCCAGTTATTTATTTATTTATTTATTTTTATTTAAGTTTCATGCACAACATAACAGAATATACATCCAAGGCGTCGTACAGAACAATATACAAACTAAAAATTACACACATACCTACGTAGTAGGTTATGTAAATTACAAAAAAATAAAAAAGCATATAAAACACAAGAAATAACAAAATTAACAAATAAAATAACACTCGTAAAATAAACAAACTGCAATCAAGAGGAAGAAAAAACTTATAAAAAAATTATCTTTCATCCATCCTCTCACAAAAACTTAAACATTCACGACACACATCGATCCATCTCCCAGCAAACAAGTCACATTCCGGTGTTGATGTCAGAAGAGCATTGAGCATAGTAAGGGCCCGAACGAGGGGCGAGTTAGCTCGCGACACCGTGCGTGCTGATGGTACGGCTAGTAGCCGGTGACTTCGCGGCCTGAGTTGATGTTTGGGCAGAACAGGGACAAAAAGCCTTACCAACTGCTCCACTAGTTCCTGACAATCGGACTCACCCCGCATAATACGGCAGGCAGTGATAAGCAGGAAGCACTTACGCCTTACCTCGAGAGAATTAAAATTTAGTACGCCGAGTAAAAATTTTGTAGGATAAAGGAAGGGGTAGTATCCGAAGAGCTTTTTATACAGAAATCTAAGGAAGGCCTTCTGGACCTTTTCAAGAAGTAAAGCGTAAGTGCATTCGTAAGGGTTCCAAATCAGTGCAGCTGATTCGAGCTTACTCCTGACTAGGGCCATGTAAACTAGTTTAATGGCCAGTGGATTGTTAAACTCACGCATATGTCGAATAACAAATCCTAGTCTCCGGTATGATTCAGCAGCGAGCGTCCTCATGTGATCATGAAAAGTAAGTCTCGGGTCAAATAGTACTCCGAGATCTTTCACAGAGAGAACACGGGCAATCGGTTCCTCGCCAAGGAAGTATTGTACATGCCTAGGATTATGTGCACGACTAAAAGACAAAACGCTGCATTTGTTATTGTTGAAAAGCAACTTGTTGTCAATGCTCCACTGAAAGACTGAGTTTATGTCCTCCTGTAAAGTTTCTGAATCAGAATCCTTTTCCACGCCATATATTAATTTAAGGTCATCTGCGTAAAGCAAACACTTAGCATGTTTAAGAACCTTTTCGAGGTCATTAACCATGATCCCAAATAGTAATGGTCCCAAAATCGTGCCCTGACTTACTCCAGACCGGGTGTGGTAAGGCGCGGACACAAAGCAACCATAACGAACATATTGCTGACGATTCCGTAAGTAACTTGCAAAAAATTTTAGTAATTTCGGGGTAAACCCTATGTCATTAAGTTTAGCGAGCAATACGTCGTTATCAACGCGATCAAACGCTTTTTTAAAGTCGAAGTAAAGAACATCAACCTGTATGCCTTTGTCCAAGTGCTCCGAAATAAGATCCACCAGCGTTAGAAGGTTTGTATTAACAGAACGGTTAGATCGAAAGCCATGTTGAGAATCGCTGAGAAATGGTTGTATCTGGAAACTAATAAGCCTGTGTAGTATCGACTCAAACAATTTAGGAAGTGTAGAGAGTATAGCTATTGGACGATAGTTTTCTACGTCAGACGTAACATTCGATTTAGGAATAGGTTGGACTCTCGATACCTTCCAACGCTGCGGGTAATCTCCGGTGGCTAGTGCCAGGTTAAAAGTGTGGAGAACCGGTGATTTTAGATAATCTTTACATCCTTTAATGATGTATGCGGGAATATTGTCTGGTCCTACTGCAGAATTTGGTTTGAGTTTATTAATAGCCGTTTCTAAATCACTCATTATAATTTTATCAATATGTACAAGGTTTCCACGGTTGCTTTGATAATTACTGTTTTGACTTTGATAATCAAGAAGAGGGGGGTCCGGCAAGAAAACACTTGAGAAGAATTCCGAAAACGCATGTGCAGCATCACTGCCAATATGATCTTTCCCATTATAATTTACCCTGGGTTCAAAGCCACCTCTGGCTTTGAAGCTATTTATATGTTGCCAGAAGACACGAGGATCACGCTTGAGTTTGGTTTGAATGTGCTTGATGTATTCGTCGTATGCGAGTGACGTTCTTTTTTTAATACTTGCCCTAAGCAAGGAGAAATTGCTGTAATCAACCTGATTTTGAGATGACTTCCACTTACGATGCAGATCACTTTTACATTTTATGTCACTAATTAGTTCCGCTGTGAACCAAACCGGGTAACGCCTACATGGTTTCCTAGATCTAAATTTTTTTGGTACACATTCATCAAAAATTCGGTAAAAGATGTTATAGAAACACTCTACAGCAGTGTCAACGTCGCGAGCGAAAATCACCTCTTGCCATGTTATGTTATGTTTAAGTCCTCACACACTGACGAATTAGTATCACTTGTAATTTTTTTAGGAATATCGTATAGGTTTTACAATGCTTGTAAATATGTGAACACCATGTATCCATTACATAATTATTTTTTCTATCATTGCTTCATTTTTATTTTTACCTATTGTGGTATATAAATCTTATTCCAGGTGCATCGTTTTCACATATAATTATATAATTAATGTATACAAAATATTGTAAAACATTTTAAAAGAGTAACGGTGGAGTTTCTTGCCCATTCTTCTCCATACGAAAACTACCCTTTGGAAGGGGCGACTAGAATCAATTCTATTTTTTGTTTTTGACGTTCAAAAGTGCCTTTTTGTGCCTAATTGAAATAAATTATTTGACTTTGACATGTAATAGGGGGCGAGCCTATTGCCATCAACCGGGCACAAATCCAAAGTTTGGATAGAAAAACCCAATAACACTTTGCACGACCCGGGAATCGTACCCAGGACCTCATGGTCAGCAGTAGCGCTTGCGACCACTAGACCAAAGAGGCAGTCAATAAATAAATTAAAGCATTTACAGGCACCGTTGGGTCGGTCAGTCAGAACCAGCGTAGTAAGTTTCTATGGAGAAGAACGGGCAGGAAGCTCCATGGACACACTTTTAAATAAAATAAAATATTGTAACAGTAAATCAGAAGTCTCTAAACCTTTTATCAACCAGAAATTCTTAGCAATATAATATCTTAGTATCTGGGCGACCGAGCTCTGCTCTGGTGAAAATAGAGAATGCACATTTAATAGTATACTAATCCATATATAGTACTTACTTATTCCATGCTGCCATGATAGTAGGTACTTACTAATTCCATGCTGCCATGATCATTATTCTAATGTCATTATCTTGTTTTAAACTTTGGGCGACCGAGCTCTGCTCGGGTGAAAATACGGAGAAAACAAATTTTCCCAGATAGCTAGATCGATTTTTCGCCCCCGTAAACCCCTACATTGCAACTGTCGTCGAAATCGTTAGAGCCGATTTCGAGAACGTGAGTACAAATCTACATGCAAATATAGCTCGTTTAATAGTATAGGATATATCCACACCATTTTAACATTTTCTTCTTATTTCCACATATAAATAAATGAGGTGTCCCGGACAGCGTCATAATGTACGTGAGGACACAACAAATCTAATATGGCGGACTCGGGAACATATTTTACTTTAGTACAGAAGTGAAATATTTTAAGTAGCTATTGCTTGTGAGTTTGTTTGTATACAAACTTCAACCCTTTGTTGGGATTGGGGTTGAGTTTCAAAATTTCCTTTCTTAGTCAACCCTATTGTCTTAAAGTAAAGTAGCCTTGCAAGAGAGCCCAACGGTTAAATAATGGACTGTCGAGCGAGAGATCGTGAGTTTGATTCTTATTTGTTGCAAATAGACTTAAACTCACTCATAACATGAGCATTCTTATATTTTAGGTAGATTATCAGACACTAACATTGTTGTTGTAAAACTACAAAACAAGAAAATCACTTCTTTTTTTTTCTTAGCATATTATCAGTGTTGTTTTACTATTAAAGTACCTGAGAGACAGAGCTCTGCTCTGATAAAAAAAAAAAATCTCAAAGTTCATACTAATTCCATGCTGCCATGATAGTAGGTACTTACTAATTCTATGCTTCCGTATTTATAGTGTATTCTATTATATCTATGTTCCATGCTGCCATTTCATTATTCTAAGGTAGCCATCTTGTTCTAAACTTTGGGTGACCGAGCTTCGCTATGGTGAAAATATGGAGAAAACGAATTTTGCCAGATATGAGACCTAACTAGATCGATTTTTTGGCCATGTAAACCCTTATGTTGCAACTTTCATCGAAATCGTTAGAGCCGTTTATATATATACAAATATTGCTCGTTTAATAGTACAGGATTCATAATTATATCTAACTAATCAAAATCAAAAGTCTATTATTCAAACTAGACTGAGAATCAGCACTTTTCGAACGTCAAAATTACAAAAGACAGTCCTCCAAATCGCCCGCCCTTCACCACTTCCTAGTGCCTTTAGCTGGGAAGAAGAAGTGGCGCAACAAACTCCCCAGCAATAATTCCCTTATTCTTAGTTAATTGACTCAGGCGTGACCTTGCGGAAATCCATTATAAAATACAATAGACGTGGATATAATTTAAAAAAAACTCGTGTCGATTTCTTTAAAGAGTTTTTATGGCTCTTTAGAAATAGCTAAATGGAACAGGTTACTAAATAATTATATCCACGTCTATTGTATTTTCCCTTATTCTTGAAAAAGCTACATATATAAATAGTTTTAGTTCACTTCAACCTTATTTTTGTCCCTATAACTAAGTGGGTAAAAACTCCAGTTAATCAAATCAATAAAAAACGATCAAAATACTTATCCCAAGTCGACAAAAAAAGTGACAGTCAGTTTTGTAACACTCCAGAAATAGGTCGTTGAAACGACCTTGAATCACTCAAAAGCCACCAGCCGAAAAAGACATCACTTGAAAGAAAATATGCTAAAATATACTCTCGACTACTCAACGTCTCATGAATGACGAGAGGGTTCTCCTAAGAGGCTGTGGAGTATCAAAAAAGGCTGTAATGACTTCCTTATGATATTACACCTCGGTTGAGAGACGAGGAATTAGGTTTGACGTGGAATGGAGTATGAATCTTTTAGCTGTTTATATAATATGGCGTAAGGTGGGTTTATATAATATGGCTTATAGTATAGAAGACTAGTTTTTGGAGTATGAATTTGTGTTCGGTTGATGAAAATACATAGGCTTATGTGTAAGATATAGTCAATACTTTAGATAAAAAGTAATTTGAAAACCAAAACACCCGACTGCATTTTTATTTTCAGCTTTTTAGTTTTTTATCATTTCTCAATCCAAATTACATTTAAACATAAAGGGTGGCATCGACGTGAAAACTGTTACCATGGTGTCATAGAAAAGACAACAGATTTTTTTTTTTTTATAATATACTGAATCCATGGTCAAAGTTTTCGCGTCAATGTCCTTGCCACCCTGTATAATTTCAATATATTTTTTAAATCATCTTTCAAAACTCTTCATTTTGATACCGCACTTGATAGGGTAGGACGATTTTTTATAAACGTTCTGTTTGGCTTAAAAAATTCGCTATTTATATATATTAAGATTTTTATAATTTTAATATATACCCAGTGACACTCGCGCAATAAAGCGAATCTAACGACATTTCATTTAATCAAAATCGTTTCAACCGTTGAGTAGTTACGAGTCTTACGAGGGAACATAGAGACGGACATACATACAAACAGGTCAAACAAATAACTCTCCTTTTTGACTTCGCCGCAGTCGGATAAAAACTCCCAGTAAATTGCAATTTTACTAAGGTTGAAATTGACTGTCACATTGGTCTTAGTCTTAAAGCAAAAATCTCCAATATACTCAAAACTCAATATCTTTATTGCTTTACCATAATGTGTACTTAGGTGGTAATTATATAATTTAGATCATTATGGACCTTGTAGGGCACAGCCAAAAGGGTAGGAGAGAGGAAGCCCTGTTTTAGGAAATCATTGTTTTTGTGGGAACAAGTTTTAACTTACATATAACCTTGATAATTACTGAAGTGCGAGTGACATCAACATTAGGGTATATAGCCAGCAAAGCCTAGCTTAGCCACAGCTCATTTTTAGCAAAAGTTGGACCCGACTTACAACGTTCTTAATCCTAACCTGCTAAGATTAACCCACCGGCACCCTGCGGCTTTTGTCAAGCTCAAACTCTAAGCGTTTATTTCAATTGAACTATTTACAGGCATTTTTGAACTGTCAAGGGGCCAGTCAGTTAGAAAGATGAAGCTAGTTGCCTATTCCAAAGCGTAGTAGGTACCTATGGAGAAGAACGGGCAAGAAACTCTACGGATACTCTTTTAAATCAAATTATTGTTACAACATATTGGTTACATCATTTATGTTGAAATTATACATGTGAGAACAATGTAGAAAGACGTGCACGTTAGAAGCGTCCGTAATAAAAATATAAAAACAATTCAAAAATTAAAATAAACCGTGGCAGCTAAGAGATGACCAGTCCTTACTGACGGCGCCCGTTCACGAACATGACGCATGGATCAGCATCATTTACCTCAACCATTTTGAAAGGAACTTAACGACCCAACACACACGTCACCATCAGCGAGACATTTGAGTGAGCATGACATACTCTCAGCCGCTAGGGCAGATTCAAGTCAATGAAAGACGTACCCAGTAAATGGTATACTTATGTATAGAAATATATAGTTTGTGTGTAGAAATCAGCTTCAATCAATCTGCCTAGCCTTTACCCAACTATGGTGGGGTCAGCTCCCAGTCTAACCAGATGCAACTGAATACTAGTATTTAACATGGAGCGAGTGCCTATCTGACCTCCACAACCCAGTAATTAGGTAACACGATACCCCTTGTTAAGACTTGGTCAGACTTTCGGGCTTCTGACGACCCGTAACGACGGTCAAAGATCCACGAATGACAGCCGGGACCAATGGCTTAACGTGCTTTCTGAGGCACGAACGATTCTCGGTATGTAGGAATGGTCACCCATCAACGGATCAACCCCGGCAAGCGTAGCTTAACCTGATGGATCGCCTCGTGCGGCTGTTAGTACTTAGCCAGGAGCTCCTCAAAAAAAAAAACTGACTTTACATGGAATTAAAATTATAATGTGTGTGCACCTATGTTCTATGTTATGGGGTTTGGTTTCCGCACTTAGTCCGTCAGGTGGACCATTGTGCGTGGGCCATGGCGGCCGTTTGGTGATTATTCCAACCAGCCCACCTCCCTCCAGAAGTTAATCAAAACTCCTGGTTTGTTCAGAACATCTGTAAAAGATCTGGGTGACCCGAGGGTTTCTGTTCTAATCTGGGTGACGCCTGTGCATTCAAAGAGCATGTGCGCGACGGTTTCCTCAGCCTCCATGCATGCCCTGCACAGAGGGCTGTCCGTTATGCCTATTAGTGGAAGTGTTTGTTTAGCGAGCAGTGTCCCGTGATGGTTCTCGTCACCAGGCGCAGGCCGTTCCTGTCCAGGCGTAATAAACGCCTGGTTAGCCTGCTATCCAGGGATGGCATAGCTTCCTTGGACTGCCTGCAGCCCGGTGTCGAGTTCCACCAGTACTCCGCTTGTGTGAGGGTGAACTCCTGTAGCCACCTGCGTATTTGGTTGAAAGGGATTGGTACGATAGGTTCGGGTCCACAGACTGCCGTGCTAGAACCTCTTCTAGCAAGTTCGTCAGCTGCGTCGATGTGTGTGCACCTCTGACTGGCCCTTTAAGAACTACGAGCGTGATTTTATGTTTAAGGTACAATTCCGTAACTGACCGCAGGCAGCAGTAGGTGACAATGTGTCGCCACGACATGACTGGTTTCTATGTATTTCTTAACACCTACCGTAGTCAGCGACACGTCGCTTTCGTAGTGTTATTAGGCTTATTTCTATGAACTCTTTTACAAAGAGATACTAAAAATAGAATCTCTAACAAAGCTAAGCTTTTCCTTTGAACAAATGAAACCTCTTTAGGCAAGGGTTAAGACAATGCTTTTTAATTAGCAATTAGGATCCTTTTGGATAACCAAGACCGGGTTAAATTAGGTCGTTTTTTCCTTAACAATCTTTTTTAATTAAATTAAATTGTGTACACTTTTTTATTGTGATTAGCTCGTTAAATGTCTTATTTAAATTTGGGAATTCTCGCAATGGTAATGATTGTGTGAAAAATGTAATTAATTTCATTGTCTATGTCCAGATTCAGAATTCCAAAACTATTATTAGTTATTGGTAAAAAAACAAATTATTAAAAAAATTAAGAACACGACTTACCAAAAATGAACTAAAAAGTAATAAATAAGTTGTATTAGTTAATCTGTATATACAAAGCGAAACGTCACTCATTTACTCGCTGACTAAACAGATAAATAAAATTGTCATTGCAGTTGGGGGACCGTTGTGGCGTTGTGTGGAACAGGTCCCCCAACAACAATGAAAATTTTATCTATATGTGGCCTATATCACTCGGGATGATGTACGGATTCTAATGATACCTCCTACATCCAAATCTGTTCAGGCATTTAAAAGTTATGGCGGAACAAAGAAACTCACATACATGAACCCTGAAAACATTCTCCCTCAACTCCTTTTTGTGCAGTCGTGTAATAAAAATATACAAAAGTAAGTTTTACTTATTGTTCTAATATTAGTCTAGTATTGAACTCGGAAAAACCCGTAACTACGTGACTAAAACGTTAACAAAAGCGTAAACATTAATAATCAAACATAACAAAGTTTTAGCGCCAACGGAAAGTGGAGTAAAAATCGACTCGCATAATAATTCCTTTCACAATTTCAGGTCAAGCTATTACAAAAACCCACAATTACCATACACTTTATTACAGAAAACGTAACAAAAAACTCCAGCATTTCATGTAAAACGACAGTATCACGATCAATTGCACTTTTTACTCTAAAAAGTGAGTCAAAAGAGGAAAAAAACGGGTTGAAAGTTGAAGCGTTCACGCGAAAGAGGCTATATCGGGGCAATATGCAAATCCCGTCAATTTGTCCTACTGCCCGTATTTTCAGACTACGTGGGGCGAATTTTAAGTTGATATACGTACCCAAATGTTTTGCTTGATTTGGTGTGAATGTTTGTCTATAAAAAAAACAACCGACTTCCAAAAAAAAAAAACACTACAAAGTGAAAAATTTAACTTTAAAATCGGAAGTCGGTGTCTTTGATTTTGAATTATAATTTTTTGGCACCAACTTCCGAAATTAAAGTTATTTTTCACTTCGTAGTGTATTTTTTAGAAAGCCGGTTGTTTTTTTTTGTAAAAAAATTCTATTTTTCACTTTTTAGTTGTGGTACCTATTCTACACAAATTCGAATACTACTAATTGCTGTATAAATTATCATTTCATCTATATACGAAATGGGAAAAATACGTATTATTGAAGCTAACTCAAAAACTATCCAACCAAAGTTAAAAAAAAATATGGGACTACATTTCAAACAAAAAAGAATATATAAAATCGGTCTACAATGTGTCCTTTTTCTTTTAAAAGCACGATTCAATATTTTCTTTTGCTTTACTGCTGTCGTGTGAGTCGTGTGTTTACTGATATCTGTTTATGTTTTATTTACTTCAGTAAAATACAACAGAGTACGATTTCTGGGAAAAAAAGTGTTTTTGTTTCAATAGTTTTCTCTCAGTTAGTAGTGTTGTTTGTAAATTCGTCCTTTTGTTGTTATTTTCGTAAAATATAGCAGTGCTTGATTTTTAAAATCAAAGTTTTCAGTCTTTTCAAAAGTTTTTGTTTTTGTTAGAGTTATCGATAAATTGATAGCATTTGTCAAGTTATACAATATGTAAGTTTTGGGTTTTTTTGTACCCCTTGGGATACTGCAATAAAATTACCTAAAAGTAATAAAAAAATCTAATTATTATTGAAAATAAAAGTTATTGCTATTAAAAAATCACATTTTTAGAGCCAAAATTACCCCAAATTCATTAAAAATTAGCAAATTTTTAACAAGGCTAGCATAAGTTATGATTTGTGTACACGCCGCCCGCGCCATGTTACAAGCCGGTAAAATTCTCTATAAAAAAATGAGACGATTTTTTTGACGTGATAACTTCTTATAAATCGATGAACGCCGGCTGCACGCACGAAAGTGTCACGTTCCGCCTGAGCCCAGCGTGTAAGCGAGAGCGCGGAATAAGCGATAGAGAGGCACGATCGGACTAAGCGTTTGGCTTGTGACGTTATCACGTAAAAATATCGTCCGTGAACCGACTTTACAGACAACCAATTTTTTTTCGATTTTCCTTTTAGTTACCACAAATAGACTCTTAGTACGATACCTAACAACACCCTCACGGATCGGACAGGGTTTTCTTACATGTTGTATATGAGACAGTTGAGTTTACATAAAGCACAAACATCCAGATTTGGAACAAACATCTATGAAGTACTAATGTATGGCAAATAGCATTGTTTGTCTCCAGGACAACGAACCCATGACCCCTGCAATAAACATCCAAGTTGAAAATACATTCGTATATCAACTGAAGTTTAAAACTTAAAATATCAAGAATAGAAGTGTGTAGCTTCGATATTTTTAGGATTTAGTATACTGTGTGAGTATTTTTAATGTGCACATATTGAAATCAGGGAAATCTATGTCTTAATTTTATTGACAGAAAAATATTTAAAAACGTCTAAATATTGTTTACAGAATTTAAAAAAACTTTGTAACAAAACAGTGTAACTTTTAAACTAATTAATCTATCGCGATGAAACAAACTCCATAATGATTGAAAGTAATTAGGCGTCCTGCGCGACCACAACGTGGGACGCGGGACGCGACATTGATTGATTGAATGATTCAGATCATTGTTCGGTTCGCGCTGTAGTCCCGCATGTGGCCCGAGGCGAGCCGAGGATGCACGAAGTTATTTGAAGTGCTTCTTTACACTCTTGTCCTCGCCCAACTTTGATCTACTTCGTGAAGGCGCGTCCGTCCCGCTCCGCCGACGCAGTAGGCGTTACATTCGCGTAGGTGTGCAGGGTGCCATTTATAAATACGGGCAGCGTCTGTCGCGCGACTTACGCTCCCGCTTCGCAGTCGTTTTGGTCGCGCAGGTTTGGCCGAAGCTTTAAGGTACGGCCAAACCTGCGCGACCACAACGCGGGATGCAAAACGCGAAGCGAGAGCGTCAACAACGCGAAACTTAACCGTGCACACCTCGCGAACCTCGCGAACTGCGAACTCAGTCCCGCTTGGCCAACGCGGTGTTTCTGCGTTACGGTCGCATAGGTGTGAAAGTACAAGGCGTCCCGCGTCCCGCATTGTGGTCGCTCAGATTTGGCCGTACCTTAAAGCTTCGGCCAAACCTGCGCGACCAAAGCGACTGCGAAGCGGGAGCGTCAGTCGCGCGGCAGACGCTGCCCGTATTTATAAATGGCACCCTGCACACCTAAGCGACTGTAACGCCTACTGCGTCAGCGGAGCGGGACGGACGCGCCTTCACGAAGTTGATCAAAGTTGGACGAGGACAAGAGTGTAAAGATTTACTTCGAATAACTTCGTGCATCCTCGGTTCGCCTCGGGCCACATGCGCGACTACAGCGCGGACCGAACAATGATCTGAATCATTTAATCAATCAATGTCGCGTCCCGCGTTGTGGTCGCGCAGGATTGGTGAAGCTGAAACTAGCTAGATATAGTAAAACTCACAGCTTCTCAACTTTATTTGACAGTATCCACGATGCAAGTCAGTAGCAGAATTAAACTTCCCCAATTTAACTTGTAAGCGAATGAAGCGCTTTTGCAAGCATCGCTTGTGTCTGAAACTGTATACGGATCCTTCAGTTGCCTTGTAAAGGTACAATTCCGTAGACGACCGCAGGCGGCAACTGCAGGCGACTTGTCGCCGCGACACGACTGGTTTTTAAGTATTTCTATGAAGGCGACGTATCACTAGCTACGGAAGGTATTTCATAGAAACCAGTTGTGTCGTGGCGATACTTCGTTCTGCAGTTGCCGCCTGAGGTCGGCTACGGAATGGTACCTTAAGTTTTCAAATATAGTTTTGAAATTAATATCTCAACCGTCTTTGGAGTTCTACAGTTTGTTAATTGAGTTTAGGGTTTCGTATTAATGGGTTTAGCTTGGTTGTTAATGTACTGGTCAAATAAGTAGGTATAAGGTTCAATAATATTGACAAAATACATTAAAATGAGAGCAATGATGGCCCAGTGGTAGTGGCCGCGACTTACGAGTTCTAGGTCGTGGTTTCGAACTCAGGCAGGTTAATTTGTGTAAATAATTTCATCGCCACTGCTCTCAAAACGGTGAAGGAAAACATTGTGAGGAAACCGGCATGTCCTAGAACCAGAAATTCGAAGACATGTGACATCTACGAACCCGTATTGGGCCCGCATGGTCGCAGATTTTAGACCACTCCCTGTCGAAGAGCGGAGGCTTGTGTCCTAGTAGTGTGAACATTAGAGGCTAATTATGTACTTTAAAGTAACATCACGCGTATATTACTTAAAAGTGTAGGCAGAACTCTTTAGAATCGACACATTTCGACTGCTACTTGAAGTATGAGTTGAGAAAGTCTGTTTTATTTTGCTTTATCGTGTATATAGAT
This sequence comes from Agrochola litura, assembly GCA_949152395.1. NCBI lineage: Eukaryota > Metazoa > Arthropoda > Insecta > Lepidoptera > Noctuidae > Agrochola > Agrochola litura. Next base: position 9,526,708 of record OX424517.1, on the reverse strand, counting down.
AGAGGTATTGATACCAATCAGGTTTGTGAAGTATTCACTAAAAAACACTGATTTTTAAACTGGTACTTCTATGACCCCACAAAAAATCATAAAATTATTTTTATTTTTTTGTTTTATAATGTTAAAGGTTCCATTCCGTACCCGACCGCAGCCGGCAACTGCAGGCAACGTGTCACCGCGACTCGACTGGTTTCTATAAATTTCTATGAAATACCTTCCGTAGCTAGCGACACGTCGTTTGCAGCTACGGGCGAGTGACAGAGTACACGTGTAGCCTGACCGCAGACCAGTAGTGCCGCCAACGGTCGAGCGGTAACACGTTTTTCTATCTTCTATCTACCGACTGGAATACGGGCTGCTGCCGCCATTTTTTTTTTTTAGTTGGGAAGTTATCAAATAACTTCTCCCGTTCTGGGCGGCGCAAGAGGGCGTGTCAGATTCTTAGTGACTAAAGCCCACCCGTGTTGCCATGTTGCCATGTTGCCGGGGGCCACGGTATCCCTTTCGGACTTTTCCGCAGCCGCCTGCGGTCGGGTTCGGAATCATGATTGCAGAAACATGACGCCTCGATATGACGCGGCAACACGTCGCCTTCAGTTGCCACCTGCGGTCGAGTACGGAATGGTACCTTTCGATATCTTTACTCATGAAGTCAGCGGAGTTGCTAGCTAGTTTAATTTGACCCTGTCTATCTACTTTACTCTCAAATAAAAAAACCTAACAACAATTCAAAACCCAGTTACACAATATATTTTTAACAGGTACAGGAAACACTATAATAGAAATAGACGTACGAACGCCACCTTTTGCATTTAAATGACTATTTTCTAAACGTATTTGTTCAAGAAACTGTGACAGGATATTACGTTGATCATCGTTTCAGGGTAGTTATGAGAATCTTGTGTTGGCATGAGCTGTATGAGACAAGGTTACAACTATAGCGAATTATTCGCTTTAGTTGTCGCACTAGTGGTTGTGGCGGCATCTACATGGCCACATGTGAACTACGCATCACAATGATGTCACGTACGTCACGTAAAATCCTGCATCGCGCAAGCAGAATTTACCGCGCGACTAGGATATATACAACATCCCGACATCAATTGTCAGACAGTAGCCCATTAGACACAACACCAGTCTGGTTGGAGGATTTCTTTTCTATAGAGAATGAATGAACTGAACATCCTTTCTTTTTTTTTTTTGTGGGTAATTATCAAATAGCTTCTCCCGCTCTGGGTGGAGCAGGAGGGCGTGTCAGACTCTTACTGACTAAAACCCACCCGTTTTCATTCAGTTGCCATGTTGCCGGGGGCCACGATTTCCCTTTCGGTTTTATTCGCAACTCCGGCAGGCATCGGCCCTAGTGGACCCCGTCAATTCTGCTGACATCTCTTTGAGGCGCGCGTGGAACACAACGCGCCGTCGACCCGGGCCTGGTCCTTATCGGACGGCGAGCTGCCCATTGCTCACATCCTCATACCTCTATTTAATTATGGTCATTGCCCATTCTATAATATTTATTCAGAGAGCACTGGTGGTTCAGTGGTCACGGCCCCGATTTATGTATACAGCCTGCGTATGCAGTTAATTTATTTGTAGGGTATTTATTTCATCACTACTACTCTCAAAAGTGAGTTTTTTTTTTTTTGAACTGGTGTTTCTTAGAATCAAAAAGTCGAAGACGTGACTTATACTAACAAAATACCAGTAGAAATATGAATCGTGCAAAATACAATAGACGTGGATATATTTAGTAACCTGTTCCGCTTAGCTATTTCTAAAGAGCCATAAAAAACTTCTGAAAGAAATCGACACGTGTTTCTCTCGAGGCATCCTCTGCGTCAGTCTGCGTCGGTCTGCGTTCAGCGGTCGGTGTGGCAACACGCCGTATTCGGGTTCGTGATAGGTCAATCGTCATCCTGAGGATGCCTCGTTGAGAAGTGAAACACGAGTCGATTTCTTTCAGGAGTTTTTTATGGCTCTTTAGAAATAGCTAAGCGGAACAGGTTACTAAATAAATATATCTACGTCTATTGTATTTTATAATGGATTTCCTGGTCGCGCCTGAATCAATTCAAACTATGAATAGTGTAAGTTAAAGAAGGTGGGTTAATATCCTCCTATTGTCAGGCTGAAAAGCTACAACAAATATTGACAATAGATAAAAAATCCAAGAAACTCAGAATTTCTTTAGATTCGTTTAAAATCGATTAGTCATAGAGGTGGCTTAGATCTGTAGCCTGTCCCCGGAAAATAGGGATGATGCCTCAGTAAAAAAAAAACTATTTAGCACATCTTTCAGATAATAAAAAAAATATGAGACAGTATTTTTTGCTTTATCATATTAATCAAAATTAACTTAGAAAACACGCATTAAAGTTGGGGAGTGGGGGCTCGCTACGTTACAACTCAGTATAAAATCTAGCAAGGCGTGACGTCATGCTAAATTTTAACACAATGTATCGCCGTAATCTTTTAATTACGTAAAGAAGAAAAAAATATGTGTCCAATATTTTTTTTAAATCTAAAAGACGGACAAAAAAAAATTGGACACTGGCCTGTTCGAGGGCGTTTTAATACATCCCTCTCAATAAAAATACATCTTTCGAACGTATATTTTCTAAAAAGACACTCAGATCATTCCATAATTACAATGCGAAGATATTACTGCAAATTGAGTTCCCTCTTAATCGGTACTCCAAGGAAATATAAGTTCACTCACTCGTTCAAAAGCGAACGGGTTTTGAAAATCAACTGAATGGATTCGGTCATGTTTGAAATTAGAATCGCTCGTTTTTGTTCACTCCGATATCTTTGAAAAGGTGGTGGTCGTTCTAACAATAGTCCTGCCAGTGATGATATTATTTACATATTACAAGCGCCTGGGATTTGTGCTTCGCAGAGCAGCAGGTTTCACAAATATTAAAGCCATTTCGGCATTGTATGACGCTCTAATAAGGGGTCAGTTGGAGGGTAATGCGGCAGTATCGGCTCCACATGAGACTAAATATAGTCTCATGTTGGAGCGCATACAGAACAAGTTCACGAGATACATATACCTAAGACGGTATGGAGTATATCCCTTTTACCCCTTGATGTATCCAACCTTGTTCGTGTTGGGCATGGTTGAATACAACAAGTTGGAAACAAGGAGGGATCTAGCACTGGCGTCGTATATCCTTGGAGTGTTCCGGGGTAACATAAATAATTCAGGTGTGCTACAGCGGGTAGGCTTGTGTGTGCCAGATGGGTACGTGCAGCGCCGACGACGGCCTAACTTGTTCGCGGTGCCGCGCGGTCGAACTAAACTGTTGGACAATGGTGCCGATTCTCTTGTTCACAAACTAAAATAAATTTAAGTTCAGTGCATCTTTTTCTTTCTATTTCATTAAGAAAAGGACAGAAGATAAATTTTAGTTTAGTCCTGTCAAATTAATCAGCGTTTGACGTAAATTGACGTAATTTTAGTAGGCAAGTTTTTAATCACGTCTAAACTTGTATGGAGTAGTGACAGGCGCTGATTAATTTGACAGGACTAAACTAAAATTTATCTTCTGTCCTTTTCTTAATGAAATAGAAAGAAAAAGATGCACTGAACTTACATTTAGTTTAGTTTGTAAACAAGGGAATCGGCACCATTGTCCCTCTGACGCGAACAATGCACACACTAAATTTAGTTGCCAACAAAATAGATCTTTTCTCATGTTCACTGAGCGAGTTCGCAAGGGTAACGTTATACGTGTTATGTTTTTAATTTTAATATTTATTTATGTTGTATGATTTCATTAATTGCTAATTAACTACACACAACCGAATTGGAAGACTGTAATGGTAGCGTATGTTTGTAATAAATAAATATTTAAATTATAGCAAATGCGAAAGTGAGTTTGTTTGGTTTCACGCTAAATTTGGCATATGGATAGACCATGACTTGGGTTAGGATGTAGGTTATTTTTTAACCCGATATTCACACGGCATCGGGAATTATGCGGGTAAAACCGCGTGGCGCAGCTAGTAAAATATAATTTACATTTCACAATTTTCATTCTCCCTCAAAACCAACAGAAAAGTTAGAAGTTAGTGCAATCATTATACTTTTGTGAATAGGAAGGAAGAAATACAGTACCGGGTAACTTTGCAAATGTAAAATTTTTATAAAACTTTCTTCAAAAGTTTTTCAATCATGTTCTTTTATTGAGTTTTATTTCGTAAATGGAAAAGATTTTAGGGACGAGGATAATTAATAGTATACTGTTTTCATGTCAGTCACAGTATGCCAGTATGCACTTTCTGAATAAACGCTCTTAATAGACATTTACAATCGTAATGAATGGATATTGTCATTTTTGGATTGGAGAGAAGTGGTAGACCAGTGGTCTTCAAGTTGTAGGTCATGGGTTTGAACCCAGTCAGGCGCATTACTTTGTGTAATTTATTTCATCACCACTGCTCTCAAAACGGTGACGGAAAACATCGTGAAGAAACCGGCATGTCCTGGAACCAAAAATTCTAAGACTGGTAACATCTAGCAACCATCACTGGACCCGAAAGACTCTCAAAGAGGGTAGACCTATGTCCCAGCAGAACATTATAGGCTAATAAAATGTTATGTTATGGACATTGTACCTTACAGATTGTAATAATGGTCACAATGGCAAACACATACGTGGTCGGCATTAAGTAGATTTCGTTAGTCAAAATCACTATGATTGGCAGAAGCAATGCTTGGTGTGGTTAGGAAATCAGGTCTTCTAAATTCCCATATCGACTGTCTACGAATCAGATCTACGAATGACAACCAAGACTGAGGGACCGAACTCAAACTTAAAGCATTTATTTCAAATAAACCAATTACAGACACTTTTGAATTATCAAGGGGTTGGTCAGTCAGAAAGATGAAGCTAGTTGCCCATTCCAAAGCGTAGTAGGTACCTATGGAGAAGAACGGGCAAGAAACTTCACGGACACTCATTTAAATCACAATATAGTTACAAAATATTGGTTACATCATTCATGTTGAAGTTATACATGTGAGAACGATGCAAAACGTTAAAAGCGTCCGTAATTAAAAAATAACAATTCAAAAATTAAATTAAATTAAGCCGTGACAGCTAAGAGTTGACCAGTCCCGACTGACGGCGCCCGTTCACGAACATGATGCATGGAGCGAGCCGACGAGGGAGCTTTGTTTTCCAAGGTACAGAGGGGTCATCATTCTGCCTAGCCTTTTTCCAACTATGTTGGGGCCGACTTCTAATCTAACCTAATGGGGCTGAATACCAGTATTTTACATGGAGCGATTGCCTATTGATCGCACAGATTGTAATAAGTCTGCGGCGCGTGAGTCGCCGACGGCAAGAAATGTTGCCATTTTAAATATTATATTTGTATAAACATTTAGGACTAGTTTTGTATTTATTTTATTTTTGATTTGTTATTTCACTATATGCTGCACCGGTTGACGTCATCACGTCAGCGCCGGCTATCGCTGAAAACCAGCGCTGGGGCTCTGTCTCGCATGGGGTTGCAGCTTTATGCTGAGCGATGGCCGTTTTGCGTGGATGTGACGCATATTTTCCCCCAATTTGTTATTTACGTGTTCTTTTTTAATCTTTCTTTGCGTCATGTTTACCGCAAATAAACGAATTTTCTTTTTTTCTTCTTTCCTATCTGACCTCTACAACCTAGTTACTGGGTAGCACGATACCGCTTGGTAAGACTGGTTGTCAGACTTTCGGGCTTCTGACGACTCGTAACAACTGTCGAAGATCTACAGCTGGAATCAACGGCTGAACGTGCTTTCCGAGGCACGGAGGTGTCTTGGTATGTAAACATGGTCACCCATTCATGGACCAACCGCGGCAAGCTTAGCTTAACCTGATCGATTGACCCGTGCGGCTTATAATACTTAGCCACAAGGCACGGAGGGGTCTTAGTATTGAATGGACGGTCCCATCCACGGTGCGACCTTGATCGATTGACCTTGTTACTTTGCCATGATCTCCTCTGAGTGATTAGAAAATCTAAATAATGTGAGCAATAATACACAAGCAAAACCACATCTAAAAACAGGTCCTTACAAGCCTTGGACTGACAGCCCTTTATAAGGTCGCTCACACATGAGCGAGCCCTTTGATCTCGAACTGTATTTAGATACGACCAGTATACGTATCTTTTGTGGGAGCTCTTAGGCCTTAGATTACGTTAAACGTTTTGTTAGAAAGGCCAACCCGGCATGGTAGACCTTTTTGGGAAACAGTTCGTTCGTCCGGGGAACCTACCACTAAACCGCTTTCTGTCAATGTTAAATAGTATTCAGCGGAGTATTATTGTGCGTTGAGGGACTTAAAATGTCGATTGATCGTAATGGGTTTCATTTTGACAATACAGCTGCTTTCATTGCGTTATTTACCAACAACGTAAATTGCAGACGAATTGTTCAAACACATGAAGTTAATAGATGTAAAAAAACAACCGACTTCCAAAAAAAACACGACAATGTGAAAAATAACTTTAATTTCGGAAGTCGGTGTCTTTGGTTTTGAATTTTTGTATTTTGCCACCGACTTCCGAAATTAAAGTAATTTTTCTCTTTGTAGTGTTTTTTTGGAAGTCGGTTGTTTTATTTTTTTTAGTTTTTATTTTTAACATTTTAGTTGTGGTACCTACCCTATACAAATTCGAATACAATTAACTGCTATGTAATTATCAGTGACAGAAATTTATCATAATATCATCCACATAGGAAATAGGAAAAAATACGTATTATTGAAGCTCACTCAAAAACTATCCAAGCAAAGTTAATAAAATTTATATGGGACCACCTCGAGAGCAAACCCTTTCAAACAAAAAAAATAATTTTCAAAATTGATGGAGAAATCGGTGGACATACAAAAAAAAACACGCTACGAACATTTAACCTCCTCATTTTTGGAAGTCGGTTAAAATTAAAGGCATTGCGATCGATTGCCATTTTATATGTGTTACGCAATTACTCCACAGGTATATTTTTTTCTATATTAGTAGAAAAAAGTTCTGAATAATTGATAAAATTTTAATTTTTGACCGACTTCCAAAAAGAAGGAGGTTCTCAGTTCGTCGGAATCTTTTTTTTTTTGACTACTTCGTTGGTCTAGTGGTCGCAAGCGCTACTGTTGAGAATGAGGTCCTGGGTTCGACTTCCGAGTCGGGCATAGTGTTATTGGGTTTTATATATAGAATTTCTCAGTAGCAGCCCGGAGTCTGTATTTGTGCCCGGTTGATGGCAATAGGCTCGCTCCCTATTACATGGGACTTAAACATAACTGGCGCAATGTGGGTGTACTATTGGTACACCTCTGCCCAACCCTTCGGAGAAACGAGGCATGATGTTATGATATATTACAATCTAGCCTAAAAGACTAATCAGTAGACTTTTTGAGATACATACATTCATCGAATGTGCCCTGGCGGCTGTGAGTATGTCATTCTCACTCAGATGTTTCGCTGATGGTGGCGCGTGTGTTGGATCATTTAGCTCCCTTCAAAATGGTTGAGCTGAATGGTGCTAATCCATGCGTCGTGTTCGTGAACGGGCGCCGTCAGTTGGGACTGGTCATCTCTTAGTTGCCATGGCTTATTTTTAATTTATTTTAATTTGTGAATTGTTTTGTGTTTTCATTACGGACGCTTCTAACGTGCACGTCTTTCTACATTGTTCTTACATGTAGAATTTCTACATGAATGATGTAACCAATATTTTGTAGCAAAATTTTATTTTAAATTAGTGTCCGTGGAGTTTCTTGCCCGTTCTTCTCCGTAGGTTACCAACTACGCTTTGGAATGGGCAACTAGCTTCGACTCCTTGACAGTTCAAAAGTGCCTGTAAATGGTTTAATTAAAATAAATGCTTTGAGTTTGAGTTGAGTTTGTTAAAATGTTTACTTTGTTTTAGTAAAATATATTGTAAACTTTATTTTGTATCTATACAGTGGATACAATGTTATGGAACAAAGGTTGTTGACAATAAAAAAGGTTCCTTGTTCGTGTACACATCTTTTTGGGGCTGATTTTATCTACAAGATTAAAGTCAAAGTCAAAAACGTTTATTGCGAACTAAGTGTACAATTTTGATGTTATGTTAGTACATAAGATTTAGCAGCTTTTTACAAGCATTGAAATTGTCATTCTCCTGCCGTTATCATTCTAACATGTACATGAATTCTCGTGAAAGCGAACAAGCTAGCGCCATCTATCCACCTTCAGTTGAAACTCAAGCAAGATAGCGCTGTAACAAACGAAAAACAACTTTGTTTTTTATACTTAAAATGTACTAATAATACCTTTTGCTAGTTGCATTGATTTATCAGACCACATTTTCACCAGAAAAATATAATTACCTACATACAATATTTAAAAAAAATCCTGTCCGGTCTGTGAGGGTGTTGTTAAGTATCGTACTGAGAGTCTATTTATGTGGAAATTTCCAGTAAAAAGAAAAAAAAAATCGCGACATTTTTTCAATGGGAAATTTTACCGGATTTTTACATAGGGCGCGAGCGGCCGTCGTTTAGCGGGTGTATACAAATCATAACTTATGGCCCCTGTTGAAAATTTGCAAATTTTTAATGGATTTGGGGTAATTTTGGTACTAAAAATGTTAATGTTAAATAGCAATAACTTTTTTTAAAAATTAATATTATGAGTTTTTTATTACTTTTTGGTAATGTTATTGAAGTACCTATGTGGTGCCCCTTTTGGATTTTTTTTTTACCTTTTGTAACAATCTTTTTTTTGGTTGTTGGAAGCCTCTGAAATCCACGATAATTTTTATTGTAACTAAAAAAACCTTAATTTATAAAATAAATTACAGCAAATTAGCTTGGTAGCAGAAATTTGAATTGTAAAAAAAAACAGTGGCACTCCGGGAGTGCCGACAGAAGTGAAAACTTGAACAAGATCGCCTTGGTGGAAGAAAAATACTGGTATAGAAATTGGTCCGTAACCTCATCTAAATAAAGAGCACAATCGCGTTTACTTAAAAAATACTTCCAAAACCTTTAAAGTAAAAATACTTGCATAGAACATTGATCCGTAACCTAATTTAAATAAAGAGCACAATCGCGTTTACAAAAATGATGTTTCGTAACGGTGTCGCGAGTTCAATTGTTTTTTCCCATCTCAAAAATGTCCAACGCGCCCAAAGAACTTCAAAAAATATCAAGAAACTCCATTACAATAATATAATAAATTAATCGATTTTATAGATAAGTTTATCTAAGACTTTATCTACATCATCAATAACTGTCTAACCTAAATATTACTTCGTAAATCACCGATGAGGCTTAGTATAATTATTATCTGAGAATCGATTAGTATTATTTTAGGATCGAGTCCGTTTATCTATCTTTGTCGGTGTGGCGCGTTTGAACGGGAGAGTTCACTTGCTTGGCTACTAGCCAGTTAACTTTCCTTTAGAAGCGAGTTGACTTATCTCAAAGAGAAGTCCTTAAATTATGTTAATTTGAAAGAAGAATTTGCGATCATCAATGTCAAGTGTGACCTTTTTTAGTAGACATCAAGGTTTCTTCAGTAGGATCAGGGTTTCATTGGACTGATTTATGTGGTTTTGTTCTTAAGGTCTTTTAGCGTATTTTCATTGTCAAACTCTAACCGTATCATTACAAAATGAGTTTTAACTTTAGCCCAAGCTTAAACCAGTGGCGGCGTCTACATCGCCACATGTGAACAGTATCTATCATTCAGTATCACGTAAAATCCTGACATCACGCAAAATCCTGTATCGCGCAAGCAGTGTTTACCGCGCGACTATTATTGTACAACGTCCTGATATCAACCGTCGGGCAATAGCCCAACAGACACAACAGGTCTGCAACAGGCCGTCTAGTCGGAGAATCCTCCGTTTTCTATGGAAGATGAGTGAATATAACTCCTTGTTCCTCATACCGCTGTAAACCCAAGAACCAGTAAATTTATTTTGAACATTATTCCGACTAAAGTAAAGTTGTTTCAACGAATTCCAAGGTGTAGACTAAATTTTGTACTCGTTTCGTAAGAAGGCAGTTTGAAAGTTTAATATATTTTCAATTTATTTTTTTGTTATAAAACGCGGCTATGCTTTTTGCACGTTTTTTGTGATTATCAATTTTTTTTTAACAATAATCTACAATGTTTATCCTCAATCTGATTTTTTCGCTGACTAGTGAAATTCTTCAACTAACCAAACAACTGGCTAAGTAGCTCGTAGCATAATTTTGTAGATTTACTAATCTAAAATAAGAGAGTTTTGGTACCCTAAACCCTATGCCCTTCTCATAGTAATAAGAATCAATTGTGACTGTATTTCCCGTACTTTTTATTGATTAATAACATAACACTTTACTTATGTAAGTATATTAGAACCATAACAAAATATTACCTATTTATTTTATTTGAAATGAACTAAGGAATAGTCTCACAATTAATACACTCTACACTCAATATGCCCAAAAATCACTGTTGTTTTAAGTATCTACCTAAGAAAAGGAGCGAATCAGTAAAAAAAAGACGTTACTTGGTTTTTCTGTTAGCAGTAGTTTTTATTATTTAAATAGCTGTAGCATCACATTGGCTCATTTCAGCTGTAATGGTGTTATATCGTCGGCGTAGGTGGAGAAATAAATAACTGCGATTTTGGTCAAATTGACTTTTCACCATTTTCATAACACCCAAATCATGCCGCATAAAAAAATCTCAATTTTCTGTAAACAATATTTTTTTTGTTATTTAGTTCTCCACCTACGCCAACGATATAAATATGTAATGTTAAATAAGTAATTACTGCCTATAGTACGACGGCTTAATTATTATAAATGTTATTGCTAATTATCTACCTCATATTCGTCTCATCAAGTTGTGTCAATTTTTTGTGTCAAAGCTCAGTCTGTACTGCAAAAGAAACGGTTGCTTTTAAAGTGTTCGGTTCTTCTTATTCGTTGGTCTAGTGGTCGCAAGCGCTACTGCTGAGCATGAGGTCCTGGGTTCGATTCCCGGGTCGGGCAAAGTGTTATTGGGTTTTTCTATCTGAAATTTCTCAGTAGCAGCTCGGAGTCTGGATTTGTGCCCGGTTGATGGCAATAGGCTCGCCCCCTATTACATGGGACTTAAACATAACTGGCGAAAAGTGGGTGTACCTGCTACAGGGACACCTCTGCCCAACCCTTCGGGGAAACAAGGCGTGATGTTATGTTATGTTATATTTTGAAGCTTTATAAAAGTCTGGCAAGTTGATGTAACTACTGGCGCGAGTTGACTGGCTCGTTTAAACACATTTGGGTCGATGACGGCTCCGCAACACCGCATCGAAATCCGCATAGGATGGGGCCAAGAGACAGGCCTGTAATATTTTTTTATGAGCGGTAGCGGTTTTATGGAGGGATCTTTTAGTATGTTCGGAAAAGTAATTGTTTGCGTCCAAATTATTTTTAGTTTGTATTAGTCGATCGTTTACTTTTATTTCCAAATTTATGATAATGCTATTTTGTATCGGTTTTTTTTTGTTTTTCTTTTTAGTGTTTATCAGTGGAAACTTGTAGATGGCCTTCAATTTCATATTGCTTAAGAACACTGTGTACGTTAGCTATAAGTTTCCCGAACATAATAAAATAGTATAAATGAATTATGTTAAAATTTTATTATTAGTATTATTCCATGTTTTTTTTTAGTTTTCAGTAACAATTTGTAAGACTTAATAATAGAATAAGATAATAATAGGTTATGTTCTTAATTTATTTCGAGAAAACACGATTTTGGCTAAAATGTATAAATCTTCTATAAAAGTTTCTGAAATAGTTAGCTTATTGCCATCATTAAAACAGCCAGTGTTATTGTAACCATAATATCATCCAAATGAGTGTTATAATGTTGTACTAAATTTCAATATGCACCTCATTTCAACGTTCAAGCGGGGGACAGCAGCACCCGCTGCACGCATATGCTGGTGCAGGCGACACTCATACGTGCAGTTGTACTAAATTTCGAGGGATTTTTTTTATTCTAGATCTTGAATTACAAACCCCCAATGGTTTCGGAACCTTTTATAGAAGACACTCATGTGATACTATTATCACGTATTTTAAATACACCTTATTATACAGCAGTTGCATAAATAACTATTATGATTCCTTTTATTAGTCCTAGTACGTCCAAAAAAGTGTTTTAGGCGTCGATTATAAATAACTAGCTTCCGCCAGTGGCGTCGCCTGCGTGATATCTTTATAAATTATGACATAAGTTACTCAGTGATAATATAGCATCTGTGGTGAAAGAATTTTTAAGATCGGTCCAGCAGTTTTTGAATTTTTCTTTATAAACAAAATTACAAACACAAAAAATCTAATATTTTCGCTTTTTAATGTGGTAACTTGTTATAAATCGATTAACGCCGGCTGCACGCACGAAAAAGTGTCACGTTCCGCCTGAGCCGAGCGTGCAAGCGAGAGCGCAGAACAAGCGATAGAGAGGCACGATCGGCCTAAGCGTTCCGCTTGTGACGTTATCACGTAAAATTATCGTCCGTAAACCGACTTTACAGACAACCAATATAAAAAAAAAAAAAATCGATAGTTTAGATAAAAGTCTGAAAACACAAATCCACCTTGAGCAAGCATTGTGATCAATGCTCATACCTTCTCTGTATGAGATGAGGCTTATTCTTTGCAGCTTATAGTGTAGATTATTCAAGTTTTTATGTTTCTCACACCAAAAATATTTGTAACTGAAAACTACGGAATGTTGGCAATAATCGCTCATTTTATAGCCGTACATTCAAACCTTTCTGTTTTTGCCTCCGCAATTTAGCGTGAACCATTCCTCCTGGGTTCGACTCTGGATTGACGTAAAAGGGTTTTTGCGCTCCATTTCTGAAAAAATTGCCGTTGGCAGACCAAACCTTTTTCTGATTTACTAGACTAGTGTGCACAACATTTTCAAAAGAATTTTTTCAAACATGCTTGGAAATTCGAGCATTATTTTGACAACCTTCTTCGAGATATATCGAGAATGCTGTACTGGTCAAATACATGTGAGTAGGTACGCGACCGCTAATGTATGTATGAAAATCCATACCCGTCGTGTTTAGCCGCCGTATAAATTACTATGAAAACTGATGAAAAATGCTTGCACTGACTGGACAGGTCCACTCAAATCTGTGTGGTTCTTTCCTCAAAAGACCATTTCAAACTCTAATCTACATGGTCCTCATATGGCCTGACCAAGATTATGTCTGAACTTTAAAAGAAACTGCGACCTCTGAGTTTGTTTCGGCCTTTCTTCTCAGAGTAGTCAGACAGGAAACGCCGAACTCATCTAGATTATTTATTTTTATATGATGTGTAAAAGTGATTCCAATATCAATTTACAGAATATTAATTTATGTTATTTAAAAATGGAACAAACTTTTTACTTCAACAAAATGGCAACCAAAGGAGTATCTTATCAAAGATTTTATTTCAATTTCGAACTGTCTTGAAAATAGAGCTGTTTAAAGTAACGAAGAAACAAATGAACATTATTGGCGCGTGAAAAATGTATCGTTGTTCGTCATTGATTCTGGAATTTATAGTTATAGTACAATACCTACTGTCGCGGCCTGCAACATGGGCATTGATGGACGATTTATGAAACTGTTGCATAATGAGGGGTATTAAAACATGAGTGTGTGTTTAAAAACCGAGCCGTAGGCGAGGTTTTTAATAGTATCACACGAATGTTTTAATACCTAGTTATGTGCAGTTTCATGCACTATTTTATCTACTCTCATACATTGGGATTGAACCTAATACTAAATAAAAGATCAAAGTTAAAGATCAAGAATACATTTGAAAAATCCCACGAAATTCAGTACAACAAAACAAATGAATGTCGTCTGCACCAGCACATCACCGCACAAATGCGCTACAGCGGGTGCTGCTGTCCCCCGTTTAAACGTTCCAATGTAAAAGTTGATAGAAACTCCTTGGTGATATTAACTTCTTGGAATAGCCCTGTATCGTAATAGAAAAAAAAAATTGTTTTATAGCATTATTTTGTAAGAGAAAAAATGTTATAATATGATTCTATTTTTAAATTTCGGTATTGTGTTCATAAAGTATGTCAATATAAACTCGTTTTGAATTTTATAATTCGAATATTACGCAATGAGAGAAGATAAAATACGTTACGTAGCATAACTGTCCTTTGGTCTAATTTGTTTTGGCATAATTTGGAGTTGCATAAATTTTTAAGGCATACTATTTATTCGTCTATTAATCATGAGCTATAAATTTAAACATTATTTATTATAATTTGGGAATGAGGTTAAAAACTGAAAGTTTATAACAGGTGGCAGCACAGTTGTATGTCTTTAAACTGCCATTATTGTGTTTATGATTACTTTTGTGTCGATCACAAATTATACGAAAACTAGATAAATATGTATTAGACTTGGAGTGTAGTACTATTAAAATACGAGCTAAGGACAGGGGAAGCGGTAAAAAAATAGCTATAATAGAAAAGTCAATAAATTATGAACGTTTTACAATTTATAGGTTATTTTGTGTTTGTTGATTTTAAGTTAATTTTTTGTTGAAGACTAGAGGCGTACGATAGAAATAATCTGATCAGAGTTGAAAACCAACTCGGGTATGATCTTACTGATTGAAAAACCTCGGAAATAGCACTTCTAGCACTGACTTAATATGATAACATAAACGCACACATACTTTACTATAATTTACATAATATCACATCACAAGTGCCTGTATGTAATGAAAACAGACTTAGTTCTCTTGAGAGCATCACCTTTATACCACTTTCTTCCATGAAAGTCTTAAAGGATAGCACATCATCTCGACGAAATATCGGGTTCCAATTTTTTTTTGGAGAGCTTTCTCCCACAGTTTTCTTCTTATAACATCTTTGGCAAATACATAGGTCCCCGTATTTTTGCAGTAAACAGCTGCGCAACTGGGCTCAATAATTAATTATGCGTAAAAAAAGTCGCTTGTTTACAATAAATGTATGGCTAGCTGTCAAATTATCAGACGTTGGATATCAGCGCCATCTGAAGTGAGCAAGTGGCAGTTTTTATCTCCATTACTCTATTAGATTAGGTTAAGGTGCGGCGGGGGTGGCCCCTGGGTCACCGCTGAGCCGCGAAAATGTTTGTTTTTTAAGAGTTATATTAAGGTTTATTATTTTTATTCTAAAGCAAGCGTGGTGATCAATGCCTTCTTTGTATGAGAAGAGAATTTTGCTGAGCAGTGGGAAAATAATAGGCTAGTAATAATATTTATTTTTTGTAACATAACATCACGCCTTGTTTCGAAGGGTTGGGCAGAGGTGTACCTGTAGCAGGTACACCCACATTTCGCCAGTTATGTTTAAGTCCCATGTAATAGGGGGCGAGCCTATTTCCATCAACCGGGCACAAATCCAGACTCCAGGCTGCTACTGAGAAATTCCAGATAAACCTGATAACACTTTGCCCAAACCGGGAATCAAACCCAGGACCGCATGCTCACTTGCTCAGCAGTAGCGCTAGCGACCGCTAGACCAACGCGGCAGTCATTTTATTGTATTTTGTTGTGTGTGCTAATAACATTAAAACTGTGGTACCAATTAGTTTCATCCGCTTAGATTTTTCCTAATTAGACTTGGGTCGGCTTCCAATCTAACCAGATTTAGCCTATTAACAATATACTGACTATAATCCTAATCTGCCGCTGCTGTGAGGAAACCGGCATGTCCTACAACCAAAAATTCGAAGACATGTGACATCTACCACCCCGCACGTGGTGGATTACAGCCCACTCCCTTTCACAGAGAGGAGGCCTGTATCCCAGCAGTGGGAACATTATAGGTTAATTATGCTTATGCTTAAGCCTCATCTACTTATCCTTTCCCCAATTATGTTGGGTTCGGCTTCCAGTCTAACCGAATGCAGCTGAATACAGTATGTATTTTACTTGGAGCGACTGCCATCTGACCTTCAAAACTAATTACTGAGTTGTCCAAAGTTAGAATAGCAAACTTTTGAACTTCAGACTCATTAGCCATTTAGTAATTTATTTATCTGCATCTACACTTATAGTTAATAGAAAAGATTTGTATTTTTGTTTGTGTGAATGAATGAATTAATTAATGAAATGCACCAACTCCAGAAATCGAATGAACCCCGAGATTTCACGAGATCTCAATTTTTGCCCTTGGAGTCTCATGCTTCATGGGGCTACAGAAGCCATTCTGCCAAGTTATATCTATAATGCCGTTAACTACTAAATCCTTGTTTTGAATAAACCTCGAAAAACCCGAGATTTTTTTAAACCGATGTAACGTAACAATTACAACACTTATTTAAGACTTGGAGGTACCAAAAAATAGATCTAATAAAATAATATAATTTCGAATGATTCTACTGCTATTATTGTAAACGGCTGTATAGACTCACAAAGTTACTTAATGGCATTATTGCTTATTATGCACGAGAAAAAAGGTGACATTCTTATAATAAATTATTTACAAAACTATTCAAGGTATCAAAAAACCGCAAATATAGATCGATAGAGATTTGTTTTCAGATTAATATAGCATCAAAAGCTGAAAATCGGCCAGATGTCGGATAACGGCATTTTAGATATACCACGGCAGCATTGCATATCAAGGAGTAGACCGGGGGGCGCGGTAATGGTAAGGAAGTCGTGCCCTTAGGTAAGGAATAATAAAGAGAAAAGATTTGTAAATTTGTTAGTAATGAATAAACTCAAAAACTAATGGACCAATTCTAAAAATTCTTTCACCAGTAAAATGCTATAATTATCACTGAGTTATAATTACCAATATTTTGTATAATGTGTTGGGTTATAATTACCAATATTTTGTATCGGGGCGCACGACAGTGCTCGCAATTTTACAATACCAACTGCTTACTGCAGCTGCCATTTGTCATGCCACCAACGCAATAGAAGTCAAAATCGGTTGAATGGACTATAAAAACGGTTTATTTAAATGTCTAATTTTATTTTAAATGGAATATGTATAAGTAGGTAGGTACAAAATCCCTAGTGATGGGTAAAGTTTCCAAAATATTCGTGCAGTTGCATAACTAGGTCATATCCAGTTCTAGTCTAGGCATGAATATAGCCTAGAATTAAAAAACCGACCAAGTGCGTGTCGGACCACGCCCAATGAAGGGTTTCGTAGTTGGGATAAATTTATACCAAGAACAAACTTAACATTTTTGTTTAAAAACATGTTCTCCAACACATTCCAACTGCAAATGTAAGTTTGTACTTACAATATTGAGAGATTTATCATGTTATTTTAAGACTATAGACTTCTTATAGGTTTTCCTGTAATCTATGAGTAAAGAACAATTCCCTGCTTTTTTTTTTGCCCCAGTAATTTCGGATATACGGGCAAATGGCAAATTTTCATCTATTTTCTAAAATGTCTTTAAAAGTATTTATTTTAAAATTATAATAAAATTATATTTGAGATCCTCACAACACGCCACTTCATTTGATATGTCACATTGTTTACAAAACTTAAAAAAAAAAAACAATTTACCCTTGAAAAGTAACCCCCATTTTTAAAATTCATTTATTTATGTTACACGTCCATGTTGGAGTCACAGAAATTCATATAACTACCAAATATCAACTAAATTGGTCTAGTAGATTCAAAGCAAATTGGCTGTGAAGGACGGACAGACAGACATACGAGTGATCCTGTAAAGGTTCCGTTTTTTCTGTTGAAGTACGGAATCCTAAAACTACTTAGTACTTTACTAATTACCAACGATTAAATGAAAATAAACTTCCAAGTAACTTTCTTACGGATTAAGTTGAAACTTTCGCAATAAGTGAAAATCCCTTTTTATCTAGAAATTCAACTTAACCACACTTTCAGCCCGTTTTTGGCTGAAACCCAGCGATTAAATATGGCAATTACGTTTCCTTTTTCACTTGAGTATCCGGAATGACTGAGTGGGACGGATATTGCCAATTTGGTCTTTTTGGGCCATGTGGTTTCATGTTCACACCAATGTACACGTGAGTTTATTTATGGTACGTTTTATTTTATTTTATTTATTAGGGAAAACAAACAGTGACACATTAAATTTTATACGATTAAATTAAAAATACGGCACAACACACATCATTTAGAGTTTTAGAAAAAGTAGGCTTTATAGAACATCGTCTCTGTCACTTATATATCCGTATAGCAGTCTCTTTTTTCAGCTCTATATTTATGTTCGGATATTGTTAGATTGAGCCAAATTTTTTTTTTTTCTAGTCATAGTTATTTTTAACCGACTTCCAAAAGGAGGAGGTTATCAATTCAAATGTATGTTTGTTACGCGATAACTCGGCCAATTATGAATTGATTTTAATGATTCGTCTTTTGTTTGGTAGGTAATACTTCAGAGGTGGTCCCATATAAATTTTAATAACTTTGCTTGGGTAGTTTTTGAGTTAGCTTCAATAATACGTATTTTTCCCATTTAGTATGTGGATGATATGTTAAGTTCCTCTCACTGTTATTTACATAGCAGGTAGTGGTATTCGAATTTGTGTGGGGTAAATACCACAACTAAAAAGTAAAAAATAAAAACTTTTTACAAAAAAAAAAACAACCGACTTCCAAAAAAGTCACTACAAAGTTAAAAATAACTTTAATTTCGGAAGTCGGTGGCAAAAAACGAAAATTCAAAACCAAAGACACCGACTTCCGAAATTAAAGTTATTTTTCACTTTGTAGTGACTTTTTTGGAAGTCGGTTGTTTTTTTTTTTGTAAAAAGTTTTTTGTTAGCCTCATTTAGTGTGATGTAGTAGTGTGGTGGCAAACCTATTACCAAAACCCGAGAATACTTAACCACGGGATTGAATTCAGCACCTTATTCTCAGTAGAACCACGAGGCGATTCATTTGGCAAGCGTTTTGTGATTAATATTGTCGATCGTTTTTGGCATGAAAAGATGCATTTACCCTGCAATAGAACAATAACAGGCTAACTGTTTTTTCGGGGTTGCGAGTTTGTCCGAAAGGTTTACCATGGCCCCTGGCAACAGGCAACTGAAGGAACACGGGTGGGTTTTAGTCAGCAAGAGTTTGACACGCCTTCAGAAGTTATTTAATAATTTACCACGCAAAAAAAAAGGCTAACTCTTTTCAACGTGTACCCTTTGCCTAGCTTTGTCCCAACTAAGTTGGAGTCAGCGTCCAGTCTAACCGGATGCAGCTGAATACCAGTATTTTACATGGAGCGACTTCCTATCTGACCTACACAACCCAGTTACGTACTGGGTGATATCGTTTTCAGACTTGCGGGCTTCTGACGACCCGTAACGACTGTCAAAGATCCACGAATGACAGCCGGGACCAACGGCTTAATGTGCTTTTCGAGACACGATTGTGTCTCGGTACCTACGTAAAGATGGTCACCTATCCATGGACCAACTCCGGTAAGTGTAGCTTAACCTGATGGATCGACCCGTGCGGCTGTTATTACTTAGCCACAAGCACCTTCTACATCATTCTCACCTTCTACTTCTTTTCCTCAAAAGACCATTTCAGACACTAATCTACATGGTCGACCAAGATTATGTCTGGACTTTAAAAGAGACTGCGACATCTGAGTTTGTTTTGGCCTTTCTTCTCAGAGTAGTCAGATAGTTAACGCCGAACTCGTCTAGCTTATTTTTTTAATATTTTTATATTACGTGTAAAAGTGATTACGTTACCCTATTTACAGAATAAACAATTTCATTTCTCATATAATAATATTTGTTTGATTTCAAGATGAATAATGTAACCATATTTATCTACTCTCATAGCGTAATATTCGAATTATAAAATTCAAAACGAGTTTATATTGACATACTTTATGAACACAATACCGCAATTTAAAAATATAATCATATTATAAAATTTTTTCTCTAACAAAATAATGCTATAAAAAATTTTTTTTTTCTATTACGATACAGGGCTATTCCAAGAAGTTAATATCACCAAGGAGTTTCTATCAACTTTTGCATTGGAATGTTTAAACGGGGGACAGCAGCACCCGCTGTAGCGCAATTGTGCGGTGATGTGCTGGTGCAGACGACATTCATTTGTTTTTTTGTAGGTACTGAATTTCGTGGGATTTTTCAAATGTATTCTTGATCTTTAACTTTGATATTTTATTTACTATTAGGTTCAATCACAATGTATGAGAGTATAAAGTGGTGTATGAAACTGCACATAACTAGGTATTAAAACAGTTTCATAAACTACTATTTTGTAATTATATTTTGGTTTAAAAGAGTGTTCATGCTGTTTCTTGACCGTTCTTCTCCATATGAACCTACTGCGCTTTGAAATGGGCAACTAGCTTCATATTTCTGACTGACCGACCCCTTGACAATTCAAAAATGCCTGTAAATGGTTTAATTGAAATAAATCTTTTGAATTTGAGTAGGTACCATGTACAGACAAACTATGCAAACCTTGTGTCCTTTGCACTTGGTGCAGAACAGACGCTCTCAATCGACTTTGAAGTATATAGAGTTGTTAATACTCTTTTAACTTCATGTAATTTATTTAAAAAATGGTAGGAAAGGTGCTAAAGTCACAGGCACGACATTCGACAGATAGGAAAATAGTTTTACAGCTCTATATAGTTCACACGAAAATCAAAACAAAACAAACAAAGTACTTAGTTCTGAATTCAAATTATTATACCAGATAAATCTAATAATTGATGGACATGGAAATTAGCATTCGTTTGTATTCGAAAATGCGATGATTCCCGAGGGACGTTAAGAAAATAGATTTCTATTTTTAACCGACTTCAAAAAAAAGGAGGAGGTTCTCAATTCGTCGGGATATTTTTTTTTTTATTTGTGTTTCCCGATTACTCGAAGACGGCTGAACCGATTTGAAAAAATATTTTTTTGTTTGAAAGGGTATACTTTCAAGTTAGTCCCATTGTCATTTGGTCACGATCTGATGATGGGATCTTGGACAAATCGAGGGAACTCTTCAAATATTATAGGCACATCTATAGCGATTTGGGTATTTTTGATGAGCAGTTGACATAAGGTTATTGTAACTTAGATAAATTACAAACCCAATCACGAAAAAGTGAAAAAAAAAAAACTTTTTTACAAAAAATACAACCGACGCCAAAAAACTAAAATACTGATCCAAAGACACCGACACTTCCGAAATTAAAGTCATTTTTCACTTTGTAGTTTGGAAGTCGGTTGTATTTTTTGTAAAAAAGTTGTTCTTAATAGGTATCCAACATTGTCTAATAATTACATACCTAAACCTACTTTCTATAGCATTTAAACCGCTTTTTCAGCAATTGCATTTTAACTCGAATTACTTGCATGCTGCATTTTATTACCATAACTGTGTTTTGGCACGTTTCCAGAAATTCCGGGTGAAGTGCCATGCAACGTTATACATTGCTGTTTGCTTGGACTCTATCGCTTTTACAACAAGGTTGATAATTGCTTGAAAGTTGTATGGTTTGTTTTTGTGGTCAAGCTATATCCCTTGCTATGTTTTTATAAGTAGGTATTGGGTTTAAATATGTCGTAGGTAATGACGGTTTTAAATGCTTTAATTCAATAACTTTTAGAATGGTTTATTTTTATTTTTAAACTACATACCTATTAAAGGAGTTATCTCAATCATCTAAAATTCTAAACTATTTAATGTATTAGCACAAAGAGCTCTTTTATGGACTCTTTGCTAGGTAGGTACTGCTCACAGTACATATCACAGCATTATGCTGAGATAGGAGGCTTTTTGGCTTCGCACAGGTCGTTTTGTGAAGTAAAAACTTCTTTAGGCGCGTTGGGCATTTTAGAAATGGGATTAAACCATTGATTTCGCGACACTGTGACGACACCAGCTTTTGACCACTAAAAAGACATCAACGCGTTGATTACCGCGGTGCGTGGAGTAAAAGACATCAACGCATTGATTACCGCGGTGCGTGGAGTAAAAGACATCAACGCGTTGATTACCGCGGTGCATGGAGTAAAAGACATCAACGCGTTGATTATCGCGGTGCCGATTTTTTTTCAAGTTTTCACTTCTGTCGGCAAGCGCTGAGTGCCACTGTTTTTTTTTTATTTATTTTTTATTAAAAATGTTTGTTTTGTTAGATTTAAATGCTTTTTTTTTCCTGATTGTATTTCTTGTGCGTGTCCTAAATAAAATATTTTTATTTATTTCTTTACCTAAAAGAACTATTTGTATAGAAACTTGTCCGGATAGTTTCTGGCACCACACCTATTTCTGCGCGAAAAAAAAGGAGGGTTATGATTTTGATCGGTATGTATGTATGTATGTTCATCTGTTACCACATAACTTCTAAATTCCCGTTCATAATTTGACAAATGAAGTATCATTGGAAGCGCCTTGATCGCCCGCTGGTTATAAACTATGTGACGTCACATTAAATACAATATGGCGCCCTCTAGAGGACATAAAGTCATGAACAAAATTTATGTTTATTTTTATTGTGCCATGTTGGGTATCAAATAAAAGGGCTTGACAAGCATATTGCAAACTTTTATACGAG
The DNA here is from genome assembly GCA_949152395.1 of Agrochola litura. Classification (NCBI taxonomy): domain Eukaryota; kingdom Metazoa; phylum Arthropoda; class Insecta; order Lepidoptera; family Noctuidae; genus Agrochola; species Agrochola litura. The sequence continues at coordinate 9,504,108 of OX424517.1, read as the reverse complement.
TATGTATCATATTGACTAAAAAAATAAATATGTTTAAATTGTTAAAAACAAGCAAAAGTGAGACTGCTACGTACGGCGCGGCTGTAAAATTAATACCTATTATACAATAATACCCAAAAAAATAAAATTTAAAGCTGCTCTGCAAATACTTTATCACGAAATTAAAACCCCAAAATAATTTAAATAAAAACATACATAACATAACATCACGCCTTGTTTCCCCGAAGGTTTACCTGTAGCAGGTACACCACATTTTGCCAGTTATGTTAAGTCCCATGTAATAAGGGGCGAGCCTATTGTCATCAACCGGGCACAAATCCACACTCCGGGCTGCTACTGAGAAATTTCAGATAGAAAAATCCAATAACACTTTGCCCGACCTGGGAATCGAACCCAGGACCTCACGCTCAGCAGTAGCGCTTGCGACCACTGACCAACGAGGCAGTCAAATAAACGTGTTTTGAAATAAAAAGTAAGTTCATAAACCGTACACCTACAAAATCATAATGGTATGCGAACACGGCTTTACCTTGACCATTTTTATATCTTTGTCTTGATTTCTGTCTCAAATATTTTCTAGTTTCATACTTTATTTAAATGCTTCTTTTTTTACTGTTTGTATTTCTTGTGCGTGTTCCAGATAAAATAATTTTCATTCAAAAAAAAAAAAACGTGTGGCACTCGGGGACTGCCGCGGTAAAGCTATTGCATAGCATTTGTAACCTTCATACTTCCTATTTGTCCACCACTGACCAACGAGGCAGTCAAATAAACGTGTTTTGAAATAAAAAGTAAGTTCATAAACCGTACACCTACAAAATCATAATGGTATGCGAACACGGCTTTACCTTGACCATTTTTATATCTTTGTCTTGATTTCTGTCTCAAATATTTTCTAGTTTCATACTTTATTTAAATGCTTCTTTTTTTACTGTTTGTATTTCTTGTGCGTGTTCCAGATAAAATAATTTTCATTCAAAAAAAAAAAAACGTGTGGCACTCGGGGACTGCCGCGGTAAAGCTATTGCATAGCATTTGTAACCTTCATACTTCCTATTTGTCAACGCTACACTTGGATATGACGGATGATGACATAAAACAAAATTACGTTCCCATGACAACGTGATGTTGTCATGGGAACGTAATTTTTGTTTTATGTCATAATCCGTCATTACATGGTAGGCGGAGTGGGGGGTGTTAGGTTTTATTTTCGTTACGGAATTTCTTGATTCGGTCGCCGGCGACTCGCCGCGCTCAAAGCCCGCGGTAAAAGCTATGCAATAGCTTAAAAAATATATAATACTTAGACTTACTTCTAATTTTAGACTTTGATAGATGCTATAGTAACATGTATTCTAAACAGAACACGTCGCCGTCCCCAGAGAATAAAATGATAACTGCCATTTAGTGTTATGTATTTTTTGGGATCTGTGGGTGCTAATACATCTGCTCTATTTTTTTCGTAATGTTTATACAGCTAATTACGAAGTTACAAAATTTTTCAATAGTATTCAAACATTTAACACAGGCCCTTAAATAACGAGAATAAAGTGTTAATAAAATATTATAATATTATTTATTTATTTAATTTGATAACATTGGTCCAATGGTTAGTACATAGAACAAACTTATCAACTAAGGGTTAATATTTATCGGTGGAGCATACGGTGGAGCTCTGCCCGGCTTGGGCGGAGCAACGCCGTGTCCTCGTAGAGGCGATCGACGGCGGTGATCTCTCGCGTCCGGCCCTGGTTCAGGCCATGGTACGGAGCGAGAGGAAATGGCAGGCCGTCACCTCCTTCTGCGAAGCGGTAATGCTCGCAAAGGAGGAGGCGGAACGCGTGAGGGAGAGGCCGATTTCCGGTCACCGTAGGCGCGGGCTTGCGGACGGTGATCAATGGGTAGCTCGCCGTCCGATAAGGACCAAGCCCGGGTCGACGGCGCGTTGTGTTCCACGCGCGCCTCAAAGAGATGTCAGCGATTTTGAAAATTTTTTTTTTGTTGGAAAGGGTATGCTTTCAAATTGGTCACATATCAATTTTATTAACTTTGCTTGGGTAGTTTTTGAGGTAACTTCAAAATACGTATTTTTTTCCCACTTAGTACCTATGTAGATGATATGATAAGTTCCTGTCACTGGTAGCAAGTAGTGGTATTCAAATATGTTTGAGGTAGGTACCACAACTAAAAAGTGAAAAATAAAAACTTTTCCAAAAAAAAAACAACCGATAATTAATTGATTCAGGCGTGACCTTGCGGAAATCCATTATAAAATACAATAGACGTGGATATATTTAGTAACTTGTTCCGCTTAGCTATTTCTAAAGAGCCATAAAAAACTCCTGAAAGAAATCGACACGTGTTTCACCTCTCAACGAGGCATCCTCAGGATGACGATGGACTTGTTGCGAACTCGAACACGGCGTGTTGCCACACCAAGCGCTGAGTGCAGACTGAGCCTTATCGCCCGTGAAACCCACTTATATAGTGTCGCCGTTATCAGTGCGACCGTTATTAGTGCGATAAGGGGCGAACAATCGCAGCAAAGGTGACCTAGGCATACTCGTATTTAATTCGTTCAACAGTGTAATGTTTCCGGTATTATTTTTGACAATTTCTAAACTCTCTAATACTGACATTCTGAAACCTTTATCACATGTGTCTAAAATTTCGAAAGTGTTATTATTATTTAACGAATGACCTGTATCTATTAAATGTTGTGCAAAATGGGATTTTTCTGGATAATTATTCCTGTACGCTGCAATATGTTCCTTATATCTTGTCTGAAAATTACGACCAGTTTGACCTATGTAAATACCATTACAATCATCGCAATGTAACTTGTATACACCTGATTTTTTGTGGTTTTCTAATCGATCTTTTCCGTTACAAATCTGTCTTAGTGAATTATTAAAACAAATAATTCACTAAGACAGATTTGTAACGGAAAAGATCGATTAGAAAACCACAAAAAATCAGGTGTATACAAGTTACATTGCGATGATTGTAATGGTATTTACATAGGTCAAACTGGTCGTAATTTTCAGACAAGATATAAGGAACATATTGCAGCGTACAGGAATAATTATCCAGAAAAATCCCATTTTGCACAACATTTAATAGATACAGGTCATTCGTTAAATAATAATAACACTTTCGAAATTTTACACACATGTGATAAAGGTTTCAGAATGTCAGTATTAGAGAGTTTAGAAATTGTCAAAAATAATACCGGAAACATTACACTGTTGAACGAATTAAATACGAGTATGCCTAGGTCACCTTTGCTGCGATTGTTCGCCCCTTATCGCACTAATAACGGTCGCACTGATAACGGCGACACTATATAAGTGGGTTTCACGGGCGATAAGGCTCAGTCTGCACTCAGCGCTTGGTGTGGCAACACGCCGTGTTCGAGTTCGCAACAAGTCCATCGTCATCCTGAGGATGCCTCGTTGAGAGGTGAAACACGTGTCGATTTCTTTCAGGAGTTTTTTATGGCTCTTTAGAAATAGCTAAGCGGAACAAGTTACTAAATATATCCACGTCTATTGTATTTTAAAAAACAACCGACTTCCAAAAAAAAACACTACTAAGTGAAAAATAACTTAAATTTCGGAAGTCGGTGGCAAAAAACGAAAATACAAAACCCAAGACACCGACTTCCGAAATTAAAGTTATTTTTCACTAAGTATTGTTTTTTTTTTGGAAGTCAGTTGTTTTTTTTTTGTAAGAAGTTTTTTGTTACAAAAAAGTCATAGAATTATGTTCTCGTGACAAAAAATCAAAGCTGACAATCATCTCTCTACGTCCATTATTTATGGAGCAATCGAAGAAAACATGTTTTTTATTTTTTCCTGAAAAGTTGCGTTTTGTAGTTATAATTTTATTCTCCGGGGACGGCGACGTATTCTGTTTAACATTTTAAATGGGTAACCAATACTGGTAAAAAGTACAGACTGGAAATTGTGTAGGCTCGGTAATATAATCCCGTTGGCATCCTTTGGGTTCAGAACCCCAAAACCCTCTGTGACATGGATGGAGAACAAAGTGGTCTTAAAACCAAATGATTTATAATTTTTTATCGGTAGTAATAAAAGCTCCGATTTTTTTTTAAATTATGCACATACTCAAAATATGAAATTTACTGCTATAAATACTAATTTTCCAACAACTTATATGCGAATACAAATAAAGAAACAACCGAATAAAATACTGAAACGACTGAATAAAATACTGAAAATTCCGAAAAATCAATACAGATTTTGCTGCCGTAATTTTTCAAACATGAAAACAAGCATACACCATGCATGCAGCACGCAAGCGAGCATGCAATATGCAGCAGGCATGGTTTCTGTCACGGCTCCGGCGCTGCGACGCTCCACACAAACCACCTGCTCAGTTCGGAGGCCGCCTGGCCCCTCCACGCCTACGCGAGCTTAAACTACACTCTAGGGGTAGGGCAGACAAGATTACGTGGAGTCGGTTTTGCAGCGATTCGTTTCTGTCACTAACTTTTGTAGCACAATATATTGACTTTTCGGAAACAGTTTAGTATTTCCCATTTTTCATTACAGAATTTATTTCAGTCTACGCCCATAGTGTTAGTAACAATGGTCTTATAAAATAGTATTATTAGACATATAAGTTTTATTTAGTTTGGAGTTTCATCCAATATCGCAGCATTGGAGACTCCCATCTATCTACGAATAAACTCAAGATAGTGTTGGTACCGCCACGAAGACGAGCAAGCAGAGAAGCGCTTTTTTACGTATGATGGCCGCAAAACCATCTAAATGCCCGGTAAACATCTTTGACGCGCTACATCGCCATGGCAGCCCCAACAGTATCTCGAGTGCGTTATGGGCACGCAAACTATAACTAGTCCACAGGCTGCACTTGTAAAATGACGAGCAAAAAGATTTAAACAAATTAATCTTGACCGCCTCTGTACATCGCGCAAACCTGCGGGCCAGCATGTTGCAGCGTACCGACAGCGATATACGTTCCCTGTCAATGTCCATGTTATCTTTCAAATCATCGGTAACCCAATGACCCAAGTACTTAAAATTGGTCACGCTATTTGAGAGTGTTCCGCAGAGCGACATCTCTGGTATAGTGTATAAGTGTAGGTACTGCTATTTTATATTAACCTTTTTAGTTGCATGAGGAACAGGGTGTAAAGTTCACTCATCCACCATAGAAAAGGGAGGATCCTCCGACCAGACGGGTGTTGTGTCTGGCGGGCAACTGCCCAACGGTTTGAAGTTGAAATCTTGTATCTACGTTGATCGCTCGGTAAACTCTAATTGTGCGATACAGGATTTGTGTGACGTCATGTCTATGATGCGTAGTTTGTATGTGGTGGTGTAACCGCTACACCTTAATTTTCAAATAAACTTATCCTTCTCCCTTCTTCAACAGATCACAATGAAGACTCGTACAGTAGTGCTGGTGATAATTCTGGGATGCGGCGCGGCGGCCATCTTGTTTGCCGTGGCTGCCTACCTGTACATACGGCGGAGGAGGAAAAAGAGGGAGGACGAGGAGGACGGCACTAGTTGTGCCATCAGGTTAGTGACGTTGTAGTTTTGTAGTGACTAGATATCCGGTGAACTTCGTACCACGTGACATCGATATTTTTCGGCTGCTCTTTTGGGGTTTTCCTAATATTGTTTTTTCCTTAATCATCCCAGGATTCAGAACCAAAAAAAAAACAAATCGGTCGAGCCATTTTCGAGTTTTTGTGAGACTAATGCACGGCAATTGATTTTTATTTAAATGGAATTGGCTTCCGAAGGTTTTAGAATCAGAAAAGCAACTTTTACTTGGGTGTTATGTATGTTGTGTGACATTTCAGGGCGTGTTGAAAAGTGAACCGTATCTATACCAACATTAGAAATAAAATAAATAAAATTCATTTAATTCAGTTCTATTCTATTTTTTTGTCCATAATATTTGATTAGTACCTATTACATTCTCTTAAAACTGTGTTAGTAATGACGAGATCAATTAATACATTTCGGTAACATAATAATAATAATCAAAATAAATAATTCAAAGTTAAAAAAAAAAAAACTACTTTAACAAATCCACCACAAATGAAAGTGTTAACCAATTTATGACAACTAATATTCAAAATAGTTGATAATAGTCTACAATATTGGAAACTATCGTATTCGGTTGCCAAGGGCTGCAGTGCCAAGCCGCTTTGATCAAGTTATCCATGCAAAGTACCACAAGAAATGTTATTGAATATTACCAAAACATTTTTGAACCAAATCAGTCGTAAATAAATAAAATCTGCGAGATTACGCCACACTTGTTACTGTCAATTTGAAGATGGGGTAACATCCAAGGCACAGGTCTTAGAATAATCTCTATACAATGTCACCCATTGGCTTGTGTCCGCCTGTATTTTCTGAATATTCACGAAAAATTATCGAAAAATATCTAACTTTAAAAGGAAAACTTTCTAACTTTATCTCTTTTTCGAGTTATTAATTTTTTTATGTTTTGAGTAGCGTTTGCCATATCTCCGATGTTATTGGCTCGATTTGGATTCTGTTTATTATTTCTATAAGATAATGAGTTATTTCATTGGATTAACTATGCAAAAAAAGAAGGTAATTTTTTTTTTCTAAAAAAAAAACTTGAATATCACAAAATAAAAAAAATTGAAAAAAAAAAGTTAAGATAGACTCATTTATCGAAAAAAAAAACATAAATATTCAGAAAAATGCGGGCGGGCAAATGCCCATGGGCGACATTGTATAGTATTATAATCTCTAATAATATAATATAATATATAGCATCTGCCTGCAATTTCATCCGCGTGAAATTTCTTGTTTCCCCGAACCACCGCGTCACATCCCATCGACCGCCCGCGCTACTACCTCATTTTTGCTTAGCGTTCTTTCTGACTTTTATTTCTTTTTGCACGCCTCCTAAGGATCCTGGCGCGATGAGCATTAATAGCCTATTAGCCTTCCCCAAGAACTGAGCCATCAAATACAAAAATAATTTTTCAAATTCAATTTGTAGTTCCCAGAGATTAGCGCGTTCAAATAAAAAAACAAACTCTTCAGATTTATTGTTAGTATAGAAAAAACTTTTTACAAAAAAAAAAACAAACCGACTTCCAAAAAACACTATATAGTGAAAAATAACTTTCATTTCGGAAGTCGGTGTCTTTCTTTGGTTTTGAATTTTCATTTTTGGTCACCGACTTCCGAAATTAAAGTCATTTTTCACTTTGTAGTGTTTTTTGGAAGTCGGTTGTTTTTTTTTTTTTGTAAAAATTTTTTATTTTTCTCTTTTTAGTTGTGGTACCTACCCCACATAAATTCGAAAACCACTACCTGCTATGTAAATAACAGTAACAGGAACTTATCATATCATCCACATACTAAGTGGGAGAAAGTACGTATTGTTGAAGCTAACTCAAAAACTATCCAAGCAAAATTAATACAATTTATATGGGACCACCTCGAGAGCATACCCTTTCAAATAAAAAAAGGATTTTCAAAATCAGTCTACAATTGACGGAGAAATCGGTGGACAAACATAAAAAAAAGAAAAACAAACATACGTGACGAACATATAACCTTTTTGGAAGTTGGTTAAAATATTCAGAAAGAGTGAGATGAAGCTACACAGCATAAAATATAGCTCCAATGTTTCCTAAAGAAATAGTCTCTCGGGTATCATCGGTTTTCCGAATACAAACGAATGCAAATTTCCGTGTCCATCAATTATTAGATTTATCGTGTATAATAATTTGAATTCAGAACTAAGTACTTTGTTGTTGTTTTGTTTGTTTTTAGGGTTCCGTAGTAAACAAGGAACCCTTATAATTTCGTTATGTCCGTCTGTATGTCTGTCTGTCCGTCTGTCTGTCTGTCTGTCCGCGGTCTAGCTCCGAGACCCTTAGTACTAGAAAGCTGTAATTTGGCATAGGCATACATATTAATTACGTCGACAAAGTGGTAAAACAAAATTATGAAAAACATTTTTTTTAGTACCTCTCCTACACGTAAAGTGGTGATTTTTTTTTTTTTTCAACCCATTTTGTGGGGTATCATTGGAAAAGTCCTTTAAAAACATTGAAAGTTTGTGAAAACCATTTTTGAATTCAAAGATCCGTTTGCGAAATATTAAGCTTTAAAGTGCTAATTTTTGTTAGAGTCAAGTTCCCCCCCCCCCCTGCCAGCTAAATGGTGGATTTTGGATGTGTGAAAAAATCACAGCAGTAGTTTATATAACGAAATTAAAAGGAAAACTATCACAGCTAAGTAGGCTTTAAAAGTTAACGAGTAATAATTGACCAACTTAACTTTGCAGTTGCAGAAACATGTGTGTACATTTTGTATGGGAAAAGATATAGTTAAGTTTGTTTTTGGTATAAATTCATCCCAACTACGAAAACCTTCATTGTGCGTGGTCCGACACGCACTTGGCCGGTTTTTTTTTTATTTTCGTGTGACCTATACAGGGTGGCAGGGACATCGACGCGAAAACTGTTACCATGGATTCAGTACATGATTCTGAACGTAGAAATTTTTAGTCGATTATTTAAATTAAAAAAATTCTGATGTTTCACAGTAAAGTGCAATACCTACGCGGGCAAAATTTATGGAACAGTAGATTTTTTTTAAATAACCGACGAAAAATTTCAACGCGGCGGGGTTTAGAGTCATGTACTCAATCCGTGGTAACAGTTTTCGCGTCGATGTCCCTGCCAGCCTGTAAAGAACTGTAAAACTATTTTTATATGTGTCGTGCCTGCGAATTTTGCGGCTTCCCTCTCATTTTTTAAATAAATTACACTAAGTTAAAAGAGTATTAACAAGTCTGTATACTTCCAAGTCGATTGAGAGCGTCCGGTCTGTACCAAGTGCAAAAGGCAACTGACGAAACACGAAGTTTGCCGAGGGACATTAAGAAAACAGAAATACAGTACCTACCTAATAAATAGTAGGAGATAGTGATGGATTGGCACTTAAGAAAAGGTCAATGGCTGTAATTTGAAAATGAAAGAGTGCCATTTGTTTGAAGTCCAGTTAATAACAAATTATCTTACGACTAGGGAACTCAATCAATTTGCCTAGCCTATTCCCAACTATTTTGGAATCGGCTTTTAGTCTAACCAGATGCAGCTGAATACCAATATCTGGCCTCCACAACCCAGTAACTGCGTGGTTGCCAGACATTCGGGCTTCTGACGACCCGTAACGACTATCAAATATCAATGACAGCCTGAACCAACGGCTTAACGTGCTTTCCGAGGCACGGAGGAGTCTCGGTATGTAAAGATGGTCATCCATCCACGGCCCAACCCTGGCAAGCGTTGCTTAACCTGATGGATCGACACGTGCGGCTATTATTACTTAGCCACGAGCTCCTCTTTACGAGTAGTAAAAACCCGAAAGTTTTATAACCAGCCCGATATTAATACAGGGTAATAAAAACTTTTAACAAAAAAAAAAATCAACCGACAAAGAACGAAAATTCAAAACCAAAGACACCGACTTCCGAAATTAAAGTTATTTTTTATTTTGTAGTTTTTTTTAAGTCGGTTTTTTTTTTTTTTGTAAAAAGTTTTTTATTTTTCACTTTTTAGTTGTGGTACCTACCCCACACAAATTCGAATACCACTACCTGCTATGTAAATAACAGTGACAGGAAGTTATCATATCATCCACATACTAAGTGGAAAATATACGTATTATTGAAGCTAACTCAAAAACTACCGAAGCAAAGTTAATAAAATTTATATGGGACCACCTCCGATGTATGACCTACCAAACAAAAAAGAATCATCAAAATCAATTCATAATAGGCGGAGTAATCGCGTAACAAACATCCAAAAAAAAAACATACAGTCGATTTGAGAACCTCCTCCTTTTGGAAGTCGGTTAAAAACAGGGTGAAATCTGCTGTTCCCTAGATTTGGACGATGTAGCGCGTTGGCATATTTAATATCTTTAGTCTTAGGCAATGTATGACGTAGCTCGTAAGTTAATTCTAATTTTTAAGTCCTCTCAATCTCTGTATACAACATCAGTCGTTCGGTAAACTTTCAACTGAGAACACGCTCTATCATTTGCCAAACCTTCTGATAATACACACACATCAACCACCTTAACGGCAAAACGAGTTATGCGAACATAAATGTAGGGAACCGCTGATTCTTTTTTCGCGATTTCAGGTTTGGTCCCATAGTAAAAGTTGTTCATAATGATGAGTAAAGTCACGTGTTAAAGTTTGCGCACTGGTTAAAAACTTACCCTGTACATCGATAACATTCAGTAATTGGGCTGTGAAGGACAGATGGCGTTGTTTCAAGTTACATATTCATATTTCGCCAAACTGAAACCTGACCCCAACCTACATAATAGGAAATAAAAAGCTGGGCGAATAAAAACACAGTGCGAATCGGATAACAAATAAATGAGTTACAACGTGATTGCAAGTCGGTTGTAATTTTTTTTGTAAAACGTTTTTATTTTTCACTTTTTAGTTGTGGTACCTACCCCACACAAATTCGAATACCACTACCTGCTATGTAATTAACAGTAACAGAAACTTATCATATCATCCACATACTAAGTGGGAAAAAATACGTATTATTGAAGCTAACTCAAAAACTACTCAAGCAAACTTAATCAGTCGAAATGATGTGAATGCTTTTTAATACAAAAAAAAAATCTGCTCGGTTATATTTCACAATAACATTTTTCTGCATAACCTGTAATATTTTTCGCTTGAATATTCAATTCAATTCAATTCAAAATATTTTATTTCACATAAACCTACATGACACTTAGTAAACGTCAGAAGCTAGGTGCACGGTTCCAATTAGTCGCTTCCTGTAGAGACGAGCCGGCAAGAAACTCCACGGTTACTCTTTTAAAAATAAATGGTTTCTACAATGTTTACAAATTACAGTGTTAATAGGTATGAGATGCCTATCAACAAGTACCAGGTACTTAGAGCATGGTCCACAAGTCCACAGCCTACAACGTTCTCACATTCACAAAATCTAAAAGAAAAATCTATATAAAAGATAAACAAATAATAAAAATAAGGACCTATTTAAACCAAATGACATGATTGCCACAACAGCTCTAACAAATCTAATTTGATAAAAAAATATAGAAAATTGTAGTTATATAATATCAAATAATGAAAAGATTATGTCAAGGAAGTATGGTAAAAAAGTAAAATAAAATAATCATCGTGATTTGGGAGCTGTTAATAGACATACACATTGTTATGCCGTTAATAAAGTACCAGGGCAGCCACATGTGCAGAAGGAATTATTGCCAAACTTCCAAAAACATTTTTAAAAGCTAGATTCGAACGTTCTCTATACGAAATCTTTCATAACGGCTATCAAATATGGCGACTAGCCAGCATCATATTTTAAAACGACACACCCCTTCCATGCAGTTTTTGAAAATAATAAAAGATTTAGAAGAAATATTTTATAGGAAATGGCCAGTAATTTTACACTGTAGAACGTTTTGCCGCCTTCATTGTTCTGTACCTAATGCTTTTCTGTAAAGTTCATTTGGATCGTCACTCAAGTGACCGCGCACAATTCGAACTCATTTGTTTTTAACTGACTTCAAAAAGGAGGAGGTTCTCAATTCGACAGTATGTTTTTGTATGTTTGCGATTACTCCGCCAATTATGAATTGATTTTGATGACTCGTTTTTTTTTTGGTAGGTCAAACTTCAGAGGTAGTTCCATACAAATTTGATTAACTTTTCTTGGGTAGTTTTTGAGTTAGCTTCATAATACGTATTTTTGTCACTTAGTATGTGGATGATATTTATCACAAGTTCCTGTCACTGTTATTTACATAGCAGGTAGTGGTATTTATTTGTAGTGGGTAGGTATCAGAAGTAAAAAGTGAAAAATAAAAACTTCTTACAAAAAAAAAACCGACTTGCAGTGTATTTCGTTTTGAATTATCGTTTTTTGCCACCGACTTCCGAAATTAAAGTTATTTTTCACTTTGTTGTGTTTTTTTTTTTTTGGAAGTAGGTTGTTTTTTTTTTAAATAAACTATCGTGAATTCACAACGAGACACTAAGAATAATTCACGAATTTGATTTTTAGAGAACGTCACTGATGGCAGTTTTACATCGAAAAATTGCCAAAAACAAAAATCCGTTCCGGACCATATGGTTTTATTATTTGTTGTTATAGAGGCAATAGAACTATACAATCTGTATAAATTACAACTGTCTACCTATTACGGTTCATGAGATACAGCCCGTTGACAGACAGACGGACAGAGTGGAGACTTAGTAATAGTGTTGCATTTGGCACCCTTCGGGTACGGAACCCTAAAAACAAACTTAATAACTTCCAAAGGCTTTCCAAGTTTTGCAACCACAAGGTCGAAGACTAATGCCGTGGCAAGCGAACGTCAAAAACTATATCGAAGCCATTAATCAGCTTTCTTACTTTTGCGGTTTCTTAACAAAACTTGATACGCAAGCCGTAGACGCACAGTGACTTGAAAGTGGCAAAAATATCAATTTCATTTCCGGAATTCCTGGAATCCCATGATTTTGGATTAGAGAACTGGGATTGTTAGAAGTTGGTAAATTTTTTAATGGAGATGTTAATATTGTATTGTAATATTAGGTATATTTTATGTTATATTATTTACTAGCTTCTGCCCGCGACTTCGTTCACGTGGAAGTCGTAAGACATTACAATATACTACAATAACAGCCACATTTTTATAAAACTTCCCTGTATACTACATTTGTAGTTTTATTCTCAGCAGCCAAAATATACAGAGAGTCAGGAATGGTGACTCGGGAGCAAGCGACGTACAGTTGTCCGTGTGAGAAGCAGCTAGTCGTGAGGTCGACACCCGCAGCCTTCAGTGTTGAGAGGTGAAACAGGTGTCGATTTCTTTCAGGGTTTTTTATGGCTCTTTAGAAATAGCTAAGCGGAACAGGTTACTAAACATATCCACGTCTATTGTGTTTTATAATAAAAATAAAACGCCTGAATCAATTAACTGTCCGATGTAAACTAGGACTTATGGATCAAACACCAACTCATTCCTAACTTTTTGGTAACAATACTGCCTTAATTCTTACAAAACTTGGTGAAATCGGAAGATTTATTCATTTTCAAGTTATAACTCTAGCTACTTAACTGCTTATTTCCGCGGTTAAGTTAAGGTAGAACTTAACAAATGTAAGGAACTTATAAATTCTACGAAGTTTTGTAAATTCTTAGGTAGTAATGTAAGTTACTCATTACTCCCATATAAATTTTATTAACTTTGCTTGGGTAGTTTTTGAGTTAGCTACAAAATACGTATTTTTTTTCCCACTTAGTATTTAGATGATATGATAAGTTCTTGACACTGGTAGCAGGTAGTGGTATTCGAATGTGTGTGGGGTAGGTACCACAACTAAAAAGTGAAAAATAAAAACTTTTTACAAAAAAAAAAACAACCGACTTCCAAAAAAAAAACACTACAAATTGAAAAATAACTTTAATTTCGGAAGTCGGTGGCAAAAATCGAAAACACAAAACTCAAGACACCGACTTCCGAAATTAAAGTTATTTTTCAATTTGTAGTGTTTTTTTTTGGAAGTCGGTTGTTTTTTTTTATCTCAGTGAACAGTAGTGGTAACGGCCGCGACTTACAATTCTTCATTTCCTTGGCATAATAATATTTATCTTCCAAGAATTTAAACCTCACTACACCAATTATAATCTGGTTCTTCAAACATGTATTTAAAAGCCTTTTTTTTTGGGTGAGAAATTATCACACTACTTCTCCCTCTATGGGCTGAGCTGGAGGGCGTGTCAGACTTTTACTGGCTAAAACCCACCCGTGTTCCTTCCGTTGCCTATATGTTGCCAGGGGCCACGGTATCCCTTTCGGATTTTCCCGTAACCCCGGCAGGCATCGGCCCTAGCGGACCCCGTCAGTTCTGCTGACATCTCTTTGGGGCGTGCGTCGAACACAACGCGTCGTCGACCCAGGCCTGGTCCTTATCGGACGGCGAGCTTTCCCGACGCCCAGGTCGTCTCCTGCGGCGGTTAGGGGCGTGAAGGCGCGAAATTTGCCTCTTCCTCACGCGTTCCGCCTCCTCCTTTGCGAGCATTACTGCTTCGCAGAAGGAGGTGACGGCCTCCCATGCCCGCTCGCTCCATACCATGGCCTGGACCAAGGCTGGACGCGAGAGATTACCGCCGCCGATTGCCTCCACGAGGACACGACGATGCTCCGTCCAAGTTGGGCAGACCTCCACCGTATGCTCCACCGTGTTCTCCGGGCAATCCACACAATGGTTACATCTGGGCGTTTCCTCCCGCCTTATCCGGAACAAGAACAGGTGGAAGGTTAGGATGCCGTGGCACCTTTCCTCTAGCCACTCCTGAAAGAGAAGAATTATTACCGCAATTGTGGCGTGCCCAATGTATACACTAGCCTGCGACTTCATTCGCGTAGAAATCGTAATATACACAATAATACTAAAATAACAGCCACATTTTTACAAAACTCCCTCGGCCCCTGACTCACCGCATCGCATCGCATCGTCCTCCTGCACTATTACTTAGTTTTTGCTTAGCGTTCGTTCTGATTATCTGTTCTGATTTTTTTTTCTTTTTGCTCGGTTCCTAAGGGTCATACCGTGATATTAAGAAATAGCCGATAACCTTCCTCAAGCCTGGGAACAAGCTGGACCGATAACCTCGCGAAGGCCGCAGGAATCCGCTGGTCGCGGGAAGCACAGAACCAGTCGAAGTGGCGGTGCTTGGGGGAGACTTATGTCCAGTAGTGGTCGTCTTTCGGCTGAAATAATAATTATGACCTTCCTTAAGGACTGGGCTATCAAATGCAAAAGGAATTTTTCTAATTCGTCTGGTAATTACAGAGATTAGCGCGTTCAAACAAACCCTTCAGCTCTGTTATGTTAGTATAGATTGTAGGCATGTTTTTCCCAAATTATTTTCTAAGAAACAAACAGTTCTATAAATCTTGTTGCCAACATCCCAAATGTTACGTGATGTAACTTTGAACTAATGTTTGGCTACTTGGAGATGTTTCTATACGTTTTTAGTGTGTTAATCTGACAACCTGTGTAAGTCTGACAACCAGTCTTACCAAGGGGTATCGTGTTACCTTGTAACTAGGCAGTCGCTCCATGTAAAATGCTGGTATTCAGCTGCATCCGGTTAGATTGGAAAGCGACCCCAACATAGTTGGGAAAAGCCTAGGGAGATGATGATTATTGATGATGGTGTGTTAATATCCAAACATTTTTCCTCAATGCATCATCATCATCATTTTAGCCGAAAGACGTCCACTGCTGGACATAGGCCTCCCCCAAGCACATGCAGCCACTCTGTGCTTCTCGCCAAAATAGCCAACAATCCTTGCTTAATATTATAAATGCGAAAGTTTGTTTGTTGGTTTGTTACGCTTTCCCCCTAAAACAGCTGAACGAATTTGGATAAAATTTGGCAATTGAAATTTGAAATTCAAGCCCTACCCAGAGGGCAATACACATCATAACATCACGCCTTGTAATCCCCGAAGGGTAAGGCTGAAGTGTACGTATAGAACACCCACATTTCGCCAGTTATGTTTAAGTCCCATGTAATAGAGGGCAAGTCTATTGCCATCAACCGAGCACAAATCCAGACTCTGGGCAAAAAACAAAAAAATACTTTACCCGAACTGGTAAAATTGAACCACATGCTGACTAGTAGCACTGGCGACCACAAGCAATCTCTTATCAATATTTATCGCTATGTAAATGAGTCAATAAAAACCCCAGAATTGATGGTCACTCAGAAGTCCAACTCGCATCTTAACGACAGCCCACTTACAGAGCAGACAGAAAACTTTTTCTTATTTGTTAGAGCAAGTTGTTATCCGGCGAAAACATCGTAGGATCAATGGTTTATTATTTTTTGGGGTTCCGCAGCAGATTCGAGTGATGGGGGATCGTTCTTTTATTTGTTTTCGACAGTCGAGTTCGGATTTTTGCTGATTTGTGTGAAACATTGCATTGGATATTTAATACTTTTGTGGTTTTTGTAAAGTTGTCTTTTTTTGGTTAATTTATCCGTTCGTCGAATATTTTGATCTCAATTACTTGTAATTTAGAAAATAAAGCAGTTTTCTTAATAAGAATAAAAGCTGGACTAAAAAAAGGTTAAACGTTAATTAAACAGAGGTTAAATAAATAAAAAAACTCGAGAGGTGTCGGGGGAACCCGGTTGGAACGAAATTCTTTTCGTTGTATCTCATATAATGTTCCCACTGCTGGGACACAGGCCTCCTTCTTTGGGAGAGGGAGTGGGCCGTAATTCGCCACACGGGCCCAGTACGGGTTGGTAGATGTCACATGCCTTCGAAGTTTTTGGTTCTAGGACATGACAGTTTCCTCACGATGTTTTTTTTCACTGTTTTGAGAGCAATGGTGATGAAATAATTTACACAAAGTAAAGCGCCTGTCAGGGTTTGAACATATGACCTTTAATTCGTAAGTCGCGGCCGTTACCACTGGATTACCACTGCTCTCACCAGGGCTTTCATTGTAAATTATGTATTTAATAACAGACAGGAAATAAATTAACAATATTTGAGAGTGTAGCGGTTACACTGCCACATACGAACTACGCATCATAGACATGACGTGACACAAATCCTGCATCGCGCAGTTAGAGTTTACCGAGCGATCGACATACATACAAGATTTCAACTTCAAACCGATGGGCAGTTGCCCGCCAGACACAACACCCGTCTGGTCGGAGGATCCTCGCTTTTCTTTGGTGGATGAGTGAACTTTAAACTCTGTTCCTCTTACACTTAAAAGAGTAACTACCCAAATAAATAAAAAATACACAAACACAGGTACAGCAAAAATGTCGTGACTGCCAAATGTAACATTTTTTTATCACAACTGGGAAGTTCTTGGGCTTCATCTCACCAGCGATGATCAGGCCGAAGCTGGAAGCGAGCTTCACCCGGAATCCTCAACCACAGCCTATCTCTCAATCGTCAAGCGTGTAGAGTTTAAAGTACGATTAGTATCTTTGTTCCGTGAACGGAACCTTTGTAACATCACTTCTTTTTAACCCCCGACGCCACAAGAGGGGTGTTATAAGTTTGACCGCTATGTGTGTGTGTCTGTCTGTGGCACCATAGCTCAGCCGTTTGAAGATTATCAGCTCTTTTCTAGTTGATGAATGGATGTGAGTATCTTCCACAGGTCTGATCATCATCAGGGAGCAATTGGGAGCTAACCTTGAGAGATAAATAAAATGTATGTTCTACAGGATTGTACATCTTAATCCTGCAGAACATACATTTTATTTATCTTTCAAGGTTCACGCCGCGCACGCCTGTAAAACTTCTGTTACTTCAATGATATTAAAATAACATAGTATCCTTGAACTGATGCTGCAGCATCACCTTGAATTTGCAGGATATTCAACTCCCTTACCAACTTACAGCACAGGTATCGTGTTTGGGCTCATTGGAATGGTCGCAATGAATAGGTTATAGATAGATGGTGAACAGGGTCTGGTGATGGAGTAGGAAAAATAAATGTGGAAATGTTTATGTCAGGGGTTTTTAAAATTTTAACTGTTACCAAAGATTGATTAAAATTACAACATAAATAAATGTATTTATTTTGGCGTTATATAATTTATCATAACCACAAAACAGGTCAGGCAGTTAATAAAAACCTCAAAAAAATTATAACCGTAACAAATAATTTTAAGGTACACAGTAAATGTTACGCCGGCTACCACACAATGAAATAGGTAGGTACAAAAAACATGAACGTATTTACCGATAAAATTTATACAGGGTGTTGACATAATTCACAATTTCCGTTAACAGGGTGTTAATTTTCACGGAAGGTATTGGAGCAAAAAAAAGTGTGCCGAGTTTTTTACGATTTTATTATCGTCGCTCATTTGCGCCCGATTTTTACGAGGCAAAGCCGCGAATGGTACAAATTACTGGATCGTATACACACGCTATGCCAAAGAACCTTAAATCCTATTTTTTAAAAAAATTGGATTATTGGGGAAGGTAGATTATTTCGTACCTCTTTTTATGCACGCTATCTCCAAATATTGGTCTTAAAATTGGACTAATTTTGACTTAAGATCATCATCATCTTCCTGCCCTGGTCCCATGTATTCATTTATTTGTTTATTTTTTTTTTTTTTTTTTTTTTTATTTAAAACTCTTAAACTATCATTACAGGTTTGGAAACCTAATGCGATAGCTAAGCCTTTTTATAATATTAACTATTTTAAATAACACTATTACTAACAATTACAAATAACTACACAATACATTAACACCAAATTACTTATAACTAAACCAATACAACCTTATAATTATAACTTTACATTAAAAAAAAATAACACAAAAAAGAAACAATAAACATAAAATTACCCTAACTGTTGCTTTCGTAACATATTATATATAAACTTACTCTTGCAAGTTCACTAAAGTAACACGAAAAAATGTCCAACCTATTCTGAATTTCGTTAACAGTTCGAATTGCTCGCGTGAGAGGTGCTTTGGCCAGCAGGTTGGTTCGGGCAGTTGGCACAGCCAGCAGTGGCGGGCGCCGCCGCCTCCACACGTAGCGGTCCGGAACAGACAACCGCAAGCACTGAAGCACTCCCGGATTGTGCTCCTTGCCCCGGAGTAGTTTAATTAAATAGCCGACAAGAGTAAACTGTCGTCGCACCCTTAACTCATTGTACCCGACCATGCCCAGTACAAACAGGGTGGGGTACATCAGCGGGTACAGTGGATAAACCCCGTACAGTCTGAAGTACAAGTGACGCGTGAACTTGTTCTGTATGCGCTCCACCATGATAGAGTACTTGGCTTCATGTGGAGCCCATACGACCGCACCATACTCCATCCAAGTGACTCCTGACTAGAGCGTCGTATAACACCCTTATAGTCATAATATTAGTGAACCCCTGTGACTGCCTCAGTACAAAGCCGAATTTTGCATAATGTACACTCAGTTA
This sequence comes from Agrochola litura, assembly GCA_949152395.1. Taxonomy (NCBI): domain Eukaryota; kingdom Metazoa; phylum Arthropoda; class Insecta; order Lepidoptera; family Noctuidae; genus Agrochola; species Agrochola litura. The sequence continues at coordinate 9,485,036 of OX424517.1, read as the reverse complement.
CAGGCTAGGCTTAAACTTATGAGTACATGACCCTGTTAGGGCGCAGCAAGTATTATTACATTTAACTTACTTAACATTCGAGTGCGGAAAACCTCAAACGGCGCAAATACTCCAATCTTATTGGGACTTACATGTTTGAGCCGTTTGGGGTTGAAACACTAGGGCTATGGGGTCCGAGTGCCCACCTAGTTTTTCAAGACCTCGCCAAGCGGCTGGTCGATTCTTCATGTGACCAGAGGGCTGGCCTCTTCTTTGGCCAAAGAATCAGCATTGCCATACAACGTGGCAATGCTGCCAGCCTTTTGGGCACTTTTCCTATTGACAGCGATGCGAACGAATTTTTTGATGCCCTATGATTATTCCTCCGCCTCTTTTTTATATACTTGTAGATATTATTATACTATGTCTGATAGTTTTTAAATGATGTAAATACGTATGTAAATAAAAATTATAGTCTTTGAACTTAAAAAGAATAGATTTAACTTATAACTAGGTTAAATATTTGGAAGTTAACATTATATGGCATACTTACTTGATATCAATATCACAACATTCATTATTATTACTTATACATAATCTATTTGTAACATATTGTATTAATTAAAGTCATTTGAGTATAGTAACATTAATAAAATCATTTTATACTTAGATATAAAAAATAACATTTGTTCTTTATTTTAGCTTATTGTTATGTTACGTGGGGTTGGCGCAATACTTTTTCTTCTTCCACTCTCCCCTGTCAACCGTCACACTATCATTCACTCCCTTCTCTTTCATATCATTCCTCACACAATCCATCCATCTTTTCTTTGGTCTTCCTCTCCCGCTCCATCCATCAACATTTATATTCATCACTCTTTTAGTCACATGCGTTTCCTCTCTCCTCATCACATGCCCATACCAGGCCAAACGATTTCCTTTCAACTTTTCTGTCACTGGCGCCACTTTTAAACTTCCCCTTATATACTCATTTCTTACTTTATCCATTTTCGTCACTCCACACATCCATCTCAACATTGTCATCTCCGCTACATGCAATATTTTATCATCCGTCTTTTTAATGGCCCTGTATTCCGATCCATACAATACGACAGGCCTTATCACGGACTTGTAGATTTTCCCCTTTAACTTGAGGGGCATCCGTGGGTCGCAAGTTGTTCCAGTTACCTGTCGCCATTTCACTAAAATAACTTGCGACCCGGATGATAATTTTGACTTTAGATGACTGATAGAAAACCATGTATCTTCGTTCCATATTTGCTCCAACTGTTTTGGCCAATAATTGGAGCTAATGTATGCATCCGGGTTATTACCTTAACCCGGAAGTATTTATTTGAGGGTATCAGTACGCAACAGTATCGACACGAAAGGTTCACCTTGTTAACCACACACAGACACACACACACACACACTCTCGTGCATGTAGGTGCTCGCGCCCAGTGCCTTTCGTGGGTGCTGGGCGCGAGGACTTGTATTGCACTCACGGACACACAACACTCTTCAAAGACACACATAGCACATCTCCTTTTATTTTGTAAATTAATTTGCCTTCCTCTCAGTACTTGGAGATTGTTGTTGTCAATGTTGTAATTGTAAGGGTGTGAGCCTGGAGATCTGTCATACAGGTCATGAACCCAGTATAGACTCCAGCTTTTACAAAGGTTTGAATCTGCCTGTAACCTAGATACCATTGTTAGAATTTAGTTTAAATAAGATAGAATATAAATTTTTGAAGTATAATCTGTTAGATAGTGTTGTGTGGGTATGATGACAGTAATTTTTACGTTGGATGTGACTGTCATCTTATACCACTAGATGGCGTTACTTTTGGTATGATTACGATCCATTTATTTTGTTAAACATTGATTTTACCATTTAAAGTTGTACATTATTAAAGTCCTGTATTTTAAAACATGTTGTTACGTTAAATCGAATATTTCAAAGAATTTTAGAATTATTTTAGTTTGTATTCAAGATGTCAATTAATTATAGTGTTTTATCAAACGAGGTGGCGCGCTACATCCGGTCCCCACTCCTGTTGGTTGCCGGCGTAGCGCGTTAGCTCTTGAGTCAGTCAGTTACCAACTGTGTTGCGAGCAAGGCAAATAATAAAATAAATAAGTGTGTTTAAAAGTGAGTTTTATTGGAGCAGACTGCACCATGTACCAAATTTGTACTTTTTTGAGAGAAATAAATTACTATCACTATTAATGATTTTAAGGTCACTGCTGAGACATAATACTGTTACTCTATTATACTGTGGCATAGGTGAACTGGATTAAACCATAGTCAAAGCCAACTCAAAAACTATTCAAGAAAAGACAATAATATTGAAAAAGATAAAAACCGATTTTACTACCGTTTCAAAACTATCTACGGTTTAAGGTTTATAACAGCGACCTTGATCGCCAAAGATAAGCTAAAAGTTATAATTTTGCTAGAACCATGAAAATTCTTGATTTACATAAAATCGTGGGTAAATACCATGAAGTCTAAAGTAATATTTTAGGCCAATTTGTCATAGCGCTTAAAAATATTTTTATGGTAGTTATTATGATTTTAGTACATGACTTAATTAACCTCGATAACTCATACATTATTTATTGTATGTACAGTGGCACAAACTATTTGGTAGACAGGCAGCTGACTTGCAACTACTTTTTATGCAACTACAGCGAAGCAAAAAGGAGGGTTATGATTTTGACCGGTATGCATGTATGTATGTTTGTTCATCTATTACCTCATAATTTCTAAACTACCTACTATAATTTGACAAATGAGGTATCATTGAAAGCGTCTTTCATTTGGTACCCAACATGGCACTGTTAATAATTTTTTTGTTCATTTCTTTATGTCCTCTAGAGGGCGCCATATTGCATTTAATGTGACGTCAAATAGCCTATAAGCAGCGGACAATAAAGACGCTTCCAATGATACCTCATTTGTCAAATTATGGTAGTTTAGAAGTTATGAGGTAACAGATGAACATACATGCATACATACCGGTCAAAATCATAACCCTCCTTTTTGCTTCGCCGTAGTCGGGTAAAAAGTGACCTGCCTATGGCCTAAAGATAATGAGATTACTTTCAGGGTTAAAACAATAAGCTATTCATCTAATTTAATACAAAAACATTATTCTCACAACCTGATTAATACATTGAATTAGCCTTAAAATCAGAGAAACGTCGCCTTTGACAAAACTTTGCGATTTAAATAAACCCAATTTTGGGTACAATATAAATCACAAATTTCAACCTTATACCAATAGACATAAAGCTTAAAACATGCACTTAATGTAGCTGATACAGCAGAAGTCAATTTTAGAGGATTAGAACGCCAAACGATTTTCAATTCTAGGAAGGAAACGTTTAAGTTTAAATTGTATTGAGCTCCTAATGTACACAAATGTATGAGTATGTATCTACCTTTGAATAGTAACAGTCAGTTTGTCCGTTAAAAGAGCGAAGTTATTTGCAAGTTGTACTGGAGTTTGGGTTAGTCGGCTTCCCATTGAAGTCCGACTGTGGTTTAGTTTAGTTATCAATGTATCTCTTATCGAGTTAATTTATAAATTCTGACTATACGGGTTTAGTAATCATCTAGAGTATTTCTATTTTCTTGATGTCCCTCGGGAATCATCGCATTTCCGAATACAAACGAATGCTAATTTCCATGTCCATCAATTATTAGATTTGTCTTGTATAATAATTTGAATTCAGAACTAAGTACTTTATTGTTGTTTATTTTTTAATTTTCGTGTGAACTATATAGAGCTGTAAAACTATTTTCCTATCTGTCGTGTCTGCGACTTTAACAGCTTTCCTACTATTTTTTAAATAAATTACATAAAGTTAAAAGAGTATAACCAACTCTATATACTGCCAAGTCGATTAAAAGCGTCCGGTCTGCACTAAGTGCAAAGGGGCAACTGATAGAATTTCGACGAGTGTTCGTCACTCGTCGAAATTCTCGAGGTTTGCCGAGGAACATTATATTTGTACTGTAAAGTGGTGACTAATTGGTATCCTTGCGTCATGTTCGTGAACGGGCGCCATCAGTAGGGACTGGTCATCTCTTAGCTGCTACGGCTTATTTTAATTTATTTTAAATTTGAATTGCTTTTATCTTTTTTGAAGTGAAAACATCTTTTTTGAAGTGAAAACTTCTTTATGCGCGTTGGGCATTTTTGAGATGGGAAAAAACAATTGAACTCACGACACCATTACCGACACCTCATTTTTGTAAACGCGATTGTGCTCTTTATTTATATTACGTTAAGGATCAATGTTCTGCAAGTATTTTTACTTTAAAGGTTTTGGAAGTATAAATCAATAAATATAAATAAATATATATTTTATGTTCATTGTCGAAATGTAAGACCTCTTGTCAAAGTGGCGCCAACTGTTGTAGTGAATTTTTATTTAAACCCTTATTTTAGCAATATTTGTATAGATATATTTGTAATCATGTTCTCGAAAACGGCTCTAACGATTTTGATGAAAGTTACGCTACAGGGGTTTCCGGGGACGAAAAATCGATCTAGCTAGGTCTCATAACTGAGAAAATTCGTTTTCCCCGTATTTTCACCTGAACAGAGCTCGATCGCCCAAAGTTTAGAACAAGATGGCTACCTTAGAATAATGACATGGCAGTATGGAATAAGTATGTACTATAATATGAACTTTCCTATACTATTAAATGAGCATTCTCCATTTTCACCAGAGCAGAGCTCGGTCGCCCAGGTATTTCTTATAATACAAGACTACAATACAAGAACTCAAACTACTTGTTCAAAACCTTAGCAGGAACACTCAAACTTGGTCGGAGAGGTGAAAATGAAAATAATTGTTCACTTCAAACATCTAGTGTAAGGGTTCGTGGAAAACCACCAAAGTAATAATGGCTGGGAACTGTGGAAACTTGCTGTTTTAATCTTTTTCTCAAACATGCTTGGAAATTCGAACATTATTTTGACAACCTTCTTCGAGATAAATGGAAATTGTTATACTGGTCAAAAACAAGTGAGTAGGTGGCCGGCAATGTCACTATGAAAACGCACATCTGTCGTGTTATTTAAAAATGGAACGAACTTTTTACTTCAACACATGGCAACCAACTTGGGTCACTGGTTGCGGTAAATTATTACATTTTTCTGTTGTATTTTATTACCCTACTGTTTTTGTTAATATTTATTATTTTTATTTAATAACACCTATTCTCCTTTCCGTTTCCAAATTTCCCTTTGTAATTCTTTTTATTATTTCGCGAGTTATCGATTCTTACGTTTTGTCATTATCAGATTAATATTGTCAGTGGCAATATGAACGAATAGTGCAAAGCCATATTATATTAAAAAAAAATGGCAACCCAGGAGGTAACTTAGCAAAGATTTTATTTAAAATTTGAACTGGCTTAGCAAATAGAGCTGCTGTTTAAAGTAAAGAAGAAACAAATGAACATATTGGTGCGTGAAAATTAAACTAATAATACAAAAAGAAAAGATTGGATTTTTGGATATTTGTTTGTAACGATCATTTCAAAAATTATTTCACCAGTAGAATGTTATATTATCACCGTGTAACATAGGCTGTAATTTATAAATATATCACGCGGGTCAAGCCGCTGACGGAAGCTATTTAAGACCAGGCACTCCAAAGACAATTTCTACGCAAACTCCGCCCCCATGCACCCCACTACTCCACTATGTGCTAAACGCTAACACATCAGCAATAAAGTTGAATATCGTGTGCGCTCTTTGGTCGTGTTCAAGCACGGAACTAAATGTTGTAAGTCTCAATTCTTATTTCGTTTAAAACTAAAGTAATAATTGATCTAGAGAAAAATATCTTATATTTGGATAATAAACTACATTTTCTTACTGTCAATAATTATTTTAGACATAAAAGCCGAGTATCTTGTTCTTGTTTCAAATAATCTATAAAAAAGACATGATGTTCGAATAAAAATGAATCGAACGAAAATGTTCCAATTACGTAACTGTCTTTTATTTGTAAAGAAAAAGATCCAATAAATCATATACTAAAGTTCCATTTTGATTGTATGCGTGACTTTTTCAGAATATTAATGCAAATTAACATACAATTTAGGGAGCCTCCTCTTAATATTTGGATGATTTTAGTAAGCATACGTTAGAAAGATGTTCCAAGCTTAACATGAGCTTCCCCTAGAGTCTATAGATCACTGCGTACCATCTAGGAAGAATATTACTTTAACGTTCCATTTAGGTTTAACCTAGTTTCATAATTTTACTTTTATTTACTTTTTTAACCGGTCGAAGTGGCGGTGGTTGGGGGAGGCCTATGTCCAGCAGTGGACGTGTTTCGGCTGAAATTATGATGATGATGCTGACTTTTATTTAATTTGTACGGCAATTTGTATTTTTGAAGTGAAAACTTCTTTAGGCGCGCTAGGCATTTTTGAGATGGGAAAAAACATTTGAATTCGCGACATTGTTACCAACACCAGCTTTTGACCATTAAAAAGACATCAACGTGCGATACTTTTTCTTTGGTATTAATTACATTCCAACATTGAGATATAACAACGACATGATTGACATTTCCCTTTTTTTACCGATTTAAAAAAATAAAAGTATTTCCTGCACAATAAATATGTTTAAGTTTTCACTTCTGTCGGCACTCCCGGAGTGCCACTGTTTTTTTTTTTTTAATCTTTTTGCGATTTAATCGCAATGTCAGAAATGTCTGACATAATATTTCATTTGCATGCCTCGGAAAGCACGTTAAGCCGTCGGTCCCGGCTCTCATTCTTAGATCTTTGACAGTCGTTTCAGGTTGTCACAAGCCCAAAAGTCTGACAACCAGTCAAAGTCCAGTATCGTGTTACCCAGAAATTGGGTTATGCAGGTTAGATAGGCAGTCGCTCCATTGTAAAATACTGGTATTCAGCTGCGACTGGTTAGACTGGAAGCCGCCCCAAAATAGTTGGGAAAAGGCAGGTAGATTGATTCCATTTATGTTTTGCTTACGTAAAGCCCCATTTACGAAGTGCAAGTTTATTGCCAGGGGCATGCCATACAATTTAAACAACAATTGACTGGCACCGTCTAAACACCACGTACAATATGTTGCAAGTAAAGAGTAAACAGCACGTACAATAAAATAGGGACAATGCCTTTTTGTTTTTCGTTTTGGGTGGGAAATTATCAAATAACTTCTCCCGTTCTGAGCGGAGCGGGAGGGCGTTTCAAACTCTTACTGACTAAAACCCACCCGTGTTCCTTCAGTTGCCCTGTTGCTGGGGGCCACGATCTCCCTTTCGGTTTTTTTTGCAACCCCAATAGGGACGATGCCTGTGTCAGAAAAAAGGAATTCTATTTAGTCCGTCAGACAGATAATAACAAAATATTAGACTTGTATTTTTTGCTTTATCATAATTAATAAAAATAAAAAATATTATTTTTTCCCTTGTCCTAGGGTTCAGCAATAGGATGGACCCTAATCTTATTACAACCTAGCCTTATAAATTAGACTAATAAGTAATTTATTATAACTTAAACTATTAAATTGTCTTTACTAAGAATGTATCCAATAGCACTTTTCTAATTCTCTTTTAAGGCGAATACACTTCATTCTTGTGTTTGTTAATTTAATTTTCAGTTAATTAATAAAAAAGACTTAGATAAAACGCATTAAAGTTGGGGGAGTGGGGGTCGCTACGTCACAAGTAAGTATAAAATCTACATACTCGTGACGTCTTGGCAGATTTTAACTAACGTAAAAAATAGAAAAAAAAATACGTTACGTTATTTTTTCATTATACATGACGGTGTAAAAAATATTTTTGTCGTCTTTCCTATTTTGCACGTGCATTCAAAACGCATTCAATTCTGGCATGAACATTTTCTATCATTAAAACAGAAGCGAACAAAACAACTAAAAAAAAAAACTTGAGGAGACGTTCAATAAACTTTAAATGATGTATTTGGCAGCACAAACACGTACAATACTTGAATCAATTGAACAAAGACGTGCAACTCTATGTATAGACAAGACAAAACTTGCATGCAATGCCTTGGTGTAAACAGAAGTCTCATGCAATTATTGAATGGCAAAACTTGCATTCAATTATTGTATGCTATTTAGTGGAAATCACACGCGTTTAAACACAAATTTTTCATACATTTAGCGGTGCCGAAAAGCCGTGACGCGCGAACCTTGTGCGGTGTTAGCCCCGACTGGCGCACTGAGAAACGGGTCGAGATTTTGTTTAAGTGTGCGTGCAGCAACGCATAGATACTATGGCGCACACATACAAGCCGCGCGCGGTGCGTTTGTATGAAGATAGCGTACTTCCCCTCCTTTTACTATGGTTAGACGCTGGTCTACATACACAACGTCTAGTTCGCACGCACACAAACACCGTTCTGAACTATTTTAGTAAAACGAACGCATAAAAAATTACGAAACGTCCTTTGGAAAATCGAGTTTTATGAAAAAACCACTGCATAAATCAACAACAAATAAAATTTATTGAACTCTTCGATAATTGAGCTTTGTCGGTGCCGACTTTGTTTTGGAGATTTTAAACTCCTTTTAATACTTATTTGCGCCCAAAGTTGCGTTAAAATTAGCAAGAAAAGGGAATATTAATTGTTGGCTTCTAACTTTTTAATGGCTTACTATTTTACTATTCTGTTTCCGTTCAGACAAAATTAATAAGACAAAACGATATCATGTTTAACTTTTGGATGTAAAATGTCAAACAGTGCAGTAAAACCCTCCGAAAATTGTATAGAAAAAATATCAACTAGTTCTACCCTAACTGATAGATAACAGTAACGTGTATGTTTATTAATGTGTGTGTTTGTGGCCTACAATATCATTGCCATGTTAGTTTGATTAGTAACTAGAAAACTATTCGTAGTTCGACACTTCTTTCATTATTTTTCGTGTAGTCAGCGACCATCGTGATGTTAGAGTTTTTATGCCGCCCATTGGCCTCTGACGGCTTCAAATGCCGTCGAGAAATATCTCTCAGACATGTTAGTTTTCTCACGATGTTTTTCTTCACCGTTTTTTAAGCAAGTTATAATTATACAAAACGCACATGAAGAATTGCCAAACTTAAGTGGCAATGGGCAGGGCACATTACTCGCAGAACGGATGGCGTATGGGGTCGAAAGGTTCTGGAGTGGCGACCACCTACCGGAAGACGTAGCGTTGGAAGGCCTCCCACAAGATGGACTGATGACCTTGTGAAGGCCGCAGGAATCCGCTGGATGCGGAAAGCACAGAATCGATCGAGGTGGCAGTGCTTGGGGGAGGCCTATGTCCAGCAGTGGACGTCTTTCGGCTGAAATGATGATGATGATGACGCACATGAATCTGAAAAGTCAGAGGTGCGTGCCAAGGTCTAACTCGAGACTTATGACTTGGCAGTCCGAAGTTCACACCACTAGGCTATCACTGTAGCTAAGTTTGTAGTTCGACACAGGAATATATCTATCTATCTTGGTCATAAATCCTTTGGTCATTTATCTCAATAAATTGATAGGGATCGGTAGTTGTATCAAACTGTGGTCTAGCTTTTGTGAAACTAGACAATGTATTTAGAACTTGAATCCTCACTGAGGCATTGTGTTCTAAATGCCTGTAAATGGGCTATCAAATTCAAATTTCTCAGTAGATTTGTGCCCTGTTGATAGTACTACAAAGGTCTTCGATATCGGAAAGCAAAAACGGACCTCAAATGGGCAGGACACCTGGCAAAGTATAGTGATGATAGGTGGAGTAAGTAACCAAGTGGCGTCCAAGGACTGGAAGACGAGATGTCGGTCATTCAGCGGCGAGATGGGTGGACGACATTGTTACCATCGCGTCCAAAACCTGGATGGCGCAGGAGCGTGGAGATTGGCACAAGAAAAGAGAAGCCTATAGAATAGAATAGAATAGAAGTTTTCTTTATTCAAGTAACCAAGACTCAACAAGATTGTTAGTAAAACTTACGACTATGTTAGTAAGTACAGGCACTAAACAAAAAACTGTAACTAAAAAGTGAAAAATAAAAACTTTTTCAAAATAAAAACAACCGACTTTTTTTCCCACTTAGTATGTAGATGATATGATAAGTTCCTGTCACTGGTAGCAGGTAGTGGAATGTGTGTGGGGTAGGTACCACAACTAAAAAGTGAAAAATAAGAACTTTTTACAAAAAAAAACAACCGACTTCCAAAAAAAAAACACTGCAAAGTGAAAACTTACTTTAATTTCGGAAGTAAGTGTCTTGGGTTTTGTGTTTTCGTTTTTTGCCACCGACTTCAAACTAAAGTTATTTTTCACTTTGTAGTGTTTTTTTTTTTAAAGTTTTATTTTTCACTTTTTAGTTATGGTTTTTTGTTTAGTGTCTGTACCTACTCCACACAAATTCGAATACCTCTACCTGCTATGTAAATAACAGTCACAGGAACTTATCATAACATCCACATACTAAATGGGAAAAAATACGTATTATTGAAACTAATTAAAAAACTACCTAAGCAAAGATAATTAATTGATTCAGGCGTGACCTTGCGGAAATCCATTATAAAATACAACAGACGTGGATATATTAAGTAACTTGTTCCGCTTAGCTATTTCTAAAGAGCCATAAAAAACTCCTGAAAGAAATCGACACGTGTTTCACCTCTCAACGAGGCATCCTCAGGATGACGATGGACTTGTTGCGAACTCGAACACGGCGTGTTGCCACACCAAGCGTTGAGTGCAGACAGCGCTTGGTGTGGCAACACGCCGTGTTCGAGTTCGCAACAAGTCCATCGTCATCCTGAGGATGCCTCGTTGAGAGGTGAAACACGTGTCGATTTCTTTCAGTTTTTTATGGCTCTTTAGAAATAGCTAAGCGGAACTAGTTACTAAATATATCCACGTCTGTTGTATTTTACCTAAGCAAAGTTAATAAAATTTATATGGGACCACCTCTGAAGTGTGACCTACCAAACAAAAAAAGAATCATCAAAATCAATTCATAATCGGCGGAGTAATCGCGTAATAAACATACAAAAAAAAAACAGACGAATTGAGAACCTCCTCCTTTTGGAAGTCGGTTAAAAAACAAGGAAAACAATACAATCAATAACGGTTGGTCACCGCTGTGACATCCCATGAGAGAGGGCACAACAGTGACCCACGTATTCGTAGTCCAGGCGACTCGCAACCGTGCTTAAGGCACTTTTGGAGCCGCCCCACACCCTGCGCACCAGGGAAGCGCACCTTTTACGCATTTTTGCGTAAAAGTCATGCTTGCCTGCTATGCCTAGTAATGCGTGAAGTCGGCCTGTGGAGGATGATGATCATTGTGGTAATATTCTCGCCCCCTATTACATGGGACTTAAATGTAACTGGCGACATCAGGATGTACTAATAGTACCCCTACCTAACCCTTTGGATAGACACCCGATATTCCGATCTCACCGACGAGGTCCTCCGCGACCGTGCCCCCTAGTAAATGAAACTTCTCCCCGACCCTTGCTCGAAAACGAAGTGCCAGCAGTTGTTGCAGTGAGCACGTAGCTTTAAATCCCCTGATTAATAATCATGATCTAAACTTTGATCTAGCCTGTCCCATCTTTGATATAAGAGACGCCGTAAGCCAAGGTTCGTACCCTACAGGGGGTGCCCTTAGCGAGCGCTCACCTAGTTTTAATTAACATAGTTTTTTGCCCCTGGCTGGACGCTTTGAGTTTAGTAGCTTAAGGCAGCCACAGGAAAGCCCGGTTAAATAGTCATGACCTCAGAGGTCAGCTATGAGCTGCCCTATCAAAAAAAAAACCCTTCAGGTAAAACAGGTGTAAAGTTATGTTATGTTAAAATCAAGATAACTGCTGTGATTAGTTAAGCAAAATGAAAACAAACAATCATAATTATTATTAGATAATTTTAGAAACCGGGTGTTAGAAAAAGATGTGGATAAATAAAGACGTAACTTAACGATATTGTTTTCTCTTTCTAACATGTTATGGAAATGGCATATAAAAGTATGCATATATGAACAGTCCCTAAAATAAATAACAAGCAAAACCACAATCGAAACCTAGTCAAGCCTTTAGCTAATTTCGTATTGTACTGCAATTGCATTTTCACAATCGAAAACCAACCCTAGACTTATCAAATTTAAGTTCACATTTCTTTGAACGGGCTCATCTAAGCGAATAAGGGTGACTTGTAAGTTGGATAGAGCAGAGGAATTTGGGATGTATGTTGTAGACGTTAAGGTTTACTTTCTTTTGTAGCAGTTTTCAGGAGTAGGTTCTGAAATCGTGCCGGGTTTCAGTTAGCCGGTGTGTTTCGGGCATCAAAGTTGTTTCGGTCGAATTCGGTAAAAAATACGAACTGACATTATACCGTGTGTTTGTTTGTCGTGTTTTGTATACATGATGGTTTGATTTTGCGAATGAAGTGTTTTTTATTTCGCTGTGTGAAAAAAGGTTTTGTTTATTATTTTAACAACAAACTATTTATTTTGTTTTGTCAAAAAGTTGAACCGCGAAGATTTTATGTTTTGATTTTTGTCGTATTTTCTGCTAAAAGTATGAATAAAACCTCTAAATAATCATCAAAGCAGATGAGATTGATTATCTATAAAAATAATAAAAATGCTGTTGACTTGAGAACGGCTGTTTTTTGTTTTAAAATGTTCGTAATTTTTCGATTAGGTTTCTATGGAGAGAAAAATTGGAAATGTTTCCTGGAAAATATTTAAATTTGGGAAAAACTGAACGTCCTATTTTCTATAGAATTTTTGTATGAATTATTGCAAGGGACAGTGTCGGTCGGGTCAGCTAAGTAATAAATAAATATTTCAATATTGAAAAAAAATGTTTATAAAGTTACTTGAAATCTACAAAAACAATAAAAGAATCCACTTACATAAATTATCTAGACAAATGATACAATCTTTTAGATTTTTACGATCTTGTTTTCCATAAAAAGTGGGCAGGAGTCCAAAGATTATTTCACGAGGGATTTCAGCCTGGAACTTCGTCCAATAGCATCCAATTTATTACGTGAGAAATATCAACCGATAAAAATGTAGCACCATTTCTAAATAATATAGCTTGTTTTAAAGGGCACGTGTTATAAACCTCTCATAATTCCAATTTTGCGTTCCTAAAAATATATTATTTAACACTCTAATTTAATAATTGCGCACCTCGGGTCCCAAAAATACTAAATAAATTCAAAAACTCATAAACAATGTACAGAAGGTTCTTATGATAATATATCGATCTCTTACTATGCCTTTAATTTCGGCGTGCAAATTTTACATATTTAGATATTATTTTAAGAAATTAATTAATTACTAGAATAATGCATGCGATTAGTAAATTATATTAAATTCATTCAAATTTGGTACCTACTTAACAATTAATTCACAAATGACTTAAACTAAAAACTACAAAATTCACAACTTTTAATCCAAAAACTTAAGTACACTATAATAGTTATATAAGCAACTTTTAATAAGAAGGAGTGTCACATGAGTGTTTTAATACCTAATTGTACATTATTTTAATTATAACGACGTTGGGGGTGGCAACCGGATGGCATTGATACACACAAATTCCTTGTACCTACATAATAGAGCTTAAATTTTACACCACAATAGAAATCTACGTTCATCTCGTTATCAGAGCCATTTATAATCTACGTCGCACCGAATCTCTCAGGGAACTTTTTAAAAGGATTAATATTATGACGGTACCTTGCCAATTCATTTATGAAAATATTATGTATGTAAAGAAAAATCCACATCTCTTTAAAAAAATTAGTGATAGACATAATTTTAATACTAGAAATAAAGATAAACTAGATCAACCATTTTTCAGATTATCTAAAGTACATACATCTTTTATGGGGTACTGTGTTAAATGTTACAACAAAATACCTTGTGACATATTGCAATTAAATGAAAGAAAATTTAAAACTCATATCAAAAGTACACTTTGTAAACAAGCATATTACAAATTAGAGGATTATATCCAAGATAAGAGTGCTTGGAAACATGCTAGTCCTGCTCCATAGGACAATTTAGAATCAACACAAAATCAAACTGGTTGCTAATTTAATTGTAAAATTGATTATTTTGTGTTTTATGACATTGATTTTACATTCTGTGATTACTTTCTCACACACTTATTAATTTCAAAATTTTAGGAAAATCGTCTATTTTTACAATGTTTGTAAATGTGTGAGCACCATGTATCTATCACATAATTAATTTATCCGTCGTTGCTTCATTTTTAATTCTTTTTACCTATTGTGGTATAGTAATTTTATTCTAGGTGCATCGTCTTCACATATAGGTAATATTATTTAAATAATGTACGTGCATATACAAACAATTGTAAAACATTTTAAAAGAGTAACGGTGGAGTTTCTTGCCCATTCTTCTCCATACGAAAACTACCTTTTGGAAGGGGCGACTAGAATCAATTTTAATATTTTGTAAATTTTGACGTTCAAAAGTGCCATACATGGGCCTATTTGAAATAAATGATTTGACTTTGACTTTGACTTTGACATCTCACAATCGTCTTCTTCAATGTCCCACCCACCGCACAGACTTCATTCACTCTTCCTTCTTCATTCAGTCTATCTCTCTCTGGAACGCGCTCCCCCAGGAAATCAGGATGGCGACCAACCGATTATCTTTTAAAGTCAAAATTCGCGAGCACATTCGCAAGAAGCTGGCAGTATCATCACAGCGGTAATGATTTCCCATTGTTTGTCTTATTTGCTTTAGTAGTATTTTATGTGTATTTATTTTTGTTTATATTTATATATAATTGGAAATATATATTTATGTATATCTTTATATTTAAATAAATATCTATTCCTGAATTCTCGCTATTGCACCTACCACTGTTCGTCTCTGCATCACCCAAAGGTTGACTGGTAGAAAATGCCTTTGGCATTAAGTCCGCCTCTGTACATTTGTGTGCTTGAAGTATTAAATAAATAAATAAATAAATTTTGAATGACACGTCAAACAAAAAAATGTTAGGCCCATATCTCCGCCCCCGTGCATTTGGGGTCCATTCGGACGGTACGGGGGGTTCGGTATCACTTCAATACCCAGATTACCACTCGCCATCCAGTTGCCTCTTCGATAAAATTTTGTGTGCCATTGCTATAACTTTATAGGAGTGAATGGAACTGCACATAACTAAGTAAACACTCGTGTGATACAATTATAGCAGCTCCTGTTTTAACTGAAAACACAGTCGCGTGGTCGTTGGAGATAATTCCATACGTAAAAACGTATTCCTTGGCGTAATTATACAGGGTTATATGGTTATACGTCAGCAATCCGTTAAGAGGATGTAGGAGAGGTCATTTGCAACCAAATTACCCCTATGTCAACCATTTTCGAGTAATTTGACATTTCGTCGTTGCGCGTGCAAAAGTCGCTATGTGTTATTTCGTGATTTTCGGTTTTGTATGCAGTTTAAATCGTTATTTCAATACACACATACTGTAAAAACAGCAAAAAATTCAAATTTGCCTATCATGTTTAATTTTGGCATTATTAATAATGTTAATGCTACAAGGACACCTCTGCCCAACCCTTCGGGGAAACAAGGCGTGATGTTATGTTAATAATGTTATCTATTCAAAAGTAATCTAAAACTACGTCAATTTGTTATATGTATTAAAGTAAAAGTAAATTATTTAAATACTCTGGGTATTTTTTGAGAAAATCAGATTTAAAGTGTGTAAAAAAACACAGCGATTATGGAAAGCGCAGCGACGATTTTATATTTTAAAATGTAGGTATGAAGTAATAATATAACCCGGAAATATCTCGATCCCGTGAGAATATCGGGATAAAAAGTTCTATGTTCTAATCTAGGTCAGGGTTTAACCATGTGCCGAATTTCATCCAAATCTGTTCAACCGTTTTAGCGTAAAAGCATAACAAACAAAGTCACTTTCGCATTTATAATGTTAATTAGGATTACGCTAAAAAACAAAACATAGGGACATAGCCACAGATAAAGTACACTAAACGCAAGTATCACGATCTGTATGAAAACCTAGCGTGCCATTTTTTGACTACCTACTATGACGTCACAAGCACTAAGAAACATTTATTTTATTTTTTCTCCTCGCATTTGCACAGTTTTTACAATTTATAACAGCGTAATTAACCATTTTCAATTTTTTTACTGACTTCCAACAAGCGTGGCACCGATGCAGACTGAGCGCGAAAGTGGCAGCTTACGATTATTGTACGTAAGCTGGGCACGGAAATGGCATGCAAAGTAGTTGCTCTTGCGTTGCGTTATCTGGGTATATCTATATCTGTGGACATAGCAATGTGGTAGATTAACATTAAATTAAATAAAAATATTTTTGGACTAGTATCATTAACCAGGGAGAAAATAGAGGAATACGTTGAGAGCGTAAAAAGTGAAAGTTGGCAACGTCACAAATAGTTGTCAAATATTCGCTGTTTTGATTAATTTGTACTGTATGGAAATAAAAAATATGGCTAACTAGTCAAGATTGAATACGAAATGTAGTATTAACATCGTAACACCGTATATTTAGTTTTAGAAGTAAACATTTTTTAAGCTATTGCATAGCTTTTATCGCGGGCTTTGAGCGCGGCGACCGAATCAAGAAATTCCGTAACGTAACGAAAATAAAACCTAACACCCCCACTCCGCCTACCATATAATGACGGTTCCCATGACAACGTGATGTTGTCATGGGAACGTAATTTTTGTTTTATGTCATCACGTCATCATCCCAAGTGTAGAGTTGACAAATAGGAAGTATGGAGGTCACAAATGCTATGCAATAACTTTACCGCGGCAGTCCCCGAGTGCCACACGTTTCTTTTTTTTTTATCTTTCTAAATTATCCAATTCAGTGTTATAATTGCAATTCATTATTAATATTCTAGTTCGCTAATTAGCTATATTTTTTATTTCCGTACATAATTGCTAAATTAATCAAAACAGCGAAATATTTGACAGCTATTTGCGACGTTGCCCACTTTCAAAATAAACGCTCATATGGAATTAACGCCAAACACCACGTGACCACTTTTCCCCTATTAAGTAGCACTTTCATAAACTACTATTCCAGTTTTTTTTTATTGCAAAAAAACGCAACTTTTTTATTTCACAGTGTTTCTAAATAAATGGTGCCTACAGATTTTTTGTGAGTGGAAGTGCTTCTGAAAGCCATTCTTGTAACGGTTGATACTTAATAAAAAGTGACAGTTAACTGTGACTAAAAAGTGATTTTGTGGATTTGAAAAGTACCGAAGTGTCAGCATGAGTTTACGGAGGTAAGATTATTTATAAGTTATGAATGAGAGAGACAAAACAATGTTTTTGAAGTGAAAATTTCTTTAGGTGTGTTGGGCTTTTTTAGATGGGACTAAACTATTAATTTCGTGACCTGTTACCGACACCGTGGAGTAAAAGACATCAACGCGTTGATTACCGCGGTCCGTGGAGTAAAAGACATTAACGCGTTGATTACCGCGGTGCCAATTTTTTTTCAAGTTTTCCCTTCTGTCGGCACTCCCGGAGTGTCACTGTTTTTAAGCTATTGCATAGCTTTTATCGCGGGCTTTGAGCGCGGTGACCGAATCAAGAAATTCCGTAACGAAAATAAAACCTAACACCTAACTACCTAACTACGTTCCCATGACAACGTGATGTTGTCATTGGCACATAATTTTTGTTTTATGTCATCATCCCAATTTTTTTTTGTTCATTTTATAAGAACAAATTTTACTTCAAGGATGAAGAAAAATTTATTATTACCAATACATCAGAGAACCAGCTGAAAAATATGCAATGGGCGAAATAAAATAAAGCTTTCATTTTTATTATAATTAGGTATATTTTTTGTTAATTATACGAGGAAAGTGGCTTTACTAAGAGAAAAATAACAAGAATATTAATTAATTCGTCTTTTAAATAAAATTAATTGTATTTCTTTGTTAAATTTAGGTTTAAGGATATTTTTTTTAACAAAAACACCCACGTGTTTTTGTTAAAAAAAATTACGCGCGACACTATAATATATACTACACATAATATATGTTGCTTGTAGAATAATCTGACAAAAAATCTGAATTATTGCATTTATAATGATTTTGTATCGTTAAGACGCAGATATATGCCAGTGACTTTTGAGTGGTTAGCTTGCCTGTTCTGTACTGAGCTGACGCAACGCGTCCAGCCAGTAATAGGACTCGCCCATCAAGGAGCGCTGTCCCAAATTAGACGCATTATTAATGTATTATACATAAAACAAAAAAGTATTTTAATAATATAGGTGCCTATACTAAAATATCAATAGTTAAATTATCTTTAAAATGGTGACAGTTTCTGAAAAAATACACTTGATAGATTTTGCGTGATTCTCAGTTTTTTATCCGCATTCGACATAAATTAAAAAATTAATTTCAGTATGTAATATAAACATAATCTAAAATATTCCTATATTAAGTTATTGATAAAATGCTCTAATTTAAAATATTTTTTTTCAAATCATTAACATTAATCGTTTAGATGTGATTTTCAGTATAAAATCATTAAAAGTCGGTTATCGTCACCAAATAATTTTTTACAGGAATCTTCGTGATTTTTTTCTATCGTAGGTCTCAAATTAGTTGTATTATATTTTCAACACACTGTGTAACTAGGTTATGTAAAATTTAAAATATTTTTCTAATTTTTTACGGCAGTGGATCTATTTATATACCTACTTTTAGGCATTATAAAACTTGCATTTAGCTCCCGTGGAAAGGAACATTGAAGTTGATGGAATATAGTGGATTATGTCATGATATTACACTTTGGGTGACGCTAATCTAAGATGTTGCGGTTCCAATTAATTCGTAGGCCATGAGATTAAAACCTACCTGGTTTCCGTGACCAATAAGGAAGGTAGTTGTAATACAGGGTGGTACGGACATCGTTGCGAAAACTTTTACCATGGACTCAGTTCATGATTCTGAACCCCACTGCGTTGATATTTTTCGTCGGTTATTAAAAAAAAAAAAACAACCGACTTCCAAAAAAAAAAACACTGCAAAGTGAAAAATAACTTTAATTTCGGAAGTCGGTGGCAAAAAACAAGACACCGACTACCGAAATTAAAGTAATTTTTCACTGTGCAGTGTTTTTTTTTTGGAAGTCGGTTGTTTTTTTTTTTGTAAAAAGTTTTTATTTTTCACTTTTTAGTTGTGGTACCTACCCCACACACATTCGAATACCACTACCTGCTACCAGTGACAGGAACTTATCATATTATCATCTACGTACTAAGTGAGAAAAAAATACGTATTTTGTAGCTAACTCAAAAACTACCCAAGCAAAGTTAATAAAATTTATATGGGACCAATAAATTTTATATTGGGAGCATACCCTTTCAAACAAAAAAATAATTTTCAAAATCGGGCCACAAATGACGGAGAAATCGGTGGGAAACATAAAAAAAAAAAAAGCAAACATACGCGACGAACATAAAACCTCCTCCTTTATGGAAGTCGGTTAAAAAAATTGTTGGTCCATACATTTTGACCGCGTAGGTATTGCAATCTTCTATGAAACTGTTGTTTTTTTTTTATAACCGACGAAAAATTTCAACGCTTGGGGTTCAGAATCATGTACTGAGTCCATGGTAAAAGTTTTCGCGTCGATGTCCCTGCCACCCTGTACAGGTTCGGTTTTTGAATATGGATCACTATTCCAGGTATGCCAACCGTGAGGCAATCGGCGGCGGTGATCTCTCGCGTCCGGCCCTGGTTCAGGCCATGGTACGGAGCGAAAGGAAATGGCAGGCCGTCACCTCCTTCTGCGAAGCGGTAATGCTCGCGAAGGAGGAGGCGGAACGCGTGAGGGAGAGGCAAATTTTGCGCCCTCACGCCCCTAACCGCCGTAGGAGACGCCCGGGGCGGGAATTGCGAGTCGATTTCCGGCCACCGTAGGCGCGGGCTTGCGGACGGTGAGCAATGGGTAGCTCGCCGTCCGATAAGGACCAAGCCCGGGTCAACGGCGCGCTGTGTTCTACGCGCGCCTCAAAGAGATGTCAGCAGAATTGACGGGGTCCGCTAGGGCCAATGCCTGCCGGGGCTGCGAATATGGGCCGAAAGGGACATCGTGGCCCCCGGCAACAGGGCAACCGAAAGAACACGGGTGGGTTTTAGTCAGTAAGAGTCTGACACGCCCTCCTACTTCACCCAGAGCGGGAGAAGTTATTTGACAATTTCCCATCCAAAAAAAAAAAAGGTATGCCAACCGTTACAGATAATAATAATGATCATCATAATCTTCGTCCGGTCTTTATTCCGGTCGGCGCGTGGCCCAATGGTCACGGCGCGACTTTTACGGTCACAGTTGTAGGTCATAGGTTCGATCCTAGACAAGCACTTTACTTTGTGTAAATTATATCATCACCACTGTTCTCAAAACAGCGATGAAAGTCTTGAGTCCAGGTGAAAACAATGGGCATCATTTAGAGGGCTCTCATATTTGCCCCCTCATATTTTTTTAGTCTACGCTTCAACCCCAGAAGCATGTTGGGAATCGAAACCAACACACCTTGCACGCGGTCTGCATGCGCAGGCATCGTGATCAGCGCGTCATCGGTAAGCTGAAGTGCGGCGTCATAGCTCGGCCCGATGACGCTTTCACGGACTCCACCGCAACGGACGTTCCTCTCTTAAACAGTGTGATTCTTCATAATGTGCATGTATTGAAATGAGGGAATCTATGCTTAATTTTATCGAAGAAATTTTATAAAAAAAAAAAAAAATTTTTAGTTATTGTTAGATTAAAAAAAATATATAAAAAAATCTCTTTGGCATCTTATTTATAAATTTTACAATTATTGTAAAAATTTATGAAAAAAATACTGATTTTTGCAAAAAAAAACATGTTTGTTTTCAATTGAGGGTAGTTTTTTTCTCAATTTTCGTTTTATGAGGACGCCTAATTACTTCCAATCATTATGGATTTTATTTCATCTCGATAGATGATTTAGTTTAAAAGTTACACAGTTTTGTTACAATTTTTATTAAATTCCAGAAAAAGTATTAAAAAATATTTAGATTTTTTTAAATATTTTTTCTTTCGTTAAAATTAAGCATAGATTCCCTCATTTCGATATATGTATATGCACATTATGAAGAATCACACTGTATAATTACTTACTGTTTGTCCGGGAAAGTTATAATTTTTTAATAAGTACGGCATTAAACCATTGCTTAAAAATACAGTCCACTCTTTTCTTGCTCTCTTGCTTGCTTAACATTAGTGAAAAGGAAAACATCGTGTGGAAACAAAAATCGAACCAAAAATTCGTTGACATGTGACATCTACCAACCCGCACTGGGCCCGCGTGGTGGATAACGAGCCACTCCCTGTCATAGACAGGTCTGTGTCCCAGCAGTGGGAACATTATAGGCTGATTATGTTGTAGTTATCAGCGCAGTATGTCTGCTACTTCCATATATCTCTATGAGCCGTCATCTCGGTAATCAACATATAACCTCTCTCCTTATAAAATCTCAGTATAACCAGAGATAGATAAATTATGATATTTGAAATCATTCTAGAAATTTTAAAGCGTTTTTTGCTATGTATGACTTCGTCGTTGGTCTAGTGGTTGAAAGCGCCACTGCTGAGCATGAGTTCAAACTCAAACTCAAAGCATTTATTTCAATTAAACCATTTACAGGCATTTTTTAATTGTCAAGGGGTCGGTCAGAGAAAGATGAAGCTAGTTGCCTATTCCAAAGCGTAGTAGGTACCTATGGAGAAGAACGGGCAAGAAACTCTACGGACACTCTTTTAAATCATAATATAGTTACAAAATATTAGTTTCATTATTCATGTTGAAATTATACATGTGAGAACAATGTAGAAAGACGTGCACGTAATAAAAAATAGAAACAATTCAAAAATTAAAATAAGCCGTGGCAGCTAAGAGATGACCTGACGGCGCCCGTTTATGAACATGACGCATGGATCAGCACCATTTAGCTCAACCACTTTGAAGGGAACTCATGGGAAGTCATGATTCCCGGGACAGGCAAAATGCTATTGGATTTTTCCATCTGGAATTTCTCAGTAGCAGCCCGGAGTCTGCGTTGGTGCCCGGTTGATGGCAATGGACTCGCCCCCTTTTACATGGGACTTAAACGTAACTGTTCTGGCAAAATGTGGGTGTACTATAAATACACCTCTGCCCAACCCTTCGGGGAAACAAGGCAAGATGTTACAACCATCATCTACTCGCAGGCTTAAGTCGGGTTGTTTGGATAAGGATGTAGAAACCCGTGAAATGCCTCCCCAAATATTAATCAAACTAGCTATGCCATTTAGGCTATAATAACAGAAAAGACAGAACTAATTAACTCAGTGCCTTTTAGTTAAAACAAACCGAATAGAACAAAATTCTAAACTACCCTTACTTTGTCTTAAAATTTACTAAAAACACAGTAATTATTATTGTTTTCCTGCCGCTTCGGAGTTAGTTAAAACATTTGTGTTTTGAATTAGGTAGTTTAAAATAAGTTGAATAATTTATTATGACTTTCAATTTTGTTTTCAACTATGTTGATCATTCTATAGAATAATATTGTTCAAGGATTTTGTGATTTTATTACCAGTTACAGTTGGCCGCACATTAGTGGTAATGAAACCAGTTTATGCTGGCCTTGCATTCTATTGAAACCTGTAATAAAAACTATTCTTGCTCTAAAAAAAAACTATTCTTGCTCTAAAATAACTAACCCAACTTCTACTCCTTCACTGTGCACGCGGTTCGGTTCTGGAATTCACTACCGCCTGACATTAGGAACTGTCAAACTGTTGAAGCATTTAAACGAAGAGTGAAAGAACACTATCTTTCCAACTCGTCATAGTTGCATGGTTATTTTAAATCACATTGTCATTACATGTATTGTGTTGATATTTATTTTAGAAGTATGTATGTAAGTATATTCTCATATTGTATGTTATTTAAATTAAAATTAGTGAATTGTTTTTTTTTTCTTCTTTCATTTTTTTTTTCTCTTCTACGGTTACACTTCTCTTTTTATATACTTTCCTGTCGCAAGTATGCTGGAAGAGATTTCTTTAGAAATAAACATTGCTTTTGTACGTATTTTTCTGTTCCTTTCTTCTTGTCTGTTTATATGTGTGTGCATAAATGGTTAAATAAATAAAAAAAGCTAACTTAATATCGAACATAATGATTTAACCTCAAAATAGATACTAATCTCCAAATGAATCTTAAAGTCATTACCCCAATATTATATTCTAAAACTGTTTAATAAAACTACATATTCACACACCAAGATACTTTGTCTTTTGTTTATATTTCTTTGCCAAAATAAAATTCAATATTCTACACCATACCATCACATCTCCTGTTCCCACATAATATAACTATTTAATCAGTATTCTCATATTTACCATAAAACGTGTTGCGCGGCCACTGCCGCTGCCCGTTAACATTATGAGTTCCAAACAACTCATAGTCAATGAATTGCTGGCATTCCTGGTCCATGCTATTGACTACATGGACGAGGTGAGCATCCTGTAGATATTCCAATTATAAGGAGGACGAGATCTGCAGTGGAAAACGATTACTGTTCCAGTCGCTTGGTAAACTAGACCAGATGCCCTCTCGCCGCAGAGATGGAACCGAGAAGAGTCTTCAAGATATAATCGATATGTTGAAGAAGACTGATCCGGACGACGTGCCTGATTTCGTAGCGAAGGAGCTAGGTAAGCTGCCCCCAGTCACGTTCCATCACGTCGACGTTACGCGGCTGTTAAAGGACATCACTACCTTAAAAGTGGAGATGACCAAGATGCAGTCCAGAATGGAGGAATCAGAAAAACTCAATACTGATCTACGTGCAGAAATAGCATTATTGCGCAACGTTGGTTCGGTAATTGGGTCACCTGAGGCCTCACAGGTGAACACTCGTCGAGGGACGCAAAATGCATCCGTCGGCAGTTTCGAATCGGCGAACACAAGTGCGTCACTAGCTGCCAATAACGCTGAGCAGGCGCCGCTCGCCGTCGCCATCTCCCGCACCACAACTCCGGCTGCGGAAACGTCACGCGTAGGTACATTGACCCCTAAACGTGCCTACGCTGCTATTGTCACCAATGGCAAACCAGATGTGTCGCAGCCAAAGCGACAAACTAGAAAAGGGGAAAAACAGAAAAAGGGTAATCAACCTGCCCTGACTGCGGTCCGTAGCTCCTTGCCAAGAACCTGCAGCCAAGTTGATGAGGAGGGTTTCACGAAAGTGGAAAGGAAGAAGAAGAAGCCCTGTTCTCGTAACCTGTGCGGCACCGCACCGAGTGGACCCAATATGCTGCTGTGCCCTGCTGTGCCTACGACGCAGCTGTACCTTTCGCGTCTGCATCACTCCACTACAACTGAGGAAGTCGTGCAGTATTTAAAAGTGAAGACCAACTGGACTCTGAGGGTTGAAAGGTTGGAATCGCGCCACAACATCAACTTTAAGTCATTCGTGGTACGAGTTCCAACCCACCATCTACAGATTTGCCTGAAAGAGGACTTTTGGCCGAAAGGTGTCGTATATCGACGTTTCCGAGGACGGTTACGCGACACCACGCAGCGATACACGACGCCGTCAACATTACGTGTATAGTTATAGTTGTATAAGGTTTTTAATATGTATTAGTTTATTAATGTATAAGATTATTTTGTGTATTCTATTTATGGGCCTTAGTTGCCTGATAATAAAGTGATTATTATTATTTATTATTAATACTATGCCAATCTATCTTTTTACCGACACTGCCACTAAGCACGTCTTACCGTCACGAGCGCCCGACCCAGCAGGCCGTTGCCATGTCATTTTGACATATCGAATCTTTCGGTGTTGCCAGTACAATAAATTGAAACCATTCCAGCTCCAGGTCAAAGTTGTACCACTGACGTGCAATCAACTGTATTACAGTAGAGTGAATATTTTATTCTTAACGCAATTTTGTTTATGATTTATAGCTTCCGCCAGCGGTTTCGCCCGCGTGTCTCTTCATAAATTATTGCCTATGATAGTTAGTGATAATATACCATTCTACTTGTGATTTTTTTTTTATCGGTCCTGTAGTTTCTGAGTTTATTCATTACAAATAAAAAGACAAATATTTGCTCTTCATAATATTACTAGCTTCCGCCAGCGGCTTCGCCCCCGGGATATCTTTATAAATTATAGTCTTTGTTACTCAGTGATAATATAACATTCTATTGGTGAAAGAATTTTTAAAATCGTTT
Organism: Agrochola litura; assembly: GCA_949152395.1. Taxonomy (NCBI): domain Eukaryota; kingdom Metazoa; phylum Arthropoda; class Insecta; order Lepidoptera; family Noctuidae; genus Agrochola; species Agrochola litura. The sequence continues at coordinate 9,459,693 of OX424517.1, read as the reverse complement.
TTTTTTTTTGAGTTTATTCATTACAAACAAAAATACAAAAATATTTTCTCTTTATAATTTTATTAGTGTATCTACACTTCTACACTAATATTACACTAAGTAAATATATACCTATGATCGTTCTGAATCCCGTAAAAACCCTGTTTGTTAGAAGTACCTGCCTAACTTTCCTAGGAGTTTTTCTTTAGACCCACTATTTTACAGTGATTTACCATTTGTACATCTTCTGATTCTTCTCCATAGAAAAATTCATAATTATTATATTGAAATGAGCAATGCTCTTTTTTTTTTGTGAATTTTTAGGTGTCCGAAAAGTTATTACAAACGGTCCAATCGAAATAAATATTACTTTGACTTGAGTTTGATATTTCTTTACGTTATAATTATTTACACGTTTGCGGCTATGGCGGCTGCATCAACATCGCCACATACGAACTACGCATCAAAGACCTAACGTCATACAAAATCCTGACGTCACAGAAATCCTGCATCGCACAATGAGAGTTTACCGCGCGAACACCATTTATATAACTTCCCCGACATCAATCGTTGGGCAATTGCCCGCCAGACACGACACCCGTCTGGTCAGAGGATCCTCCCTTTTCTATAGAGGATGAATGAACTTTACACCCTGTTCCTCATACCCCTAAACCTCTTTTAGAAATTTAAATTTTATTGTTGTAATACCATCCTATTTTTTGTATCAACCAATCAAATCAGCCTATCGAGGTCCACTGCTGGACATAGGCCTCACCCAAGCTGTGCCACTACACACTGTTCTTTCCGCCTTCCACATCCAGTCTGTCCCAGCTACTTTCTTAACACATTGAAGTACACTATATGCCCATAGGCGTCATAACAATAAAACTTCTATTGTGTCTCGTGTACTGTCCTTCAAAGTGTTAAGGTCGTCGGTTCATCTAGCTGGAGGGCATCCCACACTACGCTTGTCGATACGCGGTCTCCACTCCAGGACTCGTCTGCTCCACCGGCCATCGGTCCTTCCACAAACATGGCCAGCCCACTGCCACTTACTGTGCAAGCTATATTGGTAACTCCAGTTTTTTGTCTACCTCAATCCAATTCTCTTCTGAAAACATACACATTACTAACATCCATTATAATATAAATATTCATTCCATTTGTTCTACTCGAACATACAAAGACGTCACATCGAGTTACTGTAACGAAATCAACAATATTTGTGAACGAAATAGTTGTTGTGACATCGCAGAGAAAAACTTAGTGGATGTTGTTTTGTTTTGGATTTTCCTTAACACACCATGTCTTAAGGAAAATTGAGGAGGCGTTATAATATATGTTATTTATTTTAGTAGGTGCTGAATCATTTATATTACTTTTCTGAAGGCGAGATGAGCTCGTGGCTAAGTAATAACAGCCACACGGGTCGATCCATCAGATTAGGCTATCTTGCCGGGGTTGGTCCGTGAATGGGTGACCATCTTTACATACCCAGACTCCGTGCCTCGGAAAGAAAATTAAACCGTTGGTCCTGGTTGTGATTTGTGAATCTTTGACAGTCGTTATGAGTCGTCAGAAGCCCGACAGACTGACAATCAGTCTTCAAGGGATAACATTTTCGAGCGTAGAGCGTTGTCAGTTAAAGTGAACATGCTGGCTCGCAGGTTTACACGATGCTCACTTTCTGTTAAGATAACACTCTTTCGAGCCTACTGTACATCTTTTTACACGAGCAGCCTGTGAGCTAGATATACGCAAAGATCGTACAACGCTCTCCGCGTTCAGTATAAAAACGCGTTTAGGATGCTGGTGGGGCTGCTTCGCTTCTGTAGTGCATCGGGGATGTTCGCGGATGCGCATGTAGATTGTTTCTACACAACCATGCGCAAAAGGTGCGGTTCCATGGTGCGCAGGGTGTGGAGCAGCTCCAACAGTATCATAAGCATGATTTCAAGTCGCCTAGACTGTGTTTTCGTGGGTCACTGTTGGGCCATCTCACATAGGTTGTCACAACGGTGATCCACTACTATTTGTGTCAGTTTTTGTAATATAGTTGTAAGTGTTATTATTAATCATTTGTGAGTTATACGATACTTGAATAAAGATAATTCTATTCTATTTCACCCAGTTACTGGGTTGTGGAGGTCAGATAGGCAATCGCTCCATGTAAAATACAGTCAAAACCTAAGTGATTAGTGTGGTCCACCCCAAACATTTATAATAATATGGCAAAACAACGTTTGCCGGGTCAGCTCTAGATCACCCTTATCACTTAGGGGTATGAAAAATAGATTACAACCGATTCTCAGACTCACCAAATATACGTATAAAATTTCATAAAAATCGATCAAGCCGTTTTGGAGGAGTTTAGCAACGAACACTGCGACACGAGAATTTTATATGTCGGATCCGGTCATTAGTACGGACACGAAACGAATCGCAAGTGCGCCACTGGCGACATCAAGAGTGATCTATCTACACCAAAAAAGGCGTGCTTCTACAGAGTCGTGATGTTTTAAGGCCAAGGCGAGGAGGGATTCAGCCTCTGGTCGCATCGGCAAGAAGACATCATGGAACTGTTCTCGATTCGTTGTGCTCAGTTATTGTGTTAGTTGTAATTTGTGATCATTTTGTTAATTGGTGATTTTAATAAACGCCGTCGCACCCAGTGTGTGTATAATTTTGCTAGTGTGATTCATTTGATAGTACTTAAATTATAATGTGATCTGAACTACAAACTGTTTTTCTATTGCGCATTAACCAACACTACCCACACTACGCCCTCAGTAGTTAAAATATCGCTGATAATAACGAAAGTCACATACCCGTCTCCGACATATATATAGAATTTTATACATATAGATTCCCTTGTCCTTTTATCAATTAGTTTGGTGTCGGCACAAGAAATAGTTGTTTTGTCATCGCAGAGAAATCTTTGATGTTGTCATTGTTATGGATGTGGTATATTATGATATTTAATTCATTTTCTAGGTACCGAACTATTAATATTTTTATCATTACGTCGTGAAAAATACTACTGCATTCTGTTACCACAATCCCAATTTATTTTTCACACACATACCCATATAGGTATCGTTTCTAAATGCATCTAATGGTATTGAGATCAAGAGGACCACGCACAATAGAGGATTCCGTAGTTGGGATGAATTTATCCTAAAGACAAACTTAACATTGTAGTCGAAAAACATGTTCTCCCATACATTTCAACTGCAAATGTAAGTTTGTACGCACAATATTGAGAGATTTACCATGTTGTTTTAGGACCATAGACTTCTTACAGGTTTTCCTGTAATCTGTAAGTATAGAACAATTTTCTGTATTTTATTTTTCGCTCAGTAGTTTCAGAAAGAAGTGGAGAGGAATGGTCGATTTGCATCAATTTTTATAAATATCGTTAAAATAATTTATTTTAAAACTAGCTTTTGCCCGCGGCTTTGCCCGCGTGGAGGTCCCCGGACACGGCTGTTTCGGGAGGTTCCTGTTCAGGATAAGGCGGGAGGAAACGCCCGGGTGTCACCATTGTGTGGATCGCCCGGAGGACACGGTGGAGCATACAGTGAAGGTCTGCCCAGCTTGGGCGGAGCATCGCCGTGTCCTCGTGGAGGCGATCGGCGGCGGTGATCTCTCGCGTCTGGCCCTGGTTCAGGCCATGGTACGGAGCGAGAGGAAATGGCAGGCCGTTACCTCCTTCTGCGAAGCGGTAATGCTCGCGAAGGAGGAGGCGGAACGCGTGAGGGAGAGGCAAATTTCACGCCCTCATGCCCCTAACCGCCGCAGGAGTATCCGAGCCGATTTCTGGCCACCGTAGGCGCGGGCTTGTGGACGGTGAGCAATGGGTAGCTTGCCGTCCGATAAGGACCAAGCCCGGGTCGACGGCGCGTTGTGTTCCACGCGCGCCTCAAAGAATTGTCAGCAGAATTGACGGGGTCCGCTAGGGCCAATGCCTGCCGGGGCTGTGAATATGGGCTGAAAGGGAAATCGCGGCCCCCGGCAACATGGCAACTGAAGGAACACGGGTGGGTTTTAGTCAGTAAGAGTCTGACACGCCCACACGCCCTCCCGCTCCACCCAGAGCGGGAGAAGTTATTTGATAATTTCCCACGAAAAAAAAAAGGTCTGTGTGTTTTCATCCAAATCCATTCGACCATTTTTGCAAGATTGAGTAACAAACGTCCAAACGCAGAAACACACAAACTTTCACGTTAATATTATATAAATAAAGTAGGATAGTAGCAAGTACGATTATGTTATGTGGGTACCTACATATTTATAATTGATATATATATAGGGTAGACTAGTTTCTTAGACTGCTGCGTCAGTCCAATATAATAATATGAGCTTGTACGTATCAGTTGCGTTATTACATCTCCAACCCCCCCTTCGGTTATAACAGATTATAAAAAAAAAAAAAAAACCAGGCTGAAAATCATCACTTTTTGAACGTCAAAATTACATAAGACAGTCCCCCAAAACGCCCGCCCTTCATCTTCACTTACTGCGTCAAATAATGACTGAGATAAATTGATTTTTCTCCAAAACAGAAGGAAGAAGCATCATAATTATCATGTTTGCTTATTGCATTTTAGCAATTTAGTTCTATGATGCCTTCGTCGCGATGCGATTGTTAAGAATTTCTGTAATTCAAATAATCTGTAAAAATTGGTTGACACTTCCCGTGACCCAAGCTTTTACATATAAGCTTTTTAAATATTATATTTTTGAGCTTTTTGGGGTTGAAACTCTCGGGCCGTGGGGTCCGAATGCTCATGGTTTGTTAAATACGAAATCTCCAAACGGCTGGTTGACACATCGGCAGGTTTTTACCCTGGCCAGAGGCTAAGCATTGTCATACAGCGTGGCAATGCCGCCAGTCTCTTGGGTACATTACCAGTCAGCAGCGATGCGGAGGAATTTTTCGACGCCAAATTTTAGCTTGTTAATAGTTTTATTTAGATCCTAATAACATATTTTTATTTTATTAATGTATGTTTACTACTGAATAATAAATTAATACATCTGTAAATGAATACACTGACAAATGCTTGCACTGACTGGACAGGTCCATTCAAATCTGTGTGGTTCTTTCCTCAAAATACCATTTCAGACACTAATCTACATGGTCCTCATATATGGGCTGACCAAGATTACGTCTGGACTTTAAAAGAGACTGCGATCTCTGAGTTTGCTTCGGTCTTTCTTCTCAGAGTAGTCAGATAGGAAACACCAAACTCATCTAGCTTATTTTGAATATTTTTTTAAGGGTAGTAATAAACGCCCCGGAAAAAAATTAAAATATGTGCATACTCATTTACTGTTATAAATACTAATTTTCCGACAGCTTATATGCGAATACAAATAAAGAAATGACCGAATAAAATACTGAAAATTCCAAAAACTCAATACAGAATTTGCTGACGTAATATTTTTCAAACATGCAAACAAGCATGCACCATGCTTGCAGCATGCAAGCGAGCATGCAATATGCAGCAGGCATGGTTTCTGTCACGGCTCCGGCGCTGCGAGGCTCCGGCGGTCCCACGAGAGCTTATCGTCGCTGATGGTTTTAACGCTCACCACCTCGCGCTCCTCAGCTCGCGGGCTGCCTCACCCATTTTGCGCCTACGCGGGCTTAAATTACACTCTAGGAGTAGGGCAGACAAGACTACGTGGAGTCGGTTTTGCAGCGATTCGTTCCTGTCACTAACTTTTGTACCACAACATATCGACTTAGTATTTTTTTTCGGAAGTAATTTTTTTTTTTTGGAAATTTTGTATTACAGTCAACCACAGATTTTCGTTTCTTTTTTTAATTACACTATTAAGCTTTATTATTATCATATTTTTTTATATGACGTGTAAAAGTGATTCCGATATCCTATTTACAGAATAAACAATTTCATTTCATGACTCGCCTTACATGGGATTTAAAAATAACTGACGAAATGTGTGACTATTGTACACCTCTGGTGTATATCTTAGAGAATACAGCAGTAATGTTATGTTATGTATTTCTTTACGACGATGTTTTACTCTCATCACACCCCTGAAAAAATGGAATTGAAAAAGTCACTTTGGAATATTACTTTTTCCCTAAACTTCCACCAAAACATAATCTAGAAAAATTGTCTGTGCATACAAATAAAAGCCCGCAAAAATATCATCATCCATCATGAACCCTTCTAAAGACTGCGTTCACGGGACATACTTAATAAGTAATGTTGAAGTGTCTGTTTTTAATGTCAAAATAACAGCTTCTTACTACATGCTCTGACTTTTCGAATTCATGTGTGTATTGTATAATTATCACTTACTTAAAAAACGGTGAAGGAAAACATCGTAAGGAAACCGGCCTGCCTGAGAGATATTTTTCGACGGCATGTGAAGTTAAGTCAGAGACCTATGGGCGGCTTTAAAACTCTGACACCAGGTTAGTCATTGACCACACGAAAAGAAGAAGAGACTAAATGCTTAAAAAAGTATGTACGGTACTAATACCAAAAAATCTGATTAAATTTTTTGAAGTGAAAACTTCTTTAGGCGCGTTGGGCATTTTTGAGATGGGACTAAACCATTGATTTCACGACACTGTGACGTCACCTCACTTTTGTAAACGCGATTGTGCTCTTTATTTATATTACTTTACGGATCGGTGTTCTATGCAAGTACTTTAAAGATTTTGTAAACGCGATTGTCCTCTTTACATATATAACGTTACGGGTCAATGTTCCATTCAAGTATTTTTACTTTAAAGGTCTTGTTCAAGTTTTCACTATTGTCGGCACTCGCGGAATGCTACCACTTTTTTTGTCTGTCTCTCTGTTGGGCTTTTATTTTAGAAAAAGAATTTGGGACAGTAACCAGCAGCTAGTATAAAATAAAGTCACTTTTCGTTTCCGTTTCTGTGACCACTTTATTATTCTAAACTACGTAATGTAATTTGATGCGGTTGCTACCATCATTTAGACAATTAATTTCGGAAGCTTAATGTGTTTGATATGCTAATGTTTTATTTAGATTATACTAGCTTCTGCCCGCGACTTCGTTCACGTGGAAGTCGTAAGATACTACAATATACTACAATAACAGCAATCTTATAAAACTTCCCTGTACTTAAGTCAGTACTGGTGATGGGGGAGCAAGCGACGTTCAGTTGTCCGTGTGAGAAGCAGCTTGTCCTGAGGTCGACATTCGCAGCCTTCAGTGTCTGCCCCTGTGACATGTTGATAATCATCGCAAAGCATACGTTCACAGGGAACTGCACGCGCTTAAAAACTGGAAGTGGGTAATTGTGGGGAATTAGTGGTATACGCGATATAAACACTGTCTCGCCAACGCCATAACCTGTTAGAATTTCCGCCTCAATGACGTTTCGCTGCAAAAAAACGACTTTGAGCCGGGTTCCGATACACAGCTTCGGCGGAGTTATCGAGACACCAATCTTCAGGTGGATGATGTGCGCCGGAAGTCTACTGGCCTCTAACGAATTCAGAAATTCTACGGGGTGATTAACACTGTTGTGAAGCAAGATGATGCCATCATCATCTTGCTTCACAACAGTGTTAATGAAATATGACTTCGCTCTGATTTGACTGATATCCCCCGTACAGCAGACGAATCATTTAGATTATATGGTACAGAAATCTCGATGTGTTTTCAACAAGTAGCCACTTCAGTCAAAAGTACCCGTACGCAAGCAATAGTTTAATATGAAGCAGCCACATTTTTATTAAAGGCTACCTAAATAAACTATTCTTACCAAATAGTTAATTGATTCAGGCGTGACCTTGCGGAAAGCCACTATAAAAAATACAATAGACGTGGATATATTTAGTAACCTTTTCCGCTTAGCTATTTCTAAAGAGCCATAAAAAACTCTTGAAAGAAATTGACACGTGTTTCACCTCTCAACGAGGTATATTCAGGATGACGATGGACTTGTTGCGAACCCGAACACGGCGTGTTGCCACACCGAGCGCCGAGCGCTGAGCAGTGAGCGAAATATACAATAACATTAGCGGAACAGGTTACTAAATATATCCACGTCTATTGTATTTTATTCTTACCAATGTAAAATTTTTCTACCATCAACAAAATCGTATGTGTAAACGACAACATTTTCTGAGCGACAATTTTATCTCAAACAGAGGAAGAATTGACAAACGCTGGGTACATTAGTGCCGTACGAATAACTCTACATACATAATCAGTTCAAGATGTTATATACAAATCCAGTGTACCTTTATTTATGTCGAAGGTAGAGAGGGATGAATTTTAGTAACTTAAGAAAAGCTTTGTATTTTAGTTATACTTGTGTTTTGGATGTTTTTTAAATGAAAACTTCTTTAAGCGCGTTGGGCATTTTTGAGATGGGAAAAATCAATTGAACTCGCAACACCGTTACCGATACCTCATTTTTGTAAACGCGATTGTGCTCTTTATTTAAATAAGGTTACGGACCAATGTTCTATACAAGTATTTTTCTTCCACCAAGGCGATCTTGTTCAAGTTTTCACTTCTGTCGGCACATTGTTTTATTTTTCTACAACGGGGAAGCTCTTGACCTTCATCTCACGTGATGGTAAGTGATGATCAGGCCGAAGGTGGAAGCGAGCTTCACCCGGAATCCTCAACCACAGAGGAACTGGCTATCTTACCTCTAACTGCCGAAACACAACAATGTTGTTAACATTGTTGTTATGGCGACAGACTTACATAAAATGGTGGTAGCTAGCCAGGCGGGCTTAGAAGAAGCGCGCCCTACCACAAACCAAACCGAGCAGAGAATTTGAGACAGGAATCTTAAGCTAGTCTTAAGACACACAGGCAGTTAAAAGGAATTTTAAGTCTATAGTAAACATTAAATTTTTTTTATTTTTTTTATTGAAAAGGTCACTTTATTTACACACACGTATTTACGTTATTTAAAAACTATCAGACTTAAAATAATATTAACAAGTATATAAAAAGGCGGGGGGGAAATAATCATAGGGCATCAAAAATTCGTCCGCATCGCTGTCAATAGGAAAAGTGCCCAAAAGGCTGGCAGCATTGCCACGTTGTATTGCAATACTGATTCTTTGACCAAAGAATAGGTCAGCCTTCTGGTCACGTGAAGAGTCCACTAGCCGCTTGGCGATGTGTTGAAAAACTAGGTGGGCACTAGGACCCCATAGCCCTAGTGTTTCAACCCCAAACGGCTCAAACATATAAGTCCCAATAAGCCGCCGTTTGAGGTTTTCTGCACCTGCAGCAGCAGCCCCAGCACAGCCCGCCGTGCTAGGAAGATGTAACGGCGCAAGGGTGTCAACACACGTTGCATCGCACACCAAAGCCCTACCTACCTTCCAAGGCATTATGGTCATTCCGTCCGGTCTCTTCCCATCGTCGCGTGCCAAGCAACTGGGTTTTAAAACAGCTGGCACTCCGGCGGTGACAAGAGCACGACGGATGATGTCATTGATGCTGGCGTGCCGTGCTATCCGGCCTGCGCTCTTACTGCAGGATAGGCCAAGGTGTCCGAGACAGTCGACACCTTCACCGCATTGGCAGCGATGCGCGTTAAAAGGATGTATTGTCATTATGCTGGATATTTATATTGTTTATACCAGTTTACGCGCACTTGACAATTATTTGTCACATTAATTTTGCGAAAATTTTCTTGATCACGTAGGTAAGGACGAATGACTAAGCAGGATTGTTGAGGAAACTTCTCATTCCAGGAATTGAGATAGGTAGGTAATGCCGGCAATTCTCAATGGATTTCTATTCCGCCATTTCTGTTAGGTATTTGTAATATATATTATTTAGAATTAATATCATTGAATGTCTATCATGACTTAGTAATTTCCCATGAGAGTTTGTAAAATTATGCCATCAAGAATTTGTTTTATTGGCGTTATTGGTTTTTTTTCCTCCAGCCTCGATATCGACGAATGTTTTCTGGCACCCACATGGTGGTAGATTTGGCCCACGACTCGTTCGACATACGGCAAACTTGTACGGCCCAGTACCACTTAAGCTTGGCTGCTTTTGGGTTACATCGGCGATTTGTGTTTAGGAGCTCAGCACACAAATTGCCGACACATACAAAACATAAAAACACATTCCTAACATGGTCCGATAGACATGAATTTATGAGACAATAATGATGATACTATTACTTTTGCTGGATCAAAGGCCTCAAAGACAAAATCAAATGAATCTATTTCAAATAGGCACGTAAAACTATTGAACGTGAAAAACAGAACAATAGAATTGATTCTAGCTGCCATTAACCATCATTTAAAAGGTTTATCCTCAATCAGATTTTTTCATTGACTAGTGAAATTCTTCAGTTAGCCAGACGTTTCGTAAATACTATATACTTTAAGTTTTCTTTATAAACTTGCGAGGCGCGTGAGTCGCCGACGGAACGAAATGTTGCAATTTTAAATATTATATATATAATTATCAAATAACTTCTCCCGCTCTGGGCGGAGCGGGAGGGCGTGTCAGACTCTTACTGACTAAAACCTACCCGGTATCCCTTTCGGACTTTCCCGCAACCCCGGCAGGCATCGGCCCTAGCAGACTCCGTCAGTTCTGCTGACATCTCTTTGAGGTGCGCGTGGAACAAACGTTCCATTGACCCGGGCCTGGTCCTTATCAGACGGCGAGTTACCCATTGCTCACCGTCAAACATTTAGAACTAAGTATTGTTAGGGTTCCGTACCTCAAAAGGAAAAAACGGAACCCTTATAGGATCACTCGTGTGTCTGTCTGTCTGTCTGTCCGTCTGTCACAGCCAATTTACTCCGAATCTAATGGACCGATTAAGTTGAAATTTGGTACACATTTGTATTTCTGTGACCCAAATACGAATGTGTAACGTAAATAATTTAATTTTGAATATAGGTGTCACTTTTGGGGCGCAAACAAGAAAATTAAAAAAAAAAGTTTTGCTAACATTACCGTGTGACATATCAAATGAAAGGGCTTGTTGAGAGGATCTTAAATATTTTTTTTATATAATTTTAAAATAAATACTTTTAAAGATATTTGATAAATTCAATGAAAATTGACCGTTCCCCCCCCCTTATCTCCGAAACTACTGGACCAAAAATTTTGAAAAAAATACATAGTATGGCTCTTTACTCATAGATTACAGGAAAACCTATAAGAAGTCTATGGTCTTAAAATAACATGGTAAATCTCTCAATATTGTGCGTAAAAACTTACATTTCGTCGCTCGGTATCCAAAAGGCCCATCTCTCTAGCTACTATAATATCAAAATATCAAAAGTGTTTGACCGTCTGCTTAATACACAAATAAATAAAACTGTAAAATAATGTTCATGACAACCAATTCGGGTTTCGGCGTGGTTTGTCAACAGAAAGTGCAGTGTTGTGCCTTAAGCATACTATCACATACTTACTATACACAGCGTGGGACGCCGATTTATGCTAGGTTCATCGATTTATTCAAGGTTTCTGATCAGGTTACTTATGACGTATTGTGGAGAAAGATGGAGAAGAATAGGTTGCCAACGGAGCTTATAAACATCTTTAAATAGTGGTATGGTAACCAGATCAATAGTGTACGATGGGCTGGAACTTTTTTCAAGCCATACAGGTTGGAATGCGGGGTGAGGCAGGATTGGCGAGCTCAGCAGCACCAGAGTGGGTTGCTATATAGATGGTATTTGTGTAAATAATATTAGCTATGCAGATAATATGGTGCTTCTGAGCGCGTCAATCTGTGGTCTCAGAAAGTAATTGGTCGCCAAATGTGAGCAGTATGCCAAAACACATGGTTTGATGTATAACTCCAATAGGTCGGTGCTGCCCCGTTTTTGTAGCGCATCGGGAATATTCGCGGACGCACATATTAATTGCTTTTACGCAACGATGCGAATGAGGTGTGCATCCCTGGTACGCAGAGTACGGGCCAGCTCCAACAATATCGTTAGCAGTCTGGATTGCATGTACATCAATCACTGCAGTGCCGTCTCCCATGGGGTGAAATAAATTTAAACTAGATTACGTGGGGCACTCAGAAAGTTTTGTGATACTAGAAAAAAATATACTACAGGATATAATTTTTTTTATTATATCTTTTGAAAGAACTCTTCATTGGCATACACAGTTTTATACGTCTAAACACATTTTCATAACACATTTTCCAGTCCGCATCAGACACCTCTCCAATCTCCTTCTCAAATGCACCCAGTGCATCTTCAGGTGATGAAAACTGTTTTCCTTTGAGTTGATTTTTTATTTTGGGGAACAAGAAAAAGTCGCACGGAGCCAAATCGGGACTGTAAGGAGGATGACCTATAAATTTGACCGGTGTGCTGTCCAGAAAGTCCCTTGTTTTGAGCGCCGAGTGAGCCAGCGCGTCGTCGTGGTGAAGCAATAGCCCACGGAGGCCAGTGTTCGGTCGCTTGCTGCTTGCAGTAGTAAAAACTTCTGGCAAAAATTTGGTAACATACCATTCAGCATTGATGCTTCTTTGATCTCGTCAGGGTATTGACACCAGATAACCAGGTAGAAAAAAAAAAAAAAATTGTGATCAACATTTTGCCTGCACTTCTGGCTTGCTTCACTTTGGTAGGCGTTGGTTCATTTTGAAACAGCCACACGGTCGACTGATGCTTCATTTCTGGATCATATTGATAAATCCAAGATTCATCACCCGTAATGATATCTTAAACGCGCCGAGACGAGCCTGCTACCAATTTTGCTTTTATTGGATGCTGTAGAATGGTAGTAGACCATGGTCTGAACAACGTTTGTTCTAGCAAAACTGTGATTCAAATTTCACGGTGTATGCTGAACCTCTTCATATGTAATTCGCCTATTCTCTTGAATTAAATTTTTCACAGCCAGCACTTTTTCAACAACCGTCATAGGGCGGCCACTTCTTTCTTTGTCTGCCAAAATTACTAGACCACCCATAAATTCGTTGAATCAGCGAAAAACAGTCTCTTTAGAAGGGCTTTTTTCTATGAACACCATTCGAAGTCTTTCAAACGATTCTTCTGGTTTTAGTCGACATTTGAAATCGTACAAAATCATCGCGCGAAAATGTTCTCGTTATAAATCCAGTTTTCAGTAAGACAGAGTATATTAACTTTGCTCGTAAAAAAATGTGGAGGGAATTTCGAATTTGGAATGTTATGTTTTTTTGTAATAAATAGTCATCGTTTTAATTGACATCAAAACCAGCCAGTATTCTATAGACAAAAACTGTTAGTCGCAAAACTTTCTAAGTGACCTCGTAAAATAAGTTAACATAGTTCATAAGTTTACTAACGCAATGAGTCCTTGTTACTTGAATAAAGAAAAATATCTGGATTATAATTTTTTTTGAACGACGTTTTCTAAAAATGAAACCTAGCTAGATCGATTTATCGCTCCTGAAACCCCCTGCATACTAAATTTAATAAAAATTCTTGGAGCCGTTTCCGAGATTCAGATTATATATACATAGGTATATACAAGAATTGCTCGTTTAAAGGTATTATTATTATATTAATGTGTATTTTTATTTATTATATTAGTGAATTTTTTTACGAAAATCTGATTTTTGTTTTATTTCATTCTACACGTTCAAATAAGTGACCCTGCAATTTAAAAAAAAATGTCACAGTCGCGGTATTGGATGCCGAGCGATGATTTGCAGTTGGAATGTGTGGGAGAACATGTTTTTCAACTACAATGTTAAGTTTGTTCTTGAGATAAATAAATTCATCTCAACTACGGAACCCTTCATTGTGCGTAGTCCGACACGCACTTGGCCGGTTTTTTTATTTTATTTTTGATTTCTTATTTTGTTCACTATAATGCTGCACCGGTTGACGTCATCACGCCAACGCCGGCTGTCGCTGAAAACTAGCGCTGGGACTCTGTCTCGCATAGGGTCGCAGCATTATGCTGAGCGATGGCCGTTTTGCGTGGATGTAACGCATATGTTCCTCCTAATTGTTATTTTCGTGTTTTTATTCTTTATTTGTGTCATGTTTACGGCAAATATTCTTTTTTGAAATGAAAACTTCTTTAGGCGCGTTGGGCATTTTTGAGATGGGACTAAACCATTGATTCCGTGACACTGTAACGACACCAGCTATTGACCATTAAAAAGACATCAACGCGTTGATTACCGCGGTGCGTGGAGTAAAAGACATCAACGCGTTTTTTTACAGCGGTGCCAATTTTTTCACTTCTGTCGGCACTCCCGGAGTTTTTTATTTCTAAAATCCATGAAATGATTTCTATAGCCGATAATTTACGAGCCCGTATTGCCCCGGCTTCCCATACTAAGTATAAGTACCTACTGAGTATTAATGTTACATAAATATCGTATATATTTGCAGTTCCATATAAATTCATAACGTTTCACGTCCCAATTATCGAATATGACGTAACAACACAATGAGACACAGTGGAAGGTATTTAGTTTACACAAAGATGTTACTGAAGCATTGAGACTTAGCTAAATGCGCAGAGAATTATGTATGTGTGCTCAATGTGGGGGGGACGATGTGATAATCATTTAAAGTTCGTATATCTAAGAGAGCAGTGGTTATCCAATGTTAACAGCCCCAACTTAAGAGTTGTAGTACACGGTAAATGCTGTCTGTAAAAAATAGCTTTTAGCGATAACACCGCCCATTGTGTCACCCTACGTAAAATTTCTAAAATGTCTGTAATTTTATGGTGTACATATTATAATAAAGAGAATTCTATCTCTATCCATCTATCGAACCCAGGCAGGCGCTTTACATTGTGTATAATTTCATCCAACTGCTCTCGAAACCAGCATGACCTAGAACCAAAAATTCGAAGACATGTGACATCTACCAACCCGCACTGGGCCCGCGTGGTGGATTACAGACCACTCCCTCTCCAAGAGAGGAGGCCTGTGTGTCCCAGCAGTGGGAACATTATAGGCTGATTATGTTTAAATCCAACCAGCTTTTTCCCGCAGCTTCGTCGGCGTGGATGTCGGAAAATATCCCCCTATGTGTTTATTTAGGTTATAAACGATCTGTGTGCCATCATCCAAATCCGTTCAGCCGTTTTAGCGCCAATCCGGAACTGACAAACAGACAAACGGACAAAAATTCTTCCTTATTATTATTATATATATGTATAGATCATATTTCCAAATAAGTTATAATTTCATGATTTATTCGAATATCTTCTTACTTTTTACGAACTTAGTTGAAACCTTAATGATTGTTTTATGTGTATTCTAAAGCTTCGGTTACGTTGGAAAGCGGCGTCATAATTAAAAATATGGCGATTTGACACCATTATGTCAAAAAATCCCGTGATACTGAATTCATGACAGCCCTAATTTTACTGAAGCTATAATAGATAATTATGATCTCACCATTTTCTGAGAAAACTAAAACTTTACGGAAAGCTATTTATTCATTAAGTTTTACGAGTTCATAAAATCTTTTTTTTTTTTTTTCTGTTCGTGAAACTTACAGATAACTTATACAGTGATCTAAAACAATATGAAATTGAAGGCCATTTACAAGTTTCCATTCATAACACTAAAAAAAAGACGAAAAAAAAGTCGGTACAAAATACCTACGGCATAAAAAATTAATAGTACACGATTGACTAATACAAACTAAAAAAAAAAAAACAACCGACTTCCAAAAAAAAACACTACAAAGTGAAAAATAACTTTAATTTCGGAAGTCGGTGTCTTGGGTTTTGTGTTTTCGTTTTTTGCCACCGACGTCCGAAATTAAAGTTATTTTTCACTTTGTAGTGTTTTTTTTTGGAAGTCGGTTGTTTTTTTTTTTTTTGTAAAAGGTTTTTATTTTTCACTTTTTAATTGTGGTACCTACCTCACACATATTCGAATACCACTACCTGCTACCAGTGACACGAACTTATCATATCATCTACATACTAAGTGGGAAAAAAATACGTATTTTGTAGCTAACTCAAAAACTGCCCAAGCAAAGTTAATAAAATTTATATGGGACCAATTTGGGAGCATACCCTTTCAAACAAAAAAATAATTTTCAAAATTTGTCCACAAATGACGGGGAAATCGGTGGACATACATAAAAAAAAAACAAAAAAAAAAAACAAACTTACGCGACGAACATATAACCTCCTCCTTTTTGGAAGTCGGTTAAAAAATAGTGGCACTCCGGGAGTGCCGACAGAAGCAAAAACTTGAACAAGATCGCCATGGTGGAAGAAAAATACTTGTATAGAACATTGGTCCGTAACCTTATCTAAATAAAGAGCACAATCGTGTTTACAAAAAAAAAAAAAAAAACAAAACTTTTAAAGTAAAAATACTTGCATAGAACATTGATCCGTAACGTAATATAAATAAAGAGCACAATCTCGTTTACATAAATGAGGTGTCGATAGCGGTGTCGCGAGTTCAATTGTTTTTTCCCATCTCAAAAATGCCCAACGTGCCTAAAGAAGTTTTCATTTCAAAAATCATTTAGAAACAAACAATGGGGTTGGCCGGTGTAAACTTTAGATAGATGCCGCTAGCATAGCTTCCCTTGTTGACTGCGTTTTTTTATAATATTGAAAGAATTGTAGTGAAAAAACATGTATTCGACAAGGAGGATAAGTGAGTTGTTATAAGCTGAATTGAAGAAACAAGGTGAATCCGAGGAAGGAAAGCAAAATTTGTCGACAGTCCTTAAAACTATAAATCACACATTTTCCCTAAATAAATGATTTTGCAAGAGTCAGTGCTAGCTTGAAGTTGTTAAAAATTATAATAACAATAAATACCTAGTTAATTGATTCAAGCGTGACCTTGCGGAAATCCATTATAAAATACAATAGACGTGGATATATATTAATTAGTAACCTGTTCCGCTTAGCTATTTCTAAAGAGCCAAAAATCGACACGTGTTTCACCTCTCAACAAAGGCATCCTCAGGATGACGTTTGACTTTTTGCAAACCCGAACACCCGTTTCTTTCCCGATTTTTTTCTTTTTTTTTTCTATTTCTTTACTTTTTTTTTTTTCTTTTTTTTTTTTTTTCTTTTCTTTCTTTTATAATAATCAAATGCTCCTTAGAAAGTTCTTCTATTTTGGTTAAAGCTATGCTTGCGCCGCTTTGACAGTTGCCAACCTTATTACTTGATGAATAATACTAATATTAGAATCCTATATGTAATAATACTTTTTTGATGAAACTAGCTGTTTTTCAATCAATACCTACCTTGCCCATCTAGATTCATGTCATTCGATAAGAATTAATTCGATTATTCGACGTCCGATTCCACGCCGGAAGTTTGTGCGAACATTATGTAACTAATCGTACTTTAATTGATGTTGAATCGAAATTGTCGGCGTAATAATAATTTGTAATCGATTTCATTCGTTATCGATCTCTGAATACGGGTCTGGGTTGAATTTAGGTAATGTTTATGTCGCAGATGGATTGTCGAAATCGCTGTTTTACAAAACAGTTCCGTTTTGTAAAATAGCTGAACGTCGTTTTGCGGTTTTTCATAATTACTGAACTTTAACACGTAGAATTGCATAAGCGTTTTGCATTTGTTAATGCAGCGGGTCAATGATTAGAGGTTATGGAAGACAGCGTGACATGAAACGTCAGATTGTAAATTTTAGTTTTAAATGATATCGCTTGTCGCTGTGTGCCATAAAACAATAATGGCGTCCGAAACAGAAACAAATAACGCGAGTAATATTGGTAGTAGCCTAGTGGTGTAACCGTCGGACTGCCAAGTCATAGGTCTCGAGTTCGAACCCGAGGCACGCACCTTTCTCTGACTTTTTGGATTCATGTGCGTATTGTATAATTATCACTAGCTTCAAAAACGGTGAAGGAAAACATTGTGAGGAAACTGGCATGCCTGAGAGATATTTCTCGATGGCATGTGAAGACAAGTCAGAGGCCCATGGGTGGCTTTAAAACTCTGACATCAGGTTAGTCACACGAAAAGAAAAAAGACGTGAGAGTTCTATGAAAGTCAATCTTAAGAATACTAAATAGCCAAGTAACTGGAACCAACTTGGAAGTAGCGCAGTTGGTCACAGTTCTAACCTAATCTAAACCAATTGGTCATTGTGTCTTAGATTAGTTACTGCGACCAATTCCGCATTAGAAGCCACACAACGCTTATTGTGACTGCAGATTATTAATCTGCATTACGTCTAAACGTGGGTAGCAGTTTTGTTAAACATATCGCAATGGCAATCCAGCTGAACGTTGTTTATCTGTTTTACATAAAGGAGCTGTTTTGTAAAACAAATAGCGGTTTTGTAAAACAGCGGATTCGACAATCCATCTACGACATTTACATACATATATAAACTTACGCCTTCTTCCCAAGGGGGTAGGCAGAAACTACGAAACGCCACCTGCTACGATCCTTACATACTCCTTTTACTACGTTTACGCTCATACATCTAGGCATACACGCACGCCGGTTCTGATGTTTACATTTTTACAAATTCTTCTCTTATTTTATCATGAAGAAACTCAATATAAACCTTTGTTAAAGTAAATTTAAGTTCACGAGTTTATCTGTAAATATACGTATTTAAGCCTCCATTTCGATTTTCCTATTTTCGTGCGACTAATACAGTAGGGTAGAGCGCCTAATTATAGGCTGAGCAACACTTTACTGTTATTTCGTCGATTCACCGAAAATTTGAATCTTTTAAGTAAAACGAACTGAAATAATTAAGATACATAATTAAAGTTAGGAAGGTAACTTACGTTGTGTTTTACAACTAAGTTAAAGTGTAAAGTTGTTATAAATTATAAACTGTTTAAAGGAATAATTAATTTAAAATGAGGGCCATAAATTACAGGAAAGCTTAATTTTGGGAAAACATTAATTATTTGTCGCGACTTGGCTTTGGTGTAGTCAGCTAAGAATGGAGAAGAGTTTAGGATTGGTTCCTCGGTAAGGTAAAATTATAGGACAAGTTAATTTTAAATTACAGTGACTTTCTAGAGCCACATTCATTATTATTCTGGTTTTAGTCATTAATTACAATCTGCCTAGCCTTTTCCAAACTATGTTGGGGTCGGTTTCCAGTCGGATGCATATTCCTTGGTAAGACTGGTTGTCAGACTTTCAGGCTTCTGAGGCCGCCCCCGCAATATCTGTCAAAGATCCGCAAATGACAGCCGGGTCCAAAAGCTTAACATGCTTTCCGAGGCACGGAGGAGTCTCGGTACCTACATAAAGATGGTCACCCATCCACAGACCAACCCCGGCAAGCGTAGCTTAACCTGATGGATCGAGCCGTGCAGCTATTATTACTTAGCCACGAGCTTCTCGATAGGTTTTAATTATTACTTACGTGTTTTTATTAATATTATTTGATTAGTTCTTCTTCTTGTGTGGTTAGTGACTAACCTGGTGTCAGAGTTTTAAAGCCGTCCATGGGCCTTTGACTTCACATGCCGGCGAGAAATATATCTCAGGCATGCCGGTTTCCACACGATGTTTTCCTTCACCGTTTTTGAAGCAAGTGATAATTATATAATACGCACATGAATCCGAAAAGTCAGAGGTGCGTGCTTTGGGGTCGAACTCAAGACCAATGACTTGGAAGTCGGACGGTCACACCACTAGGCTATCACTGCTGACAGTTAGTTAGTAATTCGAATGGTGAATTGTGGGTACACTTCTGCCTAACTCTTCGGGGAAACAATGCGTGATGTATATGCGTTTATTTAACTAGTTTCGAAATAAAACAGAGCCCTTTTTTAGCACATAATTTTGAAGTAATATATGTATGTCACCGTATAATTATGAACTTCGTTAGTTTATAATCTATCGGTATTATTTCCGTTAAATTATAAACTGCCGAAAAATTGTGAACTGCAACGAACCATTTACAATTTAACGTATTATTTTTCGCTAGTTTATAATCTTTCCATAGGAAACCGACAAATTGTGAACTGGTATCAAACTTGCTTGCGACGTAACGCACCTTGCGCTAATATTAAATAGCCTGCCTGGCTGCGAGCAATTTGGAAGTAGCGCTCGCTCGGCTCGTGCGCGGTTGATCACAGTTCTAACTTAACCTAACCCATTTCACCCAGTTCACAATTTTTCGGCAGTTTATAATCTATCGGAAATAGTTCCGACAGATTATAAACTAACGGTTCTCACAATCTTAGAGTGACATGTATACGCCCATAACTATAGTTAATGTCTTTTCAAATAACTCAGGCTATCTCAGTCCACTGCTGAACAAAGGTCTCTAAGGCTGCGCCACAACACCCTGTCTTCCGCCTTTAACATCCAATCTGTCCCAGCTACCTTTTAAGAATCAGTCGGTCAATCTAGCTGGGGGGCGTCCCACACTACGTTTGCCGATACGCGGTCTCCACTCCAGGACTCGTCAGCTCCACTGACCATCGATCCTTCGACAAACATGGTCAGCCCATTGCCACTTCAGCTTGCATAGTCTGCAAGCTAAGACGGTAACTTCAGTTTTTTTCCGGATAATTTTATTTCACATTTTATCCTTCAAAGAAACTCCGAGCATGGCCGACTCCGTAGTGCGCTGAGCATTCTTGAATTTGTGGACCAGCCCGACTGTCAGTGTTCACGTTTCCGCACCGTATGTCATAACGGGCAGGATGCATTGGTTGAAGACGTTAAGTCTTCAAACATTGCGAAATAGGTGACGAGAAGATTTGACGAAGTTTTCCAACCCAACTGGATTCTCCTGTCGACTTCTTTTTCAAAGTTGTGTCTATCGAGCTGGATGACTTGCCCTAGGTAGACCTTCCTTTACAATATCGAGAAGCGACCCTTTGATGTGGATTGAACTCGGCAAGACGTGTGATTTGTAAATGTCTTTTATATGATTGTAATAACAAAGCTTATTCTTAAGTTTCATAGCCAATCAATAATGATAACATTTGTAGATAAAATCCTAGCAACTATAACAAAAAAGAAAACTATTTGTTAGCTGTCTCTAAATAAATAAATAACATGATAAGTACAAATATTGTCCACTCTACCACAAAACGTATCAAAAACAAATAGAAACCCACATCAAACATCAAAATCCAATAATAATTTCCTGATCGGACGATAACAGGTGCGTTCGCCCTATATTATTTCCCGCACGCAAGGATCAGATGTACCTTGCGAAGTAAATCGACATTTTGTTATCTGTGATAGAAACTTATAGCCATATTAAAGTTTTTTACCTACTCGCATATACACGGTGGGTTTGTGGCATAGTTATAACAGCCTTACGGGTCGATCGATCAGGTTAAGCTCACCTCACAAACCACCTCGGAAAGCACATTAGGCCTTTGGTCCCGGCTATCATTTATAGATCTTTGACAGTTCTTACGGGTTGTCAGAAACCCAAAAGTCTAACAACCAGTTAAGACTGGTTGTCAGACTTTGCTGAAAAATGTAACTGCGCAAATATCACACCCGAATAGCGAATATTTTGCTCGGATAGATTGTGATTTTGTGTGAAGATTTTTGTTAGAACAGCAGTTTTTTCTATAATTCAGAGTTGGTCCCTTAACTAATAAAACTTTGTCATATATTCATGGATATCTACAATCTATTTTACTCCATTTTTTTTAAAGAATTTATACTGCAATGCTTGATACACAAAGCAGAGCCACAGCGCTGCATTTTTCGGACTTCAAAAAGGAGGCGGTTTTTTTTTGTATGTTAGTTACGCGATTACTCCGCCAATTATGAATTGATTTTGATGATTATTTTTTTGTTTAGTAGGTCATACTTCAGAGGTGGTCCCATATAAATGTTATTATCTTTGCTTGGGTAGTTTTTGAGATAGCTTCAATAATACGTATTTTTCCCCACTTAGTCTATGTGGATGATGTTTTATTAAGTTCCTGTCACTGTTATTTACTTAAAAAGTATTCGAATATGTGTGGGGGAGATACCACTAATAAAAAGAGAAAATTTTTTTTTTTTACAAAATAATGAAAAAAAAAATACTGACTGAAAGTTTTTACTTACTACATTTTTTAAAGATGTTAGCAGGCAAATCATAAACGATAAACAGGGTATAATCATAATCATAATCATTATTCACTTTGAAAGTAGGTACATAAATAAAAGTTGCTGACAAAGTGTTGAGATCCCTGTACAATGTACCAATTAGGCATGCAAAAATTGAAAGCAAATATTCCAAAAAAAAATCGAATCAAAATCAAAAAGTCATATTAAAATTGGCGAAATAAATAAATAAATTTAAAACTAGCATAATAGGTATACCTGTGGTAGGTTTACCCTGGTTATTGCATTTGATTTGCAAACTCAGTAGACGACAAATATTACATTTTTATGGATACTGGCGACAGACAGACCTTGTGACGCCCCATATATCCGAAAACAATTCGACCTCAATTCGACATTGGGCCAAACGGTACATTATTCCGAGAGTTCCTATCTAATCTCTGGGTTCTAATATCTAGTAATGGTTCGTTAAGTTTACCGATGGCACTATTATTGTGAAATAAATGCCATATATAAGGTTCTCCAGGACTTTACAAATTATGCCAGAAAATAATGAGAATTAGTTTTGGCTGATGTAAGTAGAAAATTATTTTTTTATTTTCTTACCGGCTTCAAAAAGGAAAAGGTTCTCAATTCGACTGTTTGTTTCTTTTTTTTTGTATGTTTATTACGCGATTATTTCGACAATTATGAATTGATTTTGATGATTCTTGTTTTGTTTGGTAAGTTCCGTATTTAGCTCATCCCGTATTTTTCCCACTTAGTTTATATAGATTATGAAATAAAATTATTTGAAATGAAATTAAATTGTTTATTCTGTAAATAAGATATCGGAATCACTTTTACACGTCATATTAAAAAAAAAAATTAAGCTAGATGAGTTCGGCGAAACAAACTCATCTCCCGCTCTGGGCGGAGCGGGAGGGCGTGTCAGACTCTTACTGACTAAAACCCACCCGTGTTCCTTCGGTTGCCCTGTTGCCGGGGGCCACGAGAGGTCACAGTCTCTTAAAGTCCAGACATAATCTTGGTCAGGCCATAAAATATGATGATGTAATGATGGTATAATAAATTCCTATCACTGTTATTTACATAGCAGGTAGTGGTATTCGAATTTGTAGTTATACAACTAAAAAGCTAAAAATAAAAAACTTAAAAAAAAAAAAAAGAAACAACCGACTTCTAAAAAAACACTACAAAGGGAAAAATTACTTTAATTTTGGAAGTCGGTGCCAAAAAACGAATATTCAAAACAATTTATTTTTCACTTTGTATTTTTATTTTTTTGTTTTTTTTTTAACCACTTGTAACAATATAATAAGTATAAGCATAATCAGCCTATAATGTTCCCACTGCTGGGACATAGTGTAACAATATAATAAATAATTTAGGTAACCAGTCCACTTTAGCCACCCAAATCCATAGTCTTTGACATTTTTTTAATAATTTGACAAACGATTGACATTTTCATTCTTAATGTAATAACAATGATGTATGTTCCACCCAAGTAACAAAAATTGGTACTATAAAAGTCCTGAGAACGTTTTGGAGCGTGCTAAAAGGCTCCATAATTAGTACTATAATAGTGTAGTAAACGTTTATAAAACCCCAAATAGGCCCGAGTTTTATCACTGATTTATTCTATAAACATTACATAAAGGCTCTCACGGTGATAAATCAGCTCGATAGTTGAGATGTAAAAGTGTAGTGAAACGCTTTTTAGTACTAAAATAGTGCCACAAGTGCAATAATGTCACGAATTTGCACTATAAAAGTAACCAAAACATGTCTAAAGTGCTATTTTGCACTGTAAACGATTTGAGAGATCTTTCTTGACACTGATATTGTTCATGCACCATTTTTGTTCGTGTTGTCAAGAAAACAAAAAATATCGATAAGTTATGATTCATGTCATTTGCCATTGTTGCCTAACGTATCATTGTAATAAAAAGGACATAACGCAACTCTGCCATAACTCGCACTTGCGAAAATAATTGTATCGATAAAATCATTATGCTGATTTCGAATTTGACAATGCGCCCTCATTATTTTCGTGTTTTAAAATTTTAATTAATAAAACAATAAGGACTTGTCCCGAATAAGGATCCTATAGTACACATTGGCTCCAGCCGTGCTGCTAATGTGCTATCGCGGCAGAAAATAGCGGCCATCTTTTCACCAAAAATGAATTAGGGGTCCTTGTCCAAATATAAAATAGTGTAGTCAAAATACTAGTGATGTAATTGTTACTGAAAAGCTATTAAAGATCAAATTAGTCCATTAATTATTAATTTTAGTGTTTTTATGTCACGCTTTAGTCTCGTAGCACTAACACCAACTCACTTTTAGAGCTATTTCAATTTAAGTTATTTAGCAATTGCGCCAGGAGTCGCTATGGTACTATTTAGTACTATAGAAGAGTTTTCATGATTTTTACAGAACTAGCCCCATAGCGATGTTGAGGGAGCTTTTACGAAGTTAAACGGTTAGGCAATGGTTGTGTAAGGTACTTTTATAGTGCAAATTGATCCTGTAATAGTGTTTTCGATACTACTACAATCATAGTACTGTAAAAATTATTTTGACGCATTATTAGAGCAAAATAGATACATAAAAGTGTCAGTAAGGTTGTCTATAATACTAAATAGTACCAAAATCGTTTTTCTCATTTCTATTACAGTGCAACACTTTAAAGATTCTTTTGTATGATCCTGTAAGCGTTCTAAGAGCTAAATAATAGAACTTAAATGCTCTTTAATCTTATAGAACCAAAACGCTTTGTTATAAACCCTTATAGTACAAGCAGTCACAATGGTTACCGTTAAAGGCCTACTATATCACTCTTTGGTGATAAAACGTCTTGGTTATAGAACCTTTTGTTACTTGGGCAATTTGATTAGCTTATTAAAGTGTGTATTTAATTTTGCATGCTAGTTTTAGCGAATTGTTTTAGAACCTGTTAAAAAACCTGACCATCTGTAATGTACCTCTTGCAAATTTAATTTAATTTCATTTGTTTTGGAGTTTGGAGTTGTCCTTGGGTGCACTTGCATAGTCCGTACAGGGATAATCGTCGGTTGGTGTCTCATTTAATTGAAAGCGTGTATCGGGCCTCTGCGAGTTTGCTTCGGCCCCTCGTACGCCTTCCAAAGGTCCGGGAAATAATATACAGGCTGGTAGGGACAACGACGCGAAAACTGTTATCATGGATTCAGTACATGATTTTGAGCCGCCCTGTGTTGAAATTTTTCGTCGGTTGCGGAAAAAAAAAAAACAGTGGCACTCCGGAAGTGCCGACAGAAGTGAAAACTTGAACAAGATCGCCTTGGTGGAAGAAAAATACTTGTATAGAACATTGGTCAATAACTTTATCTAAATAAAGAGCACAATACAAAAAAAAAACAAAACATTTAAAGTAAAAATACTTGCATAGAACATTGATCCGTAATGTGATATAAATAAAAATCACAGTCGCGTTCACAAAAATGAGGTGTCGGTAACGGTGTCGCGAGTTTAATTGTTTTTCCCATCTCAAAAATGCTCAACGCACCTAAATAAGTTTTCACTTCAAAAATGTGCTGTTTCATATAAATTTCACATACATTTTGACCGCGTAGGTATACCTACACGGTCAAAATGTATGGAACGTCTACTTTTTTTGAATAAACGATGAAAAATTTCAACGTGGTGGGGTTCAGAATTAAGTACTGAATCCATGGTAACAGTTTTCGCGTCGATGTTGTGACCTTGTATTTTCTTTTATTGTATTCTAAATATGTTTTGGTCATTAAGCATTTTTTTGTATATGTATAAGTAATTTTGTTCCTGCAAACCGGAGGGGTTTTTAGTTTCATGCTAAACATGATTTGTTCATGCAGTGATTCGTGTCATTTTTATCACACGAACCAACTATTTATACAAGTCATGCAACGGTGGGGATCGAACTGACGACCTAGACTGAGTCGTGCCAGACCGAAAATCAGCCGTTTTATTTATGCACACCGCGGATAATTTACAGTGAGAAAATATACCTACCATTGTCTACAATCTTCTATACATATATGTCGGATCCGGTCATTAGTACGGACACGAAACGAATCGCAAGCGCGCCACTGGCGACATGAAGAGTGATCTACCTACACCAAAAAAGGCGCACTTCTACAGAGTCATGATGTTTTAAGGCCACGGCGAGGAGGGCATTCAGCCTCTGGTCGCATCGGAGTCAAGACGTCACGGAACTGTTCTCGATTCATGGTGATCAGTTATGGTGTTTATTGTAATTTGTGATCATTTTGTTAATTGGTGATTTAATAAACGCCGTCGCACCCAGTGTGTGTATAATTTAGCTAGTGTGATTCATTTGATAGTAAATTATAATATAATCTGAACCACAAACTGTTTTTCTATTGCGCATTAACCAACACTACCCACACTACGCCCACAGTAGTTAAAATATCGCTGATAATAACGAGAATCACATACCCGTCTCCGACATATACATACAGATAAATAAAATTGAAGTATCTTTTTGTAATGTCAAAATGTTACGCTCTACGCAGGCCATCCAGAACAAACCACCTACCGAAAGAAGGAAATTGTAGAAAGAGAAGCATCCACCACCTCCCGACTTTGTTAAACCCCGGGAGCATTTGCCTCCCGGGCGTGATCTGCAGTGGCCTATATGGAAAGCCCTCAATCGATTACGTACCCAAATAGGCCGCTGCAGACACAATTTTTCGAAGTGGGGGATCACTAAACCATCCAACACCCAGTGCGAGTGCGGTGCTTCTCATCAGACCATGCCCCACTTGCTGGAGTATCCTAGGTGTCTGTTCACCTGCACCTTGGATGACCTAAAGAATGCCACTGATGCCGCAATCAATGTGGCCACCTACTGGGCTCATTTAATATAATATAAAATAATATCATGGACAGAGAGAGGTGGAAAGAGGGTAGGGAGGCCTTTGCCCAGTAGTGGGACAATAATGGCAAACAAAAAAAAAAAAAACAAAGATGAGTACCATCAACACGAAAAGAAGAAGAAGAATGTAAAAATAACAACTTTTTACTAAACGCATATGAAAGTACATATGGTAACTATACCTAACAAAAAAAAACTACTTTTATGATTTTGTCTGTCTCTCTGTTTGTTCCGGCTAATCTCCTAAAAGGCTGGACCGATTTTGACGGGACTTTCACTGGCAGATAGCTGATGTTATAAGAAGTAACTTAGGCTATACTACTGCAATTACTTTTATTTTAGAAAAAAAAACCAGCCATGTGCGTGTCGGACTACGCACAATGAAGGGTTCCGTAGTTGGGATGAATATATCCCAAATACAAACTTAACATTGTAGTTGAAATACATGTTCTGCTATACATTTCAAACTCAAACTCAAAGCATTTATTTCAATTAAACCATTTACAGGCACTTTTGAATTGTCAAGGAATCGGTCAGTCAGAAATAGGTATGAAGCTAGTTGCCCATTCCAAAGCGTAGTAGGTACCTATGGAGAAGAACGGGCAAGAAATACCACGGACACTCTTTTAAATAAAAAATTGTTACAAAATATTGGTAACATCATTCATGTTGAAATTATACATGTGAGAACAATGTAGATAGACGTGCACGTTAGAAGCGTCCGTAAAAAAAAGATAAAACAAAGAACAATTCAAAAAATTAAAAAAAAATTAAAATTAAAATAAGCCCTGGCAGCTAAGAGATGACCAGTCCCAACTGACGGCGCCCGTTCACGAACATGACGCATGGATTAGCACTTGTAAGCAACTGCAAATGTAAGTTTGTACGCACAATATTGAGAGATTTACCGTGTTATTTTAAGACCATAGACTTCTTATAGGATTTCTACAATCTATGAGCAAAGAGCCATATTATATATTTTTTTCAATATTTTTGGTCCAATAGTTTCGGAGATAAGGGGCCCCTTATCTCCGAAACTACTGGACCTTTTAGAATTTGTTAAATATCTTTAAAAATGTTTATTTTAAAATTCTTTAAAAAATATTTTTAAGATTCTCGCAACAAGCCCTTTCATTTGATATGTCACACGATACTGTAAACAAAACAATTTTTTTCAATTTTCTTGTTTGCCCCCCAAAAGTGACCCCTATAATCAAAATTCAGTTATTTACGTTACACGTCCGTGTTTGGGTCACAAAAATACACATGTGTACTAAATTTCAACTTAATCGGTCCATTCGATTAGGAGCAAATTGGCTGTGACAGACGGACAGACAGATAGACAGACACACGAGTGATCCTATAAGGGTTCCGGTTTTCCTTTTGAGGTATGAAACCCTAAAAAGAATAACACCAGCTAGTATTGCATAAAACATCTTTAACTACTCTCATAGCGTAATATTCGAATTATAAAATTCAAAACGAGTTTATATTGACATAGGTACTTTATGAACACAATAAAGAAATTTAAAAAAGGAATCATATTATAGTTTTTTTTTCTCTAACAAAATAATGCTATAAAACATTTTTTTTTCTATTACGATACAGGGCTATTCCAAGAAGTTAATATCATCAAGCAGTTTCCATCAACATTTGCATTGGAACGTTTAAACGGGGGACAGCAGCACCCGCTGTAGCGCTATTGTGCGGTGATGTGCTGGTGCAGACGACATTCATTTGTTTTGTTGTACTGAATTTCGTGAGATTTTTCAAATTTATTCTTAATCTGTAACTTTGATCTTTTATTTAGTATTAGGTTCAATCCCAATGTATGAGAGTAGATAAAGAAGTGTATGAAACTGTACATAACTAGGTATTAAAACATTCGTTGGCAGAGCTACAAGGTAACTACTAGGTAACTACTGGGTTACTACTAGGTAGGTACTAGGTAGCAACTAGGTAACTACTAGGTAACGACTAGGTAGCTACTAGGTAACTACTAGGTAGCTACTAGCTACTAGGTAGCTACTAGGTAGATACTAGGTAGATACTAGGTAGCTACTCCGTAACTACAAGGTAGCTACTAGGTACCTAGTAGGTACCTACTAGGTTGCTACTAGGTACCTACTAGGTAGCTACTAGGTAGCTACTAGGTAGCTACTAAGTAACTACTTGGTAACTACTAGGTAGCTACTAGGTAGCTACTAGGTACCTACTAGGTAGCTACTAGGTAGCTACTAGGTACCTACTAGATAGCTACTAGGTAACTACTAGGTAGCTCCTAGGTAACTACTAGGTAGCTCCTAGGTACCTACTAGGTAGCTACTAGGTAGGTAACTACTAGGTAGCTACTAGGTACCTACTAGGTAGCTACTAGGTACCTACTAGATTGCTACTAGGTACCTACTAGGTAGCTACTAGGTAGCTACTAGGTAGCTACTAAGTAACTACTTGGTAACTACTAGGTAGCTCCTAGGTAACTACTAGGTAGCTCCTAGGTACCTACTAGGTAGCTACTAGGTAGGTACCTACTAGGTAGCTACTAGGTACCTACTAGGTAGCTACTAGGTACCTACTAGGTAGCTACTAGGTACCTACTAGGTAGCTACTAGGTAGCTACTAGGTACCTACTAGGTAGCTACTAGGTACCTACTAGGTAGCTACTAGGTACCTACTAGGTAGCTACTAGGTACCTACTAGGTAGCTACTAGGTACAGTAAGCGCTCAAAAGTGCATGAGCACGCTAAGAGTCGTATTGCTGTGAACACGCGGTATAGCTCGTACATTTGTATGTGTAAGCAACACGATACACACACCACAGATAACGCAGTTACACGAAACAACAATATATTTCCGTCGCTTTAAACATGCTAGCACACACGCACTATGCGCGTGAACTTGACCAGTTAATGGCATTGCTAAAATTCGATAGTCACTTAACAAGTGCAGATAGCAGAAAGCGTTAAGCGTTGGTATGGAATTCAAACTGCCTCAGGTTCTAATCTCGTGAAACACAGTGCGGTTTTTTGCAAATATTATTATTTTTGTTTTCGATAATAATATTTTTTAAATATTGCTGCTTTTTTATGTTGTTATTGCAATAAAGGTTTTAGAATAAAAAATGCGTGATATATGATATCAAAATTAAAAAAAATATGTTTATTCGTTATATTTATTTTACATAAGTTAATAAACTGCTACAATTATTTATCATTACTTCAGCTGAATAAGATGTGAAATAGATGTCAAGAAACTTAGAAGCAGTTTGTATTATTTAGACATATTTAAATTATGAAATATTTTAAATTTTTAATGGATTTTTTCACCATAAATATTAAGCTTTGATCATGGTCGAAGTAATTAAGTAATAAATAAGAATATTAGACTACTTAAAATGTAAAAAACTACTTACAGAATAGGTAATTTTAAGGTTAAATATGGGCAGTTTGTTTATATTTTATTTGTATTAATTATTTTACATTTTATTTGACTTTAGTAAATATTGGTTGTTATTGAGGTTAAAGCTTAAGTATTCATTTTCTTTACGAAAAGAAGATTGAAACTAAACCTCAAATTTTAATCCTAAAATAATACTATTAATAATACTAATACTTTTAATTTCGGTATATCTGCAAGAAATACGACAAACACCCTATTGAAACGTGCTTAAAAAATTCGTTACCATAAATTCATGCAATAACGAATCTGTTGTTTATTAAGTTGGTACGGTCAATATTTTAAGGTCAAAAACGGTTTTCTAGCTGGTCTTCAGTGATGCAAGCCTTCAGATCGCACGGCGAACGGTTCATAATGACGTGTTTTTAATAATTCAGCAAAATGTCTCGTTGGTATGAAACCATTTGTTTCATTCACCATTTGACGTCGCTGCTACTCGATAATAAGCCCCTTCCTCATATCTCTTAACCCGCACAGTATTTCTCTAGAACAAAGAAAAACATTGTTTTTATTACACATAATACCTTATTATTTATTATTCACTAATCGAATTAAACCTCACAATGAATTTAAAACTTTAAAGGCATCTTCTGTCTCAACAATACCTCTGTTCTATCAACAATACCCTGGATTAAGATTTATGTTTAGTAAAATATGAAATATATAAATGATAACACTCACACTTAGTCCGGTTTCATTAGATATTCACTTCACTTTTACGCAGCGCAATAATATTCTCTAATCTGATCTGATCTCTTCAATATATTTTATGCCTGCTTTTTGATAATAATAACCACAACACTGCGCTAAATACTCGTCACCAATATTATCCACGAACCAAAAAAGTTCTATTAATTAAATACTCGTAACAAACTGCATCTACCCCACAGAAATCGAAAAAATTTACTTAGTTTTTTGTGGTCTACCTGCTAAACTTTAATATTTATGTGAACAAGACGAATGAAACTAAAAACGAATGATGATTATTGAACTAGTCATTGGTTGCAGACAAAGTGAGTGTGTGTGTGTAATGTGCGTGTCTACAGTATTGTAACAACTTATAGAAGAAGGTCGTAAGTCAAACCGAAGCGTCAGTCTATTGCTTTGTGAGATTGCTCATGGACTTTTGGTCGGTACTGTACCTACTAGGTAGCTACTAGGTACCTACTAGGTAGCTACTAGGTACCTACTAGGTAGCTACTAGGTACCTACTCGGTAGCTACTAGGTACCTACTAGGTAGCTACTAGGTACCTACTAGGTAGCTACTAGGTACCTACTAGGTAGCTACTAGGTACCTACTAGGTAGCTACTAGGTACCTACTAGGTAGCTACTAGGTAACTACTAGGTAGCTCCTAGGTAACTACTAGGTAGCTCCTAGGTACCTACTAGGTAGCTACTAGGTAAGTACCTACTAGGTAGCTACTAGGTACCTACTAGGTAGCTACTAGGTACCTACTAGGTAGCTACTAGGTAACTACTAGGTAGCTCCTAGGTAGCTACTAGGTAGCTACTAAGTAACTACTAGGTAGCTACTAAGTAACTACTAGGTAGCTACTAGGTACCTACTAGGTACCTACTAGGTAGCTACTAGGTACCTACTAGGTACCTACTAGGTAGCTACTAGGTACCTACTAGGTAGCTACTAGGTACCTACTAGGTAGCTACTAGGTAGCTACTAGGTAGCTACTAGGTACCTACTAGGTAGCTACTAGGTACCTACTAGGTAGCTACTAGGTACCTACTAGGTAGCTACTAGGTAACTACTAGGTAGCTCCTAGGTAACTACTAGGTAGCTCCTAGGTAGCTACTAGGTAGCTACTAAGTAACTACTTGGTAGCTACTAGGTAGCTACTAGGTACCTACTAGGTAGCTACTAGGTAACTACTAGGTAGCTCCTAGGTAACTACTAGGTATCTCCTAGGTACCTACTAGGTAGCTACTAGGTAGGTACCTACTAGGTAGCTACTAGGTACCTACTCGGTAGCTACTAGGTAGCTACTAGGTACCTACTAGGTAGCTACTAGGTACCTACTAGGTAGCTTCTAGGTAACTACTAGGTAGCTCCTAGGTAGCTACTAGGTAGCTACTAAGTAACTACTAGGTAACTACTAGGTAGCTACTAGGTAGCTACTCGGTAACTACTAGGTAGCTACTCGGTAACTACTAGGTAGCTACTAGGTACCTACAAAGTAGCTACTAGGTAGCTACTAGGTACCTACTAGGTAGCTACTAGGTAGCTACTAGGTACCTACTAGATAGCTACTAGGTAGCTACTAAGTAACTACTAGGTACCTACTAGGTAGCTACTAGGTAGCTCCTAGGTAACTACTAGGTAGCTCCTAGGTAATTACTAGGTAGCTACTCGGTAACTACTAGGTAGCTCCTAGGTAACTATTAGGTAGCTCCTAGGTAATTACTAGGTAGCTACTCGGTAACTACTACGTAGCTACTCGGTAACTACTAGGTAGCTACTAGGTAGCTATTCGGTAACTACTAGGTAGCTTCTCGGTAACTACTAGGTAGCTACTCGGTAATTACTAGGTAGCTACTTGGTAACTACTAGGTTAATGAAATGAAATGAAATTGTTTATTCTGTAAATAGGATATCGAAATCACTTTTACACGTCATATAAAAAAATAAAAATAAGCTAGATGAGTTCGGCATTTCCTATCTGACTACTCTGAGAAGAAAGGCCGAAACAAACTCAGAGGTCGCAGTCTCTTTTAAAGTCCCATATGAGGACCATGTAGATAAGTGTCTGAAAAGGTATTTTGAGGAAAGAACCACACAAATTTGAGTGGATCTGTCCAGTCAGTGCAAGCATTTGTCAGTAATCGTGGAGCTCAACTCAGAACTTAAGGAGCTCAACTCGACGAACAATACCAAAGAAAGCACATTTGTGTAGGCCGCATAAACTACTCAAACTGCCAGACCATCACTAAAACTAACAGAGAAATAAAAACAATATCCACATAGTACTCACGTGGTCCTCACATTCACAATAGTTAAAATTATATAATGCTTTACAAAGTAATCATGTCATTTTGAATAGGTAATACGATGCCCCTTGGAAAGCCCCGTTGTCAGACTTTCGGGCTTCTGACGACCCGTAACGACTGTCAAAGATCCTCGAATGAAAGCCGGGACCAACGGCTTAGCGGCTTTTGGTCCCGCCAAAGGCTTAACGTGCTTTCTGAGGAGTCTCGGTATGTAGAAATGGTCACCCATAGTCGTCGACCCGTGCGGTTTGTACTTAGTCACGAGCTCCTATATAAATTGAAAAAGAATTCAATCATAGTAAATAGAGTTCAAAATAGCATGCAAGACATGTCATGATTCCTGTGGCGTGTTTTCGAGCATTCGTGAATAGCAAAAGCATGTAATAATTAACCTATTACGTTTCCACTGCTGGGACTCCGACCTCCCCTCGGTGAAAACGAGGGTAATCCATCACACGGGCCCAGTGCGGGTTGGGGATGTCCCATGATTACGAATGTTTGGTTCTAGGACACACCGGTTTCCTCACGATGTTTTCCTTCACCGTTTTGAGAGCAGTAATCTATACATACAAATAAATGAATAAATAAAACATACATACATAAACTCACGCCTTCTTCCCATGGGGGTAGGCAGAAACTACAGAACGCCACCTGCTACGATCCTTACATACTCCTTTTGCCTCGTTTACGTTCATACATCTGGTCATAAACGCACGCCGGTTGCGAGTACTACGCACCTGGCCTGTCTGAAGAACATCACCAATAAGGTCAGTATATGTCCTCTTAGGGCGTCCCCGCCCAGCCTTTCCCTTCACATCAGCCTCGTAAATACATTTTGTTATTCGCTTTCATTCATTCTCTCAACATGCCCAAACCATCTCAGCATACCCTTTTCAATTTTTGTCACTACATCTTCTTTTAAATCACACCGCTGTCTTATCACATCATTCCTCAGCCTATCATTCATAGTCAGACCACACATGCTTCGCAAGGAACGCATTTCCACAGCATTTATTCTAGTTTCATATTGTTTTTGCCACACCCAACATTCACTTCCATACATAAGCGTGGGCACCAGCATACCATTGTGAACAGCCAGTCGAGCCTTTTTAGACATCGACTGGCTGGTCACAATCGCATGTATAGCACCATTCACTTTGTTTCCTGCGTTTACTCTCCTTTCCACATCTCCATCAATCTTCCCATCCCTTGTGAACAGACTCCCCAAATATATAAACTCACTTACTTGCTCCACACTCTTATCATTTATTTTAAAATTGAAGTGTCTGTTTATAATGTCAACATAACAGCTTTTTACTAAATGAAACAATATTTTTTTTATCTGTCTATCTGTTTGTTCCGACTTATCGCCGAAACAGCTGGACCGATTTTGACAGGACTTTCACTTGTAGATAGCTGACGCTGTAAGAAGTAACTTAAGCTTCTTTTATTTTAGAAAGAGAATTAGTGTCCACGCGGGCAAAGCCGCGGGTAACAACTAGTAATTAAATAAAGGAGATTGTCCAGATACAGTACTCTTGAAAAATGTCTCGTGTCTCAAAAAGTTGAACAGCATGAAAAATCTAAAATAAAAATACATTTTTTAAATAAGACTTCATTATTATTTATAATGGGATAGTTTTTTTAACAATAATTAGTACTTTTAAGTTTTCGACTTTGAAGTACGGCATCTTTTATTATCGCCTGTCAGTACTAGGGATGTCCATTTCTTCTATTGCATGTAATGTGCCTAGCTACCTACATAAAATATAATGAAATCGATTCTGTATTAATTGTTCAATTTATTATTGCGTATCAAGTTAAATAACTGTTTATTTAGTAAAAAAAAGTGTATTCAATGTTTTTAAAATATCGATAGATGGCTCACAAGGTAAAATAAATAAATCAATAAATAACCCCACAAAACTAGATATTAGGTCCACTTATCTATTTTATTTGAAATTGTTCTAAAATGTGACGAAACAATAGTGTGTTGTGAGGTATATTTGGTTGGTATGGTTAGTAGCTTTATTTTTATTTATTTTTGATATTGAAATCGGAATAGTTTTAAACATCTATTATTACTATTACGTTGATTAAAATCAACAAAGATTTTAATCTATAATAACCTCTAAAACGCGTTATGATTTTTATTTATTTTATGTTGGCAACCGATATTTTTGCTTTTCTTCCTATAATAAATCGATAAAAAATTTAATGTATTAGAATGTTACAACAGCACGGGTACAACTTTATTTGTCATTTATTAGCCCGTCTGTCACATTTTTGCAATATATTTATTTATTTATTTAGCCATTTATGTACACACAAATAATACATAGACAAGACAAAAGGAACAGAAAAATACATACAAAGGTGATGCTTATATCAATATTGTCAACCAGTATGTTTTTTCTGCTGACGTTGCGCGTCGAGTTTCAGTCTTTTAAATCCTCCGTTACTGCTGCAAACCTATTGAAAATAAACATACGTCCAACGCCGCTGCACCGTGCGTGTTGTATATTACTAGAGACAGAACTTTTTGTATTGTGATATATTTAATATGGCAAGTGCGACTCTGGAGCGATGTTTGAATTGCTCTTTGAAATTAACGCCCCATATATAATCATTATTTCATTTATTGTACCTAGTGTAGCTGTTTTCCATCCCTTCTTTCTTACGTAGACCATTTCATGATACAATCTATGATTTGAGTAGGATCTAGATATAACACTGAGCGATTGACTTTCAATTTAAGATTGCTTCCATGCTTAGCATTTTAATGAGAGATTATGAAGTACAAAGATGCTCAAAATCGAAATCAAAGATTTGGTGAGGTGGTCACCAGTAGCTAGCCACATGACATAGCTAAATCGCTATAGATTTTACACAAATATACTTCGAAGACATAAAATGTAAACCCTTTCAAATTGGTTTTTTAATTCATTTTGTGGTCGAACATAACCTCCAAATAGTAATTACATTTTTGTAAATATCTCGGAAATGCCATTGTGGTTTTTGTTAAAGTTTTTGAGGATTTATTTAAACATGTCATCGAGAATTTTAAAAATGATTTGATGAAGACACAACAATGTTGAATTCAGTACATTTGTCCATAGTGCCGTGGGCAATCTCCTTTAACAAAGTAAAGTGTTCGCCAGACTAGGCCCAAACCCACGACCCTCCTATGTACTCGCGCATATTTTTACTCAAAACATGACATCAAAAAACATGCTCGGTCTGCGCTGACCCTAACAGGAGTAGGAGCAAAACTTGTGAGTTATGGCAAAAGTTTGGCCCAATATCTTTGGCCAAGAAATAAAAGTCCAACGACAGTTCTGAACAGTTTTATTTTGTTAGTAAAAGTAAATCGCTTGAAGAATATTATGTGCGACTGTTTTGTGTGTGGTAGATATTGTAATGTTCAAAGTCATTTGTGTGTGGTAAATATTGTAATGTTCAAAGTCAAAGTCAAAATTAAATCATTTATTTCAAATGGGCGTATTTGAAATAAATGATTTAATTTTGACTTTGACTTTGTATGGCACTTTTGGACGTCAAAATGTACAAAATAATAAAATTGATTCTAGTCGCCCCTTCCAAAATGTAGTTTTCGTATGGAGAAGAATGGGCAAGAAACTCCACCGTTACTCTTTTAAAATGTTTTACAATTGTTTGTATAATAAATAATATGTACCTACGTTTAGTTAGTTAAATAATTATTTATGTAGAAAAGAAAGAAAGAAAACTTGTTTATTCTGCACAAACAAAACGCACATTTTAAAAACTAGACATAAAATACACACAATACAAAAGTAGCCAAAAGCCTCGTATTTAATCCAGAAAAAGTTTGACATTGTTGTTCATGGCTTAAATATCACTGGTTCATTGGTTGATGTCAAGGCAGAGACAATATTGCGTAATTACTAATTACCTACTGATGCAACCTTGGCAAATGACAACAAAACAAAAACATAACAAACACAAGATGCCTATTGCAGAGTTAACTACTTTTGTAACAAATAACCAGAAAAATTTGGCTGTGCGTCGTATCTGTGCAAGAACAGGTCCTTGCTCAGCGAAAAGCTGTGAAATTCGGACGAACCTAATGTCGACAGCGCTGGTTTTCAGCAATTACCTAAGGAATGACGCAATGACGTCTCCCTGTGTGACCTATTTTATCGGGTAAGTATTATTTTCCACTGATATAAATGTGTGATTGAGCCGAACATAATATGTACTTAAAAGTATGTGAAGACGATGCACCTAGAATAAAATTACTATACCACAATAGGTGATGTAAGTAATGTTACCCCGCGTCCTATTTCAAAGCGATCGTCGCACGAATACACGATCGTTCGAACTTTTTGTTCGGTGAACATGAACGCGTGGTCGCGTCGACAGAGGGCGCTCTCTGGTTTTCCGAACAAAAAGTGTCATAATTATCGCTTATAAATAGGCTATCGCTTTTAAATAGGACGCAGCCTCATATTACCCATTGTTATACAGTATAACTATGTCCTTCATATCCCTCGGCAAACCTCGAGTTTCGTCAGTCGTCGGATTTCTATCAGTTGCCCTTTGTACCTTGTGTAGAACAGATGCTCTCAATCGACTTGGAAGTATATAGAGTTGTTAATACTCTAACTTAATATAATTTATTTTAAAAATGGTAGGAAAGTTGCTAAAGTCACTGGCACGATAGATAGGAAAATAGTTTTACAGCTCCATATAGTTCACACGAAAATCAAAACAACAATAAAGTACTTAGTTCTGAATTCAAATTATTATACAAGATAAATCTAATAGTTGATGGACATGGAAGTTAGCATTCGTTTGTATTCGGAAATGCGATGAATCCCGAGGGACATTAAGAAAATAGAAATAAAGTATGTTTGAGTCAACATTGTGAACTCTGAGCTAACAATTTGAGTTAGTGGCACCGTGGTAATTTACGAACTAATCCAAGGCGCTGTTATAGTGACAATTCGTTTTGCCATCAAAAAGTGCGGATTGTAGGTAAGTCTCGAAGACGGCCCCTTAATCTAATATTCTTAACGAAGTTCCCCTATATATATTCGAAAGCTGATCCGAGCTGATTTCAAATCTCATATCCGATACATTATCGCCCCCATAAAGATTCGTAAAGGAGAAATAATGATAGCTGAGTCGAGCTTAAATATTATTCCAGAGTAATATTTAGCTATACCAATTGAATACAAATTAAGGTCAGGATAAAATAATACGTTGAAAGCACAGATGGTTGGAATGTGTTACATTCAATTTCTTAGTTCAGCATTATGCTGTACTTAGTTTTTGTTGAAGTAAAAAAATTCTTAGATGTAGTTTGAGTTTTAGGATTGTACCCGGCAAATGACCAAAGTGACTCCTATTTTCATGAATTAGATGTTTTGTGTAAGAAACTAAAACCTCGAAAGGATCTATGTGCTATTTTGTGAAGTTCACTTGGCACCTCACTCAAGTGAGCGCACACAATTCGAAAGCGAACTCATTTGTTTTTAAAGTAAATCATCGCGGATTCACAACGAGACATCGTTCGAATTTCGAAGTGATGTTTAGAGAATAGTGAGGTAATTGTTTATTGTTTTTAAAGATTTCGACTTGCTGTTTATGTGGGTCACTTTTCCTTAAGTAAATACATTGATTATTAATATCATAACCAAAGGTGTTTTACAAAGCAGATGAGGTGAGTGGAGAGCACGCCCTAGAAACCAGGGATATAACAGATATCCGTATCAACATCCGCAACTGCGGAGCATCCGCATAAATTTTGAAATCCGCAAAACATCCGCTTCGTTCAAAGTTTTGATTTTATTATGTCCGCATCCTCATCCACATCCTCATAATTTCTATAGGGATGTGACCTTACTTACCTACGTTGTTCACTCAAATAGTGAATTTTTTTAAACTCGCTCTGAGCTAAATGTGCGGGCCGGAGTGTGAGTGACGCGTTCCTATTGCCTGAATTCGCAGTGTTCCCTGTCCTATGAGACGATCGGCCGCCCGTGACAGTGGTGACATGATTGTGGGTTTTAAGTCTAGTTTTCATATTTTAACTATACAGTTTTTAAAACAGCTAACTATTTACATTAGGTACTAAATTAAAAGACTAACTAACTGTCTGTATAAATAAAAATAATAAAAACAAAACGACACTTAGGCGTCGAAAGTATTCGTCCACATCACTGTCATCCGGAAACGTGCCCAGAAGACTGGCAGCATTGCCACGTTGAATGGCAATGCTAATTATTTGGCCAAAGAACGAGCCAGCCCTCTGGTCACGTGAAGTGTCAACCAGTCGACGAGAAATTTCCTTAAAAAGGAGACGCGCATTCGAGCCCCATGTTCCGAGCGTTTCGACCCCAAACGACTCAAAACTGTAGTTATCCATAAGGTTACAGTATTTGCGCCGCTTGAGGGTCTTAGCAGCCGCAGCAGCGGCGCCAGCATAGCCCACCGTGCTAGGAACATGGTACGGCGCAAGGGTGTCGACACAGGTTGCATTCCACACCAGAGGCCTACCCACCTTTCAAGGCAACAACGTCATCCCGTCTGGTCTCTTTCCATCGTCACGTACCGAGCCGTTTGGTTCTAATACCGCTGGTACAAGGGTACCGGCGGTGACAAGGGCTCGACGAATAATATCGTTGATGCTGGCGTGCCGTGCTATGCGACCTGCGCTCCTGCAGCAGGACAGGCCATGGTGCCCGAGACTGTCGACAGCTTCACCGCAATGACACCCATGCGAAGCAACACAAGGTGCACCCAAGCGGAGACACGTAGCGAGCCGAAACGATGAGTCATCCATCATAGTGCCTTTTCATATGACATCTGCATCTGCACCTTCATCCGCATCCTCAAGGAATTTTCTGATATCCGTGTCCTCATTCGCATCCTCAAACCCGATTATCTCGATATCCTCATCCGCATCCTCATCCGTTATACGAAATCCGTTGCAACCCTGCTAGAAACACATAAATAGTGACCTTATTGGAGATGTTTTTCAGAAAGATCAGGTGCGTAGTA
Organism: Agrochola litura; assembly: GCA_949152395.1. Lineage (NCBI taxonomy): Eukaryota > Metazoa > Arthropoda > Insecta > Lepidoptera > Noctuidae > Agrochola > Agrochola litura. The sequence goes on along the minus strand of OX424517.1, from coordinate 9,419,271 downwards.
CTCGCAACCAGCGTGCGTGTATGACCAGATATATGAACGTAAACAAGGCAAAAGGAGTATGTAAGGATCGTAGCAGGTGGCGTTCTGTAGTTTCTGCCTACCCCCATTGGAAAAAGCCGTGAGTTTATGTATGTGTATGTTATTATCGTAATATCTTCTTATTTTTTAACCGACTTCCAAAAGGACGAGGTTCTCAATTCGACTGTATGTTTTTTTTTTTTTTGTATGTTTGTTACGCGGTTACTCCGCTTATTGATTTTGATGATTCTTTTTTGTTTGGTAGATCATACTTCAGAGGTAGTCCCATATAAATTTTATTATCTTTGCTTGGGTGGTTTTTGAGTTAGCTTCAATAATACGTATTTTTTCCCACTTAGTATGTGGATGATATGATAACTTCTTGTCACTGTTATTTACATAGCAGGTAGTGGTATTCGAATTTGTGTGGGGTAGGTACCACAACTAAAAAGTGAAAAATAAAAACTTTTTACAAAAAAAAAACAACCGAATTAAAAAAAAAACTCTACAAAGTGAAAAATAACTTTAATTTCGGAAGTCGGTGACAAAGAATGAAAATTCAAAACCAAAGACACCGATTTCCAAAATTAAAGTTATTTTTCACTTTGTAGAGTTTTTCTTTTGAAGTCGGTTGTTTTTTTTTTTTAAAGTTTTTTTTTAAATTCACATAAACATGGGGCACTTATGAAACGTTAGAAGCTAGGTGCACGGTTCCAATCGGTCGTTTCCTATGGAGACGAGCCGGCAAGAAACTCCACGGTTACTATTTTAAAAATATTTGACTTTTACAATATTTCCGAATAATAGTGTTAATAGGTATGGGAGGACAGTGTAGGCCTTTCAAAAAGTACCAGGTACTTAACAAAATAGAAAATGGTCAACAAGTCTACAGGCCACTAAGCCTACAGCGTTTTCACATTCACAAAATAGAAAAGAATCTATATAAAAGATAAATAAATTAATGAAAATCTATAACATGATTGGTAGAAAGGCTTTCTAGGTCAAGTCGTGGTTGTGTCTTTACATCAAAGTCTAACCTAATAAGTACCTTTTAGGAGTAAAACATTTCTGACACACACACGCACATGTCATACTAATAATACCCTTGTCCCTTTGATGTGCCTACAGAAGTAATAAAACAAAGTGACGAAGATTTTTTTTGTTTTTGGGTGGGAAATTATCAAATAACTTCTCCCGCTCTGGGTGGAGCGGGAGGGCGTGTCAGACTCTTACTGACTAAAACCCACCCGTGTTCCTTCAGTTGCCATGTTGCTGGGGGCCACGATTTCCCTTTCGGCCTTATTCGCAACCCCGGCAGCGATCAGCCCTAGCGGACCCCGTCAATTTTGCTGACGTCTCTTTGAGGCGCGCGTGGAACACAACGCGCCGTCGACCCGGGCCTGGTCCTTATTGGACGGCGAGCTACCCATTGCTCACCAAGCGATGTAGACTTGGACTATAAATAAAGTGGCCTAGTTTTTTGTTTGGGTGTTATGACAAATAATAATAATAAATATATGATAATATGATTTGAATTTTGAATTTGAAATATTATAAATAATTTCAGGAAAAATAAAATGAACAAAATATTTGAAAAATCCAAAAGTGCACGCCTCACAACGCTCATTCCCAAAAACAGAAAAATATTTAAACGACTTTTCATGAACTATGTTTTGACGTACGACAATTTAAGTTTGTTTTGTTGGTTGCTAGGCAATGAAAGATGGTTGAAGTTGGAAATATTTAAAGATATTTATAATAATTAGTTTATATTGTTTGTATTTTGATTACCTATAGCAAATATTTGTTCAATTTTAATATAATAATAATTACAATTACTATGACATTAATTTGCTTGACATTACTGTTATAATTTTTTAGTTCAGATATAATATAATGTGAAATGAAATTGACTTTCTATGTATATTTTTAATGACAATTTAATTTAATAAGAAAACTGATTAAGAATAATTTTATTGTCATACTGTTCCTATTGTATTTGCACACCTTTTTTTTTTTTTTTTTTTTTTTTTTTTTTTGGGTGGGAAATTATCAAATAACTTCTCCCGCTCTGGGTGGAGCGGGAGAGCGTGTCAGACTCTTACTGACTAAAACCCACCCGTGTTCCTTCGGTTGCCCTGTTGCCGGGGGCCACGATTTCCCTATCGGTTTTCTTCGAACCCCCGGCAGGCATTGGCCCTAACAGACCCCGTCAATTCTGCTGACATCTCTTTGAGGCGCGCGTGGAACACAACGCGCCGTCGACCCGGGCTTGGTCCTTATCAGACGGCGAGCTACCCATTGCTCACCGTCCGCAAGCCCGCGCCTACGGTGGCCGGAAATCGGCTCGCGATTCCCGCCCCGGGCGTCTCCTCCTGCGGCGGTTAGGGGCGTGAGGGCGCGAAATTTGCCTCTCCCTCACGCGTTCCGCCTCCTCCTTCGCGAGCATTACCGCTTCGCAGAAGGAGGTGACGGCCTGCCATTTCCTCTCGCTCCGTACCATGGCCTGAACCAGGGCCGGACGCGAGAGATCACCGCCGCCGATCGCCTCCACGAGGACACGGCGTTGCTCCGCCCAAGCCGGGCAGACCTCCACCGTATGCTCCACCGTGTCCTCAGGCCGATCCACACAATGGTGACACCCGGGTGTTTCCTCCCGCCTTATCCTAAACAGGAACCTCCCGAAGCAGCCGTGTCCGGTGAGGACCTGCGTCAGGCGAAAGGTGAGGACGCCGTGGCGTCTCTCAAGCCACTCCTCAAAGAGGGGTCTTATCGCCGCAATTGTGGCGTGCCCAGCACGGGGTTGCGACAATCGCACTCTCCATGACGCCATGAGATCCCGCCGGAGCTCTGTCCGCTGTGCCGCGATTTCTTGCGGCATCGGAGTTAAGCCCCGGCGTTTCGCCTCCTCGCGCCACTCCCAGATGTGCGCGAGGACCTTTGCCTCCAGATCCCATGGCGGTAATCCGGCAAGGAGGCTCGCCGCCTCGCAGGAGACCGTGCGGTATCCTCGGGCCAGCCGGATGGCCATGACCCTCTGGGACGCGTTCAACCGGCGGGCTGGCCGCAGCCTCAATGAACGCGCCCACACCGGTGCCCCATAAAGGGCCATGGACCGCACGATCCCCGCATAGAGCCTCCGGCAGGAGGCGTTTGGACCTCCCAGATTGGGCAGGAGCCGCTTCAAGGCAGCCCCGGCCCGGTCCAGTCTGGGAGCCAAACGTCGGAAATGTTCGACGAAATTCCACCGGCTGTCGAGGACGAGTCCCAGATACTTCATCGTCGACTCGACACCGATGTGAACCCCTCCCGCCATTACCTGGGAACCCGACGGTGGCGCATTCCGAGGACCATGAAAACCCATGGCCTCGGACTTGTGCAGGGCCACCTCGAGTCCCAGCTGCCGGATCCTGTCAACGATTGTCGCAACCCCGCGTGTCGCTAAATCGGCCGCCGCCTGGTACGACCTCCCCTGCGCCAGGACTAGCGTGTCGTCAGCGTAACAAACGACGCTGACGCCGCTAGGGAGGTCGGCGCGCAGCACCCAGTCGTATCCGATGTCCCACAAATGCGGCCCCAGGACCGAACCCTGTGGGACACCGCACGACATCTCTTGCCGGTTCCACTCTCCTTGGTGACCGGGGTAGATGACGGCCCTGTCCGTCAGATAGGCCTCGACCACACGACAGAGGTAGGTCGGCATCCGGTGATACCGGAGTGCCTCCCTGATGCAACTCCAGGGCAGGGTGTTGAAGGCATTGGCGATGTCTAGAGACACCGCCAAGACGACCCCACCCCGGGCCACAGCATCCCCCGTCGTGAGGGCCCGCACGCGCATGATGGCGTCCACCGTAGAGCGCCCCCTGCGGAAGCCGAACTGGCTCTCCGCCAGATCCGGCCCCACTCGCGCCAACTGCCCGACGAGGCGGTCCGCAATGACTCTTTCAAAGAGCTTGCCCACCTCATCGAGCAGCACAATGGGCCGGTAAGCGGACGGAGAGTCCGCTGGGCGCCCCGGCTTCTTGATGAGGACCAGTTTTCCCGTCTTCCAACAAAGTGGGAACTAGCCCCTCTCCATGCATGCGCTTAGGAGCCCCCTTAGTCGAGGCCCGAGAGCCCCCATGGCCAGGACCCAGGCTTTTCCGGGTATGCCGTCGGGTCCTGGGGCGGTATTCTTCGCACTCATCTTGCGTACCGCCACTCTCATTTCTACCTCAGTCACCTCTGGAGCATCGTCGTCGTCAGTGTGGTCCGCATCGGGCACCGCAGAAGGCGGAGCCATGGGCGGAGGGGTATGATCCCCTCTGGAAGGGAACAGAGCGCTCACCACGTCCCCCACAAGCTGGGGCCGGAGACTCTGCGTCAGCGGGGGGGCCCATGGGCGGAGTTTCTCCCGCACCATTTTGTATGGGCGCCCCCACGGGTCCCTGTTGAGAGTCTCCAGCATCTCCTCTCGGGCCAGTGCCCTGGCCTGCAGGATCTCCGCTTGGAGGGCGGTCTTCGCCGCTCTGTACCCCTCGTACAACTCCGCCTGGATGGCTTCCGTATCCGGAGGGCGGATACGGAGCCTGCGGTGCCTGGCGTACCGGCGTCGCGCAGCTACGCACGCCCTGCGCAGAGCCTCCAGCTCTTGCGACCACCAGTACACCTGGCGCGAAGCACGTCTAGGATGGACCCGGGGCATTGCCATGTCACACACATTGGACATGGCCTCCCGGAACCACTCCGCCTCGTCATTGATGTCGGCAGGCCTGTCCGGTGATGACACCCAGGCCTGCACGATCGAGGCTTCCAGGAGAAGCTCCCGGTCCAGCTGCTTCAGCGCCCACCGCGGACCACTCGGGGCCTGTCGGACCGGCGCGCTCGAGGTCTGGGTGGAGACGTCAAACCGGATGTACCGGTGATCGGAGTAGGTCTCCACCCCCTCCATGACGCGCCAGTCAATGACACGAGGCGACAGAGCGGGGCTGGCGAACGAAATGTCCACCACCGATTCACCCCGCATCCGCACGCACGTGGGGACAGAACCCCGGTTTAGGACGACCAGGCCTGTCTCCAGAGCCCAGTCCTCCACCATCCTACCCCGTGTGTCCGTATACCGGGAACCCCAAGCCAGATTCTTGGCATTGAAGTCCCCGAGTACGAGCACGGGGAGGGAACCAAACCCGACGACGACGATTCTTAACTCCGCAAGGGAGTTGTGGAACTCGGCAAGAGTTCGGCTCGGGGAGAAGTAAACACCCACCACGACAATCTCCCCGAACCGTGCTGCAACGCAACCCCGTCCTCTCTTGACCGACTCGAGGGACGGAGTACCAGCGGCGGCCGACGAAATGAGGGTCACTGAGCCGCTCAGGTCCTCCACCCAGTCATCCCTGGGCGGGACAAAGTACGGCTCAGCGACCACGGCGATGTTAATCGACCACTGCGCCATGCTCTGGAGCAACAGATCCTGAGCGGCGGCGCAGTGGTTGATGTTCGCCTGGAGGAGGCGTAATGGGGCCGTTACTGGCATTCCATGTCAGCCCCCTCCTCCCCCCGAGCCCCCTGTGAGGGCCCTGCTGTGGCGGCAACGGCGGCGGCGACGACGACGGTGGATAAGGCAGCGGCCCCGGTGGAAGTGGCGGCGGCTGCGGTGGTGACGGCGGTGGTGGCGGAGCGCTTGCCCCTGCCTCTGGCCTCGGCGGGTGGAGCGCAGGCCCTGCTCCCTGCCCGGTGATCGGCCGGCTTGCCAGCCGCCGCACATACGACACAGTGCGGCGTGGCTTTACACGAGCCGGCCTTGTGACCGGGCTGACCACAGCGGAAGCAGAGGTCGCTGCGGTCCACCTCCGAGGTGCATTTGACCCCCACGTGGTGGCCCACCTGGCAGCGGAAGCACCTCAGAGGTCTGGGCTCCAGCAGTTTAACCTGCGCCGAAACCCAGCCCACCAAAAGCCTTTGGCCCTCCCCGGCTATCTTTTTGGCCGCCGTCACGGGGCAGCTCACCCTGATGGCTTGCATTCCCGTGTGGTCAGGCTGGATGGTGCCTGCCTTAATCTGCTCGACAGAGCACCCTCCAGCCTTGGCGACGGCGGCCACCACCTTTGCCTCCGTCACGGAGTCGTCCAGGCCCTGGATGCGCAAGTCAGCGCACTTGGTGGGCCTGGAGACTCGGGCCTCGTCCGCATTTAGGGCCGCCTTCAACTTTTCGGCCAGAGCGTCAGCGGCCGGGCCACTGGCCGCACCAGGGACCTCCAGCATCCGGGCCCCGGTTGCCGTGATCTTAATTTTTATGCCCCTGGCGGCGCCGATCTCCTCCAGGTTCATAACCTTATCCACCGTCGCGAACACGTGCTGGTAGGACACGCCCCTTTTCTCCGCTTCCGGCTGCAGTGTGACCACCACAGCTGCGGACTTCGGGGCGCGGAGCCTAGCCGCGACGGTTCGCTCCTTGCGCCGCTGCCGCCTCGCCTTCCTTTTGGCCGCCCTTGCCGTCTTACCGGCCTTCTTCTTCTCCCCGGCTACTTGCCATCCGGCATCGGCCGGAGGAGAAGATTTAGGAGGCGGAGGCGGCCGTTTCGCCGCCGTCGGGGCCGGAGCCCTCGCCGTCAGGGCCGGAGCCCTCGCCGTCAGGGCCGGGGTCTTCGCCGCCTTCGCAGCCACCACGCCTTTGGCCTGCCCCTGTCTGCCTTGGCCTGACTTGGCCGCGGTAGATGCAGCGGCGGCATATGACGCCGCCCTCCGCTGGTCCAAGGCCGGCTGGCTCGCCGCTAGCGGGGGGCGCAGGACGATGGCCTCTAGGGCGGAGAACCTGCTCCGCAGGGCAGCCATCTCCTGCCGCACCAGGGCCAGAACCCGGTCCTCAGCAGGCACGGGCACGGGGCCCCGCCCATGCCGCTCCCCTCCCTGTGGCACCTCCCGGGGGCCGGCTGCTCTTAGCCCCGCCAGGTCTGCTCGGAGCTTCTCGTTCTCCTTTCGGAGAAGCTCCATGGCGGCAGTCAACTTTGCGACCTCCGCCCGCATCTCGGACATACCGTCCGACGGAGGCCCAAAGTGCAACTCCTTCGCTGCCGCCAAGATAGAGGCCGTGGCCGCGGGTATGGCCTTGTCTTTCGAGGATTGGAGCCTCTTCAAGGTCACAGCCCTGATCGCGGCTGCCACGACCTCCGCAAACCTGGCTTCCTGCCCCGGATTGGCGCCGCCAGCGGCGTCCGGCTCACCACCAGAAGCCTCTGAGAGGACCGGCTCGCTGCTGGTCCCTCCAGTTTGGTGCCCCTCCGTGGCGAGTCTCTCGGCTCGCTGGGAACGTTCGTCTGGGCCGGCCTGGCTCGACTCACCACCCTCCTTAGTGGTGAGCCCTCTACCCACACCTTTACTTTTAGGCCGGGCCCTACCCCGCCGACTGGTGTGGATTTTCCGCCTGTCGTCAGCGGTGGACCACTCACCATCATCCGATTTCGGGCGCTTCCGGAATAATTTGCGGATTATTCCGTCAGCACCCACCACTTCTCGCTCCGAGCTCTGTGTTGAGCCCTCTGCTCCAGATGCAGCGTCGGACTCCGACCCCGCATCACTCCCCTCCTTTTGCGTCGTTTTATTTTTATTTTTATTTTTAACCATATTGAATCCCACGAGTACAAACTTTATATATCCCAAAAATGTGTGGTTCGCACTAGTGACTAATTAAGCTACCCATTAGTCAAGCTAACAACCTCCCTCACGGTGCGCCGCCGCTTGGAGGTTTGGGGTGATTTTTTATAGAGGTTTTCTACCTCGCGGCCCGGGCGATTAAGCCAAGACCCTCGACCCCCGTCAAATGCCAGAGACATGACCTTGACACTCTTCGGGGCTACGAGACCATCGGGGCCTGACGTGGTTATAATACAGTGAGCCTTAAGAACCATTCTGTAACATCCTCTGAGCCTGTGTTATGCAAATAAATGATTTGATTTATTAATTATAATTAAACTGCTTTGAATAAAAGAGCCATTTTCAATAGGGTAAAAAAATGACTCAATTTCAATTGATTTTTTCTCAAGCTACAATGTTTTCGGGTTTCAAACTTGATAGACGGGATTTTTTTTAAATTATTTTGATGTTATTTTCGTTTCTGCTGCATTAAATCATTTTTTTTTAAGTACAGAATTAATTTCCATCAAATTATCTAGACAATGGTATATAAATTAAGCAGGTTCTGTATATCTATATATTAGCAGGAGTGTAACAATAAAAATAGTTGCAGAAAGGAGGCAAAACAATTTTTTCGATCGCAGAGCACTCTCTAATGCTTCGCATTATGAGTCGTGCAAAACACGATATTAAACTTATTTATTAATAAACTTTTAGCTGAACACCGATCTCTGTACTGGAGTTCTCTCTTTTATTGTGGGTAAAGATAAAAAACTCATATACCAAGCCTTTTCTCAACTTTTAAGAAAAAAAATATTCAGACAGTTTTTGTCCACATTTTGTTAATACCTTTTACACGCTCTTAAAACTATGTTAATAATGACGAGATCAATTAATACATATAGGTAACATAATACAATAATCTAAAAAAAAAAATTGAAAATATTTTTATTATTTTGGTGTCGGCTTCCAGTCTAACTGGATGCAGCTGAATACCAGTATTTAACATGGGGCGACTGCCTATCTGACCTCCAACAGTTACTGGGTAACACGATACGTCTTGGTAACACTAGTTGTTAAACTTTTGGGCTTCTGACTACTCATAACGACTGTCAAAGATCTATGAATGACAACATTTTAAACACAGATATATCTCAATCAATCTACCTAGCCTTTTCCCAGCTATGTTGGGGTCGGCTTCCAATCTAACCGGATGCAGCTGAATATCAGTATTTTACATGGAGCGACTTCCTAAGACTAGATAATATGATACCCCTTGGTAAGACTGGTTGTCAGACTTTCGGGCTTCTGACGACCCGAAACGACTGTCAAAGATCCACGAATGACAGCCGGGACCAACGGCTGAACGTGCTTTTGGAGGCACGGAGGAGTCTCGGTATGTAGAAATGGTTACACATCCACGGACCAACCCCGACAAGCGTAGCTTGACCTGATGGTTCGACTCGTGTGGCTATTATTACTTAGCCAAGATCTCCTCCCACACACAGATAGATCTGTCATAAAATAAATGCATTTGTTGCTACGACGTAGCTCGCGTAGCGGGCGCACCGTAGCGCGAGCTACGTCGTAGCAATATTAAATTTCATTGTGCATGCATTTATCATAATATCTTAGTAGGCTTCTACTACATAGTTGTACTGGAAAACTTTCTATAAGTGAAATCACTTATAGAGAGTTTAAGAGCGTTTATTCTGAAAATGGGCAACGTCGCAAATAGATGTCAAATATTTCACTGTTTTGATTAATTTGGTAATATAACTGTTGGAAATATGATGTGACTGACTATAGTTTGACCAATTCCGCTGTACCGCGCCTTAGAAATACGTGGCGAGGCGGGGGGCAGTGTTGACCAATGAGCGGCGGGCGGGACGCCGTGCGCCGAGAGCTTTGACGAATTAGCGGCCTGCACTGCTCCCCCGTCTCGCCGCGCGCCTTCCTAAGGCGCGGTACAGCGGTATTGGTCAAACTATAGCGATTCATTCAACACTTAAGCCTTTAATTAACACTCCAGTGTTCGCAAGCTAATAGGGATAACGACAAAAAAAAATGACCTTCAGATAGATTATTAAAAATTATAGGACACATATTTTTTTTTCTTTTTTTATGTTAACAAAAGATTACGGCGATACATTGAGTTAAAGTGTACCACGACGTCACGAGTATGTAGATTTTATACTTACTTGTGACGTAGCGACCCCTACTCCCCAACTTTAATGTGTGTTATCTAAGTATTTTTTTTATTAATATGATAAAGCAAAAAATACGTGTCTAATATTTTTTTTTTATTATCTGAATGGCGGACGAAATAGAATTTCTTTTTTTTTACTTTTGATCATTATCTCTTCTCATTCAATCCTCAGGCTTACTCTTAACGTGAATCAGACCAAAATTGTTTAAATGTTTTATTTTATTTCCCTACGGAAGTTACATTGAAAATAAATATATTTAAAGTATAAAATCAAATAAAAAATGCTAAGAATCTGGACCGTAAATTTTCCGCCTGGAATTGGTGCTTTACCTAGGGTTGACACTTCCATTTTAGAAGTTAATGCAGCTATAAATTCTGAAGATTTATTTTTTCCAACTTTTGGAAAGTAAATGTCCGTATCTAGCGGGCCGTCTGGGCCCTATCAGAATACCAGTGCTGCGGTATGCATAACATTATGCTGAGATAGAACTCTTTTTGGCCACGCACATGTCTTCATGTTTCTCTTTTTTTTGTTTTCACTATTTTTTTAGTTTTAATGTTCTTTTTTTTTAAGTGAAAACTTCTTTAGGCGCGTTGGGCATTTTTGAGATGGGAAAAAACAATTGAACTCGCGACACTGTTACCGACACCTCACTTTTGTAAACGCGATTGTGATCTTTATTTACATGTAGTTACGGATCAATGTTCTATGCAAGTATTTTTAACCGACTTAAAAAAAAAGAGGTTACTTGTGTTCGCAGGTAACTTCGTCGTTTATGAACCGATTTTAATTATTCTTTTTTCGTTGAAAAGGAAATATGCCAAGGGTGGTACCATGATAAGAAAACCAGGATCTGATGATGGCATCCGAGAGAAATCGAGGGAACTCTTCAAATATTATAGGCAAACCTGTAGTGATTTGGGTATTTTTTATAGTAACTCGTGCAGTTGCTCTTGGAAAGCACCATTTAGTTAAGTGGAACTGATGATGAAGACCACAAATAGCCACCGGAACTACTCAATAATAATATTTCATGGGTTGCGATTCGATTACTTTAATATAGTTGCAATGCAATTTATGGCCGTCACAATGCATATGGAGAAGTGGAGCTGATGGTAAAGTACTAGGAGAACTCCTCAATGATGAACGTCCCTGCATCGGGAAAAGCAATATTTTGTAAAAGGTGATGAGCAGTTGGCATTAGGCTAATGTAACTTAAATAAATTACAAATTGACCCACTAAAAAGCGATAAATAAAAAACTTTTTACAAAAAAAAACAACCAACTTCCAAAAAACCACTACAAAGTCAAAAAAAACTTAAATTTCGGAAGTCGGTGGCAAATAACGAAAATACAAAACCAAAGACACCGACTTCCGAAATTTAAGTTATTTTTCACTTTGTAGTGGTTTTTTGGAAGTTGGTTGTTTTTTTTTGTAATTTTTTTTTTAACTAAGTGTTTTAGCAGTATTTTTTTTTTTTGTAAACTCTATTGTGCTCTTTATTTACATAAGGTTACGAACCAATAATAATAATATTTTTATTGAATTAACCTTTGGTATGCCGGAACGTAGATCTACACGAGACACAATGGATTTTTAATTGTTTCTGTAATTACGGCATTCGAGAGGTTAAAACGTCAACAAAAAGTTTACGTTTCGTCAAGAGTAAGATGTGTTCTATTTAAGTATTTTTCTTCCACCAAGGCGATCTTGTTCAAGTTTTCACTTCTGTTGGCACTTCCAGACTGCCATTTTTTAATTTTGTTGTATTTCCTGTGCGTGTCCCAAAATTATTTTTTTATTATTTTATTTCTGCTTTAAATTTTTATGTTTATCAACGACTTACCCATTACTTGCTTTCAATGGGTATGGAGCGATCGTGTGGCTATGATCTATGACCAGCAGTGGAAGTCATTTGGCTTAAAAGATATGTATTTGATTATCACGTTATTCTAGTGGTTGCAAGGGTATTTGCTGAGTCTTGGTTAGTGATTTTATAGATATGAAATTTCGAATCTCGATACGGATACGGATATAGAAATAATGTATACCGGTTTCGGATACGGTCACGGATAAAAATTAATTCGGATTATCCGTTAGTTTCGGATAGTTTCGGTTACGGATATTCGATTTTTAAGAACTTGGTTGGTCTAGTTGTCGCAAGCGCTACTGCTGAGCATGAGGTCCTGTGTTCGATTCCCGGGTCGGGCAAAGTGTTATTGGGTTTTTCTATCTGAAATTTCTCAGTAGCAGCTCGGAGTCTGGATTTGTGCCCGGTTGATGGCAATAGGCTCAACCCCTATTACATGGGACTTAAACATAACTGGCGAAGTGTGGGTGTACCTGCTACAGGGACACCTCTGCCCAACCCTTCGGGGAAACAAGGCGTGATGTTATGTTATTTTTAAGAAATTGCTATTTCACTATAGGTACAACGAATTAAAATCAAACAATGACAGATCAATTTATTATGTGATAGATAATGGTGCTCACATATTTACAAATATTGTAAATGTAGATGACTTTCCTTACAAAGGAAACTTCTCTTGTCATCCCTAAAAACTAACACGAACTCAATTTTCCCTCCCGTATATAAACTGGCTATTAAGACACGACTTAATGCCAGTGACCTTGAGTGGTTAGCTTGCGTGTTCTGTACTGAGCTCACGCAACGCATCGTACGTCCAGCCAGTAATAGGACTCACCCATCAAGGAGCGTTGTCCCAAATTAGACGCATCATTAATTTATTATACGTAAAACAAAGTTATTTTAATAAAACACGTACGTTAAAAGATAAATAGTTAGGTTTCAGAAAAATACGCTTGATAGTTTTTGCGTGATTCTCAGTCTTATATCCACATTAGACATAAATTTACAAATTAATTACACTATATAATATAATAAACATAATCTAAAATATTCACAAATTAAGTTATTAAAAATGCTTTGATTTAATGTATTTTTTTCCAAATCACTAACACTTCTCGTTTAGACGTGATCTTCAGTATAAAATAATTAAAAGTTGTTTGTTATCGCCTTAAAGACATATAGCGGTCAAGTCTGTAATTAATGGTTTTTCAGAGTATCCGGGTATTGTTAAACGAATAACGAGATAAATTGGAGTGTTATTGACATAAGAAGTTTGGGTTTTTACGAAAAACGTGTGCGGTCGGGGCATCCCCGTCTCCTTCTCACGTATGATTTAAAACATTAAATTGTCGCAGCCGCCATCTTGGATTTGTATTTTGACTTCACTATCAGCTTTAGCACCCTTGAAAACTATGAAAACGATACCTATGATGAAAAATGTGAAAATTTTCGCAGCCGCCATCTTTGATTTCATTTTGACCAAATTCACACACGCTTTTTTGAGTGATGATTTCCGCTGGTTTGCTCCTACCACAAGTCCCGTTAAAGAACTTGGTTTCAAAAAGATTGCCATTATAAAATATTGCGTTCTGTTCTATCCATGGGATAACCAACAATCGTCAATGGCTAAAACTAACCAGACGTGTCTAATAGATCTAAGTAAACCTATGTCAAAATAAATTAGACACTAGACTGACAACATCGCGGGTTAAGATTTAACTCCTGATAGACCCTCCTCAAATAAAAAGCGAAAATAGACTTGACAGTAGTGATATCGACCTGACCTGTGTTCAAATCTCGTACTAAAGATAGTTGGGTGTCAATATTAGATTCACGTGTTTTAGTAATACTAGTGTGGATTTCGAATTAGCTGTGTTCCTGTTTTCAAAAGTTTAGTTTAAAGAACATAAAAAATTACGTTTAAGGAGAGAGATAGAGTTTCTTTAACATAATTTAAAAAATGGACAAAGATTAGACTCGCTTTATCGACACGGGCAAGGCATCCCATAACCGTACTGCATGAACTGTAAAAGATTCATCATAGAAACTGGTGGAATTCATGAATGTGTGGCGGTATCTACATCGCTACATACGAACTGCGCATCAAAAAGACGACGTCACACAAAATCCTGCATCGCGCTATTAGAGTTTACCGCGCGAACGACATATTTAAGACTATCCGACATCAATCGGTGCGCAGTTGCCCGCAAGACACGACACCCGTCTGGTCGGAGGATCCTCCTTTTTCAATTTAGGATGAGTGAAATTTACACCCTGTTCCTTATACCTCTAAAATGAATGCATGAATCTCTAAACTCAAGATTTCAGATGACCGTGTATTAGAATGCTTTTTTTTATTCCAAACCTAAAAGATTATTTAAATGACATGATGAAAATGCTATACAGGCTTTGTCTACAATAATATATTTTCCAAAGAAAATCTTTAGTAGGCCGGTAAACAAATACATTACCGGGCTGTTTATTACATAATTTATCAATAATAATATTATTATAGCATAGAGCTCAAATAAGTATCTTTAAGTACGTGATTCACCTTGACCTTCAAAGTTGTTATGTTCAGAGATATAAAATATATTGTAGGTTACGAATACAGTGAAAACAAAGGGAAATAATTCTGTTTCCTTATCTCTTAGGTCAAGATATACAAGGTCATACGTCGGCAATCCGTTAAGGGGATATAGGAGAGGTCATTTGCAACCAAATTACCCCTGATGACCCCTATGTCAATGTCAACCATTTTCAAGTAATTTGACATTTTATATTTTAAAATGTACGAAGTAAAAATATAAAACGTCAAATTACGGAAATATTGTTGACATTTGCATAGGAGTCAATCGGCGCAGTTTGACTTTACTCAAACAGGCGCGACACGCGACGCGACACAAAGTCACCGCTCGTCGCGCGACGAGCGGTGCCTTTGTGTCGCGTCGCGTGTCGCGCTGGTCTGCACAAGCCTTTAGTAAGTTTGCCTACAATTTTAAAAATAATAAATAGTAGAGTATTCTGAAAGTCGGCAACGTCGCAAACAGATGTCAAATATTCGCTGTTTTGATTAATTTGGCAATATTACTGTATGGAAATATGAAATATGGCTAACTAGTGAATTAAAATATTGGTTATGAAATGCAATAATTAATATCATGACACCGAAGTTTTAGATGTAAAAAAAGTATTTGTAAACTTTCCAAATTCCTTTTTTACACCTAAAACGGTTACAACTTCAAATTCAGTGTTATAATTGCAATTAATTATTAATATATTAGTACACTAGATAGCAATTTTTCATTTTTCCATACAGTAATATTGCCAAATTAATCAAAACAGGTAAATATTTGACTTCTATTTGCGACGTTGCTAATTTTTAGAATGAACGCTCTTAATATTCAGACTCACATGAAACACTTGCTCATATTCGCTTATACAAATATGAACACTAAAGCATACCAAATAAGGTTCACATTCATATAAAACGCTTAACTTAGCACAGTAAAATTAAAGTGCGGTCTATGAATATTGCCCTTAGATTCTAATGAACGCGAGCTATTTGAGAATATTCATGCCGTGGTGAAAAAATAAGCCAGTCAGTAATGTTTCTATCGGGCCAATTGCTCAGGGCATGTACAGTCAGACAAATTAATTGTTTATTAAATTGACACACTACGTCAAGTTGCTGTGTAAGATTGGAAAAAAAATACTGGAAGCCGACCCCAACATAGTTGGGAAAAGGCAGATGATGATGACGTAATTTTCTGTGTTATAGTCACTTGATGCAACTATCAAAGAATGACAGTTGTGATTTGAATATTATTCTGTATTAGTTGTCATTTGTAAATCTTTGACAGACGTGACATTTTTAGAGATTATTAGGCTCGCGGTATTAATGTTACATAATTTTGGTCAGGTATCTGGTATGTATATGTTTTATCAGGTGTGTATGTATTTTTGTCAGGTTACGGTGAGAAAATTTTATTCAAAGATCACAACATTTTAAAAGTTAAATTATAAAGTAAAATATATTTTCATTGCTTTTTCAATTTTCACATTTGTATACAACATATAAAAAAAACCCTGTCCGATCCGTAAGGGAGTTGTTAGGTATCGTACTAAGAGTCTATTTATATGGTATTTTTCAGGAAAATCGAAAGAAAAAATTGGTTTTTTTTTTAATGGGCTGTTTTACCGGGTTTTACATTAATTAGGTCATTATGTTACATGGGGCTCGGGCGGCCGTCGTTTCGCGGGTGTCTACAAGTCATAACTCATTAGTTAAGTTAAAACAGTGACTGGAACTAATCATATCATCCACATTCTAAGTGGGGAAAACCGGCTAAGTGCGTGTCGGACCACGCACAATGAAGGGTTCCGTAGTTGGGACGAATTTATCCCAAAAACAAACTTCACTTTGTAGCTGAAAAATATGTTCCTGCAACTGCAAAGTTCAGTTGGTCAATTATTACTCATTAACTTGTACAGCCTACTTAGCTGTGATAGTTTTTCTTTTAATTTTGTTATATAAACTACTGCTGTGATTTTTTTCACACATCCAAAACCAACTATTTAGCTGGCAGGGGGGGGGATACTTGACTCTAACAAAAATAAGCACTTTAAAGCTTAATATTCCGCAAACGGATCCTTGAATTCAAAAATAGTTTTCACAAACTCACAATGTTTTAAAGGACCTTTCCAATGATACCCACACCATGGGTTAAAAAAAAAAACATCACCACTTTACGTGTAGGAGTGGTACCCTAAAAAATTTTTTTTCATAATTTTGTTTTACCGCTTTGTCGGCGTAATCAATATGTATACCTATGCCAAATTACAGCTTTCTAGTACTAAGGGTCTCGGAGCTAGACCGCGGACAGACAGACAGACAGACGGATATTACGAAACTATAAGGGTTAAATATCAATATTGCTATTTAAAAAATCACATTTTTGATACCAAAAGCAAGTTTTCAACAGGGGTGTTGAAAACTAATAATATTAGGTAATGTTATTGTATTACCTATGATCCCCTTTCGGATCGAAAAGGGTTTTTTTTTACATATTGTAGAGATATACCTCAACGTAAAAAGCTTATCAAAGTAAAAAATAAAAAAATTGTTTTTTCTTTCTTTCTAAAATGCAGCCAAGTCGGGGTTCCTCAAATTTCTGTACGAAACGAGTACATAAAATATATATGTAGAATACATGGATATTAGTATTTATAAAATAGTGTAACAATGTCTGCAGTTAAAGTCTAGTGTGCAAGCTATAAAATGCATTATGTCGGACAGAATTGGTGTTGAATGCAGTTAATAGCTGGTTTCTTTGTCCTGCTGCAAATTACTACAACATAATACCAACGGCAAGCATTGTAAAGCAGTCTTGTTTGTTACCCAAAATTTATTATTGTTAAGTCTTTTAGCTTAGACTTAAGGCATATATATCTGACAAAATTTCTGGTTTACTGTTTTTCATACGGAATGTATGGGAGAACATGTTTTTACAACCGCAAATCTAAGTTGGTCGATTATTACTCGTTAACTTGTAAAGCCTACTCAGCTGTGATAGTTTTCCTTTTAAATTCGTTATATAAGCTACTGTCGTGAATTTTTTCACATATCTAAAACCAACCATTTAGCTGGCAGGCCCCCCCCCTGCCAGCTAAATGGTTGGTGCAAATTTTTGTTACCCTAACAAAAATTTGCACTTTAAAGCTTAATATTTCGCAAACGGATTTCTGAATTAAAAAATGGTTTTTATTTTATTTTATTTTTTATTTTATTTATTTGGGATAGCACACAATGTTTTTAAAAGACCTTTCAAACGATACCCCACACCAAGGGATAGAAAAAAAAAAATAACATCCCCACTTTACGTGTAGGGGAGATATCCTAAAAAAATATATTTTGCATAATTTTATTTTACCACTTTGTCGGCATGATTAATATGTATACCCATGCCAAATTACAACTTTCTAGTACTAACAGTCTTGGAGCTAGACTGCGGACAGGCAGACAGACAGACGGACATGACGAAACTATAAGGGTTCCTTGTTTACTACGGAACCCTAAAAATAGTCCTTACGATGATTGGCTATGGCTTTGCGCGATGGTACATACATAAACTCACGCCTTCTTCCCATGGGGGTAGGCAGAAACCATAGAACGCCACCTGCTACGCTACTTTTGATTCGTTTATGTTCATACATACCTGTAAAATAGTGTCAAAATTTTTAATACTCTTTTTTTTTCGGCTCTCGCTGAAAACCAGCGCTGGGGCTCTGTCTCGCATGGGGTCACAGCATTATGCTGAGCGATGGCCGTTTTGCGTGGATATTTTCCCCCAATTTGTTATTTACGGGTTTTTTTTTCTTTATTTGCGTCATGTTTACCGCAAATAAACGTGTTTTCTTTCTTTTTTTTTCTTTTTACAATATATTGCTTTATTGTCATAATTTTGTTGTTAGTCCAGCATTCCCATCTCAGAAACTCACCCTATATAAAACTTCATCACATCCCCCTGTCACAATAAGACTGCCTGCAATATCTAGACTGGACCATTCGTTATGGCTGTCCACGACAAATGGTCTGAAACGACGTCTAAAATTATAGCCACTATCATTTTAGACAGATAGTTGTTTATACTACTCGTATAACAGATTAGGTGTGTGTGTAAACAGTATTGCTTTTCTGTAAAGTTTACTTGGAACCTCACTCAAGTGAGCACACACAATGGGAAAGCGAACTCATTTGTTTTTAAAGTGACATCTCGGATTCACATTGCATTTACGTGCTGGGGATATTTTTTTTTTAAATGTATTAAGTTCATTAAGTAATTTCATTTTGTTAGCTCGTGGCTAAGTAATAACAGCCGCACGGGTCGATCCAATAGGTTAAGCTACGCTTGCCAGGGTTGGTCCGTAGATGGGTGACCATCTTTACATACCGAGACTCCTCCGTGCCGGGGAAAGCACGTTAAGCCGTTGGTCCCGGCTGTCATTTGTAGATCTTTGACAGTTGTTACAGGTCGTCAGAAGCCCGAAAGTCTGACAACCAGTCTTACCAAGGGGTATCGTGTTACCCAGTAACTAACTGGGTTGTGGAGGTCAGATAGATAGTCGTTCCATGTAAAATACTGGTATTCAGCTGCATCCGGTTCGTTTGGAAGCCGATCCCAACATAGTTGGGAAAAAAAGGCTAGGCAGATGATGAAGTAATTTAATTTTTTTTGTTCATGCACCTTTTTCCATGTTTTATCTAATTTACGCTATTGGTGCCGATTCCCTTGTTCACGAACTAAACTAAAATTAAGTTCAGTGCATCTTTTTCTTTCTATTTCATTAAGAAAAGGACAGAAGATAAATTTTAGTTTAGTCCTGTCAAATTAATCAGCGCCTGTCACTACTCCATACAAGTTTAGACGTGATTAAAAACTTGCCTACTAAAATTACGTCAGTTTACGTCAAGCGCTGATTAATTTGACAGGACTAAACTAAAATTTATCTTCTGTCCTTTTCTTATTGAAATAGAAAGAAAAAGATGCAGTGAACTTAAATTTAGTTTAGTTTGTGAACAAGGGAATCGGCACCATTGTAGTATTTTTTTATTTTCAATAGAACAGAACTGTATTTTTGTAAAAAAAATTGAACTTGATGTCTGAAATATGCCAGATTTGCCATTGTTAAATTGCTCGAACGGTACCAACTCAATTCTTGGCACCATTTAGAGATATTATCTTCATTTAAAACAATAGACAGACTGCTACGCTTACAGTGCCAATTTTACACCTAATCAGTAAAGCTTATCTAGTTGGACATAAATAAATAACTTTTAAACGTGCATTGGGATTTAGTCCATCGCTATTGTGTAAAGTTCACTTGGAACCTCACTCAAGTGAGCGCACACAATTCGCAAGCGAACTCATTTGTTTTTAAGTAGTTTCATCGCGGATTCACAAAGACACACCGTTCGAATTTCGAAACGAACTCATTTTTTTTAAAGTAATACATCGCGGATTCACAATGAGACATCGTGCACCGTTCGAATTTTGAAGTGCTGTTTAGAGAATCACTACTTTTTTTAATGTCAACAAACAATCCATTGAGCTCCAGTAAGGTAAATGATAAATGATTTTATTTCTGTAAGTAGGTTTGTACAAACACTTCTACACTTCAATCATATTTTAAAAACTAGATGAGGTCGGCGTTTCCTATCTGATTACTCTGAGAAGAAAAGCCGAAACAAACTCAGAGGTCACAGTCTCTTTTAAAGTCCAGACATAATCTTGGTCAGATCATGTGGAGGCCATGAGGATTGGTGTTTGAAGTGGTCTTTTGAGGAAAGCACCACACAGGTTGAGAGGGCCTGTCCAGTCAGTGCACGCATTTGTTGGTTATCGTGCAGCTCAACTCAGAATTTAAGGAGCTCAACGATTCGACAAACAACACCAAAAAAGGACATTTGGGTAGGCCACATAAATTACTCAAACTGTCAGATTATGATTAGAACTAACTGAAAAAAAAATAAAAAACAAGACAAATTAAAATAATACAATACTTCAAACTAAAATATTCTTTAAAAACTGAAATAGTTGTGTGAGTTTTCGTATTTTTAACAGGCTTATGGATAATAAATTTTGTGAACCCGTCAAAAGTATTCATGTCATTGTTTACATAAAATTCATTAATGTCAATGTGTATTTAAAAACCCGGAAATAATCTTGGTCAGAGCATTTCATTTGAGGACCATGTAGATTTGTGTCTGAAATGGTCTTTTGAGGAAAGAACCATAAAGATTTGAGTGGACCTCTCCAGTTAGTTCACACATTTGTCACGTAATGGAGCTCGTTGAACTGATTAACAATTTACCTAAATTATTCAAGTGCACTTAACATAAGTAATTAAGCAAAGCCATAAATAGGCATTAGTGACAGCTAACAAGGGTTAACAATAATAATTATAATATCGGTAATACGAGCATGTTACCCAAAAGTCAGGGTCTTTCTTCAGTGAGAGATCAACCATTGATCACAAGGCTTGTTGAATTGGTGCTGGTGATTTCAAACTTGATTTTCTCATTATACCAACTTAGATTCCTTCAACAAAGGTCAGATCCAGTAATAGTTTTACTACAGCATGACCTTTTGTGAGCCATCACTTTCGTACGAAGGAAGACGCATATCCAAAAAATTCGTTAGCAGTAACATCTTTATCCTAGTCAGCATAATCAGCCTTTATTGTTCCCACTGCTGGGACACAGGCCTCCTCTACGTGGGCCCAGTGCGGGTTGGTAGATGACATTTGCAGCCCCAGATCTAGTTTTTTTTAGAGGCGGGGCAAAACTACCGTCTGCCGGCCCCCACCAATCCTATAAGGGGATGCGCTAAGAAAGCCCGCGAAACTTAAATTTACTTTAACCGAAAATTTTGGCAGCAACATGAATAAAATTTTATCGATCGATAATGCACCCATCCAAAAGACCAAAGCAATTATTGTAAAAAAAGAAAGAAATTAAGAAATATAAAGATTCAATATTATGTGCTGCGCGTCTCATTTATTGCAATGGTGCTGGGTGGTGCACTTGTCTGCTACACTTGAATTTGTCGCCCCCTGAAGATTGTGCCCGGGGCACGGGCCCCGGTTTGCCCCACCCTAGATCCGGGGCTGGTCACATGTATTCGAATTTTTGGTTCCTCACGATGTTTCCCTTCACCGTTTTGAGAGCAGTGGTCCTATAAAAGTTAAAAAAATGCTGTCATTTTTCGTAGAAAGGACAGTCGTTACAAATTGGTGAACAAATTGGCCCATACTAAACCCCCGAGGCGTTCAGAGAGAACATGCATTTTAAAATGCAAACGACCAACGAGTAGTTATTATATAATACAGGATGATTCGTTGAAATAGGTCAGTACGGTTCAATCTGAAATAGTAGAGGTAAGTAGAGAAATCCATAACGTTTCCACTGCTGAAACACAGGCCTCCACTCTTTGAGAGGGAGTGGTCCTTAATGCACCACGCCTGGTGCAGTGCGGTTTGGTAGATGTCACATGTCTTCGAATTTCTGGATCAACCTGTGCGACTGTTATTGCTTAGCTAGAAGCCCTCTCACTGGGCTATACTAATCTAAATATGTTTTTACAATTGAATGGAACGTGCCAACCACCACTCGTCCGCGTTTCTTCTTAAAATCTATGACGCGTTTTCAAAACATGCATGTCTAGAAAAAAACTTTTTACAAAAAAAAACAACCGACTTCCAAAAAAAAAACACTACAAAGTGAAAAATAACTTTAATTTCGGAAGTCGGTGTCTTGGGTTTTGTGTTTTCGTTTTTTGCCACCGACTTCCGAAATTAAAGTTATTTTTCACTTTGTAGTGTTTTTTTTTTGGAGGTCGGTTGTTTTTTTTTTGTAAAAAGTTTTTATTTTTCACTTTTTAGTTGTGGCACCTACCCCACACACATTCGAATACCACTACCTGCTACCAGTGACAGGAACTTATCATATCATCTACATACTAAGTGGGAAAAAAATACGTATTTTGTAGCTAACTCAAAAACTACCCAAGCAAAGTTAATAAAATTTATATGGGACCAATTCGGGAGCATACCCTTTCAAACAAAAAAAGAATTTTCAAAATCGGTCCACAAATGACGGAGAAATCGGTGGACATACATAAAAAAAAAAAAAAAAAAAAAAAAAAACATACGCGTCGAACATATAACCTCCTCCTTTTTGGAAGTCGGTTAAAAACCACGCAAACACAGTCCGTAATTTGTTAGAAAGTGGAGACCTCACGATCGTATTCTAGCATAGTTTTAGCTATGCTAACAGACGAAAAAAAAAAAAAAAAAAAAAAACAAACATACGCGTCGAACATATAACCTCCTCCTTTTTGGAAGTCGGTTAATAAAAGAAAAACGTTTATTTGCGGTAAACATGACGCAAAAAAGAGCTTAAGAACGCGGCGATGCATGACTTGTCCATACAAACGTAATACCTAAATAATTTGCAATTTGGGCATATTTCCACCATATTATGTTGTTATTCGGATTTAGACAGTGTTTATCTAGGCTCCTACATCTTTTTTTTCCAAAAAACTTTTCTAAAATGAAGTTTAAACGAATTTAATTTCGCACATTTTTACTGCGTAAATGATTTATGTCTTCATATTGTTTTTTCTGTATTATAAACAGCAATATTTATAATATTGTTTCTGCAGAAGCATAGCTTATATTATCAAGTTACAAATTATCGAAAAAAAAATGGAAAAATATTAAGTTTTCATTCATCATTTTTGTTATTACAGAACACATCCAAATTTATCATGAATTTTCAAAAGCTAGTAGTGCTATCGCGTCAAGCAATAATTGTCAATGTGTGCGTGGTAGTATTGCTCACTGTAGGTGTATATCGCTCCGACAGGCACTCACACTAGCGCGACGTGCTTGAAATTGAATTTTGCAAACATCTCGATTTGTAGTTGCGAGCCGTGTTCGCAGGCCTCATAAACACAAAATTAGATAAGGTTGGGGGAAGCATGCGTCACATCCACGCAAATCGGCTATTGCTCAGCATTATGCTACGACCCTATGCAAGACAGAGCCCCAGCGCTGGTTTTCAGCGACAGCCGGCGCTAACATGATGACGTCGACCAGTGCAGCAAACAAATATTAAAACGATGTACACGTACTGCGTAAGTAAAAAAATAAAAAATTCAAACATAAACATAACATAACACAACATCACCCCTGTAATCTCCGAAGGGTTAGGCAGAGGTAACCCCACATTTCACCAGTTATGTTTTTAAGTCCAATTTTTTTATTTTTTTATTAATAATTAAGTTTATTGTACAAAGAGAAAACACATAGAGTTAGTCATACACTAAACATGATTGTACAAGTGGAGGTCAAAATCAGGTTGAACAGCCATGTAATAGGGGGTGAGCTTATTGCCATCAACTGGGCACAAATCCAGACTCCGGGCTGCTACTGAGAAATTCCTGATGGAAAAACCCAATAACACTTTGCCCGATCCGGGAATCGAACCCAGGACCTCATACTAAGAAATAGACATACTTTATTCTACGTTACGAGAATATCATCCTCAAAAACGTTTTATGTTGTCTCTACGTCTCTAATAGGAATATACTTTCAGATTTAATACTGAGATGGGTATCTCAACATGTCACCCTGTATTCTTACGAGCTACGCTTCGTATTTCGAAATTGGCGCGTTCACTTCAAACAAAGGTGTGAATTGTCTAGGGCCTTTGAACTCTGTCTGTAACATTGAATTCAGTTCGTTTTGTAAACGCTTTTGAGCTGCTGCTTCCTAGAGCGAACTGATGATTTACCAAAGTGGATTGTTTAAAAGTGTAGTATCCGTGGCGATGGACAGGACACATAGCAAAGATCAGCAAAAGAAAAAGAGGCAGACAAGCTAAAAGATGGATAGATGATATCAAGATTATAGAAAATCTAAAAAAGGAGAAGAATGGAAACAGTTTGAAGAGGCCTACCCCAATATTACCACGGGATCGACACTTATGTGGATGAAACTGCGGGGCGTTGCTAGTATATATATATATTTAGTTAGGAAGTTAGGATAATTGGCGAAAATAAGAGATTCTTAGTAATAACAATGTCCTTACGTACGAAATGTTTTATTAGTCCGAAATAAATTACTGTCTGATAGAAGTGCTGATTACGGAAAAACAATGTCAAAACAAACTCATTAATAATGAACTGGCACCGCCCGTCTCAAGGGGATCAATAATTCAAGCTCCTGCAGTTTTCCTTATTAGTTATTTTCGTTCAGATAAATGATGTTTCTTTATTTACTCAGCTATAAATCTTCATTACAATTTTCATTACGATTTTCAAATAAGTATATGACGTAGAAGGTACGACTCTCTCGTTATTATCAGGCATTACTGGGCGACCGAGCTCTGCTCTGGTGAAAATAGACAATGCTCATTTAATAGTATTGGAAAGTTCATACCAATTCTATGTATAGTACATACTAATTCCATGCTGCCATGATAGTAGGTACTTACTAATTCCATGCTACCATGTCATTATTCTAAGGTAGCCATCTTGTTCTAAACTTTAGGCGACCGAGCTCTGCTCGGGTAAAATAAGGAGAAAAAAAAACCTCGATATATGAGACCTAGCTAGATCGATTTTTCGCCCCCGTAAACCCTTGTAGTGCAACTTTCATAGAAATCGTTAGAGCCATTTTCGAGAACGTGATTACAAATAAATTTATATGTCGGAGACGGGTATGTGACTCTCGTTATTATCAGCGATATTTTAACTACTGTGGGCGTAGTGTGGGTAGTGTTGGTTAATGCGCAATAGAAAAACAGTTCGCAGTTCAGATCACATTATAATTTACTATCAAATGAATTACACTAGCTAATTTATACACACACTGGGTGCGACGGCGTTTATTAAAATCACCAATTAACAAAATTATCACAAATTACAACTAACACAATAACTGAGCACCACGAATCGAGAACAGTTCCGTGACGTCTTGATTCCAATGAGACCCGAGGCTAAATACCCTCCTCGCCTTGGCCTTAAAACATCACGACTCTGTAGAAGCGCGCCTTTTTTGGTGTGGATAGATCACTCTTGATGTCGCCAGTGGCGCGCTTGCGATTCGTTTCGTGACCGGATCTGACATTTAAATATATACAAATATTGCTCGTTAAATATTATAGTATATTTTAATTACTGTAGGAGTAATATAGGTAGTGTTGGTTATTGCGCAATTATGCAGATGTCCATAGGTGGCGGAGACCCTTATCATTAGGTGGGAATTTAGCTTGTTTGTCATCCAAAACCATCTGAAAAAAAATCACGTAAATAAAGATAATTTATTATATTAATATAGCCCATACATATATAATTTCCTAAATTGTCCCATAATTCTGGTCCATGAAGGCGCTAATAAAATACGAGGAACCTCTTACGGTTGGCAATCATTAAGTTATTTTTCTAATATAAAAAGGATAGCCTTTTTATTTACTATATCTATTTTCTCACTCACTCAAGTGAGCGCACACAATTCGAAAATAAACTCATTTGTTTTAAAAGTAAATCATCGTGGATTCACAATGAGACACCGTTCGAATTTCGAAGTGATGTTTAGAAAATGACCCTACAGAAATTGGGATTCGAATTTTAAATGTTTGCAATATGGAGTCTGAGGCCATTGATGTTTTTGACTATTTGTTTACATTATTCATAGAATCACTCTCTTCTACATGAGATGTAAACTTATCTGGTGAATGTGTTAACTTACGGAAATATTTGTTAAGTACCGGTACAGTACAGATACTATGTCTGGTACCGGTATCACAAAGGCGCGTCTTTCCATTCTATCCAAGGCCAGAACGCAGCCATAGGAAACAGCTCGGGTTGTAATTGGAAATTACTTTTTTACTAAGGTCTTCCAATCTATACAAGAGTAGTACGCAAATACTCGCGTATACTTTGCCACTTACAGTGCCACTATGCATACGGACTAATCGAGTTTAGATTGCGAAAAATTGTGAACTGGTAACCAACTTGTTTGCAACGTAATGCACCTTGCGCTAATATTAAATAGCCTGCCTGGCTGCGAGCAACTTGGAAGTAGTGCTCGCCGGCCGCTACCGCCGCACCACTCGCTTGGCTCGCTCGGCTCGCGCGCGATTGGTCACAGTTCTAACCTAACCTAACCTAAGCCATTTCACCCAGTTCACACTTTGTTCTTTTTTTTTTTTTATAGACTATATCTTTAAAACTCTTATCAGGCGTAAGTGATGATACCTTATTCATACAGTTTGCAACCAGGACGCGCCTATCCACGTAACAAACTATACACCAGCAATACGCAAAATTTGTGTATACATTGTAATCACACATTTAAAAATAGCATTACAATGTATACGCGAGCAGTTTCTAATGGCTGCGTTTTGGCCTTGTATAGATTGGAAATACGTCACAAAGGCCAATGGTACCGGTTCCCAAAATACCGTTATTTCAAGTCCTGTCCACAATTTATTTATTTATATAATACTTCAAGCACACAAATGTATAGAAGTCGACTTAATGCCAAAGGCATTTTCTACCAGTCAACCTTTGGGTGATGCAGAGACAAACAGTGGTAGGTGCAATAGCGAGAATTGAGGAATAAATACATATTTAAATATAAAGATGTACATAAACCTGTTAAAAACTTTTAAATATATGTAATATATACACCTAATTATATGTAAATATAAGCACAAATAAATACACATAATTCTGTACCTTCAGTGAAAAGTGATATATCTTGACCTATATCAGTTTTAATATTCTTACATTTTTTTTTTTTTTTTGGGTGGGAAATTATCAAATAACTTCTCCCGCTCTGGGTGGAGCGGGAGGGCGTGTCAGACTCTTACTGACTAAAATCCACCCTGTTCCTTTGGTTGCCACGATTTCCCTATCGGTTTTCTTCGAACCCCCGGCAGGCATTGGCCCTAACGGACCCCGTCAATTCTGCTGACATCTCTTTGAGGCGCGCGTGGAACACAACGCGCCGTCGACCCGGGATTGGTCCTTATCGGACGGCGAGCTACCCATTGCTCACCGTCCGCGCCTACGGTGGCCGGAAATCGGCTCGCGATTCCCGCCCCGGGCGTCTCCTCCTGCGGCGGTTAGGGGCGTGAGGGCGCGAAATTTGCCTCTCCCTCACGCGTTCCGCCTCCTCCTTCGCGAGCATTACCGCTTCGCAGAAGGAGGTGACGGCCTGCCATTTCCTCTCGCTCCGTACCATGGCCTGAACCAGGGCCGGACGCGAGAGATCACCGCCGCCGATCGCCTCTACGCTAAGTTTAACAGTAAAAAAATGCAATTTTTTGGTCTAATTGGTACCCCTCTAAGATTAAAATTGAACAAGCTTTTTTTGGTGTAAAGTGCTCTAACTAAGCATTTTTTACATTTATTAATGTGTAATAAAATACATTTTAAATAATATTAATGTGAACTGAACAAATATTTCAAGTACCTTAATGTATATTAATACAAAATTATGTGACTCTTATTACGCGATCTATATGAATTAGTACAAACTGATATATTTAAGTACACATAATCATCCAACACCAACCAATAAATAATGTGTAAAATAGTTCAAGTCATTTTAAGTAAAACACATAAAACGACTTTAATTTATGTTGTGTAAGGTTGGATTTCTTTTTAAATTATAAAAAACTATACAAATTAATCTGTTTTTTCTTACACTAAATCGTGCTCTAAGATATTGTTTACCAATGTCAGTAATCAGTACTCATTTTAGTGAAGTAGACAAAGAGTCAGATTTTTTTTAAACTTTAACATAAATTTTCTCAAAATCATGATTTGCCAGTTACATATCTTTTCACTGAACAAATAAGACAAACAATGGGAAAACATTACCAATGTGATGATACGGCCAGCTTCTTGCGAATGTGCTCGCGAACTTTAACTTTAAAAGATAATCGGTCGGTTGCCATCTTGATTCCCTGGGGGAGCGCATTCCACAGAGGGATAGACTGAATGGAGATGGAAGATAGAATGAAGTCTGTGCGTTCAAATATCTTTTTAGGGTTCCGTACCTCAAAAGGAAAAACAACCGACTTCCAAAAAAAACACTACAAAGTGAAACATAACTTTAATTTCGGAAGTCGGTGTCTTGGGTTTTGTGTTTTCGTTTTTTGCCACCGACTTCCGAAATTAAAGTTATTTTTCACTTTGTAGTGTTTTTTTTGGAAGTCGGTTGTTTTTTTTTTTGTAAAAAGTTTTTATTTCTCACTTTTTAGTTGTGGTACCTACCCCACACACATTCGAATACCACTACCTGCTACCAGTGTCAAGAAGTTATCATATCATCTACATACTAAGTGGGAAAAAAATACGTATTTTGAAGCTAACTCAAAAACTACCCAAGCAATGTTAATAAAATTTATATGGGACCAATTTGGGAGCCTACTCTTTCAAACAAAAAAAGAATTTTCAAAATTGGTCCAGAAATGACGGAGAAATCGGTGGACATACATAAAAAAAAAAAAAAAAAAAAACAAACATACGCGTCGAACATATAACCTCCTCCTTTTTGGAAGTCGGTTAAAAAACGAAACCCTTATGGCGATTATCACACTGCACCGCATCACGCTGCATGTTGCGTGTCAACGAACTAAAATGAACGCGCGTGGATGCATTTTCTGTGTGTTGGACTGTGCGTGTTTTCTATACAAATGGAGATACTTACAAGCAACGTTAAAACACGCATTCACGCGCTACGCTGCGTGATGCGGTGTAGTGTGCCAATCGCCTTCAGGATCACTCGTGTCTGTCTGTCAGTCCGTCTATTACAGCCAATTTGCTCCGAATCTAATGCACCAACTAAGTTGAAATTTGGTACACATATGTATTTCTGTGACCCAAACACGAACGTGTAACGAAAATAAATGAATTTTGAATTTAAGGGTAACTTTTGGGGGACAAACAAGAAAATTAAAAAAGTTTGCTAACAGTACCGTGTGACATATCAAATTAAAGGGCTTGTTGCAAGGATTTTAAACATATTTTTTACATAATTTTAAAATAAATACTTTTAAAGATATTTATGAAATTCGAGGAAAATTGACATTTTCCCCTCTTACCTCCGAAACTACTGGACCTAAAATTTTGAAAAAAAATACATAGTAGGGCTCTTTACTCTTCGATTACAGGAAAACCTATAAGAAGTCTATGATCTTAAAATGACATGGTAAATCTCTCAATATTGTGCGTACAAACTTATTGTACATAGAATGTATGGGAGAACATGTTTTTCGACCACAATGTTAAGTTTGTTCTTAGGATAAATAAATTTATCTCAACTACGGAACCTTTCATTGTTCGTAGTCCGATACGCACTTGGCCGGTTTTTTTATACATTAAATTACAGATAACTTAAGTTACCATTATTACATAACATAACATCACGCCTTGTTTCCCCGAAGGGTTGGGCAGAGGTGTACCTGTAGCAGGTACACCCACATTTCGCCAGTTATGTTTAAGTCCCATGTAATAGGGGGCGAGCCTATTGCCATCAACCGGGCACAAATCCAGACTCCGGGCTGCTACTGAGAAATTCCAGATAGAAAAACCCAATAACACTTTGCCCGACCCGGGAATCGAATCCAGGACCTTATGCTCAGCA
Source organism: Agrochola litura (assembly GCA_949152395.1). Lineage (NCBI taxonomy): Eukaryota > Metazoa > Arthropoda > Insecta > Lepidoptera > Noctuidae > Agrochola > Agrochola litura. The sequence continues at coordinate 9,389,336 of OX424517.1, read as the reverse complement.
GTAGCGCTTACGACCACTAGACCAACGAGGCAGTTACCATTATTGTTATCCACAAAAACCTGCCCAAACACTATTAGTACTCTCAATACATGGAACAGCTTGTCCCAACTACCTACATCAGAAAGTTGGAAGTGTTGGAACTGTTCAATTTGCAAATTGCATTAACTCCTCCGCTGGGAGGATCGTTATTATGACCGGACATTCAGCCGTGTTGGAATTCAGCTGAAATGTGGTCCATTGGGTTACGGTTATTGAGAGTGATTTTCACAGTATTTATGTGGGAATTAAAATTCAAATAAAATTCAGCATATAACTCGATAAAACGATATTATTTAAATTACATAAAAGTAAAGTAAAAAAAAAACAACTGACTTGGCTCATCTTTGTTCTGTCAAAAAAAAAAAACAAATTAGGTACCTACTCATTGTCTAACGGTTCCAAAATCAAATTTAAAAAAGTATTCCACTCATTACCGTTTGTACAGACAACAGAAAAAAATATAAAAAATTTTTACAAAAAAAAAAACAACCGACTTCCAAAAAAACACTACAAAGTCAAAAATAACTTAATTTCGGAAGTCGGTGTCTTTGGTTTTGAATTTTCGTTTTTTGCCACCGACTTCCGAAATTAAGTTATTTTTGACTTTGTAGTGTTTTTTTGGAAGTCGGTTGTTTTTTTTTTTTGTAAAAATTTTTTATTTTTCACTTTTTAGTTATGGTACCTACCCCACACAAATTCGAATACCACTACCTGCTATGTAAATAACAGTGACAGGAAGTTATCATCTCATCTACATACTAAGTGGGGAAAAAATACGTATAATTGAAGCTAACTCAAAAACTACCCAAGCAAAGTTTATAAAATTTATATGGGACCACCTCTGAAGTATGATCTATCAAACAAAAAAAGAATCATCAAAATCTATTCATAATTGGCGGAGTAATCGCGTAACAAACATACAAAAAAAAAAAAAAAAACAAAAAAAAAAAAAACACAGACGAATTGAGAACCTCCTCCTTTTGGAAGTCGGTTAAAAATGATTTTATGTTTAAAAAACGTGTTTTTTTATTTTGTAGTGAAACTTATTAGTTGTTGAATAAAAAAACTATATTAGGGACAAAAATAGAGCCACTTACAACCCATATGGGTGCAAAGTTCTTATCACTAAAAAATGAATTAAGTCCAAACACAAGGTAGATACTGTAAAACGTTGAGGAGTTCCCTTGACCGTCCTTCGTCTTCATCATCAGACCCCTAATGACAGTCACAACCCATCTAGGTGTAAAGTTCTCATCAATACAAATTAATCAAGCCCAAACACCAGGTAATTGCTGTAAACCGTTGAGGAGTTCCCTCGACTGTCTTTCGGCTTCGTCATCAGATCGACTCCAGACCTTCATTAAATAGTAGTGGTTTAAAATACTTAAGTAATGAAATAACAAACGCACTAGTCGCCACTACGATTTTCGAAGGTTCCCCTCGATTTCTCTGGGATGCCATCATCAGGTCCTGGTTTCCTTATCATGGTACCATCCTTGGGATATCTCCTTTCCAAAAAAAAAAGAATCATCAAAATCGGTTCATAAACGACGAAGTTATCAGCGAACACACATAAAAAAAAAAAAAAAAAATATATACGGTCGAATTGAGAAACCTCCTTTTTTTGAAGTCGGTTAAAAAGAGTGTCTGATGACGGCGTCGTCAAACTCAAAGCATTTATTTTAATTAAACCATTTACAGGAACTTTTGAATTGTCAAGGAGTTAGTCAGTAAGATTAAGCTAGTTGCCCATTCCATAGCGTAGTAGGTTCCTATGGAGAAGAACGGGCAAGAAACTCCACGGACACTCTTTTAAATCAGAATATGGTTACAAAATATTGGTTACATCATTCATGTTGAAGTTATACATGTGAGAACGATGCAGAACGTTAAAAGCGTCTGTAATAGAAAATAAAACAAATAATACAATTCAAAAATTAAATTAAAATAAGCCATGGCAGCTAAGAGATGACCAATCCCTACTGACGGCGCCCGTTCACGAACATGACGCATAAATCAGGACCATTTAGCTCAACCATTTTGAAGGGAACTTAATAATCCAACACACGCCACCATCAGCGAGACATTTGAGTGAGCATGACATACTCTCAGCCAACAGGGCACATTCAAGTCAATGAAAGACGTACCTAGTAAATGGTAGCTTTATAAAAGGTACATGGTTACAGGGCTCACACATGTGCTATTCAATTATACAATACTAAGAGTTTGAATTTATACAATGCAAAGTTAGTTTTGCAATCTTCAGCAGCTCCAACAATATTTTCGAATGCTAATCAATTAGTTTATGCGCCCTTGTGGAGTTTAATCAGCGTTGAGCCAAGCATTGTTGTCAGCGATATAATCCCCAACCTTTATTATGCTTGGCAGCATAGTGTGCGTTTTACACAAGATTTAAATTGTGTTTTATTTAGTTGGGAGTATGTGGGTAGGTATTTTATTGTAACATTTTAAACAGTACCCCATGAAGGATGAGTCTACTTTAGCCAGTCTGAAACTAGGTTGAACAAAGTGGTCCCTATTTCTAGTACTAGAATTTTGTCCAACACCACTTTTACTGAAAAGATTAAGATTTTTCCGATTTTCCAGACCGATTTTTTTGTGACCGGGGCATGTCTGAAAACGCTGGCGTGATGTTTTGGTCTCATTTCTGATTAACTGGCCAAAGAAGGCACAACATAAGGAAAACTGGAAAAGTATGGGAGAGACCTTTGCCCAGTAATGAGACAACATAGGTTAGCTTAAAAAAAAGTTATTTCCTACATTCATTTATTCTACGAATAACATTACATGACATCACGCCTGATTTTCTCAAAAGGTTAGGCTGTGGCTATATAGAGGCGATCGGCGGCGGTGATCTCTCACGTCCGTCCCTGGTTTAGGCCATGGTATGGAGCGAGAGGAAATGGCAGGCCATCACCTCCTTCTGCGAAGCGGTAATGCTCGCGAAGGAGGAGGCGGAACGCGTGGGGGAGAGGCAAATTTCGCGCCCTCACGCCCCTAACCGCCGCAGGAGGAGACGCCCGGGGCGGGAATCGCGAGCCGATTTCCGGCCACCGTAGGCGCGGGCTTGCGGACGGTGAGCAATGGGTAGCTCGCCGTCCGATAAGGACCAAGCCCGGATCGACGGCGCGTTGTGTTCCACGCGCGTCTCAAAGAAATGTAAGCAGAATTGACGGGGTCCGTTAGGGCCAATGCCTGCCGGGGGTTCGAAGAAAACCGATAGGGAAATCGTGGCCCCCGGCAACAGGGCAACCGAAGGAACACGGGTGGGTTTTAGTCAGTAAGAGTCTGACACGCCCTCCCGCTCTACCCTGAGCGGGAGAAGTTACTTGATAATTTCCCACCCAAAAAAAAAAAAAAAAGGCTGTGGCTATAGTAAACCTACAAATTTCGCCAGTTATGTTTATGGCCCATGTAGAAGGGAGTGATTCTATGAATAATGTAAGCAAATACTTCGTCAAAAACATCAACGGCCTCAGACTCCATATTGCATACATTTAAAATTCGAATTCCAATTTTAGTAGGGTCATTTTTTAAACGTCACTTCAAAATTCGAACGGTGTCTCGTTGTGAATCCGCAATGATTTACTTTTAAAACAAATGAGTTCGCTTTCGAATTGTGTGAGTGAGGTTTCAAGTGAACTTTACAGAATAGTACTTTGAAATTGAACTAAATCTTTATTAAAATAATTTTAATAGTTTATCATCGAGTACTCGTGACGTTTTCACCAAATTTTTTTGTCATTTTATGATCTTTGGTTTGTAAGCAAGTTTCATACATTACCTAGGCGACCGAGCTCTGCTCTGGTGAAAATAGAAAATGCTCATTTAATAGTATAGGAAAGTTCATACTAATCCATGTATAGTACCTACTTATTCCATGCTGCCATGATAGTATGTACTTACTAATTCCATGCTGCCATATTATTGTTTTAATATCATTATTCTCATGTCATTATTCAATATCTTGTTCTAAATTTTGGGCGACCGAGCTCTGCTTGGGTGAAAATATGGAGAAAACGAATTTTCCCAGATATGAGACTTAGCTAGATTGATTTTTCGCCCCCGTAAACCCCTACATTGCAACTTTCATCGAAATCGTTAGAGCCGATTTCGAGAATGCGAGAGTACAAATAATATTTACTTATACAGGTTTGACTGGTAATTTGACGTATTCCTTCCAGGACGTGGTAGTGTGACCCATTTGCAATAATTAAGCACCCCATAAAGCCTAGGCGAAAATTCATGGGAATCGAGAAAACCCAATTTTTATGTTATTTTGAAAATTTTCCAGAATTCGTCACTAAATATCACTTTTCTCTAAACTCTCAAATTGAATGGCCTTCATTGCTTTTCCATGGGATACCTAATACTTTAATAAACCTTTCAATGTAACCAAATAAACAAAAAAACACGGCGTGTTGCCACACCAAGCACTCAGTCTGTGCTCGGCGCTTGGTGTGACAATACGCCGTGTTTGAGTTCGCGACAAGTCTATCGTCATCCTGAGGATGCCTCGTTGAGAGGTGAAACACGTGTCGATTTAATTCAGGGGTTTTTTATGACTCGTTAGAAATGGCTAAGCGGAACAGGTTACTAAATATATCCACTTCTATTGTATTTTAGTATAGTATAGGATAGGATATCTCACGACATTGAGATTTCACAAATAATATTATTCACATAATATATCTACAGCCCAGAATTTAACACGTCCCATTGCGCCTATCATCGTTAATTGGGCGCTGCTCCAATTCCAGCCCATACCACAGTAGCTAGCTATAGACTATTATATACACATATACATACATTTATAGTTAGTACTGTCATCCGGTTTGTAGATATCGGTATTGCGTTTGGCGATAGATAGGGAATTTTAATTTTATAACATTGGGGAATACGACATGTCACATTTCAAGTTATAATTAAATTAATGTTTTTTCATATGCGTAATTACCAAAAAAATAAATGGACTATGAAAGACTTGTTAAATAGTAGGAACTATAATAAATTTCTGTGTAATTTTTTGTGGTCTGACTATGAATGATAGGCTGAGGAATTATGTGATAAGACAACGGTGTGATTTAAAAGATGTAGTGACAAAAATTGAAAAGGGTATGCTGAGATGGTTTGGGCATGTTGAGAGGATGAATGAAAGGCGACTAACAAAATATATTTATAAAGCTGATGTAAAGGGAAAGGCCGGGCCGACGCCCTAGGAGGACATATACTGACCATATTGGTGATGTTCTTCAGAAAGGCCAGGTGTGTAGTACTCGCAACCGGCGTGCGTGTATGACCAGATGTATGAACGTAAACGAGGCAAAAGGAGTATGTAAGGATCGTTGCAGGTGGCGTTCTGTAGTTTCTGCCTACCCCCATGGGAAGAAGGCGTGAGTTTATGTATGTATAATAAATTTAAATAGGTTTATTTTGCTTTTCCACGCACTGATTGGTTCACCAATGTAGACGTAAAAATTATTATGATAAATGATGATATGATAAATGATTTTTATTTCTGTAATTATGTTGTACAAATATATAAAGTCCAGACATAATCTTGGTCAGATCATGTGAAGGCCATGTAGATTGGTGTCTGAAGTGGTCTTTTGAGGAAAGCACCACACAGATTAAGAGGGCCTGTTCAGTCAGTGCACGCGTTATTGATATGCTTTGGCATTGCTTGCACTACATTACAGTATGTAAACTAAGGAAGGGCGTTTCCGTTAACCCGTAATATTACATTGATATTTCTTTTACGTATCATTTTTTTTAACCGACTTCCAAAAGGAGGAGGTTCTCAATTCGACTGTATGTTTTTTTTTTGTACGTTTGTTACGCGATTACTCCGCCAATTGTGAATTGATTTTGATGATTCTTTTTTTGTTTGGTAGGTCATGCTTCGGAAGTGGTTCCATATAAATTTTATTAAGTTTTCCTGGGTAGTTTTTGAGTTAGCTTCAATAATACGTATGTTTTCCCACTTAGTATGTGGATGATATAATAAGTTCTTGTCACTGTTATTTACATAGCAGGTAGTGGTATTCGAATTTGTGTGAGGTAGGCACTACAACTAAAAAGTGAAAAATAAAAACTGTTTCCAAAAAAAAATACAACCAACTTCCAAAAAAAAACACTACAAAGTGAAAAATAATTTCGGAAGTCGGTGTATTTGGTTTAGAATTTTCGTTTTTTGCCACCGACTTCCGAAATTATTTTTCACTTTGTAGTGTTTTTTTGGAAGTTGGTTGTATTTTTTTTTGGAAACAGTTTTTTTTGAGAATATTTTACGATTAAACTCTTAAAAAACCCGACCATCTGCAATGTACTTCATTGGATAAAAAATACATAAAAATAGTTTTTTTTTGTGTGTCTGTCCGTCCTTCGTTAGTTTACATAATGTTTAATCATTATAGTGTAGTGTGTAAAGGCGTTGCTTACACTAAGCTATGGAATAGCTCGCACTATGCTCCGGCGTAGCTAGCACTATACTACGGTGTATCTCACACTATTTCACAGAGAATAGTTCGTCTGTTAGCATAGCTAAAACAACGCTAGACTACGATCGTGAGGTCTCCACTTTCTAACAAATTATCCGTAATTTGTTAGCGTGGCTGCGTGGTTTTAAATAAAGTAAATCCACATTGCCCTAAATAATTCCGAATGTCCAAAACTAACCCAGTATCTATAACAACGTACCCTTACTAATAAAATATAATTTACTGAATCACCCCTTTCAGGTTCGGGTCAAAGATGAAGTGTTGAACTGTCAATATACATAGTAGAATTTGCAAATTAGGTTTTAAGCAATAAACGAGGCGTGTGTCGGCAAATACGCTGCCGTTGAACGTAATTTACAGTGTTTGGTATAAGTTTTGAACTTTTGAAAGTGAAAGTAAAAACTTCTTTAGGCGCGTTGGGGATTTTTGAGATGGGACTAAACCATTGATTTCGCGACTCTTTGACGGAATTTACCGACACCGTGGAGTAAAAGACATCAACGCGTTGATTACTACGGTGCCGATTTTTTTTCAAGTTTTCACTTCTGTCGGCACTCCCGGAGTGCCGCTGTTTTTTTTGTTCAATATTTACTGAAAATATTATTAATAGCTTATGCCGTAAACATCAGCTATCTGACAGAGAAAGTCCTGTCAAAATCGGTCTTGCTGTTTTAAAGATTAGCCGGAACAAAAGACAGACAATTTTACTGTAATTAAAACTTCTTTAGGCGCGTTGGGCATTTTTCTCGCGACACCGTTACCGACACCTAATTTTTGTAAACGCGATTGTATTCTTTATTCATATTACGTTACGGATCAATGTTCTATGCAAGTATTTTAACCGACTTCCAAAAGGAGGAGGTTCTCAATTCGTCTGTATGTTTTGTTTTTTTTTTTTTTGTACAGTAAGCGCTCAAAAGTGCATGAGCACGCTAAGAGTCGTATTGCTGTGAACACGCGGTATAGTCCGTACATTTGTATGTGTAAACAGTCAGACGTCTGTGGTGTGAGTGCCGTACACACACCACAGAGAACGCAGTTTTGAACTACACACTATCGTATCGTCACGGTTCGCGGGCGCCGCACTTATATTTCCATAACTTTTGTTAGCACGCATCATACTCGTACGCGTGACCATGGCCAGTGTATCGCATTGCTAAAATTCGAAAGTAAATTATATGTGCAGATAGCAGAAGGCGTTAAGCGTTGGTCTTAGGTTCAAGATGGCTAAGGTTCTAATCTCGTAAATCACAGCGCTGTTTTTGCAAATATTATTATTTTTGTTTGCAATAATAATATTTTTAAATATCCTGCCTATTTATTAATGTTGTTATTGCAATAAAGGGTTTAGAATAAAAAATGCGTGATATGTTATAATAAAAAATAAATAATATTTATTCGTTATGTTTATTTTACTTAAGTATAGTTATCAAACTGCTACAATTATTTATCATTACTTCACCTGAATAATATGTGAAATAGATGTCTAGAAACTTAGAAGCAATTTGTATTATTTTGACATATTTAAATTTTGAAATGTTTTAAATTTTAAATGGATTTTTTTGCACCATAAATATAAAGCTTTGATCATGATCTAAGTAATTAAGCAATAAATAAGAATATTAGACTACTTAAATGTAAAAAAACTACTTACAGAATAGGTAATTTTAAGGTTAAATATGGGCAGTTTGTTTATATTTTATTTGTATTAATTATTTTACATTTTATTTGACTTTAGTAAATATTGGTTGTTATTGAGGTTAAAGCTTAAGTATTCATTTTCTTTACGAACAGAAGATTGAAACTAAACCTCAAATTTTAATCCTAAAATAATACTATTACTGAAATAATATTAAACAATTTCGGTATATCTGCAAGAAATACGACAAACACCCTATTGAAACGTGCTTAAAAAATTCGTTACCATAAATTCATGCAATAACGAATCTGTTGTTTATTAAGTTAGTACGGTCAATATTTTAAGGTCAAAAACGGTTTTCTAGCTGGTCTTCAGTGATGCAAGCCTTCAGAGTGCACGGCGAACGGTTCATAATGACGTGTTTTTAATAATTCAGCAAAATATCTCGTTGGTATGAAACCATTTGTTTCATTCACCATTTGACGTCGCTGCTACTCGATAATAAGCCCCTTCCTCATATCTCTTAACCGTCACAGTATTTCTCTAGAACAAAGAAAAACATTGTTTTTATTACACATAATACCTAATTATTTATTATTCACTAATCGAATTAAACCTCACAATGAATTTAAAACTTTAAAGGCATCTTCTGTCTCAACAATACCTCTGTTCTATCAACAATACCCTTGATTAAGATTTATGTTTAGTAAAATATGAAATATATAAATGATAACACTCACACTTAGTCCGGTTTTATTAGATATTCACTTCACTTTTACGCAGCGCAATAATATTCTCTGATCTGATCTGATCTCTTCAATATATTTTATGCCTGCTTTTTGATAATAATAACCACAACACTGCGCTAAATGCTCGTCACCAATATTATCACGGCACGAACCAACAAAGTTAAAAAATACAAAGTTAAAATAACAAAGTCAACCAATACTTGTAACAAACTGCATCTACCCCACAGAAATCGAAATAATTTACTTAGTTTTTTGTGGTCTACCTGCTAAACTTTAATATTTATGTGAACAAGACGAATGAAACTAAAAACGAATGATGATTATCGAACTAGTCATTGGTTGCAGACAAAGTGAGTGTGTGTGTGTAATGTGCGTGTCTACAGTATTGTAACAACTTATAGAAGAAGGTCGTAAGTCAAACCGAAGCGTCAGTCTATTGCTTTGTGAGATTGCTTATGGACTTTTGGTCGGTACTGTATGTTTGTTACGCGATTACTCCGCCAATAAATTTTATTAACTTTGCTTGGGTAGTTCTTGAGTTAGCTTCAATTATACGTATTTTTTCCCACTTAGTATGTAGATGATATGATAACTTCTTGTCATTGTTATTCACATAGCAGGTAGTGGTATTCGAATTTGTGTGGGGTAGCTACGACAACTAAAAACTGAAAAATAAAAACTTTTACAAAAAAAATCAACCGACTTCCAAAAAAAAACACTAGAAATCGAAAAATAACTTTAACTTTAATTTCGGAAGTCGGTGGCGAAAAACGAAAATTCAAAACCAAAGACACCGACTACCGAAATTAAAGTTATTTTTCGCTTTTTAGTGTTTTTTTTTGGAATTTTTTTTGTAAAAAGTTTTTCGATTCGACGGTAGATCTATAATTTACTGTTTGAGACCACTAGGTGGCCACATTTATTGCGATGTGAAACAAGCGCAGGCAATAATTACACGAACCATTTATTTAACTTAATATAAAATAATAAACATTTGACGGGGACTTGTGGCTAAGTAATATAAGCTGCATGAGTCGATCGATTCGGTTAAACTACACTTGCTGCGGTTGGTCCGTGGATATTTATGTACCAAGACCCCTCCTTGCCTCGGAAAGCACGTTGGTTGTCATTTTTAGATCTTTGACAGTTGTTACGGGTCGTCAGAAGCCCGAAAGTCTGACAAGTTCTAGTCTTACCAAGGGGTATCGTGTTACCCAGTAACTGGGTTGTGGAGATCAGATAGGCAGTCGCTCCATGTAAAATTCAGCTGCATCCAGTTAGATTGAAAGACGACCCCAACATAGTTGGGTAAAGGCTAGGTAGATTTTTCGACGGTATATCTATATTAAACTGTTTGGCCCAGTAGTCCACGTTTATTACGGTGTGAAACGCAGGCAAAAATCACAATAAAATTGATTTAACTTATAAATTAATAAACACTTTTGCGGTAGCATAGATTGCTAAGTTTACAAGATTTACCGAACAGCATAAAACCTGCAGCAAAATGTGGTGTACACTGGTGCAATGGTTCCGTAGTTTAACATTAAATTTTATTTATTCAAACCACAATTTTCTCTGTACCGATACAACTTGCATGTTGCCTCCGATTGCAAACCGCTTCTTGTGTGTGTGTGTATTGTGTAACAGTTTTGTAATAAATTTACTTTAATATTATGAAAGTTGGTCCAAAAGATTTTCTGTTATATTTTTGTATGTAATAGTTAATTAATTCAGGCGTGACCTTGCGGAAATCCATGATAAAATACAATAGAAGTGGATATACTTATTTAGAAACCACTTAACTATTCCATAAAAACTCCTGAAAGAAATCGACACGTGTTTTACCTCTCAACGAGGCATCCTCAGGATGACGATGGACTTGTCGCGAACCCGAACACGGCGTGTTGCCACACCGAGCGCTGAACTCATAGTCTGCGCTAAATATATCCACGTCTATTGTATTTTATGTATATGTGTTTGCAACTAGAACTCTCGCATGCAAAAATATGAAGACGTAAATACTATCTGTACTCGGGTACGTGACAGATCACTCAATTGTAACGCAAAAGTCAATCACAAAGATTATCATCCTCCTGCCATTTTATCATCCTTCACCCAATACATCCATATCTATACCCATCAACTGACATACTCCATGCGTCATGTTCGTGAACGGGCGCTGTCAGTAGGGACTGGTCATCTCTTAGCTGCCACGGCTTATTTTAATTTAATTTTTGAATTATTTTATTTTTAACTACGGACGCTTTTAACGTTCTGTATCGTTCTCACATGTATAACTTCAACATGGATGATTCATCCAATATTTTGTAACAATATTGTGATTTAAAAAAGTGTCCGTGGAGTTTCTTGCCCGTTTTTCTCCATAGGAACCTACCTACTACGCTTTGAAATAGGCAACTAGCTTCATCTTTCTGACCGACCCCTTGACAATTCATAAGTGCGTGTAAATGGTTTAATTAAAATAAATGCTTTCAGTTTGAGTTTGAATAGACGGCACAGAATAGCCTTTACCAGAAGTGGTCATCATATTAGTCGTTCAGCAGCTTTAATATCATCAGGATAGTGCTGGAATATAGCAGTTTCTTGTGGATGTAGTACAACAACCGCGCCTCTCCTGACATCAACGGTCATCAGAAAACAGTCGCCACACAAACATCGATGCGAGGCTCTGCTAGAGTGACTACCATATCACTAGCCAGTTTTCCCTCTTATCTGATATTTTTCGGTGAATTCATTAACTTCGTAATGAAACTAGACGGTGTCAGTTGCTACATAGTCAGCCTATATAATGTTCACACTGTGCTGAGATTCAAGCCTCCTCTCAATGAGAAGAAACGGGACGAAATCCATCACGCGGGCCCAGTGCGGGTTGGTAGATGTCATATGTATTCGAATTTTTGGTTCTAGGACATGCCGGTTTCCGCACGATGTTTTCCTTCACCGTTTTGAGAGCAGTGGTGATGGAATAAATTACACGACCCACAACTCGTAAGTCGTGGCCGTTTCCACTGAGCCACCACTGCCTCACCGTCTTGCTGCACCGTCATTATATTTTTAATTTATATTCAAGACATAGAGCTTGATGACATGTCTGTGGCCCTAGTGAAAAGGGCCACTAAGTCCGATTTTGTCGAAAATTGAGTATACCAAATTTATAAGAAAAAAATGCTCTATCATTTGGTGAAAACGGATCTAAGCTATCTCTAAAAATAAAAAGTTACTTTGTGTGAAAGGGTCCAACTGACACCAAAAAAAATTACAAAAGTTGGTTTCTTTAAACGGATTTTATTATTTTTTATTTTTTGGATTTTAATCTAAATTAACTAAAATTACCAATATTTTAATTTGGTTGATGTTTATCAATACAACAACACCTGGTCCTTAAAAATGGTTTAGTGAGTAATGATATTACTAGACATAAATCCGTTTTCACCAAAATAAAGGGAAAAAATCTAAAATAACTCGGTTGAGATCAGTATTCACATAATATATGCTATTGTGAAATTAATTAATGTAATTTGATATAATTATATCCTACGAATTGCTTTCATTTTACGTGAGAAAGGATATAACTCGTCGATGCGGGGAATGCTGAGCGGAGGCTTTGTAGACGCGCTGCAGAAAAATCGATAGTAAGTATGGTTTGAAGCAAAGCACCCCATATTATTTACTATATTGTTCCTTAGAACAACCGTTCGTACAACTTACTCCTGATTAACCTGTCAAAAAACTCAGTAACTCAACCCGACATTAACTTTTAACTTGCACCTCACTGCTAATATAGTCGTGCTAAGCGCCGACATCTGTCGGTGACGTACTCAGCTAACAAACAACCTGGTCTTGCCTGTGAAATATGAGTTTAGAAAGTAGGATAAATTAGGTGGTTGTTTTGTCTTTGACTAGTGGACGATGTTTGCATTGAAATCTCTATGAGCCGGGGATATACGTCGACTAGTTTACCTCCGTACAGATGGGGAAGGGGCTAGCTGTTTCTAGTAGATTTTTACATCTATATTTCTAACAGACATTCTTTGACAGTCGTTACGGGTAGGTGGAATCCTGAAAATATGGCGACCAGACTTCGGTCCATCTTGTGGAAGGCCTTCCAACGCTACGCTAGGTCATATAGAAGAAAAGAAAGGAAGAAAACTTGTTTAATCTGCACAAACAAAACGCACATTTTAAAAACTATACAAAAAATACACACAAAACAAAAGTAGCCAAAAGCCTCGTATTCAACCAAACAAAAAAGTTTGACAATATTGTTCATAGTAATTGTAACATTGGTTCATTTGTTGATGTCAAGGCCACGGACCAAAGACAAAATATTGCGTAATTACTGTTGCAACATTGGCAAATGACAACAAAAACAAAATGCTGATTGCAGGGTTAACTACTTTTGTAACAAATATCAACAAAAATTGAGCTGTGCATCGCATGTGTGCAAGAACAGGTTATTGCTCAGCTAAAAGCTGTGAATTCGGACGAACCTAACGTCAACAGGGCTGGTTTTCAGCAATTATCTAAGGAATGACGTAATGACGTCGCCCTATGTGACCTATTATATCACTGTCATAGTGATCGTTTACTTAGTTTTATAGATTAATATGTGAAATCAGCATATTATGTGTATAGTCTAAAATACAATAAATATTCATTATCATACCGAGACCTCTCCGTGCCTCGGGAAGCACGTTAAGCCGTTGGTCCCGGCTGTCATTCGTAGATCTTTGACACTCGTTACGAGTCATCAGAAGCCCGAAAGTCGTACAACCAGTCTTACCATGAAGTATCGTGTTACTTAGTAACTGGGTAGTGGAGGTCAGATAGACAGTCACTCCATGTAAAATACTGCTATTCAGCTGCATCTGGTTAGACTGGAAGCCGATACCAATATAGTTGGGAAAAGACTACGTAGATGATAGCCTCTACTAAAGTTTGACCGACACCGCTGTAACGAGCATCAGGTATGTGCGCGGTGAGACGCGGCAGTGCAGGCCGCTCATTCTCAACGCTGCCCTGCCTCGCCGTGCATTCCTAAGGCCCCTACAGAGGTCTCGGTCAAACTATAGCAGTGATACTTGACTATCAGCTTAGTTATACACTGGCGTTTTTCTGCGCGTATCAGCTCAATTTTGAACGCTCGATATACGCGCGCTGAAGTCACATGCTTATCTTGTACGATTGTAGATGCACTTGTAAGCTCTTATCAAGTCCATAATGCTATTAACAACCTACTACGCTCCCCTGCCTATTTCATCGGAAAATGCTGGCGTGATAAGATATAACAATTCCCTCATATTCTGACACGATACCAAGAACGGTTGAACATGCTAATTGCCTTCCCCAGTACAATGTGTGGGTAATATTGAATTATACAAGTCTGAGTGTCATGCAGGCCTCTAATGGAGTGTTCTACGGAATATATGTAAGTGAAGTAATTGAATTGTGAAGTGAAGGGCGTCAGAAGGATTATGTTTTGTTTCTTTGAGTAAGTAGTCTTGCCTCGCACATTATGTGATATTCGACTGCGAAAGCTCGAGAATTATGGTGACTGTACACTCCTGTCTGACTGCTCTCGCGAAAAAGTCTCGAGCGAGGGGCTTTAGCCCGAGTGTACACTATCGCCTAGTTCAATTGAACTTGGGAACCCCGAGAGGATGGACGCCCAAAACAACTCGCCTTCTCTGTCAATCGGCGCAAGCAACACTGGAGATACGAGAGTGTACAGCGAAGCACTCGCAACTGCCACGAGATCCTTTGACTTCGGCACAAAAAACCGACACGGAACGGAGAGCGAGCGAGAAACGCCGAGACAAATCTCATTGTGCCTCGGCAAGAGTGTACAGCCGCCATTCGACGCAATGACAGGCTACAGCTGACAATTTTTAAATAATTATGTTGTGCAAAGCACTTGGGACAGGCAAAGTTAGTCGTACGTTCTCGTTACTTGTCGCAGCGTAATACTTCAAGAAAATTATCGCTTCCTGCACGTCATCTGTCGTAATGACTAGAACAGACATAAACGACAGCTCTGCGTCTAGTCGTAGCAACAAGATGCAGATGCAAACGACAAATCTGTGTCTTGTTGGAGAGTCTTTCTGTGGGCTTCAGAAAAAAATTAAATATAGAAAGTTATCTACTATACACTGTAACAGCGAATCATTTTCCACGCGTCCCCCTTAAGATCTAGGCCAAATATTTTTTTGATGTATACAAAATATTGTAAAACATTTTAAAAGAGTAACGGTGGAGTTTATTGCCCATTCTTCTCCATACGAGAACTACCTTTTGGAAGGGGCGACTAGAATCAATTATATTTTCTGTAAATTTTGACGTTCAAAAGTGCCTTTTATGTACCAATTGAAGTAAATTATTTGACTTTGACTTCGAAATAAGTCAATAAGTATTAAGTGTAAAGTCAAGAAACTGGAGGTTTCTTGGAAATAAGTAAGCCAGCAGTAAGCTACACATGTCATAATATATATTCTTCAGTTTGACTGTCCGGAGTGTTAGAGACTCGTTGAGACATGTCAAAGACATCTATACATAATAATAATCTCTACGTTGACTTAAACTCTAGGTCTATGCCGGTAGAGTTTATTTTGCCAAAATAGGTGTATTGTAGGCGAAACTTGCTCGGAATTAAACCCTTGTGGGTTTAGTTTGAATTCACGGCACGGTTGGCGCAGTGGTTAAGCGATTGACTGCTGCGCTGCGTGTCGCGGATTCGATTCCCGCACGGAAAAAATATTTATATGACCTACAAGTAGTTGTTCCGAGTCTGGCTGTTTGTGTATGTGAGTTTAAATGTTTGTAAACGTACCCACAATACAGGAGAAATTTCTAGTGTGGGGCAACGTTTAAAAAAAAAATCCACGTGGTTCTATCACGCGGTATTCACTAGGTTGACCTCGTGGATACCCCGTGATAGAAACCCTGCACCTAGCTTCTGACGTTTCATAAGTGCCCTTGTAGGTTTATGTGAAATAAAATATTTTGAATTTTGATAAGATGCAAGGTCTTAACTACAGAGCCATCTCCACATAATCGACAAATATAAATTGTAAATAAAATGTATCTTCAATCAAATAAACGCTTGAGCGACGAGGCAGTCCTTCTGTTAGAAAGCCTACATATGATACTCAGACGTGTATAATCCAATATATCCCACACATTGTACCAGGGTAGGCAATTAACATGTTCTAGCGTTCTTGGAAACGTGACAGAACATAAGTTGAATTTCATTTAGCTGTTAGTCTTGTATTTTGCGTCTGGTTGAAATTGTGATAAACTCATCAAGAGTTTTTCTAGGCCTTAAAATTTGTTATCAAATCTCATTAATTAATTTATAAATGATTAACTTCTCCCCGCGAATTCGTTCGCATGGAAGTCTTAAGATACACAATGTACTAAATAAATATTTACATTTTTAGGGTTCCGTAGTAAACAAAGAACCCTTATAGTTTCGTCATGTCCGTTTGTCTGTCTGTCTGTTCGTCTGTCTGTCTGTCCGTCTGTCTGTCTATCTGTCCGCGGTCTAGCTCCGAGACCCTTAGTACTAGAAAGCTTTAATTTGGCATAGGTATACATATTAATTACGCCGACAAAGTGGTAAAACAAAATTATGAAAAACATTTTTTTATAGGGTACCTCTCATACATATAAAGCGGAGATGTTTTTTTTTTTTAACCCATTATGTGGGGTATCATTGCAACGGTCCTTCAAAAATATTGGGAGTTTTGGAAAACCATTTTTGGATTCAGGGATCCGTTTGCGAAATATTAAGCTTTAAAGTGCTAATTTTTGTTAGAGTCAAGTGTCCCCCCCCCCCCCCTGCCGGCTAAATGGTTTGTTTTGCATGTGTGAAAAAAATCACAGCAGTAGTTTATATAACGAAATTAAAAGGAAAACTATCACAGCTAAGTAGGCTCTACAAGTTAACGAGTAATAATCGACCAACTTAACTTTGCAGTTGTAAAAACATGTTTTCCCATACATTCCGTATGGCAGAACATGTTTATCAACTACAAAGTTAAGTTTGTTTTTGGGATAAATTCATCCCAACTACGGAACCCTTCATTGTGCGTGGTCCGACACGCATTTGGCCGGTTTTATAAAACTCCTTCGGTCCCACCGCGTTGCATCGCATCGCCCGCTCGCATTATTCATTTATTTTCGCTTAGCTTCTTTCTGACTTTTTTCTTTTTGCTCAGCTCTTAAAGATCGTAGCGTGATATTGAAGAATTGGGCTATCAAATGCAAGAAGAAGCTGGCGCTGAGTGCCAATTATATTGCTGTGACCAAGTTTTACTCAAAGGAAACAGTATAGTTTTTTCAATATTAGGTAAAACTACATTTAAACATTTTGGAAAGTCGCTTGCGTGATCCAGGAATCGGACCAACTTATACAAAACTCAATTTAAATTGTAGATAGGAGCAGGCGTGCAATGACACTACCAGCACCAACCAACCACCAGCCAACTACCAACCAACCAACAAACCACCAACCAACCACCAACTTGAAATAATCCCTTAATGAACTGAAATATTGCTAGCATTTGTTTGATAACAAATAAATATTATATACCTAAACGACGACGACGATTATACGACTTTTGTAGCTATGTTCTATGTTAGAGGGTTTGGTTTCCAGACCTGGCCCTTCAAGTGGACCATTGTGCGTGGACCATGGCGGCCATCAGTGGTTACTCCAACCAGCGACCTATGTATATTGCTTGTTCTCAGAAACGAAATCTAAACTTATTAGGAACCTAATCAAAGAACTAGAAGTCTCGAATAACTAGTTTTACTTTTCAAACTTCCCTCCATACAAAAGCATAAATGTAAATCTATGGTATATGGTAGGCACATGACTTCATATCTGTAACGTATCTTCATCACGATGTAACTAGATTAGCGACTGACGGATACGGGTTGGATCGCGCGGTTGAGTATGATTTAGCTGTAGACTGCAGAGTGAGTCAAAACTGTCTGTTTATCGCCAGCAAATGTAGTTTTAAAATTCATGAAATACAAAGTAGTGTTATTGAGTTAACGTTTTGCGATGATTGCCATAATTATACAGACGTTGTATAATCAGCCTATAATATTCCCACTGCTGAGACACAGACCTCCTCTCCGTGATAGGGAGTGGGCCGTAATCCACCACGCGGGCCCAGTGTCAGTTGGTTGATGTTACATGTCTTCGAATTTTTCCTTCACCGTTTTGAGAACAGTGATGATCAAATAATTTACACAAAGCAAAGCGCCTGCTTGGGTTCGAAACTACGACCTACAACTCGTGAGTCGCGGGCGTTACCACTGGGCAACCACTTCTCTTAATACAGACGATGAGTTTGCAAATATTGACAAAAAAGCATTATCTATAAGTAGATAAATGAGATTACCTATTTTTTTCCATGCAGCACTGTTTCTCAAGTGGGTTCATAAAGAAAGAAAGAAAAAAATATTTTATTTGGGAAAAGCACAGAAAATACAAACAGTAATAAAAACTAAAACGGAGCATCTAAAACTTAAAAAAAAATCCGAATAAACGAAAAGAAAAAAATTATAATATTAGCGACCTGTGCGAGGTCAACAAGGCTCCTATCTTAGCATATGCTAGCGCTGCATAGCGCTGGTATCTTGATAGGACTCGCTATGATGCCACGGACACACCTACAGACACAAGTCCCACTAGGGGATTACAAAATAAATAAACAATAATTTTTAATAAATAAATAAAAAACAGAACAGTGAATAATTACACACTCACTGAAGGCTTTAGGATGTGCTTCTAAAGCACAACGTTACTTTGGGCATATGAAGAGCCCTTGCCCTGCAGTGGGATAAATTACAGGTTTGGTACTATTTTGCTTATGCACTAATAGTCAGTGCAACAACTATGAAGTAGTAGCTGCACCCTGCGGTTTCACCCGCATAAGTCTTGATCCGGTGGGAATATTGGGATAAAAATTATTCTGTGTTAATCCAGGTTATAAACTATCATCTGGGAGTGGCGCGAGGAGGCGAAACGCCGGGGCTTAACTCCGATGCCGCAAGAAATCGCGGCACAACGGACAGAGCTCCGGCGGGATCTCATGGCGTCATGGAGAGTGCGATTGTCGCAACCCCGTGCTGGGCACGCCACAATTGCGGCGATAAGACCCCTCTTTGAGGAGTGGCTTGAGAGACGCCACGGCGTCCTCACCTTCCGCCTGACGCAGGTCCTCACCGGACACGGCTGCTTCGGGAGGTTCCTGTTTAGGATAAGGCGGGAGGAAACACCCGGGTGTCACCATTGTGTGGATCGGCCTGAGGACACGGTGGAGCATACGGTGGAGGTCTGCCCGGCTTGGGCGGAGCAACGCCGTGTCCTCGTAGAGGCGATCGGCGGCGGTGATCTCTCGCGTCCGGCCCTGGTTCAGGCCATGGTACGGAGCGAGAGGAAATGGCAGGCCGTCACCTCCTTCTGCGAAGCGGTAATGCTCGCGAAGGAGGAGGCGGAACGCGTGAGGGAGAGGCAAATTTCGCGCCCTCACGCCCCTAACCGCCGCAGGAGGAGACGCCCGGGGCGGGAATCGCGAGCCGATTTCCGGCCACCGTAGGCGCGGGCTTGCGGACGGTGAGCAATGGGTAGCTCGCCGTCCGGTAAGGACCAAGCCCGGGTCGACGGCGCGTTGTGTTCCACGCGCGCCTCAAAGAGATGTCAGCAGAATTGACGGGGTCCGCTAGGGCCAATGCCTGCCGGGGGTTCGAAGAAAACCGATAGGGACATCGTGGCCCCCGGCAACAGGGCAACCGAAGGAACACGGGTGGGTTTTAGTCAGTAAGAGTCTGACACGCCCTTCCGCTCCACCCAGAGCGGGAGAAGTTATTTGATAATTTCCCACCCAAAAAAAAAAAAAAAAAGGTTATAAACTATCTTGGTGCCAAATTTCATCCAAATCTGTTTGGTAGTTTTTGCGTGAAAGAGTAACAAACATCCACACACACACCTATCAATAACATCGATGCTTGTCATATGAATATTCAAACGCTCTGTGTTCTATACATATTCCTGGACATGGTTTTTCACTCACAGCCGAGTGAAACTTCAGGCAATATTAATAGGCAGTGATTTGACGCCGTTTCAGCCTTTTCAGCGGTGTTGTAAATGGTGGAAATGTCGATGGTTATCAATACAATGTATTGAGCAAAAAATAAAAAATAATTGCAATTTATAAAGATTACAAGTAAACAATTAAATAACACTTTCCCCAAAGGTTAAGGCACAGCTGTACCTATTAGTCCACCCACATTTCGCCAGTTATGTTTAAGTCCCATGTAATAGGGGGCGAGCCTATTGCCATCAACTGGGCATAAATCGAGACTTCGGACTGCTACTGAGGAATTCCCGATGGACAAAGCCACACACACACTTTGCCCGAGAAATCATCATCAATCATCATGGTGGATCGAACGCAGGACCTGTTGTTCAGCAGTCAGCGCTTGCGACCACTAGACCAACGAGGCAATAAAAAAAAACAACTGACTTCTAAAAAAAACAATTACTTTAATTTTGGAAGTCTTTTGGCTTAGAACTTTCGTTCTTATATCCACATATAAAGATATGTACCATAAGAGTGGTCAGCCTAACAATTAACGCATTTGAGGTCAGAGTAAGTGTTCATCAGAGCTCAACCCTGAGCCCTCTACGATTCAACCTGGTCATTACCATTAGTGATTATAGTCCATTGACTACATCACTTCAAACATACAAAAACCAGCACCGTGGTCACTACTACATGCTGATGATGTAGTTCTTATAGCCGAATCGTTGGCAGAAGTGCAATCAGACCTGACGGCATGGCAGCAGTCATTGGAGAAGAGAGGGTTGTGAGTCAATAGACAGAAGACCGAATATATGTATTGCTAATATGGGTGTCATACTATATCCATCCGTCGAAAACAGGCCTCTTAATAGAGTTGAAGGGTTCAAGTATCTCGGATCCACACGAATTTACACCATAGAGATGAAAATGCTACGCTGATCTGGTGGAGTTTCAAAAATAGATAAAATAAGAAACGAATAAATCCGTGGTACTTTTAAAGTTGCTAAGATACACGAGAAACTTAGTGAAAACCGCTTCCGCTGATACGGACATGTGATGAGGCGAGATGATGACCATATGACTAAAAGAGTCATAAATGTAGAAGACGGAAAGAGAGGCCGTGGACGACCACCAATAACTTGGTTACGAACATTAAAAAACGATATGATGACGAGCAACACAACAAAAGAGACACACAACCATACGTTGTGGCGCAGAAGTACTAGGACCCCAAATAAAACTCAAAGCATTTATTTCAATTGAACGTTTACAGGCACTTTTGAATTGTCAAAGAGTCGGTCAGTTAGTCAGAAAGTTGAAGCTAGTTGCCCATTCCAAAACGTAGATCTCTATGGAGAAGAACGGGCAAGAAACTTCAAGGATGCTCTTTTAAATATAGATATTAAAAAATCCTGGGTACATTATTCTTGTTGCTTCTATATGTGAGAACAATGTACAAAAATTATCAAAAGCAATTGAAAATATAAGATTAAAAATAAGCCCTGGCAGATAAGAGATCACCAGTCTCAACTGACCAGCACCAGCACCATCCAGCTCAACCATTTTGTAGGGAACCGAATGATCCAATAAATTAGGATAGTAGCCAGAAGAAAAGAGAAGAAGATCCACCAACTTTCGAAATTAAAGTTGTTTTTCACTTTGTTGTGTCTTTTTAGTTGTCGTATATAAGCTGATCGCGCATTGTACGAAAATCCTATACAATGCGAGATCAGCATATACTGGAAATGTATAGCTTGATATGTAGCCGTGTAACCTACCACACTCAAATTCGAATACCACTAACTGTTATGTAAACTGTTAAATAAATAAATAATAGTGACAGGAAGTTATTTTTTATTTTTAGATGAAACAAATAAAAAAAAATTGTCGGTAAAATTATTTATACAGAGTGATATCCCTGACTAAATAATTTTATCGAAGGTTATAAAAAAAAATTTGCTGTTCCGCGTAGGTAAGTTGCACTTTTCTATGAAACAGCAGATTTTTTTTTATAACCGACGAAACATTTCAACGCAGAGGGGTTCAGAATCATGTACTAATCCAGGGTAACAGTTTTCGCGTCAATGTCCCTACCACCCTTTATTTTGGTAACTTGATTACCAAAATACCAACTTAAATTGTCCGTTTATTTTAACCTCTCACAACTGTCATTCTTGAACAGTTGTTTGAAATGACTAGAACACGGAGAATTAACGTAGAGTGGTCACAAAAAAAGGTCAGCGGAAAATTGTGGAACAATTTTTTAAATACAATGCAATTACATAGACACTAACGCCACGTCAAATGGAATTCAGTGGTTGCGCGGACTCTAGTGTGTCTTGTCGATAAATACTTAATTTTCCTGACTTAACAAAGGGAACAAATTTTTTGACCTGTTATTTAAACATTCGAGTTTATTATGATCAGTTGAAAAAAATAATGGCCAGTCGGCGGTTGGTATATTTGTGCGACAGTAAAACATAGACAGTAATAAAAAAAACAATTGGCCGGTTATTTTGTCTTACAATGTCAGTACTAAAAATACAAAAGCAGACTAATAAATAAATGGGCAGTAAAAATTATGAAATGGGCAGTTATATAAATAGTTCGGCAGTTCACAGGGAGCGGAGACACCCGAATCAAAACCGATTGAAATTCTCTATTCTCGGTGACTCTCACTTGGGTTAGGTTAGAACTGTGACCATTAAAGCGCGAAGACGAGTGAGCGAAGCGAGCGTGCCGCGGCAGCGGCCACCGAGCGCCAGATCCCCTCTATTGTTGGTCAATCACTTGAGTTAGGTTAGAATGTTATCTATAGAACTGCTTAGAATGAGATTTCTTACCGATTAATTCTAATTTGTCAACTGCCCACTCGTAACTGCCCATTTAGTTATTTCGCTGCTCAGTATTTATTAAACGATCCATTTTATTATTTTTACGACTCATTTTTGTTTACTTTACTGCTAAGTTTTAACTGCCGAACTTGTTAATAAATATGCATTTTGTCATTTTTAACTTACCAAAACTACTCTAAACAACTGCCGCTTTAAATCAGTGCCCTTAATAAAAGACAAAACACAACACAGATGAAACCAAAATACAAACCCAGAAAAAAGTTCTACATAAGTATATTTCATTTTTACATCACTTTCGAGATCTAAAAATACCTGACCCAGAAAACCCTTCTTTCAAACGATCTACCATTAAAAGGCTCTCCATTCACAAAATACACCGTCCCATCATGACTAAGCGAAAAATCCAAAGAAACGTTACAACACCATAATATTTTACTCAAAAGGAAACGGCTGTTACTGGCGTAACGCAAATACCATGACAAAGTGGCCTGACCTTGGTATTTAATGGTAGTTATAAACCTATGGAGTTTGGTAGACCTTAGAGCACGGAGACGCCTCGGCGAGTGCTGCTAGAAATGAAAAGAATAGAAACAAAAAAAACGGCCAAGTATGTGTCGGACTACGCACTATGAAGGGTTCCGTAGTTGGGTTGAATTTATCCCAAAAAAAAACTTAACTTTGTAGTTAAAAAACATGTTCCATGCGGAATGTATGGGAAAACAAGTTTTTGCAAGTGCAAATATAAGTTGGTCGATTATTACTCGTTAACTTGTAGAGCCTAATTAGCTGTGATAGTTTTCCTTTTAATTTCGTTATATAAACTACTGCTGTGATTTTTTTCACACATCCAAAACCAACCATTTAGCTGGGTTTCACTCTAACAAAAATTTGCACTTTAAAGCTTAATATTTTGCAAACGGATCCCTGAATCCAAAAATGATTTTCCTATACTCATAATGTTTTTGAAGGACCTTTGGATAGAAAAAAAAAACATCACCACTTTACGTGTAGGGGAGGTAACCTAAATATTTTTTTTTTTTTTTGTAATTTTGTATTACCTCTTTGTCGGCGTAACTAATATGTATACCCATGCCAAATTACAGCTTTCTAGTACTAACTATTTTGAAAATTGAATATTTGACAATTTTGTATGTAACTCCTATTTCTATATGAATCAATTATGTAATCAATCAATTCAATTTATTTACTTATGTCAGCATTGTCAATGTTAATGAATGTTGTTACATTATTATTATTGTAAATTCTATACTTGTATTTTAATATTTGCACACCATGACAATATGGTAAACATGTTAGCACAACTCCATGTACTTATAACACCTTGCATGCATTGTATCGTATGTACACACATGTTTGAACAAATAAAGTTATCTGAATCTGAAAAAAAAACAGTCTTGGAGCTCGACCGCGGACGGACAGACAGACGGATATGACGAAACTATAAGGGTTCCTTAAACCCTAAAAATTAAAAGAAAAGAAATTAAAGAAATGTAAATAAATTATAAGAAATGGAATGAAAATGTTTACTCTGTAAATAGGATACCGGAATCACACGTCATAATCATCGCCATTGCCTTTTCCCAACTATGTTGGGGTCAGCTTCCAGTCTAACCGGATGCAGCTGAATACCAGTATTTCACTTGGAGCGACTACCTATCTGACCTTCACAACCTAGTTACTAGTTAACACGACACTCCTTGGTAAGACTGGTTGTCAGACTTTTGGGCCCACACGTCATAATAAAGATTAAAAATAATATTAAGCTAGAATGGAGTCGACATTTCGTATTTGACTACCCCTGAGAAGAAAGGAAAGAACCTCACAGATTTGAGTGGAGCTGACCTGTCAGCGCATGAATTTGTCTGTAATCGCGTAGCTCAACTCAACCACTTGACGAACAATACCAAAGAAGGGACATTTGGGTAGGCCGCATAAAGTAGGTACTCAGAATAGGAGTAGAGGTGACATTATATCCAAGATAAGAGTGCTTGGAAACATGCTGGTCCTGCTCCATAGGACAATTTAGAATCAAGACTAAATCAAAATGGTTGCTAATTTAATTGCAAAATTTATTATTTTGTGTTAGATGATACTGATTTTACATTCTGTGATTACTTCCTGACACACTGACTTATTAATTATACAATTTTAGGAAAATCGTCTACTTTTACAATGTTTGCAAATATTTGAGCACCATGTCGCTCACTGAATACAAAAGGGCCACAAATCAAAAAAATCGGAAAATAATTTTATTTAAAAAATGAGGTCTAAATCGACAAAATTTTTTTGTTTAAAAAAGACACCCATCATTTTCGCGTTACTATTCCGAAACTGGCTCACCGCCTTTTTTGCATTGAAGCATTTTGTTAGCTAATTTCAGTGCAAGGCCGCCATTTTGTGAGTTGCGATCCGAAACTCCACACTAACGCACGTCAGTTCCGTGCAAAAAGGCCACAACCCAAAAGAATCCTGCACTTCGTATTCATAGTTCTCTGCAAAAGTGCCATATTTTGGAAAACGTCCGTTTTGCATTCAAACATCAAGTAAGTATAATCATATTTTGTAATACAACAGGGCCATTATTTCAAATGCGTCCGCATTGCATTCAAACATCGTGTAAGTGTAATTATGTTATTTAGTACAACAGGGCCATATTTGAAATCCGTTTGCATTGCATTCAAAAATTGTGTAAGTGTAGTAATATTTTATAATACAACAGTGCCACATTTCAAATGCGTTCGTTTTGCATGGAATTATATATGGATTGATTGTTATTTTTTGAAGACTAGAGTGGGAAATTTAGAAATGTGTCCGTTTTGTATAGAAATAATTTATGATTATGTTATATTTTTTTGTATTATAAATGTTTATGCTATATTGTGTTTTCTACAGCTGTTTTACGGGCAGTAAAACAAACGCTAAAGCAATTGCTTTTGTTAAGCAATTGCTATGGGGTATCACGCGACATTCAAAGAGTTAAATTTAGAATCATACTAATTTTCCACTAACAATATCTAATAATAATTGGAGACACCTTGTGTTCGGCAGTGGACTGTGATAGGCTGTTAGAATGCGGTGACGCAAAAAAAAATGCTGTATTGTGTTTTTAGCTTGCCCGGGTTATAAATAATAAGTAATGGTGCCGATTCCCTTGTTCACAAACTAAACTAAATTTAAGTTCAGTGCATCTTTTTTTTTCTATTTCATTAAGAAAAGGACAGAAGACAAATTTTAGTTTAGTCCTGTCAAATTAATCAGCACCTGTCACTACTCCATACAAGTTTAGACGTGATTAAAAACTTGCCTACTAAAATTACTCAATTTCGGTTCGATTCCCGGGTCGGGCAAAGTGTTATTGGGTTTTTCTATCTGGAATTTCTCAGTAGCAGCCCGGAGTCTGGATTTGTGCCCGGTTGATGGCAATAGGCTCGCCCCCTATTACATGGGACTTAAACATAACTGGCGAAATGTGGGTGTACCTACTACAGGTACACCTCTGCCCAACCCTTCGGGGAAACAAGGCGTGATGTTATGTTTATGTTTATGTGTTATGTAAAATATTAAAAAAATGCTCTATTTTAACATTTATTTTTTCCAAATCATTAACACTCCGTTTAGACGTCATCTTCAGTATAAAATCATTAAAAGTCGGTTATTGTCGCCTTAAGTGGAAATGGGCAGTGCACATTGCTTGCAGAACAGATGGCCAAAAGGTTCTGGAGCGGCGACCGCGTACCGGAAGATGAAGCGTTGAAAGACCTCCCACAAGGTGGACCGATGACCTTTTGCAGGCCACAGGAATCCGCTGGATACGGAAAGCATAGAACCGGTCAAAGTGGCGGTGCTTGGGGGAGGCCTACTCGTATGTCCAGCGTGGACATCTTTCGGCTGAAATGAATTAATGACTTTTCATTCATTTCAGCCGAAAGACGTCCACGCACCAATTTTCTCTCAATTTCATCATAATATTCTACTATAATTAGATGTAATTTTATTGTTGTCATTTATTTTAGAAACTATTTTACTGTCTATCATTTACCTATCACTAATAAGAGACTTTTGAGAATATAATTACTACGAAGAAGATTTAATAAACCATTTATTTTTGTAAAATGTAGTTTTATTTTGACATAATGTTTATGACATTGAACCTAATTTTGAATACAAAAGAGACTTTTGTGCATTTTTAACTTCATGAGTAACAGCTATTACAATGTTCATATTTTCAATCGATAGAGCACGTAAAAATGCACCTAATTATATATTAACATGTTATATTAACAAATAAAAATTATGAAATATTTAAGAAAATCGTGGTTTGAATTTTATTTTGGCTGTCGTATAAAATTTATGCTTTTTGATTTGTGGCCCTTTTGTATTCAGTGAGCGATGTGTATCTCACATAATTAAATTATCTGTCGTTGCTTAATTTTTAATTGTTTTTACCTATTGTGGTAGTAGTAATTTTATTCTAGGTGCATCGTCTTCACATATAATTATTTAACTAATGTAGGTACCTATACAAACTATTGTAAAACATTTTAAAAGAGTAACGGTGGAGTTTCTTGCCCATTCTTCTCCATACGAAAACTACCCTTTGGAAGGGGCGACTAGAATCAATTCTATTATTTTGTAAATTTTGACGTTCAAAAGTGTCATACATGTGCCTATTTGAAATAAATGATTTGACTTAATGAAAACGGAGAAACGGTATAGAAAACGGCTTTGAAGACGGTCCGTCACAGAAATTGTCCGCCCAGCGCACTTTTGGTGGTACCACGAATGGTATGGATATTGGCGATTCTAGACGGCACGGCGATTCCGTGCTCTGTGTTATCGACCATTAGATGGTGATTAATTTTCGTCAAGTCAACTAGAATTTTAGTGAAGGAATGAAAGGTAAAACTTTAGTTGGTAAATGCAAAGTCATTCTTTGACAGTCCAAACAGATAGTCAGAACTAGAAGCCCGAAAATCTATTGATCCAGTAACTGGGTCAAATAGGCAGTCGCTTCACCTAAAATGCTGGTATTTACCTACTTCCAGTTAGACTGCAAGTTGGATTTCCCAACACAGTTGGGAAATCTAATGTTACTGAGTTTTATTTTTACATAACACTTGCCAAACTACAAAGAAATTTGTCGGCAGTGTGTTCTCGTGAATTTTGCACGATCTTTGATTAACTCTAAACATAAAAACAATCGACTTCCAAAAAAATTACTACAAAGTGAAAATTAATTTTAATTTCGAAAGACCAAAGACTCCGACTTCCAAAATTAAAGTTATTTTTCACTTTGTAGTGTTTTTTTTGGAAGTCGATGGTTTTTTTTTGTAATATTTATGTTTTAACACATAGTAAACATAAACTCACGCCTTCTTCCCATGGGGGTAGGCAGAAACTACAGAACGCCACCTGCTACGATCCTTACATACTCCTTTTGCCTCGTTTACGTTCATACATCTGGCCATACACGCACGCCGGTTGCGAGTACTACGCACCTGGCCTTTCTGAAGAACATCAATTTTCCACTTTTTAATTGTGGAGGTACCACAAATTCGAATACCACTACCTGCTATGTAAATAACAATGACAGGAACTTATTATAACATCATTACATCATCCATTTAGACTAAGTGGGAAAAATACATATTATTGAAGCTAATTCAAAAAGTATTCAAGCAAAGTTAATAAAATTATATGGGACCACCTTCTGAAAGTATGACCTACCAAACTAAAAAAGAATCTTCAAACTCCTCCTTTTTGAAGTCGGTTAAAAAAGACTGAGACTATAGCTCTGTAGGCAAACACTCTATAAATAAATACAGAGCAGTTACGCACACAACCATAGATTCTACAACCACAGCTACACTCAGTGGAATCAGTCAACGAATGTCATGAGACCATCCACCAACCAGCCCCCAACCATCCACAAACCAGACCAAATGAAAGAACACAACGTCAGGCCAGTATTCCCCGAAGGGTTCGGAAGAGGTGTATTAATAAGACATTGACATTTAAGATCCGTGAAAAGGGCAAAACTAAATATAAACTGGACAGATTCAGACTCCGGGCTGCTACTGAGAAATTTCTAATAAAGAACACAACGAGGATCGAATCTTTATTCTACTTCCACTGCTAGCGTCTCTATTAAACTGGAGCTGGCTGTCTATGTGTCCATATCTTTGAAATAACCTCCTCATAATATCTTCCAGGCTTTCATTGTCACACTGTAGGTCAAAGGCTTCTGTTCATATAGAGAAAGCATAACCATTGATCACCACGCTTGCTCAAGGCCAATTGGCGATTTCAGATATAATTATCATTACTTTTATAAAACAAAGTCTCCCCACCGCATCTGTCTGAAGACTGAACGCGATAAATTCAAAAACAACCGCACGGATTTTTAAACGGGTTTCTCCAATGGACGTGATTCATGAGAAAGGTTTAGGTGAATAATTTATTAAAATTTTGTAAATATGACGATGTAAAATACTCCAAGCAGGATAAATATCATCTAACCCACATGATCGACGCAACAGGCTGATACGACACTCGACGACAGAAAAATAATTTAGGCCTAATTATGTTCTCTGCTACTCGTGCGAAGCGTGCCTAGCTAGTTAAAAGTCATGGTATAATATCAATTTTTTCCTGTCCACGATAAACTTAGAAAGTTTGAACACATGAATTTGAAAAAGTCACATTAGGACTTGCTCGGAGTGGGCACGCCACAATTGCGGCGATAAGACCCCTCTTTGAGGAGTGGCTTGAGAGACGCCACGGCGTCCTCACCTTCCGCCTGACGCAGGTCCTCACCGGACACGGCTGCTTCGGGAGGTACCTGTTCAGGATAAGGCGGGAGGAAACAACCGGGTGTCACCATTGTGTGGATCGGCCTGAGGACACGGTGGAGCATACGGTGGAGGTCTGCCCGGCTTGGGCGGAGCAACGCCGTGTCCTCGTGGAGGCGATCGGCGGCGGTGATCTCTCGCGTCCGGCCCTGGTTCAGGCCATGGTACGGAGCGAGAGGAAATGGCAGGCCGTCACCTCCTTCTGCGAAGCGGTAATGCTCGCGAAGGAGGAGGCGGAACGCGTGAGGGAGAGGCAAATTTCGCGCCCTCACGCCCCTAACCGCCGCAGGAGGAGACGCCCGGGGCGGGAATCGCGAGCCGATTTCCGGCCACCGTAGGCGCGGGCTTGCGGACGGTGAGCAATGGGTAGCTCGCCGTCCGATAAGGACCAAGCTCGGGTCGACGGCGCGTTGTGTTCCACGCGCGCCTCAAAGAGATGTCAGCAGAATTGACGGGGTCCGTTAGGGCCAATGCCTGCCGGGGGTTCGAAGAAAACCGATGGGGACATCGTGGCCCCCGGCAACAGGGCAACCGAAGGAACACGGGTGGGTTTTAGTCAGTAAGAGTCTGACACGCCCTCCCGCTCCACCCAGAGCGGGAGAAGTTATTTGATAATTTCCCACCCAAAAAAAAAAAAAAAAAAGGACTTGCTCGGAGTAGAAACTACAACGTAGTGCTTAAGAGGCAGACGCCCTAACCCTCCTAATAAATAGTCTGCGCGCTACTAAGAAACGCGACGGAAGAAATGAGTATATAAGGAGAAGTTTAAAAGTGGCACCAGTGACAGAAAAGTTGAAAGGAAATCGTTTGGCCTGGTATGGGCATGTGATGAGGAGAGAGGAAACGCCTGTGACTAAAAGAGTGATGAATATAAATGTTGATGGATGGAGCGGGAGAGGAAGACCAAAGAAAAGATGGAAGGATTGTGTGAGGAATGATTTGAAAGAGAAGGGAGTGAATGATAGCGTGACGGTTGACAGGGGAGAGTGGAAAAAGAAAACGTGTGCGCCAACCCCACGTAACATGGGACAAGGGCAGGAAGATGATGATACAGTCCGCGTGTGACTGCTGAGACGGGGGAGGTAGATAAAGACCAAGCCAATTTTGTCAATGGAGTCCTCCCCCATCTCACCGCTAGCATACCTCAGGCAATGACTAGCAGTCGCGCGCGGACTTTATAGTAGCCGTTTATGACACCCTTGGTTGTAGCACAGATGAATAGGGTAATTGCCTAGGTAAAAAAAAGATTATCTATTTAGTCCGTCTTTCAGATAATAAAAAATATTAGATACGTATATTTTGCTTTGTTATTAATTAAAAATAACTTAGAATACACGCGTTAAAGTTGGGGAGTGGGGGCTCGCTAGGTCACAACGCATGATTAAATCTAACAAGGTCACATTTTAACTCAATGTATCGCCGTAATCTTTTGATTACGTCAAAAAAGAAAAAATACGTGTTCAATATTTTTTAATAACCTACAAGACAGACAAAAAAAATTTGGACTCAGGTCACACAGGCCTATTGTAGTACCTGTCTACTTCAGAAAAACGAAATCTTAGGTATTATTTGCCGAGAATTACATTACGATATTCACATTGTTATGCAAATCTATAACAATTCCATTTATTTGATTTATTCGAGATTTACATAGTTATCTAAATTACAATTTATTCGATTACGTACCTATTTTGTTATGAAATTATACCCAATTTAAGTTTTCAAGGTTTTCGATTGTAATCCCTTTAGTTTGGTTATTAAATTTGATTATATATTATTCGTTGGTCTTATTAAGGCCTGAACTGGTGGCCGAATGGATTTATATACAGTATCTATAAAAGCAATTAATAAAATCCAAGTTATGATACCTACCCTATCCAAATTTTAAAACAAAGCGATGGAGAGTAATGAAAATTATTATTTTAACAAACCCATTGAGGTGTGAAATGAAAATTGTTTTAATTAATTTTTATTTGTTTTTGATCGTTAAAAATGCATTTTTTTCTACAACCTTTTCGATATGTCTGAAAGCGCCATCTGTTAAACGCAACCGTAACTTTTCTACTGTCGACTTTCTCTGCGTCAAATTTTTATGCTTATTCCAAGTTTTGAGGATAGATGGCAGTATTTGCTTTTTTTATAATAATTATTCGGAGCGTTATTTCTAAAAACTTATTTTCAACCGTTACTTTCTTTTTGTCACCAGGCCTGACCAATCTTCCTCCGATGGAGGCAGAGAGAAGAACACAAGCAGGCTGAATGGATTCCTCAACCTGAAGACACCCCTGATCAGCACAAAGACTCTTGGGTAAGTTTAGATCTAAATAATAATAATTATATGTATTTTTACATAAATAGTGTCTTCTACTTCTTGCTGATTCTTTTTGAAGACGACGGCAAAGAAAAACAACAACTTGTTTATAATTTTGCTATTTCTAGCTTCTATTAACATTTTGATGTAAAACCTAAAATTGTTGCTATGAAAACTCAGTTTTTGTCAAAAATGATACCACGAAAACGGCCATAACATAAGAAACTTTCTGTTCTTATGTTGAGCGTCATCTAGGTTCGAATAGAGAAACTAACTCACTGGCTTGGTTCCGAATTAGTTTACCCAGTAAATCATAGATGGCGTTTTGCTGGTTGGTTTTGAAATTAATGACCCAACGCGTATTCACGTTGTCATCAAAACCTAGTATACATTTTGTTAGAGGAAATCTATTTACTTATTCAGAAAAACACGATTTGTTATAATTGGATATTTGCCAGGAAAAACGAATTATATTCAACATTCAGTGTCGAATCTTAAACATTCTGTTTTAAGTACCTTGCTTTATGTGATCGTAAATATAGACATTCGTTATGTAACTTAAGCCTCGCATCTTTGTTATCCAAAAGTTTAGGTAGGTACCTACATTTTACTTACGTACCTGAGTGTATTGGAAAATGTAACGCAAAATGTGTTTTCATCAAGGTAAGAAATTAGGTAAGGTCACGTTTTTTTCAACAAAGAGATAAAATCAACTACAGAATGTACACACGGCTACATTTATCAAGCTATACATCTCCAGTATAAGCTGATCTCGCTTTGTATAGGATTTCCGTACTATAAGAGGTCAGCTTATATTGGATTATTAAGTACAGCTTGATAAAATCAGAAAGAAAGAAAGAAAAATAGGTTTATTTATTACAGAAATACGTGCATACAAAAAGACAAGAGTAATCAGAAAATAACAAAAAGTACATAATAAATCACGAGCATAAAACAGAAATTAGTCGGCAGCTGCACGACATGACTGTGACAAGAAGGCTTCCACTCAGCATAATGCTGTGCTATGGGGGACCCACAGCACAGCGCTGATTTTCAGTGGTCACCCGAAAAAGAAGTACGGAAATCTAGTCAGGTTCAGCGGCGTGGATGTAGCCGTGTGTACCTACCATTAAAAAAATTACAACTAAAAATGATAAAAAATGTATTTCATAGTTATTGAATTATGCCTTCTTTTTCACGCATCGACGTGCAGGGGACTTATAAGGTAATTTCTGTAAGTCTTGTGGCCCTAAACCTAGCCCTAAATCATAAAATAAACCTCAATTAAAAGTTTACCAGTTTGAGTCCCGCACTCCCGAACCAAAACACGATTTAAAATCAATATTTATTATTCTATCTAAAACACGAGCCTGTATTTTGAATAATAAAATATTTTTACGAATATTTGACAACCTCTCGAAATCAGCCAATCACATCACGCTTTCTTGGACGCCATGTTTTGACGTCATCGTTTAATAATTACTAAGAATAAAATACCCTCCGAAGACCTTTCTCAACTCCCCAAAGGAACGATCCTAATAAAACTGGACATTGGAAACATTATTACCCATTTTATTGCATTACCCTTTTTTTATTTGACCAATCTGATTATAAAACATTTTTACGTTAAAAATTCGTTTGTATTTATGATAGAAAAACGTATTTTATTACATAGTATTTAGTTTTTGCCTGTGGCAACAAACGCTTAAAAAGTTACTGTGATATTTTAAACATTGTTGATCATATTAGATACACACCCTAAATTACCAGGGCATGCATATAACCGATCCTAAAAAATGCCCATAAAGATTTCCTGAAAAATGTATATTTATAGATCGCCTAGTACAGTAAGACACAACTTAAATGTAGCTTCGACAAAATAAACACATCAATTTTACGAATGTATTTGATTAAATGACTTTACAAGTTATTGCGTTTGCGTAAAAATCATTATCGCCTAAAAAAGTAATAAATTTTGGTGATTTTAAGCCGCACTCAGTTCGGATGTGATCGGTTTTGCGAATTTTGCCGATGCTACATCTAAGTTGTGTCGTACTGTAACTGCTACCCAATTGGATGTAAACACACCTTTAGGTACTAAAAGGAATTATCAAATGAAAGACGTATTTTATATTAATATAGTAAATTATTCCTAGATTTGCATCTACTTATTTCACATAATGAAGCATGTTGTCAGCTCTCCAAGTTGAGTCTCAATTCTTTTCTAATCTTGTAAATATGAAATAGTGTTAATCTCATTTAAAACGTTCCGGGACACTTGACTATTTGCAAATGTCATGATATGACACTTCAAAATCCCATACATTTTATCATACCGTCTACAGCCGTACTACCGGCCGTGCGTAGCGGCGTGTGCACATGCCGTGACACTAAATATCAACATCACTGTACTTGTATGGCTCAGTCTACGCCTGTCGGAGTTTGAATGTGTCATAACGCACAGCTTAAGTATGTGTTGAAAAATGTCTTGAAAAGAGTTTGCTGTGACACCTACGAACGAATGAAGTCGCGTGATGTGACACTAGATCATGTGCTTCCTAGGAATGTTATGGGTAAGCAACGGCTATCGACTGTTTTCCAAATTACATGAAATAAAATTCACCACCCTTAGTCGTACTCTGCCCACCATACACTAAAGTGCAGTAACAGCAAAATCACGATTTCGAGTAAAACGCATTTAAAGTTAAGAATTGATTTTAAAAAATCAACAGAATGTATAAGCAAAAAAATTTGAATGCAGAAAGGTTGTAAAGGCATAGGTTCACACGTTAAAGCAATAAAAAAAAATATATCTTAATAACTGAATTTATTATGGCCATTTATTCTTTTTGGTGCCTATTACTGCATAGCCTTTTTTGTAAAAAATACCATTTTAAACTTAGTAAAATGCAGCAAAAAGCCCTATTACTGCGTTTGGATCAGTTATTTTGTCAAGAAACCCAACTAACATGCAGTAAGGTCAAAAAAATACTGCATTTTAGTTAGTTTTTTAAGAAAAAAGTGTTCAATTTACTAGTGCAGTAAGAAAAATAGCTAGTTCACATTTTAAAGACCGTTTATTTCTTATTATTTAATCACAATAATTCAACTCACTTATGTAAAATTTACATATCAAAAATAAAAAAAGACATCTAATTAATAAAGGACCCTGCGCAGAATGCACAACCTCCTTTGACAGTTTTCTCTTAATATTAACATATATAACATAATGTATCTTTATGTTTAACAATAAAATATAGATAGTAAATGTAGGTGAGTATTATAAAGGTGGACATAAACTTGAGATCAACATTACAGTAAAACAATCATCACACACAAAGCATTACAAGCCTTGGTAAGTCTTAGGTAGGTACATAATTAGTTTCTAAAAGTAATTTTTAACAGTATAACGCGCTTTAAAATAACATTGGTTTAGTTTAGCTTTTGAAGCCTCTTATTATTCTTACTACTAGACATAATCTTGAGATCAACATTAAAGTAAAACAATCATCACACACAAAGCATTACAAGCCTTGGTTATTAGGTAGGTACATAATTAGTTTCTAAAAGTAATTTTTAACAGTATATTAACCACTGATATGTCCGCAGGAGGGCCGCTCAGGTAGCGTCTAGTGTCCGGCGCGCGATCGGAATTTATACCGCGCAAGTGCCTTGTGCCATTTCCAACTTAAAGGTTATTATATAGTAAACTACTGCAGCTACACCAAAATAAAAAATACGTGTGTATAGCTGAAACTATACAGAATCGACTTATGTAAAAACTAAATGACAAATAATCATAAATAAATTATAAATAAATCATACAAAAATACTATGGAAATGACGTCGCTTACTTAGCCTGGCGGCATACGCATTTGTTTTCATTTCGTTATTATCGTTTCAACAGACATTCAACCTACGACATTTTTAGATATATTTAAAGCTTGAATCTTGAAGTTTATTTTGATATAATACACATAAACATTGAGTTAAAAATAAAATATTAATCACATTGTAAAGACAAGGGACGCCAGCGCATAAGAACACTTCACATTAGCAATAGATAGAATTTTGACGTTCAACATTTTTTCCACAAAAAAAATGTGGGCTTGGACACAAAGTCATTTTGCCAATTGACACGGAATTTAATACAGCTCCATCTAGTATAATTGTATGGCAACTTTCATAAAGTTGCGGTACTGTTTGGTTGACTTTTTCCGAACAACTTGACGCGGCCGTTTTTTCGGCAATAACATGTTAGCGGAAAAAAAATTGAGCCAGACTTTCGGGATTGACATAACAGTGGTTAACGCGCTTTAAAAATAACATTGGTTTAGTTTAGCTTTTGAAGCCTCTTATTATTCTTACTACTAGATTTAAAATAATAAAAATGTATGTATCATACAATTATCAAAACAGATCAGAAAAATATTTACTTAGTTCTTTTGTTGTACTTATTAATAATCAGTCTTAAGTTAACTTTAAGGCACATTGTTTCTTAGAATTTGGAGATAAAAAATACAGACTATTAAAAATAAATTCAAAACACATTAACAGTTTAAGATTATTCATCAATATCAAAATTAAATTCTTCTGGTTCTTGTGACGTAGAACCAACAGAAAGATTTTTCCAGAAGATTAATCTATTTGGTGGAATAAGCGGCCCTAATACGTTTAAGATGTTTCGCTTCCTTTCCCTATCAATGCCTTTAGGAACAGTTTTTACAGTAAAATTAGGCAAGTTCTTTGATTTGAGACAATATAGTTCTTTGAATTCTATATCATCAAAGTTCTTTTTGTAAAAGAAACTATGACTTCCCCTTTTTACCATAAGATGTACAATATCTTTGATGTATACCCGGTTTCCATCTATATCTTTGTTTTTTTTATGTGAAATATGAGATTTAAAATTAACAAAATCTATTATTTCCATACTTTTGACTTCTACCTTCCCCGATTTCAATGATGTTTCAACAGCTTCTAAAAAGTCTTGATAATCGTACAGCTTACCCTTTTTGTCCATCGACTGCTCTACAAAATGGTGGAAGGAATCGGCGGACATAAAAGTATGGCCCGGTTCAAAAAACTTGAGTTCAATTGTTGTGGCAGAAATCTCTAAGTTGTTAATTATACTTATCAAGAAAGTAAAAAAACACCAGTTTTTATTTTGTGCCGAGCAATTATCAAGCCATAAAACGATGTGCTCTGCATCACGATTATTTAGTAAGAATGCTTTAAATGTACTAGTGATGTCTTCTTGCTTTCTCCCTGCCACTCCTTCATGCCAAACTGCTGCAAATACGTGACCTTTCTTGAAGTTTCCTAGAGGTACAAAGGTTTGATACTGCGTTTAAATTAGTTTAATTTACTATAATTTGTTAAACTTGATCCCAATTAAAATGCAGTATTTAAAACATTAACTGCACTTTAGCTAGGAATAATCATATCTGTGTCATTATGCTATCCAAACTAATCTGCAGTAATGCTGTATTTTACTGCGTGTTAGTCAGTTTATAATGATAAAAGAATGTTAAGTATTCACAACTAAAATGCGACAAGCTTTGATTTTACTGCATTTTAGTTGGGAGTTCGTGACAATAAATTGTATTTTCTTAATTTGCAGTAAAAATAGCTTGTATGGCGGTAAATTTTACTGCGTATTAATTTTTTTTTTAATTTTTTTCCAGAAATATAAAACTATCTAAAGAACTGTAAAATTATATTGCTTACTGCATTTTAGTTATGAAACCTTAAAATTTAATCTGCAGTATAATTTATACTGTATTTTAGTTGGGAAATCACGCCAAATTGTTAATTTTTTTCGTTTGCAGTAAGTGAAAACTGTTAAATAAAAACCATTCTAATAGTCTTAGAAATAAGTAAGTTAATTCAATAGAAAGCTTAAGAAACCCGCTTTCAGAATCACTAATAAAACGAAAAATCACAAAAGGGCTGTTACTGCTCTTTAGTCTCTGGTGGGCAGTAACTGTCATGTAACCATATACCGAGATAACGTCGAGAGGCGGCCTGTCCCGGAATGTGTTAAATACATGCCATCAACTTAATACAATACTAGCTTCTGCCCGCGACTTCGTTCGGTTGAAATTTCGGCCAAAAACCCACCGCGTCGCATACCATCACCCGCCGGCGCTATTGCTTAATTTTCACTTTGCGTTCTATCTTTTTTCTCGGCTCCTAAATTGAACTATCGCCTTTTTGCAGTATTTAGGCCTTTCACTAGCTGCACCACAACAACCGGTTCTCTTCCGTATCCAGTCTGCCCCAGATGGCTTTTACCAATTCACTTCACTTTTGCCAATTCAAGGTCTTCACTACAGGATTCCCAGACTCCAGAGCAGTGGTGGCCCAGTGGTGGCGGCTGTGAGTATGTCATGCTCACTCAAATGTTTCGCTGATGGTGGCGCGTGAGTTGGATCATTTAGCTCCCTTCAAAATGGTTGAGCTGAATGGTGCTAATCCATGCGTCATGTTCGTGAACGGGCGCCGTCAGTTGGGACTGGCATCTCTTAGCTGCCAGGGCTTATTTTTATTTAATTTAAATTTTTTGAATTGTTCTTTGTATTATCTTTTTATTACGGACGCTTCTAACGTGCACGTCTTTCTACATTGTTCTCACATGTATAATTTCAACATGAATGATGTAACCAAAGTTTTGTAACAATTTTTTATTTAAAAGAGTGTCCGTGGAGTTTCTTGCCCGTTCTTCTCCATAGGTACCTACTACGCTTTGGAATGGACAACTAGCTTCATACCTATTTCTGACTGACCGATTCCTTGACAATTCAAAAGTGCCTGTAAATGGTTTAATTGAAATAAATGCTTTGAGTTTGAGTTTGGTAACGGCCCCAACTTCCAAGTTATAGGTCATGGGAGGATCCTCCGACCAAACGGGTGTCGTGTCTGGCGGGCAACTGCCCAACGATTGATATCGTATTCATGCGGTAAACTCTAATTGCGCGATGCAGGATTTGTGTGCCGTCAGGATTTTGAGTGACGGCAGGTCTTAGATGCATAGTTTGCACGTAAAGATGTAGATGCCGGCACAGCGCTATAGGTACTTTGTGTAAATCATTTCATCACCACTGCTCTCAAAACGGTGAAGGAAAACATCGTGAGGAAACCGGCATGTCCTAGAACCAAAAATTCGAAGACAAGTGACATCTACCAACCCGCTCTGGGCCCGCGTGGTGGATTACAGCCCACTCCCTTCCGAAGAAAGGAGGCCTGAGTCCCAGCAGTGGGAACATTATAGGCTGATTATGCTTAAGCTGCTCCAGGATTCGTCTGCTCCAACGGTCACCCATCGGTCCCTCGATAGAACCCACTCTGGTCCACTGACACTTCAATATCCTAACTCCGTAAGCTGTTTCTTCGGTATCTGCTGTTCTTTTCCGGATAATTTCCTTTCATGTTGACACGAGAGAATGAAAATATGATATTATCATAGTTAAGCTTAAAAACGATGTATATCCAAACGTTATTAAGAAATGCCTCCATATCGTAACACACTGTATGTAAGTATAAATATTTCGGTAGAATATGTCAGAGGTACGCGCGACATGGGAGCAGAATTGAGGGTAAGCACGGTTCAGTACTTTTGGCCGAGGTTTTGTTATTAAGCGGTAGCGGAAACGGGTTATAATGTTTTGAAACGAAACAATTCAAATGTTTTCATATGCAAACGAAATATTTCCTCAATATAGAAAGGTATGGGAAAATTAATTACCTATTAGAAACAAGTACAATAAAACAGTTAAAATTTAGAAAACATCCGACATAAACATTTCCTCATTTCTCTTTCCTACTCCATCACCAGACCCTGTTCCTCATCTATCTATAACCTATTCATTGAGTCAACTCCAATGAGCCCAAATACGATACCTGTGCTGTAAGTTGGTAAGAGAGTTTGGTATCCTGCAAATTCCAGGTGATGCAGCATCAGTTCAAGGTTACTATGTTCTTCTTATATCATTGAGGCAACAGAATACCAAATTATAAATCGATCAGACCTGTGGAAGATACTCACATCCATTCATCAACTAGAAAAGAGCTGAAAATCTTCAAACGGCAGAACCGATTTTGATAAAACTTGTCTAAGAACCATCGCTAGAAAACCTGCTTTAGAGCTACACCCGTTTAAGAGCTACGGTGCCACAGACAGACACACATGGCGGACAAACTTATAACACCCCTCTTTTTGCGCTGGGCGTTAAAAAACCTAAAGTATTTATTGAGAAATTTTCATAGATTGCCCGTTTTGATTTGTGGGCTGACTGTTTCTTAATTTCTTGCCTACCTACTTGTAGTCAGCTGTAGTAGATGCTATTATGCTGAATATGAGAAACGTATTGATTCTTTAAGATAAGCTAGCCAGCATAGTTGGTTATCAGAACTGATTAACACAAAACGCAAAATAAAAAAACAGTGGCACTCCGGGAGTGCCGAAAGAAGTGAAAACTTGAACAATTTTATCGTGCAGGAAATACTTTTCTTTTTTGAAGTCTGTAAAAAAAACCGGCCAAGTGCATGTCGGACCACGCACAATGTAGGGTTCCGTAGTTGGGATGAATTTATCCCAAGAACAAACTTAACTTTGTTGTCGAAAAAAAAAATCTTTCATACAGAATGTATGGGAAAACATGTTTTTACAACCGCAAATCTAAGTTGGTCGATTATTACTCATTAACTTGTAAAGCCTACTCAGCTGTGATAGTTTTCCTTTTAAATTCGTTATATAAGCTACCGCCGTGAATTTTTTCACATATCTAAAACCAAACATTGAGCTGGTAGGGGGGGGGGGACACTTGACTCTAACAAAAATTTGCACTTTAAAGCTTCATATTTCGCAAACGGATCTCTGAATTCAAAAATAGTTTGAACACACTCACAATGTTTTTGAAAGACCTTTTCAACGATACCCCACAACAAAGGACAGAAAAAAAAAAAAAAAACAAACATCCTTGCTTTACGTGTAGGGCAGGTACCCTAAAAACTTTGTCGGCATGATTAATATGTATACCCATGCAAAATTACAACTTTCTAGTACTAACAGTCTTGGAGCTAGACCGCGGACAGACAGACAGACAGACAGACAGACGGACATGACGAAACTATAAGGGTTCCTTGTTTACTACGGAACCCTAAAAAGGGAAATGTCAATCATGTCGTTGTTATGTCTTAATGTTTGGAATGCCATTAATCCCAAAGAAAATGTATCGTGCGTTGATGTCTTTTTAAAGGTCAATAACTGGTGTCGGTAACAGTGTCGCGAGTTCAATTGTTTTTCCCATCTCAAAAATGCCCAACGCGCCTAAAGAAGTTCTCATTTCAAAAAGTTTTTTTTTTTACTTTATTTAATTTTTATTATTTGTTGTTATAGCGGCAATAGAAAAATACACAATCTGTGGAAATTTTAACTATCTACCTATTACGGTCCATGAGATACAACCCACTGGCAGGCAGACGGACGTACGGTAGGACGGACAGCAGAGGCTTAGTAATAGGGGTCCGTTTGGCACCCTTCGGGTATGGAGCCCTAAAAACGAGAAAATACGTTTATTAATTTAAGTAATTGACATAGACAGCAGTGGTAGCCTAGATGTGTGACCGTCGGACTGCCATGTTATAGGTCTCGAGTTCAAACCCAATACACGCCTCTGACTTTTCGGATACATGTGCGTATCATAGAATTATCACTTGCTTCAAAAATGGTGAAGGAAAATATCGTGAGGAATGCCTGAGAGATATTTCTCGACGGAATGTGAAGCCCATGGGCTGCTTTAAAACTCTAGATACCAGGTTAGTCTCTGTTTACACGAAAAGAAGAGTATCGTCATGTCGTGTAAAGTAATAACAGCCGCACGGGTCGATCGATCAGGTTAAGCTACGTTTGCCGCGGTACATACTAAGACCCCTCCATGCTTCCGAGAGCACGTTAAGCCGTTGGTCCTGGCTGTCATTTGTAAATATTTGATAGTCGTTACGGGTCGAAGCCGAAAAGTCTGACAACCAATCTTACCAAGGGGTATCGTGTTACCTTGTAATTAGGTTGTGGAGGTCAGGTAGGTAGTCGCTCCATGTAAAATACTGATATTCAGTTGCATCCGGTTAGACTGGAAGCCGACCCCAACATTGTTGGGAAATGGCAGTCAGATTATGATTGTCATGTATACTCATATTTTCCGCTCCCGCATCCGTCTTTCCCAAGCCCCTACCTTACCTCAAGGCCAAAAAAATAAAAAGCAGAATTTATTTGGACCCAAAATGTACTCTGTGATTGACAAGCGAGACCGCGAGATGATTCTATTTTTGCTCAGATTTGTATTATTGCTAGCGTTTCGCCCGCGACTTCGTCTGCGTGGATTTCAATTTTCTTATTCAAACCCCTTTTAGGGGTTGTTTGTTTGAAGTATGCCTGTTTTTCCTCAGTGTTCAAGCTATTTTTAATCGACTTCAAAAAGGAGGATTTCAATTCGACTGTTTTTTTTTTTTTCTAAGTTTGTTACGCGATTACTCCGCCAATTATGAATTGATTTTGATGATTCGTAAAAAGTGAAAAGTAACTTTAATTTCGGAAGTTGCTGGCAAAAAACAAAAATACAGAACCGAAGACACCGACTTCCCAAATCAAAGTAATTTTTCACTTGATAGCGTTTTTTTTATTTTGTAAAAAAATATCATCATTAACATAATTTTTTGCCATTTTGTTCCACCCATTTTGGCTTTCTCCCTATTGTGCCATGCTTCCCTGGTCTGTGCAAGTCCAGCTAGGTTTTGGTCTGCCAACGCTCCTCCTACCGTCTCTTGCCACCAATTCAGTTAAGACTCTGTTCCACCTGCGTTTACCACGTCTAGACAAAAAAAACTTG
Organism: Agrochola litura; assembly: GCA_949152395.1. Classification (NCBI taxonomy): domain Eukaryota; kingdom Metazoa; phylum Arthropoda; class Insecta; order Lepidoptera; family Noctuidae; genus Agrochola; species Agrochola litura. The sequence goes on along the minus strand of OX424517.1, from coordinate 9,346,344 downwards.
TTTATGCTGCACAAACAAAACGCACATTATTTTTTTTTTACATAAAATACATATATTCTAAAGTAGCCAAAAGCCTCGTATTTAATCAATAAAAGTTTGAAAATGTTGTTCATTGCTTAATTATAACACTGTCATTGGTTTATGTCAAGGCCACGGACCAAAGACAATATTGCGTAATTACTGTTGCGACATTGGCAAATGACAACAAAAACAAAATGCCGATTGCAGAGTCAGACCACTTTCGTAACAAATAACAAGAAAAAGTTAACCTGTGTGTCGCATCTGTGCAAGAACAGGTCATTGCTCATTGAAAAGTTGTGACTTCGGTGTGGGAAAGAGATGAAACTCTATAGGACGTATAGCTAGCTCCATCTCTTTCTCCCACTGAAGTAATATTAAAATAATACTGCTTTTGAGCTGGTGGTAGGCCCCCAGCGCTGTTGACGTTAGTTTCGTCCGAAGCAATTACCCAAGGAATGACGTAATGACATCTCCCTGTGTGACTTAATAAGGCAAATGTCCAGTCTATCTTTTTCAGATCCACTACCCATAGTCTGACATCTTAGACCTTTTTTTTTTTTTTGGGTGGGAAATTATCATAATTCTCCCGCTCTGGGAGGAGCGGGAAGGCGTGTCAGACTTTTACTGACTAAAACCCACCCGTGTTCCTTCGGTTGCCCTGTTGCCGGGGGCCACGATTTCCTTACCGGTTTTCTTCGAACCCTCGGCAGGCATTGGCCCTAGCGGACCCCGTCAATTCTGCTGACATCTCTTTGAGGCGCGCGTGGAACACAACGCGCCGTCGACTCGGGCTTGGTCCTTATCGGACGGCGAGCTAACCATTGCTCACCGTCCGCAAGCCCGCGCCTACGGTGGCCGGAAATCGGCTCGCGATTCCCGCCCCGGGCGTCTCCTCCTGCGGCGGTTAGGGGCTTGAGGGCGCGAAATTTGCCTCTCCCTCACGCGTTCCGCCTCCTCCTTCGCGAGCGAGAAGCGAGAAGGAGGTGACGGCCTGCCATTTCCTCTCGCTCCATACCATGGCCTGAACCAGGGCCGGACGCGAGAGATCACCGCCACCGATCGCCTCTACGAGGACACGGTGGTGCTCCGCCCAAGCCGGGCAGACCTCCACCGTATGCTCCACCGTGTCCTCAGGCCAATCCATACAATGGAGATAACCGGGTGTTTCCTCCCGCCTTATCCTGAACAGGAACCTCCCGAAGCAGCCGTGTCCGGTGAGCACCTGCGTCAGGCGGAAGGTGAGGACGCCGTGACGTCAAGCCACTCCTCAAAGAGGGACATCTTAGACCTTAGAGTCTTACATTGATACCTTTCATCAAAACCTCGTTTAGTATTGAGCCTGGTAAAAGTTACTAACATACAGACAGAAAAACACAGTCGCTTTTACAGTGTACAGGAAGAAATCTCTGTATTTCTTGCTTTGAGTAATGTTTTTGGGACTCCTGTTTGCATTTTATGGTTTATTACATTGGTATGTTTATATTTGTATTGGGTTTGTTGAAGTATTGTGTTGTTTGCATTGGAAATACTTATAGCTTACCATGCGGCCAAATGAGGTATAAAATATAAGGAACAGAACTTGTTATTGTAGGGTTCCGTACCATGAAAAAAAAAACTTTTTACAAAAAAAATAAACAACCGTCTTCCAAAGAAAACACTACAAAGTGAAAAATAACTTTAATTTCGGAAGTTGAAGTCTTTGGTTTTGAATTTTTGTTTTTTTGCTACCGACTTCCGAAATTAAAGTTATTTTTCACTTTGTAGTGTTTTTTTGGAAGTCGGTTGTTTATTTTTTTTTGTAAAAAGTTTTATTTTTCACTTTTTAGTTGTTGTACCTACCCCACACAAATTCGAACACCACTACCTGCTATGTAAATAACACTGACAAGAAGAGTTATTCGTCCATTTGTCGCGCACAAACAATGCAAATTTAAGACTTATATGGTTTTCTCATGGATGCCATTATCAGAACTAGATCAAATTGAGTTGGGACCACACAGGGAGCACCAGCTTTCAAATAAAAAAAGAATCATCAAAATCGGTTCACCCAGTCGAAAGTTCTGAGGTATCAAACAAAAAAAAATACAGTCGAATTGAGAACCTCCTTCTTTTTTTGAAGTCTGTTAAAAACGAAACAATTCAATATCAAGGTACCACACTTGTATCATCTTCAATTTTAAAATCAGTTGTATCGTATCGAGTATTTGTATCCTAAATGTGGACGCCCATTTCGACCATATCGTATCTCTCACTGTGTCATGCCAGTCATGTCAAAAACCGCATCCACACTTACGATACGGTGTCTTGTCAGCGTGTCGCCAACGCGTGTCGTCATGTGTAGACGCAAAATTTTCATAATTTTTGCAATATGACACGCTATTTTCGAGATAAAGGAAAAGAAAAAAAAATCTGTGGCACTCCGGGAGTGCCGACAGAAGTGAAAACTTGAAAAAAAAATGGGCACTACGGTAATCAAGGCGTTGATGTCTATTTAATGGTCAAAAGCTGATGTCGTCACAGTGTCGCGAAATCAATGGTTTAGTCCCATCTCAAAAATGCCCAACGCGCTTAAAGAAGTTTTCACTTCAAAAGATACAGTACTGTTTTTGCACCTGAAGTCGATGTGTTGGTGTGAATTTTAGTTCATATTTTATTCCACACCTTTTCAATCGCGATTATAAATAATCAGGTTTAGTTAGACAATCAAAATTTTGGTGAAAAACGTCAAGTTCAGAATAGCAAAATTGCCATTTTCACTAAATTAATATCTCAGTGCCATCTTAGTACTGTCAAACTATAATATAGTTAAATTGTGTCACTTTAGTCCAGAATGGTAAATCGTCGTTAGAGCAGAATACATGAAATTTTGGTGATTTTTAGTCTAGTTTAGAGGCATTTGTGACAAGAGAATCGGCACCATTATAACATAACATAACATCACGCCTTGTTTCCCCGAAGGGTTGGGCAGAGGTGTATCTGCAGTAGGTACACCCACATTTCGCCAGTTATGTTTAAGTCCCATGTAATAGGGGGCGAGCCTATTGCCATCAATAGAAAAACCCAATAACACTTTGCCCGACCCGGGAATCGAACCCAAGACCTCATGCTCAGCAGTAGCGCTTGCGACCACTAGACCAACGAGGCAGTCGGCACCATTATATGGGGCCAAAAGCACGATACGCGCATCCACACTTATGTACGTGCTTGCGTCGATAAGTGAGAGTAGATACGGAGTAGTATCATGAAGTTTCTGGCTCGTTCTTCTCCATAGGTACCTACTATGCTTTGGAATGGGCAACTAGCTTCATCTTTCTGACTGACCAACCCCTTGACAATTCAAAAGTACCTGTAATTGGTTTGTTTGAAACAAATGGTTTGATTTCGAGTACTAGGTTTTAAACGCTGTCACTCGCACGTGCTTCATGATGCCCAATGCGAGTGTGAGCATAAGTATTGCCACTCTTGAAAACTATATATCAAAAACACCGCTCTGGTTTTATTCACTCTTCTTTCTTTGTCCGGGTGGTATTTTTTTGGAATGCACTCCCTCTGAACATCAAGATGGCAACCAGTCGGTTATCTTTCAAAGTGAAAGCACGTGAACATATTCGTAAGAAGTTGGCAGAATCATTGCAGCGCTGACTTGCTGGATTTGTTTTCTCCTCTACCTATCGTTATTTCTTCTGACAAAGTTTATTCAGTTTATAAATGTATATATTCTTTGTTGATTTGACCATCCCTTATGTTGCACCTGCCATTTTTTGTCTCTGCATCACTCTAAAGTTGACTGGAAGAAAATGTCTCAGGCATCAAGTCCGCCTTTGTACAGTATTTTTACTTGTGCATAAAGTTTTAATAAAAATAGTGAAAAATAAAGTAATGCTTTAATCATAATGCCTTTCTTCCCTACAACAGGCAGTTAATTTAATTACCCATCAACTACATTTTATATCAAACATAATACCTACTTTATTAACTGTGACTTACCCTACTTTCACAAAGATCAAAAAAAGCAAAGCACGAGCTTGTTCCAGTTGTTCCAGTCAAGTTAATTAGAACAGGTCTAAGAAGATTAATTACAAGAGAACGGACAAAAGAGTAGGTAAAATAGTCCGCTGCAAAATAAAGGGTAATTCTACTTTGGTTTGTTTACATTTTGTTTTGAACGTAAACAGAGGGTGAATTTAATCAAATTGTTTTGTTGCTATGCTTATAGCGTTGGACTGTGTTTTTATTATTTTGATAATGTTAATAATAAAAGCCTTAAGCCCCCTCCATGCGACTTCCAAGACTTTCACTATCAATTGTAGTGATAGCCTAGTGATCGTCGGACTGCCAAGTCATAGGTCTCGAGTTCGAACCAAGGCACGCGCCTCTGACTTTTCGGATCGTGAGGAAACCGGCATGCCTGAAAGATATTTCTCAACGGCATATGAAGCCAAGTTAGAGGCCCATGGGTGGTTTTGAAACTCTGACACCAGGTTAGTCACAAACCACACAAAAAGAAGAAGACTATTGACTTTCATCATGGGTATCGTTTTCATGGTTTGCGAGGGTGCTAAAGCCGATAGTGAAGTCAAAATGAAAATCCAAGATGGCGGCAGCAATTTTTTTTTATTTTTCATGGTGGGTATAGTTTTCATGGTTTTTTTCTTTTTCTTCGTATTACTCTTGTTAGAGCGGTCGTGTTCTTCTTGTAGTTTCTTGTTCAGGGGTTGATGTGATTCGTCACATGATTTCTCACTCCTGCTCATTTTCATAACAGCGGTCACTGCAGCCGCTATGTGGAGGCCACCGCTCTTCTAGAAAACCGTAGCTTTCAATAACCTGGGGTACGACAAAAGACAGCCAGAGAGAAAAATAAAGAGTAGTAATAAAAACTCCGAAAAAAAATTAAAATATGAGCATACCCAAAATATGAAATTTACTGCTATAAATACAAATTCTCCGACAACTTATATGCGAATACAAATAAAGAAACGACCAAATAAAATACTGAAAATTCCTAAAAATCTATACAGCATTTGCTGACGTAATATTTTTCAAACAAGCATAAACCATGCATGCAGAATGCAAGCGAGCATGCAACATGCAGCAGACATGGTTTTTGTCACGGCTTTGGCGCTATGAGGCTCCGGCGGTCCCACGCGAGCTTATCGTCGCAGATGGTTTCAACGTTCACAACCACAGCATGCCAAACATGCTGGCCGGCAAACAGCTCGCGGGCCGCCTCACAGATTTACGCGGGCTTAAATTATACTCTAGGGGTAGGGCAGACAGTTCCTCACCGGACATGGCTGTTTCGGGAGGTTCCTGTTCAGGATAAGGCGGGAGGAAACAAACACTCGGGTGTCACCATTGTGTGGATCGCCCGGAGGACACGGTGGAGCATACGGTGGAAGTCTGCCTAGCTTGGGTGAAGGTACGGAGCGAGAAGAAATGGCAGGCCGTCACCTCCTTCTGCGAAACGGTAATGCTCGCGAAGGAGGAGGTGGAACGCGTAAGGGAGAGGAAAATTTCGCGCCCTCACGCCCCTAAGAAGGAACACGGGTGGGTTTTAGTCAGTAAGAGTCTGACACGCCTTCCCGCTCCACCCAGAGCGGGAGAAAATATTTGACAATTTACCACTCAAAAAAAAAAGGGGTAGGGCAGACAAGACTACGTGGAGTCGGTTTTGAAGCGATTCGTTTCTGTGACTTACTTTTTTTGCATTGACTTTTTGGAAACTTAGTATTTTTTTTTTGGAAATTTAGTATTACAGTAAAAAATTTAGTGTTTCGGATTTTCGGAAGTTAATTTGTTTTTCGGAAGCTTTATTATTTCCCAAAAATAAATACATCAGCTCCCCTACAAAGTGTACTTGGCAGGCTCTCTAAATAAGTCATTTTATCTCTTTTTCTGGGCTCGTCTCCCGCATAGCAATATCCTCCTAAACCGGTCCGTGTAGCGGTTTACGATAGGGGTGCATATTGAAGAGCTACAGAGTCAGTTACGATGATTGATTTTCGTGTGAATGTGTACGAAATCTCATGTCGCCGTAACTATGTCTTATTTTGGAGCAAATCAAAATAACATAACATAACATCACGCTTGTATGCCAAAAAGGTTACGCAGAGGTGCAGGTAATTATAGTACACCCACATTTCGCCAGTTATGGTTAAATCACATGTAATAGGGGGCAAGCCTATTGCCATTAACCAGGCATAAACCAGACTTCGGACTGTTACTGAGAAATTCCAGATGGAAAACCCAATAACACTGCCTGACTCCGGAATGGAACTCAGGTCCTCATACTCAACAGTAGCGCTTACGACCACTAGACCAACGAGGCAGTTTTACGACTTCTACGTGAACGCAGTCGTGGGCAGAAGCTAGTTGCATTAATAAATGTAGTAAAACAAAGGTGTGTTTGTATTAAAAGTATAATTGATTCAGAATAGATTAAAGCCATTTTAAAACATTCTAAAATAAATACTTCAAAACAGCCGATAAAAAGTAAGAAAGTAGTTCACTAATTAGGTCATAATTTAAATTATATTTCATTTTGTGCATTAAAACTTATAGAAACACAGAAACTTATAGAATACTTGTATTTTGACTGTAAAATCAATTCTCTAAATCACGTAAATCAACGAAACCGGCAAAATTTCGTATACGGCCTCTTAATCTCTGGGTCATCACGAAATTTACATGTGGTAAAAGATATTTATTCCAGCAAATTGGTAAAAAAAACATTATAACACGTCAAAATTAAATTAGTTTTACAACTGGATGAGGTTTTCCAGATTTCCAATCCGACTATTCTGAAGAAAGGCCGAAACAAACCCAGAGGTCAGTCTCTTTTAAAATTGAGACATAATCTTGGTCAGACCATCACTATGAGGATTATGCAGATAAGTGTCTGAGATGGTCTTTGATACAATAGACGTTGATATATTTAGTAACCTTTTCCGCTTTACTATTCCTAAAGAGCCATAAAAAACCCTGTAAGAAATCGACACGTGTTTCACCTCTCAACGAAGCATCCTCAGGATGACGATTGACTTGTCACAAACCCGAACACGGCGTGTTGCCACACCAAGCGCTGGACGCAGAGACACTGGCTCTGCGTCTCTCTGCGAATAGTTAAACGGAACAGGTTACTAAATATATCAACGTCTATTGTATTTTATAATGGATTTCCGCAAGGTCACGCTGACAACGTGTATCCACCACTTAGTCTTAAAGTTTTCTCTAGATCACCGCCCGATCTGGAAATGGATAAATGCAGTACCTCATTTTATTATTTAGGTTTCGCATTAAAACATAGAAAAGCCTTTAGTTAAAATAATAGAAAGTCATAGAATGTTCAATAATTCAGTGAAACTATAGCCTTTCCTGAATTTAATACGACATTGAAGAAGGTTACATACCCATGTTAGATTTACAAACAGATATTGACTGAACGTATCTAAATTGTGGCCAAATATGTACGAACATGTGTGAAATTATTGGTAAATATTTGACTTGATTTATTTATTTAACGGCGTGGGATAGACTTTACCAGATGTGGTCATCGTGTGAGTGGTTTAGCACCTTCAATATCATTAAAATTCTGCCGGAATCTTAGATTATACACCGTGAAATTTGAATCACAGTTTTGCTAGAACAAACGTTATTCAGACCGTGGTCTACTATCATTCTACAGCATCCAATAAAAATAAAAAAAACATAATTGGTTTTTGAAAAATCACAAAAAAGACAAAGTGTGTGTGTCAAGATTATCTACTGCTTACTAAATTTCGTTTATACATTTCCCTGTAGACAATGCTGTGGTGGTGTCTGTGTTGTAGGGAGTAACGATAATCTTGACATTTTAAACTTTGTCTTTTTTGTGTTTTTTCAAAATCCAATTATGTTTTTTTTTTTATTGGGTGCTGTAGAATGGTAGTAGACCATGGTCTGAACAACGTTTGTTCTAGCAAAATTGTGATTCAAATTTCACGGTGTATACAGCAGTTTGTCTTGGACGTGGTATGACACCGGCTCCCCTTGACATCATTTCTGTCATCAGAAGACAGCCGCCACGCTAGCATTTATGCGACGCTCTGCTACAGTATCAGCCAGTTTAATTCATATCCGACCTCTACAGTGAGTCCAGTAACTTCGTAACTCATAACTTGGTCTGCCTGGTGGGTCTCGTGGGTTTGATTTGGGCAAAGTGTTCTTGGGTTGTGTTTTGCCATTAGGAATTACTTAGTACCAGCCTGGAGTTTGGAAGTTAGCAGTGTGATACCCCCGTGCCTTGAAAAGCACGTTAAGCCGTTGGTCCTGCGCCTGATCTCTCTCCGGTCGTGTCGGATTGCCGTCCCATCGGACTATGAGAGTGAGGGTATAGAGAGTGCACCTGTGTCTGCGCACACACTTGTGCACTATAATAATCTTTCGCGCCATAGGCTGGTCTCAGCTGAGATTGGTCACCATGGCCCAAATTCGGTCTGGAGGTCTATTAACACTAGATCGCGCCACTTGCTGTGCCGTGATATTAATTTATTTACTTCGCTTGTACAATCGTGGTATAGTCGACCTCCAAATTTTCCTTACGACCCTAAGGTTGAATGTCACCTTGCATATTATAAGACGACAAGGTCTATTTTTTTTCTATCAATGAGGCAGTTACATAGTTTGAACCATAGTTAATTATAGCAGTGGGAACCTAGTGGTGTGACCGTCGGACTGCCAAGTCATAGGTCTCGAGTTCGAACCAGGCACGCACCTCTGACTTTTCGGATTCACGTGCGTATTGTATAATTTTCACTTGCTTTAAAAACGGTGAAGGAAAACATCGTGAGGAAACCGGCATGCCTGAGAGATATTTTTCGACGGCTTGTGAAGCCAACTAAGAAGCCCATGGGCGGCTTTAAAACTCTGACACCAGGTTAGTCACTAACCACACAAAATGAAGAAGAAGCAGCTTTAATATCATTATGATTGTGTCGGACTATAGCAGTAAGTCGTGGATGTGAAAAAAAAAAATGAAAATGAAAAAGTGTTTATTCACAACAATACTTGTTTTTACCTAGTAAATTTCCTCTGCCAAACTGCACAGCAGTGGTAACAGGGACACCCCTTGACATCATCTCTGTCATCAGAAGACAGTCGCCACGCAGTCATGACGCTTTGGTACAGTGTCAGTAATCAGCCAGTTTCATTCTTATCCTACCCATAAAGTTATTCCAATATCTTTGTAACATAACTAGACGGCGCTACTTGCTGCGCTGTCATATTTATTTTATTTACTTGATGAACAATTTTATTGGTATAGTCAATCTCGTAATTGCCTTACGACCCTAAGGTTGAAAGTCACCTTGCACATTATAACACTACAAGATCTATTTATGTATTAATGAGGCAGTTAGTTTAAAACAGGTACTGGGAGTTTTTAGTAAAATAAAGTGGCAATAATAAATAGCATTCTTTTCCATTATTTTCTATTCTAAAAGTGTTAATGTGTGATGTGTGGGTATGTTAATGTGTGTTAGTGTGTTAATGTGTGTGTTGACTATACATAGACGACACATACCTCCGGTATGACGAATCGTCACTTGATTCAGGAAAAATTCAAATGTGTTATGAAGTGACCGTAAATTCACGATTTGTGAGCGATTGAACAATCCGCTTATGTGGTCTAACCACCTTTCTCAGACCTAGAGGTCCCGGGTTCAATTGCCAGTGGGGGCAAAATTTCCTGCTCGTTTTGGTTAGTAGTAGGGCTTGTTCTAAGCCCGCCTGGCCAGCTACCACCATCTTATCTAAGTCTGTCGCCATAAAAATAAAAATGTTAATAGGATTTTTTGTATTTCGGCAGTTAGAGGTAATTATAACCAGTTCCTCTGTGGTTGAGGATTCCGGATCAAGCTCGCTTCCACCGGCGTGTTGCCACACCGAGCGCTGAGTGCTGAGTGTCCGTGTTCAAGTTCGCAACAAGTCCATCGTCATTCTGAGGATGCCTCGTTGAGAGGTGAAACACGTGTCGATTTCTTTCAGGAGTTTTTTATGGCTCTTTAGAAAAAGCTAAGCGGAACAGGTTAGTAAATATATCCACGTCTATTGTATTTTATAATGGATTTCCGCAAGGTCACGTCTGAACCAATTAATTGCTTATTAGATATAAGCGTGCTTAACATGCATAACGAAACAATCAGTCTTCATGCGATTTTATGTTCCAGGAACACTGTAAAAACTATTGGCAGATAGCCATTTGTATAATTTAATTTTGAACAATCTTGTATTTAATATTTTGAATTCATTTGGTATTCTATTGTATACCTGGACACACATAAACATGCAGCTTTTATAATTCGCAAGCCTTGAAAAAATCTTTCTCGAAAATCTCTTTAATCTTTAAATCGAATAAATCCAATACCTGATAGTAAGTCGCGCAGAAATTTAAGTACTCTTCAACCATAGTAACTTTGCTAACACTCCTAACTTGTTCGGACAGCAAGCGAAGTGTCCACTGCACAGTCGGTAAACAGTTTAAATGCAGTTATGTCAACTGTACAAGAATCGAA